>CM042693.1:53091013-54440554 GCA_023614405.1 Avena insularis | reverse complement strand
ATCCTTTAACTTAATATATTATTTTTCTTGATGTTAGCAGGAGAACTGCTAAATCCATTGAATAGATAGAAACCGGTCAAAATACCCACACTGCTCGGTTTATTAGAGGAAAACCGGGCAAAAACCTGAACAACGGCAAGCCACACCTAAGAACACTGCCGCACACCCTCACGAACCACACATCCCTCTGACCGAAGACCACCTCCAAAACGATGCCCCCAAGAGGGAATGCGATGCTGAGTAGCGCAGCCACCGCCCAATCTGGAAGACCAAATCTCGGGTTTTCCCTAGAGCAAGTCGAGAAGGGCAAGTGAGGAATGCTACATCAATGCCTTCAACAAGCAAGCGATGACGGTAGGTGTCACCGTCAACGACTCCGTCGACAGCCGGAGTACGACTTTCACCGGCAAACCCACCCGCAAAAGCCCAACACGAAAACGGTATACCACCAAACCATCCGTGCTTCCCTTGCCTCCGCGGCCAACCTCACCTCCCGGCGAGACCGACATGCTGACAACCCTCCTTCCTCTTCTCCACGCTGGAAAGGAGGATGAAACGACAACAATATCGCCATTCCTCTCCCTTTGGAAGGATGCAACACCCGCAAAGCGCCATTCGTCTCCCCTTCGGAGGATGCAATGTCCGCACCGCACCATTCGTCTACCAACTGAAGGATGCAACGCCCGCCATAGCACCATTCATCTCCCTCTAGCCACCACCACCTCGATCTTCCACGCACTACAGCAACACAGGACCGCAAATCACAGCCCCTACCTCCGCCGTCTTCTTCCTCTTCCCCGCACTAGGTGAAAGGATGCAACACCCCTCCGGTGCCATTCATCTCCCGCAGTCCGCAGGTCATAGCAAGCAGGCGACACCGTAGGGACGTGGATGCCTACACCCACCAAAACCCTCCTACATCGTCTGCTGAAACTCCCCAGATCGAGCCCTGCGAGGCCCAGATCGATCCCTCCTCGTGCGCAGCTGCTGTGAATGCCCGCACCACCTCCGCTGCGGCCGGCCACGGCAGTGCCTCGCTGGCCTGCCCTCGCCGCACCGCTTGCCAGCCCCCATCGCACCTCGCTGGCCTGACGACAAGCACTATCCCACGCCAACCACCATGCGGTGGCTGCTCCGCGCAAAACGGGGGCGGCCTAGGGGCGCGTCCTCCACCTTCGCTGGCAGGGCGCCGGCGGCAGCAGCGGCCAAGTCGGCCAGATCTGAGGAGCTTTTTTTGTGTGGGTTGGGTGCCCTCCGGAGCCGCCCCGCGCGAGAGCAAGTCGGAGGGGTATCAACACACTGTCTCGTGGCTAGTTATTTAAAAAAAATGAGCAAAAATGGATGGACCAGGAAACTAAAAGCGGTGCCTGGGTTGATAACCCATTAGCATACGACCGGATCAAATCATCCCAAAAGTAAAACAAAATTACAGAATCAAGTCAATTAAAACAAGATGGAGGATTGCAGGGACAGTTAGGACAAATTGAAGTTTCCATGACAACAGCGTCAAGAAGCAATTCACCCAATGCTAGGCGCGTCTGAGTCCATTTTAGAACCAGAGGCTTCACTCCATGAAATCACCACCTGAAAGCTTCCGAGAATCACAATGCCATCATCGTCAGGACCGTCACACGTGCTGCCACGGTCCATGCCCACCAACCCTAGCAAGCATAAGAACAAGCACACACAGAAGCAAACAGCTCAGCTGGTGAGCAAAAATGGAGCAAAGCTCCAATGAGAAGACCAACAACAAGACAGTTAGACAGGTCACTGAAAAATTGTTCTCCTCCTTTATGGTTCCAGGTCACTTGAGAATGTTTTCGGTTTCAGACTTTCGTTTGGATAGTAGAGTAAGGTGTATCAGTAATCCTACTTGCTGGCCATCGACATGTACTTGTATTTCCAAATTACTATGGCTTTGATAGTAGATTACACATGAAACTTTTTTTGTAATTGTAGGTAGCGTCAAGTTCTTAGATCACGCAATGGCATGTTAAATTACGCCATGACATCACCTTGGGACTAAGAAAAGGCATTCACCAACTTTTTACAGCAAAAACATACGCGAAACAACAGGCCGACACGATATCATTTCTAAGCAATTTACCCAAGAACTTTGCAACTTATCTAAAAGTAAAGCTTTTATCCGAAAAGGAATCAATGCAAAGCATGTACCATCAGAATACTGTAGTAAACAAGAGCCAAAAGCAGGGCTCACCACGTTCGCGTTTGCGGATGCCGAGATGCTGTAGTAGCCGCTGTCCTGAGACCCATCGCTATGGCCATTGTTCCCGCCGGCGCCGGTAATGCTACCGCCGCTTGTTCCGGAGGTGGCGTTCTCCTTTGGCAGGCGGTACGAGAGCTCGTACACCGGCGTGCCGTCTGGCTTAAAGAGTCCGTAGTTGCGCTCCGAGGACGGACCAGGCTTCATGTTCTCGTTGAAGAGCGCGAACAGGTAGACGCGCAGCGCCCCTTCCGGGCGCAGCGGCGTGCCCTTGCCCTCGGAGACGAGGCGCATGACGTTGCCGTTGTACCTCGCTGCGTTCTGCGGCGTCGCGCCGGTCTCGTTGGCGTCACCGGCCGACGGCCACCCGGTCTCCGACACGCGCACCTCCACCGTGCGCGCCGCCGCGCGGTTGGCCGCCGCGATGGCGTGGTACACGGCGTCAACCTGGGCTACGAGCATGTTGGGGTAGTGCAGCCCGGACCCTGGGTCGGGGACGCCGCCGTGGCCGGGTTCAAGCAGCGCGTACTCGAGCTCCACGCCGGTGGAGTCCCCGGCGTAGGCGAAGTAGGGGTAGGCGTTTACGAGGAACGGCGAGCCGGTGCGGGCGTGGAAGTCGAGGATCGGGCAGAGGATGGGAAGGAGGTCCTTGCGGAAGTAGGCCGACGAGGGCGGGTAGGACGTGGCGAGCACGCCGAGGTTGTGCGCAGTGGTGACGGAGACCTGCTTGTCGAGGCCGAGCTGCGCGAGCGCGTCGTGAATGCACTGCATAGCCGGGAGGAGCGAGGAGGACAGCGCGGAGCTGTTGTAGCCGGTGAGCACCTCGTTGCCGACGGTGAGGATGGCGATCTTGGTGGCCGGGAGTGCTGGCTGGATGACGGACCGGACCCAAGAGGTGGCGCCGGAGGGGGTGGAGACGGCGGCGAGGCACTCGTCGGGGACGCCGACAATGAGCTCGACGCCTGTGTTGGCGAAGGCGCGGATGGTGGACGGATCAGCGTCGTAGAGGCGGACGCGGCCGAGGCCGAGGCCGGCGAGAAGCTGCAGGGCAGAGGTTGTCGGCGGGAGGTTGTTCCCCACCCGGCCGTAGTTGATGCCCAGCAGCGCCGACGACGTCGCCTCGGGCGCAGCGGGTATTAGGAGCATGAGCAGAAGGAGAAGGAGCGGCATTGTCACGGCAACGTGTGCTGCACGAGGCGGAGATGCGGAATACGACTGTGGCTGCGCGGAGCTCAGAGCATCACTAGCAGGGTACTAAAAGGGCAACCCGTGTTCGTGGTTTACAGGCAGTGAAAAAACCTGTTTTATGAGTAGACGCGCCGAATAGAAGCAGCACATGTAAACGACAACATGTAAAATAAAATATTCTGTTTTCGGGTTGCGTTTACGGGGCGCTGTTCCGTGCACCCGCTGTATCAAACCGTAAAACAGGGTTTTGGACAAAAATTTAACTTTGGCAATATAAATAAGTACTTGGCAATGCAAATAAGCAAGCAAATTGATGAATAGTTTAAAATTTCTACATCAATTCTCATAGCTACCACTTTAAACTAAAGTACTTAGAACAATGTTCATCACCACCGTAGGATGGGGAACCAAGTGCGAGCCGGCGCGCTTCCGCTCCTTGATGTGGGTGGCGGCAACCATCTCGGCGACCTCGGCGTTGGTGGGGAGACCTCCGCCTGCCGTGGGTGCCACGACGACCATCGGCGGCGGCGCGAGGCCTCTAGGGTCGGCGGGGTGGTGTTGAGGCTCATCCTCAAAGAATTGACGACGACGTCGCGAGAATCGACCGGCGCGAGCAGATCGGCAGCGGCGGCTCATGGGTAGGAATGGAGAAGCGCTGAAATTTCCTCCCGCGCAATCAGGTGGAGGGATGAGGGTTGCCCTACGGGTCAAGCCGCGAACCCCCACTAGTAGAGGTCGAGAGACGTTTTTGGGCTCAACCCTTAATTTTTTTTTATGAGCCACGCTATTTAGGGTCTTGATCTGCGCCTCGCAACCCATAAATTGGCTATTATTTTTAGTTTGCTCCTTTTAAGGGTCATGCTAGTGATGCTCTCAACACCTTGCAGGGCAGATGGAGTTAGAATCGCATAGATTTTTTTAACACGAGAGCCGCTAAATTTATTGATCATAAGGAAACGTGTTTCACAAAAAGAAATATATGTAAAGCAATTAGGCAAATGTTCAAGTCACCTAAAAGAACCAAAAAAGATTCTTAAAAAAACGTAAAGAGGGTACAAGAAGTAACTCAGCCCGAATCAAAACGGATCCAGGCCCCTGCTAAGTTCCACATCCTTGCCTCATCACGGATCTGCGTGACAAGTCCTTCAATCGAGAGTTCTTTATGTTAGAACGCTCTAGTCAAATGTTCCACGCTGCTAAGAGCATCTCCAATCACGTTTTTAGGAAACCCTTTTTTTTACGAGTTTTATATTTTGATGAGATAATTTCGTCGTACTCATGTTTTCAGGACATCGATTTTATCTGTATTTACGCTTTTTTCATCCGGCATTGCCAGGCCGATTCCAGCGCGCTGGAAATCGTCTGAGAACACTGGATGTAGCAAATCTCGCCGTGTAGCGCCAGCGAGAAAAACGTTCTCTCTCCTCCCACACGCCCATCTTCTCTCTCCCTTCCCTCACACCCGGGTCTAGGGCTTGGGCGGCGCGGATTGCCGTCGTCTCATCGCCAAGCTTGGCGCCATCTCGTCTATGGCAAACTATGCACAACTATGCCAAACTATGTTTAATTTTATGCCGAACATTGCTCTGTATTTATATTTATGTCGAACTGTTTGAATTTGAGCCGAATTTAGGAAAAAACTCGCCGATTTTCCTCGCTTGGGAACTACGCGTGGAAACACGAGCGGGAAAACGACTATTTCCATGCCGAAAGTTACATTCGTCTGGCACTAAATAATGCCGAATTTTAGCCTGGAAACGTCCAACGAGTAGAGGTGCTCTAAAAGGGCAAGAGACAAAACTTATTTTCTATGATTTGTAGTAGTGTTTAGGCGATATAGTTGCAGCCACTTGGATACCGACGATGTACCATCCCAAGAGGATGGCAACAAGGTCGACAGTTTAGACCATACTGCAAGGGGTGTACAAACTTTTTGAGACCAAGGACATTCACTGAATAGGTGCATTGGTGTTTCGAGGTTGGAAAACAAGATAAAATTATTAGGGTTTCGTGGGTCGATGCCTCCATAACATATCTCTATATATACTTGGGATTTACTGTCGGTATACAACACCCAAGGGGCCAGCTTAATATACCTCTCAATCTAAATTAGTACATATAAGATTTAGATTTGTCTTCAATCAGTATAACATCTGTTGTGTGGTTGGTTTCGTAAACACATCAGCCAGCAGCAAGTTAATCATTCAAAGAGATGAACCTAACTTCTAGTGCATCTTCAGCAATATACTCTCGCATAAATGGATATCAATTTCAGTGTGTGTAGTATGAGCATGGAAGACCGGATTCACCGGTAGGTAAGTAGTCCCTAGGTTATCATACCATAAGATAGGAACACACCGCCGGGACACTCTATGTTCTCTAGTCAAGGAATTGACCCACGTAGCTTTAGCAGCCCCGTTCGCAAGTGCCTTATATTCTGCCTTGGTGCCGTACCTCGAGACAGTTAGTTGTTTCTTCAAACTCCATGAAATAAGTCTTATACCAACAAATGTTGCAAAACTTCCTATAGAGCGTCGATCATCAACACATCCAACCAAGTATGCATTAGTAAATATACTAATGACTAACAAAGGTGACTTGCATATATGAAAATTAGTGTCCAAAGTTCATTTCACATATCGCAAAATGCGCTTGACTTCTTCTTAGAATACTTTAGTCGGCAGAGATAGGAAGTGCACACTTTGTGTAACACCCTCAGAATCGGCCCTATGCAAGTTTCAGCGATTCCCGCCAAACCCGCATAGAAACGATTCAAAGGTGCCCACCAGGCACTTTCGTGCGGGTGGAAAACGAAGTAATACCATTACACAATAGTCCACGATGGAACCCACAGAACAGATATATACAACAACGACTCAAAGAGTCAAGAATACGGATATACATTACAAAGATCCAAATCACCTGGAAAACGATATGGCGTCCGAGTACGGACAAGATGCAAATTGGGCTAAGAGCCCTGCAGAATAACCAATGGCGTCCATAACCCTGCCCAGGCCAAGCCGGAAGGGTAACCCTGCTAACGACGGCGATCTCAAACCTGCTAAACAAAAGGGGTGCCGACAAAGGGCAAAGGAAAAAGAGGAGCGTCAGTACTGAGGCCAGTACACGGCGAGACTAGAATTCGGCGGTCCTCGCCTACATAGGTATGGTGGACTGAAGCGGCAGCGCAGCATGCACTAAACAACCTATAGAGACTCGATATAACTGTCGGCTATCAGAGAGGGATAAGAAAGACCTATTCGGATCCAACCTGATCCTAACACCAAACAAACCCATCCTGGTATTCCCCCTCGATACCAACCGAGAAAGTCAACCGAGGAACTCACACAGTTGGCAGTTTTATTTATTCCGTTATAGTTGCGGCAATTACTAGTCAAATGTAGATAGTCATCCTGATAAAATAAGCAGTGGGCAGTTTTATTTAACCATTCCGTTGTAGTTGCGACACTTATTAGTCAAATACAATTAGAATGAGATATCCCAAACCCAGCAGTTGTTGGTACTTTTATTTAGCCATTCCGTTGCAGTGAATCTGATTACTAGTCATATCGGATACAAGTCAATTTATAACGGTAAACTTTAGTTATAGTTGTCTATGATCAAGCACTGTGCTCCAAGTCGTCCATAACCGCGGACACGGCTTCTCGAAAAGATTTAACCCTGCAGGGGTGCACCAAAGTATCCACACGCACTTCGACCCTTTTTGCCAGATCATTTAACATACACCCATCGGTATGTCGGCGGGGCCTAAGTCATGACGTTTCCCAGACCCAAAGCAAGCACGGGGGGCCACCCCACTAAGTCTACCCGCAACGAAGTCGGCCGGTCTCCGAGACGGACTCAGGGTTTGCGCCAGTGGCTGTAAACGACGGGGAACCCAAAACTGGGCTTGTCGATACCGCAAAAACACTCCGCTTTCCTAAACAGTACAGTGTGCAGTACCTCGCACCATTTAAATAAAGCAGTAAAGCATGGCATAAGTACGGAATAGTAATAAAGCCCCAAACTACTTGTGGCCCCCAGTACAGTACTTTGAAATCAGGTACTAAATCGATGGGGTGCACATACATCCCACATGTGGTTAGCGCGCTCGATCTTGGAACAGGTGTCAAGAACTCGGGGTCCTACGGGACACCAAAGGAGATCGGAAACCAAATATTATCTATCACCCACGGTGCCTCTGCATTTACCTACTTCAATTTTAGTTATTAAACAATAATTAAATTAAACGATAATTAAATCCATGATCATCTCCAAAGATAAAGCATATGGCGTCTTCCAAAGAATCGAGGTACTTGACGACACGCGACAGCACTTGAGCAAGCGACTATGACGCGCAAGTCCAACTATCTACCAAACAACAGGTAATAGGATGTGTCCAAGGCAATATAAGGCTGCACGGGCTATCACGGTTACGGAAACTAGAGCATCGCAACACAGATAGCAATAGATCAACAGGAGGGAATAAATACTATAAAAGTAAGATAGGTAGAAAGGGGAAGATGCTCGCCTGAAAACATTGCCGAAGGTTCAACCGAAGATCGGGTCGACACTCGCATCAACTCATCGGCCTAGTCCGCGAAGAAGCAAAACACTAGAAGAAAACACCGAATGCTCTATTTAATACTACGGCAAAAGATCGAGCATGATGCATGTATGATGTATGGCATGGTAAATATGCGGTGCAATTAGGTCATATTAAGCGGAACCGGGGTCCCGACAATTAATTAGATGGTTCATGTTATTTAACTACCCCGCAATTTTAATTGTTGTCTGAACATGGCAAAAGATAGTACCGGTTCGATGCACAAATTTAAATGAGGCCAATATAAGGCTAGATTTGCCCGCATATGGGCCCCATATTTAATTATGCAGTGAATCGGCATAAGGCCCCCAAACCACATGACAATATGCATGCGAGTATGACAATTTAATATGCAACCAATTATATAGATGGCATTTATAAAAATAGGGGCTCGGATCAGGGTCACACATTAGGGTTCGGCGATCTTGGGGGTCCGGGGGTTCGGGGTTCGGAGCTGGGGTTCGGGATTCGACGGGATCGGTCTCGGATAACTGAGGTAGATCTTGTCGCATCCGCGGTGGTCAGGCCATGTTGTCGGTCTTGTCGTTTCACGCGGAGATCTTGGCGTTCCGGGAGGAAGTACTTGGTCTGGCGTCGGGGCATCGGACTCGCCCTGGTTGGTGTCGATCTTGTCGGGCCCGCGCAGTTGATCTTGGTGTTCCCGGATGATCTTGCCGACTCCATGCGAAGGCCTTGGCGCTCTAGATCGGTCTTCAGGGTCTCGGCCATCGGATCCTTGAAGGAGGACCCCTGGTCTTCGGGTTCGCCCTCCGGTTCCGGGGTCGGGGTTCGGGGCCTTGGCGTCCGCGTCCTTCGAGGCCATGTTGTCGGTACTTGTCATCATGATGAAGGTCTTGTCTATGGTTCGTCAAGTGCTACCGGTCTTGGTCCTTTGCGAAGAACTTGTCGACGAGATAAGGGCCAGAGACGAACTTGGTGGTTCACATCTTCAGCAACAGACACCAGAACAGCTGCCAAAACCAGCGGCACCCGAGCCTGCAGTACGGCCGCACATGGGCAGAAAACAAAGAGGCCGATGGACACGGGGCCGGGCTTGCGGGGCGGAGCTCGCTGCCGGAGGAAGGAGGCCAGGGGGCGCGGCTCGGTGGCGGGGCCGACGCCGGGGCACCTGGACGGAGCAGAGGGAGGAGCGGCGGAGATGCTCGGGGCAGACGGCGTCGGGGTCGTCGTTGGCTCGCAGGGAGGAAGGCGGCGGGGAACCAGAGCTTGCGGGGGCGCTGGCGGATGCGAGCGAAGATGGCGGCGGCGGGGGATGCAGGACACGGGAGAGGGCCGACGGGCTCCGGCGGCAGGGCCGGAGGAAGCTCGGGGCGGCGCTTGGGAGGAGCCCGAGAGGAGGAGGGAGGCGTCAGGGGCGGGGTCGGCGAGGAGGGGACGGCGAGCGTGGAGGGCGACGGGCGGAGGAAGGGCGAGGGCAGGCGGCGCTCGCAGAGAGCGACGAGGAGGGCAGAGGCGGCGGGGGAGGAGCTCAGTGGCACGCTGATGCTCGCCGGAGGAGGAGAAGGGCGAGGCCGGCCAGGGAGGAAGAGGGAGCGAGGCAGAGAGGAGGGAGGGAGATGCGTCGGGGGAGAGAGGGTCGCGTGGGAGGAGAGAGGTGGTGGTGGGGCCGGTGGGACCGGGTCCAGGGTGGACGGTGTGGGGTGTGTGTCTGTGTGTGTGGTTAGTTTGGGGCTTGGGGAGTGGGAGGTGAGGTGGCAGCAGATGAGTGGTGGGGAGGAGGGAGAGAGGTGAGGTGGCGAGAGAGGATTGGGTGGGGTGAGGTGGCTGGAGGGGTGGGTAGACTAGGTTGGGTAGTTTTAGGATTATGGGTGGACCGTTTTGAACATGGGGGTGGTCGACTGGGTCGAATCGGCCCGTTCGACTGCCCCCCTAAAAATAATTAAATATTTTATTTGTTTTAAACAGGGTTTTGCAAACCGTTGTCCGACAAAACAAATTAATCCGGAGACCCGGGTTTTGCGTTTGGAACAAAGACGGGGCGTTTTAGAAAACAAAATGGGTTTTTCCGAAATTATTTTTATGCAAGCAAATGCAAGATGATGACGATGCTCAAAAGCAATGTGGCATGATGACATGAGCATGCGGTCATGATGATGCAATGCACAAAAACAACGCGATTTTCTAGTAGTGGTTTTGCGGGATGCCACACTTTGTTCACTGCGAAGGAAATATATATCAGGACATGTGAGGGTCAAATAATGTAAGCCACTAATAATGCTACGGTTCCGAAAAAAATCATCAATACCCAATGGTGTATCAGTTTCACCTGCAAGTCACTCTGTGGGAACTAGTGGAGTAAAAGTGGGGTTTCAATTCGTATGTTGATCAATTCATGTCGACTTATGTTGATTGGAGTGTGAGCGGACCAAGTGTGTTTGAGAGGGTGCTGAAGTCAGTTGGATCTTGTTTCTCCTTTGTCAGGAGAGTAGGCTATGTATATGTGTATATGTGGAATGAACTCTCTCCTCCACCCCTGTGGATGGAGAGGTATATTTATATGGAGGGAACCGACCTTGCCCTTAGGAACAATTAAGCCACATCTTCCTCTAGAACAAGGCCCGAGGAATCCTACGTACGGTGAGCCATACCCGGCATGATACCGCGTATTGTTACGGACATCATATGATGACATCCAAGCTCAGGGTCCTCCTCTCCATACCCGATTGCCAGTGATGCAGCATGATGAGGTATATAAGGCTCTCACCCCATCACTTCCATCGCGATCCAACTGTCTTGGTCATTATATTTGTCCTGGGTACCCATGCCCGGGCTGTAAACTGAATGAAAATGATGACCTCAATGATGGCCAACTTTCGGGCTAAGCTGACTAGTGTTGGTTTAGCTTAGCTATTTCCCATGACTTCCTTTTACTCCGGGTACCCGATACACCAGGAACCCGTCACCGCGAGAAACTTTCTTCGGGTTCTCTTGATCTGGCTAAGACAGGTCTCTAGTGTGGCAGATTCGTGGCTAGAAAAGTCTAATCAATCGTGGAAATGCCTCCATGGTCGATGGTGAAGGTCAGTTTGTTTCAAAAATTACAAACGATCTATCTAAATGCAACATGGTCGCATCATTTTTGTTCTGCAAGCAAGGGGTAAATGCTAGAGTCTTTTCCAGGCTTACGGTACAAAGTGTTTTCTTAAATTCTATAAACATGATTATGTAATGTTGGGTGAGTTAGGCATAAATGTTTGATTGTTAATTTCTTTTGTCGCAAAACATGGCACTCAGTCTTTACTAACGTTTTGTCGTAAATAATGGGGATTTGTTGCATACACTATTGCTTTTTTGACATTGGTGTGTTAAAAATGTTGCAAGATTTTTTGATACACTTGGCAAGTTACTATAGATTCATGTTTTACAATGATGTTGCATTTCCGAAAATGCTACATAACAAAAAAAGTTTTATGTTTAGTATATTTTGCATGAGCGACCGAATTTTTGCAGTAATGATCCGGGTCCATGAATGCCTGAGTAGTCAAACTGTTGCACTTATACAAATGCTACATGCATATGAAAAACTGTTACATTCGAGACATTTTTTGCAGTAGTGACTAGATTCTTGCAGCAATGAGGAGGGGGTCCACTTTTGTATAGTGAAGGCTACAACACTCAAACCTCCTAATGCATTAGCTGATAGATGCCTAGCGTTTTCCATAAACACACATGGAGTAGCATTGCGAATCAGAAATAGTTAATTTTTTGCTAAGCGTTATCCACTCATACTATGCCCACTCATGCTACATTGAGAGAGATGTGAGATCGATATATGGCATCAGGTATGGAAATACAACAAATAGAGTGCACATGGTGAGGCGAGGGCCAGATTCTAGGAGATGGGATAAGGGAGGACGACGTGCGGAAGCACTAGTTGTGCCAGACGCTTCTTGCTCGAATACTCATCGTCGCTCTCCTCTTCTTTATCTAGAAGGGTGTCACCTCCCAAAATTTATAAATTTTGAAATGTGAAAAATAAATAAACAAAAGAAATAATTGTTGAAATTTAGGGTGAAAAGAAACTTTTTTCTTCTAAATGGAATCATCAAAACCCTACTTGAACAAAATTTGAATGAAAAGGGAATCCAACAAAATTTCAATCAAGTGAAATGCATTCATCAATGAATGTATCTTGAAATTTAAACACTTGGAAAAAAAACAAACCAAAACCCTAAAACCCTAATGGAATAAATCATTTCCAAGATCTCTCAAAGACTATGAATTTGATCCATATAAAATTCAGCAACAAACATTTATAAATGATCGAGAATGATAAATAAAAATATTATAAAACCATAGAAATTAGTTTCATTTAATTTAGAGCCATGGATAAAAACTTATGAATTTAATAAGATAAAAGGAAATAATTTCCAAGGCTAATAAAGATCCTATCTAAAATCCATACCAAATCTTCAGCAAAGTAATCTTAAAAGGATTTAAAAAGATAAACAAATATCAAATAAAAATATACTCCCTCCGTCCCAAAATAGATGTCTCAGATTTTTTAAAATTTGGATGAACCTATATACTAAATAGTGTCTAGATTCATCTAAATTTTGACAAATCTAAGACATCTATTATGGGACGGAGGGAGTACAAATTAGAATCACCAATTTTGGATCTATAAATAAAAAGATATGGATTTTATAAGATAAAGAAAGCAGGAAAATAAATAAGGAATATTTAAAAGCCAAATTAAATCTTGGCCAAAATCCATAAACGAATAAAAGTTATTGAATAATAAAAAGGAGAAAGGGATTATTTAAATAAAATCATAAGGATTAAACAATATCCAATTATATTTAAATAAAGACAAATTGCCTAAACTAAATAAATAATAAATCCCAAGAAAATTATTTAGAAAACAATTTAAATATTGAATTAAATCCATGAGCAAATGGAATAAAGGGATAAAGAATATTCAAATAAAAATTATATGGCATTAACCAAATTCAATTCTATTTGAATGAAGACAAAATATCCCTAATATAAAGGATTAATTAAATCATGGGAAAAATAATGAAATTACCAAAGTGGATTAAAAGTTATCCAATTAACTTAAAAAGAATAAAAGAATAATTAAAAAGAATAATATGTATTGGAACCATATTTAAAATCTTATTTAAATAAAGACAAAATGTCTATTTAAATAATAAACCCTAAGAGAATATAAGAAAATATTCTAAAATGGATTATTTAAATACAATAATAAACAGTATTAAAATCTTACTAAAAGTTTGGAAAAGTTCTGAATTCAATGGGTGTTTGAATTATTTGAACAAAATGAAAACAGAAAATAAAATGGAAAAAGGAAAAGAACACATAAAGAAAAAAATAGAAAAAGACAGCCCAACTAGACCTACCACAGACCCCAGCCCAGCAAAGCCCAGCAAGCCCACCGGCCGCCTCTCTCTTTTCCTCCCTCCGCGAAACGTTTCTCACTCAAACCCCTACCCCTCACCTCGCTGACCCGTGGACCCGTGGACCTCTGCCACATAGACATCGTCGTCTCTACCCCACGACCCATTCCCCTCACCCCGCTGCCGTTTCCAGCGCCGACTTGCGTTCAATTCACCTAAATGCCGCGATCAATCCTCGCCAGCATCCACGCCCTCTTAAACGCCATCGTCCCCTCTCTCTTTCCCCCAGACGCCACTCCCTCTCTGCCCTAGGGATGCTCAAATTTCTCGCTGCAACCTCCACTGCTCCGGCGAGCTTCTCCGCTAATTCCGACCACCCCAGCCACCCCCACTGCCCTTGGAACCTACTAGATTGATCCCCATTACCGTGCGCATCTTCCGGTACCACCCAATCGCTCGCGTGCGCCCTAGAAACTCGGCTTCTTCACCGCCCGAGCGCCACCGCGGACTGCTCCAACTCCGGCGATGCCCCCTGGTAGTTTCTGACCTTCCCTTTCCCTCTCGATGATAGCGTATGTTCACCGATCTCGTGCGCACCTAATGCAACTGTTTGTTTGCCTTAGCTTGGACCATAGCGTCGCCTCCGTCAACGGCAGTGTGTGCCCGTCGCCAGTAGGAACTTCGGCGAGCAATCACCAGTGACTCTGTGCGCCCCTTTGTCAATGGCGACCACCTCGAGCTCCAGCACGTCACGGAGAGTCTGGTAATGACGTCCTCCCTCTCCCTCTCTTCCTGCTTTGGCTGGACCACCGCAGCCCGAGCGCGCCGCCGCTCGTCGTTGCCCAGCGCCGCCAGATCTTGGCTATTTTGCTGTGAACCGTTAGATGATGATCCAGCGGATAGGATAGATCATTTAATCGAAGGGGTAAGTTTGTATCTGTGTCGTGTGATCTAAATAAAATCCTGCGGCATGTGTTAGTCGATCCAACCGAACCGGTATCGCCCAATAGGATTACACCACGTGGCATGTTTTGTTTGAATAAAATCCAGAAAATGAATTTGATTGTTTAAACTTGCAAAAATCATAAATTTTGTTATGTTTGGACAAATTTTACAAATTTTATATCAATGGATTCACAAAAATGTGAACTTTGAAACCATGCTCTTACTTTAGTATTTTTCTTCTGTAAAATTAAGTGTTTTTGTAGAAACATGTTTAGGCCTATTTTGAGTATAAAATTATTCTAAAAATGATTTTAGGGTAAAATCTTTTGTAAATGGTTTGTTTTTTGAACCTACTGACCATCAAAACCAACTTTTGGATTTAAATATATATTTTGTGACACTAAGGAATTATTCCTTTGAATAAAAATCTTTTCTAGTAAAATAAAAATGGTGCTTGATTTAAAAATGATTTTTGAGTGAGACCTTTTGAAAATGGATTTGAAACACTTTGACCATAAACACTAACATTTGTGTTTAAAAATATATTTGGCTAATACTACAAAATATTACTTTGATTTAAATCATTCTAACAAAACAAAGATGATTTAAAGTGGTCATTTTCACTAACTTAATTTTAAAAGGTTTTGCCACTTTTATAAATGACCAATAGGTGTTTTAAAATGTTTATAACCTATTATAAACCACCTTTCCAATAAAATAATATTTTGCATGCATTGTTTTGTTTTCATTATTTTATGTGGTGAAATTGTTTGAATGCTAGATTGAATTTGTGCCTTGATTGAATTGTAGTGAACTTTGAAGAGTGTCACAATTGAAAGATCAAGGAGTGAATCTATATTCTCTACTAAAAAGGCAAGTGGTGCTTCATACATTTTGTCCTATTATTTTCACTATGCATTAGTGATATTTTTGAGTATTTCTTGCATGGAAATTTTACTAAGTATGCTATGCCATGGGAAATCCTAGTAGATGATGCTGAAAGGGAATTTATTTTCATAATCAATTTTGGTGTTCGTTAACAACAAGTAGATGATTTTATAGTTTGTCATTGTCCACAGGTTGGTATTTTGATAAATGAACAGCACCCTCACACTTGGGAAAAGTCCTCATTCATTTGACACATTTCTGGAAACTCCAGACCGGAGTCTCCGGTCTGCCAGGACCGGAGTCTCCGGTGTGGTCTGGAGTTTCCGGACTTGTCTCCGGTGGGGTCTTCAGGATCAAGGCTGGGTCATTCAGATGGGCGGTCCGGACTCTGCACCGGAGGATACTCCGGAGTCTCCGGTGTTGCTGGGTCAGGATTGTTCTGGGTCATTCAGATGGGCGGTCCGGAGGCTGGTCCGGAGATTGGCCGGAGTCTCCGGTCTACAGACCGGAATCTCCGGTCTAACTTTTGTACAACGGTCAGAAAAAGGTTCATGGAGGGGGCTGCCTATAAAAAGGTACCCTTATCTTCTTCCTCCAGCTGCTCGAGCTGCTCAAGAACACCAACCCCATTAGAGCCACCAAATCTACAAGATCTCTTCATCCAACCATCCAAAGTCATTGATCTTTGGAGAATCGAAGGAGGAGGACTTGATCTACATCTTCACCAAGAGAGATCTTCATTTCCCCCTCATTCACTTGAGGGCCCCCAAGCTCTAGTGTTTCATTGCAAACCCTAACTTTGATTTGGTTCTTACAAGCTTGTCTTTGATTTGTCTTGACAGCTTGCTTGCATTTGGGAGCCTCCAATTAAGTTGTGGATGTGTGCCCCGAACTTGTTGTAAAGGTGTCGGCTTCCACCTCGAAGGTTGCCGATATAGTGGAAGGTGAATCGAGCCCGTTGGGGTGAGATTCATCGGAGAACAAGGGAGGCCTCTCGTGGCGTTGGTGGTTTGAAACCACCCCCTCTCCAAACGTAGACGTACTTCCCCTCAAAAGGAAGGAACTACGGGAAACAAATCCTTGTGTCTCCGTGTCCACTCCCTTGGTTACTTCTATCCTTTACCGCACTTTACTTACTTGTTCTTGCTTAGTGTTGTGTTAGCTTGTGCTTGGTTGACATATAGGTAAATTCACCATAGTTGCATATTCTAGAGAATTTACCTTTCTTGTCAAACCCTAATTTGAAAAAGAGTAAAATTTGAAGTAGCACCTATTCACCCCCCCTCTAGGTGCCCATACGATCCTTTCAATTGGTATCAGAGCCTCGGCTCTTTATTTGGGGTTTACCGCCTAAGAGAATATGGGTAGCCAAGAAGGGGATGGTGGTAGTGAGCCGACCACGGTGACCATGGAAGATCTCAGAAACTTGGAAACAAGATTGAGCTCTTCCTTGGTCAACAAAGTCAAGAAGATGCTAGAGCAACTTCTTAAAGACAAAGATGGCTCATCACCCCCATCTCCTCAAGAGGATCTACCATCCATTGTACCTAAAGGGAATACTTCGGTATCCCCCGAGGGTATCATGGTGGGGGGTAAACTAGACAAAGTTAATTCCTCCGGACACAATGATGGTGGGAAGGGTGAGCACCGTGATTCATGGTACTCTCCCGACCCTCCAATCCCTCACCCTCATGTGTACAATAGAGGTGACCCACCTAAGCTGGAAGAATCTGCTACTTTTGCTCAATGGCAATCACTAATGAGAACTCATGTGCGCAGCTCTTGCATTGAACTATGGAACATCATCGAGCATGGACTCTTTATTGGGGATCCAAACAACTTGACAAGAAGAGAGGTTGTCAGTAGTCAACTCAATGCCACTGCTTTGCATATGATTCAACAAGGATTGGGGACAAAGGATTATCCACACATTGAGCACTTTAGCATTGCCAAGGAAGCTTGGGATGCCCTCACTGTATTGTTTGTTGGAAATGAGAGTATGAGGAGGAACCGATATGATGCTCTAAGCAATGAAGCCGAAGGCTTCTACATTAAAGAAGGTGAAGATCACGAAGACATGTACCAAAGTCTCAAGACCACCGCCACTGCTTTTAGAAATGTGGGTGCCTCACATGTGGATGATGCATGGATAAAAAGGAAATATGTGAGTGCACTCATGCCTTTTGAGCCCACCGACTTGAAGAGCCTACAAGGAAGACACAACTACCATCTCATGACCTCAAATGAAGTTATGCAAGAGATGGCCGCCTTCAAAGTAGCCGCTAAGAATGCCAAAGATGCTCGTGCTCGTGCCCTTGGTATGAGCAATGTTGTCAATGTTGCATTGAAGGCCAAAGTTGTGGACCATGGGGATGAAGATGATAGTGATGAAGGCCTCTCCATGGACCATCCCGATGAAGTCAACATTGCTCATGGTCAATATATGGCCTTCTATGCAAAGAACTTTTGGAAGAACCCCACCAAGGCCAAGATGGAAATGCAACGGAGAAGCAACCCAAATGGGAAAAGAGAGAATACCACTAGGTTGAGAACTTGCTTCAATTGTGGTGACCGCTATCACTTTGTGGCAAGTTGCCCCTATGAGAAGAGAGAAGATCATGGTGGTAAACTTGTGTTGAAGAAGACTCTCAAGGCGCCTTACAAGAAACCTTTCATCAAGAAGAATCCCATCAACAAGAAGTCGGGAGAAATTGTCTTGATCACTCATGAAGAATACTCCTCCAACAATGAAGATGATGAAGATGAGGAAGAGGAAACTTCTAATGGTGTGTCTGCTTTAGCCACCACTTCTACTCCGACATTCTCACTCTTCGATTCTCCAAATGAGAACTCACCCACCAAGAACGTCACTTGCCTTATGGCAAGAGGAACAGAGGTATCCTTATCATCCCGCTCTACTCCCTTAGATAATAATGAAATTGATGATGAGATGTCTCTTGATGTTAAAAAGGAATTAATTGCCTTTGATGAGTTTATGACTAACCTAGAAGGAGATGCTAAGTTACATTTTGGAAATTTCTTAGATCAACTTTCACATACTCAAGAGCTTCTAGATGTAAGATGTAAACTTGGGCATGAACACTTGATTGAGCTAGAGGCTTTAAACAATGCTCTAGAAGAAGAACAAGAAACTAGGTTGTCACTTGAATTAAAACTTGAAGGGCTTGATGAGGCCAATGACATTATTGTTAAGAAACTCATCAAAGAGCGTGATCATGCTATTGCTAAATACAAAAGGTCTAAAAAGGACAATATTGAGTTTGGTGTGGTTCATGAAAAACTTGCCGAGGACTTTAGTTTGCTTAACAAGGCCCACAAGGCCTTGGAGAGTGAACTCTTGTCTCTCACAAAGTCCCATGAAACGCTTCAAACTCAATTGGCCAATATTCCTTCACCTAGTAACTTCATTCCATCTAGTAGTACAACTATTCTTGAAGAGAATTCTAGGTTGAAGGGGGAGCTTGCTAAGGCCACATTTCCATAAGGCAACAAGTCCATTGATGATCTTTTGAGCAAGCAAAGGTCTAGTGGTGATAAAGGAGGCATTGGTTTTGTCTCCAATACTAAGAAGAAGAATAACAACAAGAAGAAGAAGGCCAAGCCCGCACAAGATACCAACAAGACCATTATGGATAGTAAGACCACAAGTGGTAAAACTATGTCTCATGATGACTTTGCGGGAAGTGCTAACCCTCACTATGTTCTAATGCGTGATTATTATGGTGATGTGTATGCGCAATATGTTGGCCCTTATGATGGGTATATTGCTTGGTCTATTTGGGTTCCCAAGACCCTTGTTGCTAACAAAAGAGGACCCATTGAAAAATGGGTACCTAAAAATTAGCTTGATATTTTGTAGACTTATGCTTCCGGAGGGTCAAAGTGGGTGCGTGATAGTGGTTGCACAAGTCATATGACCGGAAGCTCTTCTATTGTCAAGGAGTTAAAGCCAAATGATGATCAAATCACCGTGACATATGCCGACAAATGAAAGTCTAAGGTAATGGGTTTCGGCAAGGTTGTGGTTGCTCACGACATTACACTCGTGAACGTCATGCTTGTTGAGACCCTTGGATACAATTTACTTTCAGTCCTTGCTCTTGGAAATATGGGCTTTGCCGTCTTTATTGATGTTGATATTGTGGTCCTCTTGTGGAGCAAGTCTCTCAAGGTCACTTTCGTTGGGTACGTTGAACATGACTTGTATGTGGTGGACTTTTTGGAGCAAACCACTACAGGTCCGATGTGCTTATTCGGAAAGGCTGATGTGGGTTGGCTATGGCATCGCCGACTAGCCCATGTCAATATGAGAAATTTGCAAAGTCTCCATAAGGAGGGCCATATTGTTGGACTAAAAGAAAATGTTTCCTTTGCCAAAGATCGTGTTTGCAGGGCATGTGTTCTAGGGAAGATGCATGATGCTCCTCACAAGCCTAAGAAGCGCATCAAGTCCACCAAGATCTTGGAGCTCCTCCACGTGGACCTCTTTGGTCCTCCATCTCATGCAAGTCTTGGTGGGAAGAAATATTGCTTGGTGATTGTTGATGACTTTTCAAGATACTCTTGGGTTTATTTCTTCAAGATGAAGAGTGAGACTCAAAAGACCTTCATCGACTTCATCAGTTTGGTCCAAAGGAAATACAATGTTCCTGTGTTGATCATTAGAAGTGACAATGGCACCGAGTTCAAGAACTACACCTTGAATGATTTTCTTAGTGATGAGGGGACTAAACATCAATATTCCGCTGCATACACCCCTCAACAAAATGGTGTGGCCGAAAGGAAGAACCGGACTCTTATTGAGATGGCTAGGACCATGTTGGCGGAGTTTAAATCTCCATATAACTTTTGGGCCGAAGCCATATCCACCGCATGTCATGCTTCAAACCGGCTCTACCTCCGCAAAGAAATCAACAAGACTCCATATGAAATTCTTACCGGTAACAAGCGCAACATATCTTACTCCCGGGTGTTCGGTTGTAATTGTTTCTATCTCATAAAAGGTATTTGTTTGTCCAAATTCGAGTCTAAAGAATTAGAGGGTATTTTTGTTGGTTATGGTCTCGAATATCACACTTATATAATCTATGATAAGCTCTCCGGAGCCGTCATAGAATCTTGTAGTGTGACCTTCGAAGAATATGATGTCCCCAAGGAGGGCGTGTTGATGCTTGTGATGTAGATGATGAAATGCCTCAGGATGCCATAGGAAGAATGGGTGTGGGATATATCCGCCCCATTGAGGAACCCCTTATGGCGGATCGAGAAGAACTATGATCCACACAAGTGGAGCCCTCATCTTCACAACATCAACAAGCTCCATCCACCGAGTAGGACAATGTCTCAAGCCAAAGACAAGATGTAGACCCTCAACACGATGATCATAGTGACAACTCTATTCAAGGGGATCTTGATTCTTTTGCCCGGGTGTCAAGTGGTGCCAAGGCAATTGCTCAAGGAAGATCCATACAAACTGCTTTGAAGCAAGCTCAAATTGATGCTAGAAGAGCACTTGATCATGACCAAGGTCAATCTTTGCCTCTAGATGAAGAGGATGATTCCAATGATGATCAAGGTCAAGTTAATGGTCAAGACGAGGATCAAAATGATGAAGAGGGTCCCCCAAGAAACAACACGGAGATCCACGCTCGTCGCGAAGCTAGAAAGGAAAGAATGTTGGAATTAAGAGATCACTCTCTACAAAATGTAGTTGGTGATCTAAGGAAAGGTATTTCCACAAGAGCACAATTGAAGAGGTTCAGTGAACACCAAGCACACATCTCGATGATTGAACCAAAGAAAGTGTGGGAAGCTCTTGAAGATTCGGATTTGTTAGAAGCTATGCACAAAGAACTCAACAACTTTGAGAGAAACAAAGTATGGAAGTTAGTGGAAAAGCCAAAGGATTGCTCCAATGTTATTGGAACAAAGTGGATATTTAAGAACAAGCAAGATGAGCATGGAATCATAGTAAGAAACAAGGCTAGATTGGTTTCACAAGGGTTTTCTCAAATTTAAGGCATTGACTATGGAGAAACTTATGCACCCGTGGCTCGCCTTGAGTCCATCAGTATCCTTCTTGCTTATGCGGCACATCATAACTTCAAGTTACAACAAATGGATGTAGAAAGTGCATTTCTTTATGGCCCATTAAATGAATTGGTATATGTTAAGCAACCCCTGGGATTTGAGGACCCCAACTTCGCAAACCATGTCTACAAACTTGATAAAGCGCTCTATGGGATCAAGCAAGCCCCACGCACGTGGTATGAGCACCTTAGAGAGTTATTGTTTGACCGTGGATTTGAGGTTGGGAAAATAGATCCCACTCTTTTTACTAAGAAGGTCAATGGGGAGCTTTTTGTATGCCAAATATATGTTGATGATATTATCTGTGGCTCATCTAACAAAGCTTTTAATGATGAATTCTCAAAGCTTATGACTAGTAGGTTCTGGATGTCTTTGATGGGAGAGTTGAGAGTATTTCTTGGCTTTGAGATCAAGCAAGTTAGAGGAGGGACATTCTTCAATCAATCCAAGTATACTCAAGATATGCTCAAGAGATTCAAAATGCAAGATTTAAATGGATCACCTACTCCCATGGCTACAAAGACCCATCTAGAAAAAAATCCAAATGGTAAAGATGTGGATCAAAAGGTATACCGGTCCATGATTGGTTCTTTGCTTTACCTTTGTGCATCTAGACCCGATATTGTGTTGAGTGTAGGTGTGTGTGCAAGATATCAAGCGGCTCCTAAGGAAAGCCATTTAATGGCGGTCAAGAGAATCTTTCGATATTTAGTTCATACCCCATTTTATGGTCTTTGGTATCCTCGAGGCTCAACATTTGCTCTTTGTGGTTACACGGATTCGGATTGGGAGGGGGACAAGGATGATAGAAAATCAACATCCAGGGCTTGCCAATTCCTTGATAGGTCCTTGGTATGTTGGTCTTCCAAGAAGCAAAATTGTATATCTCTCTCCACCGCCGAAGCCGAGTATGTGGCAGCTGCTAGTGCTTGCACCCAATTGCTATGGATGTGGCAAACTTTAAAGGAATACGATGTCCATTGTGACAAAGTGCCCCTTCTATGTGACAATGAAAGTGCCATCAAGATTGCTTACAACCCGGTGGATCACACAAGGACAAAGCATATTTATATTCGCCATCACTTCATTAGAGATCATGTTGCTCGAGGTGATATTGATCTATCATATGTATAAACCAAAGATCAACTTGCCGATATATTCACGAAGCCACTTGATGAAGCAAGGTTTTGCTACTTGAGGAATGAACTAAATGTCGTAGATTCAAGGAGCTTGACTTGATTTTCTTGCACTCTCACCTATGTTTCAACTCATATTTGGTTTAGGTGTAGGCATGGATATAGGGGGAGTGCGGTCCTAATTGATTGGACCATCCCTCCCCCCATTATGCCCAAATCAATCAAAATCATTCCTATTAATATCATTTAGTGATATGTGAGCTTAATGATGAGTTTTGGTAATGGACCCAAGATATATCTTCGTGGTGCCAAGCCAAGTATACTCAAATATGGTGGCCTTGGCCACCACCCTCTCTCATTCGAGAGGTTGGTACTTACTCATGTTTGTCATTTGCTTGATTCTAGTCTCTTGGAGCTTTTCTGAATATTTTGTGAATTCCTATGGCTCTTGTTGGTTCTTCACAGTTTGATGTCTCAACCCAAGCCCAATCCCTATCTTAAAAACTGTCTATCCCTCATATATGCCTCTAAAACACCTTTCCTGGAACTTTTGGTCGAGGAGGACCGGAGTCTCCGGTGTACATACACCGGAGTCTCCGGTGTAGACCGGAGTCTCCGGTCCAGACGGTTTCTGTGACTTAAAGAAGGGGGGCGGGGTGAACTGGTACATTAGTTCCTCATTCTTCACCCCGTCCCCTACCTCCAAACCCGTCGCCTCCTCTGACAAAAATCCTCCCCGGAGGTCAAGAAGCCCCCGGGATCCGCCGTGCCGTCGGCCAATCTTCCCTCCTCCTCCATTGGGTCATTCCCACCGGAGGAATTGATCCCATGGACAGATCTGGTACCTCCCCTCTACTTTTTCCTCCTAGGGTTCATCCCTATATGTGTTTTTGAGGATTGGTGCTGATTTGTCCATTGGAATCACTTGATTGCGTGCACTTCAGTACTTTAGCCTTATTGCATTGCCCGATCTGCTAGATTCACCCCCATAGGCATCTCCCCATCTCATGCCCCAGCCTCCCGACCGGAGATTCCAGACCCAGGTCCGGAGACTCTGGTCTGAGCCGGAGACTCCGGTATGAGGTGCGGAGACTCCGGTGTTGGGTGAATCAAAACAGACCATAAATGCATCAAAGCTCTTGTACTACATTTTTGGGGCATATATACTCATCTCCATGCTATCTCCCTCACTGCTGTTCACGGGTGATGGTTCTAGTCATCCTCGTTGTACCAAGGCCAAGTCCCAAAGGGGAAATCCTCGCTATGATGATGCTCAGGGTCAGTTTATCGTGCCTCCGTCCAACCGGAAACAGCAGGCACGTGATGCAGCTTACATGAAGAGGGATCAGGAGAGGGCTGAACGGGAGGACCGTGCCAAGAGGGCCAAGTATGACAACCTTCAGTCCTTAGCCAAAATGTCTAAAGAGGAGTACCATGAGCTGAGAAAGACATATTTCTATGCGCTGCCTCGTACCAGTGAGGACCCTCGTTACTGGAGGAAAGAACAGTTTGTGTTCATGAAGGATGTGTATGGTGTACTCACCAAATCACCTGTCTGCACTCAGAAGTTCATGAGTGTTGAGAAGATGCGTCAGAGCCCTTACTTCAATGATGCCCTGTGGATCTGTGAGAAGCTGGGTCTCTACAACTTGATGGAGCTGCGTGAAGACTACAATGTCCACCTTGTACAGCAGTTCTATGCCACAGTTGTGTTTGGGTCTGATCTTGACCGGACCATGGTGTGGATGTCTGGCACCACTCGTTTCACGGCTACATTTCATGACTTTGCAAACGTCATCTTTGAGACCTTTCATGGAGTATACACTCTTGTGGGGCTGCGCATGCACTCAGCAGCTTTGGGTGAGAACAAGTTGAAGCTGGCACCTCTGTAAGATGATGGTGTTGTGGGGGGTTCCAAGGGACTCAAGACCCTCTACAACCTTATGCTGAGGATCTTCCGTCACACTATTGCACCAAGTGCTGGAAATGATGATGCAATTAGGGGTGGGCTTGTCAACCTCCTGTACCATACTCATTGGACCTTCAATGCTGGCCCTGAGGCTGATGCTGCACCTATTGATGTGATGGACTTTATTTTCGAGGAGATGTTCCATGCCATTCTCTACATGAAGTCTCCTCCATATGCACCCTTGGTTATGAGGCTCATCAACTCCCAGGAGCATGATTCTCCATATGGCATACCACCACACCTCACTGAGCACACTCTGGTCTCACTGCAGCAGAAGGGGCGTATGGGGCTTGCTCCAAGGCATCGCTATGGGGATGATGATGAGGAGATTGAGATGGAGAGGGCTCCCTCCCCACCTAGAGTTTGGAGGAAGAATGCCTCCAATGCCCCTATGCCTACTATGACTCGAGACTATGTGCATGAGCGGGTCAAGAAGGCCTGCTTTTGGGAGAGGACCCTTTGTTGCATGAATGTCGACATCCACAAGCAGCAGCATGCATCCTACCAAAGCAACCGCCACATTGAGAAGCTCCTCAAAGAGATCAAGGAACAGGGTGCTGAGGATGGTGAGGATGAATACAATGATGAGCATGGGGCTCAACAGTCCACAGAGTCTGATCATACACTCTCATTTGGGGCATGGAATGCCCAACAGGATAGTCTGGTGGATTGGAAGACGTTTGCTGATGTCACCTCCGGGTTCGGGTACCAGTGTTCTTCCTCTTCTCGCCCTCACGGCAAGGGCCTGCTGTCCCTGAAGACGATGATGATGACTATGATCAGGATGATGATGACCAGGAGGATGAGGAGGATGCCGAGGATGACGATGACTACTGAGCGGTTGGGGGCGCTAGTGTAGGTATTTTCCCTTTTTCAGCGTTTCGATGCCAAAGGGGGAGAAGACATTCTCATCGGTTTGCATGGACTTGGGATTTGGGATTTGCGACTATCTGCCTTTATTTGCCTTTTATTTGCCATATTCGAACTTGAACTTTATGTGTGTCATTTGCTGTTCATGTGTGTGACTATGACTATGTGCTTGTGTGCACCATCTATTGTATCTCATGTGAGATTTATGTGTGCTACCGTTGATACTATATATCTTGCATGATTTAACTTAATTATCTTGTTGCACATAGTAAGAGGGAGTCCCATATATATATTTTATTCCATGCAAATCACTTGTTTTCATCGAACACCAAAAAGGGGGAGATTGAAAGGGCATTTATTGTCATAATCACTTTTGGTGTTCGTTAACAACAAGTAGATCACTTTACAGTTTGTCATTGTCCACAGGTTGGTATTTTGATAAATGAACAACACCCTCACACTTGGGAAAAGTCCTCATTCATTTGACACATTTCTGGAAACTCCAGACCGGAGTCTCCGGTCTGCCAGGACCGGAGTCTCCGGTGTGGTCCGGAGTTTCTGGACTTGTCTCCGGTGGGGTCTTCAGGATCAAGGCTGGGTCATTCAGATGGGCGGTCCGGAGCCTGCACCGGAGGATACTCCGGAGTCTCCAGACCTTGTTTAGTCCGGAGTCTCCAGTGTTGGAAGACCGGAGTCTCCGGTGTTGCTGGGTCAGGATTGTTCTGGGTCATTCAGATGGGTGGTCCGGAGGTTGGCCGGAGTCTCCGGTCTGACTTTTCTACAACGGTCAGAAAATGGTTCGTGGAGGGGGCTGCCTATAAAAAGGGACCCTTATTTTCTTCCTCAGCTGCTCGAGCTGCTCAAGAACACCAACCCCATTAGAGCCACCAAATCTACAAGATCTCTTCATCCAACCATCCAAAGTCATTGATCTTTGGAGAATCGAAGGAGGAGGCCTTGATCTACATCTTCACCAAGAGAGATCTTCATTTCCCCCTCATTCACTTGAGGGCCCCCAAGCTCTAGTGTTTCATTGGAAACCCTAACTTCGATTTGGTTCTTACAAGCTTGTCTTTGATTTGTCTTGACAGCTTCCTTGCATTTGGTATCCTCCAATTAAGTTGTGGATGTGTGCCCCGAACTTGTTGTAAAGGTGCTGACTTCCACCTCGAAGGTTGCCGATAAAGTGGAAGGTGAATCGAGCCCATTGGGGTGAGATTCATCAGAGAATAAGGAAGGCCTCTCGTGGCGTTGGTGGTTTGAAACCACCCCCTCTCCAAAGGTAGACGTACTTCCCCTCAAAAGGAAGGAACTACGGGAAACAAATCCTCGTGTCTCTGTGTCCACTCCCTTGGTTACTTCTATCCTTTACCGCACTTTACTTACTTGTTCTTGCTTAGTGTTGTGTCAGCTTGTGCTTGGTTGACATATAGGTAAATTCACCATAGTTGCATATTCTAGAGAATTTACCTTTCTTGTCAAACCCTAATTTTAAAAAGAGTAAAATTTGAAGTAGCACCTATTCACCCCCCTCTAGGTTCCCATACGATCCTTTCAGATGCCTTAGTAGAATTTTCCCTAAGTTAAGATTCTTTCTACTATTATGCTTAGCCTAGCTAGTAGAAAACAAGGGTGGATTATATTCATGCTATGAAAATATTTCTAAGTCTATGACTTGTGTTTGGTTTAATAAAACAACTATGTGAATGAATCACCTGGGTGGAATGGTAATTGTTTGGATGGATTTTTGTTGAGTGGTTACCAGGGCTCCATTTTCATGGCATACCCTGTGTATCTCACTTGTGGAATGCCACCCAGGAACAAAGAGATTTGAGATGTCAAATGTTGAGAAGCTTCAAGTGGAGCCACATGGCAATATGGGCTCTGCCTGGATCATATAGGGTGCAATAACTTAGCCAGATCGACAGTTGGTGGTAGGGGGTGATAGGATGGAGTGCGTCCATTTGGTCTAAGGGAAGGCTTCTGAAAGATCTTGTCTCGATGCATGTCGAGTCTTGTGGGGAAAGTGCATGTAAGATCCCTCCCTTTATAAAGGTAAGGATCCCTGTGATTGCAATGCTAGTCCCTGGATCAATGCTAGCATCCACAGTTTAAGATGAAGTACACAGAAACAAAGGTCATTATTACATATCATTCCAGAGACAAACATAGTCTTTTACAAACTCCATGGCCACAGGCCTAATACAAGAGTTCAAATATATAATAAGATAAATAAGTCTTCATCTTCATGTGCCACAGGCAAGCATGTTGAGTGTAGACTCATAACCCCTAATCATCATCAGAATAACCTGCAACATCACAAGTTACAGCCACAGTGGGTCAATACATTGGAATAGTATTGGCAAGTGATACCTTAGTAGAATATTGGTAGACTAAATACTATATGCATTTTGGCTAAGTGTAGCTTAGGCTTGCTTTGCTCAAAATAGGTTTACCTATTAGTTGAAAACTCTAAGTTTTTCTTTGTAAAAATCTTTCTCAAGGAACCACCAATAGACATTGGGGAACCTTCACCCTTGTTCAACCACAAGTTTTTACTTAGAAATTGGGATGAGGAGATTCTTGATAGCTTCCATGTCTTGATGCTCAAGTTGTTCAATACCAAGGACATGGCTAAGTACTTAGATTCTTCCATTTGCAGAGGTTGTGCACTTTCCCCACAAGACTTGATTTTCACCAAGACAGGACCTTTCAGAAGCCTTCCCTTAAACCAAATGGACACGTTCCAACCTATCATCCCACTACCACCAACTATCCAAATGGCTAAGTTATTGCCAAGTGGCTGCACTAGAAGCTTCTTAACATTTGGCCTCTCAAATCCTTTTGTTCCTGGATGGCTTTCCACAAGTGAGATACACAAGGTAAACCATAGAAATGGGCCTTGTGTAACCACTCAACATAAACCATTCCTTCCATTCCACCCAGGTGTTTTATTCACTTAGTTGTTTTATTAAACAAAATACAAGTCCAAAGACTTAGAAATATTTTCTCATAGCATGAATATATAACCACCCTTGGTTGCTACTAGCTAGGCTAAGCATGGCATTGATAAGAATCTTAACTTAGAAATTTCTAGCAAATCTACAACTACTAGGATTTCCCAAGCATAGCATATAGATCAAAAATATCCATGCAAGACTAGCAAAATATTTCTAATGCATAGTTGAAAAACATAGGTATAAAATCATGAAGCACCACTTGCCTTGGTAGTTTGGAGAGTAGCTACAATCCTCACAATCACAATCACTATTTGCACCAAAATCTAACATAAAATAATGGCACAAAATCACATACACAATTAATACAAGCAAAAATACATGAATGTATGCAATATGCCATGTGATGATTTTTCTACACCAAACAAGACAAGTGCACTGTACTGAATCATAAACAAGTACAAAACAAGCTAAATAAACTTTATTTGAATTACAAAACATTTTCCAAATAATTACTATACTCAATTTATGCCTACAAATGTTTCTGTAAAAACAACCATTTTAGCAGAAGCAAAACATTAAACACATTGCATACATAGAAAGGATTTTCTCTCCTGATTCCACTGATATAAAATTTGTCAAATTTGGACGTGGGGATCAAAAGTTATAATTTAAACAAGTTTAAACATCTAATTGATCTAATTCAAAATTTTAAAACAAAACTCATGCCACGCGGCGTCTCCTGATTGGACAATACCGCTTCACTCAGGATCACGCTTCCGCGCCGTCGGATCAAGTTAGATCCAACGCGCTAGATCTAAAGAAAACGGTTTGCTCCAGATCTAATCTAAACCCTACGATACAAATCTAACGGCGGGTGCTGCTCTGACCAAAGAGTGGCGGCGTGAATGGTCGCTGGCGGCGGCGGCGCTTCTGCCGGCGACGCACCGGTGATTCCAGAGGGGGCTAAGGGTCGAGCAGTGGCTTACCAGACTCGCAGGATCATGACGAAGCTCAAGGTGTTGCTGGTGTGGGCGGGGGCGTGCTGCAGAGCCTGCTGGGGCTCGTCGGAGTTGGAGACGGCGTCGGGTTTGCTCGGACGGTGACGAAGGCGACATTACTGGCCACCCTAGCACAAACCGAGGGTA
The DNA here is from genome assembly GCA_023614405.1 of Avena insularis. Classification (NCBI taxonomy): domain Eukaryota; kingdom Viridiplantae; phylum Streptophyta; class Magnoliopsida; order Poales; family Poaceae; genus Avena; species Avena insularis. Next base: position 54,411,131 of record CM042693.1, on the reverse strand, counting down.
TCACCGTGTGCACAACGCTCAGGCGAACCTGACAGGGTCAAGTAGAAGGCATGGGGCGGTCGGCTTTTACCTCAATCTCTCGCCGGAGTTGGAGACGGCGTCGGATGCCCACGGTGCTCGTCGAAGTCGACGCTCTGGATCACAAGCAGACGGACAAAGGGGATCAGGAGGTGCGCAAGGATCAGAGGATCATTCCAGGGTGAACAAGGAGTAGGCGCGAGCACTAGGCTTACCGGTATACCTCGCCAGAGTTGGCTCTGACTGCGGCGGTGTAATACGAAATAGAGGCAGCCTGGTGGCGAGAAGAGTGTGTAGTGTGGGGGGAAATGACCGCGACGGGGTGTGGTTTAAGTAGGCAGCAGCGCGACAGGAAATGCTCGCAGAATCAAGGCTAATTACGCCGCGCCATTATCGGCATCAACGGCAGCGATGACGTGGTCTGCGGGCGAGATTTGGGGACGACGGAGTGACGTGGAGGTGGGTCCGGGGCGTCAGCGAGAGGGGGGTAGGTTTCTGAGTGCGAATCGTTTTCTTTGCGGGAGAGAGTTGCTGGGCTAGATGGGCTGAGTGGTTGGATTGGGCCGAAAGGCTGGCGCCGGTTTTATTTTTTTTCCTTTTTGCTTTTCTTTTTCTGTTTGATTTTTAGAAATGATTTTCAAACCCTAATTCAAATAAGTTTGACTTCAAATCTTCTCTAGATTTTTATACAGTAAACTTTGTACTCAAGTGTGTGTCAAACACTTCTGTTTACCCAAACACACTTTGATCATTTGAAAAATAAAATAAAACCAAGCCTTAAAGAGATATAAATAATAGGCATAAAATTGGTTTTATATTCATACTTTGTTTTGAAAACTCTGCCCAAGCTTTGGAAATCACTTAAGTTTGAACTCAAAACATTACTGAATACAATAAGTACCTTTCTCAAAAGAAGGTAGCACTAAGGCTAGAGCATTCTCACATAAAATAATGAGCAACATATGCTCCTGTTTTTGAAATGGTTTTGAAATGGAACCCTAAATGCTCATGGATGCATGGATGATATGCATGAGTTTTGAAAAATGATTTTAGGGATGTTACATTGCACCACCTCTCGAGAGAGTAAAATCTAAGTACTTAGCCGTGTCCTCGGCAATGGACAATTTGAGCATCAAGACATGGAAGCTATCAAGGATCTCCTCATCCCAATTTCTAAGTTAAAAGCTTGTGGTTGAACAAGGGTAAAGGATCACCAATTTTCATTGGTAGATTCCTTGGGTGATTTTGACAAACAAAAACTTAGTGTTTTCCACTTATAAGGAAAACCTTATTTTGAGCAAAGCAAGCCTAAGCTCCACTTAGCCAAATGCATATAGATGATAGATACCACTACTCTACCATAGTATCACTTGCCAATACAATTCAAATGTATTGACCATTGTGGCTGTAACTTATTATGTTGCAGGTTTGTTTAATGTTAGTGAAGTGTGTTGATTAGGATTACAAGTCTACAACCAACATGATTGCCTGTGGCACTTTGAAGATGAAGGACTCCATGCTATATAGTTATTTCGGTTGCATTGTAATGAGATAGCCAAATGAGCTGTGTAAAATGTAATGAATTATTTTATTCCTGGTTAAAAGTTGTATTATGACCTTTGTTTCTTAATATTACATCTTAAACTGTGGATGCTAGCTATTGATCTAGGGACTAGCATTGTAAACACAAGGATCTCTACCTTATCAGGTTGGGACCTCTACAAAGAGTCATTCATATCACCCCAATTTAAGTTTTGCAAGTAAAATGATGAAAGGGCATGTGTGCCCCATGTGTTATTTTGATAATTAATGACAATATCTATGGATTAATGTTTGAATTGAGTTTTATTGGTAGGAATTGTCCATTGACATTGCTTGAACCATGTGTTGGCTTCAAGGTTGAAAGTTGAAGAAAGAAGAAGATTTGAGGTTGATCAAAAATTGCAAAGAGCGGTTTCAAGTGTATTAACAGTCAAGAAGAAATAAAGAAATGCAAGTTCAAGATGCGCCATCATCCGAATATCACATGCTTGAAGCTTGCCATCCTCGATGATCATGGATTGATGAAGACAGGTTTAAATAAGAGGTTTCCCTATGGAGCATGGGGAGGAATTTGCAAGTCTTCATCAAGCGAGTAGGAGCAAGAGAAATCAATAAAGATGTTCCATGTTGAGAAGGACAAGATCGTCGTTATCATGCTCAAATGGAATGTGCAAGGCAAAGTTATGATCTTGATAGGTTTTCTATTTTGTCAGTCTCATGATGTTAGTTGGGAGACCGGGTTTAGGATTGATAGTCGTACTATCAAGAGGGGATCTCGAGTGAGTAACTCGACCGTATCCATGTGAGGTTCTAGAGCTTTTGGTTATCTTCAGAACAAGCTCTTGAAGTTTTCCTGCTCCACACCTTAGGAGGTATCTCACATATTCATACTTGATATTTTCTCCCTTGTTGGTATCCAATATTACTTTTTGTTGGATTTTACACGTCGTTATTTTTCCAACAAAATTGGTTTTATGTCATTCGGAGTTTGGATGCTCAAGTTATCGTGTTTTTGGTTCAAGTGTTTTTCCATCTGATTTGTGCGTTTCTCTACCGGTGATGCCGTCCTTGCACCGACAGTGCCACACATGTGGTACTATCACTTCAAGTGTCGTGGTCACTGCCTCTTTATTGAAATCATGTACGTTCGTAGTGCGACAGTGGACCAGCAGAGCTACGACGTTTTCGCTCTACTTCCTCATAGATACTTGCCTATGTTCATCCGAGGCAGCGGCATTGTCGGGGTTGGGTCCGACAGTGCCGCCCATTTCTGTCTTGTGAGCATATTCTCTTATGGATATCTGAGGAGGGCCGGTAGTGCCGCTTGCGCGCGAACTGGACATAACAGTTGGATTTCAGAGCCTCCTATTTAAGGGACCCACCTTCTTTCTCACCACTAAATTTTTGATCTCTTATAGTCTCTCTCTCCTCCATTGGAGATCTCCCCATGTCCCTCCTACGATTCTTGCATCTTTGGAGGGATTTTAGAGAGATCTTAATCTACAACCTCACCAAACCAAATCACTTCTTTGTGAAGGAATTCTTGGGATATAGATCGTTGGAGAATTCGGTGTTCTATTCTTGTGTTCTTTCTCTCTTATTCCCCCAATATATTTTGTAGCTTTGGTGGAATTTGGGAGCGAAGGACTTGCCTTTTCATTTGGTCCATACATTTGAGTTCTTTATGGAGATTCGGGGAGTACAAGCTTGAGGGCTTGTTACACTTGGGTTCTTGGAACCCTAAACGGTTGTGTGGTAGTGGTGTTGTTCTCTTGGAGACTCCAATTGAGTTGTGGAAATCTCTCAAGCTAGAGGCCTTGGTGGTGATTCTTGGGAGCCTCCAATTCTGAGTTGTGGAGATTACCTCAATCTTTTACAGGTTCGGTGACCGACCTCAAGTGTCCCATAGTTGATCGAGTGTCCACCTTTTGTGGTGTGCACTGGGGAGAATAAGGCGGGCCATTTGTAGCGTCGGTGAATAGTATGCCTCCGCATCTTGGGGTGAGGCCTTGTGTGGCGTTGGGTGAACATCGAGCCACTACACCTCACGGTGAACTATTTGTGGCGTTCGGGGAGCATTACGCGACCGCACCCCCCAACAAAGATGTAGCTTCTTTGGAAGTGAACTTCGGGATAAAGTCATCGTCTCTGTGTCCGTCAGTTATCTCTATACCCGAATCCTTTACTTATGCAATTTACATTATGATAGTCATCGTGTTTGAAGTAATCTATCTTGCTATCACCTTGTTCCTTATCTTGCTTATCATAGGTTGTTGATGCACTTAGTTGAACCTAGTGAATTTAGGTTTTGTTCTTGATAAATTAAACACTAGTTTTTTCCACATTTGTTAGAGCCTAAACCATGGTTACTTTAAATGCCTATTAACCCCCTCTAGGCGACATATCTATCCTTTCAAATATGCCGACGGTCTCCGACCACTAGTTGGAGAAAGTTCACATCCGAGAATGGAGATCTAGGGAGGACTATAGTAGAAAATGAGCTAAGACGTCGAAATAAATATTTTTCCCTTAGTTTCTATGGGCCAGCTAAGCTTACACCGGTTATGCATCCAACTTAAGATTGTCGAATCATTTGGCATTTTGGATGTCTCATTGGGTCTCTTCGATTCACAGGATACCAAAATCGTGGGTAAAAGAAGGTTATACAATATTGAATGTTGTTAGAGTATTGTACTGATATGGTTATTATAATAGTTTAGGATAGTTAGGACTCTAGCCTAACTTGATTTTTACTTCAATATAATCCATGTACGTCTATATATACTCACCCATGAGGCTCAATAATACATTCAACATATTCTGCCAATCCCTCTCTATCGTTCTACATGCTAAACCGATCTCAAACCCTAGCCGCTGACACGCTTCCGCCACGCTGCCCCCAGAGAGGTCGATCTCCATGATCTCCGCCAGGGGCTGCACAACCCGTACGCAGGGCTCGTCCGCTGATCCATGATCAGCTGCCCTATAAGTCTCTTTTTCTGATCACTTGATCGGTTTTATTTTTTGGTTATGATCTTAGATCGAATTGAGTCGCCCACCGCTGTCATCCACTCGCGCCTCTACTCCTACCATCGGCATCGATGATCTATACCGAGCATGTGCGCTTGCCCTATCCTCTACCGCGACTGCCCTGGAATGCTATCGCGGCCTTACGGTAGGCTACCGCGGACGGTTTCTACGCTTCCTTGGAAGGCTGTCGCGCCCCTCCTCAGATCGTCTTCGTCGTCATTGTTCGGGACTTCACCGACAACACCACTATCGAATACAATCTACGCATCGTCCATGCCATGGCACATACGGCGCACCATCGGTCTGATCAACTGATCCCACGCCTGCCTATGCCAAGCACGTCCCGAGCACGCGCCTACCACCGATCGAGCTACGGGATGCCGCTGCATCGCTCCTTCGGACCTCAGTGCCACCACCTTTGGTCAACGCTACCGGATCTTTGTGGGTACGTCGTTGGTGGTCTCCCAGACGCTGCACCGACTTGCGCCTTGCAGCTATGCCGCCCCCTCTGGTCATAGCGTCGCTACACACTGTCTATTTCGCCGTCCCCCCGCACCGACGTCCTCGGTTTCCACTGCGCCATCTCCTACGGGACAGATCACAACCGTCTACGCATGGTCTTCTTCACGTTGTCAGGTTCTTCCTCGCCGACTTTGAGCACTGCCGCCGCACTTCACAAGGTAACCTGCAGGGCGGCCTGTCGCTATCGTAGGTCTCACCGACTACCCCATCGCCACTCTAGGCATCCAGCATGACCACCCCAGGTCGCTATTGTTTTCGCCGCCCTCTACGTCTTCGTCCAGTACAACTTTGCCGCCAGCATCATCGCCTCGTCCCCGACTACACCACCCGCTCCTCTACTCTAACAACCGCGGACAACATCAGCATCTCTCCCTTCGCCGCGCTACGCTTCGCAACCGTTCTGGAGGCCTCCTCTGCTAGTCTCTCTAACATGTTGACAAGTTCATAATGGTCCCTACCCCTCGCACGCCTAGTACTGGCAACACTGGGAGTGCCTTCTTCCCCGATGCGTTCTTGAGTCTGGTAAGCTTGGATCAGAGCCTCGTCTTCATCGACTTCAACATGGTCTTCTTCGGCATCGCCCCCTTCTCTACGACTGCCTCGACCGCGTCACCGGCGAGTTCTTCTTTGCATACTCAGTTCCGTCAAAACTGGAGTGTGCGTTTGTCCCCGACATGCGCCTAGTTCTGGCAAAACTATGGTTGCACCTCGTCCTCGACGACTCGATCTGCATCGAACCTCGACAAGCCTCCGCGGAACCTCGGCAAGCCTCCTCGACAAGCCTCCGCGGACCCTCGACGCGTATCCATCATCATCACCACGGCGCCCTCTTCGCGCCTGCGGCTTCACGTGCGGCTACCTCGACACCGGCATCCCCGACCACGGCGACCCCTTGCATGGCTACCTCGACCATGGCACGGCCCCATGCTCTCTGCTCCCTCAACATCGGCACAAGGGCTATCACCTCGCTTGAGCATCTCACCAGCTTCCTCTACAGTCCAAGCTACCGCGACGCGACACCGTCCATGATGTTCCCGCTTGGACTGCCGGGATATCAGCCTACTGGATTCTACTTCGGTTTATCTCCAGTCTGACTGGTTGCGACGTTCAAGTTGTTCACGACACTACTGCTCGACTGCAGTGGGTTATTAGAGTATTGTACGAACACGGTTATTATGGTAATTTAGGATGGTTAGGACTCTAGGCTAACTTGACTTATACTCTAAGATGATCCCATGTACGTCTATATATACTTGTCTAGGAGGCTCAATAATACATCCAACATATTTCGCCAATCTCTATCTATCGTTCTACAAATGTTAAATGTTTGATTATTTTTGTTTGAACCCAAGTTAGTTGGAAAGTATTATATGAGAGTCTTTACATTACAAAACATAATTGGACGAAAAATTACCCATGGACTAGGGTGCAAAGATATCTATAGATAAGATGTCATCTCACCGAATTTATGACCAAACGATTAGAAGAACTCAAACAAATGTAGTCATGTTTATTTTTTTTTGAACACTCCATGAGTCAAAGACCAGTGAGACACGAGGAAGTAGCCCGGTGGTTCCATGGCAAGGATCACCACCCTAGGGTATAGAGGTAACACCACCCAATGGTAAATTGCATCACAACGACCTTCATCCATTCAATCAAACGAAAAATTTACTAACTTTAACCACCTAATTTCGTCCATGTAAAGGGGCAACAGAATTAGGGATATACCCAACCAGTGTGGTTGTGGATATTCTCAAACCACCATAGTTTCTCTTTGTAATTTTCATGTTGCTAGTAGATTGTTTTATTGCTCACATCTACCATAGAACAAAAGACTACAAATTATAAGTTAAATCTTACACAGCGGTCCAGTGGCATTACATCCATTTCAACATAAAACTCGCAAATAAGCTAAGACGACGGAAGTTGACAAAAACTTGAGTACTTTCTCCGTTCCAAAATAGATGTCTTAGATTTGTCAAAATTTCCATGAATCTATATATTAAATAGTGTCTAGATTTATCCAAATTTTAACAAATCTGAGACATCTATTTTAAGACGGAGCGAGTACAATTTTACGGAGCTTATTTTCCTCACAGTTAAGGTGTATTTCTGCACGAGTTTCAACCAAAAAGAAATGGTCGCATGTAATTTAATTTTTTTGGCGCGTAATTTAAAATTGATGTAACCTTTAGGCATCCGCGTGTGTTATCTAGGGCATCTTCCATATTCAAAGGATAAAAAACCATAGAAAAATTTAAAAGAACACAATGCTGAATTGTCGTGTCAATTCCAATACTAGCTGATTGTGTTGGAAGCAAAATCAGTGAGACATCATTATCTTTTTCCTAATAAAGAGTATATATTAACATCGCAGAGATACCAATTAAACCTAGCCTCCGTAACAACGCATTATAATACGGATTACCGCGCAATACGGGTTACACAGCCAAAAAAAACAGAAATTACAAAAAATAAAAAAGGAAGAGAAATTACAAAAAAAAAGCCTCGCTACAATGATCTATTCCTTGTAAGAGTAGCACTAACACCACTAGGACATCACCAGAAGTCCAGTTTCTCCAAAAGTGACGCCTCCAAGAAAGTCCTTGCTCTTGCCTTTAACAAGACCATTATCAAGCACAACCAATTAAGGCCAGACCTTGGATTTTCAACCTGAAAGGCAAGACTTTGAACTTCTTTTGTGCAGTCACCCCAACTTTCAAGCCGCTCCTCCAAGTCATGAATCACCAAACCAATTCCTCACCGCAACAAAGATTTGAACCACCATTTCTAGTCCTCAGATCTCGGCTTCCATGACCTTCTCCGCTAGCACCATGGAATGAGAGCATGCCCATGATACTAACAGCCAGCAGAGCTTCGAAGCGCTCCCTCTGAAACCAAACCATGAGAGTAAAACACAGGTGAGCGCGACCAAATCTTACCTGATCTAGCAATCTCCAAGCATGAGTCTCCTAGTGGAGTTCGTCGACGGAGACTTCCAAAACATGCCACTGCAGCCAGATCGATGGGGGAAGGCATCCGGCAGATCAACATGTCGACACAAGTTGGAATCCTAGGACCTCCACCTTTATTCATGCCGAGCTAGTAGCCCCACGCCACCCGCCGGCACCCTATTAGATCCATGGCCCCGAACCCCACCGGTGGAGGCCGTTCAAGGAAGGAGACGGCAGAAACATGGACGATCTTCCCTCAGATCGGGCCGAAGAAACCACGCAACAAGGAGGGGATGAGAAGGTGACATGGTTATACCCTACGGGTACACGACATTAGCATACCTGGTCCAGCCCAAGGAAGGCTCACAAGAATATACGTGGCCCATGAAGATTTTTGGGTGCCCCAAGCCCATGACGTCTTTAGATCCTTGGAGAGCAAGACTAGAGCAGATAGAATATTCAAAGGGGCAAACCCTAAACCTGTAAACGACTCGATCTATGCCCGTGACCTGCCTACCTCTATATAAAGGCTAGGAGGGCACGACGAGGAGGACATCTCTCTCTCTCTCTCTCATACCACCGCATACACACCTTCACGCCAGATTGCATCTGTGCACCCCTGTAACTTTCGGTTCCGCCGTAATCAAGAGCAGACAAACAGGAGTAGGGTTTTCCCTCCCGGGGCCTGAACCTGGTTAAATCTCGTGTTCCCTAGTTGATTGTCTGTTAACCGTTCCGCGATCTCCAGCACCCCCATCTTCTCCAAAACCCAAGCTCATAACAATGGGCATTGACGAGATTAAACCTCGTCAATTGGCGCCGTCTGTGGGAACTGGGGGCGCTGATTTTGCGATCGTGACGGTCCCGACCAAAGCGATCTACAACTCCTCGCAACAGAGAGCCATCTCCTCTTTGGTGCTTTCGACTTCACCGCCCACTCGCCAGCCACCCTGAGGGACTTCGATCCCGTAGGCGACAGGCTCGAGATCCTGTTCGGGAGCTTCTGCTTCCAGGTGGGTCAGACTGGCACTGTCCGCCTCCCAGAGCGGGTGCCTATGCCATCGATCAGGCCCGCCTCCTGGGCCCCTCATCTCGTGCTACACATGTCAACTTCGGCAGATGAGTCATACGACAGCAGTAGCAGCTGCAACTCAGATCTGTGTGATCCCCCGTCGGATGAAGGGACCTACGGTTCCGAATCCGAAAGTTGCGGCAGCAGCGATCCAACCTACGGACGCTACCAATGCGTCGCAGTCATCCAAAGCGACGTGGAGCAACCACCGGAATCGGGTGCACACGCGTCGCCGCACAACCCATAGGGTAGAAACTACGAAAACAGGAGGCAGCCATCCCCCCAGCCCAACGGGGACGATCCTGACGCCAATCGAGTAATCCACCTCAGGAAGGAAGGATAGAACCAAGCACGCGAAGTCGTGGCGGGCAACAAGATCCTGCCTGTGGGTGCCTCACGGGACCTACTGACGGCATACCACCTGCTCCTCATCGAAGAGCACAATAAGCAGGTGAAGATGCAAGAGGTACTCGACAAACGCAAGCAAGCGGCCTCGAAGTCTAGCGTGCGACGAGTTGCGCTCTCCGCCGTTGGTGGCTCCATATCGCATGGCAATAACGCCAACAAGCATCGTTCATGCATAGAGAACATGGACCCCGCTGCATGACGCGAGGTGACCCGAACCCTCAACACGTCCTTTATGGAGATGGACGCCAACGGCAAAATCATCCCGAAGACGCCACAAGTTGCGATCATGGCGGCCACCACATACCTTGCGTCCCATCCACCTCTGGTGGGGGACCCGAAGAGGGCCATGCACAATTCTGCACCAGCCGGACTCGGACTCGTTGGAGCTACGCTCCATGGGGAACCTCCTGCGGAGCTGAAAAAGAAGGCTGCGGTCAGGTTCAACCGTAGCCCCACACCCTCATCCGACAAGGAGGAACACGACCTACCTCGACGACACAAGATCTCACGACGTCGCAGCCGCGACTACGACGCTCAAAGCGAACTCACTCAACGCACGATCGACAAGGCAGGCACCAAGCGTGTGTGCTCATCCGAATCCAAAGAGGATGACGATGAAGGAGAACTTTGTGGGGCTCGATGCTTCAGCAGATCTGTTCGACGGACATGGATGCCGAGGAACTTCAAGCTTCCCTCGGACACTCCGAAGTTTGATGGCACGCAGGACCCTAAGGCGTGGCTCAGCGACCACCTGTCGCCCGTCAAGCTACACGGTGGCAACAAAAACACCGCCTTGCAATGCCTTTAGCTGCAGCTGACAGGCACAGCCCGGATCTGGCTCAGCAGCCTATCCTCGGGATCCATCCGAATTTGGGTGGAACTGGCATACAGTTTCATCCAAAACTTCAAGGGTACCAGCAAGAGGCCAGCCTCGATCGAAGAGCTGCAGTCCTGCACCCAACGAACGGGCGAATCCATCCGCTCGTACATACTACGATGGTCCAATATCAAGAAATCCGTGACACACATCTCTGAGGAGAGAACAATCGACGCCTTCAAAGATGGCGTCAAACGCCAGGACTTCAAGGAAGAACTTGGGCGCGTCAAGCCCAAGACACTCGACCACCTCATGGACATCGCCAACAGGTGGGCAGATGGTGAGGACTCTGTCCACCGAGCACATTCGGAGAAGGAAGATGACTACGGCCGCCGACTTGAGCGCCATAGCAAGCGAAGATCGCGCGTCTACGACCATCGCGACAGACCCGACATGGTCGCGGCTGGCTACACCGACCGCCGCAACGAAAGCAACCGCAGCAGCGACGGATACCGTGGAAACAACTTCCACAATGGAGGATGCCCAACGCAAACATGGCAACGCCGCGGCCGCGATGACGAGCCCTCAGCATATGACAAATTTTTGGGCCCATGCACCATCCACTTCTACATCGACAAGCGGGATGGCAAAAAGAAGGCCAGCCACATGCTCAAAGACTGCCGCGAGTTCCAGAAACTCAGCGAGAGCCTGTCCCAGATCAGACAGCAAGTCCCAAACCCCGGGTACGGGCACGCACCCGCACCAGGTGACATCGCCCACGGAGCTCCACCACCACCACCCGTGGTACTTTCGAATCACCCGATGCACTCACGCAGAACAACGGCGGAAACGGGTACCCCACGCCGAAAGGGTCATTGATGATCCAAAAGGGGCTCCCAACAAATAGGGTGCAATAGAAGATCACCCACCAGGTCAGCTTGGCTGTGACCACTCCACCCGCCATCCCTGAGTACCTCAGTGGTTCGGAGTCCTGCATCACATTCAGCCATTCGGATCACCCCCGCCAGATCCCTCGCCCAGGTCATGCTGCCCTGGTGCTCGAGGCGCAGATCGGAGGGTTCGAGATGAGTCGTGTCTTCATGGACGGCGGCAGCGGCAGCGACATCAACCTGATGTTCGCTAACACCTTAGCAGCAATGCGGATCTCGCTGTGTAGCCTGGAACAATCCGACACAACGTTCCACGACATCATCCCAGGGAAGGGCATATTCCCCCTAGGAAAGATATGGCTCGAAGTCATCTTCGGCAAGCCCGACAACTTTCGATGCGAGCAACTCGAGTTCGAAGTGATGGATTGGCCATCACAATACCATGCCATGCTCGGGCGCGTGGCATTCGCAAGGTTCCTGGCAGTACCGCACTATGTGTACCTGCTACTCAAGATGCCAGGACCTAGGGGCGTCATCACGGTCCACGGGAGCTTCACCCGGTCGGATCACTGCGACAGGGACTTCAATAGAATCTCCCAGTCATTCGGCATGCAGGAGGAGCTCATAAGGCTCCGAGAGGTGACATACAACGGGGCACCCCCAGTCTCGAGGCAAAACGCACCCGACATGTCGTCGACTCAATAGTCAACACGAAGAAGGTGTAGGTCCACCCGACGGACGCCTCCAAGATGGCGCTGATCGCCAACGACCTCAACCCCGCATAGGAAAGCGCGCTTATCGAATTCCTCCGTGAGCGCTGGGAAATCTTTGCCTGGTGTCCTGCGGACATGCTAGGAGTTCCCAGGGAATTCGCCGAGCATGCACTCAATGTGTTCCCAGCTGCCAAGCCCGTAAAACAGTCCATCCGACGATTGTCCGAGCCACGGGCCAAAGCCATCGGAGTCAAAGTCAACAGACTGCTCGACGCTGATTTCATAGTAATCAAAACAAGGGAGGCCAAGACACTGATCGACGAACTCCGCGAGACGTTCGACAACCTTGATCGCTATAAGATCAAGCTGAACCTAGAAAAGTTCTCCTTCGGCGTCCCATCTGGCTAACTGCTTGGCTACTTCATCTCCCAACAAGGGATTGAGGCGAACCCGAAGAAAATCCGGGCCATAATGGCCATGAAGAAACCGAAGAACCTCAAAGGCGTCCATCAGCTAGCTGGAAGCATCGCGGCGCTGAGCAGATTCATCAGTCGCATGGGTGAGAAGGCCCTACCTTTCTACCAACTGCTACGCAAAGCAGACAAATTCGAGTGGACACCTAAAGAGGATGACGCATTCGAAGATCTGAAGCGGCTGCTCTCCACCTCGCCCATCCTGGTCACGCCAAAGGAACGTGAGCCTCTACTACTATACATAGCAGCCACGCATGAGGTGGTAAGCACCGTGCTCGTGGTCGAACGACCCAAAGATGGCAAGACTCATGGGGTCCAACGCCCTATCTATTACCTCAGCGAGGTATTGACGCCAACAAAATAGAGGTGCCCTCACTACCAGAAACTCGTCTACGGCGTGTTCATGAAGAATCATCGGCCGAGTCACTATTCCAGGAGCATCAGGTGATGGTTGTCAACGAGGCACCCCTGAACAACATCCTGAACAACCCGAAGGCCATAGGACGCGTGGACCTATGGGGCATCGATTTGTCCCCTCTAGACATAGTCTATGAGAAACGCCATGCGATCAAGTCACAGGTCCTACCGGACTTCCTCGTCCACTGGATGGAGCTACAGCTGCTGTACACCCCGGAGATGACACAGTCATGGACGATGCACTTTGATGGCTCCAAACGTGAGGCCGGAGCAGGATCCAGGGTCATACTGACATCCCCGCAGGGCGACAAGATGAAGTGCGTCCTTCGGATGAAATTTTGAGCTTCCAACAACAAAGCCGAATACGAGGCCCTCATCCATGTCATGAGGATGGCCAAGATCTGTAGCGCAACGCGCCTGGTCATCTACGGTGACTGGAACCTCGTCATCCAGCAGACGATGAACGAGTGCGACGCACACGCTGCCAACATGATCGTGTATCGCGCACTCTACAACTCACTCGAAGGACACTTCGACGGCTGCGAGCTTCGGCACGTTAGAAGAGAAAGCAACGAGGAAGCCGACAGACTCGCCAACATCGGCTCCACCTGTGCACGGGTGCCACCAGGTGTGTTCCTTGAGCAGATCTGTGTGTCATCCATCAAAAGGAAATTCCCTAAGGGATCACCTGAAGAGGCAGAGCACTCGGGGGCTACTCTACCCGAAGGACAGGAAGGACCCGAAAAGCTCGACACAAAGGTCGCGGTGGTCAACCTGATGCAGGTCATGGCAATCGAAGAAACATGGACACAACAGATCGTACCTGCGTACTCGATAAACAGGAACCGCCGATGACTCGGATGCCCGACGCATATCTCTCCGGTCCAAGGCCTTCACCATCATCAATGGTGAGTTGTACAAGCACAGCATTTCCGGTGTGCTCCAAAGGTGCGTCACCATCGGTGACAGCAAAACCATCCTCCAAGACATCCACGAGGGCATCTGCGGCCATCACGCGGGCAGCCGTGCTCTCATCGCCAAAGCTCTACGAGCTGGGTTCTACTGGCCAACGGCCATGAACGACGCCAAATACATCGCCCGAAGGTGCAACGGGTGCCAGAGGTTCACAGACAAACCGCACACACCAGTATCGGAGCTCAGGCCCATACCCTTGGCCTGGCTCTTCGCCCAATGGGGCCTCGATATGATCGGCAAACTGCCCAAGTCCTCGAAAGGAGGCCACGTCTACCTCCTGGTCGCAGTCGACAAGTTCACCAAGTGGATCGAGGCCATGCCCGTTACCAACCAAAAGGGTAAAACAGCCATGAAGTTCTTCCAATCCATAGTCTACAGGTTCGGCGTGCCGCATAGCATCATCACCGACAACGGGTCGAACTTCATCTTCAAATAATTCCAGGACTTCTGTGAAGGCCTCGGGATTAACATATCATACGCCTCCGTGGCGCACCCGCAAACCAACGGGCAGGTCGAAAAAGCCAATGGCCTCGTCGGCGGCGGCATCAAGAAGCGCCTACTGAGCCCACTCGAGCGGCTTGCGGGATCATGGGCAGAAGAGCTACCCTCCGTCCTTTGGAGCTTGCGCACAACGCCAAACAGCTCAACTATCTACACGCCTTTCTTCATGGTGCACGGAGCCAAAGCTGTGTTGCCTATAGAAGTACGCCATAAGGCCCCATGGGTCGTCGCCTACAGTAAAGCGGAATCAACGGCCGCACTCGAAGACACCGTCGACACACTCGATGAGGCACGCGACATCGCCACGGCTCGATCGGCGGTCTACTAGCAGAGCCTCCGCAACTATCACAGCCGTCGGCTGCGACCAAGGTCCTTTGTCGAAAGAGACCTCGTCTTACGACTCAAGCAAGAGCGGCCGAAAAAGCTCGAGTCACCCTGGGAAGGACCACACGTCGTCACCGAAGTCATCCCAGGTGGCGCCTACCACCTCAAGCACGTGGTGTCTGGAGTCGCATACTCCAACCCATGGAACGTCGCACAATTGCGACGCTTCTATCCCTAGCTATCCCCCTTTACTTTCAATAAGGCTATTCAGCCAAGGCTACTCATCCGAACAATGTACCTCCTCATTATGATATTAATAAAGCTAAGTGTCTCGCCCGAAAATTTATCTTTTACTCGCATTTCTTTATGCTACAACGCACTCGGGGGCTCCCCCTCACCTCACGACCTCGTCGACTAAGGATAACGCGTGTACCACTACTAGGAAAATGGCTATAGGTAATCAGCACATCCGTGGCTCACATGGTTGAAGTGCCTCACGGGTAAAACAGGCATGGCTCACCTGTGGGCAGTGCCCTACTAGTAACTAGAACAACCGTGGCGCACATGGTCATAGTGCGCCACAGATATGTGTGGGCCAGGGCCCTGCTGGCCGTATGCCAGATACCCGTAGCGCACATAGAGGGAGTGCGCTACGCTTGTTTGTGTTAGCCGTGGCACACATGGAGGGGGTGCGCTACGCCTAAGCGCATGCCCCTCTGCTCTATAAATGGGCAGACACATCCGTGGCGCACTCTGGCATGTGCGCCACGGTTGTAATTATTCCCTATGGCGCACTAGGGCCACGTGCGCCACAGATGTGTCGACCCTTTTTTTTGGCAGCTCCACTTTGTGCACATGTGTGATCATCCACCACCCCACACTTCACTTTCCCCTTCTTCTTCCTCCTTAGATCTAGTCGGGATCCTTCTCCTTCCCACCTCAATTTCTCCACTCATTCACCATTTTTAGCATGTAGAACTTGCCTTGGATGTTACGTACGTAATAGAGGAAGCTCTCTGGTCTCTCATCTCCTTTCTCCGGTCTCGCGCGCACCTCTCCTTTCCATCTTCTCGCGATCGGTCTCTCATCTCGGTAAGTTGTCCATGTAAGGATGCTCATATGTATGTAGATGATCGATGCTCATGATGTGTGTATGTGAGGATCGATGCTCATGTGTGTGTATATGGAGAGTATCGATGATGCTCATGCATGTGTGTATGGAGAGGATAATGATATGTTCATGTGTGTGTATGGATCGGTCTCTCTCTCTTGTGTTTGTGTGTGAACAAGTTGCCATTTGTTTTACCAAAATGTTGATTCATTTCCATTTTGGCAAGACTTTGGCATTTCGCAAAGGTCCTAATTTTAGGATAGGTCATGCCGAAATTTTCTATTGACCATTGCATGCATGCATTGATTATGTGGTTCTAATAGACTTCTAATTGTACCGTACACGGCAAGGTGCAAAGATGGTGCTCATAATGAGTGAAGACATTGTGGCTAGATTTTTGAAATGTGCGACGGCCGACATGATACGAAATAACAAGATGGAGATAAGATGTCCATGTAGAAGATGCAAACTCAACTAGGTGATCGACCTGCATTCGGAATGCAGACGATGCCCGCCATGGTTTCATGGATGGATACACTCGTTGGATAAGCGATGACGAAGACGATGGAGACGGTGAAGGTGGGAAACATGACGATGATCATCATCATGGCGAGAACGGGCAAGATGATGAAGAGTCTCCTGGAGATGGTGAAGGTGCGGAAGCAGACCGGGATGATGATGATCTACATGCCGGAGGAGCAGACGATGATGGAACAACGTCAGGCTAGGTGCGGGACCCTTATGTGCAAGAGCTGCTTCTCAAGCAGACGAGTAATGCCAGGGCTGCCGCTAGAGAGAAAGCCAAGCTTGCGCAACTTGAGAAAGACGCGGTTACTCCATTGTATGAAGGATGCAGGCCCGATGATACCCGGTTGAATGTAACGCTCAAGGCTATGGAGATGAAGGCAAAACACAAATTGAGCGACGCAAGCTTCGACGATATGATGGCATTCTGGCACGATCGTCTCCCGGAGGGGAACACATGTCCAACTAGTATCGAGGACGCCAAGAAAATCGTCTGTCCTCTCGATCTACCGCACGTTAGATATCACGTATGCATCAATGATTGCATCATTTATCGGGGCGAGGACGCGGAGAAAACCACATGTCCGGTGTGCGGCGTGAGTCGATACAAGAAAGGGAAGAAAGCACCTCGAAAAGTGGTATGGTACTTTCCTATCACTCCTCGTCTGCAGCGCTATTTCACGGACCCTAAGGAAGCGAAGCTCATGCGATGGCATGCGGAAAGGAAGAAGCCAGGAGATGACGATGATGACCCCGAAAAGGATGAGCTGCTGACGCACCCTTCAGATGCTAGCCAGTGGAAAGCATTGGACCTCGAATTCCCAGAATTCGGTGGAGATTCGAGGAACATCAGGCTTGGTGCGAGCACCGATGGACTCAATCCGTTCGCTAGCTGAGCAGCACGCACAAAGACTTGGCCCGTGTTTGTATGGATGTACAACCTCCCTCCATGGTTGTGCATGAAGAAGAAGTACATACAAATGAGTATGCTAATTCAAGGGCCGAAACAACCTGGTACCGACATCAATCTATATCTCGGGTTGTTGAAAGAGGAGCTAGCCACGTTATGGGAATCTGGAGCCAATACTTACGATGCCGTCGCACAAGATTATTTCACTATGAGAGCCGCGTTGGTCACTACGGTGCAAGACTATCCAGGTTGCGGGTATATCTCGGGGCAGGTTATCCAAGGATTCTGTGCATGCGTTAGGTGCATGGATAACACAAGCTATCTCCAACTAGAGAAAGATCCAGGGTCTTAAAAAACCGTGTTCATGGCGCGCAGACTTTGATCGAGCAAACCTCGTCGCGCTACAACATTTATAACTGGTCGATCCTTGGGTACAGAAGCACAAAAGGTTAATCGAGAAGAAGTAAAGTGACCGGGGCATATAGAGGACACAGGGAGAAATAATCAAAGAGCACAATTCAGATTTCACGCATTGGTTTAGGCAGATGCTCCTTGATAATCCCTCGCGATTGCATTCTTCTGACACGAAAAAGATCATATTCACCTTGTCGCAGGGACCGATGCAAAACCTGGTGACCTATCAGGCGTATGATATCAACGGCTACACATTCTACACGGAGGAAAAGGACAACAAGTGTGATTATCAGAACTCAGGCGTAACGTCGGAATTTTACACCGATGATAATGTGAAGGAAAGATTCTACGGAAGAATCGAGGAGATCTGGGAGCTCGACTACTGTGGATAAAAGGTGTCGATGTTTCGTGTCAGATGGGCAAAGAGCGTCGAAAGTGAAGACCGGTATTTCACAACCATGGTTATACCCGAAGCAGCCAAATCCAAGACCGCCGGTGTGAACGTGGCCGCGAAAAATGAACCGTGTGTACTGGCTACCAAAGTGGACCAATGTTTTTTCATTACCAACCCGACAAAGCCTAGCCGTGTTGTCCTGAGGAGAGGAAAAAGAAACATCATCGGAATGGATGGAGTCGCCAACGAGCAAGACTTCGACCAGTACGGCGATCCAAAGATTGAAGATGACGACGACTACGATGCAACAACATACATCACAAGAAGAAAAAGGACAACCATACCCAAAAAAGGTAGCCCGTTCGAAAGAATAAACATTAAAGTGCCGAGGCTAAATTATTCAACCGCGACAAAGAAGGGAAAAAATATTGTAAAACGCGTGGTCGAAAAATATTGTAATATTCATGGACAAATTATTATGACTTATTTGTATCATGGAAAAATTATTATGACATATTTTGAATCATATTTTTACCACTTTTATGACATATATTATCACCTTTGGGCATTTTTGGAATATTTAAAGTATTTTAAAAACAAAACAAAACTTTTATGGCATATATCACCACTTTTGGGCATTTTTGGAACATTTAAAAATATTTTTAAAATAAAAATAAAAAAGGTGGGCACCAGGATTCGAACCTGGGTGCTCACAAGATTATAGAATAGAGCAGTGGTTGGAACCAGTGGGATAAGGCATGCTAGTGGTAACTATGGGGTTGGCAGCCCTCTTATCTGATAGTCCTACCCACTTAGGCGTAGCGCACCCTGGCGATCCGTAGCGCACTTTGCTAGGGTGCGCTATGCCTAAGTGGGTAGGACTAGTCACCGTGAGCCACGCCCTCCCCATCGTCCTCAGACACAGATTGTCTAAGTCCCTCCCCGCATCGTCCCCATCCCCATCGACGCTCCGCCGCCGCCGCATCCCAGGAGGAGGAGGCCGCCACGCTAGGAGGAGGAGGAGGACGCCTTGCCCACACTCTCGTTTCGTGGAGGAGGAGGTCGGTGGCGGCGAGGTTCCTGCAGCGTCAGCTCCGCTCCTCCGGCGGCAAGGTGCTCTGCCGCTCCCTCCCCCTCGTTACCTCGTCCGCCAGCCCTCGTCGTCCTCATCTCAGAGGTGAGCACCGCCCCTCCCCTCTCTCCTTCTCTCCCTCTCTCCTCGAGCAATGGTTAGGGTTAGCACCTGATGATTCAATTGATGCCTCTGAAAGCTCCAGAACAATGGAATTGACATTTTTTCCTAATGGAATTGCAATGGTTAGGGTTTCTCTATACTAGATGGTTCTGATTTAGGTTTAGGTTTAGCAAATTTTAGCAATGTACTAGATGGTTAGGGTTTGACAGTGAGCAAATTATGTTCTTGTGCATTATGTTTGACAGTGAGCTTATAGTGATCTTCCACTTTGTTAGATAAATCTTAATGGTCGATTGGATGTTAGATAAAATTTGGCCTAACATGTTACTTTCATCATACAGTGGGCATACTGTTATCTTTCACAAGTAGATAAATGACCCATGATCTAAGACACATGTTACTGTCGAGGCAATCTAGATGCTACTGTCATAAAATTTGGCCAAATTTAAGACACATGTTACTGTCATAAAATTTAAGGCACATGTTACTGTCATAAAATTTGGCCAAATTTTATCTATAGTGTGACTTATCTGTAGATGTCATACTGTTATCTTTCACAAGAAGTCGGTGCTACTTGTGGAGGCATTTATCTAACACTAGTGATCTTCTCTGACTTCTTGTAAAACATCTACATATGTTACTTTCATCATACAGTGGGAACAACTAGTTGGTCTGCAGTTTACTTGTGCATTTTAATTGGTTAGATTCTGTGTAGAACATGTTGCTAAATTCATTGTAGTTGATTTGTTTAGGCTGCAGTAGGTTAGCTTGTAAGATTTATTTGTTCTACTTGTAGTTAGCAGTAGCTTGCAATATACCTGGCAGTAGGTTAGCTTGTAGGTAGCAGTAGGTTAGCTTGCAGCTGCTGTAGTAGGTTAGAAGTAGTAGGTTAGCAGTAGGTTAGTAAGAAATGTAGTAGTAGTTGTTGTAGTAGGTAGATTTTCTGCTTGCCATACTTCTGTAGTGCATCAGCTCCATTTAATAGTTCTTATATGTAGTTGATGTAGTTGGTTTCTTAAATGTGCTAATAGTCAGTGCTAGTTTTCAATTTTTAAATGTGTTCTTAATTAAATATGTGGCTGCTTTCATTGTTGCCATCTACTTTCCAGTAATTGAATAATTGGCTGCTTTCATATAGTAACTTTCCAGTAGCAGAGTGTTGGCTATGCTGGTAATGAGCTTGCCATTTATTTGTATATACCTCGTAATGTGGTGGTAATGTGTTGTGCCGGCTGTGCTGGCTATTTATTTTTATATACCTGGTAATGATCGTGTGCTTGCATGTGCTGATAATGTGCTGGCTGTGGTGGTTATGCTTGTGGTTGTATGAAGCACTTTCTTATGTCGTGTATGCAGGTTATTGTATGAAATGAGTCCTGATTTTTGCCGGAATGTTGATTAACTTCCGTTTTGGCAGAAATCGGGCACTCCTAGTTTAAGAAAATTAGCAAAGGTCATGCCGGATTTTTCCGTGCATTTAACCAATTATTTGTTTTTATTAGTGCAAAGATGTGTGACAACGACGAGGCTGGATGTTCTAAGCGCATCAGCGCTGAAGGAGAACTCAGACCTCCGAATAAACAATTGACATTCTGGGAGGCGACCCAGCGGCTAGAAGACGATGAAGAATACCATCCTTCAGAGAGCGAGGATGATGAGATGGAAGACGCGGATGAAGAAGCCGAAGGAACGACGGGTGATGAAACCACTGATGGCGGCGAGGGCACAGGGAGTGGTAGCAATGCTCCTAAGAAGAAGAAGAAGCCGAAGGAACGGCGCCCGAACACGGTCGGCACCGTCAGGGAGGAAATTACCGAAGTAAGCCCATCAGGGGTTCCTTTCGAGCCCGCCCTTGTCGTCAAAGGGTACGGTGGGCAAGTGGCGGCGATCACCCGGACAACCATCTCGATCAACACCGAGAATCTCTGGCATAAAGATAATGGCCACTTGCGCACACTCCTCTTCGAGAAGCTGCACGCAAGGTACAAGTTCCCCGCTAAGTATCAGAACACAAATTATCATGGAACGAAGTAAACAAATCCGCCCTCACATAGATGAGCATCGCCCTGGCCAGGTAGAGAACCCGGATAAAGAAGAAGATCTATAAAGAAGGCAAAAGTCTCGAGGAGATCAAGAAGATTGACCCGCAGATCACCGAAGATCAGTTCTTGGAGTTCAAGGAGAGGTGTGAATCCGAAAAAGCCCTAGCCAATAGTAATCGGGGAAAGGTGCTGCAGGCGATGAATATAGGTCATCACCATCTCGGATCTGGTGGATACAGAACCGCGGAGGCCAAATGGAATAAGGAGGACGAAGAGTATAGATCCAAGGGGATAGAAAACCCCTTTGCGAAATTCGAACCCGGGCAGGTTCGAAACTTCATCAGGGCCTATTACCATGTGCACCCAAAAACCAAATAACTCACCGCGGATCCTGCGGTGAAGGAATTCGAGGAAATTGTGGTAAGTAATCTAATTACCGCGGATCGACTCCATTGCATTCTAATCGATGATCTAAACGATTCACTGTTACTTCTTCTGCAGGAGGAGGAAATTATTGCTAGCCATGGATCCCAGGATTCCTCATCCCAGGGGTCGACGGCGGCCACCCGGTGGGATAACCCTTTTAACAGGGCGATGAACCGGGCCAAGAAAATAGAGTCGGTTACATAGAAGTCGTCGTCGGCTGGCCGTCTGGCCAGCCTCGGGGGTAAGAATTGGGTGGATCATTTTGGTCCACCGCCGAGGACACATGTGGCGTCGTCAGGAAGAAGCGAGGAGGAAAACCGCGAGGTTCAAGAACTTAACGAACAAGTAGCGCGGATCCCGCAGATCGTCCAAGACAACCTGGCAATCACCCTCATGTATTTCCTGCCTACCTTGGTGGAGTAAATAGTGAACTGGAGTGCGGGTGGTTGAGTAGGGCCGTGCCCGATTCCAAGCATGGTCAGCAGCCACTCAAAGAACGCGGCACCAACGAATCAGATGAACTACATGTTCGTTACTCCGCCCGCTAGCACCGCGGCGCCGCAAGTGTTGGTGACTCCCCCTGCCATCACCGCGGCGCCGGACATGTTGGTGGCCCCCCTGCCATCGTCGCGGCGGCACCGGAGCTCCAAGCACCCGGTAGGGAGAATACACCGGCGGCCAGCACCGCGCCATCAAGCAGCCCTTCCGTCTCTTGCACGCCCGTCGCCGTATGCGGTGCCTCGACATTAGCCGATCTCGACGCTATCACGGTAAACAAATTGATTTACCGCCTTTCACGCCATCTAATATTCTTATGGCATCTCTGACGATGCCGTACATGTTTTCCACAGACTATGTTCCTTGCACTCTCTTATGCTACGTGAACAACAAGCTGAGGGATGTTGCCAAGGGTACCATCGTTCAACCCTTGCAGCGCACGTTCCACTCAAGGACGATGCCAGATAGCATGCACAGGGTTAAAATTAGTTGGGTGCTAAGGGGCTGCGACAACCTGGAACCTCCCATTCAACCCCCAGGAGCGGATGAAGAAGAGTCGGCTGTCCTCAGAAGTTGCTTCGGCTTATTCTTGCAATGGCCAAAGAGCATGATCCATTTGGGGACGTCGGGGGCCATCACACCACAGACAACAGCACCGCCTGTCGTGCCAGCGACAAGCGGTGGCAAGGCCCCCTTACCGCCCTCGCCGTCACCTCCACGCGGTGGGTCGGATGATCATGTTGATGATATGCACATGGCGCAGGATCCGGCCGAGGACGACGAAGACTGGAATGATCACTTCTTCAACACTCAGTTTAGCAACGAAGACCTAGCTGGTGGCCCCATAGAGAAAGCCACTATCACCAAGCGTCTGTTTGGTTCTCAGGAGACGCCTCCAGCTTGCACCTTTACAGAGCTAGCTGATACAACCAACCGGCCCTTTATTCTAAGCCCTGACACACTACATAGGGCGGTCGGTGCTTAGATTGCGGTGCCTGTCCGCTCTCCAAAAGGAAAAAAGGGCAGGAAAAGAAAATCTAGCAGCTCGAGCCAGCCGGTGGCATCAACTGCGAATCCGATCAGGTTTTGGGACGGGCCACCAAGACCCGAGGGTATTATGTGGAGGATTCATGTGGCGGGTGAGCCCATGCTACCTAAGAATTTGCGGAGGCTCGCCAGTTCGGAACTGCAGAATGTGCATGACGGCATGCTGACGATAGAGAGACGCCTTCTGGCAGAGAAAGATCCCTCGCACCCGGTATTCGTGGTTAAGGTGCCACCAGGCTTGGGCTTCGTTGACAATGCCCCTGCGGATCTATTCTTCCTGCGGTTCGACGACATCTTCAATATGTTCCACCTATACCCGCTGCACTATACCATGGTACGCCTGTTTTCTCTCAGCCTGGCCATGCAGATCATTAGAGAGAACACACCGGGCATCGCTATAGTGGACCCCTAGTACATGCGTGACGGTTGCTTCGGTTCCCCCGCTGAACGACGTATCGTGGCCTCGTACCTAAAAAAATCCTCGTGGCGAACAAGACAAAGGAATACATTCTCGTGCCTTACTTTCCCGAGTAAGTCGTTATTCACTCGCCATCATCGATTGGCTTTATTAGATTACCATCATTCTTTTTCCAACACATTCCATTTGAATTTTTTGCGCAGATATGAACATTGCACGCTCATATCCTTATCGCCGAAGCATTCCCACGCCACGTATTTCGACTCGGGGAGTCTAAAAAAGAAGAAAAACTACGACAAGATCAAGGAAGTTCTGGATGATGCTCTCACTGGCTATGCCTCGACGCAAGGCACCACCTTCGTGCGTACGAAGGTCAAGTTCGATAGGCATGTCTTCAACCACGTAACGGAGTTCCCCTGCGTGAAGCAGCCGGAGAACGGTAAGAAGGAAGCCTACTATGCACTCCATCACATGAGGGCGTTCCTACTTGACCAGCAGAATTCTACGCTGCCAGATCATCTCAAACAGTGGGCCGAAGCAAAGGCCAAGATCACTAATTTAGATATTATACAAGAGATGTATCGCATCCAGCAGCAGTTTGGGGCAATCATCTTTCGTGATGTCATGACTTCGGGGGGGATCTTCTACGGAGGAAATATCCCGAATAACCGTGACATAGAAGATCGCCTAGAGATGCAGGGTGACTATAGGAAGTTCATGACGAGACAAGGCGTCCTCCCGTTCCCTAAGCCGAGCCAGAAGGCTTGATGTTGGCCTAGTTGTAGTTACAAACTATGGATGACCTTTGTGTGTGTGGACAAGTGTACATGCTACTACTTATCTTATTAGGTTTATGAATCATCGCTTATTTCTTTTTCTTATTATTATTATATATCAATCAATGCTTGGTTTTTTTGCTTACTCTTTGGTCCTTTGCTCACTATGGTCCTTCTTTTTTCTTTACTCTTTTTTCGAGAATAATGCCGATGATTGAAATGTCGTGGCACACTATATATGTGAATGTGCTACGACGGGATTGTGAGCCTTGTGATATGCACAAGTCCAGGTCTTGTGCATCCTACTTGGCTTATAGTTCCATCGTAGCATATTCCTGTGTCCAAGGACCTATGTATATATATGAGACATTCTTTTTGATTTACTTTGGTATTTTTTTAGAATAATGCCAATGATTGAAATGTCGTGGCACAATATATATGTGAATGTGCTACGACGGGATTGTGATCCTTGTGATATGCACAAGTCCAGGTGTTGTGCATCCTACTTGGCTCACGGTTCCATCGTAGCATATTCATGTGTCCAACGACCTATGTATATATATGAGGCATTCTTTTTGAGTTACTTTGGTCTTTTTTCGAGAATAATGCCAATGATTGAAATGTCGTGGCACACTATATATGTGAATGTGCTACGGCGGGATAGTTAGCCTTGTGATATGCACAGGTCCAGATGTTGTGCATCCTACTTGGCTAACTGTTCCATCGTAGCATATTCCTGTGTCCAATGACCTAGCTAGTTATATATGAGGCATTCTTTTTGAGTTACTTTGGTCTTTTTCGAGAATAATGCCGATGATTGAAATGTCGTGGAACACTATATATGTGAATGTGCTACGATGGGATTGTCCGCCTTGTGCTATGCACAAGTCCAGGTGTTGCGCATCCTACTTGGCGGACAGTTCCATCGTAGCATATTCCTGTGTCGAACAACCTAGTTATACATGAGGCATGCTTTTTGACTTTGGTCTTTTTGATTTAGGAGTACTTTCTATAAGTGTATCTTCATATGCGACTTTAATTATACATGTTTTTTTCAATCACCGGTTAATTATTATTGTCAACTTGTAGATGACGTGGTACGTCGTGTACAAGGGATGGGTTTCCGGAGTCTACGATGATTGGGAAGACTGCCGGAGGCACGTGCTCCGTTTCAGCAGCAATAGCTACAAAGGGTACAATACTATGGCGGAGGCAGAAGCTAGATATACGCGCTATCTAGCGGGAGTTAGGACGAGGAACCGGATGAAGACCTACACCTTCGTCGCGGTGATCATGCTTATCTTCTTTGGTTGTTTATCCCGCGTTTGTGTCAAGCTAGTTTAGATGTCTAGGCGAGCTTCCGAACTCTAACTTGTTCGAGACACATGTATTCGCATGTCACCAACTACTTGGTAGCTTGATCGAAATAATGTATAACTCATGTATTCATGTATGAGACTTATCTATATGTATTTGTTTCAATCTTGTTTTGTGAATTGTGTATTTATATATATAACTGTATATCTTATATCTGTGTGTATATCTACCTATAATATTGTATATAATCTGTATTATATATCATCTAGACCTGAAATTAAAAAAAACACCTATGGCGCACATGGCACAACTTCTGTGGCGCACAATGTCTAAAGCGCACCTGCGCAGGCTAGTGGCGCACTACCACATGCGCCACAGAAGATACGTCTTGTAGTGCACCTGGACATCTATCCGTGGCGCACTGGCATATGCACCATGCCTATCTCAGCACAACCGTGGCGCACCAGGCAGTGCGCCACGGCTAGGAGATAGCCGCAGCGCAAGCCTAGTGGCGCACGGGCAGTGCGCCACGGATGGCTTTTCCACGTGCGCCACTAACTGCTATTTTCCTAGTAGTGTACACCTGAGTAGCTGACCATGTAAGGCTAACGAAAAGGGCATGCATACAGCCAAGCACCACGTGCTAACACAACGAAACTTTACAAATAAAGGACACAACACACCCAGTCGAAATATATACAAGTTTTACATCTATCTTTTTTACAGGAACTACCTATTCTGAAGGATCACCTGCGCGATGCTCAAAGAGATCTACAACTTCTTCGGCGTACTACCTAACAGCCACATAGTGCGGGCGCATGTCCCATAGGCCACCATCTGGTCGAGGGGGCGGCCCAGCCGCCACAGCCGCAAGATCTACATCGGGGCGATGTAGCCGCACGAGAGAAAGGGCGGCCTTCACCCCCGCAACTAACTGGTGCCGCACCAGCTCCCTGACGTGACGCACTTCTCGAAACTTTGCCAGCAAGCCCCAAAGAGTCGATGGTGCTTCATCAAGGGGAAACATGACATGCAGAATTGACGCCAGAGAAGTCTTCACCTGCCGCAGCACCCGTGACACCTGGTGGGCACGATCCTACACAGTCGCAAGGACCGTGGCACGGTCGCGATCCATCCAGAAAAAGCCACCGGCTTCCATATCTTGCTGGGTCAAGCAATTGATCCGAACTGCAACGTGCTCCTTCTCCTCCCTTGGAACAAGGTTAGCACCTGCAACAACTGCAAAGTAAGATGGTCTGCCAACAGGCGCATCTGAAAATGAGTACCAGCTCGAAGAAACTTACACTGCAGTTGTTCGGCCAACTTTCGCAGCTCCCCCATCAGATATTCCTCTCTGGCGGCACCTCGCTCCGCCTTCAACTTCCAAACGTCCGCATGGCCTCGGATCCCAAGCAAATCCTTCTCAAGACGGCGGACGCGGTCACGAAGAAAAACAAGCCGCGACGCATCATCCAAGGATGGTCGTAGCTGTGAAGCAGATGAAGTATCGATGGGGTCATCACCCTAAGGTTCCTAAGGAAAACAGAAAGGATATAAACAACACACGATTGGGCAACAGCTCTAAGGCTCATTATATACAACAAAAGTCCACTGCGTGGCACAGTAAGTGTTCATCAAGATATTACAACAAAGGTAGAAGGTAACTATCCTAAAACTACAAATACAAAGTCTAAGCAGCTGCATCTCGAGTGGCCTCAGAGCCAGCACGCCTGCCCTTGACCTCCTCCTACTGCTTTGCCGCATACTCCACCAGGAGGTCAATAAGTTTTGGCCCATAGTGCTTACAGCAAGCGGCGAAGAGAGCGAAGGCTACCTCGGAACCATCGGGGGGCGTTGGCATCTGGGAGGTGACCTGATGAAGATTCAGCTCTGCTCCGGACGCCATGGCCATTGTCAGCCCCATGGATGCGCCGATGCCCTTCTGCTTGCGCTTATAGGCTGCAGGCGCATCCACTGACAACGCATCCGCCAACAAGTTGACATCCTCAAGGGCAACGCCCTTGGGAACGAGCTCCTTGTAGAAGCGCCCGAGGACCTCCTTGGCTTTGGCAAGAGAGCCAACCACAGTACTGCAGCGGTCTTCGACCGCCGCATTAGCATCATCCAAAGCACTACCGTGCTCCAGGGCACTGCGGTTAAACTCAATGCCTGCGGCATCTAGAGAAAACGGAAAAAGTACAGTAAGAATCGAACAAAGGCACAGAGGCAAGGCAGCCGAAACAAAACATAGAGGCGAAATCACTCACCTGAGATAGCTTTGGCGGCAGCCATCAGCTTATCGGCCACCTTCTTCTCGCGCGAAGCCACGGCGGGGGCGAGATGCTCCTCGCGGTCCGTAGCTTCCTGCTGCAGGCGCTCCTTGGCCGCAGCTGCGTCAGCTAGCTCCCGCTCGAGGCGCTCCTTCGCACCAACGACATCTTCGGCCTTCTTTTCCGCTCGCCCAAGGCTCTTTTTGAGAGCATCAAGCTCGCGGAGGGCAGTGTTATTCTCATCTGCAAAAAGCAACAAAGAACGTACGTGAACTCAACAAGCTAGCAAGCAGACGAAAAGATAAAGGATTAGTTTTGGATGTACCTTGAAGTTGCCGCAGGCTGGCCTCCAACGCCAGGTGCTGCTTCACCAGCTGGTTTGCACCTTGCACAAAAGGCTGCAAGAAGAAACAACTTGTCAAGTCAAGGGCTCGGGGGCTGCGCCCAAGAAACGAGCAAAAGATCAAACACATGAAAAACGCTCGGGGGTCCCCCCGAGACATGCAACAAAGAATCAACGATCAACAGACCATACAAAAATATGGCTCGGGGGCTCCCCCACAGCAAGAGAGAAAACACTTACATGCTCAGATGGAGACTCTGAAGGTCCGGCTGTAGTCTTCTGGGAGATGATCACCCGAGCCTCCTGCGGAGAGGGGTTCGGAGCAGCGCCCCCAGAGGTGGCCACCATCTAAGAGGGAGGAGGCGTCATCTTCGACTCCCCTACCATCTCCTGAGTGGCATCGCTAAAAGAGCCCTCAGAAGAGTGGATGCAAAGTAAAGCACCAGTCAAAAGACAAGAATACAATAAAAGAAGCAAAATGCATTCGAAGGCACTTATGAGTCTATGTCGCTCAAGTTAAAAACAGGCAGGGCCCTCTGGCCTTTCTTCTCTTCCTTCTTCGTCTTCGTCGGCGGCTGCGGCGCTACAGCTCGCACAGGAACGATTGGGATGGGAGAGGAAGAGGCACCATCACCTCCACTGTGACGGATAAGGCACGGCGGGTCCCTAGGCGTTGGCAGAGTCGAGGCATCCGAAGATTCGCTTGAGCTCCGTGCCTGCTTTCGGGTCTGCCCCTCGCTCACCTCGGGGGCTTCCTCAGTCGGTGACTGCACCGGGGGAAGCTCGGACACGGAGTCCACGACTTTGTTGTCCGCCGCATCTGGAAACCGTTTAGGTAGTGGAGGCACCATGCCAGGTACCTTGAACTCCTGCACAATGAAGACAAACTTTCAGAACCAGAAAGTACAAGAAAACGCACTCGGAAAAATCACTACGCGCACATCCCAGATCTACACCTGCGGAACTGGTCGAGAGGCATTGAACGGAAGGGTCCACGACTTCCCCGGAAGGACTTCATCAGCTTTGTACTTCAGCAGCGGTCGAAGGACTCTGTCGAGATCCCCCTTGGAGAGCTCCTCATCCGCAACTCTCGTTGGGTCGCAACAGACAGAATAAAGGAACATCGGGTGCGCCCTAGCCTGGAGTGGCTGCACCCGACGTTTGAGGAATGTGCGGATGATACCCACACCATTCACCTCCTTTTTTGGAATCACCTGGAGGTCCTCCACCCGACGGTAGAGCTCCTCTATCTCCTCCACATCGCCCTCCAGGATATGGTTTTTCCAAGACCTCTTTAGCAGGATTTTCTGGGTGGAGTCGAAAGGGGCAAGGCCGCAGTCCTGCCCGTCCACTATGGAATCGCGGATATAAAACCACCTCTTCCGCCAGTATTGGACGGACTCAAACATAGAAAAAGAAAAGAAGAGAAAATTGGATCGAAGGGAAATGATGCAGCCACCGATCGGATAAACTCTGTCGGAGCCGGACTGCCTCTTCACGGAATAGAGCTTCCGGAAGAGGCCAAAGTCTGACTCGATACAGCCACTACATAAAAAGTGATGAAATAGGCGATGTGGAGAAGAGAATTGGGCGAGAGATGATGGAGTTGGATGCCATAGACAAACAACAGTCCACGGATAAAATCGTGGACTGGGAGCGAGAGGCCCCGAAGAACAAAGGCGACAAACATGACCCGAAACCCTGCGGGTGGACGGGGAATTACCTCGTCGCTGGGGATCTTGATGGCCTCCTTGTCCTGCGGGATTAAGCCCCGCTCATGAATCTTGCGCAGGTTGCCCTCACGCGTGACCGTATGCCGCCACCCACCATCGGTGACACGAGTGGTGGCGGTGCCCTTCTTGCCGCCGGCAGCAGCACTCGTCGAGGTCTTCTTCGATTTCACCATTGCAGCGCGACGACGGTGGTGGTGCTAGCGCAGGAAAGAGGAGGGAAACGATCGGAGAATTTCCAGAGCGTGGCAAGAAAAGCTCGAGAAAATGGAAGCAGTAGAAAGCAAGTGGCTGCGGTGAAAACAAACCACAATTTTTCCCCACAGTTATAAGGATGAAGACGATGAACAGAGACCGTTCATCTGGAAGCCCTAGCGCCAGCATCAAATCCAACCATCCACGTGTCAGCACAGCAGCGAACCTTCGCTCACACGCCGCCCACTACGCACGGAAACCGAGGAGACGTCGTAATTCTCGCCACGTCGCGCATGACCAGTCAACTCCAAGTCAGAAAGTGGGACCCACGTTCGTCCAGTCACGTCACCTCTGGCGCCGCAGACGATTGAGATCACCGATCGTCAGCACTGACGTCATCAAGGCTATACTGGCAACGGTTACAAAACTTCGTCTAAACAGCTAAAGTACTCACTCGAATCTATGATTCGAGCAACTACTCGGGGGCTACTCCTATCAGGAGCGCTGGCTGCGCACCCGAAGCATGAATAACGTACTACGCCAATGATCCATTCTTCGAGTCCTACGTCGAGTCTACGACTCCACTACAGACTCAGGGGCTACTCCCATCGGGAGGATTGATTTAAGCATCCAAAAAAATTGTGTCCTACGGACCTGAAGCTAACAATGGCTGAATTAAAGTCTCTGTTCGAGTCTACGACTCGAAGAGACACTCGGGGGCTACTCCCATAGGGAGCGCTAGTCCCGCACCCTATGAATTTTTGACTGCGATCCTTCGGATCAGAATGCAAAATCTTTTCAGCAACTTTGCCCCAACCAACGCTAAGTGAGTAACGCTCTCCTTGGCCACCCGAAACACCTCTTCGGTGATAAAATTTCGGACGCTGTGTCTGTGACGCAAAGATAAGACCTACAGATACCATCTGATGGCCTGTTAACGCACCTGACTGCGCTCTACTAGTAAAAATCCGTGCCAACAAGAGCGATGAAAATCCCGACGGACGCGTTGGGTACATCATTCGAAAACTACTGGGGTTCGACTCCTGTAAGAACTCAACGTCCTGAGTCAAATTGCACCAGCATCTGTTCCGGGTTCGAGTCGAGGGACTCGAATCTGAAGAAGATCGTGTTGTTTTTTCCTAAGACAGTTAACTGACCCTGATCCGTCGGGAGAGTCAGGCACATGCATCAACAATCCCTACATACTAAAATCATTCTCTAATGAACATAAACAACTGCACCCAAAATATTGAAGAGTCCTCAGCCGAATCTATGATTCGACTGAACACTCGGGGGCTACTGACATGGTTATACCCTACGGGTACACAACATTAGCATACCTTGTCTATCCCAAGGAAGGCCCACAAGAATATACGCGGCCCATGAAGATTTTCGGGTGGCCCAATCCCATGACGTCTTCGGATCCTTGGAGAGCAAGACTAGAACATAGAGAATATTTAAAGGGGAAAACCCTAAACCTGTAACCGACTCGATCTATGCCCGGGACATGCCTACCTCTACATAAAGGCTAGGAGGACATGACGAGGAGGACATCTCTCTCATACCACCGCATACACACCTCCACGCCAGATTGCATCCGCGCACCACTATAACTTTCGGTTTCGTCATAATCAAGAGCAGACAAGCAGGAGTAGGGTTTTCCCTCCGGGGGCCTGAACCTAGGTAAATCTTGTGTCCCCTGGTTGCTTGTTTGTTAACCATTCCGCGATCTCCAGCACCCCCATCTTCTCCAAAACCCAAGCTCATAAAAATGGGTATTGACGAGATTAAACCTCGTCAGAAGGAGGGGATCTCCTAGGTTAATATCTAGGAATCCAACCCCTCCCAGCTCCAAGCCCCGCCGTTGGTAGTCAACGCGTCGCCGATGGATGATCTCCACCTTGACCCTAGCTAGGATATAGCATTACCTTTCTTTTCAAAAGGTTTAAGTGGATGAGAAACTGCATATATTTGGTGCAAAGAAACACATAGAAAAAATACTCCTTTAAAACATGCAATTTCATTTTTTTTGGAAAGAAGCATATATTAATATCAGATGATACCAATTACACCCAGCCCCTGCAACAACGCATTGCCCTAGCGGCCATATGGATGCACACAGCCAAAAAAGAAAAGTCCTGCTATATTGACTTATTCATTAAAACAACAGTACTACTACCACCAAGACAACACCAGAAGTCCAGCTTCTCCAAAAAAATGACGCCTCCAAGAAACATTGCACAAACACCGTCATTGCTCGACCAAAAGATCTAGGTTTTCACCTTGAAGAAATTCCATGTTCTCAAAGCAATACCTTCAACAAGGCCATTGCCGGACACAAACAATTAATGCTAGACCCTGGGTTTTCACCCTAAAAGGTAAGACCATGAACCTGTCATGTGCATTCGCCCCCACTTGCATGCCACTTCTCCAAGTCATGGGTCACTAAGCCAATTTCTCATCACCACTCAGACTCGAACCACCATTGTTAGTCCTCAGATCTCGGTCTCCATGACTTTCTCTGTCAGCACCATGGAACAAGAAACATGCCCCATGATAATAACAAACAATAGAGCTTCGAAGCACACCCTCTGAAACCAAACGGTCAGAGTAAAACATGGGTGCGTGATACATCCGAAACGTATCTATAATTTTTGATGTTCCATGTTTGTTTACTATCTACTTTGCTTTGCTTTGTCTAAACTTTGAGGTGTTTTTATATGTTTTCTGGAACTAACCTATTAACAAGTTGCCACAGTGCCAGTTGCCTGTTTTCTTCTATTTTTGGTTCCAGAAAGGCAGAAAATCAATATTCTCGGAACTGGACGGGATAAAAGCCAAATTCAATATTTTACTGTGGGCAACATGAAGCCAGGAGACGAGACAGAGAAGTCTCACCAGGGGGCCACAGGCCTCGCCGCGTGGGTGGACCCACGCCGTGCCTAGGAGGGGTGCAACCGCCCTGGTTGCCCCCCTGGCTCGCACCTTCACCTATAAGAAGCCCCCGATGCAGAAACCCTAGACACCTGATCAAACCTCCACAAAACCTTCAGTTGTCGCTGCCACCATCATCCCTAGATCCGGGGGGTCTGAAGTTCTTCCCGGCACCCTGTCGGAGGGGATATCATCCCAGAGGCCTTCTTCTTCATCATGCCAGCCTCCAGTATGAAGCGCGAATAGTTCCACCTTGGACTACGGGTCCATGTAGTAGCTATATGGTTGTATCTCCTCCTTGTGCTTTCATGTATAGATCTTGTGAGCTCCGTCCATGATCAAGATCTAATCTATTTGTAATTATGCATGTTGTGTTTGCGGGGATATGATGGATATTGAGATTACTATGTCAGATTGATTATTGATTTTGTCTATTTGATTCTATCATGTCTGTGTTGTTTGTGATCTTGCATGCTCTCTGTTGTTAGTAGCTATCTTGGCCAAGTAGTTGCTAGTGACTCCAAGAGGGGGTATTTATGCTCAATAGTGGGTTCATGCCTCTAGTTTCCAAGGGAAGTGACAGAAATCTCTTCGGTTGTAGATGTGATGTTGCTACTAGGGAGAAAACAACGGTCTCTTGTTCATGGAACAAGTGGATTGTTTACCTTACACACTTTGCTTAAAGTAGTTATCTGTTGCTTGCAAATTAATACTAGAGGGGGTTCAGATGATAACCTGAAGGTGGACTTCTAGTCATAGATGCAGTTGGATGGTGGTCTATGTATATTATTGTATTGCCCAATCGAATCTCATAGGATCTTTTTGTCTAGTATTGCATTGTTATGCCTTGCTCAGTTCCTGCCAATTGCCCTGCTGTAATTTGTTTACCCTTCATGCCATGTTTTTATCTAAGGAGATCACCTCTAGTGAACCATGGACCCCAGTCCAATCTTTACCATTGATACATCTTCCACTGTTACTGTTTACTTGCTGCAAACCATCATCACCTTCCACACCATACAGTTAATCCTTTGTTACAGCAAATTGGTGAGCTTGACAACCTCACTGATTCGTTGGGGCAAAGTCTTGAGTTTGTGTTGTGCAGGTTTCCACGTAGCTTGTAACACCTTTGAGACATTTCCTTCCTCCTAATGGTTCAATAACCTCGGTTTCTTACTGAGGGAAAACTTGTTGCTGTGCTCATCACACCTTCCTCTTGGGGTTTCCAACGAAGCGTCCCACAACAGTGCTGGGCGCCATCAAGCTCTTTCTGGCACCGTTGCCGGGGAGGCTAAGGACGTCTTCACAAGGAGAGTCCTCCTCAACCTTTCTCTTTACTTTGTTTTTGGTTTGACTAGGTTTTGTTTGCCTCTTTTTATCAAAAACTCCAAAAAAATTAGTTTAGTTTGGTTTGCTTTCTCTTATAAAAAACACAAAAAAAATAGTTCCTGATCTAGTTGCTGGTCTGTCTTTGCCTTTCTTGGTCATGCTTTCTATCAATGGATGGTTTCTTTGAAACTAGTTCTTATTGGCAAGGTGGGTTCACGGAAGAACAAAAGTATTATTATAAGGAACAGCCTTTGTCACAAAAAGGGAAACACTTATGGGAACAAATTGATAAGTTGAATACTATTGCTAGAGACGTGTGCTCTACTTATAATGTTACTTATTTCTTTGATAAGTCTCGTTGCTGTAGGAGGTATAAAAACCTTCCTTTTCAATGTGAGTATAATGACAATGTTACCATATCTTCTTATGTTAAGGGGAATTATGACTTTTATGATGTGGAACAAATTGAAGAATTTATTGCTTTCAAGGGTGCATTTGAACTTGCTAGTTTGCTTGAAAATACTGATGATGCACCTTATGAATATGAGGTTTATGAGATATTTAAATTTGGTTTGATAATTACAAGGAAGCAAATGGCTATATTCTTTAATATTTTAATAGATGCTTTCCACAAATGGAAGAGATTAATGCCTTGCAGGAGCCTATGGAAGAAGAAATTGTTGAAACTGGAAGCTCATTAGATGAAAAAGAGGAGGAGAGTGATGAACAAAAGGAGGAAGAATGGATTATCTACCCATGCCTACCTTCTAATGAGAGTAACTCTTTATACCTTACATTATTTGATTGTCCCCCATGCTTACCAAAGGAGGATGAATGTTATGCTCCTGTGGATCCTTCTGAAATATCTACTTTGGGCAAAACCTGTGAAGGTTTTAATCCCACTATTTTTGAGCTTGATAGAAATTATGTGTTTGTAGATCATGAAAAGCATGATTTATGTGATAACTATATTGTTGAGTTTATTCATGAGGCTACTGAAAATTATTATGAGAGAGGAAAATATGGTTGTAGAAGTTTTCATGGTACTGAAACACCTCTCTATGTGCTGAAAGTTTTAAAGTTACTCTTGTTTTATCTTCCTATGCTTGTCACTTTGTTCTTTGTGAATTTATTTGTGTACAAGGTTCCGATGCATAGGAGGAGAGTTTGACTTAAATGTGTTTTGAATTTTCTTCTAGATGCTCTCTTTTACTTCAATTCTTATTTCTTATGTGAGCATCTTCTCCAACTTTCTGAGCCCAACTTAAAGGCGTTAAAGAAAAGTACTTGTTGGGAGGTAACCCAAAAGTTTTCTTGAGTCTTGGAAGTTATTAATTCAGTAATAACCTCTCTTTATCCTTTTTGTTTGCTTTTTGTGCCAAGAATGACCTCTAATGAGAGGGAAGTAAGATTTGGAGAGTTGTTGTCCTGAAACTGATTTTTGTCCTGCACCATAAAAATTCGTGAGGAGTCTCTGTAAATTCGATTGAGCTAAAAATTTACGAATAAATCCCCCAGTATGTTAGATAACTTTCGTTAATTCAACACGTTTTAATTAGAGAAACAGAATATTTTATAAAAAAGGTTTCTACCTGCTGGTCTGTTTTGACAGATTTCTGCCATTATTTGCATTTGCTTCTTATTGATTCCTTTTTGAGTTCTCTTTTGGGGAATTGAGCTTTTTGAAGGAGTTTTTACAGTAGCTTGTGTTTTTAGTGAAAAAATTTGCTGTTCCAAAGCTAAACCCAAAGGTCTATTATATTTTGAATACACTAATATTGCTAATGAAGATTGTGTGAAGTTTTGTATGAAGGAAAAAATTCAGGTGTAGAGAAAGAATGATGTAATAAGATGAAGAATGGACAAAAGCTCAAGCTTGGGGATGCCACCCCAGTGTCACCCCAAGAAATATCCAAGAGGTACAAGCGTCAAAGCTTGGGGATGCCCAAGGCATCCCCTTCATCATCAATAAAAAGCTCAGGTCTTTCTAGACACTTTGTTTTTATTGTTTTATGCACTGTTGTGTTGTTCTTGGAGCGTCTTAGTTTTCATTTGCTTTGCTTAGTTTGTTTAGTTTGCTTGAATAAAGTAGTTTGGACCCCCATTCTCGCTGTGTTGTTTCAAATAAGTCGATTGGTGTTGGAAAGGAGTAGAAAGTTCTTTTTTGGAAGTGCAAGAGGAGCTTGCATTGACTGTGACTTAGACTTTAGCATGACATGCTAGGTGTTGTTTTAACCTTATGCTTAGTGATTATTGCTGCAGCATGGCTTGTTCCAAACAATTGGGATTGCTTAGTGTGCCTTGAAAGAATCATGCATTGTTTTAGCATGCAAAAGCATAGTATTGTGGTATTCTCCTTTGATGCTTTGTTTGAGTTGACTTGGCACATGCTCACACCATGTTATTACTATGAACAAGTCACCATAGCCTCTATGTTTTGATGCTCTGCATGATTATGGCCATTATTGCTCTCTTAGTTGGTTCCTCCTAGTATTTTGCTAGCCTCCACTTGTATGAGTAAGCTCTACTCATGCTTCCAACTCCCAAGAAACCAAGTTATTCCAAAGTGTCCACTATAAACTCCTATGCATGGTGTGTTACACCATTCCAAGTATATTCTTTTTTTCATCTATCTTCCAATTAAAAAGTTTTTTATGTGAATATTTAGTGCTTAAAGCCCTCACGAACTTGATGGCACACTTTATATTCTTTGCCCCTAATAAACTTGAACCATTGTGTCATCTATGTTGTATATGCTTGCACTTATACGTTGGAATTAGCAGAATCATGCTGTCATGGGGAACGTTTTCAACATTGCACTTGTACTTTGTACACAGTTGATATCATGCTCTTTTGTCTATGGATGTCACCGGTGTGAAATAAAGAGGGAGCTTGTAAGTCCATGGAGTTATGTATTTTGTGTTAGAGAAACGTTTGGGCCGCTAGCCTAAGCCATGCCTAATCATGGTGGAAACTTGCAGCATCACCATAATGAGCATTCTGTAAAACATCGTCAATAAAAAGCTATGCACATAGTAAATAAAAAGATCACTGAGATGCTGATTGTCTTCTTGCCTTGTCATTTTGGTTATGGGATAGCTCCTGTACCATGTGCAAGGGGTACCCCATTGGCGGTTCTCTATGATACGCATGTACTTACTATGACAAAAACTTACAAGTGACTGAAGTTGAGTAGCATGAGGTGTGGCCCTCGTATTCAAGGGACATGAGATTGCCAACTTATACTTTGTCAAGCATATACTCCATAGTTTGTTCACTTTAACCTTAATCACTTCAAGATGCTTATGATAGGGGCAATGAGGGCTGAAAGCTAAAAAGTACCATAATTTTTGGAAGCTCTTTTTGAGACTTGAAATCCCTGCTTCCCTTAATGAAGGGACTTTCTTCCACTATTATATTGAGTCTCCACCTTCTACCTTTAGGCACCATTAATAGAGAATAGTTGCCATTCTTAGTTCTATGTGCAGTGTCCCAAGACTTATTGATTGATGCATATTGTTGATATTGCTTGTTCTTGTGCTACTTGTATCTAGTCACTCTTATGAACTTTGAAGGTGTCCTATGCATCTATTTGCTACTCTATGAGGGACAAGCTAAATGCCACTATGCCATGTTTTCTGTATGTGAAACAAACAAATGTTTTTCAATGCATGTTATTCATGATCTTTGTTTGCAGCCTTTCATGTTGCATGCATATTTACTTTGTCTTATTGTTAGAGCTCCATCTTTTATGCACATGTTTAGAGTTCTTTGATCCCAGCTTTCAATGCTTGCAAATGGTTTGATATTGGTTTTTATGGTGCATGGCACCTTAAAAATTATTCTTTTTATCACTTACCTACTCGAGGACGAGCAGGAGTTAAGCTTGGGGATGCTTGATACGTCGGAAATGTATCTATAATTTTTGATGTTCCATGCTTGTTTACTATCTACT
This sequence comes from Avena insularis, assembly GCA_023614405.1. NCBI lineage: Eukaryota > Viridiplantae > Streptophyta > Magnoliopsida > Poales > Poaceae > Avena > Avena insularis. The sequence goes on along the minus strand of CM042693.1, from coordinate 54,372,643 downwards.
TTTTTTTGTCTACACTTTGAGGTGTTTTTATATGTTTTCTGGAACTAACCTATTAACAAGTTGGCATAGTTTCAATTGCCTGTTTTATTCTATTTTTAGTTCCAGAAAGGCGGAAAATCAATATTCTCGAAATTGGACGGGACAAAAGCCAAAGTCAATATTTTACCGTGGGCAACACGAAGCCAGAAGACGAGACGGAGAAGGCTCACCAGGGGGCCACACCCTGTGGCCGCGTGGGTGGGTCCACCCCACACCTAGGGGGGTGCAGCCGCCCTGGTGCCCCCTGGCTCGCCCTTTGCATATAAGAAGCCCCCAATGCAGAAACCATAGACACCCGATCAAAACTCCATGAAACCTTCTGTAGCCGCCGCCACCATTGTCCCTAGATCAGGGGGGATCTGAAGTTCTTCCTGGCACCCTGCCGGAGGGGAGATCATCCCGGAGGCCTTCTTCTTCATCATGCCAGCCTCCGGTATGAAGCGTGAGTAGTTCCACCTTGGACTACGGGTCCATGTAGTAGCTAGATGGTTGTATCTCCTCCTTATGCTTTCATGTATAGATCTTGTGAGCTCCGTTCATGATCAAGATCTAATCTATTTGTAATCATGCATGTTGTGTTTGCGGGGATCCGATGGATATTGATATTACTATGTCAGATTGATTAATGGTTTTGTCTATTTGATTCTATCATGTATGTGTTGTTTGTGATCTTGCATGCTCTCCGTTGTTAGTAGCTATCTTGGCCAAGTAGTTGCTAGTGACTCTAAGAGGGGTATTTATGCTCGATAGTGGGTTTATGCCTCTAGTTTCCAAGGGAAGTGACAGAAATCTCTTCGTTTGTAGATGTGTTGTTGCTACTAGGGAGAAAACAACGGTCTCTTGTTCATGGAACAAGTGGATCGTTTACCTTACAAACTTTTCTTAAAGAAGTTGTCTATTGCTTGTAACTTAATACTGGAGGGGGTTCGGATGATAACCTGAAGGTGGACTTCTAGTCATAGATGCAGTTGGATGGCGGTCTATGTATATTGTTGTATTGCCTAATCGAATCTCATAGGATCTTTTTGTCTAGTATTGCATTGTTATGCCTTGCTCAGTTCCTGTCAATTGTCCTGCTGTAATTTGTTTACCCTTCATGCCATGTTGTTTATCTAAGGAGAGCACCTCTAGTAAACTATAGACCCCGGTCTAATCTTTACCATTTATACATCTTCCACTGTTACTGTTTACTTGCTGCAAACCATCATCACCTTCCACACCATACAGTTAATCCTTTGTTACAGCAAACCGGTGAGCTTGACAACCTCACTGATTCGTTGGGGAAAAGTCTTGAGTTTATATTGTGCAGGTTTCCACGTTGCTTGTAACACCTTTGAGACGTTTCCTTCCTCCTACTGGTTCGATAACCTCGGTTTCTTACTGAGGGAAACTTGCTGTTGTGCTCATCACACCTTCCTCTTAGGGTTTCCAACGAAGCGTCCCACGACAGTGCTAGGCGCCATCAGTGTGCACGACCGAATCCCATTCGATCCAGCAATCTCTTGGCATGAGCGCACTATGGAGTTCGCCGACGGAGCCTTATGGAACATGACATAGAAACCAAATCAATGGAGACAAACATCATGAAGATCTTTGTCTTGGCTTGAGAGAGATCCAGGACCGCCCCCTTTATTGAAACTGAGCCAGTGGCCCCACACCACCCGTCGGAAAGACCACCTCCAACGAAGAAGAAGGCCACCACCACCATCATACCTAGGGATGCTGCCCTAGGCGTCCTCGTGCTGCGTGGGAGGCCCCGAGAACCCGTGCCATCGTCGGAGAAATGAGATGCATCTGGTATTAGAGATCAAGCCCGTCCAAACCCATATAGGCCCAAATCAAGCCCGTCCACCTCTGTTTCCCATCATCTGTTGCCAATTCAGCACGCCTCCCCGGGTCGCCGCCTCTCCGCTGTGCCACCACCGCACGCCGGAGCAGCACCCGCCGCCATTGCTGATCACCTCTGCCTTGAGATGGCCAAGGCGAAGGCCCAGCTGCACGGGCTTTGTCCGGCGACGCCCAGGGCGATGGCGACGGGAGAGGAGGCTGGGTGGGGGAGGAGGGGTGGCGGCTGGGTGGGGGAGGCTGGGTCTAAACAAGTGGAACCCGATTAAAACACGCAATTTCATAACCAACCATTACAAGAATCCGTACGGGGTGAGTACGTAGGCGTGTTGTGATTCTTATACCCTGCTTTTGTCATTGTGTGGGTGGAGCGCTGGAGCAGGAGTGCACTTGTGGTCTTGTGGTGGGTACCGTTTCACGCGACGCAGCGAGTCGAGTCCGTATGCACACTGACTGAACTGTGGATAGGTGAGTGACTGAACCGTGGGATTCTCCGACCAACAGTCGTCGGGATGGTCGCAACGCTTGGGACGTGAGGTGAGCCCTCTTTTTATGGAGAGAGAGAGAGCCCGGCCACCCCACCCACCCACTTCTCATAGGAACAGCGCTCCCTCGGCAACCATATGTCACCGGAGAAGACGAGAAATCACGCAAGCCATCCACCGGAGGAGACCAGCTGATCGCTCTCGCCCTCGCCGGTAATGCTTTAGCCAATCGCGTCGAGTAGGTTAATTCCTCTTTAGGTATCGTTTACTATGTGTGTTGCTTGATCCTTCCTTAGCCCCCCTTATTTCCCCTTGATACCCGATGCGATGCGATGAAATGCACTGCCATGCCATGCGCGCGGTGCTGCATCACTAAGCCCTAGTATTTTCTTTTTTCGCTGCTACTCTGCTCCCGCTTTAATCCGAACCCCACGGATTCCCCCATTGGATTTGGATACTGCAAAGTTTTTTTAAAAAAAATTTGACGTCCGATGGTTTTTAGTGTTTTTTCTGTCTCATATGTTGGACATTGCTTTGCCTTTGGGTAGCGTCACTCTTGGGGAATTTTTTTTAGGGAAAAAGAGTTAACGAAGAGAGTTCCGTTGATTTTGCTAGTATATTAATTAAACCAGAGCTTCCGTTCCTGTAGTCTTTGGGAGAGGCTTAATAAGCCCCTGCTTTATTTGGGTATACATGTTTTGCGCTGTTATAAGCGGCGACCTTCTGCTTCGCCCTTTCTCTTTTTTTCGTGTTCGCGGAGGATTCTTGGCAAGATTTTCTCTGGTTCCGTGCGAAGAGTTTTCTACCACAGTCTGTCTTGTCTCCTCTACTCGACTTTCAAGGCATATACTCCCTCCTTCCAAAATTAGGATGCCTATTAGTTTTAATCGAAGTCAAACTTCATAACCTTTGATCAAGTTTATCGAATAAAATATCAATCTCTATAATATCATCTAAATGCGATTAGAATTATTATGAAATATGTTTTTTATTATATGCATTTCATGTGTTGCTGATGTTGATCTATTTATCTATATAGTTGTTCAAACTTTATAAGGTTTGATTTTGATCAAAATTAATAGGTGTCCTAAAATGGGAAGGAGAGAGTAAAACTTTGAATCCCCTCTTCTTTCAGAATAGATAGAAACAAGGAAAACGCTCTAGACTAGACCCTTCGTCCGGGTACAGTACATGTTTTGCTATCTTCTGTGCAAGAGCGATTTTATGTTTTGCAAACAGCTTCGTCCGGTCTGATATTTGTATTCCTATTGTAAGGTGTCATGAATAATTTAATAAAAAAAGCTATGTGCATCTCGATGCAGAGGCTGGGGGTCTCAAACTCCATTTAAAAAAAAAAGAATCGCGCACTTTTAATCTGATTTATACTACATATCCTAATACTCTGGTCAAGGGTAAAAATAAGCAATCTGAAATATCACCATTAGTTCCTAAAGCATACTGCATTGACATAATGCATGCATTATCATTTATCTTTCATTGAAACAAAGTTTATAATGTATCCATATTTTTACATTAATCTTGTTTTCTGTTTTGTTGTAATCACCATTTTTACCCCCTTGCATTTGCAGAGAGGTCCTCTTGTCCTCTCATGATGGACCCGCCTGATGAGGGCATCTTCACTGGGCCGACCCATCTGGTCGTCCTAAACGGTCCGTTTCTATCCGTTTGGATCGGACCGCGGTCGATTTGGGGCCATGGTCATGCCAGTTCGGCCGACCACGTCCAGCGGTGCGATCTATTTGTTCGCGCCTAGCCATTGCCAACGCCGGCGTATTTACAGTGGCTTCCCGCCGTCATGCCGTCTTCCGCCTTTCTTTTCCGCTGCTTCCCGCGAGTTCTGGGCGTTTCCCGTCGCGTCCAGGCGCAACCATAAAAAGGGGAGATCGCCGAGATATCTTCGACCAGACCCGCACCACCCACAGCACAAAAAACACCATGCCTGGCCGCCGACGTCGACCCGACGAGGTCCGTGGCAACCCCGACGCCGGCAGAGAAGAAGTGCCCGAGCGCCCGCTGCCCTCATGGTGGCCGAACCCGCTGGAGTTACCGAACGTGCTGCCTCCTCCGATTCCGGGGCGCCCGCGGATTTACAGGATGCGCACCCCACCGTGTCGCCCTTTCTACAACCGCCACGTGACCACCGGCGAACCTTTCACGATGACGGTGGGGGGACGCGTCTTTCTGCCGGAGTACCGACGATGGGACCAACTCGCATTGGTGCGTGCCGACCTCCGGGAAGCGGTTCGGGCCAATACCGACGACACTTCCCTGCGTGCCCGCCTCGCCCGAGCTAAAGAGGAGGTGCAGACATAGCGAGCGATCGTCAATTCTCTCAATGATGAATGGTGTATCTGACTCGTCGCGGCCGCCGGCATAGTTTCATGTTGTGTGATGCGCTTGTAACAAATGTTTTAGGGCTTCAGTAAAGATTTTCATTGCAAATGGCCAAAGCCTACATTTATAGATCATACATGCGCGCACAGCCTAGCCTACTCGTCAGAGTCGGAGGAGGATTCAAAGTGGTAGTAGCGGCGGCACATGGTGTGGTCGAAGACGCTGACGTCGAACTTTTCTTTGCTGTCATACTTGAAGACAGGGATGTTGCCCGCCTTGATCTGGTGTGAGCGGGCGAAGCACTCCCAGTCGTTGCCGACATACATCTGGCCAAGGTGGTTGAACTGCAGATCGACTAGGTACCTGCTGGTCCTGAAGCCATTCACCCGCAGCATGACAAGCGGTGGCGGCTTATCACCGATCAGCATCACGAACCAGCGGGGGAGGAGCAGCCTATCACGTGGCATGCGAGGCGGATGGCCACGTCGAACTGGGTGCCTGGGTCGAAATCTTCGGGCGACGACGTCGGTGAGGGAGAGCGTGGTGACGCGGTGATTTGACCGCGTCCTCCACGCTTCCCTCGACGTCCACGGCCGCTGTGCCCTCCCCTCGATCCAGCGTTGTCGGACATGGCTAGCTACAGGTAGTGGAGAATAAAAATGAGTAGGAGGAGAGGATGGTGTTCTATGGGGAGAAGATGGCCACGGACGCCAGTTAAAAAGGGCCGGCATCGGATGCCGGTGCGAAGGTCGAAGAGATGGCATTAAAGTGTCCAGCCAGTCAGTTTGGCGTCTCGTCGCCATTTATGCGCTGCCGCCAGTCAGCCTTCCGTGTAGCGCCTCTGAATCGGTGTCGCCGTTGCGTTTGAATCGATACCGTCATGCGCGTATGAATCAACGCCGTCGTAGCTGACGTGTGGGCCAGCGGCACCAACGGACATGACACCCGAGCTGTCCGCGCGCATCCGGGCCGACGCAACCGTTGCCTAGATTAGATGCATGAATAGGTCGAGCCAGACGCGTTTGTCTGGATGGGTCGGCCCGCTTGGACGCCGCGTACGTCCTGCACGTCCGTGCGGACAAGTTCTGACACGTTCGGACGAGACGCGTCGGCCCGGTGAAGATGCCCTAAGAAGCCGCGCACGCTCTACGCGCCGGAGCAAATAAGTTTGGACACGCTCAGACAGGATCCCTCGGCCCCGGTAAAGATATGCTGAGTTGCCACCACCACCTCCTAACGTAGTGTCCATCAAAGCTGAAGGTGCTGCCAAGGAATCACCACCAAGCAAGCCAAAAAAGCCTATGAGGCTCCCAATATCCAGGCCTGGACTGGGAAAGAAAGGCCAGCCCATCCAACTTCTTGCCAACCACTATAAAGTCTCTGTGAAGAGTTCAGATGACTTTTTCCAACACTATTCTGTAAGGTGCTATCCCTAGTTCACCACTTTAGTATTTCAAAAGAGACAAGTTTGTGACCTTAATTTTGCATCATCTCCATGCTGATTTGGTAGTTCTGTTATACTTTGCTGGGTAGGTCAAACTGAAATATGAGGATGATCAACCGGTTGAAGGGAAGGGGATAAGCAGGAAGGTGATTGATAAACTGCAACATACATACCGCTTCGATCTTTCAAACAAGGACTTCGCCTATGATGGTGAAAAGAGCCTCTTCACAATTGGGGCTCTTCCTCAAGTAAACAATGAATTCACCGTTATCTTGGAACACATAGGAACTGGAAAGTTAGTTCTGCTCCTTGACCTTCTTCCACGCTATCTTACCTATCTAATACTACGCTCGGTGTTCCGTATAACTCAATTCTCACTTCGTTGTAGGAGTGCTGCCAATGGGAGTCCCGGAGGTAATGACAGTCCTGGAGGTGGTGAATGACAGGAAGAGAGTGAGGCGACCATACCAGACAAAGACTTTCAAAGTGGAATTGTGCTTTGCGGCAAAAATCCCAATGGCTGCAATTGTGCAGGCCATTAGAGGTCAAGAATCAGAAAACTCCCTGGAGGGTCTCCGAGTTCTCGATATCATACTGAGGCAGCATTCTGCAAAACAGTATGTGTCCTCATGAATGTATTAACTTCCAAAGCACTCCCATGTGCTTAAACTTCTACATGCCTTCCATGTCATGACTGGTTGATTCTTCTCACTACACACAGGGGCTGCCTTTTAGTTCGTCAGTCATCTTTCCACAACAATCCTGCTAGCTTCCTTGACTTGGGCGGGGGTGTGATGAGTTGCCGAGGATTTCACTCAAGTTTCTGTGGTACACAGAGTGGCCTCTCCCTGAACATCGGTATGCATCTTACTCTCATATTATTGTAAGACTCCATCGTTCATTTTGCAATGCCTACACCCGATTTTACATGCCCATGTCTAACTTATTTGAACCTGCAGATGTTTCAACTACAATGATTGTTAAACCTGGTCCTGTTATTGACTTTCTTCTTGCTAACCAGAAAGTTGATCACCCTGACAGAATTGACTGGCAAATGGTAAGTTGTATCTTTGGTGCTCTTCATAATATTCCGTTAAAAGTTACCAACCATATTTATTTTTGATAATTCTAATTTGGACGTTCACCTAACAGGCTAAGCGTGCTCTCAAGAACTTGAGGGTCAAAGCCGCTCCTGGAAATTCAGAATTCAAAATTGTTGGTTTGAGTGACAGAAAGTGCAACCAACAGACGTGAGAGTTCCTCTTAACCCTTTTATTCATTTTTACGAGTGCTTATTATTAATATTTTGGAAAGGGTATCCTACTGTGTCTAGCTTCTACAATTTATTGTTCTCTACAGTTTACTGGAGATTGGCATGTTTAACTAGGTTTTCATGGAGGCAGAGGAATGGTAACACTAGAGACACTAGTACTGTCGAAATAACAGTCTCTGATTACTTTCGGAGGCACAAAGGCATAGAACTCCTGTATTCTGGTAATTTCCCCTGTATCCATGTGGGGAGGTCAAAGCGTCCGACGTATTTCCCTGTGGAGGTTTGTTTCAGCTACATCTTCAAAGCCCTCTCCCCTTCTGAAATTTCATCCCTTATCTCAAGTCCTGGTGTTAACTTTTTGTATGACCAGCTTTGCACGTTTGTTCCTCTGCAAAGATACACCAAAGCTCTGTCTACTCTGCAAAGGTCCTCACTTGTCGAGAAATCAAGACAAAAGCCTCAAGAAAGAATGTCAACCCTCAATGATGTGAGTTATCATCTAGATTTTAGCTTGCAGCAACCATATATAACGTGCAGTTTTTTTATATTGGCAACTAACTGATAGTTCATGCTACCCTAAATGCAAGGCACTTAAACGTAGCAACTATGACTCTGACTCCATGCTGAAGGCATGTGGCATTTCAATTGAACCAAAGTTCATTCAAATTGAAGGGAGGGTCCTGCAAGCACCCAAGGTCAGTGAGAATTCACTAAATTTAGTTTGGCATGCTCGTGTTCAATATTCTTCCGAATGTATCTAACAAGTAAGCCTTCTATCATCTAGCTGAGAGCCGGCAACAGTGAAGTGAAGATGTGTTGCCTCGCAATGGACGTTGGAATCTTGCAAACAAGGTCAGCACATTATCTCTTTCTACCTTTCTGTACTACTTCTTGATCATCAATGAACCTGTTATTTTGCTGATTCTGTTTTTTTCGGAAGCTAGTTCAGGCCTGTTCTGTCAAGAGGTGGTCGGTTGTTAATTTCTCTGCACGGTGTGATGTTCGGGGTCTTGTCCGAGACCTTAAAAGGCTTGGAACTGCAAAGGGAATTGTATGTTTTACTTTTTCTGCATCATTTTCAATAGTTCTTCTTTTCTGTTGCTGAACTTAGTTGTTTGCAGGAAATAGACGACCCTTATACTCTAATTGAAGAGATCCCATCAATGAGACGAGCGCATGTGTCAGACAGAGTGGATAAGATGTTTGCTGAGATAAAATCCAAGCTACCTGGAGTACCCAGGTTCCTTCTGTGCCTTCTTCCTGAGAGGAAAAACTGCGAAGTTTATGGTTGGTTCATGTTTTTTATTTTTATTATTATTTGTTATCCTTGTTTATAAGCATGATTACCTTTTTTTTTTGAAGTATAAGCATGATTACCTGTTACAGATATATAATATAATTTTGCTTCAATTAGGTCCTTGGAAGAGGAAGTGTCTTGCGGAATTAGGCATTATTACACAATGTCTAGCTCCAACAAGAGTCAACGATAATTACCTAAACAATGTGATGTTGAAGATAAATGCTAAGGTTTGTTAACGTGGCCCCGTTTTCTTTTTCTGTATTATTGGCTACCGTATATGCTTACGATATTTGTATTTTTGCCGGTGGTTAAATAGCTTGGTGGGCTGAACACATTGCTGCAAATTGAAGTATCCCGTGGAATACCTATTGTGTCAGAGGCGCCTACTATCATCTTAGGCATGGATGTGTCACATGGTCAACCTGGGCAATCTGATAGACCTTCCATTGCTGCGGTAAGAGAGATGCAGTTTTACACTTGAATACTAGCTCACATGTCATCTGAATGATTGTAAATTTATAAGTGCTGTTATAACTCTACTTGTAACTATGGCTTTGGATTATGTTTAGGTGGTTAGTTCTAGCGAGTGGCCTCACGTCTCTAAATACAGAGCAACGGTACACACCCAGTCACCCAAACTAGAAATGATATCCTCATTGTTTAAACCACGGGGAACTGAAGATGATGGTCTCATTCAGTATGATATGTTCGTTTGATCAACTGTTGAGTTCATTTATTGTCAGTGGCGGAGGACGGAAAAAATTCGAGGTAGGGCGAACTCCAATAAAGTAAGTACCAATTCGTTTTTGATGATTTTTTGCCATTGACAAAACTCTTTCAACTGTTGTCGCTACGAGTAAAAGCAATGCCAAATCAACAAGGCGATAAATGATATGAAGCATGATGTATCATTCAAATATTAACATAATCTCCAAAATCTTTAATTCTTCGCATATGCATAACAAATATCTTTAAGTTATCTTATATAGGCTCATGTTCATAATAAGATAAATTTCCGTAAACTGAGAAATCTCATTCACATTGAAACTATAAAATTAGTTACTCGAGTCTACAAAAAGTTCTGAAAAAACTCTAACGACAACTCATCAAAGCAACAATCAAAATCAGTTGTAATAGATTCTATAGAATAATGGAAAGTGTACATACTCCAAAATAATCAATAGTGACCTAGCGTATTCTCTCTTTTAATTACTTTTTACTCATTTTGTTAGCATTTTATCCATACTTAGGATTGTAATATCATTTTTGCGCGAATTCACATCTTTCAGGAGGGATCTAAACCATCATTTCTCCAATTGAGCCAGAATGTCAACTAGAATTTTAGATCAATAGTATGTACAAGCCAAAATAGAAATATAAAACATAAACCATCATATAATTAGAGTTAGTTCTGGCCACATGCCATAAGGTGGCCAAATAACTCTCGGGTCCTCCTTAGATACCCCATCTAGGATATTGTTTAGAGTCTAATTTTATTAGATTGAGAATTAGATGTTGCAAAGAGAAACAGTTGGTTTAAAACTAGACTATATCTAGACCTTATTTCACTCCGGAATCTGTTTTGTGCAGTGTTCACTAAAACAAGTATAACTTTCTCATACGAAGTCCGTTTTCAGCGTATGACCACTCAAAATGTTTAGAAAACACATACGCATCTAAAGCTTCTTGCCAAAAATCAAGGTAGGGCGGCTGCCCTACTGGGAGCTTCGCCCCTGTTTATTGTCCATAATATGTGTGTATGTCCTTGTTGTTATGTTTTATTGCACACCTTGCTAATGGAATGATATCATTGCACTTGGGACTTCCAGGGAGTCACTTGTCGACTTCTACACTACTTCTGGACAGCAAAAACCAGATCGAGTTATTATTTTCAGGTATTAAGTTCTGAAAAATTACTATTTGCGAACACCAACTTTGCAGAGAAACCATTGAAATGTTTTTTTTATTGGAAATGGATAGTTGATGATGTCTTAACCACCATTGTATTCCTCATATGCCCATTTCAGGGATGGGGTTAGCGAAAGCCAGTTTACCCAGGTCATAAACATCGAGCTTGAGCAGATCATTGAGGTAGTGTATTTATTTGATTCCAACATGTTCTTATGGCAGATCCAATACATGTACCTTGGTACAAGTAATTACCCCCCATTGGACACTGTTATTTCATCTACCTTGAATCAATTCAGGCCTGCAAGTTCCTGGACGAGAAGTGGGAGCCTAAGTTCACAGTCATTGTTCTTTCAGACTGGATCTCCAGAGAATGTTCCTCCCGGTAAACTCTGTTTTGACCCTACTTTTCTTATGGAGTAAAACATCCCCCTCGTCATGTAATTTTATGTGAAATGAGGTAGGAAAAACAAGTGTTAATATCAAATTCTGTAGGTACTGTGGTGGATAAACAAGTCTGCTATCCCAAGAATTTCGACTTCTACATGTGTGCACATGCTGGCATGATTGTAAGCAATCTCTGCCTTCTGCACTGTTTCTTGTTACCACGTACCAATATGGTGATGGTAGTTTGCAGGTGTCTTAACTTACTGAGCAGTTTACAAGGGTCAAATTGTCTTGTGCTTGTTGTCTGTGCCAGGGAACCTCAAGGCCAACACATTACCATGTTCTGCATGATGAGATCGGCTTCACTGCTGATGCGCTTCAGGAATTTGTGCATTCCCTTCCCTGTCTTACGTGTACGTAGATGCCAGATGGTTCTCATAAAAATTGTTGTCAAGCTATGTTTTGAACTTGGTTGCTATGGAATTTTCAGGTACCAGAGGAGCACAACGGCGATATCAATGGGTACATGACTCTCGACACCATCCTGGCTATATTTTCCTCTTGGCTAATGTATGATAAGTTGGTCATATATGCATTGCCTTATATCTTTTTTTTTCATTCACGCGGTTGCTCCGGTTAGCTACGCCCTATCTTGCGGCCACCCAGGTGGGCACGTTCATCAAGTTTGATGACATGTCAGATGCGTCGTCAAGCCAGGGAGGGCACACTATGAAGGCAGTTAAGCAAGAAATTAAGAACAAAAATATGAACACACCAAGGAGCTACCAAATTAAATTAGGGAGTGCCTCTATGACGAGCTCCTCGAAGATGTCTGAGGACGAGGCATCCTAAGACATCTTCGAGAAGCTCTGCCATAGTGGTGTCCCTGCTCTCGCACATCATCTTTCGGTTCATATCTTTTCTAGTTAAATTAGTATGCTGGTGGAGCTAACTAATTTCACATATTAGGGAGTGCCTCTACGGCGAGCTCATCGAAGATGTCTGAGGACGAGGTCCTAAGACATCTTCGAGAAGCTCCGCCGTAGTGGTGTCCTTGGTCTCGCACACGATCTTCCTTGCAGTTGATAGTTCATAAGGAAGCCTATTTATAGATTAAGCAGCACAACATAGTGTCGACACTCATGACATAATGTCGACACTCACCCCTGTCATAGTGCCGCCACCCACTGAAACAGTGTCGCCACTCACTGGCATAGTGTCCACTCACGACATATAGTATCATCACTCACTTCTAATCCCGATTGGAGACACCATTCAGGACTAAACGGGCTCATGTCGGCCCCAGCCTGCCGCAAGACCAACCGGGACTAAATATGTACTAGAAAGTTTTATAACAATATATTCGCAAGTACGTAAACAATATATTCGCAATTTATTCGTGGGTGTATGGAGCAGGGCACAAACTTTTTTCAAGTACGTAAACAATATATTCGCAATTTATTCTATACCATAGTTTTTGTTGAGTTCCATTCATAATGATCTACTTTTTTATATATAGTTGGATGCGATGCGGGATAAACTCCTACCACATGAACGCCTACTAGCAATTCAAGAGGAGTTGTCGGAATTTTTTCTCAGCGAGGTCATAAACTCAAAAGGAGAGTACAACGTAGATAGACCTTCGTGTAATCGTGGATAGACATAAAAGAACAGTATCTGTTGTAATGATGATCTTGGTGTAAATCAATTAGATGAGCTCTAGTCTCGGTTGTGTATATATTTATATGTATTTATGTTATCGTGAGTAAAATTATATTATATATGCATCAATGTATACAGCATGTAGTAGCGTAGAATAATATGTATATGAAAACACAAAATGAAAAATAATCAAACACAAAAAAAACCCCTAAAACCCCACCTCCTGTCGCGGCAGCAGTTTGGTGCAAAACGCTGCCGCGGCAGAAGAACTTTAGTCCCGGTTACGAACCGGGACTAAATATCCTCCAGCCCAGCGCGCGCAGCGGGGCCACGTAGAGACAATTTAGTCCTGGTTTGTAACAGAACCGGGACTAAAGGCCTAACCTTTAGTCCCGATACGTTAGTCCCGGATTGCAATTTGGGACTAAAGTCTCTTACAAACCGGGACTAGTGTCCTGTTTTTACTAGTGCATGTTCTTCTGCTGATGTGCTCTCCTGATGCTGCTGTTGGGTGTTGAACCTTGTTTCAGTCATGTGTGCAAGAGACTAGCTTAGTTAGCACCTTGAAACGACTTGATGGGTGCTTGGAACTAGTAGATTACACTACGTAGCCGTCGTATACTCCTATCTTATGAATCAGGCTGACTTCGTTTATTTGTGTCTAACGTAGGGATCCAAAACATATTTCTAAGGATATGTCATGGGTGACATATCTATGACATAAAAGAAATGGCCGACAAACGATACAACGCCAAGAATGTCTACAATAGACACCGCTAATCTAAAGAATAGCCACCACCCACTACAACAATGTACAGGGGCCCCTGAACTGAACAACAAGTCCCCGTGTCTAATCGAATAGACCCCTATTTGGATTTGGATATAGATGAACTCACCGAACATTGATCTCGGTGAAGTTGTTGGTTATTAAGGCACGTAGTTAGGATAAAGTTATTGACTATTAGGCACGTATCTAGGATAATTCCTCGTGAGAAGAATCTGCTCTCATATGAGGGATCAAAGAAATGATCCCTCTATTCCTCAACCCATGCGTATATATTTGAGGGAGAGAACTTGAGAGAGAGGAGAGCCGACATGTCTTATGGGGATGCCCCTCATAGGTACTCCCTCTGTTCGGGATTATAAGTCCTATGCGCATACCTAGATTGTTAATTTGACCAATAAAATATAACTTATATATTACAAAAATTATATCATTAGAAAATATAACCTCTACAGTTTCTAATGGTATATTTTTTATATTATAATATTTATATTTTGTTGTTCAAAGTAGAAACCTAGTTATCCGTGCGGGACTTATAATCCCAAACGGAGGGAGTAATATATAAGGAAGAGGGGGAGGAGAATAATTGGAGGGGGGGGGGGGGGGGTCTCTCGGAACAGCCGTCACCTTCACTAGGGGAAACCCTAGCCCCTGAGAAAGGAGCGGATCTGGGTGTATTGTCACCCAAGGGAGGCCTAGGCTCCATTCTAGGAAGCCCCGTGGACAGCTTCTTTGGGACTTCCTTCCTGTACTTTTGGACTCTCTGAAGAGGCATGTCAATCCAATTTTTTCTACAAATAAATTTCTTAATTTATATCTTATATATTGCTCAAATTAACTCCTTAATTTATGAATTACATATTGAAAGATCCTTCCGGTACTTTCATATAAAGACCGATACATCACATATATATGAACCTATATATTTTCTGAAACCTTTTCGAAAACTCTACGACATAAAACAACCTCAGAAAAATTCCTATGAATGTAAAAAAATATTTATGCTAACTCAACAAGCACCTTTCGGATTTACGTTTTGTCGCCAAAACAATTATGTTTTCTCTCTAAAGCTAGTTTGATGTCTTTGAATTATTTCGATGTCTCCAAAACATATTCTGGGTGACACATAACTTATATATTATGGAACCATGGTTGGAATACACGGGAGCTAAGCTATGTGATGGAGGTTCCATTTTACCGGGAAATACACCTAGGATTAATAACAAATATAGTCAGTGATTTTTCCGCCGTATATACCACGTTGACCATAAATCCTTGAATGGGACTGGAAAATTAGCTAGACCTTATTCCTTTCGTATGTCTTCGGATGATAGATCGGGCAGTGATCCAAAGTGGAGAACAGCGGGTTGGAGCATATAATTTCACCATCGTGCAGTGTGGTGCAGGGTGACGACTTAAGTGTCTTGCAAGGGAGGGAAAATAAGTGTAGGTATTTGACCAAAGCTCATTGCAATGGGTGGACTATGTGGTTATGAAGAATACTAGTGATTGGCTTGTCTTTACAATGGACCTCAGACCAAGGAAGTTTGAACGAAATTTTAGACCCGGTTGTGTAACAAAGTTAAAGACATTTGTAGGTAAAATAGGCACCTCTACAAAGTGTAAAAATATGAAATGTTACTCCATGTTCTCGGAAAGAACTACAAACACAGTGCAGAAAAGGACTACATGAAGTCATGTACGCGTGAATGTTGCCTAACATAGCTTTCTAAATAAAACTTATCTTTTTTTCTAAAAAATGATTTCAAAAACTTGCATAAGCTCAGGATCGATGATCTCAGGTTATAGATAGCGCATTGAACACCCACCTATTTAGAACTTGCTAAGTCCGATTGACATGGGCATGACCCTTCGAGTGCCCATCATTAGTATATATAGTGCAGCCTAACAGAGGGCTCACTCGAAGATACATAAAGATCCATGGCGATTCAACAAATACAAAGCCTACAAGGACACAAACTCCTAGCGATACATTAAAAGGAAAGTCCAAGACTAGACTAGATACAAACTCTACACTTATAACCAACTCGTATTGGCACCCGAGACCTAGCCTCTCCATATATAAAGTCTAGGAGGGACCAACGAGGGGGGGCAACCCATAATAGATCTAGACAATAGACACACACCTTTCTCTCTCTCGACGATATCGCATCTATTTGACTCAACGAGTTTGTACTCTCCAATGATAGTATGGGCAGACAAGCAGTAAGTAGGGTTTCCTCTATGAGGGCTTGAACCTGGGTAAATCGTCTTCCTTGTTTTTCTATTAAGCCGACGAAATCACCAGCGCTCTCTTTTCCATGAAACCCAAAGTCCATAACAATGGGAATTGCCGAGGTCACCACTCGTCATCGATGAACTCAAACTATCTTCTTATCCCTTTTTATACTCTGGTAAGTTATTAAAGTCATCCAAACCCAATAAGACAACAAAAAGGGCCACTCCACATCTAGGACCGCATGTTTGTCGGGGATGAGGTCCTTCTTGGGGTCTTGTTCTCGGGAATTTCCCGAGGTGGGGCTTCCTGGGAGGGTCTTAGTAGACTCCGATGTTTCCAGGGCATCTTCTTCATTGTCGGGGCAAGCAGTCGCCTGGCCCTAGGACTTGGTAAGCTTGATGGAGGGACACACGAGCCTCTTGATGAAATCCCCTGATGGAATGGGATATCTTTCGCAACGAACTTGGAGAGCTCATCAGCAATGAAGTTCGAAGCATGTGGGATGTGCTCCATTTGCAGACTATCAAAGTGTTGCTCCATATTCCTCACCTATTCCACGTAGGCTACCATCTGTGGGGATCTTTACTCCTTTTTTACCTGGTTAACCACTAGTTGGGAGTCACCACGGATGATTAGGCGCTGGATTTCTAAGCCTGTTGATGCCCGGAGGCCGGCAAGCAAATATTATGCCATATGGGTGGTGGAATACTACTTGTTGTAGAGAATCGGGACCACATACTTAAGTTCCTTGCTGGTGGGCTCCACGAGGAGAACTTAAGCCCCTACGCCATCAATCAAGAATGAGCCCTCAAAGTTCATGATCAAGTTCCCCGGGTCTTCTGTCCTGAGAAGGGAAGACTGTGGTTCTTCTTTGTCCCACGGGGTCATGGTCCATTCCCTAACGAAGTTTGCTAATACCATGCTCTTGATATCTTGGGTGTTGACGAAGTGGAGGTCAAAACCTGATAGTTCCATGATCCACTTGACAATGTGTCGGATGGCTTCGCGATTGCGCAACATGCACTCAAGGAAGTATCCCATCACCACCATGATGTGATGTGCCTTGAAGTAGTGCTGCAGCTTCCTTGACGCGATGATCACTCCTAGGAGAAGCTTCTAGATGGCGGGGTAACACACTTGGGCATCATGCAATACCACACTGATGGACTAGGATTTTCTTTGTGTGGGTGCTATGTGGCTCATTATTGGGCCAATCAGTGATCTTGGGCGATCTCTATTGTTGGGGTCACGGGAAGTCGCCTTAGGGCTGGTAGGCACGCACGACAGTAGTTTGCTAGGCCCAACTAGCACACTTTGGTTGTCTTGGGTATTAGGGCTCCGGGGACATGCTCTAGGATCGCCTTCCTCCCTCTCCATGACAAGGAGTGTGCCCACCACTTGAGTTGTGGCAGACATGTAGAGCAGAAGTGGCTCGCTAGGCCTTGGAGACACCAAGATCGTAGGCACCGCTAGGTATTTATTTAGGTCTTGGAGGGCTGCCTCCGCCTCAAGGGTCCAGTCAACAGACCAAACTTTTTCAACAACTTGAAGAAAGGTAAGGCACACTTGTCCATCCTCGAGATGAAGCATCCTAGGATGGTGGTGTCTAATTGGGGCGATGCGCATTTTTTACATGCATGGTGTACTCGATACACTCGATCACCCTGATCTTGTTAGGGTTGGCTTGGATCCTATGGTGGGATACCAGTAAACCCAATAGCTTTCCTAAGGATACCTCGAATACACACTTCTAAGGATTCATATTGAGGTTGACCTTGTGAAAGTTGTTGAATGTCTCTTCTAAGTTCTAGAGTAGGGTGTCCTAGACCTTGGTATTGACCACGATGTTTTCGATGTACACTTTTATGTTCCGACCTATTTGAGGCTCAAGATATGCGCGCATGGCATGATGGAAGGTGGATCCTATGTTGTTTAGTCCGAAAGACATGAAAGTATAGCAAAAGTAGCCTTCTAGAGTGATAAAAGTCGTCTTCTGTTCATCTTACTTGGCCATATTTAATTGGTGGTACCCCTAGAAGGCGTATAGGAAACACAGCAAATTGCAGCCTATGGTGGAGTCGACTATCTTGTCGATCCAGGGGAATAGGTCCTTGAGAGATGCCTTGTTTAGGTCTATAAAGTCCATGCACAACCTTTTATGGAATATGCGGCTTGGGAATGACAACGGGTTCACCACCCACATTGGGTGCAACACTTCCCAAATGACGTTGGCCTTCTTGAGATTTCTCACTTCAGAAATGATGAACTCTTGCTTGTCCTACATTTGACATCATACCTTCTACTTTACCGGCTGGATCCCGGGCACATTGCCAGATGGTGCTCAATCACCTTCCTTGGAACCCATGGAAGATTGTATGGTTCCCAAGAAAACACGTCTAAATTCTCCTGTGTCATCCCCATGGAAATCGTGGGTATACACGAGTCTTTAGTTGTTGCCCGTGGACCGTCAGGCAACCTCGACCCGGTAGATTGCTGGCCAAGCTAGGAGATATGGAGCACTTCTCGGGGAGGAGCGGAGAGCGGATCTTCATCATGAACCTCTCAAGATACATATTACCAGGGAGGAAGACAGGTTCCTAGGGAACGGAGAGTCGTTCCCGGGCAGCATGCAGACCTTTGGTGCTAACCGTTCCCGTGGGCAGAGTAGGTGTGACAGAGCAACTCCTGTCGTCTCATCCATTTAGGTGAGGTGGTCGACAGCTGGCTTGGACACGTGTCGCTCATGCCTAAGATTTTATCAGGCTATGAGCACCACACTCCCACCATGCGTCGGGCCATATCTTTGGAAGATATTTACTAGAACATGTGGTTACCCCTTGATAATATAAAAGGAGGGCCAAAGTTGAGAGGAAGGGGAGGATTTCTCTAGGAGAGTACTAACAGAGTAAGAAGAAGAAAAGATATACATATATATAGGGAGAGAGAGAGATATCCTTCAACGGGAATTGTAATAGATACACAACCACCATATACTCCATAGTTGCAGGATGTAGGGTTTCACACAATGTGCCTAAACCGTGGTAAAAAACCATGTGTTCATGTGTATGAATCTTCTGTGTTGGTTGTGACGTTTTGTGCCCCTAGCCGAACTGCAAAGGGGAGTTCGCATCCTCGGTGTTCATGAATCAGGATGCGACATCCTAGAGGAAGGTGACAAGCGTGCTTTCCTATTTGTTAGAAAGTTCGGCTGGTAGCGTTACCGGGCAGCTTTTGTCCTCGAGTAGATGTATTTTCTTCGTCAGGCTACGGTTTTCTGCCAGATGCTTCTTTCGCGAGGGAGAGGGGTCTGCCTCCATAGGTTTGCCCGGTTCCCCGAGTGTCACCATAACAGTCTCCCGGAACATCTTCTCCATGCATAATACTATGTCCCGGGAGTCAGGTCTGATGGTGATGACTCCCCATCGCGCGGGCATTTTCAAGATGTTGTACGCGTGGTGCATAGCTAATAGGATTCACATCTTAGAAGACAAACCAAAAATCCTACGAGAGAGAAAACAAGAACCAAATCAAATCTAAGGGATGCAAGTAACGAGAGAGCTGAGGGTCTAATAACCCTCCAAAGTAAACCCTGGGCTTACTTGTGCACATGGGCCTGGGGGCTGTGGTGAAGGGAATATGCCCGAGAGGCAATAATAAAGTGGTTATTATCTTATTCCTTGTTTATGATAAATGTTTATTTCTCATGCTATAATTATATTAATCGAAAATGTTAATACATGTGTGTTTAATAAACAAATAAAGAGTTCCTATTTATGCCTCTCATATAAACTAGCTCGTTGATTAACATGATGATCAAGGTTTCCTGATCATGGACATTGGATATTTTTAATAACGAGGTCACACCATTGGTGGAATGATGTGATGAACATTCATCTGAAGATAGTAATATGATCAAAGTCATTATGGTTAAATTGCCATAACATCATTACAAGTAACTTTAGTCCTTAGACCATGAGATAATGTCAATCACTAACACCAGAAGAGTAGCTTGATAACATCAAACATCACACCGTAACAAGGTGACTATAAAGGTGGATTCAGATACTCTGATAGTGTTATGTAGATGCTCATGGATCAAGAGTGGGATTTGTCCATCCCGATGATGGAGAGATATACTTTGGGACCTCTCGGTGATATCACATTGATATAGTTTGCAAGCAAGTGATTGTGATCACTAGAATGTTATATCACGGGAACAAGAAAAGAGTACATGTCAGTAACAAGATCAAACTAGGTATGGGGATACCGATGATCGAATCTCGGACATGTAAAATATTGCGAGATAAATGGATTTAGTTGCCATATAAAAGGTTCACACGATCACTAGTAGTCATCATTGAATATGTGGGAGTCAGTACGGATCTCCAGGTCCCGCTGCTAATTATTGATCGGAGAGGGTTCTCGATCATTTCTGCATTATTCATGAACCGTAGGGTGACACACTTAAGGGATACCGACACCATTTGGAGCAAATAAGATGCCAGAGAAAGAATATGAAAGCGCTGGAATTATTTCAATGGAAACCGGAATTGTTTCGGGTGAAATTGCGGAAACTGGTTCTGCATGTGAAATTGAAATGTTACAAGGGGTTTTATGTGAATGTTTGTTAATTAATGTAATTAACAAAATTCTGAATAAATAAATAAAAGAGTTTTTATTAAATGAGAGATTGCATTAAATTTGATGGAAATTTAATGGTTTTTGAGTGGATAAAATGGAGGGCCATTTGTGTGAGTAGGAACTCCATCCACATGAATGAGGAAGAGGTGGGGGCACCCACCATGGCTACCACACCATGGCCCTTGGATTCCCCTCCTCCTATAAAAGGATCCCCTCCTCTCACTTCTCACTCACACCTCCTCGTGAAAGATCTCTCTCGCCCTCTAGTATTTCCCCATGGTCTCGGACTAGCGAGATACATGTTCCTAGTGGCTTTTTCTTGAGCGAGGATTTGCTACTTCCAATGCATTGCTGGAGATAGGTCACAAAGGTGGTTGGGGTTCCGGACGTGTGTGCGATCATGGATGCTCCACTAAGTTACGGGGTTGCCGAACTTCTACATGATTTTGAGACCGGCAATAGATCGATTACATCACCAACGAATCCATACTCGTAAAGCTTTGTCGGTCTTCAAGGATATGTATTTTGGATGTATATCCATCCGTTGATTGTATCTAGATAGATGGATCATGGCGTATACAGTTCCCATCATAGGATTTTTTTTGTTTTCTATGTTGCGAACCCAACAGTGGTATCAGAGTCGGATCTATGTGTAGATGCTTTGCACGGGTAGTACACATATGAGTATGTGGGCACCGATGGTCATGTTATTGCTTCTTATGTTTATTTTGGATATTGGTGGCATAGTGGGATGAAGCGTCCCAGACAAACTGTACATGTCCTCGCATATGAGACATGTTCCATGCTTGACATGCAACTAGTTTTGTATAAGTGACTTGCGGGTGTATGTCTCTTCTACTATAGTCAATATCTGATTTACAATGAGTTGCCAATAATTTTATTATCATCGTTGTGGTTCCATGTTCGTAGGTAAGAACGGTTCTTTCTCCGAAAGCCCTCAGCCACGTAAAAACATGCAAAAGATAAATTAGAGGCGTCTAGTTTTTTGGTTTTGCTGGGCAAGTACTATGATATGGTAGTATTATAATTTATAGTATGAATTGATACTATTGGAAATTATAATATGGCAAAGTGTAAGTTCCATAGACCTTGGCCTTACACATATAGGAATGATTAAGATCATACCACGATGCACAAGATAATGATCAAGTGCAAGAACCATATCATATCACTTTTACCATATGATGTTTGTTTGCATCTTATATTGCTTGTATGTCATTTTAGTAGCATTATGAGATGATCCCTCATTTAAATATCAAGATAAGAATGTGTTCTTCCTTTAGTATGCACTGTTGAAAAGTTCGTCGTTTTGAGACACCACGTGATGATTGGGTGTCATAGAATCAACGTTCACATACAACGGGTGTAAGACAGTTTTACACACGCGAATACTAAGGTTCTGAAGGGTTTCGCAGCATAGTAAATCAAAAAAAATCTACGGATGCGAACAAGAAAGCCAAGATCTAATCTAGGAGATGTAATCAACGAGAGAGAGAGATGAGATCTTCATACCCTTGAAGAAATCGCACAGCAGAAATGTTCAACAGAACGTGGTTGATGTAGTCGTACTCGCCGTCTCCTCCTCGCGATCCGATCCGATCCTACGCCGCAAGTGGCGGCGCCTCCGAGAGATGCACACGTACGGTGCAGCGATGTATCCTCCTTCCTTGGTCAAGCAAGTATGGTAGAGAGGTAGATTGGATCTGCAGCACGACGGGGTGGTGCTTATGGTGGAGAGTTTCTGTGGCAGGGCTTCGCCTACGCGCAGTCGGGAGAGAGAGAGGGGAGGGGCAGAAGTTGGTGGCTAGGGTTGGAGGAGTGGGGGGAGGCTGCGCCCCTGCCCTCCTTATATAGGGGGCTGGCCGACCCTCCCTTGGCCCCTCCTCCAAGCCCTAGGGCGGCGGCCCCAAGGGTGGAGTGGGGGGCAAGTCTTCCCCCTTCCTTCTAGAAGGCTCCCCTAGGGCTGGCCGGCTGGGCCTTGGGGGCCTTGTGCCCCTGGCCCAAAGTGGCCAGGGCACTTCCCCTTAGGCCCACGCAGGCCTCCGACAAGTGGGCCCACATTGGTCCCACTTAGGAACCTTCTAGAACCTTCCGGTATAATACCGATAAACTCTGAAACGATTCCGAAATCCAAAAACTGCTTTCCTTTATATGAATCTTATTCTACGGACCATTCCGGAACCTCTCATGATGTCCTGGATCTCATCCGAGACTCCGAACAAAAACTCATAAACCAATCATCCATTCTATCCTAGCGTCGATGCACGTTAAGTGTGTGACCCTACGGGTTCGAGAATATGCAGACATGTTCTTCTATCAATAATCAACAGCGGGATATAGAAACCCATATTGACTCCCACACATTCATCGATGATCATATTGGATGAACCACGATGCCAGGATTCAATTAATCCCATATATGTATTCCTTTTTTCACGCGATATTTTACTTGCCCGAGATTCGATCGTTGGTATCGACATACCTAGTTCAATCTCGTTCACAACAAGTACTTTACTCGTTCCGTAATCCGATATCACTTTGTGATTAACTCCTTAACCACGTGATTGCAAGCGGTGTTGATATCGATTACCGAGTGGGCCTGAAGTATATCTCTCCGACTTGGGAGGGACAAATTCCATCTCGATACATACAACCCAACAAGTACTTTCCGATCACCCGAGAGACACCTTTATGATCACCCTCACATAGGATGACATTTGATGACCTCAAAGCTTTCTTCCGATACCAGGGAGTTGTATTATCTCATGGTCTAGGAAATACAATACTTGACATAGGAAAAAGCTTCGCAAAGATGAACACGATGACACGATCTAATTGCTCTCTTAATTTAGGTCTGTCCATCATATCATTATCCTAACGACATGATCTCATTATTAATCGACAACTCATGTCTATGGTTAGGAAACCTTAACCTTCATTAATCAATGAGCTAGTCCATAGAGGCGTACTAGGGACACGGTGTTGTTCATAAACCACACAAGTATCAAAGTTTCTGCTTAATACAATTCTAGCATGGAATATAAACTTTATCATGAACAAGAATTATCATAATAACATCATTATTATTGCCTCTAGGGCATAATTCCAACAGGTTCTTACTTGGAGAGCATAGCATGTACAGACATGACCTTGGAACACGAACCGAAAGGTAAAGCATGAGTCATATGGTCGATATGATGCCCGTATTGATGCGCGCCTTTAAAGTTGCACCGAATCACGTGATGATCGGACTTGGTGTAGTGGATTTGCTTCATGTAATCACCAAAAACAACTAGAGGGATGTTGGTTTTGAGTGGGAGTTTATTTCTAATTTGGATTAGTCGAACTCAATTTATCATAAATTAAATCAAAATGAATTTGCATGACTTGTTGTAGTCATTGGCATCCGTTCACTACCTTATGCTTAGTTATAATTGAGATAATAGAATAATAGAATTCTAGATATTTACTTTACGAACTGTTATCGTATTGTTTTGAGTGTCAATCTAAAGTTTAAAAGTTCTATTGAAAACTTTCAGCAAACTCCGTTTACTCCATGAAGGTTAATAATTAGTATTAAAACAAGAGTAACCAATTCCAGTGTTAGTATCTAAAGTATCATGTTTGCCTCCATGATTCTTGATGTTCAAAAGATTGTTTTAAATATCAACGTTATCTAGGAGCTGAAAGAATTTTTTTAGAAACCATCATGTGTGACAGATATTACGATATCCGAAACAATGTTTTGGTTGCAATATGATATAGTATAATATATGTTCTTATATTGGATGAGAATTTGCGAAGGTTGGAGATTCTAGACATCCTAATCATCCAAAAAGGTTTGGAAAGTAACATTATACTCATGATTCACCTTTATAAGCTACATTAGCTTGATCGTGAAAGTTTTCATGATAAGGATGAATAGAATATGTAGGTAAAATGTTTACTACACTAAAAGATTACTAAATAATGGTTTTTGAAAGAAAACCAAACATTTGATTATGGTGATCTACTTCAAAGTGCAAGTCCAAAGGTATTAGTATTTTACTATATACTCTTTGGACTATGTGTCATGTATATGGCGCCACTGTTTATGTTGATAGATTCTTTTAAAAGGGAAAGCAAGTGCTGAAAGAGAATCTTAGAAATATTTGGCAGAAAAATAAAAGACTGGGAATGTCCAGCTTAGATATATAGATGATATACATGTTATGGCTGTATTCTTTGCTTGTTAAACAATGTGGTTCTTGGATATTGGATACCGAATTGGTTGGTATAAAATATCATACAAGACAACACAATTCAAACTTCAATGGCCTAAGTAACCAGCAAGAGAATATGTATGTGATGATGTTCATCAAAAACAAACAAAATTTTGTTGTATTTCCCGTTGACATCAAAGCTTTCCTTCATGATTTGTTATTTTTTAGGTATTATGAGAATAAAAAGTTGTTCAAATAATTATCATATTCCATATAAGATGGATGATTTACAAGTCTAGTTGGAGAAATCACATCCATAAAAACTAATGCTAAAAATGTCGCAAGACAAATGATTGAAAGATCACTTACGAAGTGACATTGTCGTTTAAATTATATTGGAAAGAAAACATGCAGAAACTCTATGTTGATGGAATTTTGGAGTCTTTTGATTTTGATCAAATGACACTTGTGATATTTTCCTAGAGATAATTGAAATTTCATTCAAAGGCCAAAGAAGAACGAACGACTAAATAATTGGAATTTATACATATTGATGTATGTAGTCCATTATGTGTAGTCGTGAGCGATGGATTTCAACTTCATATGCTTTCTCCGGAAATTGAGTGAATATTCACTTAATAAGGAAGAAGTGTGAAATATTTTAAAATGTTCAAAGACGTTCAAGATGAAGTGGAAAATCATTGTAACAAGAAAATAAAGAATTTATAATTTGATCATAAAGGAAGATAATTGAGTTACAAGTTTAGCAAAACACCTAAAGATTTGCATTTCCTGAAACACCATAGGAATATGGAGTGTTCGAGATATGTAATAAAACCTTGTTTGACATGGTAAGATCAAAGGTGTCATTTATAAAACTGCCATTATATTTTAAAGATTAAAACTTTAGAGACTACCTCTTTTACACTAAAAAGAGCTCCATCGTGATCTGTTGAAATGACACCATATAATTTATGGTCTGGGATAAACCCAAGTTGTCCTTTCTTAAACTTTGGTATGCTAGATATAAGTAAGATGTTTACAACCAAAATCGGATGAGCATGTCTTTGTAGGTTATTTCAAATAACCATTGGGTATTCCTCCATAACACCAAAGACAAAAGTGTTTGTCGCTTAGAACATAAAGTTTATCGAGGAGGAATTTTTGTGAAAAGTTAAGTGGGAGGACAATAAAACTTTGATAAGGTTATTGAACCTTAGCTATATGTGATGAGTTGCGCAGCTCCAGAAAATGTTCTGGAGGCAGCCATAATGCTCATGGATTACGTGCCTCAAAGGTTGTGGTCATGAAGGTATAAGTTCCTATTGAACCGAGTAGGTCGGGTAAACAATCAAATACTAAGATTTTAAGAGTAAATCAGTATTGTTTTACAATGATGAACTGACTACATGCAAAGAAGCAATGATGGGCCCTGAATCCATCAAATTTCTTGAAGCCATAAAATCCGTGATAGTTCCAAACACAAGAAATCAAATTTTTAAACTTGAAAGACCCTCCGAAAAGGTGTAAAACCTATCGGTCGTATTTGGATCTATAAAGAAACAGACATGGATGTTTCACATCTATGAAATAGTCGACATTCGTAAACTATTTTACGACAATGTTCAAGGAGTTGACTATGACAAGGTCTAATCTTTTATAGCGATATTTAGTCTGAACGGATTAATATAGAAACCACTACATATAATTTTGGTATATGGTAGTTGAACAAACAAAACACAGTTCTTCTAATAGAATGGTTACCTACGACATGTACATGACACGGTCCAAAGGGTTTTGTTTATTCAAAGGATGCTAAAAGGGCATGCAAACTTCAATGGTTGAAGTAAGCATCGCGGAGTTGGAATCTTCACCGTGATGAAACTGTTAAAAGGTTTAAATTCACCGGAGATGATAAAGGTGCTTGCATTTGCAAGAAATTAAGTGGGAGCATTGAGACATATTTCTAATACATTATGTGGAGACATCTTGTTGATTGGAAACGATGTATCTTTTATTGACATAGGTTAAGAATTTCATTTCGATGAAAGACTTAGGAAAAACCCGAATATTAGGCGTGAATGTCTATATGGATAGATAGTGACGCTAATATGGTTGTGCCAGACGTACATATATGAGATATTGAATGAGTTCAATATGGAAACGACAAGAAAATGTTCTTGTCACATGGAAAAGGATTGAATCAAGATTCAAGTGTATTGACACTTGGTAAGTGAAACAAGATTCAAGTGCTTTGACACTTGGTGAGTGAAATCATAAGAATATTTTGATCAATCATACCATAATATGTACACATACAGCTATGTCCTATGCTCTAAATGTTATGAGCATATACCATAATGACTCACAAGATGATCATTGGACAATATTAAGGATATTCTTATGATATTTTGGAAGAACTAATAATATATTTATGTAGAAGTGACAAATACTTACAAATATTTCATTGTAAAGTGTTACATTGATACTAGTTTTGTCACAAGATACGAGATTAAGTTTATCTCAATTTAAACTATGGGTGGCACAATGTAATGGAAAGGAGATTCCATGATGGATTTCGATCAATTCCAAAGTTAAGACATTGCGACGGATACTACAACAAAAGGCTAAGTATATGACTGGTATAGTAGCAACAAAGGAGGGAATTTGTGTCAAGTAGTTTGTTATCAAACTAAGGTTTGGTTCGCAACGGGCTAACACTATAAATATATTGTACGACAATAGTATCGACATGATTTAACCCCAAGGAACTAAAAGTCTCACGAAAAGACCAAATTTATACAATGCCATCTCATTAGAGAATGAGTGATGCATGGAGACGTAAAGACATGCAAATACACACGGACCTGAAAGTATCAGATCCGGAGATTATGTTTACCACTAGCAAACGCGTATATACAACACTAGAAAGCCATAAGTGTTGAATGCGCAAGCTTTTCAAACTAGATTATTATTGACTCTAGTGCAAGTGGGAGACTGAAGGGAATATGCCCGGGAGGCAATAATAAAATGGTTATTATCTTATTCCTTGTTTATGATAAATGTTTATTTCTCATTATATAATTGTATTAATCGTAAACGTTAATACATGTGTGTTTAATAAACAAATAAAGTATTCCTAGTTATGCATCTCATATAAACTAGCTCGTTGATTAACATGATGATCAAGGTTTCCTGATCATGGACATTGGATGTTGTTAGTAACAAGGTCACAACATTGGTGGAATGATGTGATAAACATTAATCCGAAGTATAGTAATACGATCAAATTTATTATGTTTAAATTGCTATAACATCATTACAAGTAACTTTAGTCCTTAGACCATGAGATCATGTCAATCACTAATACTGGAAGAGTAGCTTGATAACATAAAACATCACACTGTAACAGGGTGACTATAAAGGTGGATTCAGATACTCTGATAGTGTTATGTAGAGGCTCATGTATCAAGAGTGGGATTTGTCCATCCCGATTATAGAGAGATATACTCTGGGCCCTCTCAGTGATATCACATTGATATAGCTTGCAAGCAAGTGATGGAGATCACTAGAAGTTATATCACGGGAACAAAAAGAGAGTACATGTAGGTAACAAGATCAAACCAGGTATGAGGATACCGATGATCGAATCTCGGACATGTAAAATATCGCGAGACAAAAGGATTTAGTTTCAATGTAAAAGGTTGACATGATCACTAGAAGTCATCGTTGAATGTGTGGGAGTCAGTACGGATCTCCAGGTCCCGCTACTCACTATTGATTGGAGAGGGGTCTTGATCATGTTTGTATTATTCACAAACCATAGGGTGACACACTTACACTAGTAGAAAATAGGACACTAGTGCCGGTTTGTAAGAGGCTTTAGTTCCGGATTACAATCCGGGACTAACATATCGGGACTAAAGGTTAGGCCTTTAGTCCCGGTTCTGTTACAAACCGGGACTAGATTGTCTCCACGTGGCCCCGCTGCGCGCGCTGGGCTGGAGGATGTTTAGTCCCGGTCGCATTTTGCACCAAGCTGCTGCCGCGGCAGGAGGTGGGGTTTTAGGTTTTTTTTTTGTGTTTGATTATTTTTCATTTTGTGTTTTCATATACATATTATTCTACGCTACTACATGCTGTATACATTGATGCATATATAATATAATTTCACTCACGATAACATAAATACATATAAATATATACACAACCGAGACTAGAGCTCGTCTAATTGATTTACACTAAGATCATTACAACGGATACCGTCCTTTTGTGTCTATCCATGATTACACGAAGGTCTATCCATGTTGTACTTTCCTTTTGTGTTTATGATGTCCCTGAGCAAAAATCCCGACAACTCCTCTTGAATTGCTAGTAGGCGTTCATGTGGTAGGAGCTTATCCTGCATCGCATCCAACTATATATAAAGAACTAGATCATTATGAATGGAACTCAACAAAAACTATGGTATAGAATAAATTGCGAATATATTGTTTACGTACTTGAAGAAAGTCTGTGCCCTGCTCCATACACCCACGAATGAACTCGCATACTTAATATCCACATAAATTAGTCCCACAGGCTGCGTGACACTTTTCGATCGAGAATATAATTCAATCAGATAATAATCAAGCATGATAATTGTATTAATGATAATTGTAATATCCACATAAATTAGTCCCCTAGCTCTCGTACTACTTACCGGGACCGTACGAAAAGTGAGCTCCTCACGCCATTCACCCTGAACCTCCTTCGTGAACCTTTTCCAAACCCTGTCCGGAAAAAAAGAAATGAATGAGTTATTAATTAGTTTACATCTCAGAGAATGAACGAAAGAGACATATATAGTGATTGAAATTACTTTTGGAGGCAATCAATTATGCTGCGGTAGTCTTCCATCGGCTTCTTTAACGAGTCCGAGATTTCAACTTTTGCACGGTCAACGTCAATGTTTAGAAGAATCGAGTGGAAGCTGCGCACGTTTATATACACTTAATATCGAGTAAACAAAAATTGAATGTGTACAAGACAGTAAGACTCTTACCCATAGTTGTAAGGAAATAGTATTTGTGTCTTGTAATGTTGCTCCATTAAAAACATTAGCAAGTTATCCTCCGTTTCCTCGAGGTTATTTATTACCGTATGTCCATTAATTCTGTTTGGGTCAACGAACCCAATGTTGTAGATTGACTTTCTTCTACATTCTTGAATCTTCATTCTGCATATATAATAGCATACAGAAGGAGCTATTGTCAACACCCGGATTTTTAATCCCAGATGCCTGTTATGCCATACATCGCAATCCCAGGATTACCATTTTTGCGAGACATAACAGAATTGGATACCACAGTACATCTTCCATTACAAACCATACATAAGGTCTTACACAAATAAGGATCTCATGATCCAGTTCTTAGTACAACTCAAGCAGCGGAATACATAATAATAAAGGTAGCATAGGCGAAGCTCCATCTTCGGGGTCACAGGTAATGCTGACGATGGGAGATGATCCTAGTTCTCGTAACCTTCTTGGGGTCCATCATCCTGGTACTCCTCTTCATAGTCTGGCCACAGGAATAGCCAGGGACAAAGCCATAAGTACTCTTTAAGTACTCGGAAACTAATACTAACAAGTGAAGGGGGTTTTTGTAATAGGACACTAGGATCTAGGGTTGTTTTGCAAAAAGCCAGATTTACCTCTACTAAGTTTAGAAGCAAGAACAGCTAGTTGAAGTTTTATAACACCTAAGTGGGAACTTGTATTTCATATTATAACTCTGTTGTGGTCAAGTCAAAATCTCCATTCATTTCACAAGTCATTTTGAAAACATCTGGCGGGGGAACAGTATGGCCACTCCAACTGTCCATAACCACGGACGCGTCTATTCGAATAGTTTGACACTCTGCAGAGATTGTACACTTTCACCACAACATTCGATACATCCATAAGGAACAAATCCTAAATTCACCATACTCAGTATGCGGATAATCAATCCTGACCTTTCGATTACACGCCCTAGTATAAGCACCTCTCCTGTGAGTTTGGCCTCCCAACCATGACCAACTGTCATCTTGGGTACTGCACAGGTGGACAATCTTCACCAGGTAGCCTCAGCTCAAACCTTGGCCGTGAGGGAACCAATACTAAGGTATATAAGTTTCCAGTCAAGCCCTACCCAATCTTCGGGTATTGTGGTTGTACGGTAAAAGTGGAATGGTATCGCATCTAGACAACCATCAGTTTTATAAAGGGCTAAGGCTCATGCCTTAACATTTTCATCATCCAAATCATCTGGTGTTCGGAAACACATGCCAAAACATCTCAATAGAATGATCCATCATTCCAAGGTTTTCATAACCATTTTCCACCAAGTATTCCCATCTAAAGTTGATCTAGTTTTATGCTTAGCACTAGCATCTACATGTGGGGGTAAGTACTAATGAGGGGTGGTAAACTAGTGGAGTTTAGCTAAGTTCAATCTCATGCCTTAGGATGACATCAAGATTATCTAGCTTAGGCCAAATTTTATGCTCTTTATGCAACCTTCAATTATCCTCCTTGAATCTTCAATTCACTTAAGTAGACTCTAAGTAATAGCTTTGATAAAGAAATAAAGTAGAAGCTTGCAAGTAAAACTAGGATTGGGTTATCAAGTGGGTATGATCACATATGCTTAAAGCATATGGTTGACATGGTAACAAGCAAGTATTTGCTTGCATCAGTATCAGTATAGGCTTGTATAAGTATAGTATCTTGCAAGTGTTAGCTTGCTCAATCAACTAGTAGTATTAGGTTTGCCTTGTGCAGAGCAGTGGTTGAAGTTCTCCTCGGCTTCTTCTTCGCAGTATCCTCCTTCCTCCTCGTATCCTTGGTCGGTACTAGCGTCTATGAATAAATACGAGGTACACAATCACCAAACAATACTTAACTACTTTCAATCATCACACACAAGGATTCTATAGATGATATAGCATCATCACTAATAGTACAAGATTAAAGCACTTGCATTATTTATTTATTTTTAGAAAAGTAATTTCTACTCATTGAAAAACTACTTAAGATTTTATATTCTCCAAACCAAACATGGGATCATGTTGACACATGTCATCACCACATATTTTAGTACATGGGAATGTGATTTAAAGTGGTGTCACAATTTAATAAGGTTTAACCTTTTTATTTTAAATAATTAAAGTGACTAGAAATGCCTATGTGGCATTCTTTTATTATTTGAACATTATTTCTGTAAGTAAACCCATATGTTTTTATATATTCTGAAAGGTATAATCAAATGTGATTTTTGAGAGTTGGAATCAACTCAAAAGCTATTATGGTTTAATTTTGAAAAAGTTTGAATGCAGAAAAGCTTCTGCCTTGTTATTTTTACCAAGGTTGATCTATAGATTCAAATGATTTGAATCCAACGGGCTTGGATTAAGCATTTCAATATCTTTCTAACAAAATTGGTTTCATTCAATTTGGTGCACTGAATCGAGCTGGGTTGATTTTTGAAACTAGGTACAGAACTATGTTTGAACTTAAAAAAAAAGCTAAATTCAAACGAGTGGGCTGCGCGGGAAAGGTTAACGGGCCGGCCCAGTGTCACTCCGCAGCGCGGGGCGCAACTGACAGGGGGGTCTACTGGTCAGCGACTCTTAACACGCGAAGCGGTACGGGGCGATGTGGTGCGTTGGATTAGAATGAAGATCGACGGCTGAGGGTCGTCGTCGACGATGAACTAGTCACCGCTGAGCTCGAACCCTAGCGGCTCAGTGGGGGTCATGGGAGGCTCACCGGGGCTCAGGCGAGGGTCGGCGATGCGGGCGAACGACGAAGTCGACGATGGCGAACTCAAGGGTGGTCGTGGCAGCTCCTGGGGTGGACGAAATCGTCGACTTCCTTCTCCTCCAGTAGCGGCGGACTCCGGTGCAATTCCGGCGATGCGCTGCTCGCCTTGCTCCGGCTACGGGGTGGAATGGTGCTAGGTGAGAGGAGAGTGAGATGGTGTGCTTCAATCGGCTAGGGGTGGCCTCCTTTTATAGGCTCGACGGCGAGATCGAGAGGGATGGGCAGGTGACGATGGCGACACGGCTACGGGCGGCTAGAGGCATGGCCGAGGGTGGCGATCGATCGGTGGTCTCCTGGCGATGCTCTAAGGTGTAAATGCGCTTGTAGGGCAGTGGCAAACGGTCGATAATGCTCGGTGCTCTGTGAGGCAGAGGCGGCAAACTCTGCGGCGAGCGGTGGCTGCGGGGTACAGGCGGTGAAATGGGCATGTCTGGCAGTCTCCTGGGATGGTGGGGTGCATGCTGGCGGGCGGCGAGGGCTCGAGGTGGTCGAGCTGCGTGGGAACGGTGCGTGCTCTGTGGCGCGCGTCGGCATGGTCGACAGCGGCGCGGGCGCGACATTCCTGGCGGTTCTGGTTGCTGTCTGCGAGGCAGGGCTGGTCGAGAGGGGGCGGTGAGGCATGGGCTACCTCCCAGACAAGGTTGGCACGGCTAGTTCCTCTCCTAGCTTGTTGTCCACACTGGGGTGACATGGGTGCTCTCGGCCTGTTCACCATTGATGATATTGGCAAGCTTAAAGTGGGGCTAGAGCTTAGTTAAGGTTGCTAGATGATTTACTAAGGCTAGTGGTGTCCAGAGAGGGAACAAGTTAGTCCCAAAACAATGCTCAACATAGTGTTTTGATTTTGTTTGATTTGTATCTGCAACCTGTTTGATGAAATGGCCGCATGAACTCAAGTTTTGAATTTTGAAAAGATTTTTGGTGGGTGTGTTAGGCATGTGTTGAGGATTCTGTGGATGCTTGGGTTTTGAAAATTGAGCTGGTTTGAGTGGGTTTTGAAAAAGTGGGATCTTCCCATATGAAATAGATTCAATTTTAAACTGTCATTTAAACTAAGCATTTGAATATTTTTGGATGATCACAAAGTGGGCCTTGGTACCTTGTTATGAGTACTATCAAGGGGTGAAGATCCATACATGTCTCTGTTAAGTTCTGAAAGTTAGAGATAGCCAAAGTAGGCATGGGAGTTAATTTGGCCAAAGTGACCATTCACTTAATTTGTTTGTTTTGATTTGTTTGTCTTTAGGAAAAGTTTGGGGATTGTTTATATGATGTTTATTTCACCTAAGAATCATTTTACAAGCAAAGAAACAAATAAACATGGCAATTCAAAAGAATCCAAATTTTAATGCACACTCATGTGAATGCTTTCATATTTTTTTATTTGAAGAGTTTTTATTAACCCTAAATTTGGTGATTAGAGTTTGATGATCCAAGTTTAATATTTTTGGGATGTTACAAACCTTCCCCCCTTAAAAAAAATCTCGTCCCGAGATTTGAAAAAGGACGAAAAGATTACCTAGGATTTGAAAAGATCGAGAAACTCCGTCCTGATGTGATCTTCGCGCTCCCAGGTAGCTTCCTCTTCTGTGTAGTTGCTCCACTGAATCTTGAGAAACTTGATGCTTCGGGTTCTGGTAGTTCTGAAAGCTTCTTCCAAAATATGGATGGGTACTTCAGGATAGGTCAGGTCATCGTTGATTTCTATGGTCTGGTGATCGATATTCTTGAACACTTCCGTCTTCTCCGGGACTTCGCGACACTTGCGAAGTAATGAGATATGGAACACATTGTGCACAGCTGACATCTCCTCGGGTAGTTCCAATTGGTACGACACTTCTCCTCGACGGTTTAGAATCTTGAAGGGTCCGATATATCTGGGGGCTAACTTTCCTTTCAGCTGGAAAGACTGCATTCCTTTCAATGGCGACACTTTCAGATACACAAAATCTCCTATGTTAAAGGCGAGGTCTCGACGTCTCTTGTCGACGTAACTTTTCTGTCTTGACTGGGCTGTCTTGAGGTGCTCACGAATCTTGTGAACCTTCTCCTCTGCTTCTCGTAGGATATCGGGTCCAAAAATCTGACTCTCTCCTACTTCCGGCCAATTCAAAAGGGTGCGACACTTCCTTCCATACATGAATTCAAATGGGGCCATTTGCAAACTAGCTTGATAACTATTGTTGTATGAAAAATCTGCGAACGGCAGACAGTCTTCCCATTTAGATCCATACTCTAACACACATGCTCTCAACATATCTTCGAGTATTTGATTTACTCGCTCCGTTTGTCCATCGGTCTGAGGGTGATAAGATGTGCTGAAATCTAGGCGGGTTCCTAAACCTTCTTGGACTTTCTTCCAGAATCTTGAGGTAAACTGAGTTCCTCGATCCGATACGATGTTCTTGGGGACTCCATGAAAACTGACGATTCTAGCGATGTATAACTCCGCTAGCTTCGAACTCTGATATGTGGTCTTGACGGGTAAGAAATGGGCGACTTTGGACAATCGGTCCACTAAGACCCAGATAGAGTCATTTCCCCTACTAGAAGTAGGCAATCCAGTGATAAAGTCCATTCCAACGGAATCCCACTTCCATTCCGGAATCTGCAATGGTTGCAACAATCCAGTGGGTCTTTGATGTCCTGCCTTGACTCGTTGACATATATCACACTTGGTGATATAACTTCCGATTTGTCTCTTCATCTTATGCCACCAAAATTGTTCCTTCAAATCTTGATACATCTTAGTTCCTATGGGGTGGATAGAATAAAGAGTATCATGATCTTCCTTCAAAATAACTTCTTTCAACTCAGAATCTGCTCGTACACAAAGGCGTCATTTGTACCACATAACTCCTTCTTCGTCTTCGGTGAATCCGGGTACTTTGCCTATACCGATACGACGCTTGATTCCGTCGATACTAGAATTTCCTTTCTGCGCCTCTTTGATCTGGCTGATCTAAGTGGGTTAAAGTTCTATGCTAGCCAAATATCCTTCACTCACTAATTCCATTCGGAAATCTTCCATCTCTTTGTGCAAGCTTGGTTGCTCCTTCAAAATCATGGAGTTCAAGCGGCACGGCAATCTGCTAAGGGCATCTGCTACCACGTTGGCTTTACCAGGGTGATAGTGAATGTCCAGGTTGTAATCCTTGATTAGCTCAATCCATCTTCTCTGTCTCATATTGAGCTCCTTCTGAGTGAATATATACTTCAGGCTCTTGTGATCCGAATAGATTTCACAACGATTTCCCATCAGGTAATGCCTCCATGTCTTCAGGGCTAGAACTACGGCTGCGAGTTCGAGGTCATGGGTGGGGTAATTTTGCTCATGTTGTTTCAGTTGTCGAGATAGATAAGATATAACTTTTCCTTCTTGCATTAGCACACATCCGAGACCGATCTTGGATGCGTCACAATACACGTCGAAGGGCTTTGTGATATCCGGCATGAATAATATTGGGGCTGAAATCAATCTCCTCTTGAGTTCTTGAAAACTCGCTTCACATTTGTCGGTCCATTCAAACTTCTTGTCCTTCTTCAGCAATTGGGTCATGGGTCTGGCGATAATCGAGAATCCTTCTACGAACTTTCGGTAATATCCCGCCAATCCTAGAAATGCACGAACTTGGGTTTGAGTGGTTAGGGCTTGCCAATCTTCGACATCTTTCACCTTTGAAGGGTCAACGGCAATTCCTTCGTCTGATACAATGTGGTCGAGGAATCCTACTTCTTGTAACCAGAATTCACATTTGCTAAACTTGGCATACAACTGATGCTCTCTAAGGGTTCCAAGAATGGTCCTTAGGTGTAGCTCATGTTCTTCTTCCGATTTGGAATAAATCAGAATGTCATCGATGAAAACAACGACAAACTTATACAAAAAGTCCATAAAAATCTTATTCATGAGATTCATGAAATAAGCGGGGGCATTGGTTCATCCAAAAGACATGACAGTATACTCGTATAATCCATATCTGGTAGTAAAGGCAGTCTTTGGAATATCCTCTGCGCGAATCTTGAGTTGATGATAGCCTGTTCTAAGATCAATCTTAGAAAACACTTTGGCACCGGTCAACTTATCAAACAAATTTTCTATCTTGGGCAATGGGTATTTGTTCTTGATAGTGACATCATTCAACTTTCGATAATCCATACACAAACGGTTACCTCCATCCTTCTTGTCCACAAATAAGATATGTGATCTCCATGGTGACGCACTTGGTTGAATCAGTCCAATTTCCAACATGGAATCCAGTTGCTTCTTCAGTTCTTCTAGTTCCGACGGGTTCATACTATATGGTCTCTGGGCTATGGGTCCGGTTCCGGGGATTAGTTCAATGATAAACTCGATATCCCGATCTAGGCGCATACCGGGCAAAACATCTCGAAATACATCGGGGTATTCACAGACTATCCAGACTTTGTGAATGGTAGGTTGGGCTATACTCTTGTTGCACTTGAATGGATGAGGTAAGGTTTTAGATATATGCTCGACTTATATTCTGGCTGTACTGGTCATGGTTATGGCTTTCTTGGCACAGTCAATCAATCCTTTATGTTTAGACATCCAATCCATTCCTAGTACTACTTCCAAACCTTTAGTTCTGAGTACTATCAAATTATCATAAAAATCTATGCCATGGATTCAGATAGGGGCGGCTTTGCAAATTTGCCTAGCTTTGGTGGTTGAACCAAGGATTTGAACAATCATAACATGCTTCAGTTTGGTTGGTTGAATCTTACTAGTGCATGCAAATTCTTTGGTGACAAATGAGTGCGATGCACCAGAATCAAACAACACTCTAGCGAGTACTGAATTAACACAAAACATACCCAACACGACGTCTGGCGCTTCCTGAGCTTCTTCATCATGCATGAGAAAAAGACGGCTGCTGCGGTTGAGCGAATTCCCTGGGGAAAACCTCCTTCCGGGCTGAACACGATGCTGCTGCTGAGCTGGGGCATTTGCATTGGGGGCTGCGGCATTCTTCTTGTTGGGGCACTCGTTGGAATAGTGACCCTTATTTCCACAGTCATAACAAGTCACTTGTGACTTGTCCTTTGCTGCAACAGGCACATCATTGCTTCCAGTCCTTGGGGCAGTGTTGGTGTTGGCGGTAGCATTGTTGTTGTTGAACTTGGGTGGTGCACGGTTGAAATTGCCAGAGTTGCCGGGGTTGTTGTGATTTCCTCCGGGCCTTGGGTTTCCACGGTTGGGATAGGTCGGACGGTTCATCGGGGGTCTGTTGGTTCTCGTGGAAAATCCTGGAGATGGGTTAGGGCGATACTTTGGGGTCTGATGGGTTCCTGGCTGATGCATCATGCGACGCTTGCGGTTCTCATTGGCTTGGTGGATCTTTCCTTCCATCTGGATGGCAGAGTTGACAAGAGCTTCAATATCCGCAAAGGGGATATTGACCAACACAGTCTGCATCTCATCATGCAAACCATTCAAGAATCTCTCCTTCTTCTTGGCTTCGGTGTCGATCTCATCCGGGGCATACCTAGCTAATGACAGGAATTTGTCACGGTATTCTACTACGGTCATCCTTCCTTGCTTCAGTTCTCTGAATTCGTCTCTCATTCTCTTGATCAAACTCGGTGGCACATGGGTTCTGATGAACTTTACCTTGAATTCCTCCCGGGTCATCATCTGTCCTCCGGTCATTGCACGAACGCTGTTCCACCATGCTCTTGCATCTTCGGCTAGATAGTGGGTGGCGAACAGAACCTTCTCGTTGGCTTCCACTCCGGCGACTTCGAGGTTATTTTCCATGGTTTGCAGCCAGTCATCGGCGTCTAAAGGCTCTTCTGACTTAGTGAAAACAGGTGGGTTGGTGTTCTGGAAATTCTTGAGCTTAGATCCATGGTTGTCCTAGTTTCTGTGGCCTTGATTGTTGTGGGCTAGCTGAGCTATCTGCTGAAGGGTGGCTAGGTTGGCTTGACGTTCGGCTCTTTTGGCTTCATGGTCAGAAACCAACATTTGCAGGATCTGCAACATCGGGTCCGGGGATGAACCACTTCCTCTGCGTGGCATCTGAAGATTGAGATAGATCATGAGAAAAGAGGGAAATTTCTAAGGTTCCGGGATTTTGAAAAGTTTTTAAAGGTTGACTCAGATTTTCTAGCAACTTGCTTTTCATTCATTCATAGCACCCGATACAAACACACACCACAACAAAGGTAAACAGATGGTTTTAAGAACCATTCTGGAAACTACGATACAGTGGGACCGAATACAACTCACTACGCTAGTGCTCAAGTGCTACTACTCCTCGGAGTCGGTGTAATCGTCATCCTCATCATCCTCATCGTCATTGATGAAGGTGTAATCATCCTCATCGGTGAAGAAATCCATAGCCTGATCCTCCAGAAATTCATCATCATCGCTGAGATAGGAGTAGGGGTCTCCACGAAGATCTTCTCTGGCATTCTCCCTTTCCTCTAACTGCATGTCTCTCTCATGGATGGTCTCCTACAAATCCGAGATACGGTGGCGAAGACGGGCAATGATGCGCTCCTTCTTGTCGAGCTGACAGTGGCGAGACTTGCGATTCTTTGCTAGAATGGCGATGGTCTGATCCTTCGTCTTGATGATGGTGGACTTGTGGTTGGAGTAGTCACGACAATTGTCCAATTCCTGTTGACGATCATACATCATGAAGCTGAGGTGGTCCAACTAGGTTTTCAGCTCGTGGTGGTATGGGGCTTCCAGTGGCTATCCATTAGCATCACGCCTTGGACAAAACTCAAAGCGGGTTCCCTTGATCTGGTTGATACTCTGCCTACACAGACGGGCAAGAGCTTCATGCATGGCCCTGGCAAGTCCATCGAGCCAGTTGTTCTCTCTTAAGGTGGACTGAATTCCCTCGGCAGTGGGAGGTTCAATATTTCCTCGGAGACTTGCAACAATTAGCCACTGCAGATCTTCTCCTCCTTGATCATTGAGCTGAGCTCCGAAGAACTCAAAAGGTGACGCCCAAGTTCAAAGCTGGTCCAAATCCCGCTCAAAGATAAGGTCTCCTCCATTCCCCAACTGATAAAACTTGCTGTACTTCACTTCCATCTAAAAGAATATAGGATGAGTAAGTTAGTAGAGTGATCAAGTGTGTCAAATTCTATGTATTTTGCAAGAGTTTTTGAGGAAAATGAATTTTATGAAAGAATCAAGGTGATAAGAATGGGAATAAGTTTTTGTAAATA
Source organism: Avena insularis (assembly GCA_023614405.1). Taxonomy (NCBI): domain Eukaryota; kingdom Viridiplantae; phylum Streptophyta; class Magnoliopsida; order Poales; family Poaceae; genus Avena; species Avena insularis. The sequence goes on along the minus strand of CM042693.1, from coordinate 54,333,000 downwards.
TTTGCTTCCTTTGGTTTTGAAACTAAGTTTTTGATTCAAACGTACAGTCTAACTAGGGTCTCCTATGGTCAGGATGGCTCTGATACCGACTTGTCAACACCCGGATTTTTAATCGGATGCCCATATGCCATACATCGCAATCCCAGGATTACCATTTTTGTGAGACATAACAAAATTGGATACCACAGTACATCATCCATTACAAACCATACATAAGGTCTTACACAAATAAGGATCTCATGATCCAGTTCTTAATACAACTCAAGCAGCGGAATACGTAATAATAAAGGTAGCGTAGGCGAAGATCCATCTTCGGGGTCACAGGCAATGCTGACGATGGGAGATGATCCTAGTTGTCGTAACCTTCCTGGGGTCCATCATCCTGGTACTCCTCTTCATAGTATGGCCACGGGAATATCTAGGGACAAAGCCATAAGTACTCTTGAAGTACTCGCAAACTAATACTAACAAGTGAAGGGGGTTTTTGTAATAGGACATTAGGCTCTAGGGTTGTTTTGCAAAAAGCCAGATTTACCTCTACTAAGTTTAGAAGCAAGAACAGCTAGTTGAAGTTTTATAACACCTAAGTGGGAACTTGTATTTCATATCACAACTCTGTTGTGGTCAAGTCAAAATCTCCATTCATTTCACAAGTCATTTTGAAAACATCTGACGGGGGAACAGTATGGCCACTCTAATCGTCCATAATCATGACGTCTATTCGAATAGTTTGACACTCTGTAGAGATTGTACACTTTCACCACAACATTCGATACATCCATAAGGAACAAATCCTGAATTCACCATACTCAGTATGCGGATAATCAATCCTAACCTTTCGATTACACGTCCTAGTATAAGCACCTCTCATGTGAGTTTGGCCTCCCAACCATGACCAACTGTCATCTTGGGTACTGCACAGGTGGACAATCTTCACCAGGTAGCCTCAGCTCAAACCTTGGCCGTGAGGGAACCAATACTAAGGTATATAAGTTTCCAGTCAAGCCCTACCCAATCTTCGGGTATTATGATTGTACGGTAAAATTGGAATGGTATCGCATCCAGACAACCATCAGTTTTATAAAGGACTAAGGCTCATGCCTTAACATTTTCATCATCCAAATCATCTGGTGTTCGGAAACACATGCCAAAACATCTCAATAGAATGATCCATCATTCCAAGGTTTTCATAACCATTTTCCTCCAAGTATTCCCATCTAAAGTTGATCCAGTTTTATGCTTAGCACTAGCATCTACATGTGGGGGTAAGTACTAATGAGGGGTGGTAAACTAGTGGAGTTTAGCTAAGTTCAATCTCATGCCTTAGGATGACATCAAGATTATCTAGCTTAGGCCAAATTTTATGCTCTTTATGCAACCTTCAATTATCCTCCTAGAATCTTCAATTCACTTAAGTAGACTCTAAGTAATAGCTTTGATAAAGAAATACAGTAGAAGCTTGCAAGTAAAACTAGGATTGGGTTATCAAGTGGGTATGATCACATATGCTTAAAGCATATGGTTGACATGGTAACAAGCAAGTATTTGCTTGCATCAGTATCAGTATAGGCTTGTATAAGTATAGTATCTTGCAAGTGTTAGCTTGCTCAATCAACTAGTAGTATTAGGCTTGCCTTGTGCAGAGCAGTGGTTGAAGTTCTCCTCGGCTTCTTTGTAGTATCCTCCTTCCTCCTCGTATCCTTGGTCGGTACTAGCGTCTATGAATAAATACGAGGTACACAATCACCAAACAATACTTAACTACTTTCAATCATCACACACAAGGATTCTATAGATGATATAGAATCATCACTAATAGTACAAGATTAAAGCACTTGCATTTTTTTTAGAAAAGTAATTTCTACTCATTGAAAAACTACTTAAGATTTAATATTCTCCAAACCAAACATGGGATCATGTTGACACATGTCATCACCACATATTTTAGTACATGGGAATGTGATTTAAAGTGGTGTCACAATTTAATAAGGTTTAACCTTTTTATTTTAAATAATTAAAGTGACTAGAAATGCCTATGTGGCATTCTTTTATTACTTGAACATTATTTCTATAAGTAAACCCATATGTTTTTATATATTCTGAAAGGTATGATCAAATGTGATGTTTGAGAGTTGGAATCAACTCAAAAGCTATTATGGTTTAATTTTGAAAAAGTTTGAATGCAGAAAAGCTTCTGCCTTGTTATTTTTACCAAGGTTGATCTATAGATTCAAATGAATTGAATCCAACGGGCTAGGATTAAACATTTCAATATCTTTCTAACAAAATTGGTTTCATTCAATTTGGTGCACTGAATCGAGCTGGGTTGATTTTTGAAACTAGGTACAAAACTATGTTTGAACTTAAAAAGAAAAAGCTAAATTCAAATGAGTGGGCTGCGCGGGAAAGGTTAACGGGTCGGCCTAGTGTCACTCAAGAGCTGGCGCAATGACAGGGGTGTCTCTGGTCGTGACTCTTAACACGCGAAGCGGTACGGGGTGATGTGGTGCGTTGGATTAGAATGAAGATCGACGGCTGAGGGTCGTCGTCGACGATGAACTAGTCACCGGCGAGCTCGAACCCTAGCGGCTCAGTGGGGGTCGTGGGAGGATCACCGGGTCTCAGGCGAGGGTCGGCGATGCGGGCGAACGACGAAGTCGACGATGGAGAACTCAGGGATGGTCGCGGCAGCTCCTGGGTGGAAGAAATCGACGACTTCCTTCTCCTCTAGCAGCGGTGGACTCCGGTGCAATTCCGGCGATGCGCTGCACGCCTTGCTCCGGCTACGGGGTGGAATGGTGCTGGGTGAGAGGGGAGTGAGATGGTGTGCTTCAATCGGCTGGGGGTGGCCTCCTTTTATAGGCTCGACGGCGAGACCGAGAGGGATGGGAAGGCGACGGTGGAGACACGGCTACGGGCGGCTAGAGGCATGGCCGAGGGTGGCGATCGATCGGTGGTCTCCTGGCGATGCTCTAAGGTGTAAATGCGCTTGTAGGGGCGGTGGCAAACGGTCGGGAACGCTCGGTGCACTGCGAGGCAGAGGCGGCAAACTCTGCGGCGAGCGGTGGCTGTGGGGTACGGGCGGTGAAATAGGCATGTCTGGCGGTCTCCTGGGATGGTGGGGTGCATGCTGGTGGGCGGCAAGGGCTCGAGGTGGTCGGGCTGCGTGGGAATGGTGCATGCTCTGCGGTGCGCGTCAGCATGGTCGACAGCGGCGCCAAGGCGTTCTGGCGTTCAAGGTTGCTTGTCATGAGGAAGGGCTGGTCGAGAGGGGGCGGTGAGGCATGGGCTACCTCCCAGACAAGGTTGGCACGGGTAGTTCCTCTCCTAGCTTGCTGTCCACACTGGGGTGACATGGGTGCTCTCGGTCTGTTCACCATTGATGATATTGGCAAGCTTACAGTGGGGCTATAGCTTAGTTAAGGTTGCTAGATGATCTACTAAGGCTAGTGGTGTCCAGAGAGGGAACAAGTTAGTCCCAAAACAATGCTCAACATAGTGTTTTGATTTTGTTTGATTTGTATCTACAACCTGTTTGATGAAATGGCCGCATGAACTCAAGTTTTGAATTTTGAAAAGATTTTTGGTGGGTCTGTTAGGCATGTGTTGAGGATTCTGTGGATGCTTGGGTTTTGAAAATTGAGCTGGTTTGAGTGGTTTTTGAAAAAGTGGGATCTTACCATATGAAATAGATTCAATTTTAAACTGTCATTTAAACTAAGCATTTGAATGTTTTTGGATGATCACAAAGTGGGCCTTGGTACCTTGTTATGAGTATTATCAAGGGGTGCAAAGATCCATACATGTTTCTGTTAAGTTCTGAAAGATAGAGATAGCCAAAGTAGGCATGGGAGTTAATTTGGCCAAAGTGACCATTCACTTAATTTGTTTGTTTTGATTTGTTTGTCTTTGGGAAAAGTTTGGGGATTGTTTAGATGACGTTTATTTCACCTAAGAATCATTTTACAAGCAAAGAAACACATAAACATGGCAATTCAAAAGAATCCAAATTTTAATGCACACTCATGTGAATGCTTTCATATTTTTTTATTTGAAAAGTTTTTGTTAACCCTAAATTTGGTGATTAGAGTTTGATGATCCAAGTTTAATATTTTTGGGATGTTACAAACCTTCCCCCCTTAAACAAAATCTCGTCCCGAGATTTGAAAAAGGACAAAAAGATTACCTAGGATTTGAAGAGATCGGGAAACTTCGTCCTGATGTGATCTTCGCGCTCCCAGGTAGCTTCCTCTTATGTGTGGTTGCTCCACTGAATCTTGAGAAACTTGATGCTTCGCGTTCTGGTAGTTCTGAAAGCTTCTTCATAAATACGGATGGGTACTTCGGGATAGGTCAGGTCATTGTTGATTTCTATGGTCCGGTGATCGATATTCTTGAACACTTCCGTCTTCTTTGGGACTTCGAGACACTTGCGAAGTAATGAGATATGGAACACATTGTGCACAGCTGACATCTCTTCGGGTAGTTACAATTGGTACGACACTTCTCCTCGACGGTTAAGAATCTTGAAGGGTCTGATATATCTAGGGGCTAACTTTCCTTTCAGCTGGAAAAGCTGCATTCCTTTCAATGGCGACACTTTCAGATACACAAAATCTCCTATGTTAAAGGCGAGGTCTCGACGTCTCTTGTCGGCGTAACTCTTCTGTCTTGACTGGGCTGTCTTGAGGTGCTCACGAATCTTGTGAACCTTCTCCTCTGCTTCTCGTAGGCTATCGGGTCCAAAAATCTGACTCTCTCCTACTTCCGACCAATTCAAAGGGGTGCGACACTTCCTTCCATACATGAATTCAAATGGGGCCATTTGCAAACTAGCTTGATAACTATTGTTGTATGAAAATTCTACGAACGACGGACAGTCTTCCCATTTAGATCCATACTCTAACACACATGCTCTCAACATATCTTCGAGTATTTGATTTACTCGCTCCGTTTGTCCATCGGTCTGAGGGTGATAAGCTGTGCTGAAATCTAGGAGGATTCCTAAACCTTCTTGGACTTTCTTCCAGAATCTCGAGGTAAACTGAGTTCCTCGATCCTATACGATGTTCTTGGGGACTCCATGCAAACTGACGATTCTAGTGATGTATAACTCCGCTAGCTTCGAACTCTGATATGTGGTCTTGACGGGTAAGAAATGGGCGACTTTGGACAATCGGTCCACTATGACCCAGATAGAGTCATTTCCCCTACTAGAAGTAGGAAATCTAGTGATAAAGCCCATTCCAACAGAATCCCACTTCCATTCCAGAATCTGCAATGGTTGCAACAATCCAGCGGGTCTTTCATGTCCTGCCTTGACTCGCTGACATATATCACACTTGGCGATATAGCTTCCGATTTCTCTCTTCATCTTATGCCACCAAAATTGTTCCTTCAAATCATGATAAATCTTAGTTCCTCCGGGGTGGATAGAATAAAGAGTATCATGAGCTTCCTTCAAAATAACTTCTTTCAACTCAGAATCTGCTGGTACACAAAGGCGTCCTTTGTACCACAGAACTCCTTCTTCGTCTTCAGTGAATCCAGGTACTTTGCCTATACCGATACGACGCTTGATTCCGTCGATACTAGCATTTCCTTTCTGCGCCTCTTTGATCTGGCTGGTCAAAGTGGGTTGAAGTTCTATGCTAGCCAAAAATCCTTCACTCACTAATTCCATTCGGAAATCTTCCATCTCTTTGTGCAAGCTTGGTTGCTCCTTCAAAATCATGGAGTTCAAGCGGCATGGCAATCTGCTAAGGGCATCTGCTACCACGTTGGCTTTACCAGGGTGATAGTGAATGTCCAGGTTGTAATCCTTGATTAGCCCAATCCATCTTCTCTGTCTCATATTCAGCTCCTTCTGAGCGAATATATACTTCAGGCTCTTGTGATCCGAATAGATTTCACAAAGATTTCCCATCATGTAATGCCTCCATGTCTTTAGGGCTAGAACTACGACTGCGAGTTCGAGGTCATGTGTGGGGTAATTTTGCTCATGTTGTTTCAGTTGTCGAGATAGATAAGATATAACTTTGCCTTCTTGCATTAGCACACATCCGAGACCGATCTTGGATGCGTCAAAATACACGTCGAAGGGCTTTGTGATATCCGGCATGATTAAGATTGGGGCTGAAATCAATCTCCTCTTGAGTTCTTGAAAACTCGCTTCACATTTGTCTGTCCATTCAAACTTCTTGTCCTTCTTCAGCAATTGGGCCATGGTTCTGGCGATACTCTAGAATCCTTCTACGAACTTGCGGTAATATCCCGCCAATCCAAGAAATGCACGAACTTGGGTTTGAGTGGTTGGGGCTTGCCAATCTTTGACATCTTTCACCTTTGCAGGGTCAACGGCAATTCCTTCGGCTGATACAATGTGGTCGAGGAATCCTACTTCTTGTAACCAGAATTCACATTTGCTAAACTTGGCATACAACTGATTCTCTCTAAGGGTTCGAAGAATGGTCCTTAGGTGTAGCTCATGTTCTTCTTCTGATTTGGAATAAATCATAATGTCATCAATGAAAACAACGACAAACTTATCCAGGAAGTCCATAAAAATCTTATTCATGAGATTCATGAAATAAGCGGGGGCATTGGTTAATCCAAAAGACATGACGGTATACTCGTATAATCCATATCTGGTGGTAAAGGTAGTCTTTGGAATATCCTCTGTGCGAATCTTGAGTTGATGATAGCCTGTTCTAAGATCAATCTTAGAAAAGACTTTGGGACCGGTCAACTTATCAAACAAATCTTCTATCTTGGGCAATGGGTATTTGTTCTTGATATTGACATCATTCAACTTTAGATAATCCATACACAAACGTTTACCTCCATCCTTCTTGTCCACAAATAAGACAGGTGATCTCCATGGTGACGCACTTGGTTGAATCAGTCCAATTTCCAACATGGAATCCAGTTGCTTCTTCAGTTCTTCTAGTTCCGACGGGTTCATACTATATGGTCTCTGGGCTATGGGTCCGGTTCCGGGGATTAGTTCAATGATAAACTCGATATCCCGATCTAGGCGCATACCGGGCAAACATCTCGAAATACATCGGGGTATTCACAGACTATCCGGACTTTGTGAATGGTAGGTTGGGCTATACTCTTGTTGCACTTGAATGGACGAGGTAAGGTTTCAGATATATGCTCGACTTATATTCATTTGTCTTGGTCATGGTTATGGCTTTCTTGGCACAGTCAATCAATCCTTTATGTTTAGACATCCAATCCATTCCTAGTACTACTTCCAAACCTTTAGTTCCGAGTACTATCAGATTAGCATAAAAATCTATGCCATGGATTCAGATAGGGGCGGCTTTGCAAATTTGCCTAGCTTTGGTGGTTGAACCAAGGATTTGAACAATCATAACATGCTTCAGTTTGGTTGGTTGAATCTTACTAGTGCATGCAAATTCTTTGGTGACAAATGAGTGCGATGCACCAGAATCAAACAACACTCTAGCGAGTACTGAATTAACACAAAACATACCCAGCACGACGTCTGGCGCTTCCTGAGCTTCTTCATCATGCATGAGAAAAAGACGGCTGCTGCGGTTGAGCGAATTCCCTGGGGAAAACCTCCTTCCGGGCTGAACACGACGCTGCTGCTGAGCTGGGGCATTTGCATTGGGGGTTGCGGCATTCTTCTTTTTGGGGCACTCGTTGGAATAGTGACCCTTATTTCCATAGTCATAACAAGTCACTTGCGACTTGTCCTTTGCTGCAACAGGCACATCATTGCTTCTAGTCCTCGGGGCAGTGTTGGTGTTGGCGGTAGCATTGTTGTTGTTGAACTTGGGTGGTGCACGGTTGAAATTGCCAGAGTTGCCGGGGTTGTTGTGATTTCCTCCGGGCCTTGGGTTTCCATGGTTGGGATAGGTCGGACGGTTTATCAGGGGTCTTTTGGTTCTCGGGGAAAATCCTAGAGATGGGTTAGGGAGATACTTTGGGGTCTGATGGGTTCCTGGCTGATGCATCATGCGACGCTTGCGGTTATCATTGGCTTGGTTGATCTTTCCTTCCATCTAGATGGCAGAGTCGACAAGAGCTTCAATATTCTCAAAGGGTATATTGACCAACACAGTCTGCATCTCATCATGCAAACCATTCAAGAATCTCTCCTTCTTGGCTTCGGTGTCGATCTCATCCGGGGCATACCTACTAATGACAGGAATTTTTCACGGTATTCTACTACGGTCATCCTTCCTTGCTTCAGTTCTCTGAACTCGTCTCTCATTCTCTTGATCAAACCTGGTGGCACATGGGTTCTGCTGAAATTGACCTTGAATTCCTCCCAGGTCATCATCTGTCCTCCGGTCATTGCACGAACGCTGTTCCACCATGCTCTTGCATCTTCGGCTAGATAGTGGGTGGCGAACAGAACCTTCTCGTTGGCTTCCACTCCGGCGACTTCGAGGTTATTTTCCATGGTTTGCAGCCAGTCATCGGCGTCTAAAGTCTCTTCTGACTTAGTGAAAATAGGTGGGTTGGTGTTCTGGAAATTCTTGAGCTTAGATCCATGGATTTCCTGGTTTCCGTGGCCTTGATTGTTGTGGGCTAGCTGAGCTATCTGCTGAAGGGTGGCTAGGTTGGCTTGACGTTCGGCTCTTTCGGCTTCACGGTCAGAAACCAACATTTACAGGATCTGCAACATCGGGTTCGGGGATGAACCACTTCCTCCGCGTAGCATCTGAAGATTGAGATAGATCATGAGAAAAGAGGGAAATTTCTAAGGTTCCGGGATTTTGAAAAGTTTTTAAAGTTTGACTCATATTTTCTAGCAACTTGCTTTTCATTCATTCATTCATAGCACCCGATAAAAACACAAACCACAACAAAGGTAAACAGATGGTTTTAAGAACCATTCTGGAAACTACGATACAGTGGGACCGAATACAACTAACTACGCTAGTGCTCAAGTGCTACTACTCCTTGGAGTCGGTGTAATTGTCATCCTCATCATCCTCATCGTCATCGATGAAGTTGTAATCATCCGCATCGGTGAAGAAATCCATAGCCTGATCCTCCAGAAAGTCATCATCATCGCTAAGATAGGAGTAGGGGTCTCCACGAAGATCTTCTCCGGCATTCTCCCTTTCCTCTAACTACATGTCTCTCTCATGGATGGTCTCCTCCAAATCCAAGATACGGTGGCGAAGACGAGCAATGATGCGCTCCTTCTTGTCGAGCTGACGGCGGCGAGACTATCGATTCTTTGCTAGCATGGCGATGGTCTGATCCTTCGTCTTGATGATGGCGGACTTGTGGTTGGAGTAGTCATGGCAATTGTCCAATTCCTGCTGACGATCATACATCATGAAGCTGAGGTGGTCCAACTGGGTTTTCAGCTCGTGGTGGTATGGGGCTTCCAGTGGCTGTCCATTAGCATCACACCTTGGAAAAAACTCAAAGCGGGTTCCCTTGATTTGGTTGATACTCTGCCTACACAGACGGGCAAGAGCTTCCTGCATGGCCCTGGCAAGTCCATCGAGCCAGTTGTTCTCACTTAAGTTGAACTCCGTCCTGATGTGATCTTCGTGCTCCCAGGTAGCTTCCTCTTCTGTGTAGTTGCTCCACTGAATCTTGAGAAACTTGATGCTTCGGGTTCTGGTAGTTCTGAAAGCTTCTTCCAAAATACGGATGGGTACTTTAGGATAGGTCAGGTCATCATTGATTTCTATGGTCCGGTGATCGATATTCTTGAACACTTCCGTCTTCTCCGGGACTTCGCGACACTTGCGAAGTAATGAGATATGGAACACATTGTGCACGGCTGACATCTCCTCGGGTAGTTCCAATTGGTACGACACTTCTCCTCGACGGTTCAGAATCTTGAAGGGTCCGATATATCTGGGGGCTAACTTTCCTTTCAGCTGGAAACACTGCATTCCTTTCAATGGCGACACTTTCAGATACACAAAATCTCCTATGTTAAAGGAGAGGTCCCGACGTCTCTTGTCGACGTAACTTTTCTGTCTTGACTAGGCTGTCTTGAGGTGCTCACGAATCTTGTGAACCTTCTCCTCTGCTTCTCGTAGGATATCGGGTCCGAAATCTGACTCTCTCCTACTTCCGACCAATTCAAAGGGGTGCGACACTTCCTTCCATACATGAATTCAAATGGGGCCATTTGCAAACTAGCTTGATAACTATTGTTGTATGAAAATTCTGCGAACGGCAGACAGTCTTCCCATTTAGATCCATACTCTAACACACATGCTCTCAACATATCTTCGAGTATTTGATTTACTCGCTCCATTTGTCCATCGGTCTGAGGGTGATAAGCTGTGCTGAAATCTAGGCGGGTTCCTAAACCTTCTTGGACTTTCTTCCAGAATCTCGAGGTAAACTGAGTTCCTCGATCCGATATGATGTTCTTGGGGACTCCATGCAAACTGACGATTCTAGCGATGTATAACTCCTCTAGCTTCGAACTCTGATATGTGGTCTTGACGGGTAAGAAATGGGCGACTTTGGACAATCGGTCCACTATGACCAAGATAGAGTCATTTCCCCTACTAGAAGTAGGCAATCCAGTGATAAAGTCCATTCCAACGGAATCCCACTTCCATTCCGGAATCTGCAATGGTTGCAACAATCCAGCGGGTCTTTGATGTCCTGCCTTGACTCGCTGACATATATCACACTTGGCGATATAGCTTCCGTTTTCTCTCTTCATCTTATGCCATCAAAATTGTTCCTTCAAATCTTGATACATCTTAGTTCCTCCAGGGTGGATAGAATAAAGAGTATCATGAGCTTCCTTCAAAATAACTTCTTTCAACTCAGAATCTGCTGGTACACAAAGGCGTCCTTTGTACCACAAAACTCCTTCTTCGTCTTCGGTGAATCCGGATACTTTGCTTGTACCGATACAACGCTTGATTCCGTCGATACTAGCATTTACTTTCTGCGCCTCTTTGATCTAGCTGATCAAAGTGGGTTGAAGTTCTATGCTAGCCAAAAATCCTTCACTCACTAATTCCATTCAGAAATCTTCCATCTCTTTGTGGAAGCTTGGTTGCTCCTTCAAAATCATGGAGTTCAAGCGGCACGGCAATCTGCTAAGGGCATCTGCTACCACGTTGGCTTTACCAGGGTGATAGTGAATGTTCAGGTCGTAATCCTTGATTAGGTCAATCCATCTTCTCTGTCTCATATTCATCTCCTTCTGAGTGAATATATACTTCAGGATCTTGTGGTCCAAATAGATTTCACAATGATTTCCCATCAGGTAATGCCTCCATGTCTTCAGGGCTAGAACTACGGCTGCGAGTTCGAGGTCATGGGTGGGGTAATTTTGCTCATGTTGTTTCAGTTGTCGAGATAGATAAGATCCGAGACCGATCTTGGATGCGTCACAATACACGTCGAAGGGCTTTGTGATATCCGACATGATTAAGATTGGGGCTGAAATCAATCTCCTCTTGAGTTCTTGAAAACTCACTTCACATTTGTCGGTCCATTCAAACTTCTTGTCCTTCTTCAGCAATTCGGTCATGGGTCTGGCGATACTCGAGAATCCTTCTACGAACTTGAGGTAATATCCCGCCAATCCGAGAAATGCACGAACTTGGGTTTGAGTGGTTGGGGTTTGCCAACTTCGACATCTTTCACCTTTGCAAGGTCAACGGCAATTCCTCCGGCTGATACAATGTGGCCGAGGAATCCTACTTGGCGACAGTCACATATGTGTTGGAAGATCATCGAATACCTCATCGCTGACCAGAGGCTCCCCGTAGACAAATTTTCGTGCTATTGGTCCCTTGGCAACATTATCTTCGCCGGCTAGAAGTGCTTCGACCGGCATGTTACACTCTTTGGATAATTTAATAGCTAATTCCATATCTATTCCACCTTGTGTGGGCTGGGGTAACACCTTGAGCGGGGCGATGGATTGTTTTGCCTGTTTGCCGAGCTGGGCAACATCTTTTGATTTTCTCCCTCTTGCAGTACTGCTTGATGACTTCTCTTTTAGTGTCTTCGTAAGGCAGCATGTATAGTCATCTTTCCTATTTAACACATGTTGGGGTGGTTGCTCAAGGAATGCCTTGAAGTGCTTCTTGACTGTTGGACAAGGTAAAGCAAAGCCGAGCGCCACCTTCATAGAAATGTTCTTCACTGTGACATGTAGCTCACAATCTATCCTTGCCTCGACTTCATCCACGGGGTAGCAAACCATCATTGCACCGGTCGTATCATCTATCACAGGTGCATTATTGTCCATCAGCATTGGATTATTAGCTTGTACCTCCGTGGAAGCCACGCTGCTTCTCCGCTGAGATGGGCCCACCGGACTGTCTAACGCAGGATCTTGCTGTCGGGCCAGTACTCTAAGTTCATTAATCTGCTCCTGCTGCAGCTTGAACATGGCTTGAAATTCCTCCTTCCTTTTTTCAACCGCCTCCAACCGCGCTGCCTCCTCCGCCTTCTGTCGGTTTGTTTTTCTGGATCGGCTTCTATAAGTGTCGATGTCGGGAAACCACATCTTCCATGGAACAGATGGGCCAAAGCCTCGTGTTCGTCCGACTTTTTCAGGATTCCCGAGGGCATATGTCAGCTCATCGTTCTCTCTATCGGGAATGAACTTTCCTTCTTTTCTCAGTTGTATCACTTTAACAAGTTCATCTTTGGGTTTAGTAATGTCCTTCTTTATAACAATAATCTCCCCGGTTTCATTGTCATATGACCCCCCATGCCCAAGGAGCCAATTTTTTGACCTCACGGGCCAATGATTTGTAGCCGGCGTGACCCCTTTTTTACGCATTTCGTTCTTGGTTTTTTCCCACTTCGGCGCGGCCGTCTTGTAGCCACATGTCCCCATAGTATGGTGATATTTATTTCTGGCCACATTTATCTTATTCTTTTCTGACTTGACCGTAGCTGCTTCTGATTCCTTGTATTTCAAAAATGGGGCCCAGTTACCCCGCTGCTTCTCCAGCGGGCCAGTGAATGGCGGAGTCAGCCCCTTCTTGGCATAGTTGTTGTACAATCTTTTCTTCTAGTCCTTGAACTGTCCGCCCATCTTCTTAAGGGCCCACTTTCTGACTTGCAACCTCAATGCCTCAGTGAGTTCATGAGTGTCCAATTTAGGCAGAGAGAAGTGTGCCATGAGTGAATTCCAAAGACCGTCTTTGGTTTTGTCATCGACAAAATTTTCTCCAACTCGATCACTTTTCTTTCCTGGCTTATTCCACTTCTGAGTAGTGATCGGGATGGCGTCCCTGACTATCGCTCCGCATTGGTATAGAAATACACTTGCGGCCTCTTTCGCTCCAAAGGTTCGCCGAACTCAGACACTAGATCAATAGTGAAACGCATACCATCGGCCAACTTTTTGGTCGAGCCTCGTTTCCTTGCAGAAGATTCGCCCGATGCGGAGGTCTAAGAGAAGAAACAGTCGTTAGTATATATATATATATGAATCAACTAATGCATCTACTAGCTCGTGATCAACAGAGGCTTTATATACCTCGCCGGTCTTTGCTATGGTGTCTCCACCGTCATTTCCACCATCGTCTCCACCAAAGAATTCGTCATAGTCGTCTCTTCCGTCGGCTTCATCCAAGTTGAGGTATTGGGAGCCATCATCATCTCCAGCATCGTCTGCTCCATCGTAATGGTAACCTCCTGCACCCTCATTTATCATGTTGCACATGATGTGCTCTTCGTTGTCTCTACCGTCCATAACTTAACTAATACAGAAGAAAGATAAAACCATTTTTCTTAATGCGATAAAATAAAGGAAGATAAAGTAATCCAGCTTAAACAATGCGATAAAGAAAGATAAAGTACCAATTAAACAACAATACATCTCGAATAATCTAGTTAGTACAACAATAAAGTACCAATTAAACAACAATACATATCGAATACAAGATGATGGTACCCTAGCTATTACACATCTAGCTAGCTCAGCGAAGACGTCGAGCCCCGGGTACTGAGCCGCGGGATGTGTGCACCCAAAGTGTAGGAACCATCACCGGAGAATATCTCGGGTAAGGTGCCTGAAGAAGCTGCCAGGTATTGGCGACTCGGACTCCTAAAATGTGCATGTAGGGCCGGACGTGCTCGTCCTCCTCCCTGACACGACGCTGTACCACCTCGTCGGGGGCCGACTCCCTCCACATCGCACCTGGACCACTCGGCCGCCACCACAGAAGATCCGGGTCAACGACGACACCTGGATTCCTCACGAGACGACGTCTCCCGGCTGGTAGCACCTCCCAGTTCCAGCCCGGCGGAGCCCAGCCCCGTGGATGCCCGGCAACACTATCTAGTAGCGCTCTGTTGTTCACGCCGAGTGAACGGGGATGAGGAATCAGCATATTCCTAAACACTAAATTAAACCTATATACTTTAAACATGATGAAAATAAATAGTATTAACTAAAATAAACTATATTAAACACTAACTAAATTCACTAACTAAAATAAACTATATTAAACACTAACTAAAATCTCTAAGAAAAATTACACTAAAATTAACCCTAAAATTACCCCTAACTAATTAACCCTAAAATAACCCTAACTAATTAATCCTAAAATACACTAAAATTACACTAACTAATTAACACTAACAAAATTAACACTAAAAAATTTAACAACAAAATAACAACTCACCGCAGGGAGGGGCGCCGGCTCCGGTGGTGGTGGACGGCGCGGGCTCGGGCGGCGCGGGGAGGGGCGGCGCGGGGAGGGCTCGGGCGGCGCGGGGACGGACGGCGCGGCGGCGTGGTGACTGTGCGAGAGGAGGAAGACGGCGCGGCGGCGGTGGGGTGGCTCTGTGTGCTCCGGTTCGGTGCACGAACCGAGGCGCACGGGGTGGGTATTTATACCCACGCCCCCTTTAGACCCGGTTTGTAATACAAACCGGGACTAAAGGCTTTAGTCCCGGTTTGTATTACAAACCGGGTCTAAAGGGGTGAGGGGCTGCGCGCCGAAAACCCTTTAGCCTCGGTTTGTAAGACAAACCGGGACTAAAGGTCCTTTTTTAAAATCTTTTTAAAAACAAAAAACCTTTTTTAAAATTAATTATTATATATCAAAATTTGTAGAAATAAATTTTACATCACATAATATCACACCACGCGAAGGATTTACATTGTTCGGACCTTTTTTGAATTTTTTATGCTCGTTTTGAATTTTTTGCCGTTTCGAACTTAGGTCAAAACGGCGTTCGTGAAGATAGGGGATGAGAATGTTATAACTTGCATTGGATCTCTGAAAAAACAACATATTATGAGTCTAAAAATGATTTTTTCAAAAAATCACGGACGTTAGATCATGTACCTGTAGTTCAAACCGGTCTCACTTCCTACCGCTTCGGTAGACATTTGTCTTTTTCACCCGGGAAGGACAGAAAGGTTTGAGATACCTAGGTTGGGATATATTTCATGTAAGGTGGTCTACTATTTTAGAAAAATGGGATGGTAGCATTCTGTAACTGTATTTTGGTGGCTGCTTCACAAAACGACCCGTCTTTTTGCGCTTGGAAAATGGAAATGACTTTTCCGAGCGACGAAAAGGAAAACTTTCTCCCGCAACATTGTTCTCCATCCCAATATACACATGCATGCATAATATGGGAACTGTATCACAAACTATGCCGCGATTCAACACATAACATCCGTCTCTTGGACCGAAAGCCATGAAACCTCGAACATGATAGGTCATTTTGTGAAGGTTTTTGGCAGGCATAATCAGTATACCAAGTTTGATATTTTTCCTTGCAACTATGTCACATAATATCACACCACGCGAAGGATTTACATTGTTCGGACCTTTTTTGAATTTTTTATGTCTGTTTTGAATTTTTTGCCGTTTCGAACTTAGGTCAAAACGGCGTGCGTGAAGATAGGGGATGATAATGTTAGAACTTGCATTGTATCTCTGAAAAAACAGCATATTGTGAGTCTAAAAATGATTTTTTCAAAAAGTCACGGACGTTAGATCATGTACCTGTAGTTCAAACCGGACCCACTTCCTACCGCTTCGGCAGACATTTGTCTTTTTCACCCGGGAAGGACAGAAAGGTTTGAGATCCCCCGGTTGGGATATAGTTCATGTAAGGTGGTCTACTATTTTATAAAAATGGGATGGTAGCATTCTATAACTGCATTTTGGTGGCTGCTTCACAAAACGACCCGTCTTTTTGCGCTTGGAAAATGGAAAATGGCTTTTTCGAGCGACGAAAAGGAAAACTTCCTCCTGCAATATTGTTCTCCATCCCAATATACACATGCATGCACAATATGGGAATTGTATCACAAACTATGCCGCGATTCAACACAAAACATCCGTCTCTTGGACCGAAAGCCATGAAACCTCGAACATGATAGGTCATTTTGTGAAGGTTTTTTGGAGACATAATCAGTATACCAAGTTTGATATTTTTCCTTGCAACTATGTCACATAATATCACACCACGTGAAGGATTTACATTATTCAGACCTTTTTTGAATTTTTTATGCCCGTTTTGAATTTTTTGCAATTTCGAACTTAGGTCAAAACAGCGTGCGTGAAGATAGGGGATGAGAATGTTAGAACTTGTATTGGATCTCTGAAAAAACAACATATTATGAGTCTAAAAATGTTTTTTTCAAAAAATAACGGACGTTAGATCATGTACCTGTAGTTCAAACCGGGCCCACTTCATGTCATCTTGACCCATTTGCATCGAAACAATGGGACCTTGAAATTAGGACCATAGTCAAGTTCCCATATGTCCTATATGTAACCATAATATGTGTCCTTTTTCCCATACTCATCCGTTGCATCAAATTGGACACCACTGTTTTGGTTGGTGCTCTTTTTATCTTGGGCGTGCGTGTAAAATATATTCCCATTGATCTCGTACCCTTGGAAAGTCAATATAGTTGAAGATGGAGACCTGACCAACAAGTACAACTGATCTCCAACAGTGGTGTTATTCATGAGATGTGTCTGCAACCAACCGCCGAAAGTCTTCATGTGTTCATCTCTAATCAACCCGTCAGACTGCCTCGGGTAGTTCGAGCGTACAATATTCTTGTGTACCTTGATATACGGAGCCACCAAGGTGGAACTTCACATAATTGTATAGTGTGCTTTAGTGAAAGAATGTCCGTCCATACATATCTTTGCTTTCTTTCCTAGCGTGCCTTTTCCACTAAGTCTCCCTTCATGTCGTGATTCAGGTACACCGATCGGCTTAAGGTCAGGAATAAAGTCAACACAAAACTCAATGAACTCCTCTGTTTCATAGCCCTTGGAGATGCTTCCTTCTGGCCTCGCACGGTTATGGACATATTTCTTTAAGACTCCCATGAATCTCTCAAAGGGGAACATATTGTGTAGAAATACAGGACCGAGAATGGTAATCTCTTCGACTAGGTGAACTAGAAGGTGTGTCATTATGTTGAAGAAGGATGGTGGGAACACCAACTCAAAGCTGACAAGACACTGGACCACATCTTTCTGTAACCCTGGTAGACTTTCTGGATCGATTACCTTCTGAGAAATTGCATTGAGGTACGAACATAGCTTCACAATGGGTACTCTAACATTTTCCGGCAGAAGCCCCCTCAAAGCAACCGGAAGCAACTGCGTCATAAGCACATGACAGTCATGAGACTTCAGGTTCTAGAATTTTTTCTCTGCCATATTTATTATTCCCTTTATATTGGACAAGAAGCCAGAAGGAACCTTGATACTACTTAGGCATTCAAAAAATATTTCCTTCTCTTCCTTGGTAAGCGCGTAGCTGGCAGTACCTTTAAACAACTCTAGATGCCTGCCTTCTTGGTCTTTCTTACGTTGTTGGTCCTGTCATGCTTCTGGTGTATCTTTATTCTTTCCATACATGCCCAAAAAGCCTAGCAGTATCACGCAAACATTCTTCGTCAGGTGCATCACGTCGATTGCAGAGCGGACCTCTAAGACTTTCCAATAGGGTAGCTCCCAAAATATAGATTTCTTCTTCCACATGGGTGCGTGTCACTTGCGTCCTTGAATCTATGCGCCAGACGCTTTCCAAAGATTACTTTTAAATCCTTCACCATATCAAATACAGCATCACCAGTACGACGGACAGGCTTACTCCGATGATCGGCTTCACCATTGAAATGCTTGCCTTTCCTTCTTAGGGAATGTGTGGACGGAATAAAACAACGATTCCCTAGGTACACATTCTTCTTGCACTTATCCAAATAAATACTTCAGTGTCATCTAAACAGTGTGTGCATGCATTGTATCCCTTGTTTGTCTGTCCTGAAATGTTACTAAGAGAAGGTCAATCATTGATGGTTACGAACAACAATGCTCGTAGGTTAAATTCCTCACGTTTGTGCTCATCCCAGACACGTACACCTTGTCCGTGCCACAGCTGTGAAAGTTCTTCAACTAATGGCCTTAGGTATACATCAATGTCGTTGCCGGGTTGCTTCGGGCCTTGGATGAGCACTGGCATCATAATGAACTTCCGCTTCATGCACAACCAAGGAGGAAGGTTATACATACACAAAGTCACAGGCCATGTGCTATGACTGCAGCTCTGCTCCCCAAAGGGATTCATGCCATCCGTACTTAGACCAAACCATAAGTTTCTCGCGTCACCTGCAAAGTCCGGGTACTTTCTCTCAATTTTTCTCCACTGCGACCCATCAGCGGGGTGTCTCAACATCTCGTCTTTCTTACGGTCTTCTTTGTGCCATCGCAATAATTTGGCATGCTCTTCGTTTCTGAACAAACGTTTCAGCCGTGGTATTATAGGAGCATACCACATCACCTTGGCGGGAACCCTCTTCCTCGGGCGCTCCCCCTCAACATCACCAGGGTCATCTCGTCAGATCTTATACAGCAATGCAGTGCATACCGGGCATGCATCTAAATGCGCATACTGCTCACCGCGATAGAGGATGCAGTCATTAATGCATGCATGTATCTTCTGTACCTCTAATCCTAGAGGGCAGACAACCTTCTTTAACCCGTAATCTTGGCGGGCAGTTCGTTATCCTTTGGAAGCAGCTTTTTCATTATCTTCAACAACTTTTCAAATCCCTTGTCAGGCACACCGACCTCTGCCTTCCATTGCAGCAATTCCAGTGTGCTGCCTAGCTTTTTGTGGCCATCTTCGCAATTCGGGTACAACAATTTGTTGTGATCATCAAAATCTGCTCAAATTTCAACCTCTACCTTTCGCTATCACATTCTCCCTTTGCATCAGCAATGGCCCGACCAAGATCATCATCTGGCTCATATGATGCATGTTCTTCTGCTTCTTCTTCATCATTGTCTTCCATTATAGTACCACCGTATTCAGGGGACATAGGATAGCTGTCATCATTCTCTTCATCTTTGTTGTCTTCCATCATAACCCCTTTTTCTCTGTGCTTGGTCCAACAATTATAGCCATATATGAAACCGGACTGAAACAAATGTCCATGAAGGACTCTTGAGGAAGAGTATTCCTTCTGATTTCGACACTCACCACATGGACAACACATAAAACCATTCCGCTTGTTTGCCTCTGCCACAACGAGAAAAGAACGCACGCCTTTAATGAACTCGTCAGAGATTCGGTCAGCGTACATCCATTGCCGTCTCATCTGCATTTTATAAGTTCATCAAACAAAATCACGATGCTAAGAGTAGTACTAGTCTAAAAATAAAAGAACACATCGTATACATCAAACAAGCACTGATTTAAAAACTTTCTACTACATCTTTAGTCCCGGTTGGACACACCAACCGGGACTAAAGGGGTTGCGGCAGGCTGGGGCCGACATGAGCCCGTTTAGTCTCGAATGGTGTCTCCAACCGGGACTAAAGGACACTCCAATCGGGACTAAAAGTGGGTGACGACACTATATGTCGTGAGTGGACACTATGCCAGTGAGTGGCGACACTGTTTCAGTGGGTGGCGACACTATGACAGGGTGAGTGTCGACATTATGTTGTGAGTGTCGACACTATGTTGTGCTGCTTAATCTATAAATAGGCTTCCTTGTGAACTATCAACTGCAAGGAAGATCGTGTGCGAGACTAGGGACACCACTACGGCGGAGCTCCTCGAAGATGTCTTAGGACCTCGGACATCTTCGAGGAGCTCGCCGTAGAGGCACTCCCTAATATGTGAAATTAGTTAGCTCCACCAACATACTGATTTATCTAGAAAAGATATGAACTGAAAGATGGTATGCGAGAGCAGGGACACCACTATGGCAGAGCTTCTCAAATATGTCTTAGGATGCCTCGTCCTCAGACATCTTCGAGGAGCTCGCCATAGAGGCACTTCCTAATTTAATTTGGTAGCTCCTTGGCGTGTTCATGTTTTTGTTCTTAATTTCTTTCTTAATTGGCCGATGATTAACTAAAATGCTAGGGCGCCACTATATATATGTGTGCCTTCATAGTTTTGGTACTTATTTTTGTTTCAATGGATTTTGTGACGACAGGTAGAAGAACGAAGAATATTTTGTTGCTCGACGGTGACATGATATGCACTATGAACCGTCCGGATTTCAAGACAACGTGTCAAACCAAGATATGTATATAGGATGAACTCATGTATCTATGTGCTTCGATGAATCAAATGAATTTCGAGAACTATTTGTGCCAAATTAACCAGATATATAGAGATAGAATCCACACAAAATCTATCCATTTCTAGAGCATGAAATGAGCTAAAACAAGCAATGAGAGCTGAAATGATGAAGTTGCTAACCTCTTAGGACCCTTGATGGATGTGGAGCCAAAAAATCTTCACAAATCTTGAGAAAAATGGGGAAGAACTCGAGCTTGAGGGGAGAAATTTGAGAGGGATGATTGTGTGAGCTTGAAATGGCTCGGGCTGGGAAGGGGAAGAAGATATAGTCGGGGACTTTAGTCCCGGTTTGAGAAACAAACCGGGGCTAAAGGTCCACGCATCTGCTCTTTTCCAGCGCCAGACCCTTTAGCCCTGGTTTGTTAAACGAACCGGGACTAAAGTTCCCATACGAACCGGGGCTAATGTCTTCTGGGCCCTACGACCGTTTCTAGCCGTTGGGACCAGGGCATTAGTCCCGGTTTGTACCAGAACCGGGACTAATGCTCTGGACCAAAGGTCCGTTTTCTACTAATGTTAAGGGATACTGACACCATTTGGAGCAAATAAGATGCCAGAGAAATAATATGAAAGCGCTGGAATTATTTCAATGGAAACCGGAATTGTTTTGGGTGAAATTGTTGTAACTGGTTCTGCATGTGAAATTGAAATGTTGCAAGGGGTTTTATGTGAATGTTTATTAATTAATGTAATTAACAAAATTCTGAATAAATAAATAAAAGATTTTCATTAAATGAGAGATTGCATTAAATTTGGTGGAAATTTAATGGTTTTGAGTGGAGAAAATGGAGGGCCATTTGTGTGAGTGGGAGCTCCACCCACATGAATGAGAAAGAGGTGGGGGACCCACCATGGCTGCCATGCCATGGCCCTTGGATGCCTCCTCCTCCTATAAAAGGAGCCCCTCCTCTCACTTCTCACTCACACATTCTCGTGAAGGATCTCTCTCCCCTATAGTATTTCCCCATGGTCTCGGACTAGCGAGATACATGTTCTAGTGGCTTTTTCTAGAGTGAGGATTTCCTACTTCCGCTGCATTGCTGGAGAGAGGTCGCGGAGGTGGTCGGGGTTTCGGACGTGTGTGCGATCACGGATACTCTGCTAAGTTGCGGGGCTGCCGGACTTCTACATGATCTTGAGATCGGCAAAAGATCAACTACATCACCAGCGAGTCCATACTCGTAAAGCCTTGTCAGTCTTGAAGGGTATGTATTCTGGATGTATATCCACCCGTTGATTGTATCTAGATAGATGAATCGTGGCGTATATAGTTCCCATCGTAGGATTTTTTTGTATTGTATGCTGCGAACCCAACATGTGGTGCATTGGCCCATCTAAGGCTGACATGCCCCCATCCAGGTCCTTGTGGCCCCCTTCATGATATGTGGGCCTGATACGTCGGAAACGTATCTATAATTTTTGATGTTCCATGCTTGTTTAGTATCTACTTTGTTTTGCTTTGTCCACACTTTAAGGTGTTTTTATACACTTTCTGGAACTAACCTATTGACAAGATGCCACAGTGCCAGTTGCCTGTTTTCTTCTGTTTTTTGTTCCAGAAAGGCAGAAAATCAATATTCTCAGAATTGGACGGGACAAAAGCCAAAGTCATTATTTTTCCCGGAGCAACACGGAACCACGAAGCCGAGCCGGAGGAGGGGCCACAGGTTGGCTGCACCCCCTAGGCGCGGGCAAGCCCTAGAGGCGCCCACAGGGGGTGTGGGCCCCTTGGACGCCCACCGACCTTGATTCCTGCGCCTATAAGAAGCCTCCGACCCAAAAACCCTAGGGCATCCAGAAGAAATCCACGAAAACCTCCACAGCTTTGCCGCCACTGAAGGGGAGATTCGGGGGACAGAAAGTATCTGTTCTGGCACCCTGCCGGGACGGGAAGTGCCCCCAGAGCCATCTCCATCGATCTCCATCGCCATCTTCATCACCGTTGCTGATTCCCATGATGAGGAGGGAGTAGTTCTTCCTCGAGGCTAAGGGCTCTACAGATAGCTACGTGTTCATCTCTCTCTCTCTGCATGGTCATATTGTGATCATGAGCTTTGTAATCAAGTAGATCTACCTTGCTACTCAAGTGCTTCATTAGATCTCTGCTCTCCCCATGTGTGTGAAAGTGACAGCGTGCACGCCATGGTAGCACTTAGGTTTGAGTCTACATAAATACTCTTTGTGCTTTAATAGATCTATGCTTTTCCCCATGTGTGTGAAAGTGACAGCGGACATACCGTGTGTGGCACTTCGGCTAGATTGAATATTTGTTATGAGTTATATTTGGAGTTGAATGTCTCTATGAAATTGTGGTGTTTGTTGGAACCATCTAGCGCTCAAGGTGACAGTGTGGGGTTATCTAGATTGGGGAAGGCAGAATTTGAGGTGTGCTGTATAGCCCTACCTTGGATTAGAGTGTCCAACCGGAGAGTAGTTAAGAGTAGTATCATGAAGAGAGGATATTTATATGAGAAAGTGTTCACTAGTGAAAGTATGATCCCTAGGCCTTGTTTCTAAGCATTAAACACCGTTTGCTACTAGATCTGTTGCATGTTTGCTTGCTTCCTTCTTGTTGCCTTTAGTCTTTGCCTCGCCGTCAAGCTATTTTCTAGCACCGTTACCACATGTATTTCACTATCTCTTCGCCGAACTAGTTACCACCGACATGGTCTTCTCACGGAACACCCGTTCATGGTGGGCCTTTTGGGGGCGTTGGAGGCTATTGGTGGGCCATGTCGGTGGCTTGACATGGCATGCCTTTCTTCCGGGTCGCCGAGTAGGTGCTCCTTGCGCTCCACATTAGCTGGGTGGCTTCCTCCGGTGGTGATGTTTCCCTGGAATGGCATATTCATAGGACCATTGGATAAGTACCAATAAGCTGACATGACTTGCCAAATAGGTAAATTCGATAATTTATGGTTAACCCGAAATTCCGTACGTGTCACCATATGTGCTGACCCATGATCATCCATTGTAGGGAGTGGTTTTTTTTAGATTGTTTAGCATGTCTTCGAGAAGCTAGCTAGCTAGGCTAGCCGGTTGCAGGGTAGCGGCTTCAAGTTGGCAGGCTCAAAGTTCACAAGTTGGAGGGTATTAGGTATCGCATGAACCCGTCAGTTTGGGATCTTTTTTGCAGCAATGGTCGAGTTTTTGCAGCAACAGTCTGAATCCACCCAAGCATGTTAAACGACATGACAGACCGACTGATGCTACATCCGGCTGATGCCTAGGGCTCGTCAAAATAATAAGTACCATGTATTTTGCGTGACAAAATTAAAATTCTTCCGTTTTCATCCCTAATTGCATGGTCGTACACATATTGTGGAGGGGTTAATCTGCAGTGATCGGAGCTAGAGGGGTGGCCAACCTTTGACAGAGACCAAGAGGGTGGATGGGGGCAAATATGCCAAGGCGCGCGGGGCATCATCATTTGCATCTGCAAAAGATGCTGCTATATATAGTAGCCTAGCCTATAGTAGTGGCGGATTCAGGAGTAGGCAATCATCACACGAACACGTCTAGAGTGAGAGGTCGGTGTGGCCGTGTGGGTCCAGCGCAATCGATTTGTTCATCCACTAGCAGATGAGAGTTTTCAATTTGCAAGTCCTCGTGGAAAAGGCCCCTGCCTTTCTGATGGGTTTTTGGGTGTGCTGCCCTCCCGATCTTGCATGTTGTCCTGACTGACATTTCTCTCTCTCTCTCTCTCTCTCTCTCTCTCTCTCTCTCTCTCTCATATATTTTCAGGCCTAGTTGTGTTTGCAGTTGTTGGAGTTGCTAGTTAATTCTACTAATGACAGATTGAAAAATGGTGGTGTCTTTTCATGATTTTAAAGTTCTTCTATTAACATATATACAGCATGCATGATGTTGCAGCTCAGTTTCGGTGTGAAAAGTTTGTAACACGGATCCTTCCGCGTGGTAGGTAAAAGTCAGATATTTCTTAGCCATACGATCACAGCTCTGGAATTTCTATAATACTTCTTGCCCCTTTTGAATAGATGAGGTAGGGGAGACCATATGTTGGAGACAGATGTATGTGGCAAACAATGTTAGATGATGCAATCATGGATATCTTTGTTTGGATGACAACTTTGCAGACGCACGGTTCATGACGATAGATACGTGTAGCATGTATGATAAACTCACACAAAGCTACTAACTGATTAGGGATACGTACGGAAAGAGATTATATATGGAAAAAAATATCCACGACACATACTAATTGTCGCTCACATATACACATCGGCTAAGGGAGGTGACACGAGACAATGAAATCATGTACTAAAGAGATGGAAACTCTGCTGCAAAAAAAATGTAAGAGAGATACATGTCAATATATTGTTCAGGAGATGCATATGCCATATGATATCGATCTCTACATTGTTTTTTGGAATTGTATTCACACACTTAAATAGGAGTTTTTACCGAGTTATCACTCGATTTTTCTGTGTTCACTCTGCATTGAGCTATGCCATAATTATTATGATGTCAATAATGGTCAAGTTGAATTAATCACAGCTACCATAGGTTTCAGTAACTAATAATCTGTAATGTACTTCCTTCGTCACAGTTTGGAGGGTGTTTTAGACAGATTGTTGGAACCTATGTGGGAGCTGATTGGGGCCAGATTTGTGTCAAAAACATGCGTCCATTAATTATTTGGCGCCCTATTAAACGTAATTACTAAATGAAAACGAGGAGTTTAGGCGCATGCATTGGTGGAATTGTGTGCAAGAATTAATTCCTTGGCGGCATGAAGTAGGAAGTGAGAGAAAAAATGAGACATTAATTCTATAATTAAGTCTAACACGCCTAGGAGGAGAGGAGTTTTAGAAACGCATGGCTTTTGTAAGACGCCCTCCAAACTGTGACGGAGGGAATAGCATTTTTGGTTTGACATGCTCATGTGTGTTAGCCAAAAAAAAATCTTTACTGTCATTTTCGAGCTTTTTTAAGACTACAATTTTTTGTGCATATTGGTAATCGTATGCAGTATAATGTTTGCTAATGCATACATATTTTCATTTTGTGTGTGAAAAGGAAAATATGGGATTATCACTTGCCCCCTAGCCTGTTAAGTTTTCCAATTGTTCCAAATTAAAATCAGCAACTTCATCATTTCAGGGTACAAAAGATGATCATCTCATCCATTTGTCTCCTTGCAGCACACTGTATGATCCCAGCAGCTTTATAAAAAAATATGGAACTAAAGATTGTACTGAAATTTTACAATAAATAAATAGGTATGAGAATCATTTTGATACTGCACCCTCGATCTAAAAAGGAGAGAGAATCATTTTGATACCTTTGTCTTACTTGAACCTTTTGATTTCTCTGGTTGTATTGTAGTGCATACATGACCAAAAAGAAAGAAAAATAGAGCAAGAGAGGAAAGCCTAGCACTACGAATGTGTACATCAACTATTAAATAAGTTACGTATGCACACGTGATGACACAAAGTACGCCGAATTAAATATTTGAGCATATGGGCAGACTGTTAGTACTTAATTAAGATCTTTCAAGTACATACTCCCAAACAATGTTACTCCGTAAATGGCTATACATCTAGTTATGACCCCAATACTACTACATTTCTTGATTAAATATGCTATAGTACAGCCCTACTAGTAGTACTTTCACTGAGAAGAGTCCTCAGTGCGTGATTACTTGCTTTCTCAAGGCGATTTTGTTGATCTAGAATGCATTCAAAGAGATTTTTTAAGATGATTTAGACCACATTCAAAGAGTATACTATTGGCTGCAACGATGGTTAATGGCTCCGTTAAAGAAAGCGCCCACGGGGTAAAACAGTAGCAGCTCCAGAAATGTAGCTACATCAACTAGTATTTAGGTAACAAAGCAACATAATTTCCAATGTGGCCACATTACAGATTAAATTAAAGCATGTACTACTATGGATTTTGTTTAGTAACTCGAGTATTTATGACAAAACATTTAAGACACATTCATTCAGAATTATCCTAACAATAGTTATAAAATTAGCAGTTAATAAACAAAGAAATGAAGACACCGGGAGTGAAGAAATTATTGCCAGATGCATACATGTGTGCATGCCATGTAACTATGCACAACACACACGAAAAAAGCATAATCTACGAAAACATTAGAAGCATGTGTATGTTTTGGATTTGGTGTCGAATATGTGTATTGTGCTATCGGTTAATTAGACTTAAATAGGCGGATATGGTTATGTCTTGGAGTTTACACATGGTTATGTCTTAGACTTAAATATGTAACTCAAGCATAATATATGAAATCATGTGTTACTATACTATGTTGATTTAGTACATGGAGATTAGCGCCATGTGGATGTAAGCGTTGATTGATAAACCTCGTTAACGAAAATTGTCTTCCGTCTATATTTCTCAATGGCCTAATTGTGTAAATTCTAACTGTGCAAAGAAAAATGTTGGTCGGACTGGTTTATAAATGCAATTATATTTGGTTTAGTTAGTTCTGGCGGGTTACAATCCAGCATGCTCACATTGGATGACTACACGATTATGACTAAGATCAATTGTATATATCTAACATGTTTTCCTATGTGTTTGACTCTTATTGCTTGTGAAGTTCTACATGAATAAATTCAACAACAAAATTAGTGCACATCGTACGGAGATCAAATCATGCTTTCATCCATGAATATTATAGTATCCTTTACCAAAGAATAAATAGAAATATATAAAGTGTTTACAAATAAGATGGGTTGATTGCATAGCTATCCATCCTACAAATCCAACTCTCAAAGACATATAAAAAAGGCAGCATATATATCCTCTACAGTACGGAATAGATCCAAATTAAAAAAACCGAAAGGTAAAGGGGAACAGGAGGAGAGTTGGATGGTTTCATCTCATCTCGACAAGGACAATTCCTTGGCCAGCGATGGAAACCGAACAAAATAAAAGTATGTACAACACATATTCTAAGAATCATACACCAGGCGAGGGAATGCATGCACTACTTCCACTAATTTGTAGCCAAAAAATCACCATCATTCAAATAATTTGCACCAAAAATCCAACATGGGAGAGATCTGAGACACTAAAAAGATTACCCAAAATTAGGTGCACGGGCCATATAAAGACCAAGGAATTAAAACTCACGTTTTTGTGTCAAAAGGAAACTCACAAATAAGCAGCTCGCCAAATGCCAATAGTAGTAGTGGCCAAGTGGTAGAAGCTAGCCATACTTAGCTAGTTGCTCCTCCATCTCAATCTCCATCCAGATCACACAAGGAGTACTCGATCCATCAGCTCGCTCACACGTACGCAGAGAGAAAGAGTGGTACGTACGCTATAGCTAGTGCCGGTCGTACTTATCTCCGGCGCCGCCCGAAGAAGAGAAGAACCCAGCATGGCCGCCGTTCGCCGCCTTCTCGCCTTCTGTCGCCGCAGCCTCGAAGTCGTCAAACGGATTGAAGTTGAAACCTCCCATGTCGTGGCCGTGGTGGCCACTGCCGTACTGATCAGCCGCACCTGAACCGCTGGCCGTCGTAGCAGCGGTGGCGGCGCTTGGCATCGCGTTGCTCCTCGCGAACAGTGCGAGCGCGTCCATCAGAGAGTTGCCACCTCCGCTGGTAGTGCCGGCGTTAGCTAGGGTAGCGGTGGTGGTGGTGCAAGTGGCCATGGAGGGCAGCAGTGCAGGGTTGTGCTGCTGCGGGTACTTGAGAGGGGACGGGCGCAGCAGAAAGGATGGGCCGTAGGCGGAAGCACCTCCAAGGAGGCGCGGACGGACTGACGGGGGCGGCCCGGCGGCGAAGGGCGGAGCCGGGAAGCCGGTGAACTCCTGCACCATGGCCCGGAAGTTGGAAGTGTCGGTGGTGAGCACGGTGGTGGGGGGACGGCGGGAGGCTCTGGGGCGCTTCTTGGGCGGCTTTGACGGAACCGGAGGGTGAGGTTGGGGAGCCGGCGCCGGCGTGGGGGACATGCGGGTGGGGGAGGAGCTGGGGAAGAATCCGTGGAAGGAGGAGTCGTGATCGAGGTATAGGTTGGCGGGTGAGGAGGAGGGAAGGAAGAGGCTGTGATGGTCGACGGAGGAGAATTCTTGGTCGGTGCCGGTGCCGGGAAGGGAGGGCGAGGAGGGGAGGCTGTCGCTAGTGGTGGACGCCATGGAAGGATCGATGGAGGATAGGGAAGGAAGAAGAAGAGTTGTGTGGCGGATGGACTGGTAGATAGATAGGGTTTGGTGTGGAATATTGGAGATCTTGATGTGGGTGGATTGCTGATGAACAAGCTAGGAGGGGGAGAAGGTTGATGAGGACTGGAGATATGGGGAGTGGTGGCCGTGAGGAGAAGAAGCTGCCAACTTTTCTTTTTTTCCTTTTCTTTGCGTCTACTTTTCTTTGCTCTTGTTGAGGTGTTTGTGCCTTTGTGGTGAATTGTAGAGACAAAAGGTAGCGTAGTGGTAATCGTATTTCCATTGTTTTAAGGGATTAATTACTTTTAAGAAGTAAATTGATGATTTTTTGTGGTATCAACGCATACATGCATGTATTGTCCACGCATACATGTATCCTAAGAAAAAATATTAACAGTCTCAAGGACACAATTAATTTGATCATCAACTTAAGTGAAAATGTATAGTATTGATCATATTATTATATTCCAACATTTTTTCCTTACGCATGTTCTAAAGCGACATGAATTATGACATGAACAAAGTATGATTTTAAGAACTGACTAGTTAGCCCTCTTTTGACAAAGTTGTATATCATTTATTTTCAAAGACTTGTAGAGTCAATATATATAATTGACCTAACTTCATCCGCCAAAGTTGTTCCACATCCATTCCTATTAACCTCGGTCGACTATGTTAGAGTATTAGGCATATACAGTTGTTATGATAGTTTAGATAGAGTTATGATCTGTTTCTATACAGTCCTAACTTGACTTGTACTCCAAAATAATTCTTGTACGCCCATATATACTCGTCCATAAGGGTAAATAATAAATTTATCATATTCTGCCAAACCCATACTCTTTCATGATATCAGACTAAACCGATCCAAAACCCTAGCCGACACGTTCCGATGCGTCGCCCTCGGGGAGGTCGATCTCCATGATCTCCACCAGAGGCTATGCAACCCGTCGCAGGGTCTGTCTGCCAATCCATGATCGGCAGCCCTGGTGAGTCTTTTGCGATCTCTTGACCGGTATTTATTTTTTGGTTTACCGATCATAGATCGGATTGAGTCGCCCACCGTCGTCGTCACCGTGCCTCTACTTCGACCATCGTCATCTACGATCTACACTGCACACATGTGCCTTCCTTCTCAGTTGACGTGCTTGCCTTGGCAGGCTGTCGTGGCCGCCCCCCTCGGATCGCCTTCTGTCAGGGGGAAGGGGGGATGACCCCTGGTAGGGCCAAGAGAGGTAAAAGTATAAGTTTGACCAAGAATAAGGTCGACTGAGATAGGGAGGCCGACATAAGCCGACATAGCCAAGTCGACATTGGCTGCTATATTGAAGCCAACATTTAATATATGTCGGCATACACATGTAATATTTTTGATTTACAGGTATATCAGAGACGAGTTAACGAGGCAGGATCCGACATATGGAGTAGGCATATTCTCATAGAGTATATGTCGGCTCCTAAGTCAATGGCTTTGCCAAACCCAGGAATTCAGGAGGTGATAACGATGCAGCTAACAAGCGTGCCCCTAAAACCTGGAAGCCCATCCAGTCGCGGGTTTTCTTGAGGGAACAGTGTCAGAGAAACCGCTGATGGTCAGGGGCACGTCAAGTCCCATCCTGACAAGAACGGTATCTGGGACCAGTGTATGAATTTTTCTACAGCATATTCCTGCCAGGTCAGCCCTAAACATGTAACCTGGGCACCCCTTTATGAGGTGCACCAGGGCCTCCATAGAGAGGGTCGATCAATTCTTAGTTCGTTTCCCCATCTGGGCATAGAGAGAGGCAGAACACTTCTTCTTCCTCCTCTCGCGTACAGCTCAAGGAGCATATGTACTATGTTCTTGATCATATATGAGATCTAGCATGCAGGAGTAGGGATTTTATCTCAATAGGAGATCCCTGAACCTAGGTATATTGTGTGTACTTGTGCTTGTTCGTTATTCTCTATGTGCGGATTCACTGCACGCTCCACCGAATCCGAGTTTGCGCGATCATCAACCCAAGAGATTAGGGGCGGCTCGGCACCGTCGGCCACCTGCCGAGCAAATTTCTACAAAATACATAAAACCAAGTCAAATAATATAAAAACCGAGGTAGGTAAATGACGAAATATATAACTCGAAAGCCTACCCATGACATCTGTCATGACACCACCAAGACAGTTGGCGTCCACCGTGGGGCCAGCAACGGGGCTTGCTGGAGTGTTCATCTGTACGAGAAGCCTCATCGCTTCCTTAGGCGAGTGCGTCCTCTCTGGCCTTGTCTAGAGGTTCGGAGCTCTCAACTTCATCATCGACAATGCAGGGTGCTTCGACACCAGGCCACTCCCAAGGGACGGTTGCTTCCTCAACTTCGGCGAGCATCAAGTCTACGTCGCCCTGCATGCCGAGCGCACATATCCTATGTGGGTGGTAGTAGCTGAAGATCCTCCCTCTATTTGTACTGCTTGCGGCCGGCATACCACATGCTCTGTAGAGGTCATGATGACCACTCCCACTCTTGTAGCTCATGTGGTGAATGAGCATGTGGACGATGATCCAAATGTAACTCCGAGACCGACAAGAACTGATAATTTACCGCTATAAAGACCATAAAACAAAGCTAGCAGTAGTAGGGCACAAGTGTTGCAAGAGTCCATAGAGAAGCTGGTTAAGCATGTGGCTCCAATAGCAGACCTGGCTCAGGACCATGCCTAGTTAGAGGCAACTAGGCCAAAGGTTCTCGAGGGATCCAAAGATGTAGCTCGAGCGCAACTTTTTTTAGAAAGGAGTATATATTCATATCACAGAGATATCAATTACATCCGGCCTCTTCAACAACACATACCTTAGCAGCCTTACAGATGCACACAACCCAAAAAAAATAATTACAAAAAATAAAAGTCCCACTATAGCGATGAATTTCTTGCAGCAGCGACACTAATACCACCAGAACAACACCAGAAGTCCACCCTCACCAATAGTGACGCCTTCAAGAAGGAAATAGTGCACAAGCGCCATCGCCGCCCGATCAAAGATCATAGGTTTTCACCCTGGAGAAAGTCATCACTCACAAAACAATGCCTTCAACAAGGCAATTTCTAGGCACAACCAATTAAGGTCGGACCTTAGATTTTTACCCTGCAAGATAAGAATGTAAACTTCTCTTGTGCCGCTGCCCTCACTTTCTGATGCCACTTCTACAAGTCACGAATCACCAAGCCAATTCCACATCACCACTAGGACTCGAACCACTATTGGTATTCCTATGATCTCGGAGCTCGGGCTGGATATCACCCTTAGGGAGTATAAAAAGGCTAATGGGTTTACTAGGATTAACCGTACCAGAACAGAAGGTGTTCGTAACCGAGGTAGGAAACTTAATGCTGAGATAGCTACAGATGGTGGAGCCAAGACCGATATGTCGGCTAGACAAATGTCAGTGGAACTGCCAAAGTGCAGTACCCCAACAAAGAATCTTAGGGCTACGGAGGCGGCAGCTGCCGAGTTACCTCACTTAACCGGAGAAGCCAAAAGTTGACAGCAAGAAAGGGTGAATCACTTAGTGTATGTTGCATGTCAGCAAAATGAGGCTATCATCAGGGCAAACCCTGCCGGAGCTAGAGTTTCACAGGCCGTTCACTCGGTTGGAATTACTCTGGCAAGATCTGTCGGCCAAGCAGCATCATCTCCTCATGTTTCTCCTCGTCCTACAAGACATGAAGAAAGTGACACTTTAGGAAGAAACAAGCAGTTAGTACCTTATGATCCGGTGGTTGCTGGAAATCAAATGGTAGCACAAGGAAATGTTGGCCAAGGAAATGTTGGACAAGGAAATATTGGGCACGGTAATACCATCCAAAATTATTAGTAGCAGCCTCGGTGTAGTAATCATTCGGCTGGAGGGGAGAATCCACCTCAACTTTAGCAGCAAGTGCCAACTCCTCGGCCGCAGCAGACCGCCAGGCAAATAATGCAGCACCAAGGAGCTAACCCAAATGCAAACATATACAATGGTGGTTACTCATCTATGGTGAATGTCAGATATCAGATGTCGGACCACGTGTATAATGCGCTTGGATCCTGGCTGGGGAACATAAACTTATAGCCAGATGATGCACGATTGAAGTTGGACATGATTAGTATGTTAGAACTTATTGAGGATCAAGGTCCCCCAGGTCCTGCGTGTTTTGGACCTCTGATCATGAGAGAACCTCCTGTGCCAAATTTTTAGTTAACACGAGGCACCAAGACCTATGACGTCAACACCAAGCCAGAGGAGTGGTTGATTGATTATGCACAACTGTGAACATCGCACAAGGAAACTGTAGATGGGTGGTAAGATATGTCCCGCAAATATTGGAGCGATCCGCAAGAGTATGGTTGAATAATTTGCCACCAGGAAGCATAAACAGATGGTTGGATTTCGAGGCGTATTTTGTTAGCAATTTCACAAGTACCTACAAGAGGCCTAGCCTCCCTCAGCAGCTAGCCATGTGCAAGCAGAGGCCGAATGAGACAGATAGAGAGTTTCTCACAAGGTGGTGCACTATGCGCAACCCCTATGAAGGGGTAATTGAGTCACAAGCTATAGCATGGTTTGCACAGAGGTGTCAACATGCAAGTATGATGTGGCAAAGATTACAAAGGAATATGCCGGCAACATTGGCCTAAACAATCAAGATTGTTTACTCATATGCATTGGGCGATTCGACTCAGCCATTGCTTATGTCCGCACATGAAAGTATGGAAATCCGGCATATGATGGAGCCGGGTCATCTAGGCGACATGATCACAATGACTATAGAGGAAAGAGAAGAGAAGAAAGGACGTACTATCGATATGGTTCAAATCAAGTTGCTGCAGTGAGTCAAGATCATCCTGATGCCGGCAATAGCCAGCGTCAGAGGAGCAGTGGACAACAACAACAACAACAATGGGTGCCAAGAAATGACGAGAAAAATCTATATGAGAAAAACAAGCTATGGCAAGATAAGCAAAAGTATACATATGCGATGATGCTCGATCAGCCCTGCAAGTTCCACACTCCTAATCCGAATAAGCCGGCAAACCATATGACCCAGCAGTGCAACTGGTTCCAGCGGGCCGAGAAAGGAGATACAACAAATCACCCTCCTCCACCTCCCCCACCTCCACTCACAGGAGCAAATGCTCAGATGGTAGTTGCGTAGCCGAGGTATGAGAATCAGCAATCAAGGTACAATAACTCGGAAAGAATAGAAGTGGTGCATCAAGTATATAACCAAGGAAACAATGATGGCAATGTCGGCCAGGGAGGCCGTAATGAGTATAGATAGCATCACTAGAGTTATGTGGTGTTTGTGACTGAGGTGACTGACAAACAGAGTCAACATCGACGGCAGATGGAACTGAATGCCACTATGCCGGTTGTGTCAAATTTTATGTATTGTTAAGACCAAGAGATCACTTGGAGTATGAAGGATCACCCCAAGATCATGCCGAACCCAGGAGGATTTCTATACCCAACATTCATTGGGACAGAGATAAATGTCAAATTCTGCAAGGTGCTCATTGATGGAGGGAGCAGTATTAACATCATGTATAGGGACACAATGCATAAGATGGGAATCAGTCCAAACATGTTGGAACCAACCAAGACCACTTTCCACGGTATTATTCCGGGATTGTCATGCGAGCCAATGGGCAAGATTTGGGTTGATGTTTTTTGGTAGCAGAGAGAATTGTCGGACTGAAACCGTATTGTTCGAGGTAGTGGACCTCACCAGATGTTATCATGCATTACTCTACAGGCCAGCACTGCCAAAGTTCATGGCTTCTACTCATATTGCTTATCTAAAAATGAAGCTACCAGGTCCCAATGGCATTATCACTATCATTGGCAATTATAAGCACTCCATGGAGTGTGCCTCGGCTGGTTCCTCTCTGGCCGAGTCATTAGTGATCTCTCATGAGAAAAAAAGATTTGTGGAGGTTTTAGCTTTGGCTCAGTCACCTCAGTTGGGAATGCCATCATTGTCAAACCCGCATGTCAGTGTTGCCTTTCAAGCGACAAAAGAAAAAAATATTCCAATTGTTTATGCATTCCTAGAGCGCATTGTTACCATTGGTGTCGGGTTAAACAGGAAATAGGAAAGAGAGCTCACCAACTTGCTCCGTGAGAATTGGGATATCTTTGGATGGACAACACAGGACTTGCAAGGTGTGCCGAGGGAGTTGGCTGAGCACTCACTTCGCATAATGCCAGATGCAAAACTAGTGAACCAACCTCTCCATCGCTTCGCCAAAGATAGGAGAAAAATAATTGGTGATGAGATAGCTTGGCTCCTGGATGCTGGGTTTATCATGGAAGTACTGCATCCAGACTGGTTGCCTAACCCAGTTCTGGTAAAGAACAAGAAAGATGACCCTAATGTCAATGTAGTCTGGCGAATTTGTATTGATTGCATGAATCTAAACAAGGCTTATCCCAGGGATCTGTTTCCACTGCCTACAATAGATCAAGTTATTAACTCAACTGCCGGATGTAAACTATTACCATTTGTAGATGCATATTCTGGTTTCCACCCGATAGTGTTAAATTGAGATGATCAAATAAAAACCGCCTGTATTACCCTGTATGGGTCGTATTGCTATCACACTATGTCATTTGGCTTAAGAAATGCAGGTGACACATATAAAAGGTGCATGCAAAAATGTTTGCATGATCAGATTGGCAAAAATGTACAAGTGTATGTCGATGATGTGGTGGTAAAAACCAAAGTGAGTCATACTCTCATAAATGATCTAAGGCAAACATTTGCGAACTTAAGAAGATTCCGGATGAAGCTTAATCCAGAAAAATGTACATTCGGTGTCCCGACTGGGAAATTACTCGGTTTTCTTGTGTCCAGTCGAGGATAGAGGCAAAACCAACTAAAATAAGAGCAACAGAAAGAATGGAACTACCAAAGAGCCTTAATGATGTCCAGAAGATTACTGGTTGCCTATCATTGTTAAGTCCCTTTGTTAGTCGACTGGGGAAATGCATTCCCACTATACCAGTTAATGAAAATATCTGATAGGTTTGTTTAGACACATCAAGACGATAATGCATTCCATGAACTTAAAAAGATGTTGGCCACAACACTAGTATTAGCGTCACCATTATCCAAAGAGCCGATGTTACTCTATGTCGCAGCAACTGACTGAGTAATTAGTGTTGTAGTTGTGGTTGAGCATGAAGAGGAAGGAAAATGGTGCAAAGTCCGGTGTATTACTTGAGCGAGGTTCTCTCAACATCAAAGCAGAACTATCCCCACTACCAGAAAATGACTTATGGCGTCTATATTGTGGCCAAGAAGCTCAAGCACTATTTCCAAGAGCATCCCATACGAGTGATATGCGAGGCACCTATCTCGGAAATTCTAGGTAGCACTACTAGGAAAAGGCCTATCAGTGGCGCACCATTTTGGGACTTCTGTGGCGCATATGGGATACGCCACTGTTATCTCGCCACTAAAGTGCAGTTCTGTGGCGCGTAATGAAATGCGCCACAAAAGTCTAAAAAACTTCTGTGGCGCATATTGCCAAAATGCGCCACAGAAGTCCCGAACCAGATCTCAAACTTCTGTGGCGCATTTTGCCAATATGCGCCACAGAAGTTTTTTCAAATTTAAAAAAAAACCGGCCAGATCTGTCCAGAGGTGGTGCTCGCCGAGGTGGTTCTCGCCGGAGGTGGGGGTCGCCGATGGAGGAGAGAAGGAGGTTGCTGGTGGAGGAGGTGGAGGTCGTCATCGGAGGAGGAGGCCGCCGGAGGAGGAGGAGGAGGAGGAGGAGGTCATCGGGGTGGAGGAGGGGGAGCTCACCGGGGTGGAGGAGGGAGGAGCTCACTGGAGTGGAGGAGGGAGGAGCTCACTGGGGTGGTGGTGGTGGAGGAGGAGAAGCTCACCGGGGTGGAGGAGGAGGAGGAGGATATCACCGGGGTGGAGGAGGAGGAGAAGGTGAGGAGAATGAGAGAAGAAGGTGAGGAGGGGAAGGGTGGAGGAGTGGAAAAGTATAAGAGAGGGAGAAGGGCGAGATCCAAATTTCGAATTTTGGCCAAGACTTCTGTGGCGCATATGGAAGAAATGCGCCACAGAAGTTTGTCCTCCTTTTTTATTTTTTTGCAGGAAAAAACGATCTTTTGGCCATAACGTTTTACTATTTTCGAATTTTGAAAATCTAAATAATCACTAAACTACCGTTGCGAGCGGATGCGAAATCTCGTTCTCGTCATTTTGGTATATTATACGTATTTTTCGACATCGTATGCAAAAGTTACGGCCGTTTTACCGTGGCATGAACTTTTTTTGCATAAAAAGTCGAAATGCATGTTTTCTTAATTTTCCTTCAAACTAGACCACATTACCTATCACTATGTGAAATAATTTTATTTTTGGAGTGTTTTTCATTTTCTATTTTTTTTGTAAGGCTAAAAAGGCGATCCACGGGGGGGGGGGGGGGGGTTGTGGAATATGTTTTTCCTACTCCAACTTCTATGGCGCATGCCTCTATATGCGCCTTCTGTGGCTCATATGGTCATATGCACCACAGAATGTTGGTCAGAGTACAGTCAATGAGATTCCGTGGTAGGGTCCACCCGAGCTTTCTGTGGCGCATATGTCCACATGCGCCACAGAAGTTCCAAATTTTGTGGCACATGTGGACATATGCGCCACAGAAGTTCCAACTTCTGTGGCGCATTTTTCCTATATGCGCCACAAAAGTGTGAAGATTGGGCGCATTTGATGAAATTTGTGGCGCGATTCGATCTTTTTTGGCGCATGGTTAGAACCATGCGCCACAGAAGGTCTGTCTATCTATAGCTAGTTTCCTAGTAGTGTAGTAAAGATGCAAGGGGTAGAGTGGCAAAGTGGGCCATAGAGTTAGCTCCATATACACCGCAATATGATAGGCGAGATGCAATTAAGTCTTAGGCTCTAGCCAACTTTTTTGTTGATTGGGCCGAAATGCAATATGAACAGCCATTGCCTGACTCGAACTATTGGAGGATGCATTTTGATGGGTCAAAAATTAAAACGGGTCTAGGTGCCGGCATAGTACTCACCTCTCCCAAGAAATATTAATTGAGATATGTGTTGCAGATTCATTTCAGAGCATCCAATAATGTAGCTGAGTATGAGGCACTCATCCATGATATAAAAGTGGGAAAAGCAATTGGTATCAGGAGAATTCAATGTTTTGGTGACTCTGATCTAGTAGTGCATCATGTTTCTGGTCATTGGGACGCTATAGATGCAAACATAGCATTATACTGTTTCCATGTCCAGCTGATTTTGGGATACTTTGATGGGTGTAAATTCCAGCATGTACCTCGGGAATAAAAGGACGCAGTGGATACTTTGTCAAAGCTAGGCTCATCTCGGCAAGCAATTCCGCCCAGCATAGCGCTAGAGCACCTAAGGAAACCATCAATTAAGCCTTCACCTAAATCCGAGTCAATCTTTATCCTGGCAAATCCAAAGCCTGATGTCGTACCAATGGATATAGAGATGGGGATAGGTTTGAGTAACATAGAGATTGTTCCATTTGACCCAGGGAATGTAGAATCAAACCCGAGGACTTCTCAGGATATGTTGATAGAGGAAATGTTGGTGGAGCCAATGTTGATTGATGAAGCAGTTTTCACGGTGCATACAATACCACATTGGGCGCAGCCAATTTTCTCATTCATAAAAGATGGAACCCTGTCGAGTGATGAAACCTCGGCCAGGCAGGTGCAGAGAAGGGCAAAGGCCTATACCATTATCAATGGTGAGTTATACAAGAGAAGTGTAACTAGTGTGCTTCAACGCCGTGTCAGTTCATAGGAAGGCCAAGAAATACTCCTAGATATTCACCAAGGAGAACATGGACACCATGCCTCATCCGGAGCCTTAGTGGCCAAAGCATTTAGACATGAGTTTTATTGGCCTAGTGCACTACAATAAGCAGAAGACATAGTGAGAAAGTGCAATGGTTGCCAAAGGTATTTGAGAAATATACAAATGCCAACATCTGAACTTAAAACTATCCCTATCACTTGGCCATTTGTGGTGTGGTCCTTGGATATGGTGGGACCGTTCAAGCCTGCACATGGAAATATGACCCACATATTGGTCATGGTAGATAAATTTACTAAGTGGGTAGAGGTAAAGCCAATTAGAAAATGTGATGGAAGTACAACTGTGACATTATTAAACGATATAAAACAAAGATATGGCCATCCACACATCATTATAACAGATAATGGCACAAATTTTGCCGAGGGAGCATTTGCTCAATTTTGTATGGAAAAGAGGATAAGACGTAGCTTCGGTCACACATCGTGAATCAAATGGGCAAGTGGAAAGATCCAATGGACTAGTATTGTCCGGGATAAAACCTTGGCTTGGAACCACTCCAGCACACCCCTGGATGCTGGATAGAGGAATTGCCTTTAGTACTTTGGAGTCTAAGGACAACACCGAATCTCTCAACTAGCTACATGCCATTTTTCCTCATATATGGGGTAGAATTTGTATTACTAGACAACATAGAGCATGAATCGCCTTGAGTCACTCAAGATATAGAAGCTGAGGTAAAAGAATCCTGGGAAAATGATGTCAACTTTCTCGAAGAAGCACGAGAATTAGCATTGTCTAGATTTGCAATATATCAACAAAGTCTCTAACGCTATCATAGATGGAAGATAAACCCTCGTGTTTTCAAAAAAGGGGATTTGGTGCTCCGGTTAGTGCAACACACTACCGGAATGCACAAATTATCACCCCATGGGAGCGTCCATTCATTGTAAGCAAAGCCCTGCACAAGGATGAATATTATCTTATAGATCCTCAAGCACCACATAAGAACAAGGCGAACATGTCGGGTGAAGAAACTAAAAGACCATGGAATGTAGCTTTGCTTCGCCCCTTTTTCACTTGAGTAACAATGTATGTATTTCTTAACTCTCGGATATCGGACATGTATGTCGACAATGAGCTATGAGTGAAAATGCTGGAGCCTCGAAAGAAACTCGAGGACTCCCTTGTCGTAATATTGT
Organism: Avena insularis; assembly: GCA_023614405.1. Lineage (NCBI taxonomy): Eukaryota > Viridiplantae > Streptophyta > Magnoliopsida > Poales > Poaceae > Avena > Avena insularis. Next base: position 54,293,196 of record CM042693.1, on the reverse strand, counting down.
TTGTTTTTCAGTATTTTATTTTTAATGTATGTTGGCTTTCCTCTTTCTTTCCTTATTTCGGATTAGTAGTGTATAAACAAAAGATGCCCAACTCTTCGACTTAGTTGTTGTCCAAAACCCGGCTTCATGGCAAGCAAGATCAAAAGCTAAAGGTAGATAAACACGAAAAACGACTAAGGAAGGGAAAAACAGGCAAGCCGACATTTTTGACTAACCCCTTATATTTTGTATCTTTGCTTATGTCAGATGTATTTGTGTCAAATCTCAAAGTTTCAAGTATTGTTAACTTAATTTTTATGACCTTGTGACTCATACGTTGAACGCCAAAAAGGTAGACAAGAGCCAAGGTTATGAAATTGAGTGAACAAGAAAACAAACTCGGGGACTTGCCCAAAAGCGATTCGGCATCAAGCCCCATCACTAAACTCAATTGTGAAAAAGGCCACCAAAATAACCAAGTATGTGTTACATCTGCACCTGGAATACCGGGGATTTAATGAATTTAAAGTTTTTCAAGCCTTAAGAGGGTGCAGGATCAGAACCAGTGTCGATAGGATCCGAGCTCGGAGTGGAAATGTCGGCGGACAAGGTAGAGTACTGGTTATGCAGGAGAAATCTCGACTTTGATATCCTCATCAATTGTTTCCTCTTCTTCTTCGTCTCCTTCTTCTTCACCCACCATATCAAGAAAACTCAGCCCTTCCCAAAAGGCATGAACATCAGCATACTGGATGAAAGCATAGGTTGTCTCATGGCGCTTCTTAACAAGCTCTGGGTCAATGGTCCACTTGGCACCTTCGCACAAATGTCACAAAACCTTAAGATTAATGTTCTCATACCAAGAGAGCACAAAGGTTAAAGAATCATCAGCGCCAACTCGATCAGCTGACTCGCGCCATTGGTCAAGCCTCCCTTCACTAGACATCATCCGTTTAGCAAAATCCGAGACATGCTCCAGGGTCTTGTCTCCCGGCCAGAGTGCATTGAAGGTGAAGATGGCACCCTTAAGAAGGTAAACCCCGTAGGATTTCATGGACTTGGTCCGGGCAGTAAGAGAAATCAAGTGCTCATTAATGGTGAGATCGACCGAGACTGGAATAGACTCGGTCTTATTGGATCTGGATTCTCAATGGCCTTAATAGCAATACGAAAACCTTAGGGAAATTTTATGAAAAAAGACAACAACCAATGTCAGATAGAAGTCTGCTTACGAAGAAAATATCGGCATACAAAAAAGAGCAAGAACTCAGTACCAAGGTATCCATTGATTTGGTTCAGCTCAGTCAGCCAAGCCTTGGATTTGCCTTGAAGAGCCTCAAGATCTTGTTGAGCGGATGACACCAGAGACTCGGCATTGTTAAGAAGGTCTTCATCCTTATGAATTTTGCCCTCTAGGCGACTCTTTTCCTCGGCAAATCGTTGGATAACACCTTCAATCTCGGCCTTGTTCTCCTTCTTCATGTTTTCAATTTGCTCTTTGAGCCGAGATATTTCATCTCGCTCTTTCTTGAGCTTAGCTTAGTGTTCCCCTACTTGTTCTAGAAAATGACTCATCGGTTCTGGCATAGACACATAGTTTTGGATATTTTCTACAAGAATGGATTTCTTGGCTACACTGAGATAGAAAACTATATAAAAATGAAGATAAGGAATGTACAGATAAAACCATAGGGAAGATGAGATACCTTCAGCCTCAGAGATCTTCTGGTGTAGCTTTTCCACTTTTGCCTTAGCTGTAGCTGCAGATAAAGGGGAAAAGTTAACCCAATAAAGAGAGAAAATTCGAGTCAGAAGGTAGATAAGGGATACACCTTTTCCCTCCACCTCGGCTTGTAGATCCTTATGTTTGATGAAGAGATTCCTATAGTCCAAGATAAGCTTCTGGAAAACCTTGGTTCGGGTATTGGAGGAGACCTACAAAGGATGCAAAGTTAATGGAGGTTCAGTTTTAAAGATCCAAGCCGAGTAAAACTCGACTTGTATCTCAGAAAATGGAGATTCAGTTTTAAAAATCCAATCCTAGTAAAACTCTACTTGTATCTCTGAAAATGGAGATTCAATATAAAGATTCAAGCCGAGTAAAACTTGACTTGTATCTTGGAAAATGGAGATTCAATTTTTAAGAAGATCCAAGCCGAGTAGAACTCGACTTGTATCTTGGAAAATGGAGATTCAATTTTAAAGATCCAGGTCGAGTAACACGGGTTATATCTCGGAAAATGGATATCGATTCTAAAGGTTTCAAGCCGAGTAAAACTCGACTCGAACCTTGGAAAACGGGGATCGATTCTATAAATCAAAGTATGGAAAAATAATCAGCTACTGATAAGTTTTAAGATTCTGGCCAAGTAAATATTTCACTCGGTCATAACCTCGGGGACTAGGAGATATATATGTAATATGAACATGAAAAAAGTTGAGTATATGTACCTATATGACCTTATCAGCATTAGCTAAAGCAACTCTAGCTGTATACATTAGCTCGGCTACAGTCTGAGGGCCAGGTGTTGTTTGCTGTTGAGGCTTGGCCTGAGGATTTGATTGAGGATTCTTGGAGGTCACCTCAAAGGCATTGGCATCATTCCAATCCATGGCATATTGCCCAGTGGAGCCAAAACTTTTGCCACTTAAGGTGCGATTGAAAACTAAGCCTTTCTCGGCACTAGAGGCTCTGTTGCCAGCTTTGGCCGTAGCAACACTCACGTGAAGGTTGAGTTGTTTGTTAGTAGATGACCTAGAAGCACCGGTGATTTTCTTTAACATATCCACAACTAAACCCTTCTTGGTCATAGCTGTGGATTTCTTTGTTTGTTGATGCTACTGAGGATGTGGATGCATCTATTTCTTATAGACTGTGGACGGTTGATGCTGCTAAGGTTGCTTCTGCTGCGAAGGCGGTTTCTTCTTCTGCTGCTTTTGTAGTGGTGGTTGTTTCTTCTGCTGCTGTTGTTACTGATCTGGTTGAGTTTGAAAGGACTCAGGGGCAGAAGAGGTTTCAACATTAACTAACTCAGTGCCAATGTTGCCAGTGCCGAGGTTCTTCTCTCTCAGGGGCCAGGGTCTCAATTCTCAGCCCATCCTCTCCTCTAGTCCTCGGTCTTCCCTCCGGCCGGGATACATTGGTATCCGACATAGGAGGAATGTCCCTGGCTGGACTCGAAACAAGAGTGTCAGCAAGAGGTGGAGAAGAGGGAGGAGCAATCTCGGATGCCATGCACGAGGCGGTCTATGAAGCGTCCAAAATAGATCTGCAAAATAGCAAGATATACATATGTAAAACAAAATACAGAAAATAAATAAAGAGATAAACAAGAAATATAGTAGTTCGGACAAGTATCGGTATAAGGAAGATTACCCCACTATTGTTGGTTTGCGATAAACCCTCCTGCTGACTTTGCGCCTCTTGGTGGGATGATCTTGCTCAACCCCAGCTCCCCTAGATGCGCCATGTTTCTTGATGCCAACTTGGCCCCCCACGGCAAGAGGAGTAACATTGTGCACCTGACCAGCTACGTCAGCTAGTATAGAGTGAGGAGGATATGTGAATGATATTGGCATGCGGTCAAGTATCTCTATAAGCCGACATTCATCATCATCATCCGGCACTTCCTCAAAGCCTCACGAGTAGGAGTCTTACCCGGGGATGAGCCGACGCCGGCATGAGGAATGGGCATGAAGTCCTTCGAGTCTGGATCCTCTAAATCTGAGGTTGTGTTATCATCAACCCAAGAGATTAGGGGCGGCTCGGCACTGTCGGCCACCTACCGAGCAAATTTCTGCAAAAGACATAAAACCAAGTCAAATAAGATAAAAACTGAGATAGGGAAATGACGGAATATATAACTTGAAAGCTTGCCCATGGCACAGGGTGTTCACGGTTATAAGGAGCTTTATCCCACTCCCAATTGTCTTAAAGATGGATTTGACTCGCCTCCAAATCTGCTGCTCGGGAAACTCAAAGGTTGAGGTCCAATTTGGAACAAAGCAGCCACTCATGTCGCATATTTTTTGAGAACGAAGCTAGAGAGGGTTCACTTGAAGATTAATAAATGTCCTCATAAAGTCCCGTGCTGACATTCCCGCCTCCACCAAATGCTCAATGATGGCGTGAACCTCATTGATATCCTTCAACTTGGTATTCAGGTCAAACTTCCAATTATGTTTGCTAGGCATGCCGACTTCAAAAATTGGCAGTCGAATGAAATCTACCTTGATCGTATTCTTCATGTAAAAGAAGGTGTGCTGCCACTTCTTACATGAATCTAACCCGGGACTCGAGGGAATATGGACTTTTTCCTAGGCACTATGGTGGCAGCACCGCATTGAGTCGGTTGTTTCTCATTTGCGGGGACGTCCGAGTCAGGAATGACTTGGACCCAAAAATGGAAGTATTTAGCCCACATGTTTATAGTAGGCCAGAGGCCGAGATAACCCTCAACGCAAGAGATAAATGAAGAAAGGGAACAGATGGCGTTGGCCGGAAGATGATGCGGTTGGAGATGGAAATATTCAAAGAAATGCTTGGCGAAATCGCTAAGGGGAAGAGTGAATCCGCACTGGAAGTGGGAGAGGAAGACAACAAACTTACCAAGAAGGGGATCTGGGGTGGTCTCGCCAGAGGGGAGGCGGCACTCGACCTCCGCCGAGAATCGTGGAGCCACTCAAGCTCCGCCCTACTAACATCTGACCCTTCCAAGAACCGCGCTCATTGGAGGCTTCCACTTGTTCTTCCTCCTCGACAACGACAACTTCCTGGGGATCCATCTCCTCATTGACCTTGTCGGGGAGAGGCAGAAATGGCGTGGTCCTGTCGTGGCGATGGAGGAGTCCGTAAGAGCCGGTGGAAACCAGAGAATTAGACTAGCGGTGGCGCAAAGTAAAACAAAGCAGTGCAGCGACGCTTGGGAGAAAGCAGAGAGCGAGGCAGCACATGGAAGAGGAGAGCGGGGGGAATGAAGGTAAAAAAATAGGGTTTTCCAACCCCCTATTTAAAGACCCAATGGTTTCTACGGTAGTAGGATCGGTTGTGCATCGAAGCCACATCGTGGGCGTGTATTTGTAGGGGTTCGTAGCATGGAAAAACAAAAATTTCTACCGCATACACACAAACAAGCCAAGATCTATCTACTAGATTGTAGCAATGAGTCGATTAGAGTACTCACCCTTGAAGATTCCAAAGCGGTTAACGAGAGAAGATTCTCGTGGGTGATGTAGTCATACACTTGCCGATCTCAAGATCGCGTAGACAATCCTTCCGGCACTGCGTTCCGGTAGCGCTTCCGCAGTCGGTCACACATTCGGTACTCGATGAAGACCTTCCTCTCCCTTGTTCCAGCAGGTAGCAGAGGTTGTAGTTCTCTCCTCGCGATTCTGGCAGCACGACACGGGTGGGGAGGGCTGGTTGTGTGTTCTTTGGGGCTGCCCTCCCCCTCTATTTATGAGAGGGAGGGAGGCTTGGGAGAGGGGAGTTTGAATCCATACACAAACCTAAGTTGGATAGAAGGAAGGACTCTTTCCTTCTTCCACTAGGAAACCATTGTTCCAGTTTGACTTTTCAAATCTCCCTTTTGACTTTCGATTTAGAGCTTTATTTCTATCTCGCAAATGCCCAACCAAAGTGACTTAGGACATTCATGGACCATTCCCCTTCCGGTCCGGTGAACCTTTTAGACCCTTCTAGAACCTCTCCGATGAAAACATCAAAATCATTCTCGAACTTCGGAATCGAATGAACCACTTACATACGATACCAATTTCCCTTTGTCTCGCGATAGTTTACTTATCGGAGGTTTGATCGTCGGTATCTCTGCATACCTAGTTCAACCTCGTTATCGATAAGTACTCTTTTCTCGTTTCCGTGATATGTGATCCCTTGTGAGCCAGTCACATGCTTGCAAGCCAATTGGATGACATTCCACCGAGAGGGCCCAGATTATATCTATCCGTCATATGGATGGACAAATCCCACTCTTGATCCATGTGCCTCAACACATACTTTCCGAACACTCAATGCCACCTTTATAGCCACCTAGTTATGGTGTGGTGTTTGATGTCATCAAAGCATCCTTCCGGTGATGGTGATTAGCATGATCTCATGGTCGAAGGAATTAGGTTACTATGTATCAGAAAGCTTATAGCAAATGAACTATTGAAATGACTTGATCTTAATGCTACGCTTATCTATAGGAGTATGTCCACCATACTATTCTCCTAATGATATGATCTTGTTGTTAACAACATCTCAATGTTCATGATCAGGAAACCACGGTCATCTATTAACCAACAAGCTAGTATTACAAAGAGGCTTTACTAGGGACTCTAATTTAGTTTACAAATCACACACGTATTAATGTTTCCGGTTAATACTATTATAGCACGAATGTAAACATTTATCATAACCACAAAGATATAATAATAACCATTATTATTTCCTCTAGGGCATATCTCCAATAGTCTCCCACTTGCACTAGAGTCAACTAATCTAGATTACATGATAATATACCGAACACCCATGGCGGTTTGGTGTTGGTCATGGTTTTCCCTCGGGAGTGGTTTAGTCAACGGATCCGCCACATTCAGATCTGTGTGTACTTTGCAAATCTTTATGTCACCATCTTGTACATGCTCTCGAATAGCGTGAAAACGTAGCTTGATATGCTTCAGCTTCTTGTGTGACCTTGGTTCTTGCACATTGGCTATGGCGCCCATGTTATCATAATAGATAGACATTGGGTCTAGCGCACTTGGAACCACACTGAGTTCTGTAATGAACTCCTTCATCCATATCGCCTCTTGTGAAGCCTCCAAAGCAGCTATGTATTCTAATTCATTTGAAGATCTCGCCACAATGCTTTGCTTTTCACTCCTCCAGCTAACTGCTGCACCATTAAAAGTAAATACGTATCCAGATTGAGATTTAGAATCATCTGGATCAGTGTTACAACTAGCATCGGTGTAACCATTAACAACGAGTTGCTCATCACCTCCATAAGAAAGAACCATATCCTTAGTTCTTCTCAAGTACTTAAGGATGTTTTTGACCGCTGTCCAATGATCCACTCCTGGATCACTTTGATATCTGCTAGTCAAACTAACAACATATGCAATGTCGGGTCTAGTACATATCATGGCATACATAAGAGATCCAATGGCTGAGGCATAAGGAGTCTTACTCATCCTTTCTCTATCTTCTGTCGTTGCAGGACTTTGAGTTTTACACAAGGTCGTATTGGGCAACATGGGCAAGAACCCTTTCTTGCTATCTTCCATTCCAAACCTCTTTAGAACTTTGTCCAAATATGTACTCTGTGACAATGATATTAGACGTCTCGATCTATCTCTATAAATCTTTATGCCTAATATGTAAGCTGCTTCGCCAAGATATTTCATTGAAAAACTATTATTCAAATAATCCTTGACACTATTAAGAAGGTTTACATCATTCCCAATCAACAATATGTCATCTACATATAGTATTAAGAATGCTATAGAGCTCCCACTCACTTTATTGTAAATACAAGCTTCTCCATAAGTTTGTATAAAACCAAAGCTTTTGATTACCTTATCAAAACATTGATTCCAACTTCGGGATGCTTGCTTCAATCCATAAATGGACCATTTAAGTTTGCATACCTTGTTAGCATCTTTAGGATCGACAAAACCTTTGGATTGTACCATATACAACTCTTCATCAATGTCACCATTGAGGAACGCTGTTTTGACATCCATCTGCCATATCTCATAATCATAATATGCAGCGATTGCTAACAAAATCCTCATAGACTTTAGCTTCGCTATCGGTGAGAAAGTCTCATCATAGTCAACTCTTTGAATTTGTCGAAACCCTTTTGCGACAAGTCAAGCTTTATAGACTGTAACATTACCATCAGCATCTATTTTCTTCTTGAAAATCCATTTGTTCTCGACAGCCTTCTGGCCATCCGGGAAGTCCACCAAAGTGCATACTTGGTTTTCGTACATGGATCCAATCTCGGATTCATGGCTTCTTGCCATTTATAGGAATCTCGGCTCATCATCGCTTCCTCATATGTTGCAGGGTCATCGGTGTTGTCCACCAACATGACACTCATAACAGGATCATACCAATCTGGAGTGGTACGAGTTCTCGTTGACCTGCGAGGTTCCGTAGTTACTTCAACCGAAGTTTCATGATCAACATCATTAGATTCCTCTCTTATTGGTGTAGGCGCCATAGGAACTACTTCCGGTGCTGCGCTACTCTCAAGTTCGAGAGAAGGTTCAACAACCTCGTCGAGTTCTACTTTCCTTCCAGTCACTTGTTTCGAGAGAAACTCCTTCTCTAGAAAGGATCCATTCTTGGTGTCTAATCCCAAGATTTTCCAAATCTTGTTATGTGAAAAATAAATAAACAAAATAAATAATTGTTGAATTTTAGGGTGAAAAGAAACTTTTGTTTCTAAATGGAAACTTAAAATCCCATATGGAATAAACTTTGATTAATATTTGAATCCAACAAAATCCAAATCAAGATAAATGCATTCCTCATAAAATGCATCTGGAAATTTAAACACTCAGAAAATAAATCCAAACCCTAATGGAATAAAAATCAATTCCAAGTTATCACCAAGCCTATGGATTTGATCCATATAAAAATTGATCATCAAACATTTATAAGTGATCAAGAATGACAAATAGAAATATTATAAAATCATATAAATTGGTTTCACTTAATTTGGAGCCATGGATAAAATCTTATGAATTTAATAAGATAGGGAAAAGTAATCTCCAAAGTTAATAAAGCACTTGTCTAGAAATCCATACCAAATGGTGGGCAATTAATCCTAAAGAAATTTAAAAGTAATAAACAAATATTAAACAAGATTTTACAAGTTGGAATCACCAAGTTTGGATCCCTAAATAAAAAGATATGGATTTTATAAGATGAAGAAAGAAATATTAAATAAAGAATATTTAAAGACCAAATTAAATCTTGGCCAAGACCATAAGCAAATGGAATGAATATAATCCAAATCCAAATGAAATAAAAGGATGAAGAATTTCCAAATAAAATAGAAATGGCATTAACCATTCTATCCCTATTTTAATAAAGACAAATCTCTAATAAGAATAATTATATAATTCATGAGAAAATAGTATTTTGAATTTACCCAAATGAAGTAAAAGTTGTTTAATTCTACTTAAATAAGATTAAAGAATTCTTCCAAATAAAATTTAGGGAATTAAAACTGTATTAAATTCCATTGGAATTAAAACAAATACCCAATTCAAATGATTTATGAATCATATCAAATACTTTCCAAATATTCAAGATGAATTATTTGACACCCAAATGATCAAATAAAAACCTACTAAAAAGATTTGGAAGGTTTAAGATTTCAAATGGTGTTTTTGAAAATAATATTAAATATTATTTGATTTAAAACAATGGCCTTGTTGAATAATTAAAAGACCCTAAAAAGAATAAAATTTTATTCCAAAATTGACTTCAGAATATAATACTAATCAGTATTTAAACCTACACAAATTTTGGTTGAGGTTTGAATTCAAATGAGTGTTTGAATTGTTTATTCAAAATCAAAACAGAAAAATCAAATGAGAAAAAGAAAAAGAAACAGAACAAAAAAAAATAAAAAGGACTCAGCCCAACCAGCTAGCCCACTAAGCCCAGTCCAGCCCACCTCTCCCTCTCACCGAGCGAACCGTTATTCACTCAGACACTCACCCGTTCAGTCGCCGACGCATGGACCCCACCCCCACACTCTCTCTCTCACTGCCAAGCGACCCCACCCTTCCCAGTCATCGTCTTCACCCACCCCCGCTGACCACGCCCCCTCTCGCCGGCCGTTTCTGCAGGTTTTAAATTTGCTTCAATACGCGTTGATGCCGTGACCATTACTCGCTGCGACTATGCCCTATTAACCGCCCTGGTCTCCTCTCCCTTCTCCCCCATACCACACCCCACAGGAGCCACCAGGCTGCACAAATTTCTCCCTCGAAGCTCCCCTGTCCGACGACACTCCGACGACAATTCCGGCCGAACCCTGCCGCCCCTTGCCTCCTCGACCACACTCACATGCCCCCCACCTCCAGGCGCATCTCCCTGTAGCACCAGCTCGCCCCGCGCGCCCTAGAACCGTGGCAACGACGACGCCCTCTCGCCACCGTCCACTGCCTCTACTCCGGCGAGTGCCCCAGGTAACCTCTGACCACCCCCTTTCCTCTCGTTGATGCACACATGATCGCCGACCCCGTACACATCTAATGCAGCTGTTATCTTGCTTTCCCGTGGCTCATACCGTCGCCTCCGACGATAAACAGAGGAGCCCGACGCGGACAAGAACTCCGGCGAGCGATTCAAGCCAGCACAGTGCACCCCTGTCTCCGCGACGACAAGCTTGAGCATCAGCAACGTGCTGCGAACTCGGTGAGCACCTTCCCTTTCCCTCTCACCTCATGTAACCTCGGCAACCTCACCGCCAGAGCCGCGCCGCCGCCAGCCACCGTCAAGCGCCGCCAGTCTTTGGTCTAGTTAGTTTGAGCCGTTAGATTTCGATCGTGTATACGCGATAGATTGACTAAACGAACCGGTACGCTCGCCTCTGTACTGCATGATCTATTTAGATCTAACGCCTCTCGTTGCACGATCCACACGAAGCGGTATCGACGAATTAAAACACGACACGTGGCCTGTGACTGTTTTAAAAACCAGAAACTTTCCTATTAGATGTTCAATTTTGCAAAATTCATAACTTTCAAACCACACGTACAAATTTAGCAAATTTTATATCAATGGATTCAGCAAGACAAGCCCTATCCAACCATGCACTTTTTTTAGTAAAAAGCTTCTGATAAATTGATTATTTTTACAGAAACTTGTGTATGCATGTTTAGGATATAAAATTTGTTCCAAAATGATTTTGAGGATAAAATCATTGGCAAATGGTGTGTTTTGAACCTACTGACCATAGGAAACAAATTGTGGTTTCAAAAATGTATTTGGTGAAACAAAAGAATAAACTTTGGATTTAAACCATTTCTAGTCAAACAAAAGTAATGTTTATTTATTTAAAAATGCTTTAGTAGAAAATCTTTGGGAAATGTTTTGGAATAAACTCTGACCCCAAACACCAAGTTTTGTGATTTGAAAATGTATTTGGTGAACCCTATAAAACTATTACTTTGCTAAAAGCATTTTCAACCACATGAAATAATGATTTGGTTTAAAAATGGTTTAGAGATAGAATCTTTTGCAAATGGATTTGCCACTTTATAAAATGACCAATAAGTGTTTTATAATGTTTATAACCTATTATAAACCACTTTTGTAAATAAAACAAAGTTTGGCATGCTTGCATGCATTGTTTTGTTTCTATCATTTTATGTGATGAATTGCTTGAATGGTAGATTGAAATATTGTTTGCTTGATTGAATTGTAGTGACTTGAAGATTGTGATTGTTTCAAAGACAAGGAGTGAACTTATACTCTCTACCAAAAAGGCAAGTGATGCTTCATACTTTTGTCCCATTATTTTCACTATGCATTAGTGATATTTCTAAGTAGGACTTGCATGGAATTTTTGCTAAGTATAAACTATGCTATGGGAAATCCTAGTAGATGAAACCTTAGTAGAATTTCCTAAGTTAAGTTTCCTACTACTACCATGCTTAGCTTAGCTAATAGAAAACAAGGGTGGAATATATATTCATACTATGGAAATATTTCTAAGTCTGAGGACTTGTGGTTTGATTAAATAAACAACTAAGTGAATGAATCACCTTGGTGGAATGGAAGGAATGGTTTGTGTTGAGTGGTTATGCAAGTCCAGTATGCTGGGGAAAACTTGGGCATCACCAAGTCCAGTATACTGGGGAAAACTTGGTATCTCACTAGTGGATGGCCACCCAGGAACAAAGAGATTTGAGATGTCAAATGTTGAGAAGCTTCAAGTGCAGCCACTTGGCATTATGGGCCCTGTCTGGATCATATAGGTTGCAATAACTTAGCCAAATGGACAGTTGGTGGTAGGGGAATGATAGGTCGGAACGCGTCCATTCTGGTCTAAGGGAAGGCTTCTGAAAGATCTTGTCTTGGTGAAACCAAGTCTTGTGGGGAAAGTGCACCACCTCTGCAGAGTGTAAAATATAAGTACTTAGCCATGTCCCTGGCAAAGGACAATTTGAGCATCAAGACATGGAAGCTATCAAGAATCTCATCATCCCAATTTCTAAGTAAAACTTGTGGTTGAACAAGGGTTGAAGGATCACCAATTTCTATTGGGAGATGCCTTGGGAAAGATTTTGTCAAGCAAAAACTTAGTGTTTTCAAATGATAAGGAAAAATCTATTTTGAGCAAAGCAAGCCTAAGCTCCACTTAGCCAAATGCATATAGATGATAGACTCCACTATATTACCATAGTATCACTTGCCAATACAATTCAAATGTATTGACCCTTGTGGCTGTAACTTGTTATGTTGCAGGTTTGTTTGATATTAGTGAAGTTTAATGATTAGGATTACAAGTCTACAACCAACATGTCTGCCTGTGGCACTTTGAAGATGAAGGACCCCATGCTATTGTTAAATTCTGCTGCATTGTAATGAGATAGCCAAATGAGCTATGTAAGATGTAATAAATTATGTTATTCCTGGTTATAAAGTTGTATTATGACCTTTGTTTCTTGATATTACATCTTAACTGTGGATGCTAGCTATTGATCCAGGGACTAGCATTGTAAACACAGGGATCTCTACCTTATTAAAGGTTCGGAACCTTACACTTGGCAACGAAATTTTTTCCCTCGGATCTATGATAGAATGTATACCCAATTGTTTCCTTCAGGTATCCTATGAAGACGCATTTTTCCGCTTTGGGTTCAAGCTTGTCGGGTTGTAACTTCTTTACATAAGCTTCGCAACCCCAAACTTTAAGGAACGACAATTTAGGTTTCTTCCCAAACCATAATTCATACGGTGTCATTTCAATGGATTTAGATGGTGCCCTATTTAAAGTGAATGCAGTTGTTTCTAATGCATAACCCCAAAACGATAGCGGTAAATCTGTAAGTGACATCATAGAACGAACCATATCTAAGAGAGTTCGATTACGACGTTCGGACACACCATTACATTGTGGTGTTCCCGACGGTGTCAATTGTGAAAGTATTCCGCATTTCTTCAAATGTTCGCTAAACTCGTAACTTAGATATTCACCTCCATGATCAGATCATAGAAATTTAATCTTCTTGTTACATTGATTCTCTACCTCACTTTGAAATTCCTTAAACTTCTCGAAAGTTTCGGACTTGTGTTTCATGAAATAGATATACCCATATCTACTCAAGTCATCCATGAAAGTAAGAACATAACAATAAACACCGCGCGACGCTACACTCATTGGGCCACATACATCGGTATGTATGATTTCCAGTAAGTCCGTAGCTCGCTCCATCATACCAGAAAATGGAGTCTTAGTCATTTTACCCATCAGACATGCTTCGCATCTTTCAAGTGATTCGAAATCAAGTGATTCAAGAAGTCCATTGGAATGGAGTTTCTTCATACGCTTCACTCCAATGTGACCAAGACGATAGTGCCACATATAGGTCGAGTTATCACTCAATTTCAAACGTTTAGCTTCAATGTTATTAATGTGTGTATTTCTACAATCGGGATTCAATAAGAATAGACCATCTATCAAACGTGCATGTGCATAAAACATATTACTCATATAAATTGAACAACCAGTATTCTTGGACTTAAACAAGTAATTGTCTCGCAATAAACATGATCCTGATATAATGTTCATGCTCAACGCAGGCACCAAATAACAATTATTTAAGTATAAAACTAATCCTGATGGTAGATGAAGAGGTAGCATGCCGACCGCGATCACATCAACCTTTGATCCATTTCCAACATGTATCGTCACCTCGTTCTTCGCTAGTTTCCGTCTATTCTGTAGCACCTATTTCGAGTTACAAATATGAGCAACCGAACCAGTATCAAATACCCAGGCACTACTACGAGTACTAGTGAGATACATATCAATAATATGTATATCGGATATACCTTTCTCTTGATGTTGCCGTTCTTCAAATCCGCCAAGTACTTAGGGCAATTCCGCTTCTAGTGACCTTCTCCCTTGTAGTAAAAGCACTCAGTATCAGCCTTAGGCCCAACATTGGTCTTCTTTGCCGATGCGGTAACTTTCTTACCTCCCTTCTTAAAGTTTCCCTTTTTGTTAGACTTGCCTTGCTTCTTGAATTTGGTGGTCTTATTGACCAACAACACTTGGTGATCTTTCTTGATCTCCACTTCTACAGACTTTAACATGGAGAAGAATTCAGGCAATGACTTGTCCATGTTTTGCATATTGTAGTTCATCACAAAGTTCTTGTAACTTGGTGGTAGTGATTGGAGGACACGGTGAATCTCCAAAGCATTAGGAATCACTATACCCAAGCTTTGAAGCTTGCTTGCGTGCCCAGACATCTTAAGCACGTGCTCACTGACGGAGCTGCCCTCTTCCATCTTGCAGTTAAAGAACTTTTCAGAAGCCTCATAACTCTCAATTGTCGCGTGAGCTTCAAATATCATTTTGAGTTCACGGACAATATCATGTGGGTCATGGTTCTCAAACCTTTTCTGAAGCTCCGATTCCAAACCATACAAGATAGCACACTGAACTGTGGAGTATTGATTCTTCCGAGCAAGCAAAACATTCTTTACCTCATTGGTAGCATCAACTGCAGGTGGGTCACCTAGCGGTGCATCTAGCACATAGGTCAAATTACCAGCATTGAGGACAATCCTCAAATTGCGGAACCAATCTGCGAAGTTGCTTCCATTGTTTTTCAACTTTTCTTTCTCTAGGAATGCATTAAAATTGATGGTAGGGGGCGCCATTGATCTACAACATATTTGCAATAGTTTAGACTAAGTTTATGACAAATTGAGTTCTAATTAATAGTTAAATTAATCTAGGTGAACTACCCACTCAAAACAATATCCCTCACATTGTTTTAGTGATCACACGAACCAAATCCACCACATCAAAACCGATGATCACGAGAGTTGATGTAGCTTCAATGGCGAACAATCAACATGTTCATCATATCTACTATATGACTCATGCTTTACCTTTCAGTGATCCGTGTTCCGAGACCATGTCTGTACATGCTAGGCTCCTCAAGATCAAACCTTAGCTTCCGCATGAGCAAATCTAGCTTGCTCCCGTTGTATACACTCGCAGAATCTAACACACCCGATCATCACGTGGTGCTTTGAAACAATGAGCTTTTATAACGGTGCTTACTAAGGATGAACACTTTATAACTTGAAATTTTGTGCTAGAGGGATCATCTTATAATGCCGCGAACTAAGCAATACAAGATGCATAAAAGGATTAACATCACATGCAATTCATAATATGTGATATGATATGGCCTTTGTTCTTGTGCTTCCGATCTCCATCTTCAAGCACGAACATGATCTCCATCATCACCGGCATGGCATCAAGGTCAATGGTGCTGCTTCATGGTTGTCGTCCACCAACATCAACTATTACAACTACTTTGAATAATAGACACGCAGGTCTTAACGGAATTAAAAGACAACCATATGGCTCCCGCCGGTTGCCGACTTGCAATAAGGAACATTGCATACATCATATACAATCACAATCATGGCCATATCACATCACAGCACACCCCTGCAAAACAAAGTTAGATGCCTCTAATTTTCTTTGCATGTTTTACCTGGTTTGGGGCTTTCAATAAGTGTCGTTCTAACTTACGAACAAGAACCACAACGTTGATACTAGTATTGGCAATCACCCGTTGTAAATTGAATCTTAACTATGTTGGGAGAAACAGGCACCCGCAAAGCCACTTATGCAATACAAGTTGCATGTCAAGTGTGGAGCAAGTCTCATGAACGATGTCATGTAAGGTTAGCCCGGGCCGCTTCATCCCAATCCCGCAAGATGCAAAGTACACAAGAAGCAATCGACAACAAAAGCATCAACGCCCACAATGACCATTGTGTTCTACTCGTGCAACAGATCAACATATAGACACGGCTCTGATACCACTGTAGGGGTTCGTAGCATGGAAAAACAAAATTTTCTACCGCATGCACACAAACAAGACAAGATCTATCTACTAGATTGTAGCAACGAGTCAATTAGAGTACTCACCCTCGAAGATTCCAAAGCGGTTAACGAGAGCAGATTATCATGGGTGATGTAGTCGTACACTTGCCGATCTCAAGATCGTGTAGACGATCCTTCCGGCGCTGCGTTCCGGTAGCGCTTCGCAGTCGGTCACACGTTTGGTACTCGATGAAGACCTTCCTCTCCCTTGTTCCATCAGGTAGCGGAGGTTGTAGTTCTCCCCTCGCGATTTTGGCAGCACGACGGCGTGGTGTCAGAAGTAGAGGGAAGATCCCGCAGGGCTTCGCCTAAGCCGGTGCGATTTATGGTGGATCTAGGGTTTCCGGCGATCTAGGTTTAGAAGGCCAGAGAGGAGGAGGTGGTGTCGACGACGGCTAGGGCGACGGCGATGGGCTGGCGGCGGCGTGGCGACGCTGGGCGGTGGCTGGCGGCGGCGCGGTGTGGCATCCCGCAAAACCACTACTAGAAAATCGCGTTGTTTTTGTGCATTGCATCATCATAACCGCATGCTCTTGTCATCATGCCACATTGCATTTGAGCATCGTCATCATCTTGCATTTGTTCGCATCAAACTATTTTCGGAAAAACCTATTTTTGTTTTCTAAACGCCCCGTCTTTGTTCAAACGCAAACCCCGGGTCTCCGGATTATTTTTTGTTTGTCTGCTATCGGTTTGCAAACGGTACATTTAAAATAAAATTTTGAATTATTTTTAGTGGGGCAGTCGAACGGGCCGATTCGACCCGAACGACCACCCCCAGAAATTAAAACGCTCCACCTAAATCCCTAGTCTACCCAACCTATTCTACCCAGCCCCTCTACACCTCACCCCCTCCAATCCTCACGCCACGTCCCACGCCCTTCCCTCTAGCCAACCCCAACCCGCCACATCAGCCCCCCCAGCTCTCTCTCTTCCACCACCTGTCCCACTGCCCTACCACCGACCCACCTGGCCAGCCTAGACCCATGGTCACCACCACAACCCCACCAACCTGGGCGCGCCTCCACGCCCTGGACCCACCCGCACCACGCGCCCCGCTCCTCCTCCTCCTCCTCCGCCTCCGGCCGGCAGCTCCAGTCCGCCCATGTCGTCCCCGTCGCCCGTCTCCGCCTCGCCACCCGGCAGCAGCCGCCAGAGACCCCCGCCGTCCCTCCTCTGCGCTTCCCCCGACCTAGCCCCTCGGCAGGAGCGCCGCCCCGAGCTTCTCCCCGCCGCCGCCGGCCCGCGTCGCCTCGCCAGGCCGCCTCGCCTCCCGCCGGCCCTTCCTGCAAGCTCTCCCGCCTCCGACGAGCCGCCGTCCGCCTGCGGTCCGCCCCTCTCCCGCGAGACCGCCGTCCGCCGGCGCGCGACCTCGTCTGCCCCGCCCGACCTCCTCCTCCGGCCGGCCTCGCTGCCTCGCCTTCAGCCGCATCCGGCGCAGCCCTTCGCGCCCGCAACAAGGCTCGGCCTCGCCCTGCCCGACGCTGCCGTTGTCAGGCGCCGCCGCGGCCCCCTGTTCCGGCTCGCGCCCGGCCGTGGAGTTCTGCCACCACCGCCAAGTCCGTCGTCGTCGGCCTCGCCCTGTCCCGCGACCCCGCCATGCTAGTGTGCCTCCTCCACCCCCGTGATGTTTGGTGATAAAAGATAACAAGAAGACCGTGGCCGAGAACATTGACCCCTGAAGGCCATGGACACCGAAACCAAGTTCTCCGTCGTAGGGCACCAATATCGGCCACCTGGGACCTCAAGATCTTCCGAAGGCCGGCACGTCCAAGTTATCCTCGTCACAAGATCTCCTTCCCAGAACGCCAAGATTCTCGACCCGATGGTCGGGACCCCGAAGCCCCGACGCCCCGGACCCCGAAGACCGATCCCCGAGACCGAACCCTCGGCACGCCAAGATCTTCGTCTCGAGGACACCAAGTCCGTCGGCATGAAACCAATGACGACAAGCACTCCGATGCAGAACACCAAGTTCTCCGTCCCGGACGCCAAGGCCGACTTGATGGCGCGGGCCCGACAAGATCTGCACGACGACAAGAACGACATCGACCAGGGCGAGTCCGATGCGCCCCGACGCCGAACCAAGTCCTCCTTCACGGAACGCCAAGATCTACTCCGTTATCCGAGAACGATCCCGCCGAGACCGACCCTCCCGAAGATCCGAAACCCTGAGACCGAACCCCGAAAACCCGGAACCCCAAGTTCGTCGAGCCCCCTAATGTGTGACCCCTTTCCTCGAGCCCTATTTTATAAATGAAATAACAACTTGTTGCATATTAAATTGTCATACTTGCATGCATCTTGTCATGTGGTTTGGGGGCCTTATGCCGATTCACCATATAATTAAATATGGGGCCTATATGCGGGCAAATCTAGCCTTATATTGGCCTCATTTAAATTTGTGTAGCAAACCGGTACTATCTTTTGCCATGCTAAAACAACATTTAATTGCGGGGTAGCTAAACAACATGAACCTATTAATTAATTGTCGGGACCCCGGTTCCACTTAATATGACCTAATTGCATCGCTTTCTTTGCCATGCATCATACATGCATCATGCCGATCTTCTGCCGTTGTATTAAATATTGCATCCGGTGTTTATTCTAGTGTTTTGCTTCTTCGCGGATAAGGCCGTTGAGTTGATGTGAGCTTCGCCCCGATCTTCGGTTGAACCCTCGGCAACGTTTTCAGGCGAGCATCTCCCCCTTTCTACCTATCTTACTTTTATAGTATTTATTCCCTCCTGTTGATCTCTTGCTATCTGTGTTGCGATGCTCTAGTTTTTCGTACCCGTGATATCCCTTGCAGCCTTATATTGCCCTGGACACCTCCTATTACACGTTGTTTGGTAGATAGTTGGACTTTAGCGGCGTCGCTTGCTCAAGTGCTGTTGCGTGTCGTCAAGTGCCACAGTTGTTGATGTATTGCCGCATGTTGATGTTGGAGATGATCATAGTTTTACTTATCGCTCACTTTAATTCCTGTTTAACAACTAAAATTGAAATAAGCAGAGGCATCGGTGGGTGATAGATAATATTTGGTTTCGCATACTTGTGTCCCGTGGGACCCAGTACTTGATACCTGTTCCTTGATTTATCGCTATCCACATCCGGGAGGCTTATGGACCCCCCTGAGCCAGAGCTTGATTCATTCTTATTTCTTGGGGCCACAAACTAGTTTGAGGTTTTATTTACTATCCTGTACTTATGCCATGCTTTACTGCTTTATTTAAATTGTGCGAGGTACTGCACGTGTACTGTTTAGGATTGCGGAGTGTTTTCGCGGTATCGACAAGCCCGAGTTTTCGGGTTCCCAGTCGTTTACAGCCATTGGCGCAAACCTTGAGTCCGCCTCGGAGTCATTAACCGTTCTTGGTCTACTCAATGGGGTGGCCCCCTGAAATATTTCTGAATCCTGTGATCGCTTTGTCGTGACTGCCTCGTTGGGTTTTGATTTGGTTTTTCCGAGGCATATCGAGTGTGTGTTGCTATTTGTGCACCCCGGCCGGGTTAAAACTTTCTGAAAGCCGTGTCCGCGGTTATGGACGACTTGGAGCACAGTATCTCGATCATAGACAACTATAACTAAAGTAGTGCTATAAATTTGACTTAATCATGACTAGTAATCAGCTTCAACTATAATGGAATGGCTCAATAAAACTGCCAACAATTGCTTGTTTGGGTCGTCGCTTGCGACCATTGTATCTGACTAGTAAGTATTTCAACTACAACGGAATGGCTAAATAAAAGTACCAATAACTGCTGGGTTTTGGGGTTATCTCATGCTAATTGTATCTGACTAGTAAGTATTGCCACTATAACGGAATGGTTAATTAAAAGTGCCCACTGCTTACTTTACCAGGATGATTATCTAAACCTGACTAGTAAAGTGCCGCAACTATAACTGGATAATTAAAACTGCCAACTGTGTGAGTTCCTCGGTTGACTTCCTCGATTGGTCTCGAGGGGGAAATACCAGGATGGGTTTGTTTGGAGTTAGATTCAGGTTGGTTCCGCATAGGACTTTCTTACCCCTCTCTGATTGCCGTTAGTTGTATCGAGTCTCTATAGGTTGTTTAGTGCATCTTTGCCGCCGCTTGATCCACCATACCTATGTAGGCGAGGACCGCCAATTCTAGTCTCGCCGTGTCTTGGCCTCGATCGACCGCTCTCTCTTTTTCCTTTGCCCTTTGTCGGCACCCCTTTTGTTTAAGCAGGTTTTGAGATCGACGTCGTTAGCAGGGTTACCCTTCCGGCTTGGCCTGGGCAGGGTTATGGACGCCATTGGTTATTCTTCAGGGCTCTTAGCCCCATTTGCATCTTGTCCGTAGTCGGACGCCCTAGCATTTTCAAGGTGATTTGGATCTTTGTATATTATTTATGTATTCTTGACTCTTTGAGTCGCTGTTATATATATCGTTACGTGGGTCCCGTCGAGGACTGTTGTGTAATGTTATTACTTCGTTTTCCACCCGCACGAAAGTGCCTGGTGGGCACCTTTGAATCGTTTCTATGCGGGTTTGGCGGGAATCGCTACAACTTGCATAAGGCCGATTTGAGGGTGTTACAGAGTGGTATCAGAGCTCAGCAGTTGCGATACCCCACAAGTCCAGCCTGTAGGATAACCTAGCTAACGGCCGAAGTAGAGTGTCAAAACTATTTTTGAAAAATCGGTTGGATAGTTCTGATTAGGTCTGATTTTACTCCTTACCCTACGCTATTCTCCTCTTACCTCTCGTGTTTTGAATCCGCCTCTTCCTCTTCGAGTCCAGGATTTCTCGTGGTTGGGTTCCGCTGCACTTCGTGGTTTCGCTTCCTTCTTTGATAACGGTGTTCTACCATCCGTGTTCATGCTGCGAGGAATCCGTCTCTTGTGGTACCATCCTTTGTTCCTTGTTTGTGCCTTCGGTGTTTTACGACGCGACGACATCATCTCGCCAGATCCGATGCGAGTTTGCATCACTTTGTTTCGAACCTCGTTTGTCGAGATCTTGATCGGTCGATTCCGAGAACCGTGACGCTTTTCTACTGATTGTGCGGAGTAATAGTTTGGAGTGCGTGATGGATTGGCCCCATGCCGACTACCCTTTCTATTCGCTCTTGTACATTGAAGTGGGATAGGCGCATCTTTTCTTTCCTTCTATCGGGTTAGAGGTGGCTTTATTTGTTGATGCCTCTACCTTCGACCTTTTGTTTTCGGAGTGTTCTCTCGGCGATCACGGACAACGACCTCTTGTTAGTGGTGTCGCGAGGATCTACACGAAGCGAGAAGACGCAGATCACCGACCTTCCTTCCGGTACCATGAGGCGGATCTCGAGGGCGAGATCCATTGTTAGTGGTGTCGAATTGTGGCATCCCGCAAAACCACTACTAGAAAATCGCGTTGTTTTTGTGCATTGCATCATCATAACCGCATGCTCTTGTCATCATGCCACATTGCATTTGAGCATCGTCATCATCTTGCATTTGTTCGCATCAAACTATTTTCGGAAAAACCTATTTTTGTTTTCTAAACGCCCCGTCTTTGTTCAAACGCAAACCCCGGGTCTCCGGATTATTTTTTGTTTGTCTGCTATCGGTTTGCAAACGGTACATTTAAAATAAAATTTTGAATTATTTTTAGTGGGGCAGTCGAACGGGCCGATTCGACCCGAACGACCACCCCCAGAAATTAAAACGCTCCACCTAAATCCCTAGTCTACCCAACCTATTCTACCCAGCCCCTCTACACCTCACCCCCTCCAATCCCTGGTCGCCACGTCACCCTGCCCCTTCCCTCTAGCCAACCCCAACCCGCCACATCAGCCCCCCAGCTCTCTCTCTTCCACCACCTGTCCCCAGCCGGCCCTACCACCCGACCCACCCTGGCCAGCCTGGACCCGCGGTCAGCCACCACAACCCCCACCAACCCTGGGCGCGCCCTCCCACGCCCCTGGACCCACCCGCACCACGCGCCCCGCTCCTCCTCCTCCCCTCAAGCGCCTCCGGAACCAGCGCCCGCCCTGCCCCCGCCCAGTCTCCCCCTCTCTGCCTCCCCCCCCGGGCGCCGCCCAAACTGAGCAGCGCCGCCTCGCCCGCCGCGGCCGGCCGCCGCTCTCGCTTCGCCCGAAGCCTCCCGCCTCCCGCTGCCCTTCCGCAAGCTCTCCCGCCTCCGACGAGCCGCCGTCCGCCTGCGGTCCGCCCCTCTCCCGCGAGACCGCCGTCCGCCGGCGCGCGACCTCGTCTGCCCCGCCCGACCTCCTCCTCCGGCCGGCCTCGCTGCCTCGCCTTCAGCCGCATCCGGGCTGCCGCGCGCTTTCAAAGAACAGCTTCGGCCTCGCCCCTCTGCCCGACGCCGTCCCGCTGGAGCCGTGCGTCAGCGCCGCCGCGGCCCCCTGTTCCGGCTCGCGCCCGGCCGTGGAGTTCTGCCACCACCGCCAAGTCCGTCGTCGTCGGCCTCGCCCTGTCCCGCGACCCCGCCATGCTAGTGTGCCTCCTCCACCCCCGTGATGTTTGGTGATAAAAGATAACAAGAAGACCGTGGCCGAGAACATTGACCCCTGAAGGCCATGGACACCGAAACCAAGTTCTCCGTCGTAGGGCACCAATATCGGCCACCTGGGACCTCAAGATCTTCCGAAGGCCGGCACGTCCAAGTTATCCTCGTCACAAGATCTCCTTCCCAGAACGCCAAGATTCTCGACCCGATGGTCGGGACCCCGAAGCCCCGACGCCCGGACCGAAGATCGATCCCGAGATCAACCTCGGCACGCCAAGATCTTCGTCTCGAGGACACCAAGTCCGTCGGCATGAAACCAATGACGACAAGCACTCCGACGCAGAACACCAAGTTCTCCGTCCCGGACGCCAAGGCCGACTTGATGGCGCGGGCCCGACAAGATCTGCACGACGACAAGAACGACATCGACCAGGGCGAGTCCGATGCGCCCCGACGCCGAACCAAGTCCTCCTTCACGGAACGCCAAGATCTACTCCGTTATCCGAGAACGATCCCGCCGAGACCGACCCTCCCGAAGATCCGAAACCCTGAGACCGAACCCCGAAAACCCGGAACCCCAAGTTCGTCGAGCCCCCTAATGTGTGACCCCTTTCCTCGAGCCCTATTTTATAAATGAAATAACAACTTGTTGCATATTAAATTGTCATACTTGCATGCATCTTGTCATGTGGTTTGGGGGCCTTATGCCGATTCACCATATAATTAAATATGGGGCCTATATGCGGGCAAATCTAGCCTTATATTGGCCTCATTTAAATTTGTGTAGCAAACCGGTACTATCTTTTGCCATGCTAAAACAACATTTAATTGCGGGGTAGCTAAACAACATGAACCTATTAATTAATTGTCGGGACCCCGGTTCCACTTAATATGACCTAATTGCATCGCACCTTTGCCATGCCATGCATCATACATGCATCATGCCGATCTTCTGCCGTTGTATTAAATATTGCATCCGGTGTTTATTCTAGTGTTTTGCTTCTTCGCGGATAAGGCCGTTGAGTTGATGTGAGCTTCGCCCCGATCTTCGGTTGAACCCTCGGCAACGTTTTCAGGCGAGCATCTCCCCCTTTCTACCTATCTTACTTTTATAGTATTTATTCCCTCCTGTTGATCTCTTGCTATCTGTGTTGCGATGCTCTAGTTTTTCGTACCCGTGATATCCCTTGCAGCCTTATATTGCCCTGGACACCTCCTATTACCTGTTGTTTGGTAGATAGTTGGACTTGCGCGTCGTAGTCGCTTGCTCAAGTGCTGTTGCGTGTCGTCAAGTGCCACAGTTGTTGATGTATTGCCGCATGTTGATGTTGGAGATGATCATAGTTTTACTTATCGCTCACTTTAATTCCTGTTTAACAACTAAAATTGAAATAAGCAGAGGCATCGGTGGGTGATAGATAATATTTGGTTTCCGAACGCCCACTTGTGTCCCGTAGGACCCCGAGTACTTGATACCTGTTCCTTGATTTATCGCGCTATCCACATCCGGGAGGCTTATGGACCCCCCTGAGCCAGAGCTTGATTCATTCTTATTTCTTGGGGCCACAAACTAGTTTGAGGTTTTATTTACTATCCTGTACTTATGCCATGCTTTACTGCTTTATTTAAATTGTGCAGGTCTTGCGTGTACTGTTAGGATTGCGGAGTGTTTTCAGGTATCGACAAGCCCGAGTTTCGGGTTCGATCGTTACACCATTGGCGCAAACCTTGAGTCCGCCTCGGAGTCAGCTAGCTTCGTTGCGGGTCTACTCAATGGGGTGGCCCCCTGAAATATTTCTGAATCCTGTGATCGCTTTGTCGTGACTGCCTCGTTGGGTTTTGATTTGGTTTTTCCGAGGCATATCGAGTGTGTGTTGCTATTTGTGCACCCCGGCCGGGTTAAAACTTTCTGAAAGCCGTGTCCGCGGTTATGGACGACTTGGAGCACAGTATCCGATCATAGACAACTATAACTAAAGTAGTGCTATAAATTTGACTTAATCATGACTAGTAATCAGCTTCAACTATAATGGAATGGCTCAATAAAACTGCCAACAATTGCTTGTTTGGGTTGTCGCTTGCGACCATTGTATCTGACTAGTAAGTATTTCAACTACAACGGAATGGCTAAATAAAAGTACCAATAACTGCTGGGTTTTGGGGTTATCTCATGCTAATTGTATCTGACTAGTAAGTGTTGCCACTATAACGGAATGGTTAATTAAAAGTGCCCACTGCTTACTTTACCAGGATGATTATCTAAACCTGACTAGTAAAGTGCCGCAACTATAACTGGATAATTAAAACTGCCAACTGTGTGAGTTCCTCGGTTGACTTCCTCGATTGGTCTCGAGGGGGAAATACCAGGATGGGTTTGTTTGGAGTTAGATTCAGGTTGGTTCCGCATAGGACTTTCTTACCCCTCTCTGATTGCCGTTAGTTGTATCGAGTCTCTATAGGTTGTTTAGTGCATGCTGTCGCTGCCGCTTCAGTCCACCATACCTATGTAGGCGAGGACCGCCGAATTCTAGTCTCGCCGTGTACTGGCCTCGACTTGACCGCTCTCTTTTTTCCTTTGCCCTTTGTCGGCACCCTTTTGTTTAAGCAGGTTTTGAGATCGGCGTCGTTAGGTGGTTACCCTTCCGGCTTGGCCTGGGCAGGGTTATGGACGCCATTGGTTATTCTTCAGGGCTCTTAGCCCCATTTGCATCTTGTCCGTAGTCGGACGCCCTAGCATTTTCAAGGTGATTTGGATCTTTGTATATTATTTCTGTATTCTTGACTCTTTGAGTCGCTGTTATATATATCTGTTCTGTGGGTCCCGTCGAGGACTGTTGTGTAATGTTATTACTTCGTTTTCCACCCGCACGAAAGTGCCTGGTGGGCACCTTTGAATCGTTTCTATGCGGGTTTGGCGGGAATCGCTACAACTTGCATAAGGCCGATTTGAGGGTGTTACAGAGTGGTATCAGAGCTCAGCAGTTGCGATACCCCACAAGTCCAGCCTGTAGGATAACCTAGCTAACGGCCGAAGTAGAGTGTCAAAACTATTTTTGAAAAATCGGTTGGATAGTTCTGATTAGGTCTGATTTTACTCCTTACCCCTCTGCTATTCTCCTCTTACCTCTACGTGTTTTGAATCCGCTCTCCTCTTCCTCTTCGAGTCCAGGATTTCTCGTGGTTGGGTTCCGTCGTACCTTCAGGGTTTCGCTTCCTTCTTTGATAACGGTGTTCTACCATCCGGTGTTCATGCTGCCTGAGGAATCCGTCTACTGTGGTACCATCCTTTGTTCCTTGTTTGTGCCTTCCGGTGTTTTCTGACGCGACGACATCATCTACGCCAGATCCGATGCAGAGTTTGCATCACTCCTTTGTTTCCGAACCTCGTTTGTCGAGATCTTCAGTCTGATTCCGAGAACGGCTGTACGCTTTTCTACTGATTGTGCGGAGTAATAGTTTGGGTGCGTGATGGATTGGCCCCCATGCCGACTACCCTTTCTATTCGCTCTTGTACATTGAAGTGGGATAGGCCGCATCTTTTCTTTCCTTCTATCGAAGTTAGAGGTGGCTTTATTTGTTGATGCCTCTACCTTCGACCTTTTGTTTTCGGAGTGTTCTCTCGGCGATCACGGACAACGACCTCTTGTTAGTGGTGTCGCGAGGATCTACACGAAGCGAGAAGACGCAGATCACCGACCTTCCTTCCGGTACCATGAGGCGGATCTCGAGGGCGAGATCCATTGTTAGTGGTGTCGAATTGTGGCATCCCGCAAAACCACTACTAGAAAATCGCGTTGTTTTTGTGCATTGCATCATCATAACCGCATGCTCTTGTCATCATGCCACATTGCATTTGAGCATCGTCATCATCTTGCATTTGTTCGCATCAAACTATTTTCGGAAAAACCTATTTTTGTTTTCTAAACGCCCCGTCTTTGTTCAAACGCAAACCCCGGGTCTCCGGATTATTTTTTGTTTGTCTGCTATCGGTTTGCAAACGGTACATTTAAAATAAAATTTTGAATTATTTTTAGTGGGGCAGTCGAACGGGCCGATTCGACCCGAACGACCACCCCCAGAAATTAAAACGCTCCACCTAAATCCCTAGTCTACCCAACCTATTCTACCCAGCCCCTCTACACCTCACCCCCTCCAATCCCTGGTCGCCACGTCACCCTGCCCCTTCCCTCTAGCCAACCCCAACCCGCCACATCAGCCCCCCAGCTCTCTCTCTTCCACCACCTGTCCCCAGCCGGCCCAACCACCCCACCCACGCCTGGACCCACCCGCACCACGCGCCCCGCTCCTCCTCCTCCTCCCCTCCGCGCCTCCGGCCGGGCCAGCGCCTTCCAGTCCGGCTGCCAAGTCCATCGCCCGTCTCCGCCTGCCACCCGGCAGCGCGCGCCGCAGGACCCCGCCGGCCGTCCCTCCTCTGCGCTTCCCCCGACCTCGCCCCTCGGCAGGAGCGCCGCCGAAGCTTCACCCGCCGCCTCGGCCGCGTCTGCCGCTCGCTTCGCCAGCCGCCTCCCTCGCTTCTGGCCTTCCGCAGTTCTCTCCGCCTGACGAAGCCGTCCGCCTGCGGTCCGCCCCTCTCCCGCGAGACCGCCGTCCGCCGGCGCGCGACCTCGTCTGCCCCGCCCGACCTCCTCCTCCGGCCGGCCTCGCTGCCTTCAGCATCCGGCAGCAGCCAAGCGCTTTCAGCAATCAAGCGCGCTGGCCTCGCCCTCGCCGACGCCGTCCCGTTGGAGCCGTGCGTCAGCGCCGCCGCGGCCCCCTGTTCCGGCTCGCGCCCGGCCGTGGAGTTCTGCCACCACCGCCAAGTCCGTCGTCGTCGGCCTCGCCCTGTCCCAGTTTGACTTTTCAAATCTCCCTTTTGACTTTCGATTTAGAGCTTTATTTCTCTCTCGCAAATGCCCAACCAAACTGACTTAGGACATGATCCAATCATTCCACTTACCCATGACATATTCATGGACCATTCCCCTTCCGGTCCAGTGAACCTTCTAGACCCTTCTAGAACCTCTCCGATGAAAACATCAAAATCATTCCCGAACTCCCGAATTGAATGAACCACTTACATACGATACCAATTTCCCTTTGTCTCGCGATAGTTTACTTATCGGAGGTTTGATCGTCGGTATCTCTGCATACCTAGTTCAACCTCGTTACCGATAAGTACTCTTTTCTCGTTCCTGTGATAGGTGATCCCTTGTGAGCCAGTCACATGCTTGCAAGCCAATTGGATGACATTCCACCGAGAGGGCCCAGATTATATCTATCCGTCATATGGATGGACAAATCCCACTCTTGATCCATGTGCCTCAACACATACTTTCCGAACACTCAATGCCACCTTTATAGCCACCCAGTTATGGTGTGGTGTTTGATGTCATCAAAGCATCCTTCCGGTGATGGTGATTAGCATGATCTCATGGTCGAAGGAATTAGGTTACTATGTATCAGAAAGCTTATAGCAAATGAACTATTGAAATGACTTGATCTTAATGCTACGCTTATCTATAGGAGTATGTCCACCATACCATTCTCCTAATGATATGATCTTGTTATTAACAACATCTCAATGTTCATGATCGGGAAACCACGATCATCTATTAACCAACAAGCTAGTATTACAAAGCGGCTTTACTAGGGACTCTAATTTAGTTTACAAATCACACAAGTATTAATGTTTCCGGTTAATACTATTATAGCATGAATGTAAACATTTATCATAAACACAAAGATATAATAATAACCATTATTATCATTGCCTCTAGGGCATATCTCCAACAGTATTTGGGCAACCACCCCTCAGAACATGCCATGTATGTGGCAACAGCCCACCACGTCGAAGCCAGGCATAGCGATCAATGCAGGAAACGAGGCGCCACACGGACGTGACCCGCGCTAGTGATAACTGACAGGGTGATACAGGAACAGTGTTACATGTCAGGGTTTGGTTCAAAAAATTAGGCAAAGTGTGATGATTACTTTCCATGTAGGATAAAATAATATAAAACAAACATATACTCGAAAAGTTGTGAAGTAAACGAAGAAAAAAACTAAGTAGAGAGAAAAGATTTGGAGGATGAGATATAAGTCGGCTTTGCATGAGAGCACCAATATGAAGTGTCAAGTTAAAGAGAAGGAAGGCCGACATATATGAGCAAGACAAGAAATAGATGTTGTACATTAGAGGAACCTGCCGAGGCCTATCAATTAACAGTGCTAGACCTTGATAGCTTTGGGGACTAATGTCAGGGGATGACCCCAGGTAGGGTCAAGAGAGATAAAAATATAAGGTTGTCCAAGAATAAGGTCGACCGAGATAGGTAGGCCGACATAAGCCGACATTGGCTAGCATATTGAAGACGATATATAATATATGTCGACATACACATGTGATGTTTCTTATTTGCAGGTATATCAGAGCCGAGTTAACTAGGCAAGAGCCGACATATGGATTAGGCATATTATCATAGAGTATATGTTGGCTCCTAAGTCAATGGCTCTACCAAACCCAGGAATTCAGGAGCTGATAACGATGCAACTGACAAGCGTGCCCCTAAACATGGAAGCCCATCCTGTCAAGGGTTTCCTGGAGGGAACAGTGTCAGAGAAACCACTGAAGGTTAGGGGTAAGTCAAGTCCCATCCTGACAAGAACGGTATCTAGGCCTAGTGTATGACTTTTTCTAGAGCATATTCCTGCCAGGTCAGCCCTAGATATGGTAGATCAGTTCTTAGTTTGTTTCCCCACCTGGGCATAGAGAGATGCAGAACACTTCTTATTCCTCCTCTCGCATACAGCTCGAGGAGCATATGTACTCTGCTCTTGATCATATATGAGATATAGCATGCAGGAGTAGGGGTTTTATCTCAATAGGAGAGCCCTGAACCTGGGTATACTGTGTGTACTAGTGCTTGTTCGTTCTTCTCTATGTGCAGATTCACTACACTCTCCCTCCCCGGATTCCACATGCATCCATCCAGCCCTAGACTCAAGCTTACCCATGGCATCTGCCGTGACACCACCACGACACCTTCATTGTCATCGCCTGGGACTTCAACGACAACATCGCCATCAACTCCGATCTACGCATCATCCACGCCATGGCACATACAGCGCACCGTAGGTCTGATCAATCGATCTCGTGCTCGTCTATGCACAGCATGTCCCCGAGCACGCGCTTACAACCTATCGAGCTACAGGCTGTCGTTGTGTCGCCCCTTCGGACCGCAACACCGCCGCCATAGTCCTCGCATGCTGGCTGCCAACACGACTCACAAGAGTGTACGCGCCGGTGGCCTCCGACCACTGCATCGAATCGCGCTCTGCATCTATGCCACCCTATCAGGGCGTAGCGCCACTGGCCGCAGTTTACATCGTCGTCCCCATGCACCGATGCCCTAGTCTATCTCCGCGTCACCTCCCACGGTGTGCATTGCCTACATCCGTGCATGGTCTTTATCACGCCGGATTCTTCCTTTCCAACTTCGAGTACCACCGTCGCGCCAATCTAGGTGTCCAACATGACCACTCCAGCCGCGGTTGATTTCGCCCCTTCTACGTCTTCATCCTTGACCTTGTGTGTCACGTATTGGCAACACCGGTGCGTGCCTTCGTCCTTGACACGTCCATGAGCCTGGTAATCTTAGATCGGTGCCTCGTCTTTGTCGGCCTTGATAATGTCTTCTTCAGCATCGACACCTTCCTATACGACTTCCTTGATCGCATCACCAACAAGTTCTTCTTTGCGTACTCGTTTGGCACAACCGAAGTATGCCTTCGTCCCTGACGTGCACCTGGTCCTAGAAAAACTATGGCCACTCCTCATCTCCGATGGCTTGGACTGCATCGTCTTTAGCATCGACATCCTCAACGACAGCCTCGATGCGTCTCTGGCATTCTACTCGTGCACTATGCACTTGCGGCTTCATGTGTAGCTACCTTGACACTGGCACACGACCACGACATCGACCAGGTGACCCCTGGCATGGCCACCTCGACCAAGGTTGCAGCGGCCAATGCTCTTGGCTACCTTGACATCGACAAAAAGGTCTACCACCTCGCTTGAGCACCTTATCATCTTCCTCTTCAGTCCAAGCTTTCACACCGCGACACGCCGTCTACGACACTCTCAATGCTACTATCGGGGGATGTCAGCCTACTGTATTTTACTTCGGTTTCTCTCCAGTCTGACCATCCACGATATTCCTGTTGTTAGAGTATTAGGCTTATACAGTTGTTATGATACTTTAGATAGAGTTAGGATATGTTTCTATATTGTCCTAACTTGACTTGTACTCCAAGATGATTCCATATACGCTATATATTCTTCATCCATCATATTTTGTCAAACTCATTTGCACGTGATTTGTCAATCTTGCGCCGTGTGAGCTCGTCGTGAGCATCATAGTGGCGGCTCATTCATCGTGGGATGCGGCGTCGCCACGATAGGTTGTGGTCATCATCGTCGGATGACAGCATGTGGTTCCTTGCGAACTTCACCGATGGATTCTTCGGTTCTGGAGCCGCCTCTCCGAGTAGTGCGGCCCCACGAGCCCAAGGCCCACAATCGTAGATTTATGGATTGTGTGTCTGGGATCCCTGGCCGGTGGCGGGTTTGCTGCCATGTACGTGGTGGCTTCCATAACCGCGGTCTGCAGTGTTTTGGGAATTATGTTGCCCGGTGAGTCCCTCGACATGAAGGACATGTCGAGTTCCTTAGTGTCATCGCGCCTGGCGCTAGGGTCCATGCGCTCCAGCCAAGAGCGTCTCTTGTAGGCGGCGTGGCCGTAGTAGTCTTTGGAGTAGGACCCGCGGATGGAGGAGAGCGCGGCTTGTCGTATGCTTGATTCGTCGGCTGTCCTTCGATGTTTCTCGAGCTCTTTGTACTGCGAAACCTGTCGGTTGTGCTCCTTCACGAGGAGACAGTGGTAGCCCATCAGCATATCACGCGAAGCGTCCTTAGGCAGGGGGTTGCCCCGTACGACCTCTCGGACCCTCTCCCATTCAACCTCGGTGAGGTGAATCTCCTGCCGAGCCGCATCATTACTGTTGGCGGAGTTGGGGTTTGGAGGGTTCAGGGGATTCGGAGGAGGGACATGTCCTCCATTTGCAGCGTTGGGAGGAGCCTATGGATTTCCTCTGTTATCATCGTGAGCGTCAATGATGGCCGCGCACATGAAGCGGTAGGGGAGATCGTTACTCCCGCAGCTCTCAGATCCGGAACCGTAGGTTCCTTCCTCTGTAGGAGGGTCACAGAGATCGGAGTTGCAACTGCTACTGTCATCTGAATTGTACGCCAGCGAGGGTGCACTTAGGACACTAATTGGCGGCACCCACCAAGCAGGTGCGATTGCCGGAGGCACCACCCGTTCAGGGAGGCGAAGGGTGCCAACCTTGCCCACCTGGAAGCATAGGATCCCGAGCATCATGTCCACTTTGTCTCCTACGAAATCAAAGTCTTGGCGAGTCGCCGACGAGTGGACGGTGAAGTCGATGGTGCCAAAGAGAAGATGGTTCTCCATCATAGAGGAGTCGAAGATCGTAGCGGATGGGGCCGTCACGACCGCTATATCAGCATCGCCAGTTCTCACAGACGACACCAATTGACGAGGGTTCGACTCATCAATGCCCATTGTTATGGACTTGGGTTTTAGAGAAGGAGGGGACGCTGGAGATCGCGGAACGGCTAACATACAAGCAACAAGGGGACACGAGGTTTACCCAGGTTTAGGCCCCCGAAGGGGAAACCCTACTCCTGCTTATCTGCTCTTTGTTAATGGCGGTGCCGAAGGTTACAGAGGTGCGCAGATTGGATCTGGCGAGTTGTGTGCTAGGTTATGAGGTGAGTTCCTCCTTGTCGTTCCCTCTTGGCCTTTATATGGGGAGGCCAGGTCTTGAGGTAGGTCGAGTCGGTTACAGATTAGAGTTTTACCCTTTGAATTTCTATCTAAAGCTAGCCGGGTTCTTCAAAGAGTCGCATCCTTTATGGGTCTGGATCAACGGAATCCTCCATGGGCTTCGTCATCAGGAGTGAATAATTGCATGGGCTTCTGCCAGGCCGGACTGGGTAAGCCAACATCAGGCACCCGTAAGGCATACCCATGTCACATACTCTTTCATACCCATTTTGTGTTTACGAGTCTCTGGCATGTTCAAGCTGTGCTAGCTGTTTTCTAGCCAACTCAACTAAAACTCCGAACAGATGAAAAAAAAGATAGACAATATATTACTTCCTCCAATCCATAATAAGTGATGTTGATTTCGTATCTATCTATGATCCATAATAAGCAGAGGGAGTAATATTTAACACTCTCTCATATATAGGCTACTTTAGTTCTAGCGCAGGTTTGGTGTAGGCCACGCACAAAAAATTAATGTTGCGTGAACAGAATCTTAAACTTGAGATCCCTAGGTTCTGTTATCATGTCGAATCGAATTACTAGCCAACTCAATCAAAACACGAAATTAATAAAAAGGGTACTAGACTGTATATTATATTGTCAACATTTCTCTCCACTCTTGATTCCCGAGGGATAAATGTAGAGAAAAAAATGATGAGCGCACATGAAAAAGTTTACTGCATAAATGTGTGACGTCGATGCTCGTTGTGCTTGTTTACTACATAAATCCTTTTATCGATTGTTGCATTCTTTGTGGCATAACCGAATTCGTTTCCTGACCGGGTGTCTATGCAATGGAGCCACCTTCTCGCAAAAGAAAAACAATGGAGCCGTACCAAACAATTTTCTGCTCGGGTCGTCCATTCGATGTTTTATATATCAATTTAATCTCATATGGAATGCCTTCTTTCTAATAAATACTTTCTCCGTTGTCTTGTGTACTTCCTCCGTTTCAAAATATAAGATGTTTTAGGTTTGTGAAAAAATGAATCTAGACTTTTTTTAGAGTGTAGATTCATCCAAAAGTTAAGTATACTTACATACTAAAACAAGTCTAGATTTATTTTCTTCACAAATCTAAAACATCTTATATTTAAAACGGAGGAAGTATTTTGCAACAGACAAAGTATTATACATGCACATGCGGGCTTTAGCTCACTGCAGAGAAAGTTGAAGTATTCAGAATTTATTCATGTTAGCGTACCATGATCTTCTTTGTCTACCACAAGACTACGGGTTAATGGTAAATATCAGTGCCCAATTATCAGAGTTTCAGCTATTTTAAATTTGTATATAACTGTATTTGTGGCAAATTATCGGAGAAACTTGTGAGTTTAGACTAGGGTTGCAGGGCGACAACCGATCTGCGCCGCTTCATAGGAAATTTTTCTTAGTATAGTTTAAAAATCAATAAAATTAGTCTAATTTAAACTTAATTTTGCTTTTGCGGATTTATGTAGGTTGCCGCTTGTAATCCTAGTTTAGACATGTCAAAAAAAGCAAGATGTTATGCATGAGGGGAGATCTATCATCGCAGCATAAAGGGCGATGTGGCAAGCATGATAGTGACGGTGAGAGCAGTACCTATAGCTAATTAGCTTGGATGCAACTATCGATCTCCCTCCCACTATTGGCTGCTTTCCTTTGCAACACAACAAACAGTACACTTGCACCTAGTTAGCTTATTAGATCTAGCCGCCTCTCTATTTCGCTACAGCGCCCTTTTCTTTAGGAGTTTTTCTCTCTAGATTAATTTTTTCTTTAATTTTTCTGTTGGAACTGGTCCGTACTTAACCGAGTAGTCAGCAGATACAGCCATACAGTTCGGCAAATAGCTATATGCATTGAATATGAGAAGATGCAGTTCAAAATTTGTTACATGTACCAAATAATACATGTATAATTAAAATTTGCTCCCTCCGTTCCATAATATAAGATGTTATTATAATCAATACTTATATTACTGGACACCGGTGGAAACAGCCCTATAGGTCCGGGTTGGTACGGGGCTTTAGTCCCGGTTGCCCAACAGGGACGGGGCAATCGGGACTAAAGCTCTAACCTTTAGTCCCGGTTGTCCCACCAACCGGGACTAAAGGGTGCACACGTGGCAGCGACAGAGGGCGGGGGGGAGGGGGGGTGGAGCATTAGTCCCGGTTAAACCCTAAATCCTAAACACGAACCGGGACTAATAACCTGCTGCCGCGGCAGAGATTTGGCCATTTCTGCGCATGGCGAGAATTCATTTGAACATTTTGTTGCGGGCAGCATTTTCGCCACTTTTTGTGCCGCAGAAGAATTCATTTAGGTTGTTTTATTGTTTATTTAGTGTTTTGCACTTATCAATGAAGGAACCTTATATTACACAAGATCATCATGACAATATTACATTCAATACACGGATCGAGTTCATGCACTACATACAAAAGTTGCTATTCGATGCTACCGGCCAATTCTTTCAAAGTTGCTATTTTTACAATCCCTATTGTCTATACACAGCAGAATAGTATTCCCTTTTCGGGTCTAGGACTTCTACATCCAAGAATCCCGCCAATTCCTCCTGAATTGCTCGTACGCGATCCTTTGGCAGAAGACCGTCCCGTAGACGTTCGATCTGATTTAAAAAAGGAGTCAGCCTATATGAATGAAACTAAACACAATTTGTTTGAAATTAAAAATTATAGAAATTTTTTACGTACGTGGAGTTGCTCTAAATTTCTGCCCTTCTCATCGCACGTCTGACGGATGAACTCGCAAACATAGTATCCACATAGATTGTTACCTGGTCCCTGCGTCAGGCACTTTACGAGAACAGAGTTTAATCAAAATAATAATCAAGCATGATAATAACTGTATCAAAACTAGAATCAAAGATATGCGCGGATATAGCTAGTGGTGCTTACATTTAGTGGTTGAAATGTAAGCTCCTCTTTCCAAACACCCCTAGCCTTGTTGGTGAACCGTTTTCAAGCGTTGCCCGGCGTAGAAAACGAATAAAATAAGTTATTAAGTACTTGATATCATAAAATTCACGAACGTTGCCGATATAGTGTCGTAATAATTAGAATTACCGCTGGAGAAGTATCTGCATGTCCTTCCACGTCTAAAGGGGTTTATGTTTCGAGTCCATGACTAGTACACGCCCTTTGTCAAGTTGAATGATTAACAGAATATAGTGGTACCTGCGAATGCATAACTAATCAATTATATACTGAACATCGAGTAAGCGAAATAGAAAGTGTATACAAGAAAATAACACTCACTCGAAGTTGTAAGGAAATAGTATTTCCCTTTTAGTTTCTTAAAACCTTAACGCGTGTACTATATTATCCTCCGTATCCTAGGGGCTTATTTTGATATTAGCTTCATGAACCTAATATGAGTCAATGAAGCCAATGTCATAGATTTGTCCTCTGCTGCATTCGAGAATCTTCATTCTGCATATTACAGTATGATTATATACATGCAATAAACAAAATAATATAGCTGGAGACTAAATTAATTACAGAATTAGTACTTACAGACAATAGGCACTGATGATCGATTTGTCCAAGGCGTCTTGATTGAATAATTGAAATAGTTCATCAAATTCAATGGATATCATGTCATCCTTTTCTTTCTCATGATGCTTTTTTGTAACCCTCAGCACTATCCAGTTAGCCCCGGCCCTTGTGGCATGCATGTACCAGTTATGCAATCTTCGCATTTTTGTTGAAAGATTGTTTTCCTCCTCAGGTTTGACGAGAGGTTTGCCGTACTGGTATTTGTATGCTACTTCACTCACGGGGAAGAACTCTAACTGGGATAAGTACTGGGCAATACTCATACCTTGAGCAGCAGCAGCTTCTCCGTATTGTGCAACTACCTCTTGATCATACTGCTCTTCGGCCCCATATTTGCTCGACCCCACATTGGTTTGAGAAATCACCTTGAGAGGGGCGCAAGTCTGTTTTGCTTGTTCTCCGAGCTGGGCAATAGATTTCTGCTTGCATCGATCGCTCTTCGAGGCTTTTTGTGCCGCATGTGACTTGAGAATAGAACGCTCATAGTCTGATGACAGCTTTGGCTCGGGTTTATGAAGATTCTTTAGCATTTTCAACACTTTGGATTTTTCTTCTTTGATTCTGGGGAACTCTGGCTCTTTCGGTCGCCTCAGCTTAGCGAAAAACGCTGTCGTTTCCGCATCAACGATCGTAGATCTCCTCTTGACAGTCATAAGCTCTCTTGGGAGGAACCTTTGGTACTTTTGGAAGAGGCTCTTGTTTACGTTCGGCGATCGCTTACGGCCTGATGGCGATGCGCTTCGCTTTTTATCCTGAGGCGCCGGCGATGGCTCCCGCGGCGATGGCTGCACCGGAGATTGGTGAGGCGACGGAGCCGGATGAGGCGACGAAGACGGCTGCCGCGGCGGCGACGACCTCGCTGGAGACGGGTGAGGCAGCGGCGAAGATGGCGTGTGATTTGAAGCGATACATTCCTTGACCATAGAATGGTGGCGTTTTTGCGTCTCCCAGCCGATCACATCCCCTTCACTGCAGGGTAGTGAAGATCCAAAACCTCAAAAGTGGGCATGATTTCATCCACGCCGACAACAGCGTAGCCCTCACGGAACGGACGACGGTGGTAAGTTGGTGTGGGTCCAATTGGTAAGGCATAGCCGACCGCCACCTTCATTGATATGTTCACAACTTTGACATGTAGCTCGCGATGTGTCATCTGTGATATCATCCACTGGGTATACAGAGCCATCGTCGGTGCATCATCGTCATCGCCATTGTCATCACCCGGGACCTCGGTGGAAGCCACACTGCTTTTTCGATTATTCGATAGGCCGGTAGCATCGAATGCAGTGTGCTGCTGAGATGGGCCGGTAGTACTTTGCTCTTTAAGTGCGTTAATTTCATCTTGTTGTTGCTTTAATCTTTCTTCAATTAAACGCATTCGCTCTTTCTGACTATCTGCTTCAACTGCCGCCCTGTCCTTTCTCCTCTGACGGCTTCTATCAGGATATTTCTTCCTCTCTTCGGGAAACCCAGTCCTCCATGGTTGGGAGCCTCTTGTGCCTCGTGTTCGTCCATCATGTGCCTCGTATGTTATATATACACCTCCCTTCCGAGTCCAACGTGCCCCCATGCCCGTAAAACCAATTCCTTGCACGTTCTACCCAATCGTCTGTCTCTGGGGTGATCTTTTTATCACGCAATTCATTCTCAAGTTTCTCCCACTTAGGAATGCCAGCCCTGTAGCCACCTTGCCCCATAGTATGGTGATACTTCTTGTTAGCAGCATTCAGCTTGTTCGTTTCAGACATTTTCTTAGCTTTTTCAAATTTCTTGTATTCCACAAACTCAGCCCAGAATGGTTTTATCTTCTCAAACTGAATATTCTTGAAATCGGGAGTCTTCTTTTTCACGACATAGTCAAGGTGCAATCTTTTCTTCCAGTTGGTGAAACACTAGGCCATCTTCTTCAAAGCCCACTCCCTGACCTTAGCCTCCATGGCTCTCCCATGTTGTAAGGCGTCCTCAACTAGATCCTCCGCATTTGGATCCAGCTCTATCTTCGGTAGTTTGAAATTAACCATGAGCCTCTTCCACAGTAAATCTTTGGCGTGGTTAGGGACAAATAAACATGTTCCCTCTTCATCCGCATTAGCAGGCCTATTCCAATTTCTAATGGTGATCGGGATTAAGTCCCTAACGATTACTCCGCATTGTGCCACAAATTTGGTTGCGACAACTTCGGGAGCCGTCGGTTTGCCGTCTTCAGCGACATCTTCGATCCTGAACCTCTCATGGTCTTGAAACTTTTTGGTTGGGCCTCGTCCGCTCTTTTCAGTAGATTCCTTCGATCCGGAGGGCTAAAAGAAGAAAGATCGTCGTTACTATTTCTATATAGATAGCAGATGATTAATTAATGAATTGATTTATATTACATGCACCTCGCTGGAGCGGTCGTCTTCTCGATTACACAAGGCATCGCCTTCTCCCTCGTGGAAGGCAACACCTTCAACCTCAAACAAGTTGTCTATTCCAGTAAAAAGAGGATCACCCTCACCGGAGTTGTTCAGAAACGTTGATACGTCTAAATTATCTTCCCACGGATCACACCTTGGATCAACTCTTCCTTTTCTTCGTCTCTGACGTGTGGGTCCATATTTTCTGCATAGGTGGAAAAACGAATAAGTCAAAGCGGCTAAAGGAGAAAGTTAAGGAGAAACCCTAATATATACATACACAATAATAAAAATGAAGAGAAACCCTAAACCCTAAACCTAGCTACAAAAAGGAAACCGTGTAGTAGATAGGTAACTCTAGCTAAAATCAACTAAAATCAATATTCTAGAGTTCTGAGGGGTGTAAAACCTAGTTCGGAGAAACCTCGGATGCATATGAGAGGGGAACATGAGTATAAGGCTACAAAAGGGAAACTATCCAGCAGATAGGTAACACTAGATACTAACAAAATACCATATTGGAATCGATTTAAGAGGGTTCGGAATGCCCTGGCGAAGGCACATCGTCGAACCCACATGCACCTAAGGGGTATTAATGATTCCTTATCTAAGATAGGGCTTTTAAGTTGCTTGACAATGTGACATCTGATCTCATCTCATCACGTTCTCCTGTCATACTAGATTCTCTGCATCTGATACATCATCTGGATGGACAGGCCAGCGACTATGCATGGCTAAGCGGAACCGGATACAAGCTCTAGCAGTGTACACAAGCCAAACCTAGTTATGCTAGGAGCAATGGATCAGGTAATATAAGCTCAAGGGAGTATGCAATAGATAGGATACTCTATCTATCTATGGTCTTGATCTCGGTCTTCGATCTCGATCTCGATATCGTATTCTACCGAGAAGAACCAAATCACCGGAAAGAAAGGGAAACAATCAACACATGGCATCGATGCAATGCTCAAGCAATGATGATGATACGACAAGTTAATGTGCATTGGAATGTAACCCTAAAGCATGCTCGACAAGTTAATCGGGGTTTCGAGGGGCGCAAACCCTAACTCAAGGAACTCTAGAATCACCTGTTAGGGTTACTAGGGTGTTCTAATTAAACTTGTCATTTAAGTTGTTGAACAATGCATGATTATAGCATAGATAGATAGTTCTCATTTTTCTGAACATTTTGGTATATTATTTGTATTTTTCTGAATTACAGATTAAAAGTTATTGAATTTACAAGTTTTATTCAAATTCTGAAATTATTAAATCAAATGTTTAAACCTTTTGCACCATAGTAACAACTAGCCATAGTGGCTGACAGGTGGGGCCCGGAGCCACCTCAGCAGCCACGCAAGCAAAGGGGAAACAGGGTCATCGGTCACCAGAGAAGGAGCTAGCCCTAGAGGCTGACTGGTGGGACGCGGATGCCACCTAGATGCCACGTTGGGCTCGCCGGCGGGAGCAGCCGCCGCCGCACATCTCGCGCCGCTGTCGCCGCCGCCGCACATCTCGCGCCGCTGTCGCACCCACCCGGGCTTTGCCCGTCGGTGCCTGCCCGTGGCGGCAGGGGGAGGAGGAGGAGGGGGAGGACAGAGGCATGATGGAGAGGGGGAGGATTTGAGGGCCGTACCTGGGCGGCGGTGATGGCTGTGGCGACGGTCGTTGGAGGTGGTGGAGACGGTCGTTGGGCAGCCTGACGGCGGGGTGGCGGCGCGGGAAGCTTGACAAAGCGGCGACACTGACGACCATAGGCAGCTGACGGTGAGGCGGCAGGGCAGAGGCGTCTCCCTGTGCTCTGTGTGCGCATGTCAGAGTTGCAGAGATTGGAGAAAGGAAGAAGAGGAAGAGGCGCGTCGTTATGAAGGGGAAGGAGAATACGTCCCGGTTGGTGGCTCCAACCGGGACTAAAGGGTCATACGTCCCGGTTGGAGCCACCAACCGGGACGTATACTCCAATATTTTCAGCAGACCAAGGGTTGGTAGCGAGGTCTTTAGTCCCGGTTGGTGGTTCCAACCGGGACATATTCCCCTGTTTTCAAAAAAATCAGGTATTTTCTCTCTGTTCCCGCCTTATTTTTTATTTTGGGGTTTAAATTTGTATTGTTTTTTAAATGATAATTAATTTGGAATTTAGAAAAACTTTAAACATAAAAAGTGTTTGGATTTGAATAAATAATTCAAAACCATTTTCTATTTTAAAAAATAATTAATGTAACCATTTAAAATATGAACCATTTGCAATTAAAAATGAATTAACTTATATTTTTTTAATATCAACTTGGAATTTAGAAAAACTTTAAACATAAGAAGTGTATGGATTTGAATAAATAATCCAAAACCATTTTCTATTTTTAAAAAATAATTAATGTAACCTTTTAAAATGAATTAACTTATATTTTTGAATATTAATTTGGAATTTAGAAAAACTTTAAACATAAAAAGTGTTTGGATTTGAATAAATAATTCAAAACCATTTTCTGTTTTAAAAAATAATTAATGTAACCATTTAAAATATGAACCATTTACAATTAAAAATGAATTAACTTATATTTTTTTAATATCAATTTGGAATTTAGAAAAACTTTAAACATAAGAAGTGTATGGATTTGAATAAATAATCCAAAACCATTTTCTATTTTTAAAAAATAATTAATGTAACCTTTTAAAATGAATTAACTTATATTTTTGAATATTAATTTGGAATTTAGAAAAACTTTAAACATAAAAAGTGTTTGGATTTGAATAAATAATTCAAAACCATTTTCTGTTTTAAAAAATAATTAATGTAACCATTTAAAATTAATGTAACTTAAAATATGTACCGGTTGGGAGATAGTTTATGTAAGGTGGTCTAGTATTTTAAGAAAATGGGACGGTAGCATTCTGAAACGGCATTTTGGTGGTTACTTCACAAAACGACCCGTTTTTT
Organism: Avena insularis; assembly: GCA_023614405.1. NCBI lineage: Eukaryota > Viridiplantae > Streptophyta > Magnoliopsida > Poales > Poaceae > Avena > Avena insularis. The sequence goes on along the minus strand of CM042693.1, from coordinate 54,251,758 downwards.
GCGCTTGGAAAATGGAAAAGGGCTTTTCCGTGCGACAAAAAGGAAAACTTCCTCCTGCAACATTGTTCTCCATACCAATGTCCACACACATGCATAATATGGGCACAACATCACAAACTATGCCGTGATTCAGCATATAACATCGGTCATTTGGATCGAAAGCCATGAAACCTCGAACATGATAGGTAATTTTGTGAAGGTTTTTTTGAAACGTGATCAATATACCAAGTCTGGTATTTTTCCTTTCAACTATGTAACAAAATATGACACCACGCGAAGGATTTTTATTGTTCGGATTTTTTTTGAATTTATTATGCCCGTTTTGAATTATCTGAATTTCTAACTATGGTCGAACCGGTGTGCATGAAGATAGGGGACGAGCATCGTTAGAACTTGCATTGGATCTCTAAAGAAACCACATATTGAGAGTCTAAAAATGAATTTTTCAAACAATCACGGGCGATAGATCATGTACCTGTAGTACAAACTGGACCCACTTCCTGCCGATTCGGCAGACATTTGTCCTTTTTACCCGGGATGGACGAAAAGGTTTGAGATGTACCAGTTGGGAGATAGTCCATGTAAGGTGGTCTAGTATTTTAGGAAAATGGGATGGTAGCATTCTGAAATGGCATTTTGGTGGTTACTTCACAAAACGACCCGTTTTTTGCGCTCGGAAAATGGAAAAGGGCTTTTCCGTGCGACAAAAAGGAAAACTTCCTCCTGCAACATTGTTCTCCATACCAATGTCCACACACATGCATAATATGGGCACAACATCACAAACTATGCCATGATTCAACACATAACATCGGTCATTTGGACCGAAAGCCATGAAACCTCGAACATGATAGGTTATTTTGTGAAGGTTTTTTCGAAACATGATCAATATACCAAGTCTGGTATTTTTCCTTTCAACTATGTAACAAAATATGACACCACGCGAAGGATTTTCATTGTTCGGATTTTTTTTGAATTTATTATGCCCGTTTTGAATTATCTGAATTTCTAACTATGGTCGAACCGGTGTGCATGAAGATAGGGGACAAGCATCGTTAGAACTTGCATTGGATCTCTGAAGAAACCACATATTGTGAGTCTAAAAATGATTTTTTCAAAAATCACGGCGATAGATCATGTACTGTAGTACAAACTGGACCCACTTCCTCGATTCGGCAGACATTTGTCCTTTTTACCCGGGATGGACGAAAAGGTTTGAGATGTACCGGTTAGGAGATAGTCCATGTAAGGTGGTCTAGTATTTTAGGAAAATGGAACGGTAGCATTCTGAAACGGCATTTTGGTGGTTACTTCACAAAACGACCCGTTTTTTGCGCTCGGAAAATGGAAAAGGGCTTTTCCGTTCAACAAAAAGGAAAACTTCCTCCTGCAACATTATTCTCCATAACAATGTCCACACACATGCATAATATGGGCACAACATTACAAACTATGCCGTGATTCAGCACATAACATCGGTCATTTGGACCGAAAGCCATGAAACCTCGAACATGATAGGTCATTTTGTGAAGGTTTTTTGAAACATGATCAATATACCAAGTCTGGTATTTTTCTTTTCAACTATGTAACAAAATATGACACCACGCGAAGGATTTTCATTGTTCGGATTTTTTTGAATTTATTATGCCCGTTTTGAATTATCTGAATTTCTAACTATTGTCGAACGGTGTGCATGAAGATAGGGGCGAGCATCGTTAGAACTTGCATTGGATCTCTGAAGAAACCACATATTGCGAGTCTAAAATGATTTTTCAAAAATCATGGGCGATAGATCATGTACTGTAGTACAAACCGGACCCACTTCCTCCGATTCGGCGGAACATTTGTCCTTTTACCGGGATGGACGAAAAGGTTTGAGATGTACGGTTGGGAGATAGTCCATGTAAGGTGGTCTAGTATTTTAGGAAAATGGACGGTAGCATTCTGAAAGCGGCATTTTGGTGGTTACTTCACAAAACGACCCGTTTTTGCTCGGAAAATGGAAAAGGGCTTTTCCGTGCGACAAAAAGGAAAACTTCCTCCTGCAACATTGTTCTCCATACCAATGTCCACACACATGCATAATATGGGCACAACATTACAAACTATGCCGTGATTCAGCATATAACATCGGTCATTTGGACCGAAAGCCATGAAACCTCGAACATGATAGGTCATTTTGTGAAGGTTTTTTCGAAACATGATCAATATACCAAGTCTGGTATTTTTCCTTTCAACTATGTAACAAAATATGACACCACACGAAGGATTTTCATTGTTCGGATTTTTTTGAATTTATTATGCCCGTTTTGAATTATCTGAATTTCTAACTATGGTCGAACCGGTGTGCATGAATATTGGGGACGAGCATCGTTAGAACTTGCATTGGATCTCTGAAGAAACCACATATTGCGAGTCTAAAAATGATTTTTTCAAAAAATCACGGGCGATAGATCATGTACCTGTAGTACAAACCAGACCCACTTCCTACCGATTCGGCAGACATTTGTCCTTTTTACCCGGGATGGACGAAAAGGTTTGAGATGTACCAGTTGGGAGATAGTCCATGTAAGGTGGTCTAGTATTTTAGGAAAATGGGACGGTAGCATTCTGAAACGGCATTTTGGTGGTTACTTCACAAAACGACCCGTTTTTTGCGCTCAGAAAATGGAAAAGGGCTTTTCCGTGCGACAAAAAGGAAAACTTCCTCCTGCAACATTGTTCTCCATACCAATGTCCACACACATGCATAATATGGGCACAACATCACAAACTATGCCGTGATTCAGCACATAACATCGGTCATTTGGACCGAAAGCCATGAAACCTCGAACATGATAGGTCATTTTGTGAAGGTTTTTTCGAAACATGATCAATATACCAAGTCTGGTATTTTTCCTTTCAACTATGTAACAAAATATGACACCACGCGAAGGATTTTCATTGTTCGGATTTTTTTTTGAATTTATTATGCCGTTTGAATTATCTGAATTTCTAACTATGGACTACCACGAAGGATTTTCATTGTTAGCGAGACATTTAGTCCGGATGTAGTCACAAACCGGGACTAAAAATATTTTCCGCCATTTCCCACCTCTTCCGCCAAGTTTTCCGCCCTTTCCTTTCTACTAGAGCTTTTAGTCCCGGATGTAGTCACTAACGGGACTAAAGATATTTCCCGCCATTTCCCAAAGCTTCACGCCAAGTTTTCCCGCCCTTTCCCTCTATATTTAGGGTGACCGTGTCATGGCTATCCACACATCCACACCTGCCTCTCTTAGAACACTGGACAACGCCTACTGGGCCATTCTGACCCTCGAGGAGACCGAGGCGCTGTGCGCCTCCAACTACCCTTGTCCGCTGGCTACCGCCGCCCGCCGGCTGGATCTTTGGCCGCTGGAGGGTTCTGTCCCTCTGTCCCTCAAGGTTCCGCACGCCATGGCCATCTGGCTCCACTTCTACCACGAGCTCACGCCGGAGCAGCGGATGGATCCCAGTGGGATCCCGACAACTATGACACCTGGAATGCCTTCTTCGCTAATAGGCGAGAAAGGGAGCTCGCCCAGTCGAGGGTGATGGCCCGCCACGGTGAACCACAACGGCCGTGCCGTGCGTGGTGGGCGAACCGTACTATCATCGGAGTGATGCGCTACATCGCCGGGGGAGACCATCCTCGCCTACGGTGCCCACGAGTCCACACGCCACAGGCCCACACGCCGTCTTCGAGACCCTCTCCTACCCTCCGTGAATCCGAGGATGGAATGTCCCCTGGTTTATGCCATGGATTGGCTGAGGATCCCTGGCGGTGGCGATGGCGATGATGATGACGGCGACGATGAAGACCACGAAGCTGCGTACTATAGGACTAGGCATGATTATGACTAAAGGGGCGGCTTTAGTCCCGAGTGTTAGCTAGTCGGTTTGTCGGTTTGTCCCAGTTTTAATATTAATAAATGTCTTGAGTGTTACCTAATAAATAGAGGGAAATGCCTATATAAAGAGAGGGTTCATATTTAGTCGGTTGGAGAAACCAACATGATGAAGGATTGCGGCAGTGGGCAGACAACACTAATAATAGGGGTGAGTGTCGACATTATGTCGTGCGGCTTATACCTTGTCCCGGATGGTGTCACCAACCGGGACTAAAGATGAACCTTTAGTCCCGGTTGGAGACACCAACCGGGACTAAAGATGAGTCAGCACTAATAATAGGGGTGAGTGTCGACATTATGTCGTGAGTGTCGACATTATGCCGAGATGCTTGTACTATAAATATGCATCCTTGTGAGTCCAGTCCTCCAGCCAGTTTGAGGCATCTCCAAGATGGTTTTAGAGAGCAGGGACACCACTACGGCCAGTTTCGAGGAGATGCCGAGTCCCGGGCATCTCCGAGAAACTGGTCATAGAGGCACTCCTAATATGTGAAATTAGTTAGCTCGGCGTATTGATCTAGTTAGTGAAGTTACAAGCTGCAAGATGGTTTTCGAGTAGGGACACCACTTGCGGCCAGTTTGAGGAGATGCCGACGGGCCCAGTCCTCCGGCATCTCCAAGAAACTGGTCATAGAGGCACTCCTAATATGTGAAATTAGTTAGCTCGAGGCGTATTGATCTAGTTAGTGAAGTTACAAGCTACAAGATGGTTTTCGAGCGAGGACACCACTGCGGCCAGTTTCAGGAGATGCCGATGGAGCCCATCCTCGGCATCTCCAAGAAACTGGTCATAGAGGCACTCCTAATATGTGAAATTAGTTAGCTCAGGCGTATTGATCTAGTTAGTGAAGTTACAAGCTGCAAGATGGTTTTGAGAGCAGGGACACCACTGCGGCCAGTTCGAGGAGATGCCGACGGAGCCCAGTCCTCGGGCATCTCCGAGAAACTGGTCATAGAGTCACTCCATAATATGTGAAATTAGTTTGCTCAGATGAGTATTGATCTAGTTAGTGAAGTTACAAGCTGCAAGATGGTTTTAGAGCGAGCAGGGACACCACTACGACCAGTTTAGGGGAGATGCCGACGGAGCCTCCGGCATCTCCAAGAAACTGGTCATAGAGGCACTCGGTCCAGCCACAAACGGGACTAACACTCAAGACATTTATTAATATTAAAACTGAGACTACAAAACGGGACTAAAGGCCACAAACCATGAAAGATATCCTTGTCAAGCCACAAACCGCGAAAGACATGAACTAGAGTTACATAATATGAGCATGAACTTCTTGGCATATGTCATTCCTTGTGACCGCTTGACGTAACCATGGAGCATCTTATTTACTTAACGGAATGCTTGGGTCAGTTTTCACTTTGTGAAGGCGAATTTCATCAAACTTATTATAATCTTGACATGTACATCTTGTCCTCGATTCCCACGATGTTTCTTTTCCCGAAAGAACTATGTGGCTTTGGCTCATCATATGATGTATTTGTTTGCATATTTTTCTTTTTTCGATGCGGAGGACATGTCCTTCACATAGAAAACCTGAGACACATCATTGGCTAGGACGAATGGTTCATCTCTATAACCAAGATTGTTGAGATCCACTGTTGTCATTCCGTACAACTGGTCTATCTTTACCCCTTCCCCATTCAGGTTGACCCATTTGCAGCGAAACAAAGGGACCTTAAAAGAGACTCCATAGTCTAGTTCCCATATCTCCTCTATGTAACCATAATATGTGTCCTTTTGTCCATTCTCGTCTATTGCATCAAAGCAGACACCACTATTTTGGTTGGTGCTCTTTTTATCTTGGGCGATCATGTAGAATGTATTCCCATTTATTTCGTACCCTTGGAAATTCAATACAGTAGAAGATGGTGACGCGGCCAACAAGTATAGCTGATCTCCAACAGTGGTGTCATTCAAGAGATGTGTCTGCATCCAACCACCGAAAGACTTCATGTGTTCATCTGTAATCCATGATTCAGGCTTCCCCGGGTTTTTGGAGCGTACAATATTCTTGTGTTCCTCGATATACGGAGCTGCCAAGGTGGAATTATGTAGAACTGTGTAGTGTGCTTTAGTGAAAGAATCCCCGTCCCTACATATCATTGCTTTATTTCCCAGCATGCCTTTTCCACTTAGTCTTCCCTCATACCGCGAGTCAGAAACACCAATCGGCTTAAGGTCAGGAATAAAGTCAACACAAAACTCAATGACCTCCTCTGTTCCATATCCCTTGGAGATGCTTCCTTCTAGTCTAGCACGGTTATGAACATATTTCTTTAAGACTCCCATGAACTTCTCAAAGGGGAACATATTGGGCAGAAATACCGGACCGAGAATGGCAATCTCTTCCACTAGATGAACCAGGAGATGCGTCATAATATTGAAGAAGGATGGTGGGAACACCAATTCAAAACTAACAAGACATTGTACCACATCCTTCTGTAACCTTGGCAGAATATCTGGATTGATTACCTTCTGAGATATTGCATTGAGGAATGCACACAGCTTCACAATGGGTACTCGAACATTTTCCGGTAGAAGCCCCCTCAATGCAATCGGAAGCAACTGCGTCATAATCACGTGATAGTCATGAGACTTCAGGTTTTGGAACTTTTTATCTGCCATATTTATTATCCCCTTTATATTAGATGAGAAGCCCGACGACACCTTGATACTGTAAAGGACTTAAAAAAAGTTTTCCTTCTCTGCTTTGGTAAGAGCATAGCTGGCACGACTTAAGTGACGCCCTTTATCCGTCTTGTTATGTGTATGCATGTTCTTTGGGTCTTTCATAATTTGTTGGTCCTCCCGTGCTTCAAGTGTATCTTTTGTCTTCCCATACACGCCTAGGAATCCTAGCAGGTTCATGCAGAGATTCTTCGTCACGTGCATCACGTCGATTGAAGAGCGGACACGCAGGACTTTCCAATATGGCAGCTCCCAAAATATAGATTTCTTCTTCCACATGGGTGCGTGTCCTGTAGCGACGTAGTTCGAACCGACCGACCGCCGACCCTTTCTAAAGATTACTTCTATGTCCTTGACCATACCAAATACATCATCACCAGCAGGGAGTTCAGGCTTCTTCCGGTGATCTGCCTCACCTTTGAAATGCTTGCCTTTCTTTCTTACGGGATGATTGGTTGGAAGAAATCATCGATTCGCCAGGTACACAACCTTCTTGCATTTATGCAAATATGTACCTTCGGTCTTATCTAAACAGTGGGTGCATGCCTTATATCCCTTGTTTGTACATCTCCGAAGGTTACTAAGAGCAGGCCAATCATTGATGGTTACGAATAACAACCCTCGTAGATTAAATGGCTCATGTTTGTTCTCATCCCACGCACGTACACCTGGTTTGCCCCACAACTATAAGATTTCTTCAACTAATGGCCTAAGGTACACATCAATGTCGTTGCTCGGTTGCTTCGGGCCTTGGATGAGCACTGGCATCATAATGAACTTACGCTCCATGCACAACCAAGGAGGCAGGTTGTAGATACATAGAGTCATGGGCCAGGTGCTGTGACTGCAGCTCTGCTCCCCAAAAGGATTCATGCCATCTGTACTTTGACCAAACCATAAGTTCTTTGCGTCACCTGCAAAGTCTGGGAAGTCTCTCTCGATTTTTCTCCACTGTGACCCATCAGCAGGGTGTCTCAACTTCCCGTCTTTCTTACGGTCTTCTTTGTGCCATCGCAACAACCTCGCATGCTCTTTGTTTCTGAACATGCGTTTCAACCTTGGTATTATAGGAGCATACCACATAACCTTAGCAGGAACCCTCTTCCGGAGGGGCTCTCCCTCAACATCACCAGGGTCATCTCGTCTGATCTTATACCGCAACGCGTTGCATACCGGGCATTTATCTAAATTCTCATACTCCTTACCGCGGTAGAGGATGCAGTCATTAATGCATGCATGTATCTTTTGCACATCTAATCCCAGAGGACAGAGAGTCTTCTTTGCTTCGTAGGTACTCTCGGGAAGTTCGTTATGTTTTGGAAACTTCGGCTTCATTATTTTCAGCATCTTTTCAAATGAGGAGTCAGTTAGACCACACTCTGCCTTCCATCGCAACAATTCCAGTGTGGTACCGAGCTTTGTGCTGCCATCTTCATAATTTGGGCACAACAATTTCTTGTGATCTTCTAACATGCCCTCTAACTTCAACTTCTCATTTTCTGTTTCACAGTCTCGCTTTGCATCAGAAATGACCCTACCAAGTTCATCAGCCGGCTCATCTGATGCCCGTTCTTCACCTCTTTCCTCTCCATTGTCTTCCATTGCAAGATCATCAGATTCAGGAAACATATGATGATAGTTGTTATCATCATCTTCTTCTTCACCATCTTCCATCATAACCCCTCTTTCCCCGTGCTTGGTCCAGCAATTATAGTTGGGCATGAAACCTTTCATAATCAGGTGGCCGCGAATGATTTTCGAGGAAGAGTACTCCTTGTTGTTCCGACATTGAACACATGGACAACGTATAAATCCATTCACTTTGTTTGCCGTAGCCACATCGATAAATTTATCCACGCCTTTGATATACCCGGCTACGCGCCGGTCACCGTACATCCATTCCCGACCGTTCATCTGCATCATATAAGTAAATTTATCAAAAAACAGGACATCATAAATAGTGAAACCAATTCACACCGACACATGAATTGTATCAATGACCTAGAAAAGATAAGATTGCTAACCTCGATCGAGGGAAATAAAGAGGAGAAAGCTCAAGTGCGTCTCGGACACCTTCTATATTTTTGTTCTATGAGAAATTCAACGGGATTATTCACTCAAACATTTCAACAAACACCTTCAATGCATGCATGAGAAAAAACTAGCACACCCCCTCACACCTTCCACCATTCGAAAAAACAAAGTGGAGGCAGAGGGGGCTGGGGCGTTGCATTTATAGAGGGCAGGGGGTCTTTAGTCCCGGTTGGAGCCAGCAACCGGGACTAAAAGCGTACACGCCACGTGGTTGTGGCCAAATCTTTAGTCGGTTGGTGGCTCCAACCGACGATTCCCCTTACCAACCGGGACGCATGCCCCCTGGCCCCATGCCCGCTCCAACCGGGACGCGTGCCAGCATTAGTCCCGGTTGGTGGCGCAACCGGGACAAATGCTCTGAGGGGTCGCGAACGGATAGCCCTTTTTCCACTAGTGGGACCAAGGAAGTAGTAATAGACATTAATTCATATGGAATTTCATAAATATACATGTCCTTGTTTTTCAGATCGCATGATTATGAATTGAAGCATTCCCCCGTCTCTCAATTAGTATTGGTCGGATTTTGTCAAATTTGGACCTTTTGAAAAATTGGACCTTTAGTCTACTAGTAAACACTAGTAGAAAACGGACCTTTGGTCACAGCCCGAGCCATTTCAAGCTCACACGATCATCCCTCTCAAATTTCTCCCCTCAAGCTCGAGTTCTTCCCCATTTTTCTCAAGATTTGTGAAGATTTTTTGGCTCCACATCTATCAAGGGTCCTAAGAGGTTAGAAACTTTATCATTTCATCTCTCATTGCTTGTTTTAGCTCATTTCATGCTCTAGAAATGGATAGATTTTGTGTGGATTCTATCTCTATATCTGGTTAATTTGGCACATATAGTTCTCGAAATTCATTTGATTCATCGAAGCACATAGATACATGAGTTCATCCTATCTACATATCTTGGTTTGACACGTTGTCTTGAAATCCAGACGGTTCACAGTGCATATCATGTCACCATCGAGCAACAAAATATTCTTCTTTATTCTACCTGTCGTCACAAAATCCATTGAAATAAAAATAAGTACCAAAACTATGAAGGCACACATATATATAGTGGCACCCTAGCATTTTAGTTAATCATCGGCCAATTAAGAAAGAAAGAACAAACATGAACACGCCAAGGAGCTACCAAATTAAATTAGGGAGTGCCTCTATGGCGAGCTCCTCGAAGATGTCTGATGACGAGGCATCCTAAGACATCTTCGAGAAGCTCTGCAATAGTGGTGCCCCTGCTCTCGCACACCATCTTTTAGTTCATATCTTTTCTAGCTAAATCAGTATGCTGGTGGAGCTAACTAATTTCCCATATTAGGGAGTGCCTCTACGACGAGCTCCTCGAAGATGTCTGAGGACGAGGTCCTAAGACATCTTCGAGAAGCTCCGCCGTAGTGGTGTCCCTGGTCTTGCACACGATCTTTCTTGCAGTTGATAGTTCACAAGGAATCCTATTTATAGATTAAGTAGCACAACATAGTGTCAACACTCACGACATAATGTCGACACTCACCCCTATCATAGTGTCGCCACCCCTAAAAAATGTCGCCACTCACTGGCATAGTGTCCACTCACGACATATAGTGTCGTCACCCACTTTTAGTCCCTATTGGAGTGTCCTTTAGTCCTGGTTGGAGACACCATTCGGGACTAAATGGGCTCATGTCGGCCCCAGCCTGCCGCAACCCCTTTAGTCCCGGTTGGTGTGTCCAATCGGGACTAAAGATGTAGTAGAAAGTTTTTAAATCAGTGCTTGTTTGATGTATACGATGTGTTCTTTTATTTTTAGACTAGTACTACTCTTAGCATCATGATTTTGTTTGATGAACTTATGAAATGCAGATGAGACGGCAATGGATGTACGCTGACCGAATCTCTGACGAGTTCATTAAAGGCGTGCGTTCTTTTCTCGTTGTGGCAGAGGCAAACAAGCGGAATGGTTTTATGTGTTGTCCATGTGGTGAGCGTCGGAATCAGAAGGAATACTCTTCCTCAAGAGTCCTTCATGGCCATTTGTTTCGGTCCGGTTTCATGTCTGGCTATAATTGTTGGACCAAGCACGGAGAAAGAGGGGTTATGATGGAAGACAACAAAGATGAAGAGAATGATGACAACTATCCTATGTCCCCTGAATACGGTGGTACTACAATGGAAGACAATGATGAAGAAGAAGCAGAAGAACGTGCATCATATGAGCCAGATGATGATCTTGGTCGGTCCATTGCTGATGCAAAGGGAGAATGTGATAGCGAAAGGGAGAGGTTGAAATTTGAGCATATGTTAGAGGATCACAACAAATTGTTGTCCTGAATTGCGAAGATGGCCACAAAAAGCTAGGCAGCACACTGAAATTGCTGCAATGGAGGGCAGAGGTCGGTGTGCCTGACAAGGGATTTGAAAATTTGTTGAAGATAATGAAGAAGCTGCTTCCAAAGGATAACGAACTGCCCGCCAGTACTTACGAAGCAAAGAAAGTTGTCTACCCTCTAGGATTAGAGGTACATAAGATACATGCATGCATTAATGAATGCATCCTCTACCGCGGTGAGCAGTACGAGAATTTGGATGCATGCCCAGTATGCACTGCATTGCGGTATAAGATCCGACGAGATGACCCTGGTGATGTTGAGGGGGAACGCCCGAGGAAGAGGGTTCCCGCCAAGGTGATGTGGTATGCTCCTATTATACCACGGCTGAAACGTTTGTTCATAAACGAAGAGCATGCCAAATTGTTGTGATGGCACAAAGAAGGCCGTAAGAAAGACGAGATGTTGAGACACCCCGCTGATGGGTCGCAGTGGATAAAAATTGAGAGAAAGTACCCATACTTTGCAGGTGACGCGAGAAACTTATGGTTTGGTCTAAGTACGGATGGCATGAATCCCTTTGGGGAGCAGAGCTGCAGTCATAGCACATGGCCTGTGACTTTATGTATCTATAACCTTCCTCTTTGGTTGTGCATGAAGCGGAAGTTCATTATGATGCCAGTGCTCATCCAAGGCCCGAAGCAACCCGGCAACGACATTGTTGTATACCTAAGGCCATTAGTTGAAGAACTTTTATAGCTATGGCACGGACAAGGTGTACATGTGTGGGATGAGCACAAACGTGAGGAATTTAACCTACGGGCATTGTTGTTCGTAACCATCAATGATTGTTCTTCTCTTATCGTCATTAGATACTCCATCAGTATCTATGGGGTGGCATCACATCATGGCGATGTTCAGTTGACCCTTCACCTTGATCCCGCGTATCCTGTGTGGGGAGAGGCGGTGGAGTAACTAGCTGATACTGGCCAAACCAGTCTACCTGCGCATGTTGTGTCTGCTGATCCTTGTCGTCATTAGTGCCCCATGAACCGTAGTCTCCTGCCCGTGTACAAGAAATTAAGTAATGAATGATGTCATGCTGCATCTAACAATAGTAGGAAGGGACAAGCTTACCCTGAGGATGAGATTGTGGTCGATAAGCGAAGTCCATGTAGGGGATCTGCTGCTGCCACTGGTCGAAAGTAATCTGGTTCTGCTGCCACTGGTCGAAGTAAACTGCGATTGCTGCCACGGGTCGGAAGTAAACTGTGATTGCTGCCACCCCGAGCCTCTAGCCTGGTCTAGAGGTGGTGCTCTCGGCGGGGCCTGCTGTAGGAGTCGTGGGCGAGGCCCGTGGCGGAGTAGAGGAGGAATCTGCTGCTCGTGCCACCCCGAGCCTCCAGCCTGGTCTGGAGAAGGTGGCTGCTGCATGGGTGGACGCTGGGCACGCTCCTCTATGGATCGACACGGTGGGCGCTGCTGCGTGGAGCGATGTGGGGCGCGCTCCTCCACCGATTGACGCGGTGGGCACTGTGCTGCTCGGTGTTGAACGAAGTCCGAGACGCTGGTGCACATGATGGTCGCGTAGACACGCCATAGCTTCTCCTCGACACGCTGGGCAAAGGACTGATCCTGCTAACGAGGCACAAGAGAAACGGACGAAAGCGATCGTCCGTACTGAGCCACCTCAGTCTGTAACTCCCACGTCATGTCGGCCTGCATTTGTCTCATAGTTAAGTACGCACTATATAGGCACTCATGTTCATTATGCTCTAAAAAAGTACTTACCACTAACCCGTTGGAGTCATTGAGTGGAGGTGTTGCTAGTTTTCTGAGAGTACCTGTCATTACAATTTGTTAGACCATCATTAAAGAACAGAGATGAAGTAAGACACAATCCTGATGTACATATATTTACTTACGTGTGCACGACATCTGGAAGGGGAACATCTGGACGTGGGGGATCTACCATCTGGCAAAGACCGAACTGCTGCATGACCCTCTATTGAGACATCTCCTCAACTAGGCAATCAAAGATGATCTTCGATTTAGTCAGCCAGTACTCTCGATCTCTAGTGCACATAATATATAAACCCGTTGGGATATTGTGCATGTCGTTCCTGCAAGGTGTACGGCTCCCAAATCATGACATCCTATTTCATTGTGTCGAACTGCTCGCTAAAGGATGGATAGCATCTATAGACTTGCCCTCCCGCGAAACAACACTGCATGACAAAATAGTTGTTAGTATCATTCATATTGTAGTACCAGAAGTGCAGTTTATTAAGACGTTACACTGACCTTGCGACGGGTCTAGTGAGTGCCAAATGTAGGCAAGTCAATTTGCTCTTCGTCGAACAACAGGTCAGACCGATAGACAATTGTTTCATGTTCCTTGTTGCCCACTATTTGGTTGACACTTACTTCTGGATGGCAGATAGGAAACCTCTCCCATGAACATAGTTGTAGCAATAATGGGAAACCTAGCAAGGCAGAATTGTCCTTGGTTAAATGGCAAGCATTGCACATACCTCGGTATGTAGCTGCTAAGATAGCTGAACCCCAACTCCACTGTGTGTTGTCTTCCTGGCATGTCGTTTCCGCGATACCTCTAGCAAAATGGATGTATCGTGCACTAATGGTCGACATGTGGTTCTCAGTGAACATCACCTTCCTGATCAGCCACATAATGTATGCCTCCAGGCTGCGTGTAATCTGTGGCGCAGTCATCGGAGTGGCTAGGAACCCAAACCTCTGGATCTGCATTGGCAAATAGAACAATTATTGGTACTGCTCCAACCAAATAGAACAATTGGCAAATATCACGGATAGAACAATACGAAGAATAAAACGCACCTGATACTGCTCCAACCATCCAAATTTTGGCCCATGATTGTCACTATAAAAGGCATGAGCTCCATCACGGATGCCAAAGAACCGTTGGGCCATGTCTTGGGCCCAATTTGTCGGTGGATTCACTGGACCTATGGGAACGCCAACCAATGGAAGTCCCAGCAAGTATGAGACATCCTGAAGGGTAGGAGCCATCTCTCCCCATCGAAAGTGGAAAGTGTGAGTATCGGGCCTCCATCGATCCACCAAGAACGTGAGCAAAGACGAGTCGTAGTGTAGGCAACTAGTCTGGAACCCATGGTGTCGGCCTTCTATATCCTCCATACAAGTGGCCTCAACCAAATGAACGAATGGTAAGAGCCTAGCCCACTTCAATCTGCATATGGAGATACCACAATAGTTTAGTTACTCTGGCATATAAATATCCCAACAACAAGAGAAATAAATGTCACATGCCTCTGAAGCCAATCAGGGTGTATGCACCAGTTCGACATGGGAGTGCGAGTCACTAGGTGCTTCAAGGTCCCCGGGTTAGCATCCAGTACCGTCGACCGGTGCTTTCTATCTATGTCAGCATTCAGCAAAGATCCTGCCATTTGCACATTACAAATTTAAGACATAGTTCCACACATATAACAAATTTAAGACATAGTTCCACACATATAACAAATTTAAGACATAGTTCCACACATATTACAAATTTAAGGCATAGTTCCACACATGTTACAAATTTAAGACATAGTTCCACACATATTACAAATTTAAGACATAGTTCCACACATGTTACAAATTTAAGACATAGTTCCACACATATTACAAATTTAAGACATAGTTCCACACATTTTACAAATTTAAGACATAGTTCCACACATATTACAAATTTAAGACATAGTTCCACACATATTACACATCTAGTTTCTTCCTCTACCTCTTCTTCCTCGGCTACCACGTCCACGAGGAGCAGCTCCTCCAGTCCTGAAGATGTGGCAATTGGTGTCTATATGACCAAATTGATTACATAGAAAACATTGCCTAGTAGGGCCTCCGGCTTCAGATTCATCCATATCATTACGGATGCGGACACATTGTTGCCTTCCTCTTCCTGTCTGCATTAGTTCAGGATCTGGGATGTAAACCCTTTCACCTGGATTTACTTTGTTGAAATTTCCCCATGCCCTATATCCCATCATCTCGCATGTCCATGTATTGACCACCGCCTCCTTAAGGAAATAAGGAGACACAAACGAGATCGCATCCATACCCATCAGCCCGCATGCAGCTAGTACATACGAGCAAGGCAGATGCAACAGCTTGGGTTTATTGCATGTGCACTCACACGTTGGCCAGGCTTTGTTGCCTATATTCACCTCCTGTGTCTTTACCTCTTCTCCAGTTCTAATCTGGTTGGAAGGGAGGCATACCTCGAACCTTATTTCCTGATTAACGATGGCGACGACATGCATGGATCGAGCCTTCTCCATCTTGGCATCCATGTAATGCATGATCTTTGAACAGTACCTCGTGTTTGGGTTGTTCATGATATGCATCTGAGTCATCTGGAGTCTGTCTCTGAAGTACTTCAGAGTTCCGGTGAAAATACACTCCACAATGGCTATTAATGGCAGAGCCCTGCTTCCTCTCAAGACGAAGTTGTAAGTTTCAGCCAGATTTGTAGTCATGACGCCAAACCTAGCACCATGAGTGTCATGCAGCAGAGATCACCTCTCTACAGGCTCGTGTTGTATTCATTCCTGAATTTTTTTAATCCTTCTGCCAGGCCTTCTAGTACCGGGTTGGTCAAATCCTGGCAAGTCACAAAGGGCAATGGGTTCTTCCTCCGGTGGTGATGCTCCTGTTGTTGCCTGTGCAGCTAACGCCGCTGCATGATCCACGACCGCTGCTGCTCTAGCTGCTCTCCCCTGGGTCACATGTTTTTTAGTGAAGTCATCCAGATAGCCACGACACTTGATGTACTTACACTCTTGGTTCTGCTTGCAAAGGTTCTTGAATAGGTTCATAAGGGCCTTGTTCTTGAACTATGAGAAAAAGTTGGCCCCTCGATGCCGCATGCACCAACGACGCTGCATGTCCAGCCATGGAGTTACTTCATCAGGAGTGGGTTGTGTGAGCTTCTTTATCGCACTTAGTATACCTGGATGCCTATCATGAAGGACGCATACATTCGGTGTATCTCTCACAATTGCTATCTTCAGCTGCCTGAAAAACCATACCCAACTCTCGGTGTTCTCACTATCCACGAAAGAAAATGCAAGTGGAACAACTTGATTGTTTCCATCTTGACCTATGGCAGTCAATATCTGACCCCTGTACTTGCCAGTGAGAAATGTACCATCCACACAAATGACTGGTCGACAATGAGTGAAAGCTCCTATGCATATAGCAAATGAGAAGAACACTCGATGAAGCACCCTCAAATTAGGTTCCAGTGGCAACGTAAAGTGTTGGATGTCCACGTAGGTGCCTAGATTCCTAGCCTGAAGTGTCTGGAGCATCCTAACAACACAGTCATATGAGTCTCAAAATGAACCAAACCTTGCCTCCAGTGCCCTCTGCTTAGTCCTCCAAACCTTCCCGCATGAAATATTGTAGCGGAATCTGACAGAAACTTTGTTGATGATAGCTTTCACCCCCCCATGGCTTTTCCCTCCACTATCTCCGTGTATAACAGTCTAGCCAGGAGGGTTGACGTGAGGTTATGATGGTCCTGAAGGACACTGTCAAGTTGACAGGTGTGCATCACAACATCGGTGACCTTCCAGTTTGTGTCATACTGAGGGACGGGCATGCACCCTTGCAGGACATCCGCTACCTCGCAAACCAATGTCAAATATTGTTGTGATGACACCTTCATTTTGAAGACCAGTTGCATGGACATTGACCACTCAACGATTGCTTCCTGCAGATGTCTATTGCTAGGATATAATGCACACAGAGAGACGTTGTTCGCATGATACTGCCACGCCGAATCATGCACATCATTCACATTCATTGCTGTTGTGTTGTCATTATTCCATGATGCCGGAATAGGTTGGGCGATCTCTTCTTGATCAGACTCGCCAGAATCAGTAGCCGTTTTAGTTGATACGCCCAATTTGCATCACCATTCTATATTATAATTTACCTCTATTCATTAATATTTGTCTTATTATGAGGTATTACTTACGGCTTTTCATCTGTTTATGCATGTTGGATGATTCTTGGAGGATGGATTGCCGGAGTCTGGATTCTAATGGAAAAGAAGGGATTTTGGTGCAATTTCACGAAGATCAGAAAAATACAAGAAAATATGGAAACATATTATTTTACCAGAAGACGAAGGATGCCAGAAGGAGGGACGAAGTGGGGCCTCAGGGGGCCCACACCCCCTAGGAGCGGGCCCACCTAACCCCGCGGCTATGGCAAGTGTGGCCCACCTGCCCGGCCGCCGACTCCGCCCATTAGCCTATATCTTCACTTTGAAACCCTAAGGCTCGAGGAGCGACAACAGATAGATTTCCGCCGCCTTTGGGGGAAGAAAATATCGAGAGAGAAAGATCTCTCCGGCAGACAGATTTCTACCGGGGGAATTCCTTCTCGGAGAGGGGAGACCGTTGCCATAAACACCGTCATCAAGCTAGGCTTCATCGGGATAATCATCATCATCCACACCATCATCTCCACCAGCACCATCATCACCACTCCGTCCCGCTGTAACATTTGTGTTGGATATTGCTTGGTTCATTAGGGGAAACTTTCTCGGTGTTGATTACTATTATAGTTGATGCTTGTGAGTGGAACCATTAGATTATTGTTTATGTTCAGATTGTTATCCATTATCATATCATCTTTGATCTTGATCCATATGATGTCTTGTGAGTAGTTCATTTAGTTCTTGAGGACATGGGAGAAGTCATGTTGTTAGTAGTGAATCTGTGATGAGTTATTATTCAATGGTTTAGTATTTAAGTTGTGGTGCTATTCTTCTGGTGGTGTCATGTGAACGTCGACTACATGATACTTCACCATTTATGGGCCTAGGGGAATGCATTGTGTATTTGGCTACTAATCGCGGGGTTGACGGGGTGACAAAAACCTGAAGCCCTGTTAGGACACCTTTGCACAAGGGAGCGTAGGATATAAGAGTTTAAGGCTATGGTTAGATTTATATCTTAATTACTTTCCTGTAGTTACGGATGTTTGCAGGGGGTTTAATCACAAGTATGTATTAGTCCTAGGAAGGGTGGTATGTTAGCACAGGTTCACCAACACAACACTTACAACACTAGAGAAGAGTACTCAGCTATTTGCAGCGAAAGCACTTGACAGAATTCCCACGTGTCCTCGAGAATGTTTGGTCCTTATAAGTATTTCCACCGGCTTGTCCTTTGCTAAGAAAAGATTGGGCCACTTGCTCCGTTTGTTCGTTACCTTTGTTACTTGCTCCTTGTTTTGTTGCCTTGTCAGAAAACCACTAAAAATACGTTTGCTAAGTATTTACAGGGATTTCCTGCTCCGTACCACTATTCAGCACCTTCTGCTCCTTGTTGGGATTTACACTCCTATTTATCGAAAGTACTACGATACACCCCCTATACTTGTGGGTCATTATCAGTGTTTCCTTCTGAGTCTTTGGCTTCCATATGATGTTGCAACAAACCATCATATATCTCGTCCTCATCAGCTTCGCCACTGAAAATGTCTTACCCTAAACCTTGACCACCATTGTCTGATACATAACCATCACCCCCGGTGTGTTCATAGCTACTGTGACCTGATTCGTAACCGTCGCCACCCTCTTGGCTCTGACTACTCTGGCCTTGATAGTTGCTACCGTCCTGGGCTTCACTGCTCTATCCATGAACATAACCACCTCTAGCATGACTGGTCTGACTACTCTGGCCATGATCATACGCAACCTCTTTCGCCACATGTATCACTAAGACACTGGGGTTAACTACTCTTTTCTGGCAAGCTTGCACAAATTTGACCCATTTATGTTGCGCTTCCATCGGCCTTAAATAAAAATTAGGGGTTTGCCTTGACTTAGTCCATAAAGCATGCACACCGACAGTATGGGTTGGAGGGATCCCTAAACAAGCATATAACCAATCCTTCAACTGAGTAACGGGCACTGTTTCAGGATTCTGAAGCACTTCATCCATAAAATGAAACTTGCTCAAATCAACTCCGTGCTGGTTTGTTCTAACGAAACCAGCACCATAGAAGAACCTAAACACTACATTATTTCACATGACTTTCGACCTAAAAAAATAGCGAAAATATTCAAATACACGTACATTGACACATAATACTCTACAAATAAAATTCTAATCCTATGACCGAAATATCTTGCATCTAACAGACCCCATCAAAGGCTACCTGTAAACATACATAGATGACTGCAATTAGCAAGAAATTAGGGTTTACCCATGAAGCGTGCGAAGTCCTGCCGTGCAGCAGCCTCCGGTCACCGGATCGAAACTTCCACCATGCAGCTGCATCAAGCCCAGCACCAGACTCCACCATGGCTATTGCTCTCCCAGAACACCACCAAACCCCTCCACCAAAACGACTCAAATCACTACACCAGGCTATCCCATTAGTAGATCGGGACTCTACTAGCTTGCTAATATGTTAAAGCACCGAGTTTGGATGGAAATCTGGGCTGAAAATTGGTGCAGCACCTGGTGGAAATAAGAGCAAAAACAGCTACAAAGAGGGAAGGAGGAAGAACAGCCAGGGAGGAGAGGACGTGGACAACGGGCCGGTGCTGTGTTATAAAGGGACGTCGGGGCGCGTCGTCTATTCAAAAAACGACTGCGGGGTCATCTTTCCAAGAGACGAACGTGAGCTGTCCTCCCCTTGTCGGCCAACAGCGTGGCCAGGCGGGGCCCACTGCAAGCACCGGTCGTTACCTTCCCGGAGAGGGGAGACCGTCACCATCAACACTGTCATCAAGCTAGTCTTCATCGGGATCATCATCATCATCCACACCATCATCTCCACCAGAACCATCATCACCACTCCGTCTCGCTGTAACATTTGTGTTGGATATTTCTTGGTTCATTAGGGGAAACTTTCCTGGTGTTGATTACTATTGTAGTTGATGCTTGTGAGTGGAACCATTGGATTATTGTTGATGTTCACATTGTTATCCATTATCATATCATCTTTGATCTTGATCCATATGATGTCTTGTGAGTAGTTCGTTTAGTTCTTAAGGACATGGGAGAAGTCATGTTGTTAGTAGTGAATCTGTGATGAGTTATTATTCAATGATTTAGTATTTAAGTTGTGGTGCTATTCTTCTAGTGGTGTCATGTGAACGTCGGCTAAATGATACTTCACCATTTATGGGCCTAGGGGAATGCATTGTGTATTTGGCTACTAATCGCGGGGTTGCCGAAGTGACAGAAACCTGAACCCCCGTTAGGACACCTTTGCACAAGGGAGTGTAGGATCTCAGAGTTTAAGGCTATGGTTAGATTTATATCTTAATTACTTTCCTGTAGTTACGGATGTTTGCAGGGGGTTTAATCACAAGTATGTATTAGTCCTAGGTAGGGCGGTATGTTAGCATAGGTTTACCCACACAACACTTACAACACCAGAGAAGAGTACTCAGCTATTTGAAGCGAAAGCACTTGACAGAATTCCCATGTGTCCTCGAGAATGTTTGGTCCTTATAAGTATTTCCACCGGCTTGTCCTTTGCTAAGAAAGGATTGGGCCACTTTCTCCGTTTGTTCGTTACCTTTGTTACTTGCTCCTTGTTTTGTTGCCTTGTCATAAAACCACTAAAAATCCGTTTGCTAAGTATTCACAGGGATTTCCTGCTCCATACCACTGTTCATCACCTTCTGCTCCTCATTGGGATCGACACTCCTATTTATTGAAAGTACTACGATACACCCCCTATACTTGTGGGTCATCAAGACTATTTTCTGGCGTCGTTGCCGGGGAGTGAAGCGCTATTGAAGAGTGGAACTGGTAAGGGAAAGTTTCACTATGAGTATTGCTCTTGTTACTGCTTGTTACTTTGTTTCCAATATGGATAACCCACTTGGTTTTCTATTTGGAAAAACTACTACCACTGCTAGGGTAGTAGATGGACCACCACCTGTTGAGATAGATCCTTTTAAGATACCTACAAGTATTGTTAATCGTGTTATGGATAATTATTATTTTGGGGATGGAACTGTCCATCCTGGTGATCACTTGCTTTTTATCCATGAATTATGCGTGTTGTTTAAGTGTGCAGGTATCACAACTGAACAGGTGAAGAAGAAGTTACTCTCCATATCCTTGAAAGGGAGAGCTAAAGAATGGTATAAGCTATTTAAGAATGGACAATCCATGGAATGGGAGGAGATGGCATCTCTCTTTTACTCTAAATTTTATCCTCCCAGTGAGATTCATAAGGATAGAAATCTTATATATAACTTTTGGCCTCTTGATGGAGAGATTACAGCTCAAGCTTGGGGGATATTGAAGTTACTAATGCTTAAATGTCCTATTCATGAACTCCCTAACAATATTATTCTCAATAACTTTTATGCTAGGCTTCCTCTTCATGATAAAGATTTACTAGATGCTTCTTGTGCTGGATCATTCACACATATGAAGGAAGAAGCTAAATGGGATCTACTAGACCGTATTCAAGAGAACACTGAAGCTCGGGAGAATGACAAAGGAAGAAAGTCAGGTATAAACTATGATTATGAATGCATTAAATCTTTTATGGGAACTGATGACTTCCATGATATTAGCAATCAGTTTGGTCTTGATTCCCAAAGTATTGCCAACTGTTTTAAGGCCTTTGCCTCTTACATTGAAATTCCCAAAAAGAAGTGGAATAAGTACCATGCTCTGTATAAAGATGTTGTTAGTCATGTTCCTATTAGAAGTACTCAAGTTTGTACTACTAATCATATTGTGCCTGAACCTCATGTTGAGAAAATGCCTTTCCCAGCTAAGGTAAAGGAGTATTCTATGATTATTAGTGCAAATAACAAAGGTACAATGAAAACTGTGGAGCCTGGTAAGCATTTGAGTGATGAACCTGTGGTAGCTATTGTGAAAGACACTGTCACTACAAATATGGAGGATGAGCACATTGTCTTCTGTGAAGATGCTTCTATTATTATCTCTCATCCTAGTAAGGCTAGAAAAGCTAGTGTTCATGTGCTTTATGTTAAAATTGGTGATCATTGATACTATAGTTTATGTGATATTGGTGCTAGTTCTAGTGCTATTCTTTATGAGCTTTACAGGGAAATTATGCATGATATTGGTCCTTGTGAGCTTGAGGACATTGATGTGGTTATTCACCTTGCTAACAAGGAGACCATTTGACCCATTGGCATTATAATAGATGTGGAGGTTCTCTGTGGTAAGATTAAGTATCCTGCTAATTTTCTAGTGCTTAATTCAGCAGCTAGCAAAGCTTGTCCCATCATTTTTGGTAGACCTTTCTTAAACACTTGTGGAGCTATTATTGATTGTAAGAAGGAAAAAGTTTTAACTAAGTTTGATGGAGATTCTTATGAGTGTAACTTTTCCAAATTTGCTAAAGCTCCTTGTGAAAATAGCTTGCGTAATAAAGATTTCAGGATGGAACAACTTGCATCTATTGATCCAGTCTATGACCTTGGACTACTTTTTGATGACTGCAAGTATGCTTATTCTAATGATAAAGTTGTTTCTAGTGACAGTTACATTGTCAACTTTATTCAAAGTGCAACTGAGAGTTATTTTGAGAGAGGGAAACATTGTTTTATGCATCTCAATGATGTTAAGTTTCCCCGTTTTATGTTGAAAGCTTTAAAGTTGCATCTGTTTTGTCTTCCTATGCTAGTGGATTTTTGTTTCAACAATTCATTTTCTCATGATGCCCCCATGCATAGGAAGTGGGTTAGGATCAAGTGTGTTGTTTATCTGCTTCTTGATGCTCTCTTTCGTTTCAGATATATATATATCCTATGTGAGCATCTTTGGAAGTTTCAATCCTAACTTAAAGGAATTAAAGAAAAGTACTTGTTGGGAGATAACCCAAGAGTTTTGTCGAGTCTTGGAAGTTATTACCTCAGTAATAACCGCTCCTTATCCTTTTTGTTTTGGTTTTTGTGTCAAGTTCAACTACTTTTGTGAAGTAGAGGAGTTGTGAAAAGTGGTTGTCCTGGGACAGATTTTTGTGCTGCATTGTCAAAATTCGTGAGGAAGATCATTAGTTGTTATGGAGCTGCATTTTTCTGATCTAGTTCTCCAAGTTGTTACCAAACTTTCATCAGTTTTGCGCTTTTTGATTTGAGCAACAGAAGGTCTTCGGAAAAAATCAATCTTTACATGATGGTCTGTTTTGACAGATTTCTGCCATCATTTGCATTTGCCTCTTGCAGAAGATTTTGTTTTGATGGGTTTTCAGTTGAAGTGCTTACCAAAGGTTTATTGTTTTTGCTTACACTAATGTTGTCATTGAGTTTGTGCAAAAGTTGTATGAAGTAAATTCTCAGGCGAAAGAGAGAAGGAATCTGCAGAGTTCGTCTTTGAATAGGTAAAAGTGTTGAAAACAAAAGGTTCGTGAAACCCCAATATTTTTATAATTTTGATGTTTTTAATACATAAGGGAAGTTACGAGACGAAACTGAAGAGGAAACGGAGCCCGGGGTGGACAAACCCACCCTAGGCACGGGCCCATCCTGGCCGCGCCTGAGGGGGGTGTTCCCCCCTCGAACTCCGCCTCGTTTCCATGTCAAAACCTTCCTTATGCATTGAAACTTCGGAATATATAACCCCCTAGATCCCCCGAGGTCGTGCATCGTGTTCTCGTCATGTTTTCTTTTCAATCTGTTTCTGTCAGGAAATCTTCTCAAGTTTAGAGCACCATGGTCTCCGCCAACGACAAAGGCAAGAAGCCCGAGAAAGAAGAACCTCAAGTCCCCAAGGTAGAGGAGATTTCGGTAGGTTATGAAGGAGACATGGAGGAGGACAAGCAACCGGATACACGCGCTACCGTCGCAAGCATTGGTTTGGTGGCACAACCTACCCAGCTTAGGAGGATAGCACGGATGTCTACAGGAGGGAGAACTCTGCGTCATAGCCTCGCTCCACGCACACTTCCTCCTAGTACCCCTTGTTATAACCGTGCAGGGAAGAAACACTCTAATTTGGAAGAATAGAGAAAGAATAACAAGGACTGGGATCCTCGGTCCGAGTTGATCATGGGATGCATTGAGCATAATTCAGATTTAATTCGTACTCTAACCTTCGATATGGAGGATTTGAAGAAACTTATTGAAGAGCTTATCAAGAGAACACCACCACCACCGAAGGAGTAATTCGTCATCAGGTTTGGCATCCCCTTGGCTTGTTCCAAGCTTGGGGGAGTGCCGCAGTATCACCACCATTATCTTTTATCTTTTACCTTTTTTTAGTGGATTCATATCTGTGGTAGAGAGGTTATCTTATAGTTTGGTTTACATGCGTAAGTATCTCTCCTTTAGTTGATTATCTATGTATCCCTTGGTGTGAGTGCCTTTATTTGAATATTAATGAGAAGTCTCATCTTTTACTTTTTGCACTTCTTATTTTAGTTTGCAATCTCTATTATATGATGGATCTTGTTGTTCAGTATTGGTACCACTTTGGGATCATCAAGTGGATCTAAATTGGTTTTGGCAAACCGAGTTCTGGTCAGTGGTATTAGTTTGAAAGAAAAAGAAAGAAAGAAAAAGCTTACAGGTATTTGGTATCATTTGTTTTCTTTCTTGTTGGCTCATAAGCTTAGTATTCTTTATTTAAGATTCCTTTGTGTCTTCAAGGAAGATTGCATGTTTCTTTCAACTCTCTTGCTTGCTAGCCAAAAACCTGTTTTGAGAAGGCATACTTCTCATGTTTCCAAAATCCTTTGAACCCAAGTCTTTTGCCACTTGTGTCCACCATATCAACCTAGTAGCTTTTGATATTCCAAGCAAATTCTCAAGCTTCATCTACCTTTTGAATTAAAAAGTATTTTGTTATGACAAAACTAGTTAGTAAAGCTCTCACGAACTTGATGGCACACCTTATTTCCTTGCCCCTAATAGACTTGAACCATTGTGAACATCGAAGTTGTATATGCTTGCATTTATACGTTGGAATTAGCAGAACCGTGCTGTCACAGGGAACGTTTTCAACATTGCACCTGTACTCTGTACACAGTTGATATCGTGCTCTTTTGTCTATGAATGTCAACGGTGTGAAATAAAGTGGGAACTTGTAAGTCCATGGAGTTTGTATCATGTGTTAGAGAAACGCCTGGGCCGCTAGCCTAAGCCATGCTTAATCATGGTGGAAACTTGCAGCATCACCATGGTGAGTTATCTATGAAGCATCCTCAATAAAAAGCTATACACATAGTAAATAAAAAGATCGCTGAGATGCTCATTGTCTGCTTGCCTTGTCATTTTGGTTATGGGAAAGCTCCTGTACCATGTGCAAGGGGTACCCCGTTGGCGGTTCTCAATGATATGAAAATACTTACAATGACAAGAACTTACCTGGGCCCAAAGTTGAGTATGCATGAGGAGTGGCCCTCATATTCAAGGGACATGAGATTGCCAACTTATATTTCGTCAAGCATATACTCCATATTTGTTCACTTTAACCTTAATCATCTCAAGATGCTTATGATAGGGGCAATGAGGGCTCAAAGCTAGTAAGTACAATAATCTTTTGGAAGCTCTTTATGACTTGTAATCCCTGCTACCCTCTAAGAAGGGACCTTTCTCCTAGTTACCAGTTGAGTCAGTAAACCTACTTCCTCTCTATCTCCAGCAAGCTTTTGAGTTGTTGTGTTTCAAGCATTCATATGGTGATTTATTCAATCATGTTCTCTATCTTCCTTGTTTGCAAAAAACTCTTATCTATTGAGTATTACTTTGAAAGCCTTCACTTGTGAAAAACCTTTTTGAGCAAAGTGTGCTCCTGTTTTGAAACTTCTACAAAAAGCTTTTGTGAAACTATTTACCAGGTGTTCTCTGACCAAGAACAAGTTTGCGAATTCCAATTATGATTTATCTTTATGCATCTCTATTGTGACTGGTGTACTTGGTTGCATGCTAAGTTATATAATGGTGAGTTGCTTTCTTATTTTAGTTTTTCAATGGTAAGTGTGATGCTTCTTGTTCGTATTCTTTTATCGACACTTCACTCCATAAACCTGTGGACATGCTTACTGAGCTCAGTTTTCGCTTGGGGACAAGCGAAGTCTAAGCTTGGGGGAGTTGATATGCCCAATTTGCATCACCATTCTATATCATAATTTACCTCTATTCATTGATATTTGTCTTATTATGAGGTATTACTTATGGCTTTTCATCTGTTTATGCATGTTGGATGATTCTTGGAGGATGGATTGCCGGAGTCTGGATTCTGATGGAAAAGAAGCCGTTTCGGTGCAATTTCACGAAGCTCAGAAAAATACCAGAAAAATATGGAAACATATTATTTTACCAGAATACGAAGGATGCTAGAAGGAGGGACGAAATGCGGCCTCAGGGGGCCCACACCCCCTAGGAGCGGGCCCACCTAACCCCGCGGCTATGGCAAGTGTGGCCCACCTGCCCGGCCGCCGACTCCGCCCATTAGCCTATATCTTCCCATCAAAACCCTAAGGCTCGGGGAGCGACCAAAGATAGATCATCATCATCTGAGAGAGAAAGATCTCTCCGGCAGACAGATTTTTGCCGGGGGAATTCCTTCCCGGAGAGGGGAGACCGTCGCCATCAACACCGTCATCAAGCTAAGATTCATCGGGATCATCATCATCATCATCCACACCATCATCTCCACCAGCACCATCATCACCACTCCGTCCCGCTATAAAATTTGTGTTGGATATTGCTTGGTTCATTAGGGGAAACTTTCCCGGTGTTGATTACTATTGTAGTTGATGCTTGTGAGTGGAACCATTGGATTGTTGTTTATGTTCAGATTGTTATCCATTATCATATCATCTTTGATCTTGATCCATATGATGTCTTGTGAGTAGTTCATTTAGTTCTTGAGGACATGGGAGAAGTCATGTTGTTAGTAGTGAATCTGTGATGAGTTATTATTCAATGGTTTAGTATTTAAGTTGTGGTGATATTCTTCTGGTGGTGTCATGTGAACGTCGACTACATGATACTTCACCATTTATGGGCCTAGGGGAATGCATTGTGTATTTGGCTACTAATCGCGGGATTGACAGAGTGACAAAAACCTGAAGCCCCGTTAGGACACCTTTGCACAAGGGAGCGTAGGATATAAGAGTTTAAGGCTATGGTTAGATTTATATCTTAATTACTTTCCTGTAGTTATGGATGTTTGCAGTGGGTTTAATCACCAGTATGTATTAGTCCTAGGAAGGGTGGTATGTTAGCACAGGTTCACCAACACAACACTTACAACACCAGAGAAGAGTACTCAGCTATTTGAAGCGAAAGCATTTGACAAAATTCCCACGTGTCCTCGAGAATGTTTGGTCCTTATAAGTATTTCCACCGGCTTGTCCTTTGCTAAGAAAAGATTGGGCCACTTGCTCCGTTTGTTCGTTACCTTTGTTACTTGCTCCTTGTTTTGTTGCCTTGTCAGAAAACCACTAAAAATCCGTTTGCTAAGTATTCACAGGGATTTCGTGCTCCATACCACTGTTCAGCACCTTCTGCTCCTTGTTGGGTTTTACACTCCTATTTATCGAAAGTACTACGATACACCCCCTATACTTGTGGGTCATTATCAGTGTTTCCTTCTGAGTCTTTGGCTTCCATATGATGTTGCAACAAACCATCATATATCTCGTCCTCATCAGCTTCGCCACTGAAAATGTCTTACCCTAAACCTTGACCACCGTTGTCTGATACATAACCATCACCCCCGGTGTGTTCATAGCTACTGTGACCTGATTCGTAACCGTCGCCACCCTCTTGGCCCTGACTACTCTAGCCTTGATAGTTGCTACCGTCCTGGGCTTCACTGCTCTAGCCATGAACATAACCACCTCCATCATGACTGGTCTGACTACTCTGGCCATGATCATATGCAGCCTCTTTCGCCACATGTATCACTAAGACACTAGGGTTAACTACTCTTTTCTGGCAAGCTTGCAAAAATTTGACCCATTTATGTTGCGCTTCCATCGGCCTTAAATAAAAATTAGGGGTTTGCCTTGACTTTGTCCATAAAGCATGCACACCGACAGTATGGGTCGGAGGGATCCCTAAACAAGCATATAACCAATCCTTCAACTGAGTAACGAGCACTGTTTCAGGATTCTGAAGCACTTCATCCATAAAATGAAACTTGCTCAAATCAACTCCGTGCTGGTTTGTTCTAACGAAACCAGCACCATAGAAGAACCTAAACACTACATTATTTGACATGACTTTCGACCTAAAAAATAGCGAAAATATTCAAATACACGTACATTGACACATAATACTCTACAAATAAAATTATAATCCTATGACCGAAATATCTTGCATCTAACAGACCCCATCAAAGGCTACTTGTAAACATACATAGATGACTGCAATTAGCAAGAAATGAGGGTTTACCCATGAAGCGTGCGAAGTCCTGCCGTGCAGCAGCCTCCGGTCACCGGATCGGAACCTCCACCATGCAGCTGCATCAAGCCCCAGCACCAGCCTCCACCATGGCCATTGCTCTCCAAGAACACCACCAAATCCCTCCACCAAAATGACTCAAATCACTACACCAGGCTATCCCATTAGTAGATCGGGACTGTACTAGCTTGCTAATATGTTAAAGCACCGAGTTTGGATGGAAATCTGGGATAAAAATTGGTGCAGCACCTGGTGGAAATAAGAGCAAAAACAGCTAAAAAGAGGGAAGGAGGAAGAACATCCAGGGAGGAGAGGACGAGGACAACGGGCCGGTGCTGTGTTATAAAGGGACGTCGGGGTGCGTCGTCTATTCAAAAAACGACTGCGGGGTCATCTTTCCAAGAGACGAACGTGAGCTGTCCTCCCCTTGTCGGCCAACAGCGTGGCCAGGCGGGGCCCACTACAAGCGCCGGTCGTCTTTTGAAACAAAGAAAGGCACGGTCGGCTTTTGATTTAAAGACGACATCCTGGTCGGCTTTTGAATTAAAGAGATGCTCCGGTCGTATTTTGGAAAGAAGACGGCCCGTTAGATTTGCAAAATTTCTATTTCATGTATTATTTGTGAAATTGAATAAAAAATGTATTATTAAAAAAATTAGCCGTGATACTTATGATGTACTTAATTAACACTTTTTGCCACAACATGGACTAACTAGCTAGATTGATTGATTCAAAGAAGCAAGGGAAATTAATACCAAAAATAATTATTTACATAGCTAGATAAACAATTAGCAAGAGGGTTGACGGAATGACGGGTTCCTAGTATACCTAGTTCCTAGAAGTGGAGGAAGTCTTGGCAGGCGGCCAAGACTCAACCGCTACCAATTCAGTCGGCTTCATGCGGAAGACGGACAGCACCAAAATCCGCCGGATTCTAAGGTCCATGGCCCGATCGTGGGATTTCATGGCGGAGTTGTGGCCGTACATGACATGAAGCATTAGATTCTGATAACCCCCAAGTGATGGGGATCACCATAGTACCTCTCAATGTGGAAGTAGGGTATCAATCTGCAGAAGCAAGAATGAAAAGCTATCTATTCTCTACAACTAAAGTGTCACATGTTTAGTTGATTATGCACTAAAAAAGTTTTAAGAAATAAGATGGTTGTTTTAATGGTTGGAAGTTTAATGTAACAAAACAAGAATATAAAAGTGTCCCAATCCTCTTCAATGCAAGAGGAAAATACAAAGGTTTTCTTTTATAGGAACAATGGATATGGGTTCATGGGTTCACTTAATCCTCTCTTCTCCATCTATGGTGATTATTATGTTTTAGATAGTAAAGGTACACACAATTGTAATGTTTTAATGGTACTTTTATGGTGGCTACATGTCATAAAACACATAGGTGAAAGAAGTACTACTTTGTGTTGCTAGGTCACCATTGCAATAAGGCTAGCATTTGGTTTGTGTCACACCAGACATCACACTTCTCCCTTTTTACCCCTAGATAAAGGGATGCATTGCTGTCACTCAATACATATATCATACTTCTTAATGGACAACATTCTAAACACTAGTGTAATGATTCATATTTGTGATATGTTGAGAGTATTATCACATCTCTCTCATCTACCCCCACTTGGTGGTGTCAATCACCTCATGATATGGATAAAAATGCATTATGTATAGATCTAAACCATTGCATGCATCATAGAATATTCCCAAAGTATGACAAACCATGCAAGATCCAACACAATGGTAAATGAATAACAAGTCCTATCTCATAACACAATATCCACCATAGGAATTACATAGATAGATCCATACTCATGCAAGGCACATCATATGAACTTCAATAATGATCATACATGGAGATATTAGATCAAGTTATCACCATAAACCCAAAGTCCAGGGGGTGGGATACTCCCCTCTCATCATGGAGAGTGATGAGGAGGCATTGGTGAAGGAGGAGAGGCGGTCGGAGGCGATTCCGGCAGCGGTTGCCCCTCCAATCTTCCTCCGGGCGGCGGCCTGCTGGATCTCTGTTACTTAGTTTTCGATCTCTTCCTCCATACGTCTCGAGAAAGGCCGACAGGGGGTATATATAGATGGTTTTAGGTCAAAACAAAGCGAATGGCGGTGGAATCAACAACATCGGACTTTTGACAGCTGAGATCATAGTTGTGGCGTGCCCTCTAGTAAATGGGCTCCCATTTTCAGCTTGTTGGGCCCCTTAGGCTCTAATTTAGCTTGTTGGATTCGTATGGAAATTATCTAACAGCTCCAATTGACCTAGCTCTGTTCAAGTTCCGTAGCTCCTGGAAAGTCAAAAACACTAACACAAGGTTTTTCTGCTAGAAAAAGTTAAAACCAAAAGAGAGGGGATTGTTTATAAAATCCCCAAAATCAATGTAAAACATGGATCTAACATCATATATGTTGCAAATATGTGGGAAATCATGTCAACAAACTATAAAGTTCATGTATGCATTTTACATGCATAAGAGTCCCACGGACCTTCATGTCATAGGCAAACAGGGATGACAAAGTATACCTGAGGACCTTGAAGTCACCACATGATGACCGGAATAGTGCGTGTACTGCACCGCACATGGCCATGCCATCTGGCGTAGGCCACAATGTACAAGAGATCTAGGGTCTTGTCCAAAAAGGGTGTGTGGCCATGGAAACCCACACGGAAAGGCCATGGCCCTACCTATAAGTAGTAGATCCACCTCCCAATAGGAGGGGGTCGAGAGATCACGCATTAATACTTCACAACTCACTCAGAGCCGCACCTCCTCCCAAAGAGTAGATGCACATCTCATGAGCTTACCGAGAAGGCGGAAACCCATCCAAATACACTGAGTGTGGTGACCCAGCATACCACTGCATGTTGTAGTATACTATAGTTGTTGACATAACACTCATGTAACACTATTCCACAAATATTATATCCCTCATAGTGGTACATCAGAAACAAAACGGGTCCACTTACATACATTATTATTACAACCAGAAATTACATGACAACCTCAAGATCCTCCTAGGTCCAAAGAGGCTATCCCTATGACTCAGCGCTAAACTATAACAGCTTGGTAACAAGATAAAGAAGCAACTAAACCTAAAGATTTATATGAGATTAATAGATAGAGGATAGAGATATATAATACTAGACTCAATTAACTATAGTGTCACACATCTACGCTTCTGATTCATCGGCTTCCATTCCGTAGATGCTTTCATAGTTAATTCCTTTGACGCTTCTGGATATTTCTGACTCCTCATAGAGGAATTCTATTTGGTCTTCAACTGAATAGTGTTTCCACTTCTTGGTCTTATGTGTCTTCAAAATATAGCAAGGGTTAATAAGGTATGGTTGAGTACGAGCGTACTAAGCAAGTTTACTGAAAAGGAGTGTTTGATGCACTAACTACAAACACGGACCAAAGATCGTAGGTTATGTAGGTTTCCGTAAACATTTCTTCAAGGTTGCTTTTATTCTGAGGATTTATGTCCTCAGTCTTCATAGGTTGATTAGAACTTCGTGGAGTTCCTTTCCTGCAATGTTCGCAACTCCTTTCCGAAACAGGTAGTAACATTTCACACTTTTGTACACTCTATAGAGGTGTGTTGCTTTACCCATGAGAGACCAATTCCTTGTTGCAAATTTGGGAAACTTACCCGTCCACACTTCCTATGGTGTGGGGCCCGGTAATTGATCCAAGCCGATCATTGTTGTTCTCTGCGACCCCGTATGCCCACCCTTTTGCTAGCTCAGGACAACAGCTATGCCGGTTTACATTCCTAAAGAGAGAAATCCATCATAGACAACAAATACCAAGGGAAATGATGGATCCCATACATGTTCATGTGCCTAATGTAGAAACATGGCTCTAATAAGGTTGTCCGTCATCATATGAAAGGAAGAAGATCCATATGACTTCCCAGAGCCATATAGATCTCATGGTTAACGCGTAATTTACGGCACAATAATCACTAGCGACATTTGTTATTAATTTCTATATGATACTTTCCCGTGCAAATGGAACCTCCACCAATCAAAAAACCATACCATGGTTCCATTTGCCCGCCATACTAGGTTAACACCACTGGGTCGATAACCAATAAGTCAGATTATTAAGAAAATAGTATTCTCTTCCATCCTTTTTGAAATGCAGGTGATAACCATAGTAGGTTGCAAATACTTGATAGAAAATAATCAAAGGATATGAGCAAGTGTGAACTTGCCTGGATATAGTGAAGTAATACAGTCAAATGTCTCGACTTGACCCTGGACCTCGGGTTCTAAAAAATACCATCATTTCCTAGTAAGTACAATGTTTAAATAAGCAATATGCTATTATGTATAAGTAATGTTATGCATTTTATAAAATTCCCGAAGTAATCCCCAACATTGTAAGTGATGAGGATTTAACTCATCAATGCCCATTGTTATGGACTTGGGTTTGAGGAAAGAGGGGTGCACTGGAGATCATGTTCAGATAATATACAAGCAATGCGGGACACGAGATTTACCCAGGTTCAAGCCTCCGGAGGTAAAACCCTACTCCTGTTTATCTGCTCTTGATTGATGGTGAAACCGATCATTACATGGGTGCGCAAATGAGATCTGGCGGGTATGTATGCTAGGGTTGAGATTGTCCTCCTCGTCGTGCCCTCCTGGCCTTTATATAGGTAGGCCAGGTCTCGGGATAAAGGTCAAGTCAGTTATAGGTTAGGGTTTTACCCTTTAAACTTTATATCTAAAGTAAATTATATCCTCCAAGGAATCGCATCCTTCACGGGCCTAGGTCACCTGAATCCTTCCTGGGATTCATCATCAGGTGCAGATCATCACATGAGCTCATGCTAGGATGAATCGGATAGGCCAACCCGTGTCAGTAAGTGAGTTGAACTTAGGTGATTTGTTCAAGATTTGATTTATCTTACTGCTTAATTCACAAGCAACTCTATCTATAAGAAACTTAATACTAACATATAAGATATAAAAGTAAAGTATAACAACAACACATGATTAAGGTAAATTGATATCACATAACTATTAAGAAAGTTCGCGGTTTTAGTTGTTAAAAGTTAAAAGACATAACGTAATGTGTTTGTTTGAAGTGGCAAAAAGAATAAAATTTGAATAAAATGTTGTTTATGTTAAGTTAATCAACTTTGAAGATTATTAGGATTAAAGCTATGGTTTTTGATAAAGTACAAATGATCCTGAATTATTATACTTCTAGCTTATTTATATTAGGCCTAAGTTAACTATAAAAATAGAAATGGACTTAAGACATGATGTTTATGGCATTACCAAGTTGTAGGGTTTTTCTAAACATAAGCAAAGATGAAATCCTACATGTACAAAGTATAGCCTTAAGGACTTAGATTTAACAGGTTGAATATAAATGGATTATACTACAAGATTTTTCTATGGGAAATAGGTGAACTTATTGTATAGTTTATTAGTTAATACCAAGTTTGTGAGTCACCCATAGTATGGTTCTAAGTGTAATATATAGACATAATATTTATTTGGTTGTTTTACTTAAATTATTAGGTAATAAACAATTTGAGAAAAGTATAATCCTTTTTCAAAGTAATAAATTCTAAATGACTTAAGTGGAGCTACAAGAAATTTATTTTAGTTTATAAAGATAAAGAAAATATACTATTATTACTTTCCAATAAGAAAGTGATTTTATAAAGCCAAATATAACAATTTTTATAACTCCTAAGATAACTTGAAATTGCATAATTAGCATTCTTATAAGATAACAGATTTATTTTTATACATAAAAGTGATTTTTATTTATTTTTAGGATTTTTCTTGTTTTACTAAATTTTATTGAGAGATTTATTGGTGTTAATATTTAGTTGTATCTTATTTAACTCAAACAATCAATTTTATATTTTTCCTAGTTAGATCTTATTTTTTGTGAACATTTTGATATATTATATATATTTTTATGATTTTTACTTATTTTTCTAGAGTTTAAAATTTTTATTTATGGGTTATTTTGGAAATTTTACCTTTCCTTTTTATTTCTTTTTTACTTTAGAATTTTGGTCTGGCCCACTGGCCAGCCTGACCCGGCCCATAATAGAGCCTAGTGGTTGGCTCAATCCAACCATGGCCCTAGGCTCGGCCATCCTGGCCCCTTACTCTCTCTCGCTCCAGTACTGGACCTTACCCCTCTTGCTCTCTCACGATCCTGGTGTCACCGCCTCTCTCACCTCTCTACCCCAGCTAGCTCCGTTTGCTCTGGTCGCTACCGCACATGGTTCTAGAATCGCCGCTCTCCGCCCGTTCTCCCTACTCTACTTGATTTGAGAATTGTATCCTCTACTACCTGCTCCCTTCTTCTTTGTGGCGCTAGGGTTTCTCTGCCCGTGGATTTGACACTTGCTAGTGACCTCGTGGCTTTGTGCTGGTGGTCTAGCAATGTGGAGATGGTTTTATGGTGGTCGTCGGCCAATGCTGCTGCGGAGACGAGCTGGTGTTGTAGGTATGGCTCGGCGTAGGTCAAGTGTTGTGGTGCTCCTTATGTCTCCACTCTCTATGGCCTCCATCGTAAGTCTGCTTCCTCTTATTGAGCTTAAGAGAGGATGTCGGGTAAGTCTTACTCCTCCTTCCCTCTCTTTGCCACTCTCTGAATCTTATCATTCCTCTAGTACCACCCGAAATTAGGGATTTTTCATGAACTGGGGTTCCTCCTCTCTTTCCCTGATTACTATCTTCATCATGATCTAAATGGATAGACTGGTGGATTACTTAATTATATTTGTGATCCCTATACTTGTTACATTAAACCAATACTGTTACTTTTCCTCAGATATTAATTATATGTGTTGTATGCTTATCTTACCTGTTGTGATATATGTTGTGAGCATACACTGGAACATTGTGATTACCCATACCTAGCTTGGGCTGGTATTTCCTTGCAGGACCAATTGGATATGGTAACTTATGGTCTTGACTGTGCTTTGATTAAACAAGCATTAGTCACTGAATAAATTTTTGTATAACTTCTTTAAACACAATATTTAAATTCAGTTACTAGGATAATTTTGGTAAGAAATGTATCTATCTAATTGGCAGAGAACTAAGCATGACATGATTCATAGTGTATCTAGGAAGATCACAAGATCTCTTGGCCTAGGCTTCATTTGTCTTTCTTGGATTTTTTTGTACTGAAGCTTGATTCCTTACAGATGACGGTTATGTCTTGTCGTGTCTAAATGAATATAGTTTGGAATTTATTCCTAACGGGTTAGGTTAGTTAAGAACATGATGATTTCATTATATCAGATCTCTTCTTGAGATTCAATTTAAAAGAACAATATCCTAATAGAGTTAACGTATGTTACTGTGGTGCCTCCAAAATTGGAGTGTGCACAGTAGTGACCTCAAAACAACAAGATCTGCTATTAGGCATCTTTGGTCTTGATATTTTCTTATGTAAATGATGCAAAGGCTGAGACTCCAACTATTACTACTCTATACATAAATGGATGGTTTTGCTTGTATCCATTTTATGAATAAGAACTATATCAAATTATGATTCCTAGTCTTTTACTAGGAAAATGATAAGGACATAATTGATGTTGTTTAGCACATGATTTTAAGCGGCTTCTATAGGTGGTCTTGTTGTTGTGGTACCTCCTTGGAGGATGCACAGTAGCATGAATCATTTATATCATTTGTTATAGTATTTCTTGTCAAATAGTTGGACTATGTCTAGCCAATGATGCAAAGGCTATTGCTTAGTCTTATGAAATTTAAAGAATAGATAATATTATTTATAGTTGTTAAATATCCAGTGATGGGGTTACACTCCATTTGCTTGTAGCTCTGAGGATAACCTCAACTCCAAGTGTTGTGACTAAGAAATGTTAAGAACAAAGATTGGGCATGAGTTTGGAGATGATCAACTTGTCCTGGATGTTGTTGCTGGAACCTATGGTTCTAGTTGTGGCTTGCAGTGGCTTGATGAGTTTGCTCCTAATACTATCTTGGCCTTACTACTCTGGTCTGTTGTCTTGCCCATGTGCTTCTTCTGTCTTCTAGCTTGGCATGCCCTCTCTTGGCTTTCCCTTGCTCAACACCCTAAATCCCCTTCCCCAAGGTTACCATGGTGGATTTCTTGGAGATGTTGTGAATATGGATGGATGTGGTAATGTGCTTGTGTTCTTGTGTGTGGAGAAAGGAATAGTAGTCTAGGAGTTGTTCTGTGACTGCTCTCTTCCTTATCTACTTCCTTATATATACCCTCCTTGTTGTGTTGACACCATAGCAGCTGCATGCAGTGTGTAAGCTATTAGCATGCTTACATGTGGGGTATGTGATGATTCATGTTCATGGTCTAGAAATATCTCTTGTGGATATACTTGAGTTAAGATGTGATCTTTTTATGTTTTTGACTATCCTCTTTTACTTATGCATGGTGAAACTTGCCCTAGGCGAGTGATGCAATTTGTCTGAGGAAAAAATCTGGATAAGAACATACTCTATATTGGCCCATTTTTATACTACTCGATAATGCAATTAGCATGGCAACTCTATGATTAGATGAGAGTAACACTAACCCCACAACCCTCCTTTTATCTTTATTTTAGTTTATCTTTTCTTTTGCATGAACAAGAACAAGAAGAAAAGAAGATAAAGCAAATATAGAATTTTTTAGTTTAGGTTTCCCCTTTTTTTTATTCTTTTGTAAATTCCTTTTCTATTTGAGAATAATTTAAAATCATTGTAGTATCTTAGTTTACCTTATTATTATTCTTATTTTTCTTTGTTATTTTATTGTAAAGATATATTGTAATCTATTATTTAAGTAATAGAGTTAATCCTATCCTTGTATTTCTGTTTACGATACTTGTATTTGTATTATCGTAAATAATTTATTTATTCAATTTGTATATGGATTATAATAAAGAATGCTATTTTACTTTTTGTTTTCAATTACTTTATTTCCTTTACTTACTTGTAATACTCGCTCTGTTCCATTCTATAGTGCCTATTGTTTCTGGCACAGAATTAAGAAACACATATGGAGGCAATGTTACACGAGTTCTGGGTGGTATTAGTTTTGGCTAATTAATGTGATAAAATAGAGGAGTTTGAATGAGATATGAAGCAAAAAATAAATCCCCAAAAAAGTTGTCTAGACGAGTTATGTAACATAATATGCCTTATATTTTGGATTATTTCTCAACAAACAATATGCATTATAGAAAGGAACGGAGGGAGTATAAAATATTCTTTATTTATGTGCTATATCATTTCATTTACTTAGTTCCTTTTAACTTATATATTGTTTATAAATGTTTATAATTCAAATCTCTCCCCTCATAAATCAATAAATCACTAGAGATCACATCAAAATTCATTCCACTCACCTCATATGACCTAAACCTAATTCATTGGAGTGAGAGAACTCTGATCACTCTAGTCTTTTCGTTTGGAGAAAAATTTACCCATATTTTCAGATGCATGCATGCATGTGCAAAAAATCCTAAATATACCCTTCATTTAGTCCTAAATTCTAGGATGTTACATTGAGCACCTCACATCCAATCAATACAAACCCACGGGGAGTAAGGTTGTTACCGACAATCAGTCATGTTGCCTGAACTAGTATAAATTTTTGTGTGCCTGATGTTGTTAGCCCATCGGACTATGATCACAAGCCCCCCACACATACATGCAAATTTACGGTCAGGAATTAAAACCATAACAAGTGTGTATTTTTATAAAGTACAAGGCATGGCTTGTTTGCATTTTACACATTCTTCATTAAACATAAATAACCAAAAATGCCTTAACTCGGAAAGATTGATACCTAATTTGTTTGCCTAGATAGAAGATAATTAGAAGGTTACATTGAAAAACTAATGTTTTGTGTCCTATCCAATGCTAAGTCCAAAGCCTAAAAAAGCATTGCTCATTAACACCTAATATATACACTGTGACATCCTAGCGCAGGCTTAATAGGATTGACAGAAATAATCATACCAACAAGTTGCAACTTATTTTTTGGGACTCGTCGTCAAAGGAACTCCAGATTACGTGTGCTTGGTCTGGAGCAATTCAAAGATGGTTTACCGACCAATAAGTTGTTCATGGGTGCACGGACGTGTGTTGGTCAGTGGCGCGGACATGTGGTATCAGAGCCAGTTTCCCACGGTTACACAGACGTGTATGGGTTAGGACCATGGACATTTGGTGCATGACACGTGTGGCCCATCGTGGCACATGGCATGACAGATGTGTTGGAACTAAAGGCACAGACGTGTGCCAAGAGGGTATGTTCCAGGAATGTTTTGTTGATTAACGAGAATGTTAATCTTCTAAGGGTGGGTGTATGTGAGATCCTAGCACAGGGCTTAATAGGATTGATAGGATACTCATACCAATAAGTTACAACTTCTTTTTTGGGAATCGCCTTTAAAGGAACTCTAGGTTAAGCTTGTTTAGTCTGGAGAAATTTGAGGATTGTTGACCGACTCGAAAGTTATTCCCGGATATGCACAAGTGAGGATAAAGTATGCAGAAAATACTAGTATTAGTACATGGGGCGAGTCTAGAAATCTTAGAGAGCTGCCTGGGGTAACAACTATTGGGGCTAGGGTGGCCCGGGTGTTGCATACACCCTCTCCGGTAGCTCGTAAATATATGATATTATTGTAGGGGTCGTAGCATGGAAAACAAAAAATGCTATCGCATGAACACACAAAAGCCAAGATCTAATCTATGAGATCGGTGCAACGAGTTTGTAGAGAACTAACCCTCGTAGATCCAAAGTGTTTAACGAGATTTATATCCCGTGGTTGATGTAGTCAATCACTTGCCAATCTTAAGATCGTGAAGACGATCCTTCCGGCTCCACGTTCCGGCAGCACTTCCGCAGTCGATCACACGTACGGTAGTCGATGAAGACCTTCCTATCCCTTGTTCTAGCAGGGCAGCGGAGGTTGTAGATCTCCTCGGAATCCCAACAGCACAACGGTGTGGTGGTGGTGGTGGTGGAGGAGAAGAGATTACTGCAGGGCTTCACCTAAGCTGGAGCAGGGTATGGAGGAGAGAGGGGAGGCACTGGCGACTAGGGTTTGGGGTGAGGTGATAGGGGATACCCTCACCCTCCTTATATGGGTGGAGGGGCGCAGCCAGGGTTCCTAGCCCTATCCAAGTCCTCCCACAAATCCTCTAGGCCAACGTCAAGGAGAGGGAAAGGGAAACCTTGTCCCTAAAGGTTTCCTTTCCTTCCTTCACTAGGATTTGATTTTTCACACTAGGATTTGACTTTTCAAACTAGAGTTTGTTTCTCTCTTCCTAGTCCTTTGTTGAGTTGGCCTAGGGCATGGTGCAGCCAGCCCCTTAGGGCATGGCGCATCCCAAGTGCCCCCCACCGGGGTGGTGGACCTTCTAGAAGCTTCTGGTCAAAACACCGAAAACATTTCCGAACCCTAGAAATTGACTTTCCTTATATGAATCTTATTCTCCGGACCATTCCGGATCCCCTCGTGATGTCCTGGATCCAATCCGATACTCCGAATAACATTCGGTATCTAACTCATATTCCATATCTACTAAACAACATTGAATCCTTAAGTGTGTCTCCCTACGGTTTGTGACACCTCTCCGATCAATAACCATTAGCGGGATCTGGAAATCCATTATGGCTCCCACATACTTCTACTATGACTTTGTGATCGAATGAACCATTTTACATACGATACCAATTCCCTTTTTCTCGCGATACTTTACTTATCCGAGGTTTGATCATCGGTATCTCTATACCTAGTTCAACCTTATTACCGATAAGTACTCTTTACTCATTCAGTGATATGACATCCCTTGTGACCTAGTCACATGCTTGCAAGCCAATTGGATGACATTCCACCGAGAGAGCCTAGAGTATATCTATCTGTCATATGGATGGACAAATCCCACTCTTGATCCATGTGCTTCAACACATACTTTCATAATACTCAATGACACCTTTATAACCACTTTATCAAGTGGTGTTTGATGTCATAAAAGTATTCATCCAATAATGGTGATTAACATGATCTCATGGTCGAAGGATTAGGTTACTATGTATTTAAAAGCTTATAGCAAACGAACTTTAAATGACTTGATCTTATGCTATGCTAATTATAGAAGTGTGTCCATCACATCATTCTCCTAATGATATGATCTTGTTATTAATGACATCCAATGTCCATGATCAGGAAAAAATGATCATCTATTAACCAACAAGCTAGTCTAATAAGAGGCTTACTATGGACTCTTTTATGTTTACATATCACATAATTATTAATGTTTCCGGTTAATACAATTATAGCATGGGATGCAAACATTCATCATAAACACAAAGATATAATATTAACAACTTTTATTATTGCCTCTTGGGCATATCTCCAACAGTCTCCCACTTGCACTAGATCAATAATCTATATTACATGGTAATATACCTAACACCCATGGCGTTCTGGTGTTGGTCATGTTTTTCCCTAGGGAGAGGTTTAGTCAACAAATCTGCCACATTCAGATTTGTGTGTACTTTGCAAATCTTTATGTCACCATCTTGGACATGCTCGTGAATAGCATGAAAACGTAGCTTGATGTGCTTCAGCTTCTTGTGGGACCATGGATCCTGCGCATTGGCTATGGCACCCATGTTGTCACAATAGATAGCCATTGGGTCCAATGCACTAGGAATAACACCAATTTCCGTAATGAACTCCTTCATCCATATCGCCTCTTGTGAAGCCTCCAAAGCAGCTATGTATTTCGATTCAGTTGAATATCTTGCCACAACGCTTTCCTTAGCAGTCCTCCAGCTCAGTGTTGCACCATTCAAAGGAAATATGTATCTAGAATGTGACTTAGAGTCATCCGGATCAGTGTTCGAACTAGCATCAGTGTAACCATTTATAACGAGCTCTTCGTCACCTCCATAAGAAAGAACCATATCCTTAGTCCTTCTTAAGTACTTTAGGATATTTTTGACCACTATCTAGTGATCTACTCCCGGATCACTTTGATATATGCTAGTCAAACTAACAGCATATGCAATATCCGATCTTGTAC
Source organism: Avena insularis (assembly GCA_023614405.1). Lineage (NCBI taxonomy): Eukaryota > Viridiplantae > Streptophyta > Magnoliopsida > Poales > Poaceae > Avena > Avena insularis. The sequence goes on along the minus strand of CM042693.1, from coordinate 54,210,169 downwards.
ACCTCATGGCATACATGATATAGCCTATGGCTGAGGCATAGGGTGTTTATTCATTTTCTGTCTATCTTCTGCCGTAGCTGAACTTTGAGTTTTACTCAAGGTCATAGTGGGCAACATGGGCAAGAACCCTTTCTTACTTTCTTCCATTCCAAACCTCTTTAGAGCCTTTTCCAAATATGTACTTTGTGAAAGCGCTATTAAGCGTCTTGATCTATCTCTATAAATCTTGATTCCTAAAATGTATGCAGCTTTGCCAAGATCCTTCATTGAAAAACTATTATTCAAATAGTCTTTGACACTTTTAAGAAGTTCTATATCATTCTCAATCAACAATATGTCATCTACATATAGTACTAGGAATGCTACAGAGCTCCCACTCACTTTCTTGTAAATACAAGCTTCTCGATAAGTTTGTATAAATCCAAAGCTTTTGATCACCTTATCAAAACGTTGATTCCAGCTCCGGGATGCTTGCTTCAATCCATAAATGGACCGTTGAAGTTTGCATACCTTGTTAGCATCTTTAGGATAGACAAAACCTTTGGGTTGTACCATATACAACTCTTCTTCAATGTGACCATTGAGGAATGCAGTTTTGACATCAATCTGCCATATCTCATAATTGTAATATGCGGTGATTGCTAACAAAATACTCATAGACTTTGGCTTCACTACCGGTGAGAAAGTCTCATCGTAGTCAACTCCTTGAATTTGTCGGAACCCTTTCGCGACAAGTTGAGCTTTATAGACGGTTACATTACCATCAGCATATGTTTTCTTCTTGAAAATCCATTTGTTCTCGACAGCCTTGCAGCCATCCGGCAAGTCCACCAAAGTCCACACTTGGTTTTCGTACATGGATCCAATCTCGGATTTCATGGCTTCTTGCCATTTGTTGGAACCTGGGCTCATCATTGCTTCCTCATACGTCATAGGGTCGTTGGTGTTGTCCACCAACATTACATTCATAATAGGATCATACCAATCAGAAGTGGTATGAGTCCTCGTCGACCTACGAGGTTCAGTAGTAACTTCATTCGAAATTTCATGATCATTATCATTAGCTTCCTCTCTTATTGGTGTAGGCGACATAGGAACATCTTCTGGTGTTGTGCTACTCTCAAATCCAAGAGAAGGTTCGACAACCTCGTCGAGTTATACTTTCCTTCCAATCACTTCTTTTGAGAGAAACTCCTCCTCGAGAAAGGATCCATTCTTGGTAACGAAAATGTTGCCTTCTGATTTATGATAGAAGGTTGCGGTGACCCAGTATACCACTGCATGATGTAGTATACTATAGTTGTTGACATAACACCAATGAAACACCGTTCACTAGTATTACATCCCTCAGAGTGGTACAACAGAAACACACCAGGTCCAAGACATGACTATAGGTTACAACTCAACTCTTTACATAAGTGATCCGCCCAATTTGCATCACCATTCTATATACACATGTCCAATTTGATGTGCTTTATTCCCTCTGAAGGATCACTTAAGAGTTGTTTCTTTTAAAATTAGTCTGTTAGGACTATTCTATTTTATTACTTCAAGATTTTACCTTATCAAGCTTTTAGTCAATCTTTTGTTATCACCTTAAGTAATTCTTCAGCTTCATTTATTAATTACCTTAAGGTTTGAGTACTACTATCTTGAAGTAAACTTTGGTCTTTCACCCAGACATACTTCCAAGAGTACTTTTGTAATGATGAATTTCTTTTTAACCTTATGAGAATAAGTCTTAATGTTTTCAAAGTTTATTACTTCTTCTCCAACCTTTACTTGGAAAGTCAGATGCAATACTTCCATTTCTATGGTTTACTCTCCCCCTCAGGGTTTACTAATGGTCTCCAAATGGTGTATATAATAACCCTTAACTTTATCACTAGAATATTGATCTATGTTTAGCTTACACTTTACCTGTCTAAGGTCTCATAAAAGATCTTATGGTGTACCCACACAATTATGGATCTCCGAAGTGAATCTTCTGGCCATATTTATCTTACTAGCTGTGTGGACATTCTTGCTTAGGAAGGCCTGATTTCACGAAGCGTTTTAGAAAACGGTTAATTAATTATTATACTTCTTTATGTCTTCTCTAACTTAGGCTAAGTTTTATATTCTTTATGCAACAATCAAGATAATCTGGTTAACTAGGTCAACCAAATACTAGCTGCGGATCAAATACCAGCTGCGAATCATCCTAGGGTATAGAAATTACCCTATGGTTTCTGACATACTACCGACATTCTCTCTGAGTTGTCAGAGCTTGAATACACTTTGGTTTTAAGACTACTTATTTGCACCTATTCATGATACTTCCATGAACTAGGTACAACTACTTCATTAACTTTTTAGCAATATCATCTACTTTGGGTGAACTTAAGTTCATCACTTCCTGTTGCTCCATATATTTCCTACATTAATCTTCCTTCTTATTGCTGACTAACAATGATCTAAACTTAATTCATCCTTCAAATTGTGTTGATACTCCTCATACTTGGCTTTACTCTTCATGTAAGTCTTCATCTTGGTCTTTGGAACTTGTCACTCCCTTACACGAATTCCCTTTTCTATCTAAATCTATAACATCAAGTAATATCTGGATGTTGCAACATGCATTTGCACACCAAATCAAACTTCATGTACAAATCTAGTCAATCAAGAAGATTTAAGAAAATCCAAGAGTCGATAAACAACAAAACATATACCATGTATTATACATATGTTTTGGATAATTTACAGATGAACTGGACGTTCCAACCGTTCGTCTCTCCTATACATTACATAGATATCTTACAAGAACTTTTTTTTCCTATGAGTATAACCTCGCTTATTTCAGCAAACCTCTCGAAACTTCAATACGCATTACCCAATATGTACATTATTCAAGTACTCATCCCTACGGACTTCATTCCATTCTTACTTTCATCCTTCGCTAGTGCTTCCTGGAATTCCGTCCATGATGACGTGAAGTCCTACGAATGCCTTCTGGAGCGTAAGAGCATCCAGGAGGTGCATATTCTTGATTAGAAGTACCTAGACTGAGGTTAGTCACTGAAAAATGACTAGAGTTGGCGTAATTTTCTACAGGATATTCCTGCGTTTCTGGCAACGCGTCCTCAAATTAAGATGGTTCCTTCGCCTTTTCTTGGATCCTTTCATACATATTGGTATAATAACTACCGGAATACTCCTCTAAGTCCATTGGATTGGTATTACCCCCATATGGTCCATAAGGCTCTCTAAGGTTATAGTTGGTTTCTTCTCCGATACCTGTATCACAAGGTATAGGAGTTCCTATAGTTCCATCCTTAGATTCTACTCCCCATTCATAATGGTCCTTCTCAGGGTGATTTGGAATGGCTTATGCCCAAGTTTTCTTTTCTGAGGTATACTTCGTCCATGGATCTTCAGGTGTCTGGGGTTTATTTTGGTAGTAAGCATAGGTTTCTGACTGTGGATCATCGAATTCTGTTTCTTCATACACTTCTCCTGAAAAGATGTTTTTAGGATGCCTAGATTCTTTATCTAACTTCTTTCTATGTGTCATTGCTTTGACAGGATTAGTAAAATCCTCAATGACTGTATCCAGCTCCTGAAATAAGACTTAGTGAGTGTTATGGTAAGTGTTTAGTAAAGACCTATAACGATCCATATACTCTATGGCTAGAGTAGGTTCAGTTTGGACCAGAGTAGAGTGATCTAGCTCATGCTCTGTACTTGAGGTTTCATGGGGAATAATGGTGTGAGTACTACCTTCCAGAGCTTGGGATTTCTGTTCTTGAATCATGGTTATGGCTGATATTACTGCAATCTGATATGCAGATGCCATGCACCTTGCCTCTCCTGATGGCATTTCTCCATTAAGTCCTAACTTTTTGGGTAGCATGATCATGACACGGTATTTAGCTAATACCTTCCCATCATAGTAACTGTAAATCTTGACCAAAAGTCTTGATTCACAATCCAAACTCCATAGAAGTTGTCGGAGAGTGTTTGTCCAATCCCCTCCGTAGTCATTTAACGTCATGTTCATCACTTGAACATTCCGGGGTGGATACCGAGATGCCATATAAAACTATAGATAAGAAATTATCATCAGTCACATAGAGTTAAAACTCTTGGTAATGATTGGAATTGCAATCATACTAAAGAATTATCGCACTAGCAACATGATAGGATTGTTCTCAGTTGAATATCTTTCATATCACTAGAGAACTCTCTATTATTGCGGATATCTTTCCTACAGGTTCTACCCCTTTACTAGGTTTCCAACCTAAGGTCAAAGCATATGCTCTGATACCGGCTGCGGTGACCCAGTATACCACTTCATGATGTAGTACACTATAGTCATTGACATAACACCAATTAAACACCGTTCACTAGTATTACATCCCTCAGAGTGGTACAACAGAAACACAGCAGGTCCAAGACATGACTATAGCTTACAACTCAACTCTTTACATAAGATCCAGAGAACACTCTAGGTTAAAGAGAGAGAAATAAAATTCTTACAAAGAAGAATCAGAAATAATCAACTCATAACTATTATGCTAAAAATATTAGCATCTAACTATTTGGACTGTATTGCTACTATTGCGATACTCTACAAAAGTAGGTTCTATGGATAGAGATTATATTTCTATCTAATCAGCAACTTCACCTTCACTTTAGTTGGTGTAATTGTTGACTTCTTTTACTTCATTGAAAATATTGAGCTTTTTATGATGATTCCTAGAGCATAACTTGATGTAGACGTCATCTTAATGGCTTTAGAATCTAGCAAGGGTTAAGAGGATACGTTGAGTACGAGCGTACTCAGCAAGTTCACTAGAAAAGATTGTTTGATGCACTGTATCTACAGCCACAGACCATAGGTCGTAGGAAATGCAGGTTTTCATAAACATTTCTTCAAATGTTTCTTTTATTCTAAAAAGCTATGTCTGTCAGCCTTCATAGGTTTACCAGAACTTTCATAGAGTTCCTTTCCTGTCGCGTTCGTACCTCCTTCCCGGAACAGGGGGTAACAAGTTACAGTTCTTACACTCTACAGAGGTGCATCACTTTACCCATGAGAGATCTGAGCTTTGTTGCACATCCGGGCCACGAACCCGTTCACACTTCCTTGGTATGAGGCCCAGAATAAGATCCAAGCCAATCACTTTCTTCTCTGCGACCCCGCATGTCTCCTTGGTGTATGCCAGCCCACCTATTGAATTACGGCAATTGGCGGTACTTCATATGCCAGAACTATCATGGGACGTTGAGGGTTCCCACCCATATGCTGCATATATCCTACGAATTACCAATTAATGCACGCTACGAAGATAACAGCCACGACCCGCACATCCGGATCCATGCGAGAGGGAAAAGATATAGTTGACTTCTCCGTCCCATTCCAAATCTCATGGTCAACGCATAATATACGGCGCAAGAATCACTGGCGACATTGGTTGTTAAGTCCTAGGTAATATGTTCCTTTACCACTGGAACTTTCATAGTAGGTTATTACCTCATGGTAAATAACCTATTATCATATTATTATGAAAATAGTGTTTTCTGACCTTTTTGAAATGCAGGTGATGACAACACTGGATTTGCAAAATACTTTACATAAAATAATCAAAGGACATGAGCAAGTGTGAACTTGCCTTTTGTGATTGCAAGATTATGCACTCACGGTGTTTGAGACAATATAAGATCCAATATCTGAAATCAGCATCATTGGTCCGATAAGGACTAATGTTTGAATAAGCAAGATGCTATTATGCATAAGTAATGTAATGCACTTTGATAAACTCGAACCTCAGGAATAAACGTTGTTCTAGGGTTTGGATACTAGAAATGGTTCCTTTAGAATGTGTTGTACTTTTAGATAAGCTTCACACTTGTGATTCTTATTAAGGCTTGTGAGTGTGTGTGAAACAACATGTGACTATAATATCATACAACAATAAGATACATAAATGTGGAATTCTACACCAAGATTGCTTATATAAGAATTGTTTTACCCTCAAGTTTTACTTTATAAGTAATGGCATTTATATGGAATTTAAGTGTCAACAATCTGAAATATATAAGTAAGGTATAAAGTAATATGATTATAATTAATTGTCATCTGTCGACTATGATAAAAGTCCTTGAGTTTAGTTGATGAGAGTTAGAGATGATATTATAAAACTTGTTGTTTGAAGTGGCAGAAAGGATAACTTTCGAAGAAAGGGTTTCTTTTCTAATGTTAAAACAATCTTGATAGTTAATAGAATATGGTCAAGGTCTCTTGGTGTTTACTTGGTTAGTTTGTTCTTGAGATTCATTAGGTCTTAACTGATATAGACCAAAGTAAACTATAAAATTCATATGAAAGTCTTTATCGTAATGTTTATAGTCTTGTAGACTAAAGTTAACTTTAAGAACATAGATGTACTTAAGATGTAATGCTTATGGTATTTGTACTTTCTTCACCTCATAATGTTTTCTTGAAGTTTATTAATATTGGTAGTACTTTTATTTGAGTAGTGGTTTCCTAATAGAATGATTTATATCCTTATAAAGGTGTGTCTAAGGTTTGTAGATAAGTAAACAATATTATGTACTACTTATGAACTATATTTGGATTTAATCTATTTATAAAGTTGTGAGTGAAACAATGGTAAGGAGATTAATTAAATCAAAACATATTTCTCTTGAAGACTTTATAATTTCCTAAGAATTCTTTTAGAAAATAATATTCCTTTATAGTTGAATAATAATTCAATAAAAATTGTATTTTAATTGTGTTGAACTATTTTTACTTTATATTAACAATATTTAAGATTAATATTATTTCTAAACCTTAAAGGAATAATTTTAGAAATATTAGCATTTTTCACTTATCCTTTTATGAATTATCAACTAAGGAATTGGATTTGAATTCAAATTATTAGAGTATTAAATTTTTTACTTACTTAAAAAGTGGAATGTTATATTTTTAATATGTGAATATTACATTTGTGATTTTTGGTATATTACATTTATTTTTGTGATTTATAAATAATAGGATGTGATTTTTATAAGATTTATTATTTTATAAACACTTAATAAATAATAGATATTTGATCGAGTGAAATAATAATACATGATAATGGTATTAAGTTATTGTTCTTATTTTTCTAAGAATTTTTATATATTATTTATATTTTTATCATTTACCATTATTAAAATATGAATTATCAAAGTATTATTACTTATAAAATCTTTATTAAATAATATTTATTTAAATAGTTAACCTAATAATGTTTGATAATAAATTTAAATTATAGATTTTATTTTTCTAAACATTTTCATATATTACACATATTGTTCTGAATTATAGAACACAAGTTATTGATTTAACAAGATTTAATCATTTTATTCAATTTTTGGAATATTTATATTTGAATTTATATTTTCTTATCTATTTGCTAAACAGGAAATACTTTTTATACTCAGATTGGTTCTGGACCAAGTCACGGACATGTGGGCTAGTGGCCACGTTGGCATGGACTATTCAACACGCGGACCTGGTCAACACGTCAGCGTGACACAAGGTGACATCACCATGACGTCACCTCGCCGATGACGGTCAGATGCTGACACGGCGGCGGTGGTCTAGCGCGAGTTAGCAAGCATGGTTTGTCTAGTTAGAACAAGTGGGAGGTGGTGAACCTTATAGTGGCGGCACCTCTAGCAAATGGTTATCGGAAACTAACCGGCGACGAGCCTGTGAGGCGGTGCTTGCAGTCGATCATGGCAGCGTTGATTTAGGAAGAAAATGAAACAACGGAGACCACTGGGAGGTAGAGGAACTCACCCTAGTCATGATGGAATGCCCGGGAAAGCAAGGGGAGGCGTGACGATGACAAATCGACGATGATTGCCATGGTGGCCGATGAAAGGGAGCGCTCGTTTTCACATGATTCACGGCGCGCTAGCTCCCGTGCTTGGTCCTAGGCGAACAAGACCTCGACGGCGCGTCTAGCGGTGGCTTCAACAAGACGAGGGGTGGTTGGTTTTAATCGGTACGACGAACTCCGGCGAGCTAGGGTTTCAGTGAGGAAGAGAGATAGGTATAGAGAGTGAGAGAGAGGATAAGATTGGTATGAGAGGATAGAGGAGGACGCGGCGGTCTTATCTACTCCTCTCAGGGTCGGCGACGAGCATCATGGAGGTCGATTCGTGCTGACGACAACGGACGGCATCGGCGGGACGCACGCAGCTTCCTGTGTGCGTGAGGATGACGACGGCAGTTTTGCATAAAAAACCCTGGCAACTCTTTCCTCTCAACCGGCGATCCCTCCTCTGGCCCCACTCGTGAGTCACCGTGGGTCGCCAGTTGGGCTCGTTATTTTGCCTTGGTGTATTGTGCGTGAGCAGCAGATAGAAGGTTAGGAAATGGGCCTTGGGCCAGATATTAGGCTATGCAGTTTATTTGATTTATTTCTTTTCGAATTCTGTTTACTTCTGTATTTTAACAATAGTTTTGAATATTCCTTTTAGAATTCTTTTTGCTAAATACTTGTAGCAACAAATTAAATATACTTTAGATTCATTTAGTGAGCCTATATTATATAAGGTTTAGATTTTCTTTATAGAGGTCTTTTTTCTATTAATAATTTGTAGAGGTTTATGTTATGAATTTAATTTACCTAAATACTCTATAACTTATTAAAGGATGTATTACTATTAATTCATGAGATTTCATTCTTATCAACTTATTACTAGAGAAATTTTTATATAGTGATCCATCTTATTATCTATCACATATAATTCTTGAGAACTAAAATGGTTAATATTATTCTCATGGACTTAAATGACATCAAGATAAATAGTTTGTTATAACTTACATAGAAATTTAGGGTTTAAGATTATAACTGTTTACTATCTATTTTAAGAGGCTTAAATTTTTTCATGATCTTATAGATAGGAATAACATTTAAGGTTTAAGACATACTGTCTTTTATTCTTATGATTGGAAATTATACCATTATTTAGGGTCAAGTAATAGAGTTGTTCTTTAGAATGGCTTAAGAGTAAGAGTTGATAATTATAGTTTCTAGGCACTTATGGTTTTAATGTTGTGAAGTGGCAAGATTGTAGAGGTCCCAACCTTTAATAAGGTAGAGATGCCTTTGTTTACAATGCTAGTCCCTGGATCAATAGCTAGCATCCACTGTTAAGATGTAATATCAAGAAACAAAGGTCATAGTACAACTTCATAACTAGGAATAAAATAATTCATTACATCTTACATAGCTCATTTGGCTATCTCATTACAATGCAGCAGAAATAACTATAGCATGGAGTCCTTCATCTTCAAAGTGCCATAGGCAATCATGTTGGTTGTAGACTTGTAATCATAATCAACACACTTCACTAACATCAAACAAACCTGCAACATAATAAGTTATAGCCACAAGGGTCAATACATTTGAACCATATTGGCAAGTGATACTATGGTAGAATAGTAGTATCTATCATCTATATGCATTTGGCTAAGTGGATCTTAGGCTTGCTTTGCTCAAAATAGATTTTCCTATCAGTTGAAAACACTAAGTTTTTGTTTGGCAAAAATCACCCAAGGCATCTACCAATCAAAGATTGAAGATCCTTTAACCCTTATTCAACCACAAATTTTTAACTTAGAAATTGGGATGAGGAGAGCCTTGATAGCTTCCATGTCTTGATGCTCAAATTGTCCATTGTTAGGGACACAACTAAGTACTTAGATTTTACTCTATTGAGAGGTGGTGCACTTTCCCCACAAGACTCGACATGCATCGAGACAAGATATTTCAGAAGCCTTCCCTTAGACCAGAATGGACGCGCTCCAAACCTATCATCCCCTACCACCAACTGTCCATTTGGCTAAGTTATTGCAACCTATATGATCCAGTCAGAGCCCATAATGCCAAGTGGCTGCACTTGATGCTTCTCAACATTTGACATCTCAAATCTCTTTGTTCCTGGGTGGCATTCCACAAGTGAGATATACTAGGGTAGTCCATAAATATGGGCCCTGTTTAACCACTCAACAAAAATCCATCCATGCAAGTCCCTTTCCACCCAGGTGATTCATTCACATAGTTGTTTTATTAAACAAAACACAAATCATTTGACATAGAAATATTTCATAGCATGAATATAATCCACCCTTGTTTTCTACTATCCAAGCTAAGCATGATGGTAGTAGGAAGCTTAACTTAGGAAAATTCTACTAAGGTTTCATCTACTAGGATTTTCCATGGCATAGTTAACACTTAGAAAATTCCATGCAAGTCCTACTTAGAAATATCACTAATGCATAGTGAAAATAATGGGACAAAAGTATGAAGCACCACTTGACTTTTTGGTAGAGAATATAAGTTCACTTCTTGATCTTGCAATAGTCACACTCTTCAAATTCCACTATAATTCAATCAAGGCAGAAATTCAATCTAGCATTCAAACAATTCAACACATAAAATAATAAAAACAAAGCAATGCATGCAAGCATGCCAAAGATTGTTTTGTTTGGAAAAGTGGTTTATAATAGGTTATAAACATTATAAAACACCTATTGGTCATTTATACATGTGGCAAAACCATTTTGATATTAAGTTAGTGAAAATGGCCACTTTAAATCATTTTTGTTTTGTTAGAAATGATTTAAATCAAAGTAATAATTTCTAGTGTTTGACAAATATATTTTTAAACTCAAATGTTAGTGTTTATGGTCAAAGTGCTTAATATTAAATCATTTGCCAATTGTTTCACCTAAAAACCATTTTTTAAATCAAAGCAACATTTTATTTTGCTAGAATGCCTTTAAACAAAGTAATAATTTTATAGGGTTCACCAAATGTATTTTTAAATCCTAAAACTTGGTGTTTAGGGTCAGAGAGTTTAAATCAAATCATTTTCCAAAGATTTTACTCAAAAAGCATTTTTAAAACATGAAAAATATTTTTATTTAACTAGAAATGCTTTTATTCAAAGATTTATTCTTTAGCTTCACAAAATATACTTTTGAATCTACAAATTGGTTTTTATGGTCAGTAGGTTCAAAACAAACCTTTTACACAAGATTTTACCCTAAAAACATTTTTAGAATAAATTTTATACACAAAATATGCCTAAACAAGTTTCGGCAAAAACAATAAATTTTATAGATGCAATTCACTAAACAAAGGGCATGGTTGGAAATTAATCTTCTTGCTGATTCCATTGATATAAAGTTTTCAAAATTTGGACGTGTGGATCAAAAGTTATGAAATTTACAAATTCAAACTTCTAATAGATTCAATTTCTGTTTTAAAAGATCAGCCAGGCCACGTGGCAGAACTTAACTGGCGCATACTGGTTCGGCAGGATCGCCCTCTATGGATCGTTGGATCTAACTTAAATTGCACGGCACATAGTACACGATACCCCTTCGATTAAATAACCTATCGCATCCATGGATCATCATCCAACTGTTCACAACACGCCAACCATAGATGGGCGGCGAGTGGCGGTGGCGCGCTCGGGCAGAGATGTTTCGGCGAATTTAGGACGCAAGGGAGAGAGGGAGGTTGCTCACTAGGTTCGCCACGGCGTGCTGAAGCTCGAGGTTGTCGTCGCGGGGACAGGGGTGCACGGACGGGTCGGCAATCTCTCGCCGGAGTGGTTGCTAACGACGGGTTCGCACGGTAGTCGACATTGGCGAAGCTACGAACCACGCCAAAGCAAGAAAATGGTGGCGTTAGATGCGCACGGGGAAGGTGACTGCAGGAGTATCATTTAGAGAGAAGGGGACAGTCGGGGCTTACAGGGAGAAGTCGACAGAGTAATGGCAGTCGGTAGCACTGCTCTGGCAAAGACGTAGTCGAGGTTACGGTGCTTGCGCGGCTAAACGGGTGGCACTGGGAGATGTGCAAGAGGCTAGGGAGTGTCCTCATGGAGGCCAGGGAGCAAGGGGCAACGGCGTCTGGCCGGAATTGGCTGGAGATGCTCGTCGGAGCAGTGGCGGAGCGAGAGGGAATTCGTGCAGCCTAGGGGCTCATTGGGCGTGGTGACTGAGGGGAAAGGAGGAGAGGAGGGAGGCGATTTAGTATGCATGGTCAGGGAAGGAATTATCGTGATTAACGCCATTGTGACGGGATTAATCATCGAGAAACGGCTAGGAGGGATGAAGGCGGCTACCGGAGAAGATGATGACGTGGTCGTGGGGTCACGCGGTCAGAGAGAGGGGGTGGGGTGAAGGCGGGTGAAAAACGTCTCGCGGGTGAGAGGTGAGCCGGGTGGGCTGGCTGGGCTTGCTGGGCCTCCTAGAATGGGTAGGTTAGATGGGCTGATCCTTTTCTATTTTTTTCTTCTCTGTTTCTTTTTCTTTTCCATTTCTGAATTCTGTTTTGATTTATTCAAATGATTTCAAACCCTTTTCATTTAAAATCTTTTCAAACCTTTCAGTATGCCTTAATACTGTTTTAAACATGTATTTAAGGTCCAATTTAAAATATTTTTCCCTTATTCCTTCATGGTTTATTTATTAATTAATTTAGACACTTGCCTTTATTTAATTGAGATTTCAAATATGTTTTCAACTTCTATTTTGAAATCCAAATTTTACTAAATCCTTTTCAGTAGGTTTTATTTATTCATTAGGGTGTTAAATAATTCACTTTGAATTATTTGAAATATTTTTAATATGATTTATTAATCATTTGAATTGAGAAATTGTCTTTATTCAAATAAAATCCAATATGGTTTTAAATCCATATAAATTTTATTTAAATGATTCTTTTATTCCATTTAATTTAATTAAATAACTTTTATTTCACTTGGGCAAATTCCAATTATTATTTTCTCATGATTTAATTAATCATTTTTATTAGGGATTTTGTCTTCATTCAAATAGAATAGAATTTGGTTAATGCCATATTTTTTTATTTGAATATTACTTATCCCTTTATTTTATTTGTATTTGGATTACATTTATTCCATTTGCTTATGGATTTAATTCAAGACTTAAATTGTCTTCTAAATAATTTTATTGGAATTTATTATTTAGTTTAGGCAATTTGTCTTTATTTAAATAAAATTGGATATTGTTCAATCCCTATGATTTTATTCAAATAATCTTTTACTCCTTTTTACTATTCAATAAACTTTTATTTTTTTAAGGATTTGGCCAAGATTTAATTTGGCTTTTAAATATTCCTTATTTATTTCTTTCTTTCTTTGTCTTACAAAATCCATACCTTTTTATTAAAGATCCAAACTTGGTGATTCCAATTTGTATCATTTTATTTAATATTTATTTATCTTTTAAAATCCTTTTAGGATTAATTTACTCACAATTTGGTATGGTTTTTAGATAGGAGCTTTATTAACTATGGAAATTAATTTCTTTACCTTATTAAATTCACTACAAGAAATGTGTTATTCTATGACCTTCTAATAGTGACCGTGAACAAAATCGTCATAGAGTTATGACGATTTTGCATGAGATGGTCGTAAGCAGTTCAAGAGGGCCTATACCCTAGAAAATTACGACGATTTTGCTAAAAATCGTCATAGTTACTTTAGATGAAATCGTCATAATATGGTGGAAGCAGCCAATGGTGTTACTTGTAGCTCACTATGACGATTTTAAATCGTCATATTGTCCAAATCAGCATAACTTAAAATGAGTAGTCGGCCACATCAGCAATTGCGTCTATGTGGCATGTCTATGTGTCAGTTTTTTACATGTCTTATCCATGTGTCAATATTGGCTCATATGTCAATATTTATTAGGATTATATTAGTCAAAAAGAGACATCCAAATTATTAGGTATAATTTAGTATAATTATATTAATATATATTTTTAATAGAAAACTCGAAATTTATATTACATAAATAGCATAATTATTAGTCAAAAAAGGGTCTGTAGAGGGGTTTGAACCCAAGACCAAGCGATTAAACAAGGGCAAGCGTAACCAACAGGCCAGCCAACTACTTCTGTACATTTACAATCGCAACGTGGTTTTAATCCCTCCAGGCGCGGCCTTTGTGGAAATAATCCACAAAAATAAGCTAGCATGGGATTCGAACTCCCCACCTCCCCGCGGTGGCAGCAGGACAATACCACTACACCACTTATACCTTTGTGTCAAGATAGTACATCGACACCTTATAACTAACAATAAATGGGTTGTCAGTGGGAAGGAGGTGGGCTATCTGTGGGAAGGAAGGTAGGCTTTATTGTTATTTGGGCCGACTTTGATTACGCGTTGTATATTAGGTCGGTCCAGTTATAGTAGTTTTTTCTGTTTTCTTAATTTTTTTTGTAGCTTTTTCATAGGAAGTCCAAAATAATTGTTTTTTGTCTCTAAATTTTTAGATAATTCAGTAGATCGTCTTAGGGTGTTAAATATAAATAATTTTATTATTTGAAATAGTAGATTTACTAATTTCACATAATTAGTCTATAGTAGGGACAATATCATAATTTAAAATATGAGTTTGAAACTAGGGAGTGATAATTCTCGTTTAGGGGTTGAGTCTCGCTAAACTTGTACTGTATCCCTAAAGAAATAGCATATTGTGAGTCTAAAACTCATTTTTTTTTAAATAAAGGGAACTGGATCATGTACCCGTAGTTTAAATCGAACCCACTTCCTGCCGATTCGGCAGGAATTTGTCTTTTTCGCCAGGGATGAACGGAAAGGTTTGAGATATCCCGGTTGGGACATTGTCCATGTAAGGTGGTCTAATATTTTTACAAAATGTGGGGGTACCATTCTAAAACTGTCATTTGGTGGTTGCTTCACAAAACGCCTGCTTTTGGCGCCGAAAATGGAAAATGGTTTTTCCGTGCGTCAAAAAAGAAAACTTCCTCTTGCAACATTGTTCTCCATGCCATGATACATATGTGTGCATAATATGGGCACATTATCACAAATTATGCCCTGATTCTAGCCATAACATTGGTCATTTGACCCGAAAGCCACGAAACCTCGAACATGATAGGTCATTTTGTGAAGGGTTTTTTGAGACATACTCAATTTACCCAGCTTGGTATTTTTCCTTGCAAATATGTCACATAATAAGACACCACGCGAAGGATTTGCGTTGATCGGACCGTTTTTGAATTTTTTATGTCCGTTTCAAACTATGGTCAAAACGACGGACACGAAGGTTCTTAGCTAGGGGATGAGCCTCGCTAAACTTGCATTGGATCTCTGAAGAAACAACATATTGCGAGTCTAAAAATGATTTTTACCAAAAATCATGAGCATCGGATCATGTACCTGTAGTTCAAACCGGACCCACTTCCTACCGATTCACAGAATTTGTCTTTTCGCCAGTGAGTGAAAGGTTTGAGATACCCCGGTTGGGACATTGTCCATATAAGGCGGTCTAATATTTTTACAAAATGTGGTGGTACCATTCTAAAACTGTCATTTGGTGGTTGATTCACAAAAAGGCCCGTTTTTTAGCTCGGAAAATGGAAAATGGATTTTCCATGCGTCGAAAAGGAAAACTTTCTCCTGCAACATTGTTCGCCATCCCGTGATACATATGTGTGCACAATATTGGTACATTATCACAAACTATGCCGCGATTCTGGCCATAACATTGGTCGTTTGGTCCGAAAGCCATGAAACCTCGGAGATGATAGGTCATTTCTGAGAAGGTTTTTTTGAGACACTTGCAATATACCAAGTTTGGTATTTTTCCTTGAAACTATGTCACATAAGAAGACACCGCGCGAAGGATTTGCATTGATCGGACCGTTTTTGAATTTTTTTATGTCCGTTTCAAACTATGGTAAAAACGGCGGGCATGAAGGTTCTTAGCTAGGGGCTGAGCCTCGCTAAACTTGCATTGGATCTCTGAAGAAACATGATATTGTGAGTCTAAAAATTATTTTTACCAAAAATCATGAGCATCGGATCATGTACCTGTAGTTCAAACCGGACCCACTTCCTGCCGATTCGGCAGGAATTTTTCTTTTTCGCCAGGGGTGAACGGAAAGGTTTGTGATACCCCGGTTGGGACATTGTCCATGTAAGGTGGTATAATATTTCTACAAAATGTGGCGGTACCATTATAAAACTGTCATTTGGTGGTTGCTTTACAAAACGCCCCGTTTTTTGCGTTCGGAAAATAGAAAATGGATTTTCCGTGCGTCAAAAAGGAAAACTTTCTCATGCAACATTGTTCGCCATCCCGTGATACATATGTGTGCATAATATGGGCACATTATCACAAACTATGCCCTGATTCTAGCCATAACATTGGTCGTTTGGCCCGAAAGCCATGAAACCCCGGAGATGATAGGTCATTTCTGAGAAGGTTTTTTTGAGACACTTGCAATATACCAAGTTTGGTATTTTTCCTTGCAACTATGTTACATAAGAAGATACCACGCGAAGGATTTGCATTGATCGGACCGTTTTTGAATTTTTTATGCCCGTTTTAAACTATGGTCAAAACGCCGGGCACGGAGGTTCTTAGCTAGGGGATGAGCCTCGCTAAACTTGCATTGGATCTCTGAAGAAACAGCATATTGTGAGTCTAAAAATGATTTTTACCAAAAATCATGAGCATCGGATCATGTACCTGTAGTTCAAACCGGACCCACTTCCTGCCGATTCGGCAGGAATTTGTCTTTTTCACCAGGGGTGAACGGAAAGGTTTGAGATACCCCGGTTAGGACATTGTCCATGTAAGGTGGTTTAATATTTTTACAAAATATGGTGGTAGCATTTTAAATTATAATTTTGGTGGTTGTTTCACAAAACGCACCGTTTTTGGCACCCGGAAAATGGAAAATGACCATTTCTTCTACAACCAATCAAATTACAGGGTTCGGCCTCCCACGGATCAGGAATCTCAGCCTCATCAAAACCGTTAAAATCCAATCCAACGCTTCTGCGCTCACCCAAAGAAATACACCTGAAAAAACCACACCTATGATTCCCCTCTGTCCTCTTTCCCTCGTGCGGTTCCCAGGCTCCCAGCCCGAAACCCTACCCCGACCTATCTCCCTCCCAGCGCCCCACCGCCACTTCTTTGTCCGCCAGATTGCGATCTCCATCGCCGCTCCTCTCCTTGCCCTTCCTTATCCTCATCCTCTCTCTAGCCCCCACACCACTGCCGACTCGCCGACCCAACCCCAACCCCATGGCCAACCTCCTCCTTCCCCGGCGCCGGCCACCCGCTTCATCTCCACCGACCAGTGGTATTCGACGGGCGCATGGAACGGTCTAGGTCGTGTGGCCGCCTCCGGGCACGCCGCGGGAGGCGGAGGGTCGCCTCCTTCATGTCCCTCCATCGCAAGGTGACCACCAACATCAAGCAGATCCTCCAGGTGGCAGACTACATCGAGCACGACGAAGCCAACCTCCAGGTGGCAGATCATCCAGGTGGGTCTCCTCCTCCGGCGTGGACCGCTCATCCCTGGCGCCCGCCTCTTCCCCAACATGTAGGTGCGGTGACCCTCAACGGCGTCGGCCTTGCCCGCTTCCTCATGGTCCTCGTTGTCACCAACTACACCAGCGACAACCGCGCCTCCTGCCTCGACGACGACCTCCCGAGCTCCCGGCTCGGAGATGTACAGTAAGTTCTCGTACAACTACTTCATCGATTCAGTAAGTTCTACGCCCGCTCCCATCTTCAATCATTATGGAATTGATTTGAAATTTGTCGATGTTGTATGGTTCGGGCTCGATGTATGCAGGGTTGGTGCTCGATTTATTGTATCACGTTCTATGGAGGTGGTCTCAAACTGACTTAAGTTCTAATAAACAGTTCTGTAGTTAAACACGTTGTTCCAACTTGTCTTTAGGTTTAGGGTTTTTTTCTTGTACTCTTTATTCCTGTGTAGTTTTGACGCAATCTTGGTTAATAGACAATAAGTAGCAGATTTGATGATTGGCATGATATCATATTCTGTCCAATGGTGTCTTTTAACAAGTTTATGCTTTCTTGACGATGTATATCTGTTCATGTGGAGATGGTATTCTAGTAGAAAAAGGGGGAGGACATGGTGGCAGAAGAATTTGTCAACTGAGAAGGAGCATAGGAACAGGCCAAGAATGGATGCAGATTCGTTCAACATCATGTCTTCTTCATTTTCATTCCATTTTCCAGAAATTGTGGTTATGCTCTATAGTCTAGACGCTTAATTTCTTGACTTATTTGTTTAGAAATTTCTGTTATTGGTTGAAAAAATAAATTGTTAGCTCCTCTATTTGATAGCTATGTTTCCTATGAAAAAAAGCAATCTAATAGTCTTAGCACTACTAGAGACGTATGCTGCAGAGAGAAATATCAGTAATACATGTGTTTAGTTTGCTTATATTATATGTTTACTTACTTTTCTAGTTAATTTTATTTACTTATGTTTGCTGCAGAGAGAAATATCAGTAAACTATTAGACCTCTGATGTGTTTGCTATTGTTTATGGGCGGTGTAGGACAATCTGCAGTGGAACAACCTGGAGCTAGAGAACTTTCAGGACAAGATCAAGAAGAACCAGGACACTAGCAAACTCAACAAGTAGCTGGCCTACACCTTCAACTACCTCCTCGATGAATTATGTAGTGAGTTCTCCGCCCGCTCCCTTCCGATCCTTGCTGATCCTTACCAGTAGTAACTTGTTCAACTATTTGTGTAACTTTAGCTGGTTCATATACTTTCTAATTTCCAGCATGAATAACCTATAGAAATTTCAGCTAGCATTTTCTATGCTCTATGCTCCAGTTTATTTTCAAAATACTATGCTCCAACTTGTTGTATTATCTGTCAATGCTTTTTACAATCCTTTCATATTGATATGTTTAGAATATTGTACTGTACTGCTGTATTACTATTACTAGCTAGCAATACTGTACAGTCTGTACTGATATGATAATGTTTCATAGTGTGAAAATATTCTCTGCCTAATGTCATCAACTGATCCAGTAACTATGTTGTTGATCAATATTAGAGGCAGCTAGCAAGCTTTGTTGTGTTTGGCTGGAGCTAGCTAGCTTTCCTTTAGTGTTTTTACTGTCGCCTGACACAACTGATAGCCATAATCAACATTTCCTCTATTTTACAGGAGCTCCAGGATGAAGGTGGAAGAAGCCAAGGCTTCATTACTTAGCAAAGAGTAGTTAGTCATATTTTTTGAAGCTATTTGTATTTTCATGGGTGATTTGAACGATGGAATAGTTGTAATATACTAGAATGTACGTTTGTATCGGTTTCATATTCCTGGGTGATTGCAATATCTGCCGATTGTAATATTGATCTAATTTTGGTTATCATTCATGAAAATTAATGTGATTTGGGTTGTGCGTATGAAATATTTGTTGTTTACTGCTTGAAATGAAACAAATACTAGATGGCTCTAAAAAGGCCTTGGCCCACACGCAATTTTAGACTGGAAAGTGCACAATTTCAAAAAATGGTTCAAAATAAAAAAGAGAAAGATCCTAAGAATGCAACGGCCCTAAAAATAGAGAAGGCCAACATGTTGGGCTTGACCCAATAAATGAACTGAAATGATAGAAAAAATTAATTGACCAAGTTGTTGGGCTTGGCCCATATAAACATTAGACACGGACTGGGCTAATTTCGTGCCACGTAGGATTGGCCACGTTGGATCTGACCTGGCTAGGCCAAATTGCCCATGACGATATCAGATCGTCATAACGTCTATGACGATCTATTATCGTCATAGACGGTTATGACGATTTCGTAAAAAACGTCGTTATAGTTCATTTGCGACGCCCAGCTTTTGACGATCTTAAAATCGTCATAGAATCGTCATAAACGAACTACTATGACGATTCTGTGACGAAAATGGAGGGTCATATATAACTAGATTCCTTGTAGTGATTCATAAGTTTTTATCCATGGCTCCAATTAAGTGAAACCAATTTCTATGACTTTATAATATTCTTATTTATCATTCTTAATCATTTATAAATATTTGTTGACAAATTTTTATATGGATCAAATCCTTAGTCTTAGAGAGATCTTGAAAATTATTTATTCCATTAGGGTTTTAGGGTTTTGGTTTAGCTTTTCCAAGTGTTTAAATTTCAAGACACGTTATTGATGAATCCATTTCACTTGATTGAAATTTTTTGGATTCCATTTTATTCAAAGTTTGTTCAATATGGGTTTTGATGTTTCCATTTGGAATCAAAAAGTTTCTTTTCACCCTAAATTTCAACAATTATTTATTTTGTTTATTTATTTTTCACATTTCAAAATTTGGAAAATTTTGGGATGTCACAGGCTACCACCCATAAAAGAAATCTCGTCCCGAGATTTGGGAGGGCTAGAGGTTACAAGTTGGCTCAAGGCAACTAGGGTACTACCACCCTTAAAAAGTTTTTCAACTAAATTACATCTTGGCTTACTTGAGGTCTTGATGGAACTTCTCTGGACAGACATCTGCATAGTGTCCTTGTTTCCACACTTAAAACAAGTGACAAGGCTGAGATCCTTCATAGGCTTGCTTGTCTTGTACTTCTTATTTTCTGGACAATTGCTTGCATAATGTACTTTGTCACCACAATTGTAACATGTGACAAGGTTGAGTTCTTCACGTATCTTCTCTGGACAAATTCATACATAATGGCCTAGCTCTTTGCAGTTGTTGCACCACACTTGGCTAATTTCCTTATTCTTCTTCTTCTTCTTGGGTTTCTCCCAAGCTAGGAGTTCTTCTAGTTCATGCTCTTCATATCTCACCTCAAAGGTGGGAAAGCTTCCTCGGTTCCTTGAACGATTCCTTGGATAATACCGATGTTTCCTCTTTTGTCCATCAAGGTGATTCCTAATGTATGGAGGTGCAATCTGAGATTTGCCTTTGTCTTCATCCTTCTTGATAGAAGTTGTTTCCTCATGGGGTTTTCCATACTTGTGATGCATTCCACCTTGTTTCATTTGTTGAACAATAGGATAGATGGGGCATTGGATAGGGACATGATCATTTCCTTCACATAGGAAACAAGTCACTTGAGATGTGGGGCATTATTTAGTTGGATGTTTCTCTTCACAATTAGGGCATTGGTCCACATGCTCCTTAGAAGTGTGTTCCATGTCTACACAAACATTGCAAGCTTGAGTTCCTTCTATAATATCATCCTTGACATCATTGTTGTCACAAACTCCTTGGGAAAGGTTGTCTTTCATGTTGATCATTTGAGTGGTCATCCCTTGCAACAATTGGGATTGGATTTCCAAAAACTTTTGCATGGTTGGGTCTAACTCATTGTTGTTGGCTAAAATATGAGTTGTCATCAGATTCAACTGGGTTTGGTTTGCTAGTAGTTGTTCTCTCATGTGCATCTCTTGGTTGTTGTTGTCACCATTCTTGATGTTGGAGTTTCTTGGAGATGTCATCTGTTTGGGTTGGATTGGGATTAGAATAGGCAAAGATTTCTATAGAAGAAGTCTATCACACACAACAATTCACACCAGCAATGTGCAAGCAATCACAAACAACATTCCACTCAAACAACCAGTTGAAGCATATTTTTAGGCAACAAAATGTTTTTGCTACACCACATAAGTTGGTGTGTTTGATCTAAACTTTAGTATGGTGTTCCAACTATATGGTTTTCTTGAGATCATTCCATTCTTCTTCATTGTTTCTTCATGAACAAGATCTTTGTATCCTTGGAGAATTTCTTGCATCTTGGTCACAAAACTTCAAAGGTGATGATGGTTCTTTCTAAGTTGTGTTTCCTTAATCTTGAAGTCTTGAGTAATATTTCTTGTGCCACTTGCAGTCCTTAGTGATGTCCAAGTTGAAGTCCTTGGTGAAACTAAAGTTGAAGTCATTGGTGTTGTTGAAGTTGAAGTCATTGAGTTGGTGAAGTCCTTTTCTCATGGTGAGGTCTTTGCTCATGGTGAGGTTTTGTCCATCAAGTTTGAAAAGGAAGAGATGTAGAATCAAAACCAAAAGGTTGAGGAAAGAGTTTACAAGATTGTTTGTAAATATGTTTTGAACAAATACAACTCCTATATTTCTAAGGGGTTTTGTCCAATCCTAGGATTACAATCCTACAGGCAACACAGTGCTCTGATACCATCTGTAGAGGTCTCAACCTTTAATAAGGTAGAGATCCCTGTGTTTACAATGCTAGTCCCTAGATCAATAGCTAGCATCCACAGTTAAGATGTAATATCAAAAAACATAGGTCATAGTACAACTTTATAACCAGGAATAAAATAATTCATTACATCTTACATAGCTCATTTGGCTATCTCATTACAATGCAGCAGAAATAACTATAGCATGGAGTCCTTCATCTTCAAAGTGCCACAGGCAATCATGTTGGTTGTAGACTTGTAATCCTAATCAACACACTTCACTAACATCAAACAAACCTGCAACATAATAAGTTAAAGCCACAAGGGTCAATACATTTGAATTGTACTGGCAAGTGATACTATGGTAGAATAGTAGTATCTATCATCTATATGCATTTGGCCAAGTGGAGCTTAGGCTTGCTTTGCTCAAAATAGATTTTCCTATCAGTTGAAAACACTAAGTTTTTGTCTGGCAAAAATCACCCAAGGCATCTACCAATCAAAGATTGAAGATACTTTAACCCTTGTTCAACCACAAATTTTTAACTTAGAAATTGGGATGAGGAGATCCTTGATAGCTTCCATGTCTTGATGCTCAAATTGTCCATTGCCGAGGACACGGCTAAGTACTTAGATTTTACTCTCTCGAGAGGTGGTGCACTTTCCCCACAAGACTCGACATGCATCGAGACAAGATCTTTTAGAAGCCTTCCCTTAGACCAGAATGGACGCGCTCCAAACCTATCATCCCCTACCACCAACTGTCCATTTGCTAAGTTATTGCAACCTATATGATCCAGGCAGAGCCCATAATGCCAAGTGGCTGCACTTCAAGCTTCTCAACATTTGACATCTCAAATCTCTTTTTTCCTGGGTGGCATTCAACAAGTGAGATACACTAGGGTAGTCCATAAATATGGGTCATGTGTAACCACTCAACAAAAATCCATCCATGCAAGTCCCTTTCCACCTAGGTGATTCATTCACATAGTTGTTTTATTAAACAAAACACAAGTCATTTGACTTAGAAATATTTCATAGCATGAATATAATCCACCCTTGTATTATACTAGCTAAGCTAAGCATGATGGTAGTAGGAATCTTAACTTAGGAAAATTCTACTAAGGTTTCATCTACTAGGATTTCCCATGGCATAGTTAACACTTAGAAAATTCCATGCAAGTCCTACTTCGAAATATCACTAATGCATAGTGAAAATAATGGGACAAAAGTATGAAGCACCACTTGCCTTTTTGGTAGAGAATATAAGTTCACTTCTTGATCTTGCAATAGTCGCACTCTTCAAATTCCACTATAATTCAATCAAGGCAGAAATTCAATCTAGCATTCAAACAATTCAACACATAAAATAATAAAAACAAATCAATGCATGCAAGCATGCCAAAGATTGTTTTGTTTGGAAAATTGGTTTCTAATAGGTTATAAACATTATAACACACCTATTGGTCATTTATAAATGTGGCAAAACCATTTTGATATTACGTTAGTGAAAATGGCCACTTTAAATCATTTTTGTTTTGTTAGAAATGATTTAAATCAAAGTAATAATTTCTAGTGTTTGACAAATATATTTTTAAACTCAAATGTTAGTGTTTATGGTCAAAGTGCTTAATTTTAAATCATTTGCCAAAGGTTTCACCTAAAAACCATTTTTAAATCAAAGCAACATTTTATTTTGCTAGAATGCCTTTAAACAAAGTAATAATTTTCTAGGGTTCAAAAAATGTATTTTCAAATCCTAAAACTTGGTGTTTAGGGTCAGAGAGTTTAAATCAAATCATTTTCCAAAGATTTTACTCAAAAACCATTTTTAAAACATGAACGATATTTTTATTTAACTAGAAATGCTTTTATTCAAAGATTTATTCTTTAGCTTCCCAAAATATACTTTTGAATCTACAAATTGGATTTTATGGTCAGTAGGTTCAAAACAAACCTTTTACAAAAGATTTTACCCTAAAAACATTTTTAGAATAAATTTTATACACAAAATATGCCTAAACAAGTTTCGGCAAAAACAATCAATTTTACATATGCAATTCACTAAACAAAGGGCATGGTTAGAAATTACTCTTCTTGCTGATTCCATTGATATATAGTTTGCAAAATTTGGATGTGTGGATCAAAAGTTATGGAATTTACAAATTCAAACTTCTAATAGATTCAATTTCTATTTTAAAAGATCAGGCAGGCCACGTGGCAGAACCTAACTGGCGCATACCAGTTCGGCAGGATCATGCTCTATGGATCGTTGGATCTAACTTAAATCGCACGGCACACAGTATATGATACCCCTTCTATTAAATAACCTATCGCATCCACTGGATCATCATCCAACGGTTCACAGCACGCCAACCATAGATGGGCGATGCTGGCGGCGAGTGGCGGCGGCGCGCTCGGGCAGAGATGTTCCAGCGAATTTAGGACGCAAGGGAGAGAGGGAGGTTGCTCACTGGGTTCGCCGCGACGTGCTGAAGCTCGAGGTGGTCGTCGTGGGGACAGGGGCACACGGAAGGGTCGGCAATCTCTCGCCGGAGTGGTTCCTGACGACGGGTTCGCACGGTAGTTGACATTGGCAAAGCTACAGACCATGCCAAAGCAAGAAAATGGTGGCGTTATATGTGCACGGGGACAGTGACTGCAGGAGTATCATTTAGAGAGAAGGGGGCGGTCGGGGCTTGCGGGGAGAAGTCGACAGAGTAATGGCAGACGGTGGCGCTGCTCTGGCGAAGACGTAGTCGAGGTTACGGTGCTCGCGCAGCTGAACGGGCGGCACTGGGAGATGAGCAAGAGGCTAGGGAGTGTCCTCGTGGAGGCCAGGGAGCATGGGCGATGGTGTCTGGCCGGAATTGGCTGGAGATGCTCGTCGGAGCAGTGGCGGAGCGAGAGGGAATTCGTGCAGCCTAGGGGCTCATTGGGCGTGGTGACTGAGGGGAAAGGAGGAGAGGAGGGAGGCTATTTAGTATGCGTGGTCGGGGAAGGAATTACTGGCGACATTAACGCGTATTTACAGGGATTGATCATCGGCAGAAACGGCTAGGAGGGGATGGGGGCGGGGTCAGCACGCTGGAGAAGATGATGACGTGGTCGTGGGGTCACGCGGTTAGAGAGAGGGGGTAGGGTGAACGCGGGTGAAAAACGTTTCGCGGGTGAAAGGTGATCCGGGTGGGCTGGCTGGGCTAGTTGGGCCTCCTGGACTGGGTAGGTTAGATGGGCTGATCCTTTTCTATTTTTTTATTCTCTGTTTTCTTTTTCTTTTCCATTTCCGAATTCTGTTTTGATTTATTCAAATGATTTCAAAACCTTTTCATTTCAAATCTGCAATGGTTGAAACAATCTAGCGGGTCTTTGATGTCCTGCCTTGACTCGCTGACATATATCACACTTGGCGATATAGCTTCCGATTTCTCTCTTCATGTTGTGCCACCAAAATTGTTCTTTCAAGTCTTGATACATCTTCGTTCCTCCGGGGTGGATAGAATAAAGAGTATCATGAGATTCCTTGAGAATCACTTCTTTCAACTCAGAATCTGCTGGTACACAAAGGCGTCCTTTGTACCACAGAACTCCTTCTTTGTCTTCGGTGAATCCGGGTACTTTGCTTGTACCGATACGACGCTTGATTCCGTCAATACTAGCATTTCCTTTCTGCGCCTCTTTGATCTGGCTGATCAAAGTGGGTTGAAGTTCTATGCTAGCCAAAAATCCTTCACTCACTAATTCCATTCGAAAATCTTCCATATCTTTGTGCAAGCTTAGTTGCTCCCTCAAAATCATGGAGTTCAAGCGGCACGGCAATCTGCTAAGGGCATCTGCTACCACATTAGCTTTACCAGGGTGATAGTGAATGTCCAGATCGTAATCCTTGATTAGCTCAACCCATCTTCTCTGCCTCATATTCAGCTCCTTCTGAGTGAATATATACTTCAGGCTCTTGTGATTCGAATAAATCTCACAACAGTTTCCCATCAGGTAGTGCCTCCATGTCTTCAGGGCTAGAACTACGGCTGCGAGTTCGAGGTCATGGGTTGGGTAATTTTGCTCATGTTGTTTCAATTTTCGAGATAGATAAGAGATAACTTTGCCTTCTTGCATTAGCACACATCCGAGACCGATCTTGGATGCGTCACAATACAGGTCGAAGGGCTTCATGATATCCGACATGATTAAGATTGGGGCTGAAATCAATCTCATCTTGAGTTCTTGAAAACTCGCTTCACATTTGTCTGTCCATTCAAACTTCTTGTCCTTCTTCAGCAATTGGGTCATGGGTCTGGCGATACTCGAGAATCCTTCTACGAACTTGCGGTAATATCCCGCCAATCCGAGAAATGCACGAACTTGGGTTTGAGTGGTTGGGGCTTGCCAATCTTTGACATCTTTCACCTTTGCGAGGTCAACGGAAATTCCTCCGGCTGATACAATGTGGCCGAGGAATCCTACCTCCTGTAACCAGAATTCACATTTGCTAAACTAGGCATACAACTGATGCTCTCTAAGGGTTCCAAGAATGGTCCTTAGGTATAGCTCATGTTCTTCTTCTGATTTGGAATAAATCAGAATGTCATCGATGAAAACCACGACAAACTTATCCAGGAAGTCCATAAAAATCTTATTCATGAGATTCATGAAATAAGCAGGGGCATTGGTTAATCCAAAAGACATGACAGTATACTCGTATAATCCATAACGGGTGGTAAAGGCAGTCTTGGGGATATCCTCTGCACGAATCTTGAGTTGATGATAGCCAGTTCTAAGGTCAATCTTAGAAAACACTTTGGCACCGGTCAACTGATCAAACAAATCTTCTATCTTGGGCAATGGGTATTCGTTCTTGATAGTGACATCATTCAACTTCCGATAATCCGTACACAAACGGTTACCTCCATCCTTCTTATCCACAAATAAGACAGGTGATCTCCATGGTGACGCACTTGGTTGAATTAATCCAATTTCCAACATGGAATCCAGTTGCTTCTTTAGTTCTGCTAGTTCAGACGGGTTCATACTATAGGGTCTCTGGGATATGGGTCCTGTTCTAGGGATTAGTTCGATGATAAACTCGATATCCCGATCTGGGGGCATACTGGGCAAAACATCTGGAAATACATCGGGGTATTCACAGACTATCCGGACTTGGTCAATGGTAGGTTGGGCTATACTCTTGTTGCACTTGAATTGACGAGGTAAGGTTTCAGATATATGCTCATCGATATTCCTTTGTCTTGTTCATGGTTATGGCTTTCTTGGCATAGTCAATCAATCCTTTATGTTTGGACATCCAATCCATTCCTAATACTACTTCCAAAACTTTAGTTCCGAGTACTATCAGGTTAGCATAAAAATCTATGCCATGGATTCGGATAGGGACGGCTTTGCAAATTTGCCTAGCCTTGGTGGTTGAACCAGGGATTTGAACGATCATAACATGCTTCAGTTTTGTTGGTTAAATCTTACTAGTGCAGGCAAATTCTTCGGTGACAAATGAATGCGATGCACCCAAATCAAACAACACTCTTGCAAGTACTGAATTAACAGAAAACATACCCAGCACGACGTCTGGCGCTTCCTGAGCTTCTTCAGCATGCATGAGAAAAAGACGGACGTTGCGGTTGAGCGAATTCCCTGGGGCAAATCTTCTTCCAGGCTGAACACGACGCTGCTGCTGAGCTGGGGTATTTGCATTGGGGGCTGCGGTATTCTTCTTGTTCGGGCACTCGTTGGAGTAGTGACCCTTATTTCCACAGTCATAACAAGTCACTTGCGACTTGTCCTTTGCTGCAACAGGCACAGCATTGCTTCCAGTCCTCGGGGCAGTGTTGGTGTTGGCGGTAGCATTGTTGTTGTTGAACTTGGGTGGGGCACGATTGAAATTGCTAGAGTTGCCGGGGTTGTTGTGATTTCCTCCGGGCCTAGGGTTTCCACGGTTGGGATAGGTCAGACGGTTCATCGGGGGTATGTTGGTTCTCGGGGCAAATCCTGGAGATGGGTTGGGGCGATACTTTGGGGTCTGATGGGTTCATGGTTGATGCATCATGCGACTCTTGTGGTTCTCATTGGCTTGGTTGATCTTTCCTTCCATCTGGATGGCAGAGTCGACTAGGGCTTCAATATCAGCAAAGGGGATATTGACTAACACTGTCTGCATCTCATTGTGCAGACCATTCAGGAATCTTTCTTTCTTCTTGGCTTCGGTGTCGATTTCATCTGGGGCATACCTAGCTAATGACAAGAATTTGTCACGGTATTCCACTATGGTTATCCTTCCTTGCTTCAGTTCTTTGAACTCATCTCTCATCCTCTTGATCAAACCAGGTGGCACATGGGTTCTGCTAAACTTGACCTTGAATTCCTCCCAGGTCATCATCTGTCCTCCGGTCATTGCACGAACATTGTTCCACCATGCTCTGGCATCTCCGGCAAGATAGTGGGTGGAGAACAAAACTTTCTCGTTAGCTTCCACTCCTGCGACTTCTAGGTTGTTTTCCATGGTCTGCAGCCAATCGTCGGCATCTAGGGGCTCTTTCGACTTAGTGAAAACAGGTGGGTTGGTGTTCTGGAAATTCTTGAGCTTAGATCCATGGTTGTCCTGATTTCCGTGGCCTTGATTGTTGTGGGCTAGCTGGGCTATCTGTTGAAGGGTGGCTAAGTTGGCTTGACGTTCGGCTCTTTCAGCTTCGCGGTCAGAAACCAACATTTGCAGGATCTGCAACATCGGGTCCGGGGATGAACCACTTCCTCCGCGTGGCATCTGAAGATTGAGATAGATCATGAGAAAAGAGGGAAATTTCTAAGGTTCAGGGCTTTGAAAAGTTTTTAAAGTTTGACTCAGATTTTCTAGCAACTTGCTTTTCATTCATTCATTCATAGCACACGATACAAACACACACCACAACAAGGTAAACAGATGGTTTTAAGAACCATTCTAGAAACTAAGATACAGTGGGACCGAATACTACTCACTACGCTAGTGCTCAAGTGCTACTACTCCTCGGAGTCGGTGTAGTCGTCATCCTCATCATCGTCATTGATGAAGGCGAAATCCTCCTCATCGGTGAAGAAATCCATAGCCTGATCCTCCAGAAAATCATCATCATCGATGAGATAGGAGTAGGGGTCTCCACGAAGATCCTCTCCTACATTCTCCCTTTCCTCCAACTACATGTCTCTCTCGTGGATGGTCTCCTCCAAATCCGAGATACGGTGGCAAAGACGGGCAATGATGCGCTCCTTCTTATCGAGCTGACGGTGGCGAGACTTGCGATCCTTTGCTAGCATGGCGATGGTCTGATCCTTTGTCTTGATGATGGCGGACTTGTGGTTGGAGTAGTCACGGCAATTATCCAACTCCTGCTGACGATCGTACATCATGAAGCTGAGGTGGTCCAACTGAGTCTTCAGCTCGGTGGTGGTATGGGGCTTCCAGGGGCTGTCCATTAGCATCAAGCCTTGGGCAAAACTCAAAGCGAGTACCCTTGATATGGTTGATACTCTGCCCACACAGACAGGCAAGAGCTTCCTTGATGGCCCTGGCAAGTCCATCGAGCCAGTTGTTCTCTCTTAAGGTGAACTGAATTCCCTCGACAGTGGGAGGTTCAATCTTTCCTCGGAGACTTGCAACAATTAGCCACTGCAGATCTTCTCCTCCTTGATCATTGAGCTGAGCTCCGAAGAACTCGGGGTGCGGACGCTCCAGAAGTTCCGAAAGCTGGTCCAAATCCCTCTCAAAGATAAGGTCTCCTCCATTCCCCAACTAATAAAACTTGATGTACTTCACGTCCATCTAAAAGAATATAAGATGATTAAGTTAGTAGAGTGATCAAGTGTGTCAAATTTTATGTATTTTGCAAGAGTTTTTGAGGAACATGAATTTTTATGAAAGAATCAAGGTGATAAGAATGGGAATAAGTTTTTGTAAATATTTGCTTCCTTTGGCTTTGAAACTAAGTTTTTGATTCAACGTCCAGTCTAACTAGGGTCTCCTATGGTCAGGATGGCTCTCTTACCAACTTCTCAACACCCAGATTTTTAATCCCAGCTGCCTGTTATGCCATACATCGCAATCCCAGGATTACCATTTTTGCGAGACATAACAGATTTGGATACCACAGTACATCATCCATTACAAACCATACATAAGGTCTTACACAAATAAGGATCTCATGATCCAGTTCTTAATACAACTCAAGAAGCGGAATACGTAATAATAACGGTAGCGTAGGCGAGGCTCCATCTTTGGGTTCACAGGCAATGCTGACGATGGGAGATGATCCTAGTTGTCGTAACCTTCCTGGGGTCCATCCTCCAGGTACTCCTCTTCATAGTCTGGCCATGGGAATAGCCAGGGACAAAGCCATGAGTACTCTTTAAGTACTCGCAAACTAATACTAACAATTGAAGGGGGTTTTTGGTAGTAGGACACTAAGCTCTAGGGTTGTTTTGCAAAAATCCAGATTTACCTCTACTAAGTTCAGAAATGAAGAAAGCTATTGGAAGTTGTATAACACCTAAGTGGGAACTTGTATTTCATACCACAACTCTGTTGTGGTCAAGTCAAAGTCACAAATCATTTTATAAGTCATTTTGAAAACATCTGACGGGGGAACAGTATGGCCACTCCAACTGTCCATAATCATGACGCCATTATTCGAATAGTTTGACACTCTGCAGAGATTGTACACTTTCACCACAACATTCGATACATCCGTCAGGAACGAATCCAGAATTCACCATACTCAGTATGCGGATAATCAATCCTAACTTTTTAATTACACGCCCTAGTATAAGCACCTCTCCTGTGAGTTTGGCCTCCCAACCATGACCAAATGTCATCTTGGGTACTGCACAGGTGGACAATCTTCACAAGGTAGCCTCAGCTCATACCTTGGCCATGAGGGAACTAATACTAAGGTATATAAGTTTCCAGTCAAGCCCTACCCAATTCTCGAGTATTGTGGTTGTACGGTAAAATTGGAATGGTATCGCATCCAGACAACCATCAGTTTTATAAAGGGCTAAGGCTCAGGCCTCAAAAAATTTATCACCAAAATCATCTGGTGTTTGGAAACACATGTCAAAACATCTCAATAGAATGATCCATCATTCCAAGGTTTTCATAACCATTTTTCCACCAAGTATTCCCATCTAAGTTGATCAAGTTTTATGCTTAGCACTAGCCTCTACAAGTGGAGTGTTACTAAGTTCAATCTCATGCCTTAGGATGACATGAAGATTATCTAGCTTGGGCCAAGTTTTATGCTCTTTATGCAACCTTCAGTTATCTTTCTAGTATCTACAATTCACTTAAGTAAGCTCTAAATACTAGCTTTGATAAAGAAATAAAGTAGAAGCTTGCAAATAAAACTAGGGTTGGGCATCATCAAATGTGCCTAACCAAGCATGCTTAGTGCATTGCATAGGTTATTTAACTCTCATAATTGCAAGTGTTAACTTGCACATTCAACTAGTAGTATTAGGCTTGCATCATTATCAGTATAAGCTTGCTAAATTGCAAGTGTTAGCTTGCAAGAATTGGCTTGCCTTGTGCAGAGCAGTGGTTGAAGTTCTCCTCGGCTTCTTCTTCGTAGTATCCTCCTTCCTCCTCGTATCCTTGGTCGGTACTAGCGTCTATAAATAAATACGAGGTACACAATCACCAAACAATACTTAACTATTTTCAATCACCACACAAAAGGGTCCTATAGATGATCTAGCATCATCACTAACATTACAAGGTTAAAGTTTGGTTTAATTTCTTTTATTTTAAGAAAAGTAATTTCTACTCATTGAAAAACTACTTAAGATTTAATATTCTCCAAACCAAACATGGGATCATGTTGACACATGTCATCACCACACATTTCAGTACATGGGAATGTGATTTAAAGTGGTGTCACAATTTAATAAGGTTTAACCTTTTTATTTTAAATAAAATAAGTGACTAGAAATGCCTATGTGGCATTCTTTTATTACTTGAACATTATTTCTGTAAGTAAACCCATATGTTTTTATATATTCTGAAAGGCATGATCAAATGAGATTTTTAAGAGTTGGAATCAACTCAAAAGCTATTATGGTTTAAATTTGAAAAATGTTTGAATGCAGAAAAGGTTCTACCTTGTTATTTTTACCAAGGTTGATATATAGATTTAAATGATTTGAATCCAACGGGCTTGGATTAAGCATATCAATATCTTTCTAACAAAATTGGTTTCATTCAATTTGGTTCACTGAATCGAGCTGGGTTGATTTTTGAAACTAGGTACAGAACTGTGTTTGAATTAAAATGGAAAAAGTTAAATTCAACAGCTGAATCTTGCTAACGGGCCGGCCTGCTACGCACAGCGCTTACGCAGGCTGGTTAAGTTGTTGTCCCCACGTGTCAGTGAGACGGGGGTGCGAAGCGTTACGAGGCAACGTGGTGCGTTGGATCTAGTTCTAATCCAACGGATCTGGTTCATCATCTACGTTGGGCAGCGCCGGCGAGACAGAACCCTAACACGGCAGGTGGGGTCGTCGGGGGCTTACCGGGGCTCAGGCGAGGGTCGGCGAGGCGGGCGAACGATGAAGTCGACGACGGCGAACCTCTGTACCCCAGCTTCTCTGGGCGGCTCAATCGCTGGTTCCTTCTTCTCCAAAGGCGGGCTCGGCCAAATTCGGCGATGCGCCGCTTTCGCTTGCTCCGGAACGGGTGGAACGATCGGTGAGGAGAGGGAGTGAGATGGTGTGCTCAATTCGACCGGGGTGGCCTCTATTTATAGTGGAACCGAGGAACTGATCGACGCGTGAGCCGATCTCGCAGAGTGGTCTATCAAGGCGACGGTAGGGACGGTGCTGTGCTCCCTGGCAAAGCTCAACGACGTGGTGGCGAGGCGTGGGGCGGTGCTGATCGGTCGGAACGCTGCGGTGCTCTAAGCGTGCCCGACGGAAGTTTTTATGGCGCACAGCATGCGTGGTCCGCGCGGCGGCGAACGAGCGTGTCTGCGGGGTTGCTGGGACGGTGGTGATCACGTATGCACGCGGCGAGGGCGGCGCGTGGTCTGTGGGCGTCTGTCGAGCGTGGCGCACGGGGTGCGCTCTCGGCATGGTTGCATAGAAGGTTGGCATGGTCTGTGCGTGTGGTCCAGGGGCTGGCATCGCTCGCGGCTGGGACAGGGAGTGGCGGTAGGGTGCTAGCTTGCTCCCAGACATGCTGGCTAGGCTTGGTGCTTCTCCTAGCTCGCTGTCGACATGTGGGTGGCAAGGTGAGGCTCGGCCTGCTCACCATTGATGACAATGGCCAGCTTACAGTGGTGCTAGAGATTAGTTTAGGTTGTTAGATGATCTACTAAGTCTAGTGGTGTCCAGAGAGGGAACAAGTTAGGCCAAAATCACTGCTCAAAATAGTGTTTGTGATTTTGTTGATTTGAATCTGCAAGGTGTTTGATGAAATGGCCGCATGAAGTCAAGTTTTGAATTTTGAAAATATTTTTGGTGGGTGTCTAGGCATGTGCTGGTGAGTCTGTAGATGCTTGGGTTTTGAAAGTTGAGCTTGTTTGAGTGGTTTTTGAAAAAGTGGGATTTTCCCATATGATATAGATTCAATTTTAAACTGTCATTTAAACTATGCATTTGAATGTTTCTAGATGATCACAAGGTGGGCCTTGATACTTTGTTATGAGTACTATCAAGGGGTGAAAAGATCCAAACAAGTTTCTATTAAGTTCTGAAAGTTAGAGACAGCCAAAGTAGGCATGGGAGTTAATTTGGCAAAAGTGACCATTCCTTTTATTTGTTTTTTTTGATTTATTTGTCTTTGGGAAAAGTTTGGGAAATGTTTAGATGATGTTTATTTCACCTAAGAATCATTTTACAAGCAAAGAAACACACAAGCAAGGTAATTCAAAAGAATTCAAAATGGGATGCATACACACATGCATGCTTTCATATTTTTATTTAGAAAAGTTTTTGTTAATCCTAAATTTTGATGATTAGAGTTTGATGATTCTAGTTTAATATTTTTGGGATGTTACATTCACCCAGCGGTGTATCTAGCACATAGGTCAATTGACCAACATTGACGATAATCCTCAAGATACGAAACCAGTCCACGAAGTTGATTCCATTGTTTTTTAACTTTTCTTTCTCTAGGAACGCATTAAAATTAATGGTAGCGGCCGCCATGATCTACAACATATTTACAAAGAGTTTAGACTAAGTTTATGATAAGTTGAGTTCAAATTTAATTCTTAAATTAACTAGGTGAACTCCCACTCAAAACAACATCCCTCACATTGTTTTACTGATCACACGGACCAAATCCACTACACCAAGTCCGATCATCACGAGAGATGATGTAGTTTCAAAGGCGAACAATCAACATGTTTATCATATCAATCATATGACTCATGCTTTAACTTTCGGTATTCTGTGTTTCAAGGCCATGTATGTACATGCTAGGCTCATCAAGGTTAAACTTAGTATCTGCATGTGCAAATCTAGCTTGCACCCGTTGTATGCACACGTAGAATCTATCACACCCGATCATCACGTGGTGCTTTGAAACGATGATTCTTAGCAACGGTGCCTACTAAGGACGACACTTTATTACTTGATATTTAGTGAGAGGGATCATATTATAATGCTACCATCGCAATCTAAGCAATACAAGATGCATAAAAAGGATTAGCATCACATGCAATTTATAATATGTGATATGATATGGACTTTCTTCTTGTGCCCTTGATCTCCATCTCCAAAGCACGAACATGATCTCCATCATCACCCGCGTGGCGTCAAGGTCAATTGCGTCGCTTCATGGTTGTCCTCCACCAACAACAACTATTACAACTACTTGATGAATAGACACACATGTCTTAAATGAAATTTAAAGACAACCATAAGGCTCTTGTCGATTGCTAACTTATAATAAGGATCATTACATACATCATATATAATCACAATCATGGCCATATCACATCACAAAACAAGCCCTGCAAAAACAAGTTAGACGCCTCTAATTTTCTTTTCATGTTTTACGTGGCTGGGGCTTTCGAATAAGAACCGTTCTAACTTACGAACATTAACCACAAAATTGATACAAGTATTGCCAAGTGCCCGTTGTAAATTGAATCTTCACTATGGTGGGAGAGACAGACACTCGCAAAGCCACTTGTGCAATGCAAGTTGCACGTTGAGCATGGAGCAAGTCTCATGTACGATGACATGTAAGGTTAGCCCGGGCCGCTTCATCCCACCATCCCGCAAGATGCAAAGTACACAAAAAGCAAATTACAACAAAAGCATCAACGCCCATAAAACCATTGTGTTCTACTCATGCAATAGATCTACGCATAGAGTCGGCTCTGATACCACTATAAGGGTCCATAGCATGGAAAACAAAAAAATTCTATCGCATGAACACACAAAAGCCAAGATCTATTATATGAGATCGGTGTAACGAGTTTGTAGAGAACTAACCCTCATAGATCCAAAGCGTTTAACGAGATTTAGATCTCATGGTTGATGTAGTCGATCACTTGCCGATCTCAAGATTGCAAAGACGATCCTTCCAACGCCACAGTCCGGTATCTCTTCCGCAGTCGGTCACACGTACGATAATCGATGAAGACCTTCCTCTCCCTTGTTCCAGCAGGGTAGCGGAGGTTATAGATCTCCTCAGAATCCCAATAGCACGACGGTGTGGTGGTGGTGGAGGAGAAGAGATTACTGCAGGGCTTCGCCTAAGCCGCAGCAGCGTATGGAGGAGAGTAGGGAGGCACCGGCGGCTAGGGTTTGGGGTGAGGTGCTAGGGGGCGTCCTCACCCCTCCTTATATGGGTGGAGGGGAGGCAGCTAGGGTTCCCATCCCTGGTTGAGTCTTCCCACAACTCCTCTAGGCCGACGGCAAGGAGAGGGAAATGGAAACCTTGTCCCTCAAGGTTTACTTTCCTTCCTTCACTAGGATTTGACTTTTCAAACTAGGTTTTGTTTCTCTCTTCCTAGTTGTAACACCCCAGCATTTAGGAACCAACAAAGGGTAGAAATAGGATTTTGTGCATGTGCATGCATTCATCTATAAAATATGGGTAAATTTTTCGCCAAACAAAAACCCTAAAGTGATCAGAGTTTCTTTCACTCTCTAGAGGTAAGAATAGCTCTTAATAGTGATTGTTATAAACTTTGACATGATCTTTATGAATTAGTGTGTTTTGGGGGAAATAATTTGGATTCAAATTAAATTTGAATCATCTAGAAAATATTTAAAATTTAGAAGTTGGTATTTAAAAATGTTTTACAAAATTATTTAGTAATATTATTGTTATATTAAAGACATATTAAACAATAATAAGAATTTAAGATAAATAAATTAAAAATAAGAAATGAATTCTTATTTCTTCTCTTTATTTCATAACCATTGTACGATATAGAAATTATACAACCAATAGAGTAATTCATTACAGTAAGAGAATTACAAGAAATGAAATTATATTATAAATAAATTATTACAAGATTCTTAAAAAAAGAGTAAAATGAAGATTACAATAAAAACCTATAAATCTATCTATTCCTATACTACATCTTGAGCATCCAGATCTTGTACCTACAAAATACAAAGAAACATAAAAAGATAAATAAAGGTGTTATTTTTCTTAGTTTTACTCTCAGTTGAGAGCAGTGAAGTGCACTGCTCAAAATTACATTATTTAGTAAATTAAAGGTACAAATTCCATCAATATAATGAATCTATTATTTTCAAACAAAAGAACTACAGATTCATATCATTATCAACAGCAAAGTAAAAGGGGAAAGTTTCACCAAGACTATAATCAGTAAAAGGATAAACAGTAAATAACCATTTCACTTGATCTGATCCACAACCAGCCCAAGCAGCCAGGCAGCTCAGTCAGCTAAGTGCATGTTGTGTGTTGTCGACACAATAACAACAACAGCACAAGCAGTCAAAAGGGAAGTGCACAGTCGTAGCATAGCTACCAGGAACCATATCTTCTTCTCTAGCACACTGCAAGAACACACCAGAACTGCCAATTTCCCAAACAAATCTCAAGCCAAGATATATCCCAAATCATCCAACCATCTACATGATGGTGACATAAGTAGGGGGTGGTACTGGTGGATAGCAAGGTCAAGATCAAGATCAGTAGCCAGGAGAAGCAGGAACAGCACCAGGAGGTGTAGATCAAGATTAGTAGCCAGGAGAAGCAGGAACAGCACCAGGAGGTGTAGATCAAGATCAGTAGCCAGGAGAAGCAGGAACATCACCAGGAGGTGTAGAGAAAGATCAGGCTAGCAATACAAGCCAACAAGATCAACCAGCACCACAACAACAACACCAGCAACCAAGTTGTGTGGTGAGTACACATAAAACCATCACATGATCAAATCGTCTTATCTAGATTATCAAGCATGTGTTGTTTTATATGAAAACTTCTCAGAAAACACCTAAGTGGGGTGTATCCATCACAGAATGAAACTTATTATAAGACAATGACTAATCCTTACAAACAAATCCAGGATCTCAGCCTGTGCATCATAGATCCTGGATATAAATCTATATTTACACATCCCAATAACAACAGCCCTAGATCATGATTTCTAGGCAAATCCCTTAAAAGAGTAGCACCTCAAAGATCAATAGATCTTAAGGATCTATATCAAACAGTAGTATAATCCCAAGTAGGTTAATCATTTTATCAAAGAATTCAAGAATCATTAGCTGATACAAGGTACCAAAACACATCTATGAGGGACAGCAAGTCAGAAACTTAGTTTCTATGCCTCAGACCAACATCATAGGCCAAAGAAAATCCACAGGCAGCATAGGCTAATCTTTCTAGTAGAAGCTTTCAGTTCATCTTAGTAACAAGCCACTCTAGAACACTGATAGAATAACACTTAGCACTAGAACAAATTCTTGTGTACCATTCCAAGGAAGATGTCACAAGGATCTATTCTAATCCAGCATATTCTACACAGAAATTTCACAATCAAACCTTGCAGAAAGTTATTCAATCATCTTCCTAATATAGTAATTAGGAATCATAGTGTTTGCATCAAAGAAATATCATCAGGGGCATTAACAGTAAATGCCCAAGAAATCAAATACAGGTTCCAGTACTGAAACTAGCTAACCAGCATCAATAACTAGACATCAGTCTAGATCAGATCCATAGCACCACCATTTTTTACAATGATAGAGATCAACATCATATAAAAATTATCTTACAGAGCCACTAGCAATTCCGAGACCAATACTAGACAGTAATTCAACAAAGTATAATCATCACAAATACTTCTAAGTCATTCATCATCCTCAATAACCAACATAGAGGGGTGAACCCCTGATCGAATCATGAACCCTAATTAGGGATTGCCATTAGAAGCACACATAAGCTAACGAGGGAAGTAGAGATAGAGAATCAAAGGGGAAGGAGGAAAGCACTAACTAGTGGTCCTCGCTGATGATTAGAAGATGAAGCAGAAGGGGCCGACGGGCACACGGCGGCACGGGAAGCACCGGGGGCGATGCAACCCGCACCGAGCCATGGCAGCGGCCACAGCCACACCGGTGGTCGAACAGCACCACCACAACACCAGGAGCACCGCATAGCACCACAGGAGCGGCGGAGAGGTACATCGCCAGCAACCACCAAACTCTAGGGCTCAGGGTGGAGCTAGCCTGACCGGGGAAGAGCTCTAGAGGCGAATCGAATAGGACCAGGCGAAGGAGCGAGGTCGTCTGCCTTGCCATACACCACAACGACAGCCGAGAAGGCCTAGGGCGGCGTGAATCGGGCAACGACGGCATCGGCAACGCAACGCCACCACGGGGTCGAAGGAGAGGAAAAGGAACGAGTGAGAGAGAGCGAGAGTGGGTCTATACTAGGCCGATAGGGTCCAATACCATTTCGATGGGTGGTCTTGACCTGCCCAATTGGGCCAGGTTGGGCCTAGTCAGCCCAATGGTTTGGCCCAAACGTTAAAAGAAACTTTTAAAAGATTTAATGAAAGACCAATATACCACTCGAACTTAATAAACCCTAAGAAATAAAATAAGAATCCTAAAAATACAAATAATAGGTCTATAAGTTCATAAAAATACAAGCTATCTAATAAAATTAAGCATTTAATTTTTAATATAATAAATTTAGGTTAATGATTTTATAATATATATTCCTTATGGAAATTTATAAAAATAAATAAAGTACCTATAAATAAATAAAATTACTTTTATAATTCTTAATTAGTATAGTATTTTATAAAATAGTAAATTGATATTTAAGATATCAAAATAAAATCTTTTAAATTAAAATGCTTATTCTTAAAAATATATATTAAAAATAGATATAAGAATTAAAAATAAATAAAAATTAGTTTTTGACTCTTTTACTGATATATTATATGAAAAAAATATTAAATATAATATTTATAAAATATTAAGAATTATTCTTAAAACAATTTCTTTTAATAAGGCAATTCAAAAAATATATTCTTAAAACAATTTCCTTTATTAAGGAAATTCAATAAAATTTATATATTGGGTAAAACACACAAAGAAGATAAATAATAAATGATGCATTGCATTACTATGCATAATCATTTTTGCTTCTTTAAATATTGTCCTTACCGGGCAATAATAATGTTTTGTATAAATAGAAGCTCAAGGTCGAGTGCAAGCATCCGACTTCACTACCTTGCAATCACAAGGCAAGTTCATCACTTGCTCATGTCCTTCGAAGAGTCTTTATCAAAGTAATTGCAAAATTGTGTGTTATCATCTATGTTTTGGAGAAAGAAAATATTGTTTTCTCAAAACAAATAAATTGTTGATATCATCCTAAGTGGTGATATAGATAAGGTGAGCAATGGAACTTAGGTTTCAATTTGCAATGAGATTAATCACTTAAGACTTAACAACCCATGACATCAGTGACTCTAGCAACATATATTATGCGTTAACCATGAAATTTGAAATGAGATAGAGAAGTCAGCTGTATCTTCTTCCTCTCGCATGTAGCCGGATGTGCAGGTCGTGGCTGTTATCCCCATAGAGTGCATTAATTGGTAATTCATAGAGGATATGCAGCATATGGGTGGGAACCCTCAACGTCCCACGATAGTTCTGGCATCTGAACAGTCTGTACCAACCATTGTCATAATTAAATAGGTGGGCATGGCATACACCAAGGAGACATGCGGGGTCGAGAAGGGGGCAGTGATTGGCTTGGATCACCTACTGGGCCCCACATCATGGAATTGTGAACGGGAAAGTACGCCCGGTTGTGCAGCAAGGAGTTGATCTTTCATGGATAAAGTAACGCACCTTTGTAGAGTGTAAGAACTGTAACTTGTTACTCCCTGTTCTAGGAAGGAGCTATGAACGCAGTAGGAAAGGAACTCCATGAAAGTTCTGGTCAACCTATGAAGGCCGATGGGCATAGTTTTTGATAATAAAATCAATATTTAAAGAAATGTTTACGAAAACTACATAGTGCCCAGGGCTGATAGTCCGAGGTGGTAGATAGAGCAATCAAACTTCCCATCTTGCATATAATGAACTTGCTGGGTAACGCTGTTACTCACCCTTTCCTTTGGTCCCCTTCTTAGACTCTAAGGAGCCAGAAGATACTCCGTTGTACGCAGCCGAAGGCCAAGAGGATGTCTACTGGGAGGAGCCAGATCTGTCCGGCGGAGTGCAAGGGGTGGACTATGAAATACGTTATGGAGTGGAGGACAATGAGTCAGAATAGTTGCCATAGTTATTAGTAACCAATTGAGTCGAGCAACAGAAACTTTATATAATAAGTTGAGCTCAAAGTTTGAAACTTTAAATCTTCCGCTGAAACAGTTTTAAGTTGGTTTGTAAGTTGAATCTTTTGAAGTCTCGAACTTCTGGTATTGTAATAATAATAATGTGTGTATGTTTGTAAATTGGACCCGCAATGTTTCTGATGTGCCACTCTGAGGGATGTGATATTTACAGAACAGTGTTCTGTGAATGTTATGTCAACGACTATAGTGTACTACACATGCAGTGGTATGCTGGGTCACCGCACTAGTCCTTTTCCGAGTTGGCCTAGGGCATGGTGTGGCCAGCCCCTTAGGGCATGGCGCATCCCAAGTGCCCCCCTCCGAGGTGGTGGACCTTCTAGAAGCTTCCGGTCAAAACACCGAAAACATTTCCGAACCCCGGAAATTGACTTTCTTTATATGAATCTTATTCTCCGAACCATTCCGGATCTCCTCGTGAAGTCCTGGATCCAATCCGAGACTTCAAACAATATTCGATCTCTAACTCATATTCCATATCTACTAAACAACATCGAATCCTTAAGTGTGTCTTCATACGGTTCGTGAAGTATGCAGACATGATCGAGACACCTCTCCGATCAATAACCATTAGTGGGATCTATAAATCCATTATGGCTCCCACATATTTATATGATGACTTTGTGATTGAATGAACCATTTTACATACGATACTAATTCCCTTTGTCTCGCGATACTTTACTTATCCGAGGTTTGATCGTCGGTATCTCTTTACCTAGTTCAACCTCGTTAACGATAAGTACTCTTTACTCGTTCCGTGATATGACATCCCTTATGACCTAGTCACATGCTTGCAAGCCAATTAGATGACATTCCACCCAGAGGTCCCAGAGTATATCTATATGTCATATGGATGGACAAATCCCACTCTTGATCCATGTGCTTTAACACGTACTTTCGGAATACTCAATGCCACCTTTATAACCATCCAGTTATGAAGTGGTGTTTGATGTCATCAAAGTATTTATCCAGTGATGGTGATTAACATGATCTCATGGTCGAAGGATTAGGTTACTATGTATTTAAAAGCTTATAGCAAACGAACTTTAAATGAGT
Source organism: Avena insularis (assembly GCA_023614405.1). Taxonomy (NCBI): domain Eukaryota; kingdom Viridiplantae; phylum Streptophyta; class Magnoliopsida; order Poales; family Poaceae; genus Avena; species Avena insularis. Next base: position 54,168,196 of record CM042693.1, on the reverse strand, counting down.
TGACCTTATGCTATGCTAATTATAGGAGTGTGTCCATCATATCATTCTCCTAATGATATGATCTTGTTATTAATGACATCCAATGTCTGATCAGGAACACATGATCATCTATTAATCAACAAGCTAGTCTAACAAGAGGCTTACTAGGGACTCTTTTATGTTTACAAAACACACAAATATTAATGTTTTCGGTTAATACAATTATAGCATGAGATGCAAACATTCATCATAAACACAAAGATATAATAATAACAACTTTTATTATTGCCTCTTGGGCATATCTCCAACAATTATGTACACTGGCATAATATTTAGTATGTATCTTTGACAATTCCATATGTATATGTTAGTGAAAATTATGCAATTCTGTATAATGGAAATAATTTTTCATGATTGATTCGATAATATTTTTCACCTTATCAATCTAACAATTTTGTCTGCATATTGGCATTCAAAATAATAAATTTTTGGTTCCATGGATTCTAGTGAGGATCATGTACTCCGTATTTACAAAATGGGGTAGTAGCATTTCTTTGTGGACGTTGGATATCTAAATCCGATGTTAAACTAGAAAAGAAAGCGCTAAGGGAAGTTGTGTGTCGTTTGTGTGTATGGAACTCACTATGACACAAACATTGTTGCAAGTTTTTTCTTCTGATTTTAGTATTACTTACTTAGCTTGGATTAATCACAGCTTGTAGTACTATTTTTCTAATTTCACAGAAAAGTTATTGCACAATTATAATTTCAAAGAAAATTGAAAGCATCTTGAGATTTTATTTAATACAAAAGATTACGGATATATTAGTCAAAAAGTCCAAATGGCCTACCACTTAGTCAAAGTTTATGTGTATAGGATTTGTGCTTCATAATTATTTTCTTTCAGGGGTCCTTTTCCTTGAACTTTTTTGTATGCCTTTTCTTACCTTTTAGTGGAAAAGAAAACACAGCCAAGACCTGCAATTTAATAGTCCAAATGCAATCACATCTTCTTCTTCATTCGATACTCCCACTAATACATACTAAATATCGATTTTTCAATGAATACTAAATATCATTGATTATAAAATTATACAAAATCAGCGATATTTATTATGGAACGGATGGAATTCTATTTTTTCTAGCACTCATATAGTATCTTCCCTTCTACCAAATCCAAGGTCATCCTTCTACTATAAATCCATATATATTCTACTCACGCAGTTAAGCTCATATCCCTATGTGTGTTTTGTGTTCTGCACATATTTGTGTTCTTAGTGCTCGAATCTGTGCAGCTCAGCATTTCAAAAACATCTGATGTTTCTGTTTTGGTAGATATACAGCTCGTTGACTCTTCGTAAACATACGAATAAACTTGGATTCTCTTTTCTAAACGCATGAGCAGTAATAATATTTGAACAGTGCGTACTATACTCGATCGATTTAGACAGCTTGCTGCTCACTGCTCCACTCCACTTACTAAGATAACATTGTTAGTGAAAATGGTGGATGGGCGAGACTCAGGAGCTAGCGCGTATTCTCAGTTTCCCACCACCTCATCTCTCCTGCAGTCTTTGGAAGGTGCATGTTGGTTCAACCACGTGTAGCTAGATCCCGTTGGTTGTACCGACGACCAACACATGCATGCGTACGTGGCCACATATTATTAGCCAGCATGGGAACTAACGCAGACCATGACCATGGCCTTTTTTTACGGGAGCACAGACGATAGAGCACCTAGTAGTATGTCGTACTAGTACTAGTACATCATAATTTTGTAATTACGAACCCATGCAAGTATCCATCATTGCCGACTTTAATCTCTGTTGGGTGTTCTTCAAGAAAGATCCGGGGTTACAAAGATAATTCCTACGTCAGCATAGCGAGAGGCGAGTGAGAGAGGATGATCTCTAGAACTATCTTGGGTTTGGTGATGGTTATGTCCCGAAGTTTAAAGTTTTTTTATCCGATCTTTATTTTGGTGGTGCATTGTGATTTGGGGGATGCGTGTGGAATCATGTGGCTGGCGGATTTCCTAGGACTCAATCTATTTTTATGTTTTTTGGTGTGGTTTTAGGTCAATCTCTTTCGATATACGATTGCCAAAATCATTGGCGATGGTTGTTTCTCTAGTGTGTTTGTATTTTTAGGGCTTTGCATGATGATTTTTGTTTGTCTACTTTTAGTGTGTTTGTACTTTTAGGGCTTTGCATGATGATTCTTCGCCGGTCCAAGAAACTATTTGAACTTTTTTTACTTTAAGGTCTATTAGTATTCTGTTGAAGATTATTAATAAATTGGTAAATTTTTCGCAAAATAAATCTGGGTTTCGCTAGATCTAAAAGGAGAGAGAGAGAGAGAGTAGCGTACGTCCGGAGCGCGTTGTTGTTGGTGTTGTTGATACGCGCAATAATCGACGTGCGCGTAGTCCTGGTGAGAATGATGTGTGGGTCGCTTTACTGCCCCACGGATGAGTCCGGTCGTCTCCGCTGCTCTCGAGAGATACTGCTAATCATACATGTTCGCACCGCAGCTCAGCGCGGTGAGTGTGGTTACTTCTCCTTTTCCAATCGGACCCGATCGAGCAGCTGCCGTGCATGTGGTTCTGCTGCCAGGTAGAAATGATTCCGTACTCGTCATTCAGACGTTATATTATATATACGGACAAACCATTATTAAGCTGGTCCAGCCTTTCGTTCGTTCGTTCGTTCGTCCGTGGCCTAAATTACATTGCCACCGGTCAGGGACGTGTTTGTACGCCCTTCCTCGATATTTAAAGATATAAAAATATTTGCATTATTTTGTTTCAGTCCAGAGAATTAGAGAAGTGGAATCGAGTAGAAATTTTGTATAGCTACGTAGTAGCAACGTAGAGTTAACTGCCAAAAGTAGGCAAATACTCTGGCCTTTGTCTTGGCCAACTGGGGCTGCAACCCTTTCCTGCCATGGCGTGATGAACCCACCCAGACACGTAGTACCCATTGACCAAGACGGCGGCTTGAGGCTGCTTCCACCGGCAAATGACAGCGACCAGCTTGTACTACTTTTTGTTGGTGGAATAGATGGCGCAAGCCCGGACAACGCGTCCTCCTAGCAGCAACCGCTAGAAGATGCAAATCAATTCGCCAAACCCAGAGAGCGAAGCAAAATTATAGAGGATGCTGACTATCGATCTGTGTCGGCCAATTTGACGGATCGGGCAGGCAGTGCTTACAGGTCACACAGAGCTGGTGGCTAGCCACTTGTACGACCGTGTAATCTTCCTGTCCGACAGCGATCGATCTTCTTCTCATACATGGCACACCTTGGCTGGGCCGGGACTAACGGTTGACATTTATCCCATTTGATTTGATCTCTGTTTTGGATCGGATCCATCCTAGTAGCTGGGGAAAAACATAGTACTACCTTCAGTGTGTGACCACTCGTCAGACGTGCAAAAAATGTCAGCTGGTTACCACCTACAGCAACCGAAGAGAAGATTTGCTACCACCACAATGCAGCGACCCCCAACACAAAGGTCTTCGCGGGGTCGATAGAAGTATGCATAGGTGGGTGACCGTTTCCATGAGCCGTCGGAGATCTTTTCGCGAATCTGCCCGTAACACCAAAATCAAATGCTAATTATTAGTAGATGTAATAAGGGAAATGATATGACTTTTCCGGGGAATCGCATCCCCCGCCTTCTGCCCATGACGCTTGACGCGCCTCCTGTGTGGGCCAATGACACGACCGTGTCTTATCTCTCTATCCATTTTCTACCTTGCGCTCGTCTTTTTTCCCCACTCACTTCATGGATCCTGACGGCTCCTCCCCGCTAACCACTGCCCCCCTCCTCCGCCGCCGCCGGTCCCCGGGTTGCCCCCACCGTTGATGACTTTCCTGGACTTCTCCCTCACCACCACCCCTGGATCCCCATCTCCCCATGTGCTCGTGGGATGCTTGCACGGTGGTGGTGCTGCCTCGAGCATGTGCTGCCCACGCCGGTGGTGGTTCCACCGCGCGTGTGATGGTACCGCCGCGAGTAGGTACTGCCCGCGTAGGTGGTGGTGACGCCCAGCTCGTCTCGCCTGCGCCCTCCGCCCTGCTGCCTCTGTGTCGTGTGCTGCCGCCCTCCGCCTACTGCGTTCCCGCCACCCTGCTGCCATCCATCCTGTCGTGTGACACCCGTATAGCTTCTGCATCGTTCCCTTCTTGCTGCAGGCCGTGCGGCGTCCGACGTTGCTACCACAGTTTAGATTGCTTGCTACTTGAGTTGAACGATATCGCTACTTTGTCTCTGTCTACGACCGTTTTGCTATCTTAACATATTATTTTTGCTATATATTCATATATTTTTTGCTACTTTCGTATAACTTTTTTGCTACAACCAATCTCTATGGTTTTGCTACGAGTTCTCCGACGAGAGTCTTCGGCGATGTCTCCGGCGATATCACTTTTGCTACATTAGAAAAAATATGTTGCTATACTCGTTTTGTGTTTTTGCTACAATAGCGTAAACTGTTTGCTACGATGTATCCAGCGACATTTTTTCCGGCGAGAGTCTACGGCGAAGTCGGTTTTGCTATATTAGCACAATTTTTTTGCTGCACGGTCGCCGGCGAGGTCTCCGGCGAGATCCAGTCTATTTTTATATTTTCTAGACCGAAACATTTTTTGCTACATATAGTAAAAAATGGACTATTTGTAGTAAAATCGGGTATGTTTATAGCAAAAGCAGGATTTTAAAAAAAATTGAAAGATACGTGTCAGCAGGAGGACCTAGGGAATTTTGGGCAAATATCCTCAAAGAACGTGTAGTACTCCCATGTAATAAATATGGTTTAGTCATGTAGCTCAGTTGGTTAGAGCAACCGTCTTATATGCGGTCGGCCGTGGGGTTCAAACCCCATCGGTACTATTGAATTTTTTTACGTCTAAGAAATACGGGTGTTTCGGCTTTTTATCTTTTTGTTTTTTAGATAATTTCGGTTTTTAGATGAGCTGGGCTGAAATCTTAGCCCGTGGGCCGCACCTTACACCCATAGGCGGACCTCTCAGTGGTCATCCTGGGCCGTTGCCTAGTCTTTCCAAATCTTTTTAAGGTATAAGAGCATCTCCACGGTTTTCAGGACGGCGTTCCTAGACCAAAAATTTTATCTGGACATCAAAAAATGGTCTAGTCGTGTTCTTAGGATGCTAATTTTGTTTGGATTTGGCTTAACTTTTGTCTGGCGATTCCAGACCGATCTTAGGGCGCTGGAAACACCTTGGAAATGTTGGACGAAGCGAAATTGGCCAAAAAAAGCATCTCTGCGTGTGGCCCCGTCCTATCAGCGACTAGAAGTCGAGCCATTCTCAGCGCGTCACCTCGGCCCCAATCACAGACCGCCAGTAAATGACCGTCTATCGCGTCGCCGTAATGGCGCGCCATCGCCGGCTTCGGCCGGCGTACCCTCCAGCTGTGGGAGGCCTGGATGCTCCACGACGTGTAGGGTTTGTTGCATGGAAAACAAAAAATTCTATCGTAAGAACACATAAAACCAAGATATAATCTATGGTGAAACCAAGATCTAATCTACGAGATCGGTGCAACGAGATTGAAGAGAACTAACCCTCGTAGATCCAAAGCGTTAACAAGATCGGATCTCGTGGTTGATGTAGTCGATCACTTGACGATCTCAAGATCGTGTAGACGATCCTTCCGGTGCCGCGTTCTAGCAGCGCTTTCGCACTCGGTCACACGTATGGAGTCGATGAAGACCTTTCTCTCCACGTTCCAGTGGGCAGCGGAGGTAGTAGATCTCCTCAGAATCCCAGCAGCACGACGACGTGGTGATGGTGGTGGAGGAAAAGAATCCTCAGGGCTTCGCCTAAGCCAGAGCAAGACGGTGGAGGAAGGAAGAGGCTGGCGGCTAGGGTTGAGGTGAGGGAGGAGGGGTGCGCCCTCCACCCCTCTTTATATAGAGGGGGATTGCGGCCAGGGTTCCCACCCCTGGCCGAGTCCTTCCCCAACTCGGCGGCCAAGAGGGAGAGGTGGGAACTTGCCCCCCAAGTTGCACTTTAGGCACGGGTGTTGCATGGGAAGTCACAAGCTCGTTCTTATTTTGATCCTTTTATTGCTTGTGAACTTCGATTTCCCTCTATTTATGTGTGAGACTATGTGGTTATGTCGTGGTTATGTCATGGATCCATCTTATGAAACTATGTGGTTTATTTCTTTGGATCCATCTTGTTATGATATGCGTTATATATTGTATATATGTTTCTCATCACATGTTATTGTGCAAAGGTATGATTTCAAATGCTAGTATCTATATTTGTGCACCTATGTTGGGTTTGTAAAATAGAGGGGGAGGTTTGTTTCTACACATCTAGGGGGAGCCCCGTCTCTATTTTACAAATCCCATGTGTTTCCTATTAAAATCATCTTGCAAAAGTGTATTGTCATCAAACACCAAAAAGGGGGAGATTGAAAGAGCATTTATCTATCCCTCTGATTTTGATGTTTGATAACAACACACTTATCAGTTTAATCGTGTGCTAAGTGTATCACAGGTTTGATAAGGGTGTGGCACAAATATTGACCTAACCAATTACCCTTGCGAAAAACCAATGTGACAACCGGTAGTACCGGAAAAATGTCCGGTACTACCGCTTGGCACTGGTACTACCGGTCCTAGTACCGGTTGGATCCGTGCAAGGTTGGAAGGGATGAGTTTTACTCAATACCACCGGGTACCGCGGAGCGGCACTACCGCTCCAACCGGTAGTACCGCTTGAGACAAGCGGTACTACCGCTCATTGTCGTACCGCTTCAGATGCAGGCAGTTCTGAAAGGACCACCCTCTCAGTCTTGCTCAAGACAAAGCGGTGATTGGGACCGATATTACCAGACCGGTAGTACGCGTCATCGGTACTACCGCTTGGGGGTAGTACCGCAAGGAATACCTGAACATCTGAAGCTGGCTCGACCACCTATGGCATCTCCTACTGGTCCGTCTTTGGACGATAGTGAGCTTGCAAGCGGTACTTAATCATTGAGTACCCAGACTACGTGCATTAAAGGCTCCAACGGCGATTTCCGGAGGGTATAAATACCCCTCCACCTACCTTGGGACAAAGTGCTCATCCACATTAAAGTCAAGACCACCATTGGAGCCACCAAATCTTCCAGATCTCCTCAATCCACTACCCAAAGTCTTTGATCTTTGGGGAATCGAAGGAGGAGGCCCCGATCTACTACTTCACCAAAAAAGATCTTCATTTCCCCCTCATTTCATTGAGGGCCCCTTTGCTCTAGTGTTTTCTTGGAAACCCTAGTTCTTGTTTTGGTTCTTACAAGCTTGTATTTGATTGCTTTGACAGCTTGCTTGTATTTGGGAGCCTCCGATTAAGTTGTGGATGTGTGCCCCAAACTTGTAAAGGTGTCGGCTTCCACCTTGAAGGTTGCCGATATAGTGGAAGGTGAATCGATCCCGTTGGGGTGAGATTCATCGGAGAACAAGGGAGGCCTTTCGTGGTGTTGGTGGTTTGAAACCATCCCCTCTCCAAACGTAGACGTACTTCCCCTTAAAAGGAAGGAACTACGGGAAACAAATCCTTGTGTCTCCGCGTCCACCACTTTGGTTACTTCTATCCTTTACCGCACTTTACTTACTTGTTCTTACTTTGTGTTGTGGTAGCTCTTGCATAATTGTCATATAGGTAAATTCACCTTAGTTGCATTATCTAGAGAATTTACCTTATTGTCAAACCTTAATTTGAAAAAGAAGAAAATTTGAAGTAGCACCTATTCAACCCCCCCCCCCTCTAGGTTCCCATACGATCCTTTCAATTGGTATCAGAGCCTCGGCTCTTTATTTGGGCTTTATCGCCTAAGAGAATATGGGTAGCAACGATGGGGATGGTGTTGGTGAGCCGACCCCGGTGACCATGGAAGATCTCAAAAACTTGGAAACAAGATTGAGCTCTTCCTTGGTCAACGAAGTCAAGAATATGCTTGAGCAACTTCTTAAAACCAAAGAAGGCTCATCACCCCCATCTCCTCAAGAGGATCAACCATCCATTTTACCTAAAGGTAATACGTCAGTATCCCCCGAGGGTATGATGGTGGGGGTAAACAAGACAACGCTAATTCCTCCACACAACTTGATGGGGGGAAGGGTGAGCACCGTGATTCTTGGTACTCTCCCGATCCTCCCATCCCTCACCCTCATGTGTACAATAGAGGTGACCCACCTAAGCTTGAAGAGTCTGCTACTTTTGCTCAATGGCAATCACTAATGAGAACTCATGTGCGCAGCTCTTGCATTGAACTATGGAACATCATCGAGCATGGACTCTTTATTGGGGATCCAAAAAACTTGACAAGAAGAGAGGTTGTCAATAGTCAACTCAATGCCACTGCTTTGCATATGATTCAACAAGGATTGGGGACAAAGGATTATCCACACATTGAGCACTTTAGCATTTCCAAGGAAGCTTGGGATGCCCTCACCGTATTGTTTGTTGGAAATGAGAGTATGAGGAGGAACCGATATGATGCTCTAAGCAATGAAGCCGAAGGCTTCTACATGAAAGAAGGTGAAGATCACGAAGACATGTACCGAAGGCTCAAGACCACCGCCACCGCTTTTAGAAATGTGGGTGCCTCACATGTGGATGATGCATGGATAAAAAGGAAATATGTGAGTGCACTATGCCTTTTGAGCCCACCGACTTGAAGAGCCTACAAGGAAGACACAACTACCATCTCATGGCATCAAATGAAGTTATGCAAGAGATGGCCGCCTTCAAAGTATCCGCTAAGAATGCCAAAGATGCTCGTGCTCGTGCCCTTGGTATGAGCAATGTTGTCAATGTTGCATTGAAGGCCAAAGTTGTGGACCATGGGGATGAAGATGATAGTGATGAAGGCCTCTCCATGGACCATCCCGATGAAGTCAAGATTGCTCATGGTCAATATATGGCCTTCTATGCAAAGAACTTTTGGAAGAACCCCGCCAAGGCCAAGATGGAAATGCAACGGAGAAGCAACCCAAATGAAAAAATAGAGAATACCACTAGGTTGAGAACTTGCTTCAATTGTGGTGGCCGCTATCACTTTGTGGCAAGTTGCCCCTATGAGAAGAGAGAAGATCATGGTGGTAAACTTGTGTTGAAGAAGACTCTCAAGGCACCTTACAAGAAACCTTTCATCAAGAAGAATCCCATCAACAAGAAGTCGGGAGAAATTGTCTTGATCACTCATGAAGAATACTCCTCCGACAATGAAGATGATGAAGATGAGGAAGAGGAAACTTCTAATGGTGTGGCTGCTTTAGCCACCACTTCTACTCCGACATTCTCACTCTTCGATTCTCCAAATGAGAACTCTCCCACCAAGAACGTCACTTGCCTTATGGCAAGAGGAACGGAGGTATCCTCATCATCCCGCTCTACTCCCTTAGATAATGATGAAATTGATGATGAGATGTCTCTTGATGTTAAAAAGGAATTAATTGCCTTTGATGAGTTTATGACTAACCTAGAAGGAGATGCTAAGTTACATTTTGGAAACATCTTAGATCAACTTTCACATACTCAAGAGCTTCTAGATGTAAGATGTAAACTTGGGCATGAACACTTGATTGAGCTAGAGGCTTTAAACAATGCTCTAGAAGAAGAACAAGAAACTAGGTTGTCACTTGAATTAAAACTTGAAGGGCTTGATGAGGCCAATGACATTATTGTTAACAAACTCATCAAAGAGCGTGATCATGCTATTGCTAAATACAAAAGGGCTAAAAAGGACAAGATTGAGTTTGGTGTGGTTCATGAAAAACTTGCCGAGGACTTTAGGTTGCTTAACAAGGCCCACAAGGCTTTGGAGAGTGAACTCTTGTCACTCACAAAGTCTCATGAAACGCTTCAAACTCAATTGGCCAATATTCCTTCACCTAGTAACTTCATTCCATCTAGTAGTACAACTATTCTTGAAGAGAATGCTAGGTTGAAGGGGGAGCTTGCTAAAGCCACATTTCCTCAAGGCAAAAAGTCCATTGATGATCTTTTGAGCAAGCAAAGGCCTAGTGGTGATAAAGGCGGCATTGGTTTTGTCTCCAATACTAAGAAGAAGAAGAAGAAGAAGAAGAAGAAGAAGAACAAGAAGAAGAAGGCCAATCCCGCACAAGAGACCAACAAGACCATTGTGGATAGTAAGACCACAAGTGGTAAAACTATATCTCATGATGACTTTGCGGGAAGTGCTAACCCTCACTATGTTCTAATGCGTGATTATTATGGTGATGTGTATGCGCAATATGTTGGCCCTTATGATGGGTATATTGCTTAGTCTATTTGGGTTCCCAAGACCCTTGTTGCTAACAAAAGAGGACCCATTGAAAAATGGGTACCTAAAAATTAGCTTGATCTTTTGTAGACTTATGCTTCCGGAGGGTCAAAGTGGGTGCTTGATAGTGGTTGCACAAGTCATATGACCGGAAGCTCGTCTATTGTCAAGGAGTTAAAGCCAAATTATGATCAAATCACCGTGACATATGCCGACAAATCAAAGTCTAAGGTAATGGGTTTCTGCAAGGTTGTGGTTGCTGACGACATTACACTCGTGAACGTCATGCTTGTTGAGACCCTTGGATACAATTTACTTTCAGTCCTTTCTCTTGGAAAGATGGGCTTTGCCGTCTTTATTGATGTTGATATTGTAGTCCTCTTGTGGAGCAAGTCTCTCAAGGTCGCTTTCGTTGGGTACGTCGAACATGACTTGTATGTGGTGGACTTTTCGGAGCAAACCACTACAGGTCCGATGTGCTTATTCGGAAAGCCCGATGTGGGTTGGCTATGGTATCGCCGACTAGCCCATGTCAATATGAGAACTTTGCAAAGTCTCCATAAGGAGGGCCATATTGTTGGACTAAAAGAAAATGTTTCCTTTGCCAAAGATCGTGTTTGCAGGGCATGTGTTCTAGGGAAAATGCATGACGCTCCTCACAAGCCTAAGAACCGTATCAAGTCTACCAAGATCTTGGAACTCCTCCATGTGGATCTCTTTGGTCCTCCATCTCATGCAAGTCTTGGTGGGAATAAATATTGTTTGGTGATCGTTGATGATTTTTCAAGATACTCATGGGTATACTTCTTCAAGTTGAAAAGTGAGACCCAAAAGACCTTCATCGACTTCATCAACATGGTCCAACGACAATACAATCTTCCCATGTTGATCATAAGGAGTGACGAGTTCAAGAACTACACCTTGAATGATTTTCTTACTGATGAGGGGATAAAACATCAATATTCCGCTGCATACACCCCTCAACAAAATGGTGTGGACGAAAGGAAGAACCGTACTCTTATTGAGATGGCTAGGACCATGTTGGCGGAGTTTAAATCTCCATACAACTTTTGGGCCGAATCCATCTCCATCGCTTGCCATGCTTCAAACCGGCTCTACCTCCGCAAAGAAATCAACAAGACTCCATATGAAATTCTTACCGGTAACAAGCCCAACATATCTTACTTCCGGGTGTTCGGTTGTAAGTGTTTCTATCTCATAAAAGGTGTTCGTTTGTCTAAATTCGAGTCTAAAGCATTAGAGGGTATTTTTGTTGGCTATAGTCTCGAATCTCACACTTATAGAATCTATGATAAGCTCTCCGGAGCCGTCATAGAATCTTGTAGTGTGACATTCGAAGAATATGATGGTCCCCAAGGGGGGCGTGTTGATGCTTGTGATGCAGATGATGAAATGCCTCAGGATGCCATAGGAAGAATGGGTGTGGGATTTATCCGCCCCGTTGAGGAACCCCTTATGGCGGATCGAGAAGAACTATGCTCCACTCAAGTGGAGCCCTCATCTTCACAACCTCAACATGCTCCATCCACCGAAGAGGACATTGACTCAAGCCAAAGACAAGATGTGGACCCTCAACATGGTGATCAAAGTGACAACTCTAGTCAAGGGGAGCTTGATTCATTCGCCAGGATGTCAGGTGGTGCCAAGACAATTACTCAAGGAAGATCCGTACAAACTGCTTTGAGACAAGCTCAAATTGATGCTAGAAGAGCACTTGATCAAGACCAAGGTTAATCTTTTCCTCCCAATGTAGATGATGATTCCAATAATGATCAAGGTCAAGATGATGGTCAAGACGAGGATCAAAATGAAGAAGAGGGTCCCCCCAGAAACAACACGAAGATCCACGCTCGTCGCGAAGCTAGGAAGGAAAGAATGTTGGAATTAAGAGACCACACTCTACAAAATGTTGTTAGTGACCTAAGGAAAGGCATTTCCACAAGAGCACAATTGAAGAGGTTCAGTGAACATCAAGCTCACATCTCCATGATTGAACCTAAGAAAGTGTGGGAGGCTCTTGAAGATTCGGATTGGTTGGAAGCTATGCACAAAGAGCTCAACAACTTTGACAGAAACAAAGTATGGAAGTTAGTTGAAAAGCCAAAGGATTGCCGCAATGTTGTTGGAACAAAGTGGATATTCAAGAACAAGCAAGATGAGCATGGAATTATAGTAAGGAACAAGGCTAGATTGGTTGCACAAGGGTATTCTCAAATTGAAGGCATTGACTATGGAGAGACTTATGCACCCGTGGCTTGCCTTGAGTCCATCTGTATCCTTCTTGCTTATGCGGCACATCATAACTTCAAGTTACAACAAATGGATGTAGAAAGTGCATTTCTTTATGGCCCATTAAATCAATTAGTATATGTTAAGCAACCCCCGAGATTTGAGGACCCCAACTTCCCAAACCATGTCTACAAACTTGATAAGGCGCTCTATGGGCTCATGCAAGCCCCACGCACGTGGTATGAGCACCTTAGAGAATTATTGTTTGACTGTGGATTTGAGGTTGGGAAAATCGATCCCACTCTTTTTACTAAGAGGGTCAATGGGGAGCTTTTTGTATGCCAAATATATGTTGATGATATTATCTTTGGATCATCTAACAAAGCTTTTAATGATGAATTCTCAAAGCTTATGACTAGTAGGTTCCGGATGTCTTTGATGGGAGAGTTGAGAGTATTTCTTGGCTTTGAGATCAAGCAAATTAGAGGAGGGACATTCTTCAATCAAGCCAAGTATACTCAAGATATGCTCAAGAGATTCAAAATGCAAGATTTAAATGGAGCTCCTACTCCCATGGCTACAAATACTCATCTGGAACAAAATCCAAATGGTAAAGATGTGGATCAAAAGGTATATCGGTCCATGATTGGTTCTTTGCTTTACCTTTGTGCATCTAGACCCGATATTGTGTTGAGTGTAGGTGTGTGTGCAATATATCAAGCGGCTCCTAAGGAAAGCCATTTAATGGCGATCAAGATAATCTTTCGATATTTAGTTCATACCCCATTTTATGGTCTTTGGTATCCTCGAGGCTCAACATTTGCTCTTTGTGGATACACGGATTCGGATTGGGCGGGTGATAAGGATGATAGAAAATCAACATCCGGGGCTTGCCAATTTCTTGGTAGGTCACTGGTATGTTGGTCTTCTAAGAAGCAAAATTGTATATCTCTCTCTACCGCTGAAGCCGAGTATGTCGCTGCCGCTAGTGCTTGCACTCAATTGCCATGGATGAGGCAAACTTTAAACGAATATGGTGTCCATTGTGACAAAGTGCCTCTTCTATGTGACAATGAAAGTGCCATCAAAATTTCATACAACCCGGTGGATCACACAAGGACAAAGCATATTGAGATTCGTCATCACTTCATTAGAGATCATGTTGCTCGAGGTGATATTGATCTATCCTATGTGTCAACGAAAGATCAACTTGCTGATATCTTCACGAAGCCACTTGATGAAGCAAGGTTTTGCTACTTGAGGAATGAACTAAATATCTTAGATTCAAGGAGCTTGACTTGATTATCTTGCACTCTCACCTAATACTCGACCCATATTTGGTTTAGGTGTAGGCATGGACATAGGGGGAGTGTGGTCCTAATTGATTGGACCATCCCTCCCCCCATTATGCGCAAAGTAAACAAAATCATTCCTCTTAATATCATTTTGTGATATGTGAGCTTAATGATGAGTTTCGGTAATGGACCCAAGATATATCTTCGTGGTGCCAAGCCGAGTATACTCAAACATGGTGGCCTAGGCCACCGCCTCCTCTCAATCGAGAGGTTGATGTGCGTACTCGTGTTTGTCATTTTGAATTGGTTTTTACTCATGGTTGTCATCTTTTGAGTTGCTTTCACTGATCTTAGTCTCATGCACTCTAGTTTGGTTTTTGACATCTTTTTCTCGATTTTTTAGAGTGCATGTGCTTCCCGGCACAATTGTCTCAACCCAAGCCTCTCTACTTACTCCCTCACAAAAACCCTCTCTCTATCCGCACAAGAATCACTCTTTTTCCTGGCCTTGGAATCAGATGGGACCGGTACTACCGGTTGGATGAGCAGTACTACCGCCCCTGGGCAGTTCCCAGGGCGTACCCTGGAAACTACTCCAGGAGCGGCACTACCGCCCGCACGCCCGGTACTACCGGCCACCGGTACTACCGCTTCAGGAACCGGTACTACCGGTTGGCGGAGTCGGGTATATATTGGCTGAGCGTGGGGAGGCACTCATCAGTGCCCTATTCTTCCCCACGCTCCCCACAGGTACCCACGCCGCCACCAATGCCCTTGACGCCGTCAGAGCCATGCCGTGCCCTCCTCTCTCCGGATCCTCCTTGGATTCGGCCTCTTGGCGGGCTCCCCCTCCTTTCCACTGCCATGGATCCCGGTACAACCGCTCTTTCTCTCTCTATTTAATTTCCTCATCGGATCTAGGTTTTGGCATAGATTTGTGAAGAAATTGACATGTTGTAAGGTTGTACTGCCATATGCTTCCCTTGTTGCCTAGTAGAATCGTCTATTTACAGATTATTGTCGTCCTTTTGGTCTGTTTCTACCAGATCTGACGAACATGTACCGTTCAACCGGTAGTATCGGAACTTTTTCCGGTACTACCGCTTGCAGGATTACTATTGTCGTCGTCCGTAGTATGCCCCAACTGACATCAATTCTCTGTTAAATATTGGGTTCTCTCTTTTGCTCCTTGAGATTCTTGCGCCCTTACCCCCTTGCTGTCCTCCCTCGTGCTTTCACAGATGCAGGTGGTTCTAGGGGTGCGCCCAAGCGTTCCAAAGCTAGCCGTGAGATTGTTGAGGAAGAGACGGAGTCTGAGGAAGAGGTTATGCCATAGCCAAGACATCGTTCCAAGTTGCCTGCCACTCAAGGTGGCCGTGGGGGTCGTGAGGGGGTTACCAAGCGCTCTGCAGGGCGTGGCAGCGCTCCTCCTTCTCGCCCCCCTTCCTTAGGGCGCACCAAAAGTCTCAGCTCAGGGCCATCAGGGCCAAGGAAGCTGTCTGGCATCTCTGAGTCAGAGTTTCGGGCTCTCAGGATTGACAATGCATACTCCCGCAACCGGGATGAGGACAGAGAAGACAGACTTTTCTACAATGATTTCCAAGAGCGCGTTTATCATGAGGTTCTTTTGACCAATATTCAGATGGTGGTGCCTCAGCAGTGGATTGACATGGAGCACATCAACAAGAACCTTGACTACTTTGTTGAAGCTAAGGAAATCTGCTCTCACCTGGGCTTGTTCCCCATTATGGAGTTCCAGTATGACTATGAGACACTCTTTATTGCACAGTTCTATGCCGCGGCACATTTCCACACTGGCCGCACTCGGAAGATCACCTGGATGACTCAAGGTGCAATCAAGGAAGCCACACTTGCGGAGTTTGCTGCAATATTGGGGTATGAAGATCGCGGCCGGGACACTTCTTGTGGTTTCCGCTGTCAGATGCGGTATCACCCCTCCAAGAAGGATGTCCTTACACCTCTGTATATCGGGCAGTCATGGATTCTTGGCAAGATCAAGGATCTTCTCCCCACGTATGACATTCTCCATCCCATTTTCCGTGAGACTGTTTCTCCTCGTGCGGGCAATAAGGATGAGATACATGGGTTCTCTGTAGAATTGCTATTCAACACCTTCCTCAACCGCGACCCAAGGCACTCATGATCAAGACACATGCTAAACCCCGCGTTGTGGCGGATGAGGAGGAAGGGGATGGCTCTGAGGATGCTGACAGTGGTCGTGACACTGACTATGTTGTCTCCCGCCGCAAGAATGCCAAGCCCACCTGGGCCAAAAGGATGGAGGCCAAGCTCAAGAAGCTCTTCTACTTCCAAGTTGACAACCAGAAGCGCATGTATGAGGCACATGTGTATGCCAAGAAAGCTAGTGCTCGGCAGAAGGACATGATGGCTGCCCAGGGTTTGACCGTCTCCAAGGGGTCCGAGACCAACATCACTCTAGAAGAACAGTGGATCTCTCAGCACAGCCGTGGGGACGATGATGTCTCTTCCTCGCACCGCGCCCCACCCCCCTACGAGGAGGACTTTGAGGATGATGAGGATGAGGAGGATTGACTGTCGGGACGGTAGTCTTGCACTTGTCCCTTTTTGGCGTCTTGATTCCAAAGGGGGAGAAGTTGCACTTTAGGCACGGGTGTTGCATGGGAAGTCACAAGCTCGTTCTTATTTTGATCCTTTTATTGCTTGTGAACTTCGATTCCCTCTATTTATGTGTGAGACTATGTGGTTATGTCGTGGATCCATCTTATGAAACTATGTGGTTTATTTCTTTGGATCCATCTTGTGATGGTATGCGTTATCTATTGTCTATATGTTTCTCATCACATGTTATTGTGCAAAGGTATGATTTCAAATGCTAGTATCTATATTTGTGCACCTATGTTGGGTTTGTAAAATAGAGGGGGAGGTTTGTTTCTACACATCTAGGGGGAGCCCCATCTCTATTTTACAAATCCCATGTGTTTCCTATTAAAATCATCTTGCAAAAGTGTATTGTCATCAAACACCAAAAAGGGCGAGATTGAAAGAGCATTTTTCTATCCCTCTGATTTTGATGTTTGTGTAGGGGTTCGTAGCATGGAAAACAAAAAATTTCTACCGCATACAAACAAACAAGCCAAGATCTATCTACTAGATTGTAGCAACAAGTCGATGGAATAACTCACCCTCGAAGATTCCAAAGTGTTTAACGAGAGCGGATTCTCGTGGGTGATGTAGTCGTACTCTTCCCGATCTCAAGATCGTGTAGACGATCCTTCCGGCGCTGTGTTCCGGCGCTTCCTTGATCGGTCACACGCGTTAAATTACTTAAGACCTTCCTCTCCTTGTTCCAGAGGCGTGAGGTTGTAGCACTCTCCTCGATTCAGCTGACGACGGTGTGGTACCTAAGTAGAGGGAGATCTCGTTGAGCTTAAGGCCGAGCAGTATGGTGGACTATGAGAGAGGCCTCGGTGATCTAGGGTTTAGACACACCAAGGAGGAGAGGCTAGGCGGCTAGGTCAAGGGATGCCCCAACTCGGGCTAGGGTTTTGCCTAGGCGGCGAAGGTGGCGGCCGGCTTGGGGCTAGGGTTTGCAGGGTGCAAGGTATGTGCTTGGAGGGGCAGCCCTGCCCCTCCTTATATAGGTGGAGGGGGCCGGCCAAGGGGAGGGGAGTCCCTCCCCAACTCGGCTTCCAAGGCCGGCGGTGGAGGGAGAGGGACTTCCTCCCCAAGTAGGTTTCCTACTCTCCCTCCACCAAGCAAAATAGCCGTTTGACTTTTCAAATTGGCGTTTGACTTTTCAAACTAGGATTTGATTTATCCCTTTATTTCGCTCAGCGATGACACCTAGTACATGATGCAACCATTCCAAATTGTCATAACACATTCATGTACCCTTCCCCTCCGGAGTGTCGGACATTCCGGAACCTTCTAGAACATTCCCGATGAAAACACCGGAACCATTCTCCAACCCCGAAACAGGACTTTGATTATTTGAATCTTATTCTCCGGACCATTCCGGATCTCCTCGTGATATCCCGGATCCCATCCGAGACTCCGAACAACATTCGGTCTCTTACTCATCATTCCATAACTACTCAACAACGTCGAATCCTTAAGTGTGTCTCCCTACGGTTCGTGAATTATGCGGACATGATCGAGACACTTCTCCGAACAATAACCAATAGAGGAATCTGGAAATTCATATGGCTCCCACATATTTCTACGATTACTTTGCAATCAAATGAACCACTTACATACGATACCAATTTCCCTTTGTCTCACGATAGTTTACTTATCCGAGGTTTTGATCGTCGGTATCTCTGCATACCTAGTTCAATCTCGTTACTGGTAAGTACTCTTTTCTCGTTCCCGTGATATGTGATCCCTTGTGAGCCAGTCACATGCTTGCAAGCTAATTGGATGGCATTCCACCGAGAGGGCCCAGAGTATATCTATCTGTCATATGGATGGACAAATCCCACTCTTGATCTATGTGTCTCAACCAATACTTTCTGAACACTCAATGCCACCTTTATAGCCACCCAGTTACGGTGTGGTGTTTGATGTCATCAAAGCATCCTTCCGGTGATGGTGATAAGCATGATCTCATGGTCGAAGGAATTAGGTTACTATGTATCAGAAAGCATATAGCAATTGAACTATTAAAATGACTTGATCTTTATGCTACGCTTATCTATAGGAGTATGTCCATCATATGATTCTCCTAACGATATGATCTTGTTGTTAATAACATCTCAATGTTCATGATAGCGAAACCACAATCATTTATTAACCAACAAGATAGTATTATGAAGAGTCTTTACTAGGGACTTCAATTTAAGTTTACAAATCACACAAGTATTAATGTTTCCTTGTTAATACTATTATAGCATGAATGTAAACATTTATCATAAACACAAAGATATAATAATAACTACATTTATTATTGCCTCTAGGGCATATCTCCAACAGTCTCCCACTTGCACTAGAGTCAACCAATCTAGATTACATGGTAATATACCGAACACCCATGGCAGTTTGGTGTTGGTCATGTTTTGCCCTCGGGAGAGGTTTAGTCAATGGATCCGCCACATTCAGATCTGTGTGTACTTTGTAAATCTTTATGTCACCATCTTGGACATGTTCTCGAATAGCGTGAAAACGTAGCTTGATGTGCTTCAGCTTCTTGTGTGACCTTGGTTCTTGCACATTGGCTATTGCGCCCATGTTATCATAGTAGATAGACATTGGGTCCAGCACACTTGGAACCACACCCAGCTCTGTAATGAACTCTTTCATCCATATCGCTTCTTGTGAAGCCTCCGAAGCAGCCATGTATTCCGATTCAGTTGAAGATCTCGCCACAACGCTTTGCTTTGCACTCCTCCAGCTAACTGCTGCACCATTAAAAGTAAATGCGTATCCAGATTGTGATTTAGAATCATCCGGATCGGTGTTCCAACTAGCATCGGTGTAACCATTAACAACGAGTTGTTCATCACCTCCATAAGAAAGAACCATATCCTTAGTTCTTCTCAAGTACTTAAGGATGTTTTTGACCGCTATCCAATGATCCACTCCTGGATCACTTTGATATCTGCTATTCAAACTAACAGCATATGCAATGTCAGGTCTAGTACATAGCATGGCATACATTAGAGATCCTATGGCTGAGGCATAGGGAGTTTTACTCATACTTTCTCTATCTTCTGCCGTTGTTGGACTTTGAGTTTTACTCAACGTCGTATGGGGCAACATGGGCAAGAACCCTTTCTTGCTATCTTCCATTCCAAACCTCTTTAGAACTTTGTCCAAATATGTACTTTGTGACAATGATATTAGGCGTCTCGATCTATCTCTATAAATTTTTATGCCTAATATGTAAGCTGCTTCGCCAAGATCCTTCATTGAAAAACTATTATTCAAATATTCCTTGACACTATTAAGAAGGTCTACATCATTCCCAATCAATAATATGTCATCTTCATATAGTATTAGGAATGCTACAGAGCTCCCACTCACTTTCTTGTAAATACAAGCTTCTCCATAAGTTTGTATAAAACCAAAACTTTTGATCACCTTATCAAAACGTTGATTCCAACTTCGGGATGCTTGCTTCAATCCATAAATGGACCGTTGAAGTTTGCATACCTTGTTAGCATCTTTAGGATCGACAAAACCTTTGGGTTGCATCATATACAACTCTTCATCAATGTCTCCATTGAGGAATGTTGTTTTGACATCCATCTGCCATATCTCATAATCATAATATGCAGCGATTGCTAACATAATCCTCACAAACTTTAGCTTTGCTACAGGTGAGAAAGTCTCATCGTAGTCAACTCCTTGAATTTGTCGAACCCCTTTTGCGACAAGTCGAGCTTTATAGACAGTAACATTACCATCAGCATCTGTTTTCTTCTTAAAAATCCATTTGTTCTCGACAGCCTTCCGGCCATCCGGTAACTCCACCAAAGTCCATACTTGGTTTTTGTACATGGATCCAATCTCGAATTTCATGGATTCTTGCCATTTATTGGAATCTGGGCTCATCATCGCTTCCTCATACGTTGCAGGGTCATCGGTGTTGTCCACCAACATGACACTCATAACGGGATCATACCAATCAGGAGTGGTACGAGTTCTCGTTGACCTGCGAGGTTCTGTAGCAACTACAACCGAAGTTTCATGATCATCATAATTAGCTTCCTCTCTTATTGGTGCAGGCACCAAAGGAACTTCTTCCGGTGTTGCGCTACTCGCAAGTTCGAGAGAAGGTTCGACAACCTCATCGAGTTCTACTTTCCTTCCAGTCACTTCTTTCGAGAGAAATTCCTTCTCTAGAAAGGATCCATTCTTGGCAACAAAGATTTTGCCTTCGGATCTATGATAGAAGGTATACCCAATAGTTTCCTTTGGGTATCCTATGAAGACGCATTTTTCCGCTTTGGGTTCAAGCTTGTCCGGCTGTAACTTCTTTACATAGGCTTCGCAACCCCAAACTTTTAGGAACGACAATTTAGGTTTCTTTCCAAACCATAATTCATACGGTGTCGTTTCAACGGATTTAGATGGTGCCCTATTTAAAGTAAATGCGGTTGTTTCTAATGCATAACCCCAAAATGATAGCGGTAAATCTGTAAGTGACATCATAGAACGAATCATATCTAAGAGAGTTTGATTACGACGTTCAGACACACCATTACGCTGTGGTGTTCCTGGCGGTGTCAATTGTGAAAGTATTCCGCATTTCTTCAAATGCTCGCCAAACTCGTAACTTAGATATTCACCTCCATGATCAGAACGTAGAAATTTAATCTTCTTGTTACGTTGATTCTCCACCTCACTTTTAAATTCCTTAAACTTCTCGAAAGTTTCAGACTTATGTTTCATGAAATAGATATACCCATATCTACTCAAGTCATCTATGAAGGTAAGAACATAACGATAACCACCGCGTGATGCTACACTCATTGGACCACACACATTGGTATGTATGATTTCCAATAAATCCGTAGCTCGCTCCATCATACCAGAAAATGGAGTCTTAGTCATTTTACCCATCAGACATGCTTCGCATCTTTCAAGTGATTCGAAATCAAGTGATTCAAGAAGTCCATTTGAATGGAGTTTCTTCATACGCTTCACTCCAATGTGACCAAGACGACAGTGCCACATATAGGTCGAGTTATCGCTCGATTTCAAACGTTTAGCCTCAATGTTATTAATATGTGTATTTCCACTATCGAGATTCAATAAGAATAGACCATCTATCAAAGGTGCATGTGCATAAAACATATTACTCATATAAATCGAACAACCATTATTCTCAGACTTAAACAAGTAACCGTCTCGCAATAAACAAGATCCCAATATAATGTTCATGCTTAACGCGGGCACCAAATAACAATTATTTAAGTATAAAACTAATCCCGATGGTAGATGAAGAGGTAGCGTGCCGACCGCGATCACATCAACCTTTGATCCGTTTCCCACGTGCATCGTCACCTTGTTCTTCGCTAGCTTCTGTTTATTCTGCATCACCTATTTCGAGTTACAAATATGAGCAACCAAAGATCAAATACCCGTGCACTACTACGAGTACTAGTGAGATACACATCAATAACATGTATATCGATATACCTTTCTTCTTGATGTTGCCGTTCTTCAAATCCGCCAAGTACTTTGGGCAATTCCGCTCAAAGGACCTTCTCCCTTGCGTAAAAGCACTCAAGACGTGCTTAGGTCCAGCCTTGGTCTTCTTCGTCGGTCTTGGTAACTTTCTTACCACCCTTCTTGAAGTGTCCCTTTTGCTTAGACTTGCCTTTCTTGAATTTGGTGGTCTTATTGACCATCAACACTTGGTGCTCTTTCTTGATCTCCACTTCTGCAGATTTTAACATGGAGAAGAGTTCTGGCAACTACTTGTTCATGCTTTGCATATTATAGTTCATCACAAAGTTCTTGTAACTTGGTGGTAGTGATTGGAGGACACGGTAAATCCCCAAAGCATTAGGAATCACTATACCTAAGCTTTGAAGTTTGTTTGCGTGCCCAGACATCTTAAGCACATGCTCACTGACGGAGCTGCCCTCTTCCATCTTGCAGTTAAAGAACTTTTCAAGTCAAGATAGCTCTCAACTGTCGCGTGAGTCTCAAAGATCAATTTGAGTTCACGGACAATATCATGTGGGTCTGAATTCTCAAACCTTTTATGAAGCTCCGATTCCAAACCATACAAGATAGCACACTGAACTGTGGAGTACTGATTCTTCCGAGCGAGGTAAACATTCTTTACTTCATCGGTAGCATCACCGCAGTGGGTCACCCAGGTGCATCCAAAGACATAGGTCAAATTACCAGCTGTGAGGACAATCCTCAAATTGCGGAACCAATCCGCGAAGTTGCTTCCATTGTTTTTCAACTTTTCTTTCTCTAGGAACGCATTAAAATTGATGGTAGGGGCCGCCATTGATCTACAACATATTTGCAATAGTTTAGACTAAGTTTATGACAAATTGAGTTCTAATTAATAGTTAAATTAATCTAGGTGAACTCCCACTCAAAACAATATCCCTCACATTGTTTTAGTGATCACACGAACCAAATCCACCACATCAAAACCGATCATCACGAGAGTTGATGTAGCTTCAATGGCGAACAATCGACATGTTCATCATATCTACTATATGATTCATGCTTTACCTTTCGGTGATTCGTGTTCCGAGACCATGTCTGTACATGCTAGGCTCGTCAAGATCAAACCTTAGCTTCCGCATGAGCAAATCTGGCTTGCTCACGTTGTATAAACTTGCAGAATCTAACACACCCGATCATCACGTGGTGCTTCAAAACAACAAGCTTTAGCAACGGTGCTTACTAAGGATGAACACTTTAGAACTTGAAATTTATGTGCATGAGGGATCATCTTATAATGCTACCGTCGTTAACTAAGCAATACAAGTTGCATAAAGGATTAACATCACATGCAATTCATAATATGTGATATGATATGGCCTTTCTTCTTTGTGCTTCCGATCTCCATCTTCAAGCATTCCAACTTGTCATGACACATTCATGTACCCTTCCCCTCCGGAGTGCCGGACATTCCGAAACCTTCTAGAACATTCCCGATGAAAACACCGGAACCATTCTCCAACCCCGAAACAGGACTTTCCTTATATGAATCGTATTCTCCGGACCATTCCGGATCTCCTCGTGATATCCCGGATCCCATCCGAGACTCCGAACAACATTCGGTCTCTTACTCATCATTCCATAACTACTCAACAACGTCGAATCCTTAAGTGTGTCTCCCTACGGTTCGTGAATTATGCGGACATGATCGAGACACTTCTCCGAACAATAACCAATAGAGGAATCTAGAAATTCATATGGCTCCCACATATTTCTACGATTAATTTGCGATCAAATGAACCACTTACATACGATACCAATTTCCCTTTGTCTCACGATAGTTTACTTATCCGAGGTTTTGATCGTCGGTATCTCTGCATACCTAGTTCAACCTCGTTACTGATAAGTACTCTTTTCTCGTTCCTGTGATATGTGATCCCTTGTGAGCAGTCACATGCTTGCAAGCTAATTGGATGACATTCCACCGAGAGGGCCCAGAGTATATCTATCCGTCATATGGATGGACAAATCCCACTCTTGATCTATGTGTCTCAACAAATACTTTCTGAACACTCAATGCCACCTTTATAGCCACCCAGTTACGGTGTGGTGTTTGATGTCATCAAAGCATCCTTCCGGTGATGGTGATAAGCATGATCTCATGGTCGAAGGAATTAGGTTACTATGTATCAGAAAGCATATAGCAATTGAACTATTAAAATGACTTGATCTTTATGCTACGCTTATCTATAGGAGTATGTCCATCATATGATTCTCCTAACGATATGATCTTGTTGTTAATAACATCTCAATGTTCATGATAGCGAAACCACAATCATTTATTAACCAACAAGCTAGTATTATGAAGAGGCTTTACTAGGGACTTCAATTTAAGTTTACAAATCACACAAGTATTAATGTTTCCTTGTTAATACTATTATAGCATGAATGTAAACATTTATCATAAACACAAAGATATAATAATAACTACATTTATTATTGCCTCTAGGGCATATCTCCAACAGTTTGATAACAACACACTTATCAGTTTAATCGTGTGCTAAGTGTATTACAGGTTTGATAAGGATGTGGCACAAATATTGACCTAACCAGTTACCCTTGCGAAAAACCAATGTGACAACCGGTAGTACCAGAAAAATGACCGGTACTACCGCTTGGCACCGGTACTACCGGTCCTAGTACCGGTTGGATCCGTGCAAGGTTGATAAGGATGAGTTTTCTCGGTACCACCACGGTACGGCCACGACTTCTGCGCTCGGTAGTAACGGTAGTACCGCTTGAGACAGACTACCGCTTGACTTCTGGATCGTACCGCTGAGCATACCGGGCGGAAGGATCACCCCTCTCGGTCTTGCTCAGTACCAAAGCGGTAGGGACCGTACTACCCAGACCCGGTAGTACCACATACCGACGCAGTACTACCTCTTGGGGGTAGTACCGCAAGGGAATACCGAGCAATACTGAAGCTGGCTCGACCACCTATGGCATATCCGATACCTGGTCCGGTACTGGACCGGTAGTACCGCTTGCAAGCGGTACTACCGCTTGAGTACCGGTACTACCGGTGCATTAAAGGCTCCAACGGCCAGATTCCCTGGAGACCCCTCCACCTACCTTGGTACAAAGTGCTCATCCACATTAAAGTCAAGACCACCATTAGAGCCACCAAATCTTCAAGATCTCCTCAATCCACCACCCAAAGTCTTTGATCTTTGGGGAATCGAAGGAGGAGGCCCCGATCTACTACTTCACCAAAAGAGATCTTCATTTCCCCCTCATTTCATTAAGGGCCCCTTTGCTCTAGTGTTTTCTTGGAAACCCTAGTTCTTGTTTTGGTTCTTACAAGCTTGTCTTTGATTGCTTTGACAGCTTGCTTGTATTTGGGAGCCTCCGATTAAGTTGTGATGTGTGCCCCAAAATTGGAAAGGTGCCGGCTTCCACCTTGAAGGTTGCCGATATAGTGGAAGGTGAATCGATCCCGTTGGGATGAGATTCATCGGAGAACAAGGGAGGCCTTTCGTGGAGTTGGTGGTTTAAAACCACCCCCTCTCCAAACGTAGACGTACTTCCCCTCAAAAGGAAGGAACTACGGGAAACAAATCCTTGTGTCTCCGCGTCCACCACTTTGGTTACTTTTATCCTTTACCGCACTTTACTTACTTTGTTCTTACTTTGTGTTGTGGTAGCTCTTGCATAATTGTCATATAGGTAAATTCACCTTAGTTGCATTATCTAGAGAATTTACCTTATTGTCAAACCTTAATTTGAAAAAAAAGAAAATTTGAAGTAGCACCTATTCACCCCCCCCCCCTAGGTGCCTATACGATCCTTTCAAAAGTACTCATCCAGTGTCAGTGATTAACATGATCTCATGGTCGAAAGAGTAGGTTACTATGTATCTGAAAGCTTATAACAAAACGAACTTTAATGATTTGATCTTATGTTATGCTTACTATGGGTATGTGTCCATCACATCATTCTCTTAATGATATGATCTTATTATTAATAATATCCAATATTCATGATCAGGAAACCATGTTCATCTATTATTCAATAAGCTAGTTTCAATAAGAGGCTTACTAGGGACTCTTTTATGTTTACAAAACACACAAGTATTAATGTTCCCGATTAATACAATTATAGCATGGGATATAAACATTTATCATAAACACAAAGATATATATAATAATAACCACTTTATTATTGTCTTTTGGGCATATCTCCAACACGACGTCGGCTACATGGCGCCATCGGCCCGGCGTCTTGGTGTGGCCGGTGTCGGAGGATGACAAGATGGCGGAGGAGATCCAGGCGCCATTGCGGCGATGGAGGACCCGAAGCTCGCGGAAGACCCCGGTAACTTAGTTTACTAGGAGCAGTTCTTCGCCGAGCGCCAAAACCGGAAGCTCGCCGCCCACGAAGGACCTCCCGGCTCGCCGCCAAAGCGCAACAACGCGACAGGGCGCCGTCGATGGTGGAGTGCACCGAGACGGACACTCACCACCGTCCTGGAGCATATACACGTCAGCAATCACCCGAGGCTGGGCTTCCCGCGCTCGCCCCTCTAGCGAACTAACTCCCCAGGAGGATGGGAAGCCTCAGTTCCTCGTCCTCCGCCGCCTCGGCCTCGCGTTCGTCCAGCTCCACGCCGCACGATCGGCGCAAGCTTAGCGGGAAACGCCGCCCATGAAGCGGAGGCCGCACGCCAAGGCGCTGCCGAGGACGAGATCGTGGGTGATCGTCATCAACGAGCCCCGCCCGCCGACCGGCTTCGCCTGTGCCAGCCGAAGCCGGAGGACTCGGCAGTCCCCGACGAGGACTCCTTCGCCATCAAGATGGCGAGGGAGCGCTCTCTGCAGGACGTGTCGCCGCCACCGATGCCGGAGACGGACGTCCTCGCATGGTCTAGGGCGGACTGGGAGCACAAGGAGACCAACAGAGTTCGGCGCTACCAGGAGGAGGCCGAACGCCAGGCCAAGGCTCGCCGCGAGCTCGCCTAACAGGGCCCGCCGCTCATCGTCCTCGACGACGATGACGACGACGCCAACCCTCGTCGATCATGGCGATGCAGCAAAGCCGGCAGCAGCTCACACCCACTGGCGGCGGCAACCCTAGCTATACATGCTTCTACCGTAACTTCGGCATGTGAGCGACGTCCGACGACATCGGCCTCAGCCGTTTTTAAGTTTTTTTTAGCCTAATGAAATTAAAATTCGGATGTTCAGCCGAATTTGATGTAATATGTATATGGATATGATCTCCCACAGCTGGATACGGTCCGAGACTACAAACAAATAAACTATAAACAGTACTCGCTCTGACCTCTTTTTCTAGATTCGCACTTAACTGTGTATCTAGACAAATCTACTAGGAGTACAAATAACTCAGGACTAGACAAATCTACTAGGAGTGTAAACAATTCAGGACGGAGGGTGTACTAATTTCAAATTTGTACAACAAATTAAATTTTTGTCAAGTCATGGTTGCTTTTCTTTTACACCGAGTGAAACAAAGAGTGATGTAAGTAATGAAAACCAGTGAAACTAGTCACAAATATAAGATTGACTATACCATCACCTTTCATAATAATTTCTAAATTATATGAACAGATTCGCAACAGAAATTTGCGCTTGAACAACTCAAACACTAAAAAACCTGACAGTTAACTCGATTTGTAAGCATTGTCCCAAGACAGCAGTAACAGTAGGCCACGCCCAAAGCTGCAAAAATAATACTCCAAAACATCAGTAGTACACAAAAATAGCACAGCACCAAATGTTCCAGTCGTTTTCTCTTGAATAGCTACGTTAAACAGTTGGGAGGGGAGTTGTCCTAGCAGAAATTTTTTGTACGTATCTTCCTGCATTAGTCTGACAGGTTTCAAACGAAGGACTGATGGCAAAAAAAAGGTTTCAAACGAAGGACATTCCCAGACATGTTCCTGTGGCAGGACCATACGTTGTTACATGGCTTGGTTTACCCTTATGAGGCCACCCAGTTGAAAAGTTGTCCCAAATCAAATATTTGTAGTGAAGAGTCAGTGGGAGAACATGAGGGTGCCACTGCCATTTCTTCCACCATATCTAGTAGTACTACCAGCGAAGTACTAGATCAGCTCAATCAAGCTACACACCCTCAGACATAGCATTTTCATCCTCCATCTTGTCCTTAACCTCAGCAGCCTTTTCTCCCTCTTTCTTGTCCTTTCCTTCCACCATATTGTCCTCGACAGCCACATCAGCATTTCCTTCTACCATCTTGTCCTTGGCTCCATCAGCATCTTCTTCCACCGTATCTTCAATAGCCACATCACCTGCCTCACCATTACCTTCATCCATCTTATTTCCTTCCTTCATCATGTCATCATTTGCCTCAACTGTATCTTCCTCCATCTTGTCATTGTTTAACACAGCAGTCACCTCGCCAATTTCTTCCCCCATGCCCTCTTTTGTATTATGCAAAACAATACCACCATTGGTAGTTTCAGGAGGGGTTGCATTAGCATCTGCGTGAGGTGGATAATACTGCATGGATTGCATCTGTTGCAGAAAGAATGG
Organism: Avena insularis; assembly: GCA_023614405.1. Classification (NCBI taxonomy): domain Eukaryota; kingdom Viridiplantae; phylum Streptophyta; class Magnoliopsida; order Poales; family Poaceae; genus Avena; species Avena insularis. The sequence continues at coordinate 54,139,646 of CM042693.1, read as the reverse complement.
AGGTCGAGTTGTCAGTTTTTTTAATGTATCAATCTAAGCAGCATAATTAAATTTTACAAAGCAGAGGCTCAGTAATGCACAAGATCGGGCAAAAGTACCTGACGAAGATGTTCCAGTCTGAAGTTCACTAGGTGTCCAATATCTTCAACACCAGTAATGTAATGAATATTTCCAGCTTCTCCCAAAGGTCGCTCTGTAAACGGGGTGCACTCTTCAAGATTCAAGGCAAGCTTATCTGGCCTTCGGAGTAGAAGCTGGAATGTTGGCTGCAATTCATAGCACTGTTCATACAGGGAACGGCGGCAGAACACATACAAGCCCAGACGAGCACGGGACATTGCCACGATAAGTCTTCTGACATCACGAAGATGACCCACAAATCGGGTCCGGACAAGAGATAATAAAATAAAATCATTTTGTTGACCCTGGAATTTGTCCACCGTAGTAACCTAAACAGCAAATCAAAGTTAAATGTCTGCACGAAAAAGTTGAGAACTGACCAAATGTTTAATTGACCTAATATAGCTCAATCACTTGATTGTTCTAAATTACCTTGCAAGGTGGCTCAATGTTCCATGGCTTGCATCTTCTGTTGATAACATCACGAATAAGAAACTTCTGACCATTGTAAGTAGTTAATATTGAAATCTTATTGGCAGGGTATCCTATCAGACGCATGTAAATATAGACACTAACAATATACTCAGCCTCCCCTTCATTCTGGTAGAACCAAGGAGAAGGAGCAGACTCGCCTCTGCCACGGTAATCAGGAACATCCACCAGCTGATACTCAAAAGAGAATCCAGAATTAGCTTTATGGAATATAGCTTGCTCACGTACGTAAGGCAGATCTCCCAGTTCTCTGTATCTCCAGTTATAAAGTTCAGCGATACTAGGTCTGGCACGTCCCTGGGCATTGAGCTCAATATAAGGCACACCAAGGCGAACAAACCTTGTAAAGAGACTCTGGTCCATGTGGCTGTACTTCTGGAAAGCCATGTTCTTCACAACAGGCGGTAACTGATGGTGATCACCAATTAAAATGCAACGTTTGAGACGAGCATGGCCATCTTCCTGTCGTTGCAGGAGCGTTGGTATGAAAGTCTCTATCTCCAATATCTGCGCACTTTCTTCCATCAGCAAATTGTCATATTTGAAACCCAGTTGAAGAAAGTCTCTCCTCTTCAATGCTGCATGGGTGCAGGTCATGGCGACAATCTTGGCTTGTTTAGTCATTAGATAATTTGCTCGCTCCGCTGTTGACTTCAGTAATTCAAAAGCCCTACACTCTTCAAGCTCTTGGAATATCGTGGAAAGATGTTTGAAACAACCTTTGGCTGCATGCATATCTTTCTCGAACGACTCACCGGTAAATATAGGCTGTGGGGTATCAGAAAAGAACTCGGAAAATGGAAAACGGTCTTTAACGAAAGAGGAATTCTCTTTGTTTGGCGCACAGGCAGCCAAGAATAGTTCCCAACGGGAGTAGACATGTAATAGCCAAAAATATGCAGCATTTTCACATGTGTAGCTCACATCTTCAGGAAGATGAAGGGATCTTGCAAGTTTTGCAACCTCACCAAGGAGCTCTAGTCGTCGAACCAGCATAGCATTGACACGACCTTGACGGCTAAAATCGAGATCAGTTGCCAACTCTTGCTCACCCTGACCAAGACGAAGAAGGTACCTAGCGGGCACATCCCTCTGAAGAACCAAGTTAACATCAGACAACCGGCCAAAAAACGAACATGCAGCAAAACAATCAGAAAGAATACTATCGATATGTAGATATATTGTTCATTTTGAAGTGAATCAAGTAACTCAGAACTCCACCAGTCAAAATATTTGCAACAAGTCAAAATTACCATTAGGGCATATGAAGCAAAATATTTCATGGACATGATGCATACATAATCATTTCCTCTTGAGACCCTCAAGGACCAAGAGATCATCTATACTTCTGTCCAAATTAAAGATACAACATCCTATATAGCAAGGAACATGATTAGAATTGTGTATTTGAAAGAAATGGCAGCAGAATATTCAAGTAATTTCCAATCAATATACCGCAAACCACGCAGCTAGCAAGTAATCCATATTAAAGGACAGCATTGCATGGATCAAACAAGTACTATGCAGAATCTCTAGAAAAGTACTAATGTAAGGTTAAAGTTTCAGAGAATATTTGGTGCAGTCACAGTACCTGCATTATCTTCTCAAACAAGTCATTCAAAGCTTGATTGGAATGGGTAATAATTAGCGTTCTTTGTGAAGGACAGTTATGATACAGAACATTTAATATCTGCACAGCTGTATCTGTTTTTCCCGTACCAGGAGGACCAACAACCATTGTCAAACCAGGTTGAATACCAGATATTACAGCGCCGATCTACAAATAGATAGTTATCATTCATCAGCAATCAATATTTGAAGTTGAATCAGATTCTCATTAATCTTAAAAGTAAAAGCAGCAGCATTCAATGACATACCAACAAGCAAAAGTGAAATATGATATAAGTAAAAAATGTAAAACAATAGGAACTAATAAATAAAAATTATATTTACTCAAGTCTGAACCCAGGCATCCAAGTGATCGCTACTAATTAGTACACAAACAAAAAGCCATAAAACAGGCATAGAACATTCTAAAGTGGAGATTCTGCGACCATATTGGGAGTTCTTTAACAGAAGTGCTAGTTTTAGGTATCCCACAGTAAGTGAATCATAAAATATAATTCAATGCTGCAATGCTGACCTGGGTGCGTGATAACCAAATTCTGGAAATGTGGAGTTTCCATAATTCTAGAAGTAAATCATAGATAATATTCAACCATTTTTTTGTACTATATCCAGTCCAAATGATCTTTTTTCATTCTAAAAGTATCATTAGTAGTTTTAGGTATCCCACAGTAAGTCAATCATAGACTACAAATCAATTTACCACTGCTAACCTTCCAGTGAAAAAATGCTAGCATGGGTGTATAATAGCTGGAAATGTGAAGTTTCCTTAATTTGATCTACAAGTAAATCATATTGAAAAACAATTTTATGTACTACTTCCAATTCAAATATTATATTATGACGCTACAAGTATCACTACTAGCTGCTACAAACTAAAAATGTCCTGCCTGATAAGCACCCATTTACATTGTTCAATTCATCTCCAAGAGGCTGAATACAATGAGGAAATGCTTTAAAGATATCCTGTTAAGTTCTGTTTCGAGGATATGTACCAACTGAAAATGATAGTTAAGCTAAGGATCTGAAACATACCTGAGTGGGTGTAAACCTCACTGAGTTCTGTTTAGGTTTATCTTGAGGATATGGCCCTGGATCAGCAGGAATGTAAGTCTCAACCCTTAGTTTTTCTTTCTGAGACCCTTCATCATCGACCATGTTGTTCTTGCTTGTTATATCAGAGGAGTTTGCATTTCCAGGCAGAGCATGACTAATTTCCCTCATTTTCTTGGACAACTTTATCCTAAAGGGAGGGCTTGGATGCATGTTTTCGGTACCATCAGTATTGATAAATGTGACCTAAGAATAATTTAAATCATTAGAATATTAAGGATCAAAGATGAAAAGAAAATGACATCCACCTCGAGAAAACTAGTTTAAGATTATGATATCTACCTGGAAAGCTGGAAAACTTTGCACAACATGCTCAGCATCAAGGAAAGTGTCCTTAAAATCAATAGTTTCCAGAAGATCAGGCATGTTTGTCCACTGAGCGGCAGACGGATTTCCATAACCCAAGAATATGTTATGCAGCCATTCAGGAACTATACATGTTTCATTCATTAGATCACGTATAGATTCCAGGATTGCTTTGAAGTTATTCTCCTTGGGTTTCCTTCTCATTAGAATATTAAATGTGCCATACACATTTTCTCCATGCTTCTCTGCTACCTCAGTAGCATCAATGTGGTACTGTGCTGTATCTAAGGCAATTTTAACTGTACGAATCTCACCCTTGGGAGGTTTCCACTCATCTCTCTTTATCCTTCCTGTATAGTCATTCATGAGTCCTCCTTCCTCGTCACGAATTTCGATCACCTCACATCCACGTACAAATTGCAATCCTAGCCTTTCAGGCACAGTTGATTTTGCAGATTCCTCAGGGCTAAGAGGTTCAAAAGATGGGCGGATTGACAACAAAAATAACACATCATGCTCTTTCAGACCATCCCACTCAGATTTTATCTGCGGTCTGTAGCTTGATGTGCTAAAAGTAACATCAGCTGTTACAGCAGAAGGCTTAACTTCTCCAATGTTAGGTTGCTTCACTTGTGTGATCCTAAATTCCTTGATTGGAACGGCCATCCTGGACCATCCACGAAAGGCAGTGTCTCCCTCATTGTTGATATAAGCATGTAGATGAGGAACAGCTTCCTGAATATCTTCACGGATTTCATATGTTGATTCAAGACGAAAGAGATTGAAATTCCTCAACAAATAATCATGAAGTGTCAGAAACTGGAGATTGAGCTTTGGTAGGGCAAGGCAGCCTTCTCCAGAATAATTGATGCTAGGAACAAGGCTCTCATCCCACATGATCTGTTCATTAGGATAAAGAGGAAGTGCATTAACTGCTTCTTTTTGGGATTGACGCTTCTCAAAAAACGCAACAAGGACCTCGATAAGGAAATCGCGCCTTCCACTGCATGGATCCTTCTCCGAAATTATTTTAAGCTGTTTATAGAAAGAAATTAGTACTTCAAATACCTGTTTTTCAGTTTCGTGCGTAAAATAAAATGTCCAGATTTAGCACTAATAAGCATGAGAAAATTATGAAACTACAAAGAGTGATTTTCAAAGCTAAATCTTACATAAACATCCATATTTTATTGTATCATTTAGTGGCATGCAAATAATTAATGGCTCTTGCCATGAACATGACTTCTCTAATTGACATCTGCTTTACATTATGTTTACTTGATTATACATGTCATTTAATCCCTAATGGATAACTAACTTCTGAGGAACATGTACAAGATATTTTGTCGATTTATACAAAACAGTTGTCGTGTAGGTATGCATCCATTCTATCGAAATTTCATGTTGAACAGCACAAAATTCAGAAAATATACCTTCCTTCTAATAAAAAATTAAAAAGATAGAAATAGCAAACATAAATATACCACACACACCTTCCATTAGAAATAGAAAAAAAGAAATATATCTGGCCTAATGTATTCAAGGGATACTGAGATATTATTTACAAAAAACACTAAAAATAGCAACCTGATAAACTTTAAAGAGACAACAAGCACAGAGAAATGAAGTAAGCATGTAAAATTGCTCACCTTATTGCAAACCAGATCTTGCAGTTCCACATCTGACAAGACAAGCAGCTTCTTTGTTAAATCAGCACGCTTATGGATTGAACCAATATTACACAAGGCAAGGTCTCGCAACTGCAAGAATCAGAAAAATGGAGAGAGAAAATTAATATTTTCCTTCAGCGACCCGTATTATCAGACAAACCGTGTAAACAAATTGTACCACACCAAAATAAGGTACACACCTTAGGCACTTGTTTAAATGCTAGCAGCTGAAAAGCTTGAAAACGGGAATAGTGAGCTTGCAAAACATCATCATCACTAAGCTGTGTTCCAGAGTGATCGTTGATCTCAAAGCCTTCATAGAACTGCAGCAAGTCTACCAATTGTGCAAAAAGACGCCCCTTTTCATGAGTATAGAGTGTGCTTAAGTGGCACTTAGCAACAACAGCAGTATCAGCGACTAGAGGCCTTAAAAATCTGTATATTAAACAACATTAGTGGAGAACATATATATACATTATTACATACAAAATACAATACATAAAGAAAAATGCTAATACTGAGCAAGATTTAAGTGAACCAAGATATTTCACTTTCATGGATGTAGTTAGATGTTGCTAAAAAGTGAAATGTCTTCAGAAAGATGTTAGATGGGGACAATGGAAAACATGTTTATGTTATGTGCATGCTTAGGTTTGGGTGCAAGAACCAAGGGGGCACAAGTCAACCAAAAGGGTCTCTTCCCCCATGACATATCTCAAGGCTCTGATGACCGATGACTTGTTGAGAAGAAAGGGAGTCTAGAGAACTTCTGATCATTATTTTGTTTGTCCAGATGCACGTGCATGAATCTCCTTGTGAAGAGACTTACCAAACAATATTGGCAAACTAAGAAAATTATCTCTTTATCTTATTTCCAAACAAGAGTATCTAATCAAATTGCTAATGCAGTTGCATCTCAAATATGAAACCAAAAGGTAATATTCTATCTTATCTAATCTGCACGGCAGAACAGTACTGGAGACCACTACAGCTACATGATATGAAAGGAACGATCACAAAATGAAATCACCAAATAATGTCCAGTTATTCTTTGTCAGGCGACATGATACAAAGAACAACAAAAAAGAACGGCACCATGGGAGTGAAATATGCTGATAATGCGGGAGTCTTCGCCAACCCATCAGCAGCGGAAATTCTTGCAATTTCACAGATACTATAATGTTTCGGTGAGGCAAGTGGGTTGAAAATAAATGTGAACAAAACTGAAATATATCCAATTCGCTGTGAAGGCCTGAACTTGGAGTGCATCCCTTCATCGTTCCCAGCAAAGATCGCCTTTCTGGGGAAGTATCTCTGCCTGCCTCTCCACCATCGGCGTCTAAGAGAAGTTGATATCCAACCACTCATTGAGAATGTTGGAGCTCCAATGGCAGGATGGAAGGAAAAAACATCTCAAGGATAGGGCAGGTGACACCCTAGCGAAATCAGTCTTGCCTTCTATTAAAACTTCCGATTTGACAGTCCTCCAAATACCAAAATGGGCCATCAAAAAGATAAACAGAATAATTAGAGGATTTATCTGGAAAGGGGATGATGCTGAACTTGCAAATGGGGGAAACTCCCTCGTGAATTGCTACAGCATCTCAAGATCAAATGCTCTAGGGGGGTGGGAGTTCTAGACTTGACAAATTTTGGTTGAGCTTTGCATTTACGACTTTAACATGGCCATGGTATCATTGGACAGATCAGGACAGACTATGGCTCGGGACCTAATTGCCTTGTGATGAAGCAGGCATGGAGCTGTTCAGGGCCTCCAGAGTGATTGCCACAGGAGATGGAGAGAAGACCATGTCTTGGCATCATAATTGGCTCCAGGGAGGTGCTTTGAAGTCAAAATTTCTGCTGCTGTGCAGAATGCTTACCAAAAAAATAGGGCAGGTGCTACTTAACTGACCTGAAAAATGGTAATTGGATTCGATCCCTATTTAAAGTGAGCACAATGGAGAGCATTGGATTCTTTCGTTTGATGTCCAGCTGCATGAAGGGGGCGAAGATACTACCACTTGGAGATGGACCGGAAGCAGGCAATATACGGCAAGGACAGCATACATAATGCAATTCAGTGGCAGCTTTGTGGCGTTCAAACCAAAAAAATATGAAAAGCTGCTACTGAACCCAAGTGTCGCCTTTTCGCCTGGCTGATACATCACAACCGTGCCCTTACATCCGACGTCCTCGCCAAAAGAGGATGGCCACATGACCCTGTGTAAGCTATGAAAAGGAGCTCCAAAAACAGCCTAGCATCTACTCCCTCCGTTTAGAAATATAAGACGTTTTAGCAATGTGAATCAAATGTATCTAGACGTCTTTTAGTGTGTAGGTTAGGTTCGGAGTGAACCTATACACTAAAAGGCGTCTAGATACATTCATTTCACAAAGCTAAAATGTCTTGTATTTCTGAACGGAGGTAGTATGTGTTAAATGCCCTTTTTGTGACAGCAGTTTGGGACTTGGTGGAATAGTTTATCCACTGCAACAACGGCAGCTAGCTCCAACACGCCGGAGGATTGGTGGAACAAAATCATAGCAGCAGCAGCAAAAGAAGAGAAGTGCAACCAAAGAGGTACTCTCCGTTTGGTGACGTGTTTGGAAAGAACACAATAGGAGATATTTTGAAGGTAGGGTGGTTGATGAAACAGGGGTGGCTTTCATGGCTGACGATGTCAGAAAGTAGCATAAACATTATTTTGGAGTAGTAGCCTTTTATTTTATTGGGGGGGGGGGGGGGGGGGTCTAGGCTCTTGTTTCCCCCTCTAGACAATCTCTTGTATCTACAAAGTACTTTTTTTCTTACTTAAAAGGCAATAACTTTTGTTTATGATTCTGTTTGATGCAAAAGGACTTCAAAAGTTGTATGGTCAAAAGAGACAGTTGTTCTTAAATAACTGCACCTGTCCTTGAACTTGAATGGGCTGCCCCATTAACTTGAGAACTAAAAAATATTGGTCCTAAAAGCTTATAAAAGCAGGTAGATGCAATATTCCACAAGGACCTGTCAGTTCAACCTACATCAATCAGACCAAGCAAAGAAGTTCTGCAGATCTAGCCCTGGATGTCAAGTTCTCAGGTTATTAGATCTAAATGAAAACTCATGAAGGCTGAATAACCTAGAGTGCAATCAACGATGCTGTGTGATACTACTAAAGAAGTAACCAAAATTGTAAACATACCTTCTCGTAGGAAGCTGGCTCAACATATCAATCAGAAATTCCATGAATCTTTCACAATACAAGACACTAGAATCATCAACCTGCCCACTAAGTGACTCGTTAAAGACAGATTCTTCACCACCATCTTGACTGGATAGTATGACCTTTGAATCAAGAATCTACAGATGTTTCACAGGTGGGAGTTAGGACAAATTCGTATCTACCAACATCATAGTAAACTTGACGAGTTTAAAAGGCACACCTCCAAAAATTCTTCGATTAGGTTCCTAAGGAATTTATTCTCGAGCATTTCTGAAGGATTACAAGGCTGGCCTGCCTTTTTTGCTTCCTTCGCTTCTTTTCTTTTGATTTTGGTCCACTTCTTAATTAATTCAGGATTTAGGCAAAGTTCCATCTACACATGTTTGAAACTTATGTGAGAAACCATAAGAAGGGCAGAAGAAGCTAACTTGGGGGAGAAGAACTTAATTACCTGAAGCCGTCCAAAAGAAAGAGTATGCCACAACTTTAAGCTAACTACCTGGAGTATAGTTTCCCGGACAAGTTCATCCTCCAAGCTCTGTAGTAAGGCAATGAGTTAATGGGCCACAGATAGCATGCCCAAATTAAACAACAAACATAATAAACAACATAAATGAGCAGCCTCTGCACAGATAGTTTTGAAGTCATTAGGGCACAAAGCCATAACATCAAACGACCAATGCATAGATAAATTCAATAGGAGGTTATGTAGAAATGCATGCCAAACAACATAGCATCCCACATTACAGTATTTGAAAGGTACTCATAATTTCCTTTCATTTGTGATCTGAACATCTACATGCGATGAAGAATATTCTAGTCGAAGCATGTGAAGAGTACCTGAAACGCGTTTATCATGAACAAGAGGTAATTTGTTTTCTCTGCCATACTAATGGTCCTATCCTGCAAGAAAACATAAGGAGGAGACACATTCAGAAAAAAAATGTGGCAAGATATATATTTAATTGTTTAAGGAAGGACAAAGCTACCAAGTGAATATGCACAGAAGATTCAACATGGAACTGCACAAATCTAAAAAAATCACCAACAAGCATCTAACAAGAAGTCCCTCTTAAATGGTGTTCCAAAGACAAATATGAGAAATCTTCATCAGCTCAACAGCAACATTTGGAACTACTCCCTCCGTCTCAAAATAGATGTCTTAGGTTTTTCAAAATTTGGATGAATCTATATACTAAATAGTGTCTAGATTCATCCAAATTTTGAAAAATTTGAGACATCTATTTTGAGACGGAGGGAGTACCAAATTTATCATGTTTTGTCAGCATAGCTCATACACTGGGGCAGCTCTGGTAGCTGCAGCACAGAGGATGTTCGTTGGTAGCACTGAGCTTGTTACTATAATGATTGCTAGCAACCATCAAGCTCACCCTAAGTGATCTGATGACACCTCGTTGACAAGGTTTCACAATAAAATCTACCTGAAGATAGATACATCAAGAACCAAAACTAAATTTCACTGTGTTGCTAATTATACTACTCCAGCCTACAGAGGATCAGTTTTATACTAGAGTACATGACGGCTGCAGGCGAAGCATCCATCGATGCAAGTGGACAAGTTGAGCAAATTGAGCACACACCTCATCCTTTAGCTTGAGAACCCGCCATAGGAAGCCTTTGAAGGCGTCCTTCCGGCCATGAAAACATGTCCACGCTGCCACATTCTCTCGAAACTGCACACAAAATCTCAGACTACGTCAGAAACCCTAGAAATATCAAAGGCAAGTAGCTGCCATTAATTGCTACAATTCGAGCAGGGGGTGGACCTTCTCGTTGACCATGAGGATCATGGACATGATGTGCTCGAAGGAAGCGTCGTCCGGGTCGAAGTGCGGCCAGAGGTAGTTCTCGAGGTACTGGCTGACCTCGAGGATCATAACACGCTGGAGCGGGACGGTCTTGCGCCCGCGTCCCTCCACGCGGAGCTCGTCAGTGTAGATCTTCTTAACGAGGTCCACATCGAAGGCGGCGGCGGCGGCCGGCGAGCCCCAGTGCTTGGCGGCGACGCGTGTGAGGCGGTCGCGCTGGATGTCGAGGAGCGTGATGGAGCCTCCGGTAGAGGCAGGTGCCTTGTCAGGCCCCGCCGCCGCAGGGAACTCGGCGGGGAACGGGTACTCGGCGGCGCGGGGGTGCCGGAACTCGAAGACCCCGGTGCCGTAGACCTTCGGCATGGCTGGAGTCTGCGAGGTTTAGGGTTTGCTTGAGTGGTATTAGTAGTTGGGAACTGGTAGTGCGAGTAGTGTCGGCCGCGTGGAAGCAGTGGTGGAGGTGGCGGTGGCGGTGGCGGTGGCGGTGGCGGCGGCGGCGGCGGTGGGAGACGGGAGAGGGGGGGTTGCTGTTAGCCGGACGCCTCCATCGGAGTGGAGAGCGGAGGCAGCGGTGCCGAAGCTCTACTTTGTTTCGTTTTACCTCAAGGGTCAAGGCCTTGCCTCCCGCTGGTGTGGCCCGTAAGATATGCGGGCTGAGCAAACCTGGCAAACGAGCCGGCCCGGCATGGCCCAGGCTCGATACGCTAAACGGACCTGGCCCGGCACGGCCTAGCTCACGTGTTGTGCCGAGTCGGAAAAACTTTTCCGGTGTTGATTGCTATTATAGTTGATGCTTGTGAGTGAAACTATTAAATTATTGTTTATATTCAGATTGTTATCTATCATTATATCATCTCTGATCTTGATCCATATAATGCCTCGTGAGTAGTTCGTTTAGTTCTTGAGAACATGGGAAAAGTCATGTTGTTAGTAGTGGAATTGTGTTGAGCTAATATTTAATAGTTTAATATTTAAGTTGTGGTGTTATTCTTCTAGTAGTGTTATGTGAACGTCGACTACATGATACTTCACCATTTATGGTTCTAGGGGAATGCATTGTGTATTTTGATAATAATTGTGGAGAGTGACAGAAACCTAAACCTCTGTTAGGAAACCTTTGCACAAGAGAGTGTAGGATCTTAGAGTTTAAGGATGTGGTTAGGTTTATATCTTAATTGCTTTCTTATAGTTGCGGATGCTTGCAAGGGGTTTAATCATAAGTATGTATTAGTCCAAGTAAGTTCGGTATATTAGCATAGGTTTACCCACACAACACTTATAAATCAAAGAAGATTAATCAGCTATATGAAACGAAAGCACTTGATAGTATTCCTATGTGTCCTCGAGAATGTTTGGTCCTCATTAGTATTCCCTCTGGCTTGTCCTTTGCTAAAAAGGATTGGGGCCACTTGCTGCAATTACTTGTTGTCTTTATTTACTTACACTTTATTTTCTTTCTTTATCAAAACCCCCTAAAAATCCGTTTGCTAAGTATTTACAGAGAACTCTTGAGCCAGTACTACTAGGCAGCACCTTCTGCTCCTTGTTGCGATCGACACTCCTATTTATCAAGAGTACTACGATACACCCCATATACTTGTGGGTCATCAGGGATGCCAAAACCTGATGACGAATTACTCCTTCGGTGGTGGTGGTGTTCTCTCGATAAGATTTTCGATTAACTTCTTCAAATCCTCAATCTTGAAGGCTAGAGTACGAATCATCTCCGAATTATGATTAATGTGGTTCATGATCATGTCAGACTGAGAATCCCAGTCCTTGTGATTCTTTCCACACTCTTTCTTGAAGTATTCTTTCCTTGCATGGTTAGAGCGAGGCATATCCCAACTAAAGGGCAACTTTCCTTTAGGCATTTTTTAAATTGCTGCTTATGTATAAGAGTATGAAAGGGATTATTGCTGCATGGAGGAAATGACCATGGAGCTAGGCAATGACGCGGAGTTTTCCCTCTAGTGGACATTTGTGCCATCCTCTTGAGCTTGACAGGATTTGCCACCACTCCAATGCTTGCAACGGTGGCTCGGGTGCGTAGACACTTATCTTCCTCCACTTCCTCTTCAACTTCAACTACGATCTCCTCCTCCCGCTTGGGATCTTGAAGATCATCTTCCACAAGCTTCTTGCCCTTGTCGTTTGCGAAGACCATTGTGCTTCTAATCTTGAGAATAGTCCTTGACAAAAACAGATCAAAACGAGAACACGACGAGAAATCGATATACAGACCTAGAGGGGTCCGGGGGATTATATATTATGAAATTTTACGATATAAGGAAGGTACTGGGAGAAAACGGGACGGAGACGGGCTCCGTGGTGGTCACACCACCTGGTGGTGCGGCTAGGTGGGCCCGTGCCACAGGGTGGTGTGGGCCACCCGGGCTCCGTTTCCTTCCCTCTTTCAACTCAGTATCTTCCATAAGAAATAAAAACTGCAAAAATATAAATTGGAAAGTTGTTCGCGAATCTTTTCTTACGAGAACTGTTACCTATTCGAAAACGGACTCTGCATATTCCTGACTTTGGTCTTTAATAAATTATTCCGGAGTCACCATTTGAATAATATCAACATATTCATTATAAGAATCTCTAGAAATATAATGTTTGAGCCTTAGACCATTCTTCATCTCCTTACATCATTCTCTCCCAACACTTGCAAATTTCTTTCATACAAAGCTTCACACAATCTTTATTGGCAACATTAGTGTACATAAGATAATGAACCTTTGGGTTCAATTTCAACTAACGTCCATCAAAACATAAGCTACTGTAGCAACTCCTTTCAAAACCCCAAAAAGAATTCAAAAGAAAATCGATTTAAGAGGCAAATGCAAAAATGGCAGAAATCTGTCAAAACGGACCTGTAGGTAAAGATTGTTTTTTTTAGAAAATCTTATGTTGCTCAAATCGAAAAGTGCAAAACTAATGAAAGTTAGATAATAACTTAGGGCACATGCACAGAAAATTACAGCTCAAACCGACGTACTGGGATTTTTCATGATATTTTATAGTGAAGCACAAAAATCTGTTCCGGGACAGAAACTTTCCACATCTCACTTCCTTATCAATATAGGCTAATCTTGACACAAAAACCAAACAAAAAGGATAAGGAGAGGTTATTACATTTAATAACTTCCAAGTCTCAAAGAAACAAAAACCAAAAGCAAACTATAATGGGTTGTCTCCCAAAAGCTCTTTCTTTATAGCCATTAAGATGGGCATGATAATTTCAAAGATGATCACATAGGAAATATGGATTTGAAGTAAAAGATAGCATCAAGAAGCAAATATCCAACACACTTAACTCTAACCCACTTCTTATGCCAAGGAATTTTGTAAGAAAACAAATTATTGAAACTAGAGGCTACTAGTATAGGAAAGCAAAACAAGTACAACTTCACAACTTTCAACATAAAGCGGGGAAACTTAATATTATTGAGATGCATAAAACCATGTTTCCCTCTCTCATAATAAATTTCAGTAGCATTATGAATAAAATTAACAATGTAACTATCACAAGAAACATTCTTATCATCAGAATAAGCATACTTAAAATCATCAGATAGAGGTTTAAGGTCAAAAACTGGATCAATAGAAGCAAGTTGTTCAACTCTAAAATCCTCATTAGGCAATTCATTTTCATAAGGAGCTTTAGCAAATTTGGAAAATCAAAACTCATAAGATTCTCCATCAAATTTAGTTAAAATTTTCTCCTTCTTACAATCTATAATAGCTCCACAAGTGTTCAGGAAAGGTCTACCAAAAATGATAGGACAAGTTTTACTAGATGTTGAACCAAGTACTAGAAAATCAGCAGGATATTTAATCTTACCACAAAGAACTTCCACATCTCTTACAATACCAATTGGACAGACGATCTCTCTATTAGCAAGGTGAATAACCACATCAATGTCTTCAAGTTCACAAGGACCAATTTTATGCATAATTTCTCTGTAAAGTTCATAAGGAATAGCACTTGAACTTGCACCAATATCACATAAACCATAATAGCAATGGTCACAAATTCTAACAGAAAGCATAGGGACACTAGCTCTCCTAGTTTTAATAGGATGTGAAACAATGTTAAAAGCATCTTCACAAAATATAATGTGCCTATCTTCTACATTTTTAGTGATAAGGTCTTTAACAATTGCTACTGCAGGTTCAACATTTATTTGTTCATCAGGTTCTACAGCTTTCTTTGTACTTTTGTTAACCACATTAGCTATCATAGAATGTTTCTTTACCTTAGAAGGGAAAGGTATTTTCTCAATATAAGGTTCAGGCAGAATATGATCAACTGTATAAACTTCAGTATTTCTAGCAGGAATATGATTAACAATATATTTATATGGTGCATGATACTTGTTCCACTCCTTTTTGGGAATTTCAATATAAGAGGCAAAGGCCTTAAAACAATCTGCAAGAACTTGAGAATCAAGACCATACTAGATACTAATATTATGAAAGTCGTCGGTTCCTATAAAAGATTCAATGCATTCTTAATCATAATTTATACCTGACTTTCTTTCTTTGTCATTCTCCCATGCTTCAGTATTTTCTTGAATACGGTCTAGAAGATCCCATTTAGCTTCTTATTTTATACGTGTGAATGATCTAGCACAAGAAGCATCTAATAAATCCTTATCATGAAGAGAAAGCCTTGCATAAAAGTTATTAATAATAATATTATTAGGGAGCTCGTGAATAAGACATTTAAGCATTAGTAAATTCAATCTCCCCAAGCTTGGGCTGTACTCTCTCCATCACGAGGCCAAAAGTTATATATTTGATTCCGGTCTTTATGAATCTCACTAGGAGGATAGACTTTAGAATAAAAGAGAGGTACAATTTCCTCCCATTCCATAGATTGTCCATTATTCAATAGCTTATACCATTCTTCAGATCTACCTTTCAATGATATAGAGAGCAACTTTTTATTAACTTGTTCCGTTTTGATACATGCACACTTGAACAGCCCGCATAATTCATGGATAAAAAGCAAATGATCACCAGGATGGACAGTTCCATCCACAATTTTGGTAGGTATCTTAAAAGGATCTATCTCAGCAGGTGGTGGTGTTAGAGATATGCCCGAGAGGCAATAATAAAGTGGTTATTATCATATCTTCATACTTATGATAAATGTTTACATACCATGCTATAATTGTATTAACCAGAAACATTAATACTTGTGTGATTTGTAAACATAAAAGAGTCTCTAGTAAAGCCTCTTGTTAAACTAGCTTGTTGGTTAATATATGATCATGGTTTCCTGGTCATGAACATAGAGATGTTATTAACAACAGGGTCATATCATTAGGAGAATGATGTGATGGACATACTCCTATAGTTAAGCGTAGCATAAAGATCAAGTCATTTAATATAGTTCATTTGCTATAAGCTTTCTGATACATGGTAACCTAATTCCTTCGACCATGAGATCATGTTAATCACCATCACCGGAAGGATGCTTTGATGACATCAAACACCACACCGTAACTGGGTGGCTATAAAGGTGGCATTGAGTGTTCGAAAAGTATGGGTTGAGGCACATGGATCAAGAGTGGGATTTGTCCATCCATATGACGAATAGATATACTCTGGGCCCTCTCGGTGGAATGTCATCCAATTAGCTTGCAAGCATGTGACTGGCTCACAAGGGATCACATACCATGGGAACGAGAAAAGAGTACTTATCGGTAACGAGGTTGAACTAGGTATGCAGAGATCAAGATCAAAACCTCGGATAAGTAAACTATCGTGAGATAAAGGGAAATTGGTATCGTATGTAAGTGGTTCATTCGATCGCAAAGTAATCGTAGAAATATGTGGGAGCCATATGAATTTTCAGATTCCTCTATTGGTTATTGATCGGAAAAGTGTCTCGGTCATGTCCGCATAATTCACGAACCGTAGGGAGACACACTTAAGGATTCGATGTTGTTGAATAGTTATGGAATGATGAGTAAGAGACCGAATGTTGTTCGGAGTCACGGATGGGATCCGGGATATCACGAGGAGATCCAGAATGGTCCGGAAAATTAGATTCATATAAGGAAATTCCTGTTTCGGAGTTGGAGAATGATTCCGGTGTTTTCATCGGGAATGTTCTAGAAGGGTCCGGAAGGTCCGGCACTTCGGAGGGGAAGGGTACATGAATGTGTCATAACAAGTTGGAATGGTTGCATCATGTACTAGGTGTCATCGCTGAGCAAAATAAAGGGATAAATCAAATCCTAGTTTGAAAAGTCAAACGCCAATTTGAAAAGTCAAACGACAAGTTTGCTTGGTGGAGGGAGAGTAGGAAACCTACTTGGGGAGCAAGTCCTCCTCCCTCCACCACCGGCCACTGAGTTGGGGGAGGACTCCCTCCTCCCAAACGGCGCCCTCCCACCTATATAAGGAGGGGCAGGGGTGCCCCTCTAGCCTACACCTCTCACACCCCAAACCCTAGCCCCAAGTCGTCGGCCACCTCCAGTGCAGCCGTCGCCTAGGGTTT
Organism: Avena insularis; assembly: GCA_023614405.1. NCBI lineage: Eukaryota > Viridiplantae > Streptophyta > Magnoliopsida > Poales > Poaceae > Avena > Avena insularis. The sequence continues at coordinate 54,122,761 of CM042693.1, read as the reverse complement.
TTCTCCTAGCCGCCGAGTTGGGGCCCTCCCCTTGCCCTAGCCGCCGGCCTAGCTCTCTCTCCTTGGTGCCTCTAAACCCTAGATCGCCAAGGCCTCTCTCATAGTCCACCATACTCGCTCCGGCTTAAGGCGAAGCCCTGCGAGATCTCCCCTCTACTTCCGGTACCATGTCGTCATGCTGCCGAAATCACGAGGAGAGTGCTACAACCTCCGCTGCCTGCTGGAACAAGGGAGAGGAAGGTCTTCATCGAGTACCGAACGTGTCACCGACTGCGGAAGCGCTGCCGGAACGCAGCGTCGAAAGGATCGTCTACGCGATCTTGAGATCAGAAGTGTACGACTACATCACCCACGAGAATCTGCTCTCGTTAACCGCTTTGGAATCTTCGAGGGTGAGTTCCTCTATCGACTCGTTGCTACAATCTAGTAGATAGATCTTGGCTTGATCATAGATTAGATCTTGATTGTGTGTTCATGCGGTAGAAATTTTTTGTTTTCCATGCTACGAACCCCTACAGTGGTATCAGAGCCGTGTCTATATGTAGATCTATTGCACGAGTAGAACACAATGGTCATTGTGGGCATTGATTATTTTGTTATCGATTGCTTATTGTGTACTTTGCATCTTGCGGGATGGTGGGATGAAGCGGTCCGGGCTAACCTTACATGACATCGTTCATGAGACTTGCTCCACGCTTGACATGCAACTTGTATTGCATAAGTAGCTTTGCGGGTGCCTGTTTCTCCCAATATAGTTAAGATTCAATTTACAACGGGTGATTGTCAATACTAGTATCAATGTTGTGGTTCTTGTTCGTAAGTTAGAACGACACTTATTGAAAGCCCCAAACCACGTAAAACATGCAAAGAAAATTAGAGGCGTCTAACTTTGTTTTGCAGGGGTGTGCTGTGATGTGATATGGCCATGATTGTGATTATATATGATGTATGCAATGTTCCTTATTGCAAGTTGGCAACCGGCAGGAGCCATATGGTTGTGTCCATTAAGTCCTGCATGTCTATTATTCAAAGTAGTTGTAATAGTTGATACTGGTGGAAGACAACCATGAAGCGGCGCCATTGACCTTGGCGCCACACCGGTAATGATGGAGATCATGTTCGTGCTTAAGATGGAGATCGGAAGCATAATAAGAAAGGCCATATCATATCACATATTATGAATTGCATGTGATGTTAATCCTTTTATGCATCTTGTATTGCTTAGTTCACGACGGTAGCATTATAAGATGATCCCTCAAGCACACAATTTCAAGTCTTAAAGTGTTCATACTTAGTAAGCACCGTTGCTAAAGCTCGTTGTTTCGAAGCACCACGTGATGATCGGGTGTGTTAGATTCTGCGAGTGTATACAACGTGAGCAAGCCAGATTTGCTCATGCGGAAGCTAAGGTTTGATCTTGACGAGCCTAACATGTATAGACATGGTCTCGGAACACGGATCATCGAAAGGTAAAGCATGAGTCATATAGTAGATATGATGAACATGTTGATTGTTCGCCATTGAAGCTACATCAACTCTCGTGATGATCGGTTTTGATGTGGTGGATTTGGTTCGTGTGATCACTAAAACAATGTGCGGGATATTGTTTTGAGTGGGAGTTCAACATCAATATGATTAAAAGTTGAACACTATTTATCATAAATTAAATCAAAGTGAATTTGCATAGTTGTTGTAGTCATTGGCATCCGTTTACCACCTTGCGCTTAGTTATAATTGAGATGATAGAACTATAGAATTCTTGTTAGTTACTTTACGAACTGGTATCGTATTGTTTTGAAGTGTTAATCTAAAGTTTAAAAGTCCTATTGCAAACTTTCAGTAAGTTCCGGTTACTCCATGAAGTTTAATAATTGGTATTAAATCAAGAGTGACAATTCCAAGTGTTAGTGTATGAGTATCATGTTTGTCTCCATGATTCTTGATATTCAAAGGATTGTCTTAATATCAAGGTTATCTAGGATTTGAAAGAGTTGTTTCAGAAACCATGATGTGTGGAAGATATTGTGATATCTGAAACGAAGTTTTGGTTGCAACATGACAGAGTATAATATGGCAAAAGTCATGTTCTCATATTTGATGAGAATTTGCAAAAGGTTGGAGACACTAGTTGTCCTAATCCTCCAAAAGGTTTTGGAGAGCAACATTATACTCGCGATTCACCGTTATAAGCTAAAAGTAGCTTGATCATGGATAATTCCATGATAAGGGTGAATATTTGATGTAGGTAAAATGTTTACTACACCAAGAGATTACTAAAGAAGGGAATTTGAAAGAACACCAAACATTGATGATGGTGATCTACTTCAAAGTGCAAATCCAAAGACATTGGTATTTTACTATACATGCTTTGGACTATGTGTCATGTATATGGCTCCACTATTGATGTTGATAGATTTTTTCAAACAGAAAAGGAAATACTGAAAGAGAATCTCATAAATATATGGCAAAAAAGAAAAGACTAGAATTGTTCAGCTTAAGTATATAGATGATATACATGTTATGGCTATATTCTTTGCTTATTAAACAATGTGGTTCTTAAGTATTTGATACTGAATTTGTTGGTATGAATCGTCATACGAAACAACAGAATTCATGAACTACAATGGCCTAAGTAACTAGCAAAAGAATATGTTTGATGTTCATCGAGAACAAATAAAGGGTTATTATGTTGCTCGTTAAACATCAAAGCTTGCCTTCAAGATTTGTTTTATCAGGTATTATGAGAACAAAAGGGTTGTTCAAATAATTTCCGTAATCCATAAAAGATGGGTGATTCACAATTCTCGTTGGAGAAATCACATCCATAAAACTAGTGCTAAAAGTGTCGAAAGACAAATTGATTGAAATATCACTTAGGAAGTGACATCGCCGTTTAAATTATATTGGAAATAAAACATGGAGAAACTCCATGTGGATGGAATTTTGGAGTCTTTTTTATTTTTGATCAAATGACGCTTGTGAAACTTTCCTAGAGATAATTAAAACTTCGTTCATAGGCCAAAAGGGAACGAATGACTAGCTTATTGAAACTTGTACATATTGTTGTATGAAGTCCATTATGTGTAGTCAAGAGCGATGGATTTCAACTTCATATGCTTTCTCCGAAAATTTGAGTGAATATATGAATATTTACTTAATAAGGATGAAGTATGAAACATTTGAAAAGTTTAAAGATTTTCAAGATGAAGTGCAAAATCATTGTAACAAGAATATAAATAGTTTATGATAAGATCATAAAGGAAGATATTTGAGTTACAAATTTAGCATAATACCTAAGATTTAGGGAATCGTTCCGTGGATTTGCATTTCCCGAAACACCATAAGAGTATGGAGCGTTCGAGATATGTAATTAAACCTTGTTTGACATGGTAAGATCAAAGGTGTAATTCATAAAACTGTCATTATATTTTAAAAGATTAAAAGCTTTAGAGACTACCGTTTTTCCACTGAAAAGAGCTCCATCATAATCCGTTGAAATGACACCATATAAAGTTATGGTTTGGGATAAAACCCAAGTTGTCCTTTCTTAAACATTGGTATGCTATGCATAAGAAAGATGTTTGCAACCAAAGTCGGATAAACCTGTCTTTATATGTTATTTCGAATAATTGTTAAGTATTCCTCCATAACACTGGAGACAAAAGTGTTTGTTGCTTAGAACGTCAAGTTTCTTTGAGAAGGAATTTTTCGTGAAAAGTTAAGTGGGAGGACAATAGAACTTTGATAAGGTTAAAAGAACCTTAGATATATGTGCAAAGTTGCGCAGCGCCGAAAAGTGTTCCGGAGACAGCAACAATGCTCATGGCTCACGTGCCTCAAAGGTTGTGGTTACAGAGGTCAAAGTTTCTATTGAACCAAGTAGGTCGAGTAAACAATCAAATACCAAGATTTGAGGGTTGAATCATTATTTGAGAATAATGAACAGACTACATGCAAAGAAGCGATGATGGGCCCTGACTCCGTCAAATGGCTTGAAGCCATAAAATCCGTGATAGTTCCATATACAAGAGATCAAGCTTTGAATTTGAAAGACCCTCTAGAAAGGTACAAGACCTTACAGTCATATTTGGATCTATAAAGAAATAGACATGGATGTTTCACATCTTTGAAATTATCGACATATCGGGAAAGAGTTCATGACAATGTTCAAAGAATTGACTTTGACAAGATCTGATCTTTCATTGAGCGATATTTAGTCTAGACGGATTAATATAGCAACCACGACATATAATTTTGTTATGTGTTGAATAAACAAAACAAGTTCTTCTAATAGAATGGTTACCTAGGACGTGTGCATGACACAGTCCAAAGGGTTTTGTTAATTCAAAGGATGCTAAAAGCATATGCAAACTTCAATGGTTGAAGTAAGCATCGCGGAGTTGGAATCTTCACTATGATGAAACTGTTAAAAATAGTTTAATTTCATCAGAGACGATAAAGATGCTTGCATTTGCAAGAAATTAAGTGGGAGTGCTAAGACATGTTTCTAATACATTATGTGGAAGACATATTGTTGATTGGAAATAATGTATCTTTTATTAACACATATTAAGAATTTCATCCTGATGAAAGACTTAGGCAAAACCCAAATATTTGGCATCAATAGACACTAATATGGTTGTGCCGAAAGTACATAGATGATGTATTGAATGAGTTCAATATAGAAACTACAAGAAAGGTTCTTGTCGCACAGAAAGGATTGAATGAGTTCAATATTGATGATATATTCAAGTGTATTGACACTTGGTAAGTGAAACAAAGATTCAAGTATACATTGATACTTGATGTATGAAATTACAAAGAGTATTTATATCAATCATACTGTGATATGTACAAATCTAGATATGTCCTATGCTCTAAATGTTATGAGCATATATACCAGAATGATTCATAAGATAATCATTGGACGATAGTAAAGATATTCTTATGATCTTATAAAAGAACTAAGAATATATTATTTTGTAGAAGTGACAAATAGATGGTTAGCTCATTGTAAATGAATTACATTGATACTAGTTTTGTCACAAAGTACAAATTAAGTTTATCTCAATCTAAACAAAGGGTGGCACAATATAATGGAAAGTAAGTTCCATAATGAATTTGGATGAGTTCCAAAGTTAAGACATTGTGACAGATACTACAACAAAAGGTTAAGTATATAACTGCTATTATAGCAGCAAAAGAGGGCATTTGTGTCAAGTAGTTTGTTATCAAACTAGGTGTAGTTCAAAGCAGGGATAATACTATGAAGATATATTGTACAACAATATTATCAACACGTTTTAACCCCAAAGAACTAAAGGTCACACCAAAGGACCAAATTTGTACGAAGCCATCTCACTAGAGAATGAGTGATGCGTAGAGACGCAAAGACATGCAATTACACACGGACCTGGAAGTGTCAGATCCGGAGATCAGTTGACCACTAGCAATCGTGTACATACGACACCAGAAAGCCATAGGTGTTGAATACACAAAGGTTTGAAACTATATTATTGACTCTAGTGCAAGTGGGAGACTATTGGAGATATGCCCAAGAGGCAATAATAAAGTGGTTATTATCATATCTTCATACTTATGATAAATGTTTACATACCATGCTATAATTGTATTAACAAGGAAACATTAATACTTGTGTGATTTGTAAACATAAAAGAGTCCCTAGTAAAGCCTCTTGTTAAACTAGCTTGTTGGTTAATATATGATCATGGTTTCCTGGTCATGAACATAGAGATGTTATTAACAAAAGGGTCATATCATTAGGAGAATGATGTGATGGACATACTCCTATAGTTAAGCGTAGCATAAAGATCAAGTCATTTAATATAGTTCATTTGCTATAAGCTTTCTGATACATAGTAACCTAATTCCTTCGACCATGAGATCATGTTAATCACCATCACCGGAAGGATGCTTTGATGACATCAAACACCACACCGTAACTGGGTGGCTATAAAGGTGGCATTGAGTGTTTGGAAAGTATGGGTTGAGGCACATGGATCAAGAGTGGGATTTGTCCATCCATATGACGGATAGATATACTCTGGGCCCTCTCGGTGGAATGTCATCCAATTAGCTTGCAAGCATGTGACTGGCTCACAAGGAATCACATACCACGGGAACGAGAAAAGAGTACTTATCGGTAACAAGGTTGAACTAGGTATGCAGAGATACCGACGATCAAAACCTCGGATAAGTAAACTATCATGAGACAAAGGGAAATTGGTATCGTATGTAAGTGGTTCATTCGATCGCAAAGTAATCGTAGAAATATGTGGGAGCCATATGAATTTCCAGATTCCTCTATTGGTTATTGATCGGAGAAGTGTCTCGGTCATGTCCGCATAATGCACGAACCGTAGGGAGACACACTTAAGGATTCGATGTTGTTGAATAGTTATGGAATGATGAGTAAGAGACCGAATGTTGTTCGGAGTCACGGATGGGATCCGGGATATCACGAGGAGATCCAGAATGGTCCGGAAAATTAGATTCATATAAGGAAAGTCCTGTTTCGGAGTTGGAGAATGATTCCGGTGTTTTCATCGGGAATGTTCTAGAAGGGTCCGGAAGGTCCGGCACTCCGGAGGGGAAGGGTACATGAATGTGTCATAACAAGTTGGAATGGTTGCATCATGTACTAGGTGTCATCACTGAGCAAAATAAAGGGATAAATCAAATCCTAGTTTGAAAAGTCAAACGCCAATTTGAAAAGTCAAACGACAAGTTTGCTTGGTGGAGGGAGAGTAGGAAACCTACTTGGGGAGAAAGTCCTCCTCCCTCCACTGCCGGCCAAGGAGGCCGAGTTGGGGGAGGACTCCCTCCTCTCAACCGGTGCTCTCCCACCTATATAAGGAGGGACAGGGGTGCCCCTCTAGCCTACACCTCTCACACCCCAAACCCTAGCCCCAAGTCGCCGGCCACCTCCAGTGCAGCCGTCGCCTAGGGTTTTTCTCCTAGCCGCCGAGTTGGGGCCCTCCCCTTGCCCTAGTCGCCGGCCTAGCTCTCTCTCCTTGGTGCCTCTAAACCCTAGATCGCCAAGGCCTCTCTCATAGTCCACCATACTCGCTCCGGCTTAAGGCGAAGCCCTGCGAGATCTCCCCTCTACTTCCGGTACCATCTTGGTCGTCTTGCTGAAATCACGAGGGAGTGCTACAACCTCCGCTACCTGGAACAAGGAGAGGAAGGTCTTCATCATCGAAACGTGTGACCGATTGTGGAAGCGCTTTAACACCAATGGAAGGATCGTCTACGCGATCTTGAGATCAGAAGTGTACGACTACATCACCCACGAGAATCTGCTCTCGTTAACCGCTTTGGAATCTTCGAGGGTGAGTTCCTCTATCGACTCGTTGCTAAAATCTAGTAGATAGATCTTGGCTTGATCATAGATTAGATCTTGATTGTGTGTTCATTTGGTAGAATTTTTTTGTTTTCCATGCTACGAACCCCTACAGGTGGTTCATCTACTATCTCAGCAGTGGTAGTATTTTTTCCAAATAGGAAACTAAGTGAGTTATCCATATTGGAAACAAAGTAGCAAACAGAAATAAAAAAATACTCACAGTAGAAATTTCCTTTACCAGTTCCACTCTTCAATAGCGCTTCACTCCCCGGCAACGGCGCCAAAAAATAGTCTTGATGACCCACAAGTATAGGGGGTGTATCATAGTACTTTCGATAAATAGGGCTGTCGATCCCAACGAGGAGCAGAAGGTGTTGACTAGTGTTTTGGATCAGGAATTCTCTATAAATACTTAGTAAACAGATTTTTATGTTTTTTTGATAATGCAGATAAATAAAGTGCGAGTAAATAAAGACAATAATAATAATTGCAGCAAGTGGCCCAATCCTTCTTTAGCAAAGGACAAGCCGATTGTTTTACTTATGAGGACCAAGCGTTCTTGAGGACACATGGGAATATTGTCAAGTGCTTTCGCTTCATATAGTTGATTAGTCTTCTTTGGTTGGATAAGTGTTGTGTGGGTGAACCTATGCTAATGTACCGACCTTACTTGGACTAATACATACTTGTAATTAAACCCCTTGCAAGCATCCACAACTACAAGAAAGTAATTAAGATAAAAACCTAACCACAACATTAAACTCTGAGATCCTACACTCCCTTGTGCAAAGGTTTCCTAACGGGGGTTTAGGTTTCTGTCACTCCGGCAACCCCACAATAGTAGCCAAATACACAATGCATTTCCCTAGGCCCATAAATGGTGAAGTATCATGTAGTCGACGTTCACATAACACTACTAGAAGAATAACACCACAACTTAAATATCAAACCATTGAATATCTCTCAACACAATTCCACTACTAACAACATGACTTCTCCCATGTCCTCAAGAACTAAACGAACTACTCACGAGACATCATATGGATCAAGATCGGAGATGATATAATGATAAGTAATAATCTGAACATAAACAATAATTCAATGGTTCCAATCAATAGCATCAACTACAAAAGTAATCAACACCGGGAAAGTTTCCCCTAAGAACTATGCAAGATTCAACCCAATTGTTACAGCGGGATGGAGTGGTGGTGATGGTGCTGGTGGAGATGATTGTGAAGATGATGATGATCCCGATGAAGTCTAGCTTGATGATGGTGTTGATGGCGATGATCTCCCCTCTCCGGGAAGGAATTTCCCTGACAGAATTCTGCCTACCGGAGAGCTCTTTCTCCCTCTGTAGTTTCCGCCCCATAGAGGCGGCGGAATCTTTCTGTGGTCGCTCCCCGAGTCTTAGGGTTTCGAGGGGATGTTATAGGCGAAAGGGCGATGGCAGAGGTGGGCCAGGGTGGCCACACCACCTGGTGGCGCGACCCGGGGGGTGCCAGGGGGTGGTGTGGGCCCCCTATGGCCCATCTCTCTTCCACCTTCTAGCCTCCTTCGTCTTCTGGAAAAATAGGGATTTCCATATATTTTCTGAAATTTTCTAACCTTTGCGAATATTGCATCTGGATACCGCTTTTTCCATCAGAATCTTGACTCCGGCAATTCATCCTCCAAAAGTCATCCAACATGCAAAATAGATGAAATAACATAAGTATCACCTCTTAATATGAAATATATCAATGAATAACAACAAATTATGATATAAAATAGTGATGCAAAATGAAAGTATCACCAACGCGCTAGCAATCACACCTAGTTCGGTTATGAATTCCTTCATCCAAACTGCTTCCTGATCCAATTTTGAAGCAGCAACATATTCGGCCTCCGTTGTTAATCCAGCCACCACGGGTTGTTTGGAACTCCTCCAACTAACGACTCCACCATTCTGAAGGGTTTCGCAGCATAGTAAATCAAAATTTTCTACGGAAGCGAACAGAGGGAAAGCCAAGATCTAATCTAGGAGATGCAAACAACGAGAGAGATTGGATTAGATCTTCATACCCTTGAAGATTCAACGCTGAACGTTAATCGAACGTGGGTGATGTAGTCGTACTCGCTTCTCCTCCTCGCGATCCGATCCGATCTAGCACCACAAGTGGCGGTGCCTCCGTAAGATGCACACGTGTGGCACCTCGACGTCTCCTCCTTCCTCGGACCAGCAAGTAGGGTGGAGAGATAGATTTGATCTACAACACGACGGCGTGGTGTATATGGTGGAGAATTTACATGAGGCTTCCTACAAGCAGGGAGGGAGAGAGAGAGGGCGCAGGGGCTACTAGGGTTTGGAGGAAGGTGTGTGGCGTGGGGGGAGGGGGCGCACCAGCCCTCTATATATAGAGGGGGGGTGCGGCCAGCCCTTGCCCATCCTCCAAGCCTATCTCTAGTTTAAACGATTTAAACTCTCCCTTATCTAGAAATCCCATCTCTAGTTTAAACGAGCTTAAACTTATCTAGGATCGGCTGGGCCCTATGGGGCCTTGTGCCCCTGGCCCAATGCGGCCAGGACACTCCCTCATAGGCCCATGCCCCCTCCCGGAAGGTGGGACCATGTTGGCCCCTTAGGAAGGTTCTAAAGCTTCCTACAATACCGATTAATCCGGAACAATTCGAACTCCAAAACTGCACCGCCTTATATGAATCTTATTCTCCGGACCACTCCGGAACCTCTCATGATGTCCGGATACCATCCGAGACTCGAACAAAATTCATAAACCAAGTATCCAATCTATCCTAGCGTCGAGACACGTTAGTGTGTGACCTGCTGGGTTCGAGAATATGCGACATGATCTTCTATCAATAATCAACAGCGGGTCTGGGCACCCATATTGACTCCACACATTCATCGATGATCATATCGGATGAACCACGATGCCAGATTCAATCAATCCCATATATATATTCCCTTCGTCTCGCGATATTTTACTTACGAGATTCGATCGTGTATCGTCATACCTAGTTCAATCTCGTTCACAGAAGTACTTTACTCGTTCGTAATCCGATATCACTTTGTGATTAACTCCTTAACCACATGCTTGCAAGCGGTGTTGATATCGATTACCGAGTGGGCCCGAAGTATATCTCTCCGACTTGGGAGGGACAAATCCCATCTCGATACATACAACCCAACAAATACTTTCCGATTACCTGAGAGACACCTTTATGATCACCCTCTCATAGGATGACGTTTGATGACCTCAAAGCTTTCTTCCGATACCAGGGAGTTGTATTATCTCATGTTCTAAGGAATACAATATTTGACATAAGAAAAACTTCGCAAAGACGAACACGATGACACGATCTAATTGCTTCGCTTAGTTTGGGTCTATCCACCATATCATTCTCCAATGATATGATCTCATTATCAATTGACAACTCATGTCTATGGTTAGGAAACCTTAACCATCATTGATCAATGAGCTAGTCCATAGAGGCGTACTAGGGACACGGTGTTGTTCACAAACCACACAAGTATTAAAGTTTCCGCTTAATACAATTCTAGCATGGAATATAAACTTTATCATGAACAAGAATTATAATAATAACATCTTTATTATTGCCTCTAGGGTATAATTCCAACACATTCATGAGAAATACATATCCGGATTGAGACTTAGAGTTATCCGGATCGGTGTCGAAGTTAGCATCGACATAACACTAAGCGATGAGCTCTTCTTCACCTCTGTACACGAGAAACGTATCCTTCGTTCTTCTTAAGTACTTAAGGATATTCTTGACCGCTATCCAGTATTCCTATCCTATATCAGATTGGTATATACTAGTCAAACTAATAGCATGTGCCACATCCGGTCTTGTACATAGCATGGCGTACATTATAGAGACTATGGCTGAAGCATAAGGGACTTTGTCCATTATCTCTTTTTCTTCCGCCATAGCTAGACTTTGAGTCTTACTCAATGTCTTGCCTTGCAACATAGGTAAGAACCCTTTCTTACTTCCATCCATTTTAAACTTCTTTAAATCTTATCAAGGTATGTACTTTGTGATAGCCCTATTAGGCGCCTAGATCTATCCCTATAGATCTTTATGCCTAATATGTATGATGCTTCACCTAGGTCCTTCATTGAAAATGTTTAGATAACTTTTAACACTGTTTAAAAGATCTATATCACTTCTGATCAGTAATATGCCATCCACATATAATATCATAAATGCCACATCGCTCCCACTCACTTTCTTGTAAATACAAGCCTGTCCATAAGTTTGGATAAATCCAAACTCTTTGATCACCTCATCAAAGCGGAGATTCCAAGTCCGGGATGCTTGCTTCAGTCCATAAATGGATCGATGAAGCTTGCATACCTTGTCAGCATCCTTAGGATTGACAAAACCCTTTGGTTATACCATGTACAACTCTTCTTCAATGTTGCCATTAAGCAGTGCGGTTTTGACATCCATCTGCCTTATCTCATAGTCGAAATATGCAGTAATTGCTAACATAATCCTAACTGACTTTAGCATCGCTACGGGAGTGAATGTCTCATCGTAGTCAACTCCTTGAATTTTTATAAAATCCTTTTGCGACAAGTCGAACTTTATAGATAGTTATATTACCATCAGCATCAGTTTTTCTTTTGAAAAAACATTTATTCTCCACGGCCTTTCGATTGTGAGGTAAGTCCACCAAGGTCCAAACCTGGTTTTCGTACATGGATTCCATCTAGGATTTCATGGCTTCTAGTCATTTGTTGGAATCCAGGCTCATCTTCGCTTCTTCATACGTCGCAGGGTCATCAATTTCATCGACCATGAAATTCATAACATGATTTCCATACAGCTCGGGAGCTGCACGCATCCTGCTAGACCTGCGAGGTTTAGTAGTATCTTTCTTTTGGAGCTTCATGATGCTTATCATTAGTTCCCTCTTCATTTGGTGAAGTCAACTCCAGAACAGCTTCCGGTGCTGTGGTACTCACCATATTATGAAGAGAAGGTTCAACAACCTCTTCGAGTTCTAACTTCCGACTACAGACACCTTTCGCGAGAAACTCTTTCTCTAGAAAGGATCTATTCTTGGCAATAAAAACCTTGCCCTCGGATCTATGATAGAAGGCATACCCAATAGTTTCCTTAGGGCATCCTATGAAGACACGGTTTTCTGCTTTGGGTTCGAGTTTATCTGGCTGAAGTTTCTTCACATAAACATCGCATCCCCAAACTTTAAGAAAGGATAGCTTAGGTTTGTTTCCAAACCACAATTTATACGGTGTCTTTTCAACGGATTTAGATGGTGCCCGATTTAAAGTGAATGTAGCAGTTTCTAGTGCATAACCCCAAAATGGCAGTGGCAAGTCCATCAGAGACTTCATAGATTGAACCATATCTAGTAAAGTACGGTTACGACGTTTTGCACACCATTTCGCTGTGGTGTTCTGGCAGGTGTGAGTTGTGAAACTATTCCACACTCTTTCATATGTGTGCTAGACTCATAACTTAGAAACTCACCTCCACAATCAGACCGTAGAAATTTGATCTTTCTGTTATGATGATTTTCCACTTCATTCTGAAATTCCTTGAACTTTTCAAAGGTTTCAGACTTGTGTTTCATCAAGTAGATATAACCGTATCTAGTCAAATGATCCGTGAAAGTAACAAAATAACGATATCCACCTCGCGTCGACACACTCATTGTTCCACACACATTAGAGTGTATGATTTCCAATAAATATGTCGCCCGTTTCATTGAACCGGAAAACGGCGTTCTAGTCATCTTGCCCATAAGGCATGGCTCACATGTATCAAATGATTCGAAATCAAGTGATTCCAAAAGTCCATCCGAATGGAGCTTCTTCATGCGTTTAACACCATTATGACCTAGACGGCAGTTCCACATATATGCGGATATACCATCATTAAGTTTAATCCTTTTAGCATAAACATTATGAATATGTGTAACACTATTATCGAGATCCAATAGAAATAAACCATTCATCATAGATGCATGACCATAAAAGTGTAAGACCCCACCTTTTAAGGTAAAGGTCCCTGTGATTGCAATGCTAGTCCCTGGATCAAATGCTAGCATCCACAGTTTAAGATGAAGTACACAGATACAAAGGTTGTTATTACATCGTCATTCCAGAGATAACATAGTCTTTACAACTCAATAGCCAAAGGCTAGTACATAGAGTTCATAACATAAAGGAAATAACTATAAGTCTTCATCTTCATGTGCCACAGGCAAGCATGTTGAGTGTAGACTCACAACCCTAATCTCCATCAGAGTAACCTGCAAACATCATAAGTTACATCCACATTGGGTCAATACATTTGGAATTGTATTGGCAAGTGATACCATAGTAGAATAGTAGTATCTAACATCTATATGAATTTTTCTAAGTGTAGCTTAGGCTTGCTTTGCTCAAAATAAGGTTTTCCTTATTAGTTGAAAACACTAAGTTTTTGTTTGTCAAAAACTCCCAAGGAACCACCAATAGACATTGGTGAACCTTTAACCCTTGTTCAACCACAAGTTTTTAATTTAGAAATTGGGATGAGGAGATCCTTGATAGCTTTAATGTCTTTGATGCTCAAATTGTCCGTTGTCGGGGACACGGCTAAGTATTTAGGTTTTACCCTATCGAGAGGTGGTGCACTTTCCCCACAAGACTCGACATGCATCCAGACGAGACCTTTCAGAAGCATTCCATTATACCACCATGGACGTGTTCCATCCTATCACCCTACCACCAACTATCCATTTTTAAATGTGAAAAATAAACAAACAAAAGAAATAAATGTTGAAATTTAGGGTGAAAAGAAACTTTTTGCTTCTAAATGGAAACATCAAAACCCTACTTGAACAAAATTTGAATAAAAAGGCAACAAACAAATTTCCAAACAAATCAAATGCATTTATGCATGGAAAGAATCTTGAATTTAAACACTTGGAAAAGTTAAACCAAAACCCCAAATCTTAATTAATGGAAGAAATCATCTCCAAGATCACCCCAAGACTATGGCTTTGTTCCATATAAAAAGTTAGCAACAAACATTCCTAAATAACCAAAAATGGTAAACAAAAATGTTACAAAACCATGGAAATTGGTTTCATTCAATTTGGAGCCATGGATAAAAACTTATGAATTTAATAAGATAAAAGAAAGTAATTCCAAGGCTAATAAGGCTCCTAACTAACATCTATACCAAATTTTGAGCAAAGTAATCTTAAAAGGATTTGAAAAGATAAATAAATAATATATAAAAATTATACAAAGTGGAATCGCCAATTTTGGAACTATAAATAAAAAGATATGGATTTTATAAGATAAAGAAAGAAATAAATAAATAAGAAATTATTGCAAAGACAATTTAAAACTTGGCCAAATTCATAAGCAAATGGAATAAATATAATTCAAATAAATAAAAGAATAAAGGATTCTTTGAATAAAATTATATGGTTTGAACCATATTCAATTTTATGCCTCACTTAAATGAATTATTAAATCACAGAAAAATAATTGAAATTTCCAAAGTGGGCCAACTAATCAATTCATAAATGATTTAAAACCCACTGAAAAGGTTTAGAAAAGGTTTGAAATCAAATAGAAGTTTGAATCATTTGGTTTGAATAAAAACAGAAATCAGGAAAAGAAAAAGAATTCAGAAGAAAAAAAAGAAATAGAACCCAACCCAGTCAGCCCAGCAAGCCCCAGGCCCAGCTAAAGCCCACCTGGCTCCCTCCTCACTTTCTCGCAGAATATTTTCTCACTATCGCACCCCGCACCCCCCCTCGCTGACCATCCGGACCCACCGCCACGCAGGCATCGTCTTCAACCCCGCAGAACCCGCCCCCATTCCTCCTCACCATTTCTGCCAGTTGATGAATCGAATGAATTCAAGTAATTGTGCTAGTAATTCCTCCCCGCGACCATGCCCTCTTAACCGCCTCCCCCTCCTCTCTCTTTCCCCTTAGACACCACGCCACCGGAGCCCCCAGGCTGCATGAATTCGTGCTTGAACAGTCACTGTCTCCGACGAGTTCATCGACAAATTCCGGTGAGCATACGTCGCCCCTTGCTCTCTAGTTCAAGCTCGTTTGTTTGTCATCACAATGCGCATATATTGACCCTAGCCTCATGCTTTCTTGTGCCCTAGAGCATCGACTCCGTCCTTGCCTGCATGCCACTGTCGTGTGCGTCCTCTCCGGCGAGCGATAGCCGTTGACCCCGTGCGCCCCTTGCCCTCTGGTAAGTTTCCTCGCAACCTCTGTAACCTTGCGCATCTTCCTGGCGCGTTGCCTTGCTCGCTTGCATCCCAGATACTCGCCTCCGATGAAGCCCGTGCGTGCCCGACGTGTTGGAATTATGCCCTAGAGGCAATAATAAAGCTATTATTATTATAATTCTTGTTCATGATAATGTTTATATTCCATGCTAGAATTGTATTAAGCGGAAACTTTAATACTTGTGTGGTTTGTGAACAACACCGTGTCCCTAGTATGCCTCTATGGACTAGCTCATTGATTAATGATGGTTAAAGTTTCCTAACCATGGACATGAGTTGTCGATTAATAATGAGATCATATCATTGGGAGAATGATATGATGGACAGACCCAAACTAAGCAAAGCAATTAGATCGTGTCATCGTGTTCATCTTTGCGAAGCTTTTCTTATGTCAAATATTGTATTCCTTAGACCATGATTAATACAACTCCCTGGTATCAGAAGAAAGCTTTGAGGTCATCAAACGTCATCCTATGAGAGGGTGATCATAAAGGTGTCTCTCAGGTGATCGGAAAGTATCTGTTGGGTTGTATGTATCGAGATGGGATTTGTCCCTCCCAAGTCGGAGAGATATACTTCGGGCCCACTCGGTAATCGATATCAACACCGCTTGCAAGCATGTGGTTAAGGAGTTAATCACAAAGTGATATCGGATTACGGAACGAGTAAAGTACTTGCTGTGAACGAGATTGAACTAGGTATGGCCATCGACGATCAAATCTCGCAAGTAAAATATCGCGATCTGAAGGAATATATATGGGATTGATTGAATCTGGCATCGTGGTTCATCCGATATGATCATCGATGAATGTGTGGCGTCAATATGGGTTTCGCACCCACTGTTGATTATTGATAGAAGATCATGTCTGCATATTCTCGAACCCGAAGGGTCACACACTTAACGTGTCTCAACGCTAGGATAGATTGGATAATTGGTTTATGAGTTTTTGTTCGGAGTCTCGGATAGGATCCGGGACATCACGAGAGGTTCCGGAATGGTCCGAAGAATAAGATTCATATAAGGCAGTGCAGTTTTTGGAGTTCGGAATTGTTCTGGGTTAATCGGTATTGTACCGGAAGCTTCTAGAACCTTCCGGAAGGGGACCAACGTGGCCCCACCTTCCGGGAGGGGGCATGGGCCTATGAGGGAGTGCCCTGGCCGCATTGGGCCAGGGGCACAAGGCCCCATAGGGCCCAACCGGCCAACTAGGGATAAACCCTAATTGGAGCTTCTAGAAGGGGGGGGGGTTCCTTGCCCCCCACTCTTCCTCCTTTGGCCGCCGGCCTTGGCTTGGGGGAGGGGCTAGGGCTGCCGCCCACCCCACTATATAAAGAGGGATGGGGGCGCACCCCCCCTACACCTTCCCCTCAAGCCAGTCGCCCTGCTGCCCTCCTCTCTCTCTCCCTCCCGACTGCGTGTAGGCGAAGCCTGCTGCAGAAACTCTCCACCAATTGCACCACGCCGTCGCGTTGTAGATACAACCCATCTCTCCACCATACTTGCTGGACCAAGGAAGGAGGAGACGTCGAGGTGCTGCACGTGTGCATCTCACGGAGGCATCGCCGCTTGTGGTGCTAGATCGGATCGGGTCGTGAGGAGAAGCGAGTACGACTACATCACCCACGTTCCGACGAATGTTCCGCTGTGCGAATCTTCAAGGGTATGAAGATCTAATCCAATCTCTCTCGTTGTTTGCATCTCCTAGATTAGATCTTGGCTTCCCTCTGTTCGCATCCGTAGAAAATTTTGATTTACTATGCCGCGAAACCCTTCAGTGGTATCAGAGCTAGATCTATGCGTAGATGTGTTTCACGAGTAACGCAAACATGGTTGTTGCGGGCGTTGATGTTTTCTGTTGCAAGACTCTTGTTTGTGTTCTTCTTATGACGCGGATAGTGAGATTGAAGCGGTCCAGGCCAACCTTACGCGACGTCGTCATGAGACCGGCTCCGCACTTGACGGTGGCTTGTTCCACATGCGGTGGTGGATGCCAGTTTCTCTCACTATAGTTGTCATGGGATTAACACCGGAGTTTGGCAACCATAATATCACCGTTGTGGCTTTCCGTAGGTAAGAATCGTTCTTAGCATCTACTCCCATAAGCCACGTAAAACATGCAACAAAAAAGTAGAGGCGTCTGACTTGTTTTTGCAGGGAGTGTTTTCTGTGATATGGTATGGCCCAAGATGTGATGTGTATAATGTATGCGATGATCATGTTTTGTAATGTTTCACGACTTGCATGTCGATGAGTACACAACCGGCAGGAGCCATATGGTTGTCTTTATAATTGTGTATGACCTGTGTGTCAACTTCTTATACGCCATGTAATAGTTTCACTTTATCGCTAAGTAGTTAGCAATAGTTGTAGTTGCTATTCGTGGTGGAGGCAATCATGGTGGAGTGATGGAGGTCATGCCGGCACACACAAGATGGAGATCATTGCGCGAAGATTGGCTATACCATGTCACATAAAGTTATATGCATGTGATGTTTATCCTTTTATGTATCTTATTATGCTTAGATCGCGACGGTAGCATTATAAGATGATTCCTCACTTAAAGATCAAGATAAAAACTGTGTTCTCCCCAAGTATGCACTGCGAAAAGTTCGTCGTGTCCAAGCATCACGTGATGATCGGGTGCTATAGACTCTACGTTCACATACAACGGGTGCAAGCCAGTTTTGCACACGCGGAAATACTTGGGTCTAACTTGACGAGCCTAGCATGTACAGACATGGCCTCGGAACACATGAACCGAAAGGTTAAGCATGAGTCATATGAATGATATGATCGACACTTCGTTGTCCACCATTGAAGCCACATCTCTTCTCGTGAAGATCGGATTAGGTGTGGTGAATTTGGATCATGTTCACTAAACAACTTGAGGGATGTTGAATTTAGTGGGAGTTAATCTAGTAATTTGATTAAAAGTTGAACTAGTTATCATGAACATAGTCTAATTTGTACTTGCAAATATTGTAGATCAAATGGCTAAGTCCAACTTCAACTTCAACGTTTTTGCTGAGAAGGAAAAGCTTAGAAACAATGGGTCTAACTTCACCAATTGGTTCCGCAATCTGAGAATCATTCTCTCTGGCGGTCAAAAGGACTATGTCCTTGAAAATGCGTTAGGTGACGCCCCTGCTGCTACTGCGCCGGCTGATGAGGAAGTTGTCTATCAGTCAAACAAAGATGATTATGGTGTGATTAAGAGCACCATGTTGTTTGCTATGGAATCGGACCTTCAAAATCGTTTTGAAGACTATCCCGGGCCCTGTGAGATTCTCGAGGAGCTGAAAACCATGTTTCAGACTCAGGCCCATTCTGAGAGATATGAGATCTCTGAGAAGTTCTTTAACTGCAAGATGGAGGAAGGGAGTTCCGTTAGTGAGCACGTCATTAAGATGTCGGGCTACACTCAACGACTTGAGCAACTGGACTGCAAGATTCCAGAGGAGCTCAAGATTGACAGGGTTCTGCAATCACTCCCTCCCAGCTACAAAAGTTTTGTAGTGACTCACAACCAGATTGGTTCCACTGATACGATCACCGAGCTCTTCGCAAAGCTGAAGGCTGCGGAGGTGGACATCAAAAAGGATAATCATGTGTTGATGGTCAACAAGCCCCCACCTTCAAGAAAGGTAAGGGTGCAAAGAAGCCCTTCAAGAAAGGCGGCAAACGCGTTGCTTCCCTCGGAGAAGAAGGTCGTCTGGTCCCAAGCCGGACCTCGAGTGCTTCTATTGCAAGGACAAGGGTCATGGAAGCGAATCGTCCAAGTACTTAGCGGACAAGAAGGCTGGCACCATCAAAGGTATATTTGATATACATGTTATTGATGTTTTCCTTACTAGCCCTCGTTGTAGTGCCTGGGTATTTGATACTGGTTCAGTTGCTAATATTTGTAACTCGAAACAGGTGCTACGGAATAGACGGCGGCTTGCTAGGGATGAGGTGACGATGCGCGTTGGCAATGGATCAAGAGTTGATGTGATGGCCGTCGGCACGCTCTCCTTAGTTTTACCTTCGGGATTAGTTTTAAACCTTAATAAATGTTATTATGTGCCTGCGTTGAGCATGAACATTATTTCTGGATCTTGTTTATTACAAGACGGTTATTCATTTAAATCGGAGAATAATGGTTGTTCTATTTATATGAGTAACATCTTTTATGGTCATGCACCTATTGTGAATGGTTTATTTCTTCTAAATCTCGAAAAGGATGAAACACACATCCATAACATTGAGGCTAAGAGATGCAAAGTAGATAGTGATAATACTACTTATTTGTGGCACCGCTGCTCTAGGTCATATTGGTGTAAAGCATGAAGAAACTCCATTCTGATGGACTTTTGGAGTCTCTTGATTTTGAATCATTTGACACATGCGAACCATGCCTCATGGGCAAGATGATCAAAACCCCGTTCTCCGGTATGATGGAGCGAGCAACGGACTTGTTGGAAATCATACATACCGATGTATGCGGACTGATGAGTGTTTCGACGCGCGGTGGATATCGCTATTTTCTCACTTTTACCGATGACTTAAGTAGATATGGGTATATATATTTAATGAAACATAAATCTGAAACATTTGAAAAGTTCAAGGAATTTCAGAATGAAGTGGAGAACCATCATAACAGTAAGATTAAGTTTCTACGATCCGATCATGGAGGTGAATATTTGAGTTATGATTTTCTCACGCATCTTAAAGCAAGCAGAATCGTTGCAACTCACGCCACCAAACACCACAACAAGAATGGTGTGTCTAAACGCCGGAATCGAACCTTATTAGATATGGTCCGAGCAATGATGTCTCTTACTGATTTGCCGTTATCATTTTGGGGTTATGCATTAGAAACCGCTGTATTCACTTTAAATAGGGCTCCATCTAAATCCATTGAGACGACACCGTATGAACTGTGGTTTGGTGCTAAACCTAAGTTGTCGTTTCTTAAAGTTTGGGGATGCGAAGCTTACGTCAAGAAGTTGATGCCGACAAGCTCGAACCCAAAGCGAGAAATGCGTCTTCATAGGATACCCTAAGGAAACTATTGGGTATACCTTCTATCACGTAATCAAGGCAAAGTGTTTGTCATGAAGAACGGTTCCTTTCTTGAGAAGGAGTTTCTCTCGAAAGAAGTGAGTGGAGGAAAGTAGAGCTAGACGAGGTTATTGAACCTTCTCTTGAATTGGAGAGTAGCGCAGACCTGAAATTGTTCCAGGTCTTGCACCAACAATGGAGGAAGCTAATGATAAGGATCATGAAGCTAGACGATCTTGCCATCTTGAACGTCGCAGTCGACAAGGTCGCGTGCCCCTCCCGAGTGGTACGGCAACCCTCTTGACTGTCTTGTTAGTAGAAGACAGTGAACCTACGAACTATGAGGAAGCGATGATGAGCCCAGACTCTGAGAAATGGCTAGAAGCCATGAAATCCGAATTGGGATCCATGAGCGAAAACCAAGTATGGACTTTGGTGGACCCTCCTAGCGACCGAAAGGCCGTTGAGTGCAAATGGATCTTCAATAAGAAAACGGATGCGGATGGTAATGTTACCGTCTATAAAGCACGGCTTGTCGCGAAAGGTTTTTGACAAGTTCAAGGTGTTGACTACGATGAGACTTTCTCTCCCGTAGCGATGTTTAAGTCCATTCGGATTTTATTAGCAATTGCTGTGTTTCATGATTATGAAATATGGCAGATGGATGTAAAGACTGCGTTCCTCAATGGCAACATTGATGAAGAGTTGTATATGATGCAACCCGAAGGTTTTGTCGATCCTAAGGATGCTGATAAAGTATGCAAACTTCAGCGTTCCATTTATGGACTGAAGCAAGCATCTCGGAGTTGGAACCTTCGTTTTGATCAAGTGATCAAGAGCTTTGGATTTGTTCCAAATTGCTACGAAGCTTGCATCTACAAGAAAGTGAGTGGGAGCTCGGTGACATTTCTGGTACTATATGTGGATGACATATTGATTATTGGAAATGACATTAACATGCTTAATGATGTGAAGAGTTATTTGAACAAGTGTTTTTCAATGAAAGACCTAGGTGAAGCTGCTTATATATTGGGCATCAAAATCTATAGAGATAGACAAAGACGCCTGATAGGTTTAAGCCAGAGTACATACCTGGACAAAGTTCTGAAAAGGTTCAGATTGGATAAGGCAAAGAAAGGTTCAGTGCCTATGTTGTCAGGTAAGATATTGAGCAAGGCTCAGTGTTCATCTATGGTAAATGATAGGAAAGCTATGAGCAAAGTGCCTTATGCCTCGGCCATAGGTTCTATCATGTATGCCATGCTGTGTACTAGACCGGATGTGTCCAATGCTCTTAGTTTGACGAGCAGATATCAAAGTGATCTAGGAGTGGAACACTGGACAGCCGTGAAGAACATCCTAAAGTACCTAAATAGGACTAAATAAATGTTCTTAGTCTATGGGGGTGATGAACAGCTCATCGTAAAAGGTTACGTCGACGCTAGTTTTGACACCGACAAGGATGATTCTAAATCTCGCATGTGATACGTGTATATTTTGAATGGAGGAGCTGTGAGTCGGAGAAGTCGCAAGTAAAGCGTGATCATGGGATCTACATGAGAAGCGGAATACATGGTCTGCTTGAAGCGTCAAGTGAAGGAGTTTGGATCAGGAACTTCATCACTGAGCTTGGCGTGGTTCCAAGTGCATTGGACCCACTAGAGATATTGTGTGATAACACTGGCGCCATAGCACTCGCTAAGGAACCAAGATATCATCTAAAGACCAAGCATATCAACCGCAAGTTTCATATAATCCGAGATTATATAGGAGATGGAGATCTGAAGATTAGCAAAGTACATACAGATCTGAATGTCGCAGATCCATTGACTAAACCTCTTCCACGTGTAAAACATGATCAGCACCTCAGTGCCATGGGTGTGAGATTGTTGCCAGATGTAAACTAGATTATTGACTCTAGTGCAAGTGGGAGACTGTTGGAATTATGCCCTAGAGGCAATAATAAAGCTATTATTATTATAATTCTTGTTCATGATAATGTTTATATTCCATGCTAGAATTGTATTAAGCGGAAACTTTAATACTTGTGTGGTTTGTGAACAACACTGTGTCCCTAGTACGCCTCTATGGACTAGCTCATTGATTAATGATGGTTAAGGTTTCCTAACCATGGACATGAGTTGTCGATTAATAATGAGATCATATCATTGGGAGAATGATATGATGGACATACCCAAACTAAGCGAAGCAATTAGATCGTGTCATCGTGTTCATCTTTACGAAGCTTTTCTTATGTCAAATATTGTATTCCTTAGACCATGAGATAATACAACTCCCTGGTATCGTAAGAAAGCTTTGAGGTCATCAAACGTCATCCTATGAGAGGGTGATCATAAAGGTGTCTCTCAGGTGATCGGAAAGTATCTGTTGGGTTGTATGTATCGAGATGGGATTTATCCCTCCCAAGTCGGAGAGATATACTTCGGGCCCACTCGGTAATCGATATCAACACCGCTTGAAAGCATGTGGTTAAGGAGTTAATCACAAAGTGATATCGGATTACGGAACGAGTAAAGTACTTGCTGTGAACGAGATTGAACTAGGTATGATGGTACCGACGATCAAATCTCGGGCAAGTAAAATATCGCGAGACGAAGGGAATATATATATGGGATTGATTGAATCCTGGCATCGTGGTTCATCCGATATGATCATCGATGAATGTGAGGGAGTCAATATGGGTTTCCAGACCCCGCTGTTGATTATTGATAGAAGATCATGTCTGCATACTCTCGAACCCGAAGGGTCACACACTTAACGTGTCTCGACGCTAGGATAGATTGGATAATTGGTTTATGAGTTTTTGTTCGGAGTCTCAGATAGGATCCGGGACATCACGAGAGGTTCCGGAATGGTCCGGAGAATAAGATTCATATAAGGCAGTGCAGTTTTTGGAGTTCGGAATTGTTCCGGGTTAATCGGTATTGTACCGGAAGCTTATAGAACCTTCCGGAAGGGGACCAACGTGGACCCACCTTCCGGGAGGGGGCATGGGCCTATTAGGGAGTGCCCTGGCCGCATTGGTCCAGGGGCACAAGGCCCCATAGGGCCCAACCGGTCAACTAGGGATAAACCCTAATTGGAGCTTCTAGAAGGGGGGTTTCCTTGCCCCCCACTCTTCCTCCTTTGGCCGCCGGCCTTGGCTTGGGGGAGGGGCTAGGGCTGCCGCCCACCCCTCTATATAAAGAGGGCTGGGGGCGCACCACCCCCCTACACCTTCCCCTCAAGCCAGTCGCCCTGCTGCCCTCCTCTCTCTCTCCCTCCCAACTGCGTGTAGGCGAAGCCCTGCTGCAGAAACTCTCCACCAATTGCACCGTGCCGTCGTGTTGTAGATCCAACCCATCTCTCCACCATACTTGCTGGACCAAGGAAGGAGGAGACGTCGAGGTGCTGCACGTGTGCATCTCATGGAGGCATCGCCGCTTGTGGTGCTAGATCGGATCGGATCGCGAGGAGGAGAAGCGAGTACGACTACACCACCCACGTTCCGACGAACGTTCCGCTGTGCGAATCTTCAAGGGTATGAAGATCTAATCCAATCTCTCTCGTTGTTTGAATCTCCTAGATTAGATCTTGGCTTCCCTCTATTCGCATTCGTAGAAAATTTTGATTTACTATGCCGTGAAACCCTTCACGACGCTAGTGACACCTCCGGCGAGAAATACACGGCGATTCCGTGCGCCCCTTCGCCAGCTGCGACCACCTTGAGCACCACAATGTCTCTGCGATCTCAGTAAGCATCTTCCCCACCCCCTTAGCCCCTAGAATCGCCGGAACGTCATCGCCCAAACGCGTCGCCGCCGCAGTCGCCAGCTAGCGCCGCCCATCTTAGGTCATTGCGCGTGAACCGTTACATGCAGATCCAGTGGTAGAGATAGATGACTTCACGAAGTGGTATGGGTTGATCTGAGCCGCACAAATCCACTTAAATCCAATTCCCCACGTTGCATGATCCAAACAAAACGGCATCATCCAGTAAGAACAAGACATGTGGCCAGATTAGTTCAGACAAAATCTAGAAAATGATTTTGAATGTTTAAACTTGCAAAAATCATAACTTTTGATCTGCTTGTCCAAAAATAACAAACTTTATATCAATGGATTAATAAAAATGTAAAATTTGCAACCATATCCTTGGTTTGGTCATTTGCTTCTAAAAAATTATGTTGTTTTGCAGAAACATTTGTAGGACTATTTTGAGTATAAAATTGTTTTAAAAATGATTTTTGAGTGAAACCTTTTGCAAATGGATTTGATTTGAACCCCCTGACCATAAACACTAAAATTTGAATTTAAAAATATATTTGGCTAACAATATAAATTATTCCTTAGAATAAAAGCATTTCTAGCAAAACAAAAATGACTTAAAAGGCCTATTTTCTCTAACTTGATTTTAAATGGTTTTTCCACTTTTATAAATGACCAGTTGATGTTTTGAAATGTTTATAGCCTTATTAGAAACCACTTTTTAAATAAAACAACCTTTTGCATGCTTGCATGCATTTCCTTGTTTTTATCATTTTATGTGGTGAATTGTTTGAATGCTAGTTTTGAATGTGTGCCTTGCTTGATTGAATTGTAGTGAACTTTGAAGAGTGTGCCTTGCTTGATTGAATGCTAGTTTTGAATGCAAAATCAAGGAGTGTACCTTGATTCTCTACTAAAAAGGCAAGTGGCGCTTCATATATTTTATGCCTATTATTTTGACTATGCATTAGTGATATTTTGAGTAGGACTTGCATGGAATTTTTTCTAAGTATCTATGCTATGCCATGGGAAATCCTAGTAGATGTTGTCTTAGTATAATTTTCCCTAAGTTAAGATTCTTGCTACTAGTATGCTTAGCTTAGCTAATAGAAAACAAGGGTGGATTATTCATGCTATGAAATATTTCTAAGTCTATGACTTGTGTTTTGCTTAATAAAACAACTATGTGAATGAATCACCTGGGTGGAATGGAAAGAATGGTTTGTGTTGAGTGGTTACCCATGGCCCATTTCTATGGCCTACCCAGGTGTATCACACTTGTGGAAAGCCACCCAGGAACAAAGAGATTTGAGATGTTCTGTGTTCAGAAGCTTCTAGTGCAGCCACATGGCATATGGGCTCTGCCTTGATCATAAGGGTTGCAATAACTGAGCCAGATGGATAGATGGTGGTAGGGGTATAGGATGGAACGCGTCCATGGTGGTCTAAGGGAAGGCTTCTGAAAGATCTCGTCTCGATACATGTCGAGTATTGTGGGGAAAGTGCACCACCTCTCGAGAGGGTAAAACATAAGTACCTAGTCGTGTCCCCGGCAATGGACAATTTGAGCATCAAGACATTGAAGCTATCAAGGATCTCCTCATCCCAATTTCTAAGTTAAAAACGTGTGGTTGAACAAGGGAAAAGGTTCACCAATTTCTATTGGTGGTTCCTTGGGTGATTTTGACAAACAAAAACTTAGTGTTTTCAACTAATAAGGAAAACCTTATTTTGAGCAAGGCTAGCCTAAGCTTCACTTAGCGAAATTCATATAGATGTTAGATACCACTATTCTACCATAGTATCACTTGCCAATACAATTCAAATGTATTGACCCTTGTGGCCGTAACTTATTATGTTGCAGGTTTGTTTGATGTTAGTGAAGTTTGTTAAGTTTGTTAAGTAGGGATTACAAGTCTACAGCCAACATGATTGCCTGTGGCATATGAAGATGAAGGACTCCATGCTATATAGTATATCTGCTGCATTGTAATAAGATAGCCATATGAGCTATGTAAGATGTAATGAATTATTTTATTCCTGGTTATAAGTTGTAATATGAACTTTGTTTCTTGATATTACATCTTAAACTGTGGATGCTAGCTATTCGTTCCAGGGACTAGCATTGTAAACACAGGGATCTCTAGCTTATCAGGTTGGGACCTCTACAAATAGTATCAGAGCATTGTGTTGCCTATAGGATTGTAACCCTAGGACTGGACAAGACCCTTAGAAAAATAGGAGTTGTATTTGTTCAAACTTATTTACAAACAATCTTGTAAACTCTTTCCTCAACATTTTGTTTTGATTCTACATCTCTCCCTTTTCTACTTGATGGACAAAAACTTCAACCCCAATGACTTCAAATTCAATTTCACCAAGGACTTCAACTTGGACATCACTAAGGACTTCAAGTGAGACAAGAATATTACTCAAGACTTGGAGACTAAGGAAACACAACTTAGGAAGAACCATCATCTCCTTTGAGCCTTGTGACCAAGATGCCAGAATTTCTTCCAAGGATACCATGATCTTGTTCATGATGTAATAACTAAGAAGCATGGAATGATCTCAAGTGAACCCCATAGTTGGACCACCACAATAGTGTTTAGTTTAATCGATTTATTGATCACACCAACTTATGTGGTGTAACAAAAATATTTTGTTGCCTAAAATATGCTTGAATCTTGTTGTTTGAGTGGATGCATGATTATGTTTGCTTGCACATTGCTTTGTGTGAATGTGTTGTGTGTGAGTAGGACTCTTCCTCTAGAAATCTTTTGCCTAATCTAATCCCAATCCAACCCAAACATATGACTTCTTCAAGGAACCACAACTCCAACATCAAGGATGGTGACAACAACAACCAAGAGATGCACATGAAAAAACAACTGCTAGCAACCCAAGCCCAGTTGAATCAAGTGACAACCTAGTATTTAGCCAACAACATTGAGTTAGACCCAGATATGCTAAAGTTCTTGGAAACCCAATCTTAATTGTTGCAAAGGATGACCAATCAGATGAACAACATGAGAAGCAACCCTTCCCAAAGAGATTGTGACAACAATGATATCAAGGATGATATTCTAGAAGGAACTCAAGCTTGCAAAATCTATGGAGACATAGGACACACTTATAAAGAGCATAAGGACCAATGCCCTAATTGTGAAGAGAAACATCCAGCAAGACAATGCCCCACATCTCAAGTTTCTTGTTTCCTATGTGAAGGAAATGATCATGTTACTATCCAATGCCCCATCTATCCTATAGTTCAACAGATGAAACAAGATGGAATGCATCAAGTCTTTGGAAACCTCCATGAAGTAACAACTTTTACCAAGAAAGATGAATACAAAGTCAAGTCTCAGTATGCACCTCCATACATTGTAACCCACTATGGTGGACAAAAGAGGAAACATGGACATTATCCTAGGAATCGTTCTAAGAACCGAGGAAGTTTTCCCACATTTGTGGTGAAATATGAGGAACATGAACTAAGAGAACTCGTAGCTTTGGAGAGACCCAAATAGAAGAAGGACATCAACAAACTACAGTGCCACAAATGCAGAGAGCTAGGTCATTATGCATCACATTGTCCAGAAAAGGAGAAAGACAAGACAATAAAACCCATGAGGGACATCAACCTTGTCACATGTTTCAAATGCGGTAACAAAGGACACTATGAAAACAACTGTCCAAAGAAGATACATCAAGATCTCAAGTAAGCCAATATGTAATCTAGTTAAAAACCTTTTAAGGGTGGTAGTACCCTAGTTGTCTTGAAACCAACTTGTAACCTCTAGCCTTCCTGAATCTCGGGACGAGATTCCTTTTAAGGGTGGTAGTCTGTCACATCCCAAAATTTTCCAAATTTTGAAATGTGAAAAATAAACAAACAAAATAAATAAATGTTGAAATTTAGGGTGAAAAGAAACTTTTTGCTTCTAAATGGAAACATCAAAACCCTACTTGAACAAAATTTGAATGAAAAGGCAACAAACAAATTTCCAAACAAATAAAATGCATTTATGCATGGAAAGAATCTTGAATTTAGACACTTGGAAAAGTTAAACCAAAACCCCAAATCTTAATGGAAGAAATCATCTCCAAGATCACCCCAAGACTATGGCTTTGTTCCATATAAAAATTTAGCAACAAACATTCCTAAATAACCAAAAATGGTAAACAAAAATGTTACAAAACCATGGAAATTGGTTTCAGTCAATTTGGAGCCATGGATAAAAACTTATGAATTTAATAAGATAAAACAAAGTAATTCCAAGGCTAATAAAGCTCCTAACTAAAATCTATACCAAATTTTGAGCAAAGTAATCTTAAAAGGATTTTAAAAGATAAATAAAAATTATACAAAGTGGAATCACCAATTTTGGAACTATAAATAAAAAGATATGGATTTTATAAGATAAATAAAGAAATAAATAAGAAATTATTGCAAAGATATTTAAAACTTGGCCAAATTCATAAGCAAATGGAATAAAGATAATTCAAATAAAATAAAAGAATAAAGGTTTATTTTAATAAAATTATATGGGTTTGAACCATATTCAATTTTATGCCTCACTTAAATGAATTATTAAATCACAAGAAAAATAATTGGAATTTCCAAAGTGGGCCAACTAATCAATTCATAAATGATTTCAAACCCACTGAAAAGGTTTAGAAAAGGTTTGAAATCAAATAGAAGTTTGAATCATTTGGTTTGAATAAAAATAGAAATCAGGAAAAGAAAAAAATTCAGAAGAAAAAAAAATATAAGAAACAGAACCCAACCCTGCAGCCCAACAAGACCCAGGCCCAACTAAAGCCCACTTGGCTCCCTCCTCACTTTCCCGCAGAATCTTTTCTCACTAGCGCACCCCGCACCCCCCCTCGCTGACCATCCGGACTCACCGCCACGTAGACATCGTCTTCAACCCCGCAGAACCCGCCCCTCATTCCTCCTCACCGTTTCTGCCTGTTGACGAATCGAATGAATTCGAGTAATTGTGCCAGTAATTCCTCCACGCGACCACGCCCTATTAACCGCCTCCCCCTCCTCTCTCGTTCCCCTTAGACACCACGCCACCAGAGCCCCCAGGCTGCACGAATTCGTGCTTGAACAGTCACTGTCTCCGACGAGTTCATCGACAAATTCCGGTGAGCACACGCCGCCCCTTGCTCTCTAGTTCAAGCTCGTTTGTTTTCATCACAGTGTGCATCTATTAACCCCAGCCGCGTGCTTTCTCGTGCCCCAGAGTGTTGACTTCGTCCTCGCATGCACGCCACCGTCGTCTGCCTCCTCTCCGGCGAGCGATAGCCGTCGACCCCGTGCATCCCTTTCCCTCTGGTAAGTTTCCTCTCAACCTCTGCAACCTTGCGCATCTTCCTAACGCGTTGTCTTGCTCGCTTGCGTCCCAGATACTCGCTTCCAACGAAGGTTATGCGTGCCCGACGCCAGTGACACCTCCGGCGAGAAATACACGGCAATTCCGTGCGCCCCTTCGCCAGTTGCGACCACCTTGAGCACCACAATGTCTCTACGATATAAATAAGCATCTTCCCCACCCCCTTACCCCCTAGAGTCGCTAGAACGTCACCGCCCGAACGTGCCGCCGCCGCAGTCGCCAGCTAGCGTCGCCCATCTTAGGTCATTGCGTTTGAACCGTTAGATGCAGATCCAGTGGTAGAGATAGAGGACTTAACGAAGCAGTATGGGTTGATCTGAGCCGCATAGATCCACTTAAATCCAACGCCCCATCTTGCACGATCCAAACGAAACGGTATCGTCCAGTAGGAACAAGACACGTGGCCATATTAGTTCAGACAAAATCTAGAAAATGATTTTGAATGTTTAAACTTGCAAAAATCATAACTTTTGATCTGCTTGTCGAAAAATTACAAAATTTATAAATGGATTCATAAAAATGTAAAATTTGCAACCATAGCCCTGGTTTGGTCATTTGCTTCTAAAATATTAGGTGTTTTTGCAGAAACATTTGTAGGACTATTTTGAGTATAAAAATTGTTTTAAAAATGATTTTTGAGTGAAACCTTTTGCAAATGGATTTGATTTGAACCCCCTGACAATAAACACTAACATTTGAATTTAAAAATAAATTTGGCTAACACTAGAAATTATTCCTTAGAATAAAATCATTTCTAGCAAAACAAAAATGACTTAAAAGGCCTATTTTCTCTAACTTGATTTTAAATGGTTTTTCCACTTTTATAAATGACCAGTAGGTGTTTTGAAATATTTAAAGCCTTATTAGAAACCACTTTTTAAATAAAACAACTTTCTGCATGCTTGAACGCATTTCCTTGTTTTTATCATTTTATGTGGTGAATTGTTTGAATGCTAGTTTTGAATGTGTGCCTTGCTTGATTGAATTGCAGTGAACTTTGAAGAGTGTGATAATTGCAAAATCAAGGACTGTACCTAGATTCTCTACTAAAAAGGCAAGTGGTGCTTCTATAGTTTTGTCCTATTATTTTGACTATTCATTAGTGATATTTTGAGTAAGACTTGCATGGAATTTTTTCTAAGTATCTATGCTATGCTATGCCTTGGGAAATCCTAGTAGATGTTGTCTTGGTAGAATTTTACATAAGTTAAGATTCTTGCTACCAGTATGCTTAGCTTAGCTAATAGAAAATAAGGGTGGATTATTCATTCTATGAAATATTTCTAAGTCTATGACTTGTGTTTTGATTAATAAAACAACTATGTGAATGAATCACCTGGGTGGATGATACGTCGGAAAAGTATCTATAATTTTTGATGTTCCATGCTTGTTAGTATCTACTTTGCTTTGTTTTTTCTACACTTTGAGGTGCTTTTTACATGTTTTCTGGTACTAACCTATTAACAAGTTGTCATAGTGCCAGTTGTCTGTTTTCTGCTATTTTTGGTTTCAGAAAAGCTAGTAAGGAAATATTCTCAGAATTGTACGGGACAAACGTCAAAGTCAATAACTTTCTGTGGGGAACAAGAAGTCCAGAGGGGAGACAGAGAGGCGTGCCAGGGCACCCAGACCACCCCCTAGGCGCGGCCAAGGGTGGGCCCGTGCCTGGGAGGGGTGTGGCCCCTCTAGCCACCACCTCGGCCTCCCCCTTCGCCTATAAGAAGCCCCCGATGCAGAAACCCTAAGCACCCGATCAAATATCCACGAAACCGTCTGTAGCCGCCGCCACCATCGTCCCTAGATCGGGGGAGATCTGAAGTTCTTCCCGGCACCTTGCCGAAGGGGAGATCATTCCGGAGGCCTTCTCTCTGGTATGATACGTGAGTAGTTCCACCTTGGATTATGGGTCCATGTAGTAGCTAGATGGTTGTATCTCCTCCTTTGTGCTTTCATGTATAGATCTTGTGAGCTCCGTTCATGATCAAGATCTAATCTATTTGTAATCATGCATGTTGTGTTTGTGGGGAACCGATGGATATTGAGATTATTATGTTGGTTTGATTAATGGTTTTGTCTTTATGATTCTATCATGTCTGTGTTGTTTGTGATCTTGCATGCTCTCTGTTGTTAGTATCTATCTTGGCCAAGTAGTTGCTAGTGACTCCAAGAGGGGGTATTTATGCTCGATAGTGGGTTCATGCCTCTAGTTTCCAAGGGAAGTGACAGAAATATCTTCGGTTGTAGATGTGATGTTGCCACTAGGGAGAAAACTACGGTCTCTTGTTCATGGAACATGTGGACTGTTTACCTTACACACTTTGCTTAAAGCAGTTGTCTGTTGCTTACAACTTAATACTGGAGGGGGTTCGGATGATAATCTGAAGGTGGATTTCTAGTCATAGATGCAGTTGGATGGTGGTCTATGTATCTTGTTGTATTTCCCAATCGAATCTCATAGGATCTTTCTGACTAGTAATTGCATTGTTATGCCTTGCTCAGTTCCTGTAAATTTCTCTTTTGTAATTTGTTTACCCTTCATGCCATGTTCTTTATCTAAGGAGAGCACCTCTAGTGAACTATGGACCCCACTCCAGTCTTTACCATTGATACATCCTCCACTGTTACTTGTTTACTTGCTACAAACCATTACCTTCCACACCATACATTTAATCCTTTGTTACAGGAAACCAGTGAGCTTGACAACCTCACTGATTCGTTGGGACAAAGTCTTGAGTTTGTGTTGTGCAGGTCTCCATGTTGTTTGCAACACCTGTGTGACGTTTCCTTCCTCCTTATGGTTCGATAACCTCGATCTCAACTTAAGGAAAACTTGCTGCTGTGCTCATCACACCTTGCTCTTGGGGTTTCCAACGAAGTCCTCTCTGTTAGGCAGCAAGCTTTCTGGCGCCGTTGCTAGGGAGGCTAAGGACGTCTTCACTAGGGGAGTCCTTCACTTCCTTTCTCTTTACTTTGTTTTTAGTTTTCTTTGTTTCTTTTGCTTGGTTTTGTTTGCCTCTTTTCAAAAAACACAAAAAAATTAGTTCCTGCTTTAGCTGCGGCTGTTGTTTTTGGCTTGCCCACCTTTGCCAAAATGAACTCTGCTGAGAACACCAAGTTGTGTGACTTCACTAGCACCAACAACAATGATTTCCTTAGCACACCTATTGCTCCACCTGCTCCTAATACTACCTTTTATGAAATTAAGCCTGCTTTGTTAAATCTTGTGATGAGAGAGAAAATTTCTGGTGCTAGTTCTGATGATCTTGCTGTCCATCTCAATAGCTTTGTTGAACTTTGTGAGATGCAAAAATATAAGGATGTAGATGGAGATATTATTAATCTCAGCCTTTTTCCTTTCTCCTTGAGAGGAAAAGCTAAAGAATGGTTGCTTTCCTTGCCTAAAAATAGTATTGATTCTTGGACTAAGTGCAAATATGCTTTTATTGGAAAGTACTATCCTCCTGCTAAGATTATATCTATGAGAAGTGACATTATGAAATTTAAATAACTTGATAGTGAACATGTTGCTCCAGCTTGGGAAAGAATGAAGTCTTTGGTTAAGAATTTCCCCACTCATGGACTCATTGCTTGGATGATTATCTAGACTTTTTATGCAGGTTTGAACTTCTCCTCAAGAAATCTATTGGATTCAGCTGCTGGAGGTACCTTCATGGGCCTCACTTTGGGTGCTGCAACAAGGCTCCTTGATAATATGATGGTTAGCTACTCTGAATGGCATGTTGGGAGAGCTCCACACCGTAAGAAGGTAAATTCTGTTGAGGAAGCTTCCTCTTTGAGTGATAAGATTGATGTTATTATGGCTATGCTTGTTAATGGGAAAGCTCCTTTAGATCCTAATAGTGTTCCCTTAGCCTCTTTGGTTGCTCATGAAGAGCAAGTTGATGTGAACTTCATTAGAAACAACAATTTTGGCAACAATACTTATGGTAATTATAGGCCTTATCCTCCTAGTGGAAATGTTTATCATGGTGCATCTGGAATGCCTAGTGAAGAAAGGATTCTAGAAGTAGAGATATCCACTAAGAATTTTATGCAAATGCAATATGAGAAAAATAATATTTTCACTAAAACTATGGAGGAACAATCTATTATCTTGAAAAACATTAGTCATCAGCTTGAAAATTTGAATAGATAAATTCCTAGTTTACAGTCAAAAATTTTGAGTGCTGAGAAAAATATATCCTCTTTGTCTGAAGCTCAGTCTTCCTTGATTAATAAAATGGCTGCTAAACCTGAAACTATGGAAAACACCTTTGCTACTGCTCATGCCATACAAGTTACTATTGATGAAAATGTTAGGCTATTAGCTCAACTCCATGCTAAGTGGGAAAGGGAAGATGAGATTGATAGAAACAATAGTGTGTGCACCATAACCACTAAACCACAAGTAGTCCCTATTCCTCCTCCTACTATGCCTAAGCCTATTGAGCCTACTACTAGTGATCCTAAGTTTGACTTTGATATTGATGGTTGCAATATTTCTGAAGTGATTATGTTCCTACAAAAGCTTGCTAGAAGTCCCGATGCTAGTGATATGCATGTTGCTTTCACTAAACACATTACATATGCTCTTGTTAAGATTAAGGAAGAGAAGCTAAAACACAAAACTTCTATTCCTAGGAAAGTAGAAGATAGTTGGGAACCCATTATTAATATGCAAGTGAATGGCTTTGATCTCAAAGCTTCATGTGATCTTGGTTCTAGTGTCTCTATTATGCCTAGGAAGATTTATGAAATGCTTGAATTGCCACCATTGGAAGATTGTTATTTAGATGTCCCACTCAATGATAATGCTAAGAAGAAACTCATGGGGAGTATTAATGATGTTCTCATTATGGTTAACAATGCTTATGTCCCTGTTGATTTCTATGTTTTGGATGTTGAATACAATGCTTCTTTTCCTATTACTTTGGGAAGACCTTTTCTTAGAACAGTTGGTGCCATTATTGATATGAAAGAAGGCACCATTAAATATAATTTTCCATTCAAGAAAGGTATTGAACACTTCCATATGAGGAGAGAGAAGTTGCTTTTTGCTCCTCCTTTGAAAGCAAGGTTTGATGTTAATGCTTCCTCATTTGAAAATACTTGATTCTTCTGGCTTCCTATGCCTAACTTAAAGGCGTTAAAGAAAAGTAATTGTTGGGAGATAACCCAAGAGTTTTCTTAAGTCTTGGAAGTTATTACTTCAGTAATGACCTCTCATTATCCTTTTTGTTTGCTTTTTGTGCCAAGAATAACCTCTAATGAGAGGGAAGTAAGATTTGAGGAGTTGCTGTCCTGAAACAGATTTCTGTCCTCCACCATAAAAATTCGTGAGGAGTCTCTGTAACTCGGATTGAGCTCAGAATTTACGAATAAATCCCCCGGAATGTTAGCTAACTTTAGTTAGTTCAACAATTTTTGATTTGAGCAACAGAAGATGTTCGAAAAAATCGGTTTCTACCTGCTGGTCTGTTTTGACAGATTTCTGTCGTTATTTGTATTTGCTTCTTATTGATTCCTTTTTGAGTTCTTTTTTGGGGAATTTAGATTTTTGAAGGAGTTGCTACAGTAGCTTGTGTTTTTAGTGAAAAGCCTTGCTGCTCCAAAGCTTTGCTAGTGATCTAATATCTTTTGAATAAACTAATGTTGCTAATGAAGATTGTGTGAAGTTTTGTATGAAGGAAAAATTTCAGGTGTAGAGAGAGAATGATGCAATGAGATGAAGAATGGAAAAAAGCTAAAGCTTGGGGATGCCACCACGGTGTCACCCCAAGAGATATCCCAGAGTTACAAGCGTCAAAGCTTGGGGATGCCCAAGGCATCCCCTTCTTCATCAATAAAAAGCTCAGGTCTTTTTAGACACTTCATTTTTATTGTTTCATGCATAGTTGTGTTGTTCTTGGAGCGTCTTAGTTTTCATTTGATTTGCTTAGGTTTTTTAGTTTGCTTGAATAAAGTAGTTTGGACCCCCGTTCTCGCTGTGTTGTTTTGCAAATAAGTTGCTTAGTGTTGGAAAGGAGTAGTAAGTTCTTGCTTGAAGTGCAAGAGGAGCTTGCATTGACTGTGACTTAGACTTTAGCATGACATGCTAGGTGTTGTTTTGACCTTATGCTTAGTGACTATTGCTGTAGCATGTCTTGTTCCAAACAATTGGGATTGCTTTGTGTGCCTTGAAGAAATTATGCGTTGTTTTAGCATGCAAAAGCATAGTATTGTGGTATTCTCCTTTAATGCTTTGT
The DNA here is from genome assembly GCA_023614405.1 of Avena insularis. Classification (NCBI taxonomy): domain Eukaryota; kingdom Viridiplantae; phylum Streptophyta; class Magnoliopsida; order Poales; family Poaceae; genus Avena; species Avena insularis. The sequence continues at coordinate 54,086,626 of CM042693.1, read as the reverse complement.
TCGGGTTGACTTGGCACATGCTCACACCATGTTATGACTATGACAAGTAACCATTAGCCTCTATTATCATTTAGTCCTTGACTTGTAGTACCGCTCTATGCTTTGATTTGTAATGCTTTGTTGCTCTGCATGATTATGGCCATTATGCTCTCTTAGTTGGTTGTTCCCAGTCTTTTGCTAGCCTCCACTTGTATGAGTAAGCTCTACTCATGCTTCTAACTCCCAAGAAACCAAGTTATTCCAAAGTGTCCACTATAAACTCCTATGCATGGTGTGTTACACCATTCCAAGTATATTCTTGTTTTCAGCTATCTTCCAATTAAAAAGTATTTTGTTATGTGAAAACTTAGTGATTAAAGCCCTCACAAACTTTATGGCACACTTTACATTCTTGACCCCTAATAAACTTGAACCATTGTGACGTCTATGTTGTATATGCTTGCACTTATACGTTGGAATTAGCAGAACCGTGCTGTCACGGGGAATGTTTTCAACATTGCACTTGTACTTTGTACTTAGTTGATATCATGCTATTTTGTCTATGGATGTCACCGGTGTGAAATAAAGAGGAAACTTGTAACTCCATGGAGTTTGTATTCTGTGTTAGAGAAACGCCTGTGCCGTTAGCCTAAGCCATTCCTAATCATGGTGGAAACTTGCAGCATCACCATAGTGAGCTATCTATGAAGCATCCTCAATAAAAAGCTATGCATATAGTAAATAAAAAGATTGTTGAGATGCTCATTGTCTGCTTGCCTTGTCATTTTGGTTATGGGATAGCTCCTGTACCATGTGCAAGGGGTACCCCGTTGGCGGTTCTCTATGATATGCAAATACTTACAATGACAAGAACTTACTTGTGACTGAAGTTGACTAGCATGAGGCGTGGCCCTCGTATTCAAGGGACTTGAGATTGCCAACTTATACTTTGTCAAGCATATACTCCATCTTTGTTCACTTTAACCTTAATCACTTCAAGATGCTTATGATAGGGGCAATGAGGGCTGAAAGCTAACAGGTACCATAATTTTTTGAAAGCTCTTTTTGAAACATGAAATCCCTGCTTCCTTTACAAAAAGGCCTTTCTTCCACCACTATTGAGTCTCCACCTTCTACCTTCAGGCACCATTAAGAGAGCATAGTTGTCATTGTGTGTGTAGTGTCCCAAAACTTATTGATTGATGCATATTGTGATATTACTTGTTCTTGTGCTATTTGTTTCTAGTCACCCTTGTGAACTTCGAAGGTGTCCTATGCATCTATATTGCTACTCTATGAGGGACAAGATGATTGCCACTATGCTATGTTTTCTGTATGTGAGACAAACAAACATTTTTCAATGCATGTTATTCATGATCTTTGTTTGTAGCCTTTAATGTTGCATGCATAGTTACTATGTCCTATTGTTAGAACTCCATCTTTCATGCACATGTTTAGAGTTCTTTGATCTCAGCTTTCAATGCTTGCAAATGGTTAGATCTTTATTGTGAGGGTGCATGTCACCTCAAAAATTATTCTTTTATCACTTACCTACTCGAGGACGAGTAGGAGTTAAGCTTGGGGATGCTTGATACATCGGAAACGTATCCATAATTTTTGATGCTCCATGCTTGTTAGTATCTACTTTGCTTTGCTTTGTCTACACTTTGAGGTGTTTTTTACATGTTTTCTAGTACTAACCTATTAACTAGTTGCCACAGTGCTAGTTGCCTGTTTTTTGCTGTTTTTGGTTTCAGAAAAGCTAGTAAGGAGATATTCTCGGAATTGGACGGGACAAACGTCAAAGTCAATAAATTTTCGTGGGGAACAAGAAGTCTAGAGGGGAGACAGAGAGGCGTGCCAGGGCAGCAGACCCCCCTAGGCGCGGCCAGGGGTGGGCTCGCGCATGGGAGGGGTGTGGCCCCTACGGCCACCGCCTCGGCCTCCCCCTTCGCCTATAAGAAGCCCCTGATGCAGAAACCCTAAGCACCCAATCAAATCTCCACGAAACCGTCTGTAGCCGCCACCACCATCGTCCCTAGATCAGGGGAGATCTGAAGTTCTTCCCGGCACCCCACCGGAGAGGAGATCATCCCGGAGGCCTTCTCTTCGATATGATGCGTGAGTAGTTCCACCTTGGACTATGGGTCCATGTAGTAGCTAGATGGTTGTATCTCCTCCTTTGTGCTTTCATGTATAGATCTTGTGAGCTCCGTTCATGATCAAGATCTAATCTATTTGTAATCATGCATGTTGTGTTTGCGGGGGTCCGATGGATATTGAGATTATTATGTTAGTTTGATTAATGGTTTTGTCTTTATGATTCTATCATGTTTGTGTTGTTTGTGATCTTGCATGCTATCCGTTGTTAGTAGCTATCTTGGCCAAGTAGTTGCTAGTGACTCCAAGAGGGGGTATTTATGCTCGATAGTGGGTTCACGCCTCTAGTTTCCAAGGGAAGTGACAGGAATATCTTCGGTTGTAGATGTGTTGTTGCCACTAGGGAGAAAACAACGGTCTCTTGTTCATGGAACATGTGGACTGTTTACCTTACACACTTTGCTTAAAGCAGTTGTCTGTTGCTTGCAACTTAATACTGGAGGGGGTTCGGATGATAACCTGAAGGTGGACTTCTAGTCATAGATGCAGTTGGATGGCGGTCTATGTATCTTGTTGTATTTCCCAATTAAATCTCATAGGATGTTTTTGACTAGTAATTGCATTGTTATGCCTTGCTCGCCTCACAATTGCCCTCATAATTTGTTTACCCTTCATGCCATGTTGTTTATCTAAGGAGAGCACCTCTAGTGAACTATGGACCCGGGTCCAATCTTTACCATTGATACATCCTCCACTGTTACTTGTTTACTTGTTGCAAACCATTACCTTCCACACCATACGTTTAATCCTTTATTACAGCAAACCGGTGAGCTTGACAACCTCATTGATTCGTTGTGACAAAGTCTTGAGTTTGTGTTGTGCAGGTCTCCACGTTGTTTGCAACACATGTGTGACGTTTCCTTCCCCCTTCTATTTCGATAACCTCGGTCTCAACTAAGGGAAAACTTGCTGCTGTGCTCATCAAACCTTGCTCTTGGGGTTTCCAATGAAGTCCTCTTTTTTAGGCAATAGTGGAATGGAAAGTGAAAGAACATGTGGGCCCCCATGTGTGGTTTTGGTAACTAATTACAATCTTTATGGACTAATGTGTGTATTAAGTTGTACTTGTAGGAATTGTCCATTGGCATAACTTGGAGCATGTGTTGGCTTCAAGGTCGATGAAATGAGAAGAATATGTGTTGTGCAAGCTCAAAATGGGCCATCTATAGAAGATCTCATGTTTGATGCTTGCCATCCTCGGTGATCATGGATCGATGATGAGGAATCAAGAAAGGCGTTCCATCTTGAGAAGGTCAAGTTCATCTACATTGAGATCAATTGGAATGCTCAAGACAAAGGTATAATCTTGATAGGTTTTCCCTTTTGCCGGTCTCATGTTGTTTGTGGGAGACCGGTTTATAAGATAGGCAACCGTACTATCAAGAGGGGCTCTAAAGTGAGTAACTCGGTCATATCTTTCGAAGAGAGCTCAAACCTTTGCATCCTTAGCATCATCCTTTCTTGGTTGTTATTTGGATTTTATCCATGTAAGGTTCTAGAGCTTGTGATAATATTCATAACAAGCTCTAGTTCATCAAAAACGGATTTCCCTTTTATATCTTATTGTGTTTTCATCTTGGAGGTTTTACCGGTTTGTATTTTAGAGATAGGTAAAACCTTCCATTATTTGGTTCTTACTCATGTGAGGATCTAGAGATGTGTTAATCTCTATGACAAGCTCTAGTTCATCGAAAACGGATTTCATATGCATTTTCTATTACGTTTTCAATGTTGGAGGTTTTATCGGTTCGTATTTTTGAGAGAGGTTAAACCTTTTGTCATTTGGATCTATCCTCCCTTGATGGACTATGATGTTTATTTGCATGATCTTTTATAGCTTGTTGTCCTCTTCGAAACGAGCCCAAGATCATCAAAATCGGAGCCCGGATACAAAAGTTATGGCCGTTTTCGTTCAGGGTGACCGGTAGTACCGGACCAGGGTCCGGTAGTACCGGACCAGGGTCCGGTAGTACCGCCCCTTAGTACCTGGTGGTACTGAATAAGGTGCATTTAACGTCCTGGGATCCCCAGGGAATGTCCGGTAGTACCGGGAATGTCCGGTAGTACCGGGAAAAAGTCTGGTAGTATCGGGATTCGCGTTTTTGGGCTTCAACGGTTGGATTTTGGGAGGACCTTTTTAAGGGGCCTTCTTCCCCAATGGTTCACCAACCATTCTTGCAAGTTTTTCCCTCCATTGTTGACCTTCTTGATCTTCCTTCCCCTCAACCCCTCCAATGATTCTTGCCCATATTTGAGTGGAAGAGAGAGGAGATCTAGATCCACGTTTTGACCTAACCGATTCATCCCTTTGTGAGTGTATCTTTGGGGATCTAGACTTTGGGAGATTTTATGTTCCCCTTTGTGTTCTTCCTCTCTTGTTCCACCAATAGCTTTATTATCTTTGTTGGAACTTGAGAGTGAGGGATTTGAGCATCTTTGTGGTGTTCTTGCCATTTGCATTAGGTGCGTCGGTTTGAGTTCTCCTCGGAGGATTTTGTGTTTGTGGTATTCGTTGAAGCTAGTCCCTCTTGGGTTCTTGGAACCCTAGACGGTTTTGTGGCCTTGGTGGCATTTGTTGTGAGCCTCCAATTAAGTTGTGGAGAAGTGCCCCAACCTTGTGAGAGGTTCCGGTTGCCACCGACAAGTGCACCGATAGTGGAAGTGTGGATCGATCCCGTTGGGGTGAGATTCACCGGAGAATAAGGGAGGCCTTTTGTGGCGTAGTGGTTATATACCACCCCTCTCCAAACGAGACGTACTCCATGTTGGGAGGAACGCGGTAAAATATTGTCGTCCCCACGTGCCTTGGTTATCTCTATACCCGAGCTCTTTACTTATGCACTTTACATTGTGATAGCCTTCGTGCTTGAAGTAATGTATATCTTGCTATCGCATTGTTGCTTGTATTGCTTAGCATAAGTTGTTGGTGCAAATAGGTGAACCCTAGTTGTTCTAGGTTGTGCTTGACAAAGTAAACGCTAGTTTAATTCCGCCTTTGTCGAGCCACTCTCAGAAAAGTTTTAATCGCCTATTCACCCCCCTCTAGGAGACATCTATATCCTTTCAGAAAGAATGGTTTGTGTTGAGTGGTTACCCAGGTCCCATTTCTATGGCCTACCCTGGTGTATCACACTTATGGAAAGCCACCCAGGAAAAAAGAGATTTGAGATGTTTTATGTTGAGAAGCTTCTAGTGCATCCACATGGCATATGGGCTCTGCCTTGATCATATAGGTTGCAATAACTTAGCCAGATGGATAGATGGTGGTAGGGGGGATAGGATGGAACGCGTCCATGGTGGTCTAAGGGAAGGCTTCTGAAAGATCTCGTCTCGATACATGTCGAGTCTTGTGGGGAAAGTGCACCACCTCTCGAGAGGGTAAAACCTAAGTACCTAGTCGTGTCCCCGGCAATGGAAAATTTGAGCATCAAGACATTGAAGCTATCAAGGATCTCCTCATCCCAATTTCTAAGTTAAAAACTTGTGGCTGAACAAGGGAAAAGGTTCACCAATTTCTATTGGTGGTTCCTTGGGTGATTTTGACAAACAAAAACTTAGTGTTTTCAACTAATAAGGAAAACCTTATTTTGAGCAAGGCTAGCCTAAGCTTCACTTAGCGAAATTCATATAGATGTTAGATACCACTATTCTACCATAGTATCACTTGCCAATACAATTCAAATGTATTGACCCTTGTGGCTGTAACTTATTATGTTGCAGGTTTGTTTGATGTTAGTGAAGATTGTTGAGTAGGGATTACAAGTCTACAACCAACATGATTGCCTGTGGCATATGAAGATGAAGGACTCCATGCTATATAGTATATCTGCTGCATTGTAATAAGATAGTCATATGAGCTATGTAAGATGTAATGAATTATTTTATTCCTGGTTATAAGTTGTAATATGACCTTTGTTTCGATATTACATCTTAAATTGTGGATGCTAGCAATTCGATCCAGGGACTAGCATTGTAAACACAGGGATCTCTACCTTATCAGGTTGGGACCTCAACACTAGGATTTCCCAAGGCATAGCATAGTATATATACTTAGAAAAATTGCATGCAAGTCTTACTCAAAATAACTCTAATGCATAGTCAAAATAATAGGACAAAATACATGAAGAAATACTTGCCTTGATAGTTGGGGGAGTACAAACAGTGCTCACAATGACAATCACCACTATCACCAAAATCTACACATAAAATAATAACACCAAATTCACATTCAAATATTCAAGAAAAAATATATATGAATGCATGCAAATGCAATGGAATGATTTTTATATACTAAACAAATCAAACCAAACAGCACTGAACACAAAGTAAACTATCTAAAGTCTAAAAAAACTCAAATTTGCCTCAAATCAATTTTATAAAGCCAAATAAGCCTAAAATTGGTTCTGCAAATAATCCTATTTTTCCAGAAGCAAATACAAATTTTCTGAATCCAATGATATATTATTTGCAAATTTTGCCCACAGTAGTGTAGGGCTTAATTTTCTGAATCCAATGATATATTATTTGCAAATTTTGGCCAAACAGAACTAAAGATATGAATTTTACAAGTTTAAATTCCTAATAGATTCAAAAACAGATTTTAAATCAAACCTACAGACACGTGGACACATCTGATTGGTCGATACCATTTCGCGCAGTATCACCCTTCCGCTCTGTTGGATCAAGTCAGATCCAACGCGCCAGATCAAAACGTACCCCTTCGCTAATGATCTAATCTAAACCGCCAGTTCTAAATCCTACGGCTCTCGATCACGCGACCAAAGATGGGCGGCGCAAATGGGCACTGGCGGCGGCGCTTCTGCCGGTGATGCTCTAGCGATTCCATAGGGGGGTAGGGGTAGTGGTGCAGCTTACCAGCGTCGCATGGATGCGAGGATGCTCAAGGTGGCCTTGGTTTGGACGGGGGCGAGCTTATGCGGCTGTGGGAGCTCGTCGGAGTAACTGCTAGCGTCAGGTTGTTGCAAACGGCGATGGAGGCGACAATCTAGGTCACGGTAGCGCAAACAAAAGGCATCAAAACATGCACAAGGACAAGGCGCACAAGTTGGTTTGAATCAGAGGCCAAGGGGCGTGCGAACCTGGATGGAATTACTCGCCGGAGTTGAAGACGGCGTCGGGTGCTCACGTTGCTTGATGGGGGCGACATTCTAGGGCAAGTTTGGACAAGCAAATGGTATGAGAAGATGCGCAAGGAATAAAGGATCAAGCTTGCGTGAATGGGAGACAGAGGCGAGTATAGTACTCACCGGAATAGCTCGCTGGAGGCGCTCGGGTCCGTGGCGGTGCAAGCACGAATACGGGCAGCCTAGGGGCGCTTGGGCGTGGGAGTTTGAGGGGAAATGGCCGTGGCGAGGTGGTGATTATATAGCCAGAGAAGGGGAGGCAATTGCGCGGCAAATCAATGGGATTTAATCAAATTGATTTGCGGCAGTGATGGGAGGAAACAGCCAACGACGATGTAGTCTGCGCGCGGGGTTTGGGGAAGAAGAGATGAGCTGGCTTGGGCCCAGTGGCAGTGAGCACGGGGTAGGGTTCGTGCGGGTGAGAGAGGGATCAGAGGGGAAATGGCTCGGCTGGGCTTGCTGGGCCAGAAGTGCTGCTGGGCTGAAAGGCTGGCGCCAGTTTTTATTTTTTCCTTTGCTCTTTTATTTTTCTAAATTGATTTTCAGGAATGGTTTTATTTGTTTTCAAACTTTGAAAGTTTTTGTGCAATCTCTAGATGCTATGATGATATGAATGCAATGCATGTTTTTACAATTCATGAATTTTGGGATGTTACAAAAATATATCATTCATATAAATCGAACAACCATTGTTTTTGGATTTAAATGAATAACCACTGCGCATTTAAACATGATCCAGATACAATGTTCATGCTCAGTGAAGGCACCAAATAACAATTATTTAGGTTTATAACTAATCCCGAAGGTAAGTGGAGAGGTAGCATTCTGACAGCGATCACATCAACACTTGATCCATTGCCGACACGAATATTGACCTCACCCCTTGCTAGCGGTCGATTGTTCCGCAGCCCCTGATTCGAGTTACAAATATTAGCAACCGATCCGGTATAAAATACCTAGGTGCTACTGCGAGTACTAGTCAAGTACACATCAAAAATGTATATCAAATATACCTTTATGCCAAATACTTGGGGCAGTTGCACTTCCAGTGGCCAGGCCCCTTGCAATAATAGCACTCGGTATCAGACTTAGGGCCAACTCGGGATTTTTTTCAGGTACGACAACCAATTTTCCACCCTTCTTTCCCTTCTGTTTACCCTTCCTGTCTTTCTTGAAACCGGTGGTCTTATTGATCATCAACACTTGATGTTCCTTCTTGATCTCCACCTCTGCAGTCTTAAGCATTGACAGAAGCTCCAGGAGAGACTTGTTCGTGCCTTGTATGTTATAGTTCATCACGAAGATCTTGTAGAGATTGGAGAACACGATGTATGCCTAATTCAATGAGAATCGATATTCCCAAGGACACAAGCTTATCGGCGTACCCCGACATTTTGAGTATGTGCTCACTAACGGAGCTGTTCTCTTCCATCATGCAGCTAAAGAACTTTTCTGAAGCATTATAACTCTCTACAATAGCATGGGTGTTGAAAATCATTTTCAACTCACCCATTGTATCAAAGGCATTGTCGTTTTCGAAATGCTTTCGAAGTTCTGGATCTAGCCCATACAATATGCCGCAATGAACTAAGTTGTGGTCCTCCTGACGAGTATGATAGGCATTCTTTTCCTCGTTAGGGGCATCATCGAAGGGTGGGGGGCCTGGTGGCGCTTCTAGCACATATTGCTTTTGTGCAGCAGAGAGGAGAATCCTCAAATTCATGGCCCAGTCGGTAAAGTTGCTACCATTCGTCACAAGTTTCTCTTTCTCCATGAACACATTGAAATTAAAATCAGGTGGTGCCATCAACAACATAATTTGTAAAGTTTAGACTAAGTTTATGATAGATCGAGTTCAACTAATCCAAATTAAGAATGAACTCCCACTCAAAAACAACACCCCTCATGCCCTTTTGGTGATTACATGAACCAAATCCACTACACCAAGTCCGACCATCACGTGAGTCGGTGTAGCTTCAAAGGCGAGCATCTATATGGGTATCATATCTACATATGACTCATGCTTAACCTTTCGGTCTGTGTTCTGAGGCCATGTATGTACATGCTAGGCTCGCCAAGTAAGAACCTTAGTATTTGCGTGTGTAAAACTGTCTTATACCCGAAATATGATCGTGGATCCAAGAGAACCCGATCATCACGTGATGTCTTGGAGCGGCGAAACATAATCGATGCATACTTAAGGGAGAACACATTTTTATCTTGATATCTAAATGAGGTATCATCTTATTATGCTAATAAAACGCCACACAAGCAATATAAGATGCAACAAACATCATATGTGAAAAGTGAAATGATATGGTTCTTGCACTTGATCATCATCATGTGCATCATGGTATGATCTTCATCATTCCTTTGTGTGTAAGGCCAAGGTCTATGGAACTTACACGTTATGTGTGTTGTAAGAGTATCGACTATACTTTTACTTACAACATTACCATATCATGACACTAGACCAGCAACAATCTAAACTAGATGCTTCTAATTTATCCATTGCAAGTTTTACGTGGCTTAGGGCTTTCGAAGATAGAACCGTTCTTACCTACGAACATGGAACCACAACGAGGATAACCAAATTATTGACAAATCATTGTAAATTATATATTGACTTTAGTAGGAGAGACAAACACCTGCTAGCCACTTATGCAAAACTAGTTGCATGTCAAGCGTGGAACATGTCTCATGTGCGAGGACATGTAAAGTTTGTCGGGGCCGCTTCATCCCACTATGCCACCAATATCCAAAGTACAAATAATAAGCAATAACATGGTCATCATCGCCCACATACTCATATGTGTACTACCCATGCAAAGCATCTACACATAGATCCGGCTCCGATACCATTGTAGGGTTCGCAGCATAGAAAACAAAAAATTTCCTATGATGAGAACTGTTAGAGATATGCCCTAGAGGCAATAATAAATGTAGTTATTATTATATCTTTGTGTTTATGATAAATGTTTACATTCATGCTACAATAGTATTAACCGGAAACATTAATACTTGTGTGATTTGTAAACTAAAATAGAGTCCCTAGTAAAGCCTCTTTATAATCCTAGCTTGTTGGTTAATAGATGATCGTGGTTTCCCGATCATGAACATTGAGATGTTTTTAACAACAAGATCATATCATTAGGAGAATGGTATGATGGTCATACTCCTATAGATAAGCGTAGCATAAAGATCAAGTCATTTTAATAGTTCAATTGCTATAAGCTTTCTGATACATAGTAACCTAATTCCTTCGACCATGAGATCATGCTAATCACCATCACCGGAAGGATGCTTTGATGACATCAAACACCACACCATAACTGGGTGGCTATAAAGGTGGCATTGACTGTTTGGAAAGTATGGATTGAGGCACATGGATCAAGAGTGGGATTTGTCCATCCATATGACAGATAGATATACTCTAGGCCCTCTTGGTGGAATGTCATCCAATTAGCTTGCAAGCATGTGTCTGGCTCACAAGGGATCACATATCACGGGAATGAGAAAAGAGTACTTATCGGTAACGAGGTTGAACTAGGTATGCAGAGATACCGACGATCAAAACCTCGGATAAGTAAACTATCGTGAGACAAAAGGAAATTGGTATTGTATGTAAGTGGTTCATTCGATCGCAAAGTAATCGTAGAAATATGTGGGAGCCATATGAATTTCCAGATTCCTCTATTGGTTATTGATCGGAGAAGTGTCTCGATCATGTCCGCATAATTCACGAACCATAGGGAGACACACTTAAGGATTCAATGTTGTTGTGTAGTTATGGAATGATGAGTAAGAGACCGAATGTTGTTCGGAGTCTCGGATGGTATCCGGGATATCACGAGGAGATCCGGAATGGTTCGGAGAATAAGATTCATATAAGGAAAGTCATGTTTCGGAGTTCGGGAATGATTCCGGTGTTTTCACCAGGAATGTTCTAGAAGGGTCTGGAAGGTCCGGCACTCCGGAGGGGAAGGGTACATGGATGTGTCATGACAATGTGGAATGGTTGCATCATGTACTAGGTCACTTGGCTGGGAAATATGGAGAGAGAAATCAAATCCAAGTTTGAAAGTCAAACGCCAATTTGAAAAAGTCAAATCCGAAGTTTGCATGGTGGAGGGAGAGTAGGAAACCTACTTGGGGAGGAAGTCCCACTCCCTCCACCCGCCGGCCAAGGAGGAGGAGTTAGAGGAGGACTCCCTCCTCCCAAACCGCCACCCTCCACCTATATAAGGAGGGGTAGGGCTGCCCCCTACCCTCACACCAAAACCCTAGCTCTAAGCACCGACACCACCTCCAAGTGCTGCCGCCGCCTAGGGCTCCTCCCAAGTCGGCGACTTGGGGATTCCCCAAGCCCTAGCCGCCGGCCACACCCTCCCCTTGGTGCCCTCTAGAACGTAGATCGCCAAGGCCTCTCTCATACTCCACCATACTCGCTCCGGCTTAAGGCGAAGCCCTGCGAGATCTCCCCTCTACTTCCGACACCACGCCATCGTGCTGCCAGAATCATGAGGAGAGTGCTACAACCTCCGCTGCCTGCTGGAACAAGGGAGAGGAAGGTCTTCATCGAGTACGAACGTGTGACCGACTGTGGAAGTGCTTTAACGCAGCCTGGCCGGGAAGGATCGTCTATGCGATCTTGAGATCGGCAAGAGTACGACTACATCACCCACGAGAATCTGCTCTCGTTAACCGCTTTGGAATCTTCGAGGGTGAGTTCCTCTATCGACTCGTTGCTACAATTTAGTAGATAGATCTTGGCTTGTTTGTGTGCATGCGGTAGAATTTTTTTGTTTTCCATGCTACGAACCCCTACAGTGGTATCAGAGCCGTGTCTATATGTAGATCTATTGCACGAGTAGAACACAATGGTTATTGTGGGCGGTGGTGCTTTATTATCAATTGCTTTTTGTGTACTTTGCATCTTGCGGTATGATGGGATGAAGCGGCCCGGGCTAACCTTACATGACATCGTTCATGAGACTTGCTCCATGCTCAACATGCAACTTGTATTGCATAAGTGGCTTTGCGGGTGTCTGTCTCTCCCATCATAGTATAGATTCAATTTACAATGGGCACTTGATAGTTCAAACATCAACGTTGTGGTTCTTGTTCGTAAGTTAGAACAACACTTATTGAAACCCCAAACCACGTAAAATATGCAAAGAAAATTAGAGGCGTCTAACTTTGTTTTGCAGGGGTGTGCTGTGATGTTATATGGCCATGATTGTAATCATATATGATGTATGCGATGTTCCTTATTGTAAGTTGGCAACTGGCAGGAGCCATATGGTTGTCTTTTAAATTCCGTTAAGGCCTGCATGTCTATTCAAAGTAGTTGTAATAGTTGAAGCTGGTGGACGACAACCATGAAACGACGCCATTGACCTTGACGCCATACCGGTGATGATGGAGATTATGTTCATGCTTGAAGATGGAGATCGGAAGCACAAGAAGAAAGGCCATATCATATCACATATTATGAATTGCATGTGATGTTAATCCTTTATGCATCTTGTATTGCTTAGTTTGCGACGACAGCATTATAAGATGATCCCTCAAGCACACAATTTCAAGTTTTAAAGTGTTCATCCTTAGTAAGCACCGTTGCTAAAGCTCGTTGTTTCAAAGCACCACGTGATGATCGGGTGTGTTAGATTCTGCGAGTGTATACAACGTGAGCAAGCCAGATTTGCTCATGCGGAAGATAAGGTTTGATCTTGACGAGCCTAGCATGTACAGACATGGTCTCGGAACATGGATCACCGAAAGGTAAAGCATGAGTCATATAGTAGATATGATGAACATGTTGATTGTTCGCCATTGAAGCTACATCAACTCTCGTGATGATCGGTTTTGATGTGGTGGATTTGGTTCGTGTGATCACTAAAACAATGTGAGGGATATTGTTTTGAGTGGGAGTTCACCTAGATTAATTTAACTATTAATTAGAACTCAATTTGTCATAAACTTAGTCTAAACTATTGCGAATATGTTGTAGATCAATGGCGGCCCCTACCATCAATTTTAATGCGTTCCTAGAGAAAGAAAAGTTGAAAAACAATGGAAGCAACTTCGCGGATTAGATCCACAATTTGAGGATTGTCCTCAATGCTGGTAATTTGACCTATGTCTTTGGATGCACATTGGGTGACCCGCTGCAGACTCGCTACCGATGAAGTAAAGAATGTTTACCTCACTCGGAAGAATCAATACTCCACAGTTCAATGTGCTATCTTGTATTGTTTGGAATCAGAGCTTCAGAAAAGGTTTGAGAACCATGACCCACATGATATTGTCCGTGAACTCAAAATGATATTTGAGGCTCATGCGGCAATTGAGAGTTATGAGGCTTCTGAAAAGTTCTTTAACTGCAAGATGGAAGAGGGCAGCTCCATCAGTGAGCACGTGCTTAAGATGTCTGGGCACGCAAACAAACTCCAAAGCTTGGGTATAGTGATTCCTAATTCTTGGGGATTCACCGTGTCCTCCAATCACTACCACCAAGTTACAAGAACTTTGTGATGAACTACAATATGCAAAACATGGACAAGACGTTGCCAGAACTCTTCTCCATGTTGAAATCTGCAGAAGTGGAGATTAAGAAAGAGCACCAAGTGTTGTTGGTCAATAAGACCACCAAATTCAAGAAGCAAGGCAAGTCTAAGCAAAAGGGAAACTTCAAGAAGGGCGGTAAGAAAGTTGCCGCGCTGGCGAAGAAGACCAAGGCTGGGCCTAAGCTTGATACTGAGTGCTTTTACTGCAAGGGATAAGGTCACTGGAAGCGGAATTGCCCAAAGTACTTGGCGGATTTGAAGAACGGCAACATTAAGAAGAAAGGTATATCCGATATACATGTTATTTATGTGTATCTCACTAGTACTCATAGTAGTGCCTGGGTATTTGATACTGGTTCGGTTGCTCATATTTGTAACTCGAAACAGGTGCTGCAGAATAAACGGAAGCTAGTGAATAACGAGGTGACGATGCGCGTTGGAAATGGATCAAAGGTTGATGTGATTGCGGTCGGCACACTACCTCTTCATCTACCATCAGGATTAGTTTTATACTTAAATAATTGTTATTTGGTGCCTGCGTTGAGCATGAACATTATATCTGGATCATGTTTATTGCGAGACGGTTACTTGTTTAAGTCCGAGAATAATGGTTGTTCGATTTATATGAATAATATGTTTTATGCACATGCACCTTTGATAGATGGTCTATTCTGATTGAATCTCGATTGTGGTAATACACACGTTAATAACATTGAAGCTAAACGTTTGAAATTGAGCAATAACTCGACCTATATGTGGCACTATCGTCTTGGTCACCTTGGAGTGAAGCGTATGAAGAAACTCCATTCCGATGGACTTCTTGAATCACTTGAAAGATGCGAAGCATGTCTGATGGGTAAAATGACTAAGAATCCATTTTCTGGTATGATGGAGCGAGCTACGGATTTATTGGAAATCATACATACCGATGTGTGTGGCCCAATGAGTGTAGCATCGCGCGGTGGTTATCGTTATGTTCTTACCTTCACAGATGACTTGAGTAGATATGGGTATATCTATTTCATGAAACATAAGTCCAAAACTTTCGAGAAGTTTAAGGAATTTCAAAGTGAGGTAGAGAATCAACGTAACAAGAAGATTAAATTTCTACGTTTTGATCGTGGAGGTGAATATCTAAGTTACGAGTTTCGCGAGCATTTGAAGAAATGCGGAATACTTTCACAATTGACACCGCCGGGAACACCACAGCGTAATGGTGTGTCCGAACATAGTAATCGAACTCTCTTAGATATGGTTCGTTCTATGATGTCACTTACAGATTTACCGCTATCATTTTGGGGTTATGCATTAGAAACAGCCGCATTCACTTTAAACAGGGCACCATCTAAATCCGTTGAAACGACACCGTATGAATTGTGGTTTGGGAAGAAACCTAAATTGTCGTTCCTTAAAGTGTGGGGTTGCGAAGCCTATGTAAAGAAGTTACAGCCGGACAAGCTTGAACCCAAAGCGAAAAAATGCGTCTTCATAGGATACCCGAAGGAAACTATTGGGTATACCTTCTATCATAGATCCGAGGGCAAAATCTTCGTTGCCAAGAATGGATCCTTTCTAGAGAAGGAGTTTCTCTCGAAAGAAGTGACTGGAAGGAAAGTAGAACTCGACGAGGTTGTTGAACCTTCTCTCGAACTTGCGAGTAACGCAGTACCGGAAGTAGTTCATGTGGCGCCTACACCAGTAAGCGAGGAAGCTAATGATGTTGATCATGAAACTTCGGTTGAAGTTACTACGGAACCTCGCAGGTCAACGAGAAATCATACCACTCCTGATTGGTATGATCCCGTTATGAGTGTCATGTTGGTGGACAACACCGATGACCCTGTGACATATGAGGAAGCGATGATGAGCCCAGATTCCAATAAATGGCAAGATGCCATGAAATCCGAGATTGGATCCATGTACGAAAACCAAGTATGGACTTTGGTGGACTTACCAGATGGCCGGAAGGCTGTCAAGAATAAATGGATTTTCAAGAAGAAAACAGATGCTGATGGTAATGTTACTGTCATAAAGCTCGACTTGTCGCAAAAGGGTTTCGACAAATTCAAGGAGTTGACTACGATGAGACTTTCTCACCAGTAGCGAAGCTAAAGTCTATGAGGATTATGTTAGCAATCGTTGCATATTATGATTATGATATATGGCAGATGGATGTCAAAACAACGTTCCTCAATGGAGACATTGATGAAGAGTTGTATATGATGCAACCCAAAGGTTTTGTCGATCCTAAAGATGCTAACAAGGTATGTAAGCTTCAACGGTCCATGTATGGATTGAAGCAAGCATACCGAAGTTGGAATCAACATTTTGATAAGGTAATCAAAAGTTTTGGTTTTATACAAACTTATGGAGAAGCTTGTATTTACAAGAAAGTCAGTGGGAGCTCTGTAGCATTCTTAATACTATATGTAGATGACATATTGTTGATTGGGAATGATGTGGACCTTCTTAATAGAGTCAAGGATTATTTGAATAATAGTTTTCAATGAAAGATCTTGGCGAAGTAGCTTACCTATTAGGCATAAATATTTATAGAGATAGATCGATACGCCTAATATCACTGTCACGAAGTACATATTTGGACAAAGTTCTAAAGAGGTTTGGATTGGAAGATAGCAAGAAAGGGTTCTTGCCCATGTTGCCCAATACGACCTTGAGTAAAACTCAAAGTCCAGCAACAGCAGAAGATAGAGAAAGGATGAGTAAGACTCCCTACGCATCAGCCATAGGATCTCTAATGTATGCCATGCTATGTACTAGACCCGACATTGCATATGCTGTTAGTTTGACTAGCAGATATCAAAGTGATCCAGGAGTGGATCATTGCACAGCGGTCAAAAACATCCTTAAGTACTTGAGAAGAACTAAGGATATGGTTCTTTCTTATGGAGGTGATGAACAACTCGTTGTTAATGGTTACACCGATGCTAGTTGGAACACCGATCCGGATGATTCTAAATCTCAATCTGGATACGTATTTACTTTGAATGGTGCAACAGTTAGCTGGAGGAGTGCAAAGCAAAGCGTTGTGGCGAGATCTTCAACTGAATCATAATACATAGCTGCTTCGGAGGCTTCACAAGAAGCGATATGGATGAAGGAGTTCATTATAGAGCTTGGTGTGGTTCCAAGTGCGCTGGACCCAATGTCTATCTACTGTGATAACATGGGCGCCATAGCCAATGCGCAAGAACCAGGGTCACACAAGAAGCTGAAGCACATCAAGCTACGGTTTCACGCTATTCGAGAACATGTCCAAGATGGTGACATAAAGATTTGCAAAGTACACACAGATCTGAATGTGGCGGATCCGTTGACTAAACCTCTCCCGAGGGCAAAACATGATCAGCACCAAACCGCCATGGGTGTTCGGTATATTACCATGTAATCTAGATTAGTTGACTCTAGTGCAAGTGGGAGACTGTTGGAGATATTCCCTAGAGGCAATAATAAATGTAGTTATTATTATATCTTTGTGTTTATGATAAATGTTAACATTCATGCTATAATAGTATTAATCGGAAACATTAATACTTGTGTGATTTGTAAACTAAAATAGAGTCCCTAGTAAAGCCTCTTTATAATACTAGCTTGTTGGTAATAGATGATCGTGGTTTCCCGATCATGAACATTGAGATGTTGTTAACAATAAGATCATATCATTAGGAGAATGGTATGATGGACATACTCCTATAGATAAGCATAGCATAAAGATCAAGTCATTTTAATAGTTCAATTGCTATAAGCTTTCTGATACATAGTAACCTAATTCCTTCGACCATGAGATCATGCTAATCACCATCACCGGAAGGATGCTTTGATGACATCAAACACCACACCATAACTGGGTGGCTATAAAGGTGGCATTGAGTGTTCAGAAAGTATGGATTGAGGAACATGGATCAAGAGTGGGATTTGTCCATCCATATGACGAATAGATATACTCTGGGCCCTCTCGGTGGAATGTCATCCAATTAGCTTGCAATCATGTGACTGGCTCACAAGGGATCACATATCATGGGAACGAGAAAATATTACTTATCAATAACGAGGTTGAACTAGGTATGCAGAGATACCGATGATCAAAACCTCGGATAAGTAAACTATCGTGAGACAAAAGGAAATTGGTATGTATGTAAGTGGTTCATTCGATCGCAAAGTAATCGTAGAAATATGTGGGAGCCATATGAATTTCCAGATTCCTCTATTGGTTATTGATCGGAGAAGTGTCTCGATCATGTTCGTATAATTCATGAACCGTAGGGAGACACACTTAAGGATTTGATGTTGTTGTGTAGTTATTGAATGATGAGTAAGAGACCGAATGTTGTTCGGAGTCTCGGATGGGATCCGGGATATCACGAGGAGATCCGGAGAATAAGATTCACATAACGAAAGTCTTGTTTCGGAGTTCGGGAATGATTCCGGTGTTTTCACCAGGAATATTCTAGAAGGGTCTGGAAGGTCCGACACTCCGGAGGGGAAGGGTACATGGATGTGTCATGACAATGTGGAATGGTTGCATCATGTACTAGGTCACTTGGCTGGGAAATATGGAGAGAGAAATCAAATCCAAGTTTGAAAGTCAAACGCCAATTTGAAGAAGTCAAATCCGAAGTTTGCTTGGTGGAGGGAGAGTAGGAAACCTACTTGGGGAGGAAGTCCCACTCCCTCCACCCGCCGGCCAAGGAGGAGGAGTTGGAGGAGGACTCCCTCCTCCCAAACCGCCACCCTCCACCTATATAAGGAGGGGTAGGGTTGCCCCCTACCCTCACACCAAAACCCTAGCTCCAAGCACCGACACCACCTCCTAGTGCAGTCGCCACCACCTAGGGCTCCTCCCAAGTCGGCGACTTGGGGCTTCCCCAAGCCCTAGCCGCCGGCCACACCCTCCCCTTGGTGCCCTCTAAACCGTAGATCGCCATGGCCTCTCTCATAGTCCACTATACTCGCTCCGGCTTAAGGCGAAGCCCTCCGAGATCTCCCCTCTACTTCCGACACCACGCCGTCGTGCTGCCGGAATCACGAGGAGAGTGCTACAACCTCTGCTGCCTGCTGGAACAAGGGAGAGGAAGGTCTTCATTGAGTACCGAACGTGTGACCGAGTGTGGAATTACTGCCGGAACATAGCGCCAGAAGGATCGTCTACGCGATCTTGAGATCGGCAAGAGTACGAGTACATCACCCACGAGAATCTGCTCTCGTTAACCGCTTTGGAATGTTCGAGGGTGAGTTCCTCTATCGACTCGTTGCTACAATCTAGTAGATAGATCTTGGCTTGTTTGTGTGCATGCGGTAGAATTTTTTTGTTTTCCATGCTACGAACCCCTACAGGAACAACTATGTACCAAGATCTATCTACTAGATACAAGCAACGGGTGGATATACATCCATAGAGAATGCACCCTTGTATACTGACAAAGTTTAACGAGGTTGTACTCGTGGATGATGTAGACGAACACTTGCCGATCTCAAGATCGAGAAGAAGTCCAGCGCCGCAAATCAGCAGCGCATCCGTGCTCGCACACACGTCCAAGCCACCGAGCAACCTCCGCCTCCTCGCTCCAGAGATGCAGCAGAAGCAACAACTCTTTCTTGCCGAAAATCCACCACAAACATGTATCTCGCTAGTCCGAGACCATGGGGATAAATACTAGAGGGGGAGAGAGATCCTTCACGAGGAGGTGTGAGTGTGAGAGAGGGAGAGGGGGATTTATATAGGAGGAGGGGGAACCCCAAGGGGGTGGCTGGCGCATGGGGCTTCCCCTTGCCCTCCCTCCATTCATGTGGGTGGAGCATCCACTCACTTTTAGCCCCTTCAGTTCTCCACTCAAAATCCACTAAAAAATCCCATTAAATTTCCACCAAATTTGATGCAATCTCTCTTTAAATAAAACTCCTTTTATTTATTCAGAATTTTGTCAATCACTTTAATGGACAAAAATTCACATAAAACCCTTGCTAGTATTTCATTTCACATGCATAAACACTATAACATCCCAATTTCAGCAACCCTGATTTAATGTCCAAAAGGCAAAAATCAGGGGGAACAAAAACTTTTTCTTGCATTGTGTGCTTACCTGCCTGCCTTTGCTCCAGCAACTGTTTGCGTATTAGTTGAGTACTCCTTATATCAACCCTAGTTTACAAATACTATTTTACAAAAGAGATGTCTTGGCTCATCTTTCATATTCTCAAAGGTCCTGGCATTTCAAAAACCTGAGCCAAGATGACTTTAACACAACCAAATACTTTACTAGCTTCTATTGCCAAAACTATGGAGACATATATACTCTCCTTATGCTTTCAAGACAGAACCTTCAACTACCCTTATCTCTAGGTTTTCCAAAACCTTTATTAAAACCTTTCCATCTAAATCTTGGTAGAGATACCAGATGTACTTATCTTAGTTCAAAGAAAAACCCTTTCAACATACCCATCCTTACCTCAAGCTAGACTTAATGGTAACCCTAGTTGTAGTTAGATGAATTGCCTAGATCTGTTGGTTGATGAATTGCCTTGATCTGCTGATTGCCTTATTTGCTTAGGAACTAGAGTGAGCTAATCTAGTAGCTCATCCCTTAGGACCCAATCCTTGTTTGTGAGTATCAAGCATCCAAGTTGGATCCCCTCTCTTCAATATATGCCTCAACATCAGCCACTTGATGGATAGGATAAACCCCTGCCATCCTCCCCAAAATCATCCACACTTGCACTCTAGTCAAAATCTCCAAAACTGCCAAAATGGCTAAGTTTGGATTTCTTCTCTAGATTCAATCTTTGGAGCTCCACCTCTTCCAACCATTGTGCATCTTTTAGAATGTACTTGAACCATCTTGCAGTACATCAGTAGTCCTACCAAAAACCACTCTTACCCTTGTCTAATCCATTCTATTTCCCACTCATCCATGATGGTTTTGTAGTCAAGATACTAATCTTTTCTGCAAATCTTGTCATCTTGCCTATTTGGCAGAAGCTCACATCTATATGCCACCTACTCTTGACCAACTCTTTGCTTGGTTATGATCTACTAATAATGGCCTATCAATCCCCACTCCCCTTGTTCCCATTGGAACTTTGTGCTTCTCAAACCCACATGGTTTAGGAGGCTACCTGATGTATCTGCTATGGCAGCCTTATCTTCAACAAAGTTTGCCATCTTGCCTAAACCACCTCCAAAGAAACAAAGCACAACCCTTGCTTGCATGATAAACTACATAACTTTGCCTATCCATCCATCTATCCCATGTACCAAGGTGAGCTGTGAGCTCCCTAATCCAACCCTGTTTAGGTGGCATCAAAATAACTAAACCCTAGATCCTCCCTTATCTAGGTTCCATACTTTTCACCACTTTTCTTCAAAACCAAGGTTGACCTTGATGCCTACATCAAGTTTACATCATCTACCTTGGATATAAGTATCCCCAAATAATTTCCCATAATTATTTGGATTATTAAACTATTTTATTTCCTTCACTTACCTAATTCTCAAAATCCATGTATATAAAGGCAAGTTTGTTTTTCTCCAAATCACCTTGCCAACCCAAGGCACATTTGATGCCTATTTATCATATCCCATCTTTCCAACTCAAAAATAAATATTTTTGAGATTCTTTATTATTTCCTTTTG
The DNA here is from genome assembly GCA_023614405.1 of Avena insularis. NCBI lineage: Eukaryota > Viridiplantae > Streptophyta > Magnoliopsida > Poales > Poaceae > Avena > Avena insularis. The sequence goes on along the minus strand of CM042693.1, from coordinate 54,065,123 downwards.
CCCTTTTTTTAAATGGCAGAAACAAGAAATAATTCCCCAAAAATACTCTTCCACCTCAATAAATCCCAATAAAATTATACAATGTGTGTTATGGTATTTAGGACCATATCACCTAAAAAACCAAGCTTGTCCCATGTAAAAATATCATCCTAGCTTCCATAATCTACTTCATCACTTTTTGAAGAAGTGCATTTAAATGGGATTATAATCTCTAGAAAAATCCCATTTAAATTATGAAGAGATTATTTGACCTACCCCACCTACCAGTACCATTTACACACTTTGCCCAATGCAAATTTATCAACTTCCTTCACAAGCCTCCATTTAATCAGTTTTGCCAAAACAACCAAATCTTGATTCAAACCAACTCCACTCCTCACCAAATCTTGTCAAATACTCCTCCACATCATCATCACTCTCTCCTGGTCGTGCACAGTACCCCAAGCCACTATAGAACCTCCCCTCTTCTTTGTCCCCTTGTGCTTGAGAGAGAGAGGCAATCTTGCAAAAGATCTCCCTCACTTAAAAGCCACAACCACCACTCCCCACTCCCTCTCTGGTCGTGCCTGGCCCCACACCACCCCCCAGCACCTCCTATCTTGCCCAACTAGTAGCCAACACTTTTCCCTTGTCCTAATGGACCTTGCCCACATCCTCTCGGTTTATAAGGCCACAGGCCACCCCAGCACACCCCTCTGCCCTCATTTGCCCCTATCCCCTCCACTTACTTCCCTAGAGCCCCCTATCCCCTCCCCAGCTCTGCCCTGCTCGAGAGGAGAAGAAAAATGGCCTCTCGACCATTGCTCAAACTCTGAGCATAGTACTCTCTCCTCTGCTCCATTCCCTCTGCATGTCCCTCTCTCGAACCCCCCTCTCGATTCTGAAGCTAACCAACCCCTTCTCTGGTGCAAGAACGATGGCAGGTGACCTCCCTGGTGAACTCCGGCGAGCTCCCTGTCAACACCCGGGTTTTTAATCCCAGATGCCTGTTATGCCATACATCGCAATCCCAGGATTACCATTTTTGCGAGACATAACAGAATTGTATACCATAGTACATCATCCATTACAACGGTACATAAGTTCTTACACAAATAGGGATCTCATGATCCAGTTCTTAATACATCTTCAAGCAACGGAATATGTAATAATAGCAGTGGCGTGGCGGCTCCATCTTGAGGTCACGGCAATGTTGTGATGGGAGATGATCCTAGTTGTCGTAACCTTCCGGGGTCCATCCTCCGGTACTCCTCTTCATAGTCCGCCATGGGAATAGCCAGGGACAAAGCCATGAGTACTCTTTAAGTACTCGCAAACTAGTACTAACAGGTAAAGGGGTTTTTGGATAATAGGACACTAGGCTCTAGGGTTGTTTTGCAAAAGCCAGATTTATCTCTACTAAGTTCCAAGGCTAGTCACAATTTTATAACTCCTAAGTGGGATCTTGTAACTCATATCACAACCCTGTTGTGGTCAAGTCAAAGTCTCAATTTATTTCACAAGTCATTTTGAAAAGTCTGACGGGGGAACAGTATGACCACTCCAACTGTCCATAATCATGACGCCCTATTCGAATAGTTTGACACTCTCAGAGATTGTACACTTTCACCACAACATTCGATACATCCGTCAAGAACAAATCCTGAATTCACCATACTCGATGTGGATAATCAATCCTAACCTTTCAATTACACGCCCTAGTATAAGCACCTCTCCTGTGAGTTTGGCCTCCCAACCATGACCAAGTGTCATCTTGGGTACTGCACAGGTGGACAATCTTCACAAGGTAGCCTCAGCTCAGACCTTGGCCGTGAGGGAACTAATACTAAGGGATATAAGTTTCTAGTCAAGCCCTACCCAATCTTCGGGTATTGTGGTTGTACGATAAAATTGGAATGGTATCGCATCCAGACAACCATCAATTTTATAAAGGGCTAAGGCTCATGCCTCAACATTTTCATCACCAAAATCATCAAGTGTTCGGAAACACATGTCCAAAACATTTCAATAGAATGATCCATCATTCCAAGGTTTTCATAACCATTTTTCCACCAAGTATTCCCATCTAAAGTTGATCAAGTTTTATGCTTAGCACTAGCATCTACAGGTGGGGGTAAGCAATAATGAGGGGTGGTAAACTAGTGGAGTTCTAACTAAGTTCAATCTCATGCCTTAAGATGACATCAAGATTATCTAGCTTAGGCCAAATTTTATGCTCTTTATGCAACCTTCACATAACTTTCTAGTATCTAAATCACTTAAGTAAGCTCTAAGGAATAGCTTGAAGGGTTTCGCGGCATAGTAAATCAAAATTTTCTACGGATGCGAACAGAGGGAAAGCCAAGATCTAATCTAGGAGATGCAAACAACGAGAGAGATTGGATTAGATCTTCATACCCTTGAAGATTCGCCTGCAGGAACGCGTTTCGGGCGTGGGTGATGTAGTCGTACTCGCTTCTCCTCCTCGCGATCCGATCCGATCTAGCACCACAAGTGGCGGTGCCTCTGTGAGATGCACACGTGCAGCACCTCGACGTCTCCTCCTTCCTTGGACCAGCAAGTATGGTGGAGAGATAGATTGGATCTACAACACGACGGCGTGGTGTATATGGTGGAGAATTTCTGCAGCAGGGCTTCGCCTACAAGCAGTCGGGAGGGAGAGAGGAGGGCAGCAGGGCGGCTAGGGTTGGAGGGGAAGGTGTGGGGGGTTGGTGCGCCCCCACCCCTCTTTATATAGAGGGGGCGCAGACCTAGCCCCTCCCCCAAGCCCAAACCGGCGGCCCCAAAGGATAAGGAGTGGGGGGCAATGAAACCCCCCCCTTCTAGAAGCTCTATCTCGAGTTTAAACCCTCTTTGGCCGGCTGGGCCCTATGGGTCCTTGTGCCCCTGGCCCAATGCGGCCAGGGCACTCCCTCATAGGCCCATGCCCCCTCCCGGAAGGTGTGGCCACGTTGGCCCCCTTCCGGAAGATTCTAGAAGCTTCCGGTACAATACCGACTAACCCGGAACAATTCCGAACTCCAAAAACTCCACTGCCTTATATGAATCTTATTCTCCGGACCACTCCGGAACCTCTCGTGATGTCCCGGATCCCATCCGAGACTCCGAACAAAAACTCATAAACCAATTATCCAATCTATCCTAGCGTCGAGATACGTTAAGTGTGTGACCCTGCGGGTTCGAGAATATGCAGACATGATCTTCTATCAATAGTCAACAGCGGGGCCTGGAAACCCATATTGACTCCCACACATTCATCGATGATCATATCGGATGAACAACAATGCCAGGATTCAATCAATCCCATATATATATTCCCTTCGTCTCGCGATATTTTACTTTCCCGAGATTCGATCGTCGCTACCTTCATACCTAGTTCAATCTCGTTCACAGCAAGTACTTTACTCGTTCCATAATCCGATATCACTTTGTGATTAACTCCTTAACCACATGCTTGCAAGCGGTGTTGATATCGATTACCGAGTGGGCCCGAAGTATATCTCTCCGACTTGGGAGGGACAAATCCCATCTCGATACATACAACCCAACAGATACTTTCCGATCACCTGAGAGACACCTTTATGACCACCCTCTCATAGGATGACGTTTGATGACCTCAAAGATTTCTTCCGATACCAGGGAGTTGTATTATCTCATGGTCTAAGGAATACAATATTTGACATAAGAAAAGCTTCGCAAAGACGAACACGATGACACGATCTAATTGCTTCGCTTAGTTTGGGTCTGTCCACCATATCATTATCCCAATGATATGATCTCATTATTAATTGACAACTCATGTCCATGGTTAGGAAACCTTAACCATCCTTAATCAATGAGCTAGTCCATAGAGGCATACTAGGGACACGGCGTTGTTCACAAACCACACAAGTATTAAAGTTTCCGCTTAATACAATTCTAGCATGGAATATAAACATTATCATGAACAAGAATTATAATAATAACATCTTTATTATTGCCTCTAGGGCATAATTCCAACAGTCTCCCACTTGCACTAGAGTCAATAATCTAGTTTACATTTGGCAACAATCTCACACCCATGGTACTGAGGTGCTGATCATGTTTTGCATGCGGAAGAGGTTTAGTCAACGGATCTGCGACATTCAGATCTGTATGCACTTTGCTAATCTTCAGATCTCCATCTGCTATATAATCTCGGATTATATGAAACTTGCGGTTGATATGCTTGGTCTTTGGATGATATCTTGGTTCCTTAGCGAGTGCTATGGCGCCAGTGTTGTCACACAATATCTCCAGTGGGTCCAATGCACTTGGAACCACGCCAAGCTCAGTGATGAAGTTCCTGATCCAAACTCCTTCACTTGACGCTTCTGCAGCAGCCATGTATTCCGCTTCTACTGTAGATCCCGCGATCACGCTTTACTTGCAGCTTCTCCAGCTCACAGCTCCGCCATTCAAAATATACACGTATCCTGTCTGAGATTTAGAATCATCCTTGTCGGTGTCAAAACTAGCATCGACGTAACCTTTTACGACAAGTTGTTCATCACCCCCATAGACTAAGAACATTTCTTTAGTCCTATTTAGGTACTTTAGGATGTTCTTCACGGCTGTCCAGTGTTCCACTCCTGGATCACTTTGATATCTGCTCGTCAAACTAAGAGCATTGGACACATCCGGTCTAGTACACACAAGATGGCATACATGATGGAACCTATGGCGAGGCATAAGGCACTTTGCTCATAGCTTCCCTATCATTTCATTGTGTGGACACCGAGCCTTGCTCAATATCTTACGACAACATAGGCCTTGAACCTTTCTTTGCCTTATCCATTCTGAACCTTTTCAGAACTTTGTCTAGGTATGTACTCTGGCTTAAAGCTATCAGGCGTCTTTGTCTATCTCTATAGATTTTGATGCCCAATATATAAGCAGCTTCACCTAGGTCTTTCATTGAAAAACACTTGTTCAAATAACTCTTCACATCGTTAAGCATGTTGATGTCATTTCCAATAATCAATATGTCATCCACATATAGTACCAGAAACGTCACCGAGCTCCCACTCACTTTCTTGTAGATGCAAGCTTCGTAGCAATTTGGAACAAATCCAAAGCTCTTGATCACTTGATCAAAACGAAGGTTCCAACTCCGAGATGCTTGCTTCAGTCCATAAATGGAACGCTGAAGTTTGCATACTTTATCAGCATCCTTAGGATCGACAAAACCTTCGGGTTGCATCATATACAACTCTTCATCAATGTTGACATTGAGGAACGTAGTCTTGACATCCATCTGCCATATTTCATAATCATGAAACGCAACAATTGCTAATAAAATCCGAATGGACTTAAACATCGCTACGGGAGAGAAAGTCTCACCGTAGTCAACACCTTGAACTTGTCGAAAACCTTTTGCGACAAGCCGTGCTTTATAGACGGTAACATTACCATCCGCGTCCGTTTTCTTCTTGAAGACCCATTTGCACTCAACGGCCTTTCGGTCGCTAGGAGGGTCCACCAAAGTCCATACTTGGTTTTCGCTCATGGATCCCAATTTGGATTTCATGGCTTCTAGCCATTTCTCAGAGTTTGGGCTCATCATCGCTTCCTCATAGTTCGTAGGTTCACTGTCTTCTACTAACAAGACAGTCAAGACAGGGTTGCCGTACCACTCAGGAGGGGCACGCGACCTTGTCGACCTGCGACGTTCGATGGACATCGTCCGAAGCTTCATGATCCTTGTCATTAGCTTCCTCTATTGTTGGTGCAGGTGGCACTGGAACAATTTCAGGTGCTGCGCTACTCTCCAATTCAAGAGAAGGTTCAATAACCTCGTCAAGCTCTACTTTCCTCCCACTCACTTCTTTCGAGAGAAACTCCTTCTCAAGAAAGGAACCGTTCTTTGCGACAAACACTTTGCCTTCGGTTCTATGATAGAAGGTATACCCAATAGTTTCCTTAGGGTATCCTATGAAGACGCATTTCTCGCTTTGGGTTCGAGCTTGTCGGCATCAACTTCTTGGCGTAAGCTTCGCATCCCCAAACTTTAAGCGACAACTTAGGTTTAGCACCAAACCACAGTTCATACGGTGTCGTCTCAGCAGTTTAGATGGAGCCCTATTTAAAGTGAATGCAGCGGTTTCTAATGCATAACCCCAAAATGATAACGACAAATCAGTAGAGACATCATCGATCGGACCATATCTAATAGGGTTCGATTCGGCGTCGAGACACACCATTGCTTGTGGTGTTCCGGGTGGCGTGAGCTGTGAAACGATTCCACTTGCTTTAAGATGCGTGAGAAAATCATAACTCAAATATTCACCTCCACAATCGGATCGTAGAAACTTAATCTTTCTGTTACGATGGTTCTCCACTTCATTCTGAAATTCCTTGAACTTTTCAAATGTTTCAGATTTATGTTTCATTAAATAGATATACCCATATCTACTTAAGTCATCGGTAAAAGTGAGAAAATAGCGATATCCACCGCGCGTCGAAACACTCATCGGTCCGCATACATCGGTATGTATGATTTCCAACAAGTCCGTTGCTCGCTCCATCATACAGGAGAACGGGGTTTTGATCATCTTGCCCATGAGGCATGGTTCGCATGTGTCAAATGATTCAAAATCAAGAGACTCCAAAAGTCCATCAGAATGGAGTTTCTTCATGCGCTTTACACCAATATGACCTAGACGACAGTGCCACAAATAAGTAGTATTATCACTATCTACTTTGCATCTCTTAGCCTCAATGTTTTGGATGTGTGTTTCATATCTTTCGAGATTTAGAAGAAATAAACCATTCACAAGAGGTGCATGACCATAAAAGATGTTACTCATATAAATAGAACAACCATTATTCTCCGATTTAAATGAATAACCGTCTTGCAATAAACACGATCCAGAAATAATGTTCATGCTCAACGCAGGCACATAATAACATTTATTAAGGTTTAAAACTAATCCCGAAGGTAAAACTAAGGAGAGCGTGCCGACGGCCATCACATCAACTCTTGATCCGTTGCCAACACGCATCGTCACCAAATCCCTCGCAAGCCGCCGTCTATTCCATAGCTCCTGTTTCGAGTTACAAATATTAGCAACTGAACCGGTATCAAATACCCAGGCACTACAACGAGGGCTAGTAAGGAAAACATCAATAACATGTATATCAAATATACCTTTGATGGTGCCAGCCTTCTTGTCCGCTAAGTACTTGGACGATTAGGCTTCGATGACCCTTGTCCTTGCAATAGAAGCACTCGATGTCCGGCTTGGGACCAGACTGAGCTTCTTCTCTCAGGGCATTGCGCTGCCGCCCTTCTTGAAGGGCTTCTTTGCTCCTTACCTTTCTTAAAGGTGGGCTTATTGACCATCAACACATGATTATCCTTTTGATGTCCACTTCATGACCTTCACTGCGAAGAGCTCGGTGATCGTGTCGATGGAACCAATATGATTGTGAGTCACTACAAAACTTTTGTAGCTGGGAGGGAGTGATTGCAGAACCACATGTCAATCTTGAGCTCCTCGAATCGTGCATTCCGGTTGCTCAAGCCGTTGAGTGTAGCCCGTCATCTTAATGGCGTGCTCACTAACGGAACTCCCTTCCTCCATCTTGCAGTTAAAGAACTTCTCAGAGATCTCATATCTCTCAGAACGGGCCTGAGTCTGAAACATGGTTTTCAACTCTTCGAGAATCTCAAAGGGCCCGGGATAGTCTTCAAAATGATTTTGAAGTTCCGGTTCCATAGCAAACAACATGGTGCTCTTAATCACACCATAATCATCTTTACGCGACTGATAGACAACTTTCTCATCAGCCGACGCAGTTGCAGCAGGGGGGTCACCTAACGCTTTCCCAAGGACATAGTCCTTTTGTCCGCCAGATAGAATGATTCTTAGATTGCAGAACCAATTGGTGAAGTTAGACCCATTGTTTCTAAGCTTTTCCTTCTCAGCAAAAACGTTGAAGTTGAAGTTGGACTTGGCCATGTGATCTACAGTATTTGCAAGTACAATTTAGACTATGTTCATGATAAATAGTTCAACTTAATCAAATTACTAGATGAACTCCCACTAAATTCAACATCCCTCAAGTTGTTTAGTGAACACGATCCAAATTCACCACACCTAATCCGATCATCACGAGAAGAGATGTGGTTTCAATGGTGGACAACGAAGTGTCGATCATATCATTCATATGACTCATGCTTAACCTTTCGGTTCTTGTGTTCCGAGGCCATGTCTGTACATGCTAGGCTCGTCAAGTTAGACCCAAGTATTTCCGCGTGTGCAAAACTGGCTTGCACCCGTTGTATGTGAGCATAGAGTCTATATCACCCGATCATCTGTAAGATCCCTCCTTATTAAAGGAAAAGATCCCTGTGATTGCAATGCTAGTTCCTGGATCATTGCTAGCATCCACAGTTTAAGATGAAGTACACAGATACAAAGGTCGTTTATTACAGTCATTCCAGAGATAAAACATAGTCTTTTACAACTCATGGCCAAAGGCCTAGTACAAGAGTTTATGGAATATGTAAATAAACATAAGTCTTCATCTTCATGTGCCACAGGCAAGCATGTTGAGTGTAGACTCATGACTCCTATTCATCATCAGAGTAACCTGCAACATCATAAGTTACAGCCACAGAGGGTCAATACTTTGGAATAGTATTGGCAAGTGATACCTTAGTATATATTTAAGTGGACTATAATACTATATGCATTTGGCTGGTGGAGCTTAGGCTTGCATTGCTCAAAATAGATTTTTCCTTAACTTTTGAAAACACTAAGTTTTTGCTTGACAAAGTCCATCCCAAGGTATCTACCAATCAGAGACTGAAGATCCACTCCGGGCATCTACCAATCAAAGACTGAAGATCCTTTAACCCTTGTTCACCCACAAGTTTTATTTAGAAATTGGAGTGATGAGATTCTTGAAGTTTCCATGTCTTGATGCTCAAATTGTCCTTTAACCAGGGACATGGCTAAGTACTTAGGTTTTACACTCTGCAGAGGTGGTGCACTTTCCCCACAAGCCTTGGTTTCCCAAGACATGATCCTTGATAGCCTTTCCTTAGTCAAATGGACGCTCCAACCTATCAACCCATCAACCACCCTTGTCCAAGAGACTAAGTTCCGACATCCTAAGATCATGGCAGAGCCCATATTACCATGTGGTTGCACTTGAAGCTTCTCAACATTTGACAACTCAAATCTCTTTGTTCTGGGTGGCCATCCACAAGTGAGATACACAAGGTTCACAGTACCCTGGCCTTGTGTAACCACTCAACATAACCCAATCTTTCCATTCCACCCAGGTGATTCATTGACTTAGTTGTTTTGTTAAATGAAAACAAGTCCTTAGACTTAGAATATTTTTACATAGTGTGAATATATAAACCACCCTTGTTTTCTAGTAGCTAGGCTAAGCATGGCATGGCAACTTGTCCTTAGGGAATTTCCTAGCAATTCTAGCATTCTATTCTAAATAGGATTTCCCATCATTAGTTGACAAAAGTAGCATGCAAGTCCTAACAAAATATATCTAATGCAAGTATAAAATATAGGTAGGGAATATTCATGAAGATATCACTTGCCTTGGTAGTGTGGAGAGTAGCACTTGTCACAATCACAATCACTAGCAAAATCTACACACAAAGTTGTAGCATACAATTACACACATATATATACAAACAAAAGTATTATGAATGCATGCATGCATGAATCTACCAAGTGATGATTTTTGAAAACTCAACCAAGCAAGTACATGAATACAGAAGCTTAGCAAGCCACTAGTTTACCAACTAAACAAATTTTATCCCTAAACAAAAATACTAAATTAAATCTATACTCAAAAAGGCCTCAAACAAGTCTCTGCAATTTTAGCACATCTAGTGGTTACTATATGCTAAACAAAAAGGATAGGCAGAAAGGTCTTGTTTTTCTGAATCCAACGGTATAAAGTTTGCAAAAATCTAACGTGGGATTCAAAAGATATAGGCATTTGAAATCTGGATCAAAATCTGTTTTAAATTCCATTTTCAGATCTTAACCTAGCCACGCGTCTTATTCTTATTCGCCCGTACCGGTTCGCGCTGGATCGAGCTCCACAGCCGCAGGATCTAAAGGGGCAGGTGCGGCTCAGATCGCGTACCGCTTCGGGGTTAAATGGATCTATCCTAGCGCTACGATGCAGATCTAACGGCTGCTACTTCTCTGGCCAAGAACTGGCGGCGGAGCGGCGGCTACCGGCGGCGGAATCGTCGGTCGATGATGTTGCCGATGATCACGGGCGAGGAGAAGGAGGAGTGGCTTACCGGGCTCGGGAGGTCACTGGCGAAGCTTGTCGTACTCATGCGGTTGGTCAGGCGCTCGAACGCACGGCTGCTATTCCTCACGGAGTTAAATGGCGGCGTCGGGTGGTCGTCGGGGGCGTCGGTGTGGATCACCCAAGGCATAGCGAGGACACGGTTAGATTCACCGAGTCGAGGCAGTAGTGAGCATGAACTAGGAGGCGCGGTGATGCGGACTTACCACTGGAGTTCGCCGGAGTTCGTGCAGACGTCGGTGGCGACTAGTCGATGATGTTGCCGGAGCTACGGTCCATGCGAGAGCAAACGGAATGTGTTAAAAGAAGCGCAGAGACTCACTGAATCAGTTTGCAAGAACGAGAGGCAGAGGGGAGCTCTGGACTCACCGGAATTCGCCGGCGCGGTCGTCGGAGACGGCGGGGTTTCAGAGAGCAATACTCGCAGCCTGGTGGCGCTCTGGGTTCGGGGTTTGTGTGAGAAGAGCGAGGAGACAGAGGGGATTCTTATAGCCTGGTCACGAGCGGGAATTACTCGGCCAATAACTCGAATTGACACCGCGAATTTAAACACAGAAACGCTCGCGTTGATTTGGGGATGAACGGGTCGTGCGGGTGGAGACGACGGTGACGTGGAGAAGGCACTTTGTCGGCGAGGCCTGGAGTGCAGGTGGGGTCTGCCTGTCAGTGTCTGTCTGCGTGGGCTCGCACGTGAGAGAAGTAAAAGGAGGTCCCCGGGTGGGCTTGCTGGGCTCGATCTGCTGCTGGGCCGGATTCTGGCCGCGCGGCCTTTTTCCTTTGTTAAGTCTTTTTCTTTTTCTAAATTCATTTTCTGGATAGAATTTGATATGAATTCAAATCCTTTTGAATTCAAACTTCTTTGGGGATTTTTGCAGGGTTCTGTGGGTTCAAAAATGAGTCAGATGACCATGTGGTTACTAGCAAGGCTTGGTCAAGCTTGGGTCTTTGAAATAAACAGAGGCTTTGTCTCTTTGCAAATATTTGGAATAGGGCTTAGAAAATATTTCTAAATCTTGAATCTTGGGTCAAAAGCTTCTCCTAGCTTTTCCAACCATGGAGGCAATCAAACAAGTTCATAGACAATCAAATCCCAAAGGGTGATGGCCATTTGAGATAAATTGCCCACATGAAATCATAGCCAAAGTGTATGCCTCTAAATGATTTTGAGAAAAACCCTATATGAATGAATGATGCAAAGATGATATGAATGAGTTTTTGAAACATGATTTTTAGGGATGTTACAAATCTAACCCCCTTAAAATGAATCTCGCCCTCGAGATTCGGATTGGCTAGCAAATAGGTGAGGGTGGTCTTTCCGAAGATCATCTTCTCTTTCCCATGTTGCTTCTTCTTCGGAATGATGATTCCATTGTACCTTGCAAAACTTGATAGTCTTTGTTCTCGTGACTCTTTCTGTGGTTTCAAGTATCTTGACAGGCTTTTCTTCATAGGTGAGATCACTTTCTAGTTGAACTTGTTCCAAAGATATGGTGTCTTTCAAAGATGTTTCTTCCATTTCTGGGTGACATTTCTTGAGCTGGCTCACATGAAAAACATTATGGACTGCTAGTAAAGATCTTTGGCGATTCGATTTCATATGCAGCTTCTCCCTTGCGACTTAAAATATTGAATGGTCCCACATATCTTGGTGCTAACTTTCCTTTGACTCCAAATCTTTTTACTCCACGAAGTGGTGATACTCTTAAGATAAGCTCTATCCCCAACTTCGTAAGTGACTTCTCTACGCTTAGCATCTGCGTAGCTTTTCTGTCGAGACTGCGCTATCTTCAATCTGTCTCTAACCAATTTGACCTTTTCTTCGGCGTCTTTGATAAGGTCTGGTCCAAACAAACTTCTTTCTTCCACACCATTCCATAGCAATGGGGTGGTACACTTTCTTCCGTATAGAAACTCAAATGGTGCCATCCCAATACTAGATTGGTGACTGTTGTTGTACGAGAATTCTGCGTAAGGCAGACTTTCATCCCAACTTGCTCCATAGTCCAGGGCACATGCCCTCAACATGTCTTCAAGAATTTGATTAGTCCTTTCTGTTTGTCCATCAGTTTGAGGATGAAAGCGATGCTGAATTCCAACCTCGTTCCTAGAGATTCATGAAGTCTCCAAAAGTGAGAAGTGAATTGAGTTCCTCTATCGGACACAATACTCTTAGGTACACCGTGGAGGCATACAATTTGCTCATGTAGATTTTGGCTAACTTTGCTTGGTATAAGTTGTCTTCTGGGTATAAAATGAGCCACTTTAGTTAGGCGATCTACTACTACCCATATGGAATCATACCCTGACCTGGTCCTTGGTAATCCAGTAATGAAATCCATACCAATATTTTCCCACTTCCATTCAGGAATAGGCATTGGTTGAAGCAAACCTGCTGGTTTCTGATGCTCCGCTTTCACTCTACTACACACGTCACACAAGGCAATGTGTTCGGCGATGTCCCTTTTAAGATTGTTCCACCAAAATCTTTCTTTCATATCCATATACATTTTGGTGTTTCCCGGGTGAATAGAATACGGAGAGTTATGGGCTTCTTGCAGAATCAGTTTCCGCATTTCCGGATCTTGTGGAACACAAATACGTTTCTCGTGCCATAAAGTACCTTGTTCGTCCATATGGAAACTTTTAGCTTTCCCTTGGCTAATCTTTTCCTTAATCTCTTCGATTTCTTTATCCGTCTTTTGGGCTTCTTTAATCTTATCCAACAGAGTGGGTTGAACATCCAAAGACATGAGATGTCCTTCTGGCACTATCTCCAACCTGAGTTCCTTGAATTGCTTACACAAATTATCAGGCAATTCACCTTTGGTAAGACCATTTACAAACGCCTTACGACTTAGAGCATCTGCTACTACATTTGCTTTACCGGGGTGGTATTGCAAACTCAAGTCGTAATCCTTGATAAGTTCTAGCCATCTTCTTTGTCTCATATTGATCTCCTTCTGGGTGAAGATATATTTCAAACTCTTATGGTCGGTGAACACTTCACAATGTTTTCCCAAAAGGTAATGTCTCCATGTTTTGAGTGCATGGACAACAGCGGCTAACTCTAAATCATGAGTAGGATAATTTACTTCATGAGTTTTGAGTTGTCTCGAGGCATAAGCCACAACTTTTCCGCCTTGCATAAGTACGGCTCCTAATCCTTGATGCGAAGCATCACAATACACTTGGAAATCCTTTTCCAAATCTGGTAAACCTGAGTGTCGACACAAGTCTCTTCTTTAATTCTTGAAAGCTGAGTTCACATCCTTCAGACCAAGCAAATTTCTTATCTTTCTTTAACAATTCAGTCATTGGTTTAGCAACCTTAGAAAAATTTTCAATGAACCTTCTGTAGTAACCTGCTAACCCAAGGAAACTACGTACCTCTTTTACATTCTTAGGAGATTCCCATTACATTACTTGAAACCTTAGCAGGATCAATGCTACACCATCCTTTGTCATAACATGACCAAGAAATCCAACTTCCTCTAACCAAAACTCACACTTGCTGAATTTGGCATAAAGTTTATGTTCCCTTAGTTTCTCAAGTATCAAGCGTAGATGTCTTTCATGTTCTTCCTTGCTCTTGGAGTAGACTAAGATGTCATCGATGAAAACGACAACGAACTTGTCGAGAAATTCCATGAACACTTTGTTCATCATATTCATGAAGTATCTTTGAGCGTTGGTTAATCCAAAAGGCATCACGGTGTACTCATACAATCCATACCTTGTGGTAAATGCTGTTTTAGGTATGTCTTGCTCTCTTATCTTGAGTTGAAAATAGCGACCGAAGGTCAATCTTTGAGAACACACAAGCTCCTTCTAGCTGATCAAACAAGTCATTGATTCTTGGCAAAGGATATTTGTTCTTGATGGTTACCTCGTTGAGAGAAGCGGTAATCTATGCATAGTCTTTGGGTTCTATCTCTCTTTCTCTGAACAAAACTGGAGCTCCCAAGATGAAGAACTTGGCTGGATGAATCCTTTACGCAATTGTTCTCCAAGTTGTTTCTTGAGTTCCTTAAGTTCGTCAATGACATTTTATAAGGCCTTTTGCCCTTGGTCCGAACACGGTACCAATTCTATTATAAATTCCACATCTCTATCTGGTGGCATTCTGTAATTCTTAGGAACACATCAGGATACTCACACAATTGGCACCATGTCCATGCTAACCCCTTAAGAGAATTTAGCTTACTCCTTTAGATTTAAAATTGGACTTAAATGTTATCCTCTTACTGCGGGGTTGTTGTGAGTGAAATTGTGCGATTTGCACAATCTAGTACTCCCTCATACTTAGCCATCCAATCCATTCCCAAAATTACATCCAATCCTTGGGAATTTAGAATTATTAGGTTTATTGGAAACTTATGTTTTCCGATCTCTATGACTAGATCCCGGCATCCAAGACTCACTATCATATCCCCTCCCGGAGAGCTAACTTTTATCGAACACCCAATGTTTTCAGATGCAAACCCATTTCTTTCGACAAATGCTTTAGATATGAATGAATGAGATGCACCAGTGTCAAAGAGTACAAATGCTGAGATGGAATTGAGTCTGAACTTACCAGCAACGGCATCAGGTTCTTCATAGACTTCCTCCACATTGATGTGGTTAACCTGTCCTTTCTGAAAAGGAGTGGGTGTGTTCGGTCCTTCAACGTTCTTCTCGGGCACTCATTAGCATAATGCCCCACTTCTTGCATTTGAAGCATTCAACTGTTGTTGTCCTTCTTAGGTTGACTTCCACTTCCACTTCCACTTCCACTATGGTGGCTCTTATATCCATTCTTGTGGTTCTTGTACTTATCATTGTCATGATGCGATGATGCTTGTTGTCATGACGGTTGTGGTTGTGGTGCTTGTTAAACTTCCCATGCTTGTGGGATCACAGTGACACTATCATCATAGTGTGATCGTTTATAATCTGATCGAGCTATGCTTGTCGGAGTGTTTCCTCTTTCTACTCTCAACTTGCTTCATTTTATTCTCCACAATAACAGCCTTGTCACTGGTGATAAGTTGGAACATATGCTCTGATACATTTGATTTAGCTCATCATTCAAGCCTTCTAGAAACTTTTCCTTCCTTTTGGCATCGGTGTCAACCTCATCCGTGCATAGCGCGGATTGTTGAACTCTTGATGTATTCAGCCACTGTGGTGGCTACTTCAGTTGTGAAATTCCTTCTTTTTCAGGCTCATCATACCTGGTGAGATATGAGTGGTAATGAAATCCATCTTCAAAGATAGCCCAAGTCACCTCATCAATAGGCGTGGTAATCTGAAGTTGTCCCACCATGCGGCTGGTCCTTCCAACAGATGTCTTTGCAAACCTGACCTTTTCAGCATCTGTGCATCCTCGGTCACTAAGTCTTTGTTCACGAGCGTAGCCAATCATTGGCCACCATGGGATCGATCGTTCTGAAAACTTAGCCGGCCTCGACGCGAAATCTGGTGAGCATATCAAAACACGGAGGGTTGTTGTTGTTATTGTTGTTGTTGTTATTGGGATTGGGGTTGTTGTTGTTGTTCAGTTACGGATGAACGTCGTCATCATTTGCATAATTGTGTTTGCGCATTCATCATTTGTTGCATTTCGGGGTAATGTTGGGGTTGGGGTTGGTGTTTGCGACGGGAGGCATCATGGTTTATTCATATAGAGATAAGAATGAGATACCCTTACATGATTTATGCACAATACATTACACAAGCAAACACATAGCAAGCAACACTAGGATAAAAGCTAAACAACAAGATAACAAAAAGTCTCAAAGTGGCAAGCCATCCACATGTCGGATGGTCCAACAATAAGTTCATAAATAACAAGTGCGGTAAATAAAGATAATCGAGTAGTCAAATCTACTAAATGCATCAATCTCCTCCTTGACAAAGGTAAGACCTGCGTTCTCCATAGCGGTCTTGTTCTACTCGATGGTAGTGGTCAAAGAGTCGACCGTGGCCTTGAGATCCCTCTACTGGGAACGAAGCCTCACAATCACTGTCTCCTGCTGCTCTAACTCGCATTCCTTGGACTGCGGTTCCTCGGTCATATCACGAATCCTCTTGTTCCTATCCCGGACACGCTTCTCTTGACTCTTGAACTTACGGTCTTGGGTCTCGAACTTCGTCTCCATCTCCTTGACTATCTCGTCTGCTGGCGAAGAGCTTGTCCTTCTCATGAAGCTGCACTGAGCTTCATTACTAAGCATGACGTTGGTCCTATCGGTATCCACGTGCCTAATAAGAGTCTCTAAGTCACGGAGGTACAGGCGTATCGGCTCTCTTTGTGACCCTTGAGTCGTCCTCAAAGTCAATGGACTCTCCGTCATCATCTCGCCTTCCGAAGGCGTGGAAGTGAGTGCCTCTAACCTGTCGGGAGTGACGTCCTAACAGTCGTCCTATCAGATCCTGCATGACAACCTCCATGCCTCTCTCCCTGTCATCGTGCATAAGCTTGAAGACGATGGCCTCCGTAGTAGGCTCTGCCTGGCGTCCTGGCTGGTTCACCTTGAAGCCCCAAAGGTCCTTCCTCTCAAACTTGGTGAGTGGGTGCCGTAATGATAGGAAGAGGGAGATCGAGTAAAGTAGTAAGCTCTACGATACGAGGACCAAAAGCAGGTAACTGAAACTCCTCAACAGTGCTGATGGCAATAGGCATCTATTTATAAGATTGAAAAGTTAGAACAACACAATTTAAGATAAACAAGACAAACATTCAAACACATTCTTGGAACACACAATTCACTCAAGTCATGCATACATAAATCTATTACATCAACCAAGGTTCAAACTTATTTAAGGTCTTATTTTGGAAAATAAGGTGATAGGTGGTGGTCAACTAACGAAGTGCGCTTACAATCCTATCTCATTGGATCTGGTGGCTAACACAATGTTCCTAGTGGCAATCACCCTATCTTGTTCACATGCTTCTATCACTAAGTCTATAATATCTCCTCTTAAAGATTGGTTGGTGACTTCCAACTCTTGGGTATGTTCCTTCTCTTTCTCCAAGTCCTTTTGGAGGTTGAGCATCCTGCACTTGACTCTAGCACTGAGTTCTTTGATAGTCTTCCAAGCTGCTTCTTTTGCTGACTCAAAGAATGTGGTGTGCATAAAAGTGTTGGTGTACATGCAGAAGCCTTTTTATTTGTGGTTGTCTTCCTTGTTCTTGTACAAGTGAAGTTGCACCCAATATTCCACTCCATCCTCCATTCTTTGGAAAGCCCTTGTACAGCCTGCACCATGTACTCCCATGGTTTCCATGAGGTCCTTGAGAATCTTGGGAAACTGTCTCACACTCCAAGGTCATGGTCATGAGTGGTCCTTTCTTCACGCCGTTGACGGAGTTCATCTACAAATAGAGATGAGAAGAAGAAGATTAGAAAAGTTCTGAGAAGAATAGACAAGTGTAGAAGAAGTTAAATTTTTCCTTAGTGGTTTCCAATCCTAGGGTCATAATCCTACAGGCAACACGGTGCTCGATACCATCTGTAAGATCCCTCCTTATTAAAGGAAAAGATCCTGTGATTGCAATGCTAGTCCACGGATCATTGCTAGCATCCACAGTTTAAGATGAAGTACACAGATACAAAGGTCGTTTATTACAGTCATTCGGAGATAAAACATAGTCTTTTACAACTCATGGCCAAAGGCCTAGTACAAGAGTTTATGGAATATGTAAATAAACATAAGTCTTCATCTTCATGTGCCACGAGCAAGCATGTTGAGTGTAGACTCATGACTCCTATTCATCATCGAGTAACCTGCAACATCATAAGTTACAGCCCACGGAGGGTCAATACTTTGGAATAGTATTGGCAAGTGATACCTTAGTATATATTTAAGTGGACTATAATACTATATGCATTTGGCTGGTGGAGCTTAGGCTTGCATTGCTCAAAATAGATTTTTCCTTAACTTTTGAAAACACTAAGTTTTTGCTTGACAAAGTCCATCCCAAGGTATCTACCAATCGGAGAAGATCCACTCCGGGCATCTACCAATCAAAGACTGAAGATCCTTTAACCCTTGTTCACCCACAAGTTTTATTTAGAAATTGGAGTGATGAGATTCTTGAAGTTTCCATGTCTTGATGCTCAAATTGTCCTTTAACCAGGGACATGGCTAAGTACTTAGGTTTTACACTCTGCAGAGGTGGTGCACTTTCCCCACAAGCCTTGGTTTCCCAAGACATGATCCTTCAGTAGCCTTTCCTTAGTCAAATGGACGCGCTCCAACCTATCAACCCATCTACCACCTTGTCCAAGAGACTAAGTTCCAGCATCCTAAGATCATGGCAGAGCCCATATTACCATGTGGTTGCACTTGAAGCTTCTCAACATTTGACAACTCAAATCTCTTTGTTCCTGGGTGGCCATCCACAAGTGAGATACACAAGGTTCACCAGTACCCCTGGCCTTGTGTAACCACTCAACATAACCCAATCTTTCCATTCCACCCAGGTGATTCATTGACTTAGTTGTTTTGTTAAATGAAAACAAGTCCTTAGACTTAGAATATTTTTACATAGTGTGAATATATAAACCACCCTTGTTTTCTAGTAGCTAGGCTAAGCATGGCATGGCAACTTGTCCTTAGGGAATTTCCTAGCAATTCTAGCATTCTATTCTAAATAGGATTTCCCATCATTAGTTGACAAAAGTAGCATGCAAGTCCTAACAAAATATATCTAATGCAAGTATAAAATATAGGTAGGGAATATTCATGAAGATATCACTTGCCTTGGTAGTGTGGAGAGTAGCACTTGTCACAATCACAATCACTAGCAAAATCTACACACAAAGTTGTAGCATACAATTACACACATATATATACAAACAAAAGTATTATGAATGCATGCATGCATGAATCTACCAAGTGATGATTTTTGAAAACTCAACCAAGCAAGTACATGAATACAGAAGCTTAGCAAGCCACTAGTTTACCAACTAAACAAATTTTATCCCTAAACAAAAATACTAAATTAAATCTATACTCAAAAAGGCCTCAAACAAGTCTCTGCAATTTTAGCACATCTAGTGGTTACTATATGCTAAACAAAAAGGATAGGCAGAAAGGTCTTGTTTTTCTGAAGCCAAGGTATAAAGTTTGCAAAAATCTAACGTGGGATTCAAAAGATATAGGCATTTGAAATCTGGATCAAAATCTGTTTTAAATTCCATTTTCAGATCTTAACCTAGCCACGCGTCTTATTCTTATTCGCCCGTACCGGTTCGCGCTGGATCGAGCTCCACAGCCGCAGGATCTAAAGGGGCAGGTGCGGCTCAGATCGCGTACCGCTTCGGGGTTAAATGGATCTATCCTAGCGCTACGATGCAGATCTAACTACTTCTACTCGCCAAGAACTGGCGGCGGGCGCGGCTACCGGCGGAATCGTCGGTCGATGATGTTGCCGGCGATGCACGGCGAGGGAGAAGGAGGAGTGGCTTACCGGGCTCGGGAGGTCACGGCGAAGCTTGTCGATTTCGCGGTTGGTCAAGGCGCCGGGCACGGCTGCTATTCCTCACCGGAGTTCGTGGCGGCGTCGGGTGGTCGTCGGGGACGTCGCTGTGGATCACCCCAAGGCATGACGAGGACACGGTTAGATTCACCGAGTCGAGACGAAGTAGTGAGCATGAACTAGGAGGCGCAGGGCGGTCTGGACTTACCACTGGAGTTCGCCGGAGTTCGTGCAGACGTCGGTGGCGACTAGTCGATGATGTTGCCGGAGCTACGGTCCATGCGAGAGCAAACGGAATGTGTTAAAAGAAGCGTGAGACTCCGAATCAGTTTGCAAGAACGAGAGGCAGAGGGGAGCTCTGGACTCACCGGAATTCGCCGGCGCGGTCGTCGGAGACGGCGGGGTTTCAGAGAGCAATACTCGCAGCCTGGTGGCGCTCTGGGTTCGGGGTTTGTGTGAGAAGAGCGAGGAGACAGAGGGGATTCTTATAGCCTGGTCACGAGCGGGAATTACTCGGCCAATAACTCGAATTGACACCGCGAATTTAAACACGAAGCGCCGCGTTGATTTGGGGATGAACGGTCGTGCGGGTGGAGACGACGGTGGCGTGGAGAAGGCCCGCTGTCGAGGCCTGGAGTGCGGAGTGGGGTCTGCACTGCTGTCTGTCTGCGTGGGCTCGCACGTGAGAGAAGTAAAAGGAGGTCCCCGGGTGGGCTTGTTGGGCTCGATCTGCTGCTGGGCCGGATTCTGGCCGCGCGGCCTTTTTCCTTTGTTAAGTCTTTTTCTTTTTCTAAATTCATTTTCTGGATAGAATTTGATATGAATTCAAATCCTTTTGAATTCAAACTTCTTTGGGGATTTTTGCAGGTTACGTGGGTTCAAAATGAGTCAGATGACCATGTGGTTACTAGCAAGGCTTGGTCAAGCTTGGGTCTTTGAAATAAACAGAGGCTTTGTCTCTTTGCAAATATTTGGAATAGGGCTTAGAAAATATTTCTAAATCTTGAATCTTGGGTCAAAAGCTTCTCCTAGCTTTTCCAACCATGGAGGCAATCAAACAAGTTCATAGACAATCAAATCCCAAAGGGTGATGGCCATTTGAGATAAATTGCCCACATGAAATCATAGCCAAAGTGTATGCCTCTAAATGATTTTGAGAAAAACCCTATATGAATGAATGATGCAAAGATGATATGAATGAGTTTTTGAAACATGATTTTTAGGGATGTTACATCATCACGTGATGCTTGGACACGACGAACTTTCACAACGGTGCATACTTGGGGAGAACACAATTTTTATCTTGATCTTTAAGTGAGGAATCATCTTATAGTGCTACCGTCGCGATCTAACCATAATAAGATACATAAAAGGATAAACATCACATGCATATAACTTTATGTGACATGGTATAGCCAATCTTCGCGCAATGATCTCCATCTTGTGCGTTCCGGCATGATCTCCATCACTCCACCATGATTGCCTCCACCACGAATAGCAACTACAACTATTGCTAACTACTTAGCGATAAAGTAAAGCTATTACATGGAGTATAAGAAGTTGACTCGCAGGTCATACACAATGATAAAGACAACCATATGGCTCCTGCCGATTGTGTACTCATCGACATGCAAGTCGTGAAACATTACAAAACATGATCATCGCATACAATATACACATCACATCTTGGGCCATACCATATCACAGAAAACACTCCCTGCAAAAACAAGTTAGACGCCTCTACTTTGTTGTTGCATGTTTTACGTGGCTTATGGGAGTAGATGCTAAGAACGATTCTTACCTACGGAAAGCCACAACGGTGATATTATGGTTGCCAAACTCCGGTGTTAATCCCATGACAACTATAGTGAGAGAAACTGACATCCACCAGCCGCATGTGTGGAACAAGCCACACGTCAAGTGCGGAGCCGGTCTCGCGAACGACGTCGCGTAAGGTTGGCCTGGACCGCTTCAATCTCACTATCCTGCGTCATAAGAAGAACACAAACAAGAGGCTTGCAACAGAAAACATCAACGCCCGCAACAACCATGTTGCGTTCTACTCGTGAAACACATCTACGCATAGATCTAGCTCTGATACCACTGAAGGGTTTCGCGGCATAGTAAATCAAAATTTTCTACGGATGTGAACAGAGGGAAAGCCAAGATCTAATCTAGGAGATGCAAACAACGAGAGAGATTGGATTAGATCTTCATACCCTTGAAGATTCGTGACGGAACGTTCATCGGAACGTGGGTGATGTAGTCGTACTCGCTTCTCCTCCTCGCGATCCGATCCGATCTAGCACCACAAGTGGCGGTGCCTCCGTGAGATGCACACGTGCAGCACCTCGACGTCTCCTCCTTCCTTGTACCAGCAAGTATGGTGGAGAGATAGATTGGATCTACAACACGACGGCGTGGTGTATATGGTGGAGAATTTCTGCAGCAGGGCTTCGCCTACAAGCAGTCGGGAGGGAGAGAGGAGGGCAGCAGGGCGGCTAGGGTTGGAGGGGAAGGTGTGGGGGGTTGGTGCGCCCCCACCCCTCTTTATATAGATGGGGGGCGCAGCCCTAGCCCCTCCCCCAAGCCCAAACCGGCGGCCCCAAAGGATAAGGAGTGGGGGGCAATGAAACCCCCCTTCTAGAAGCTCTATCTCGAGTTTAAACCCTCTTTGGCCGGCTGGGCCCTATAGGGCCTTGTGCCCCTGGCCCAATGCGGCCAGGGCACTCCCTCAGGCCCATGCCCCCTCCCGGAAGGTGTGGCCACGTTGTCCCCCTTCCGGAAGGTTCTAGAAGCTTTCGGTACAATACCGACTAACCCGGAACAATTCCGAACTCCAAAAACTGCACTGCCTTATATGAATCTTATTCTCCGGACCACTCCGGAACCTCTCGTGATGTCCCGGATCCCATCCGAGACTCCGAACAAAAACTCATAAACCAATTATCCAATCTATCCTAGCGTCGAGACACATTAAGTGTGTGACCCTGCGGGTTCGAGAATATGCAGACATGATCTTCTATCAATAATCAACAGCGGGGCCTGGAAACCCATATTGACTCCCACACATTCATCGATGATCATATCGGATGAACAACAATGCCAGGATTCAATCAATCCCATATATATATTCCCTTCGTCTCGCGATATTTTACTTTCCCGAGATTCGATCGTCGCTACCTTCATACCTAGTTCAATCTCGTTCACAGCAAGTACTTTACTCGTTCCGTAATCCGATATCACTTTGTGATTAACTCCTTAACCACATGCTTGCAAGCGGTGTTGATATCGATTAAAAGTGGGCCAAGTATATCTCTCCGACTTGGGAGGGACAAATCCCATCTCGATACATACAACCCAACAGATACTTTCCGATCACCTGAGAGACACCTTTATGACCACCCTCTCATAGGATGACGTTTGATGACCTCAAAGCTTTCTTCCGATACCAGGGAGTTGTATTATCTCATGGTCTAAGGAATACAATATTTGACATAAGAAAAGCCAAAAGACGAACACGATGACACGATCTAATTGCTTCGCTTAGTTTGGGTCTGTCCACCATATCATTATCCCAATGATATGATCTCATTATTAATTGACAACTCATGCCCATGGTTAGGAAACCTTAACCATCATTAATCAATGAGCTAGTCCATAGAGGCATACTAGGGACACGGCGTTGTTCACAAACCACACAAGTATTAAAGTTTCCGCTTAATACAATTCTAGCATGGAATATAAACATTATCATGAACAAGAATTATAATAATAACATCTTTATTATTGCCTCTAGGGCATAATTCCAACAGTCTCCCACTTGCACTAGAGTCAATAATCTAGTTTACATTTGGCAACAATCTCACACCCATGGCACTGAGGTGCTGATCATGTTTTGCATGCGGAAGAGGTTTAGTCAACGGATCTGCGACATTCAGATCTGTATGCACTTTGCTAATCTTCAGATCTCCATCTGCTATATAATCTCGGATTATATGAAACTTGCGGTTGATATGCTTGGTCTTTGGATGATATCTTGGTTCCTTAGCGAGTGCTATGGCGCCAGTGTTGTCACACAATATCTCCAGTGGGTCCAATGCACTTGGAACCACGCCAAGCTCGATGATGAAGTTCTGATCCAAACTCCTTCACTTGGCCTTCGCAGCAGCCATGTATTCCGCTTCTACTGTAGATCCCGCGATCACGCTTTACTTGCAGCTTCTCCAGCTCACAGCTCCGCCATTCAAAATATACACGTATCCTGTCTGAGATTTAGAATCATCCTTGTCGGTGTCAAAACTAGCATCGACGTAACCTTTTACGACAAGCTGTTCATCACCCCCATAGACTAAGAACATTTCTTTAGTCCTATTTAGGTACTTTAGGATGTTCTTCACGGCTGTCCAGTGTTCCACTCCTGGATCACTTTGATATCTACTCGTCAAACTAAGAGCATTGGACACATCCGGTCTAGTACACAGCATGGCATACATGATGGAACCTATGGCCGAGGCATAAGGCACTTTGCTCATAGCTTCCCTATCATTTACTGTAGGCTGGACCGAGCCTTGCTCAATATCTTACGACAACATAGGCCTTGAACCTTTCTTTGCCTTATCCATTCTGAACCTTTTCGAACTTTGTCTAGGTATGTACCGGCTTAAAGCTATCGAGCGTCTTTGTCTATCTCTATAGATTTTGATGCCCAATATATAAGCACTTCACCTAGGTCTTTCATTGAAAACACTTGTTCAAATAACTCTTCACATCGTTAAGCATGTTGATGTCATTTCCAATAATCAATATGTCATCCACATATAGTACCGTAAACGCCACCGAGCTCCCACTCACTTTCTTGTAGATGCAAGCTCAGTAGCAATTTGGAACAAATCCAAAGCTCTTGATCACTTGATCAAAGCGAAGGTTCCAACTCCGAGATGCTTGCTTGATCCATAAATGGAGCTGAAGTTTGCATACTTTATCGGCATCCTTAGGATCGACAAAACCTTCGGGTTGCATCATATACAACTCTTCATCAATGTTGACATTGAGGAACGTAGTCTTGACATCCATCTGCCATATTTCATAATCATGAAACGCAACAATTGCTAATAAAATCCGAATGGACTTAAACATCGCTACGGGAGAGAAAGTCTCACCGTAGTCAACACCTTGAACTTGTCGAAAACCTTTTGCGACAAGCCGTGCTTTATAGACGGTAACATTACCATCCGTCCGTTTTCTTCTTGAAGACCCATTTGCACTCAACGGCCTTTCGATCGCTAGGAGGGTCCACCAAAGTCCATACTTGGTTTTCGCTCATGGATCCCAATTTGGATTTCATGGCTTCTAGCCATTTCTCAGAGTTTGGGCTCATCATCGCTTCCTCATAGTTCGTAGGTTCACTGTCTTCTACTAACAAGACAGTCAAGACAGGGTTGCCGTACCACTCAGGAGGGGCACGCGCGACCTTGTCGACTGCGACGTTCGAGAGCATCGTCCGAAGCTTCATGATCCTTGTCATTAGCTTCCTCTATTGTTGGTGCAGGTGGCACTGGAACAATTTCAGGTGCTGCGCTACTCTCCAATTCAAGAGAAGGTTCAATAACCTCGTCAAGCTCTACTTTCCTCCCACTCACTTCTTTCGAGAGAAACTCCTTCTCAAGAAAGGAACCGTTCTTTGCGACAAACACTTTGCCTTCGGTTCTATGATAGAAGGTATACCCAATAGTTTCCTTAGGGTATCCTATGAAGACGCATTTCTCCGCTTTGGGTTCGAGCTTGTCCGGCATCAACTTCTTGACGTAAGCCAGATCCCCAAACTTTAAGAAACGACAACTTAGGTTTAGCACCAAACCACAGTTCATACGGTGTCGTCTCAACGGATTTAGATGGAGCCCTATTTAAAGTGAATGCAGCGGTTTCTAATGCATAACCCCAAAATGATAACGACAAATCAGTAAGAGACATCATCGATCGGACCATATCTAATAGGGTTCGATTCCGGCGTCCAGACACACCATTGCGCTGTGGTGTTCCGGGTGGCGTGAGCTGTGAAACGATTCCACTTGCTTTAAGATGCGTGAGAAAATCATAACTCAAATATTCACCTCCACAATCGGATCGTAGAAACTTAATCTTTCTGTTATGATGGTTCTCCACTTCATTCTGAAATTCCTTGAACTTTTCAAATGTTTCAGATTTATGTTTCATTAAATAGATATACCCATATCTACTTAAGTCATCGGTAAAAGTGAGAAAATAGCGATATCCACCGCGCGTCGAAACACTCATCGGTCCGCATACATCGATATGTATGATTTCCAACAAGTCCGTTGCTCGCTCCATCATACTGGAGAACGGGGTTTTGATCATCTTGCCCATGAGGCATGGTTCGCATGTGTCAAATGATTCAAAATCAAGAGACTCCAAAAGTCCATCAGAATGGAGTTTCTTCATGCGCTTTACACCAATATGACCTAGACGACAGTGCCACAAATAAGTAGTATTATCACTATCTACTTTGCATCTCTTAGCCTCAATGTTTTGGATGTGTGTTTCATCCCTTTCGAGATTTAGAAGAAATAAACCATTCACAAGAGGTGCATGACCATAAAAGATGTTACTCATATAAATAGAACAACCATTATTCTCCGATTTAAATGAATAACCGTCTTGCAATAAACACGATCCAGAAATAATGTTCATGCTCAACGCAGGCACATAATAACATTTATTAAGGTTTAAAACTAATCCCGAAGGTAAAACTAAGGAGAGCGTGGCGACGGCCATCACATCAACTCTTGATCCGTTGCCAACGCGCATCGTCACCAAATCCCTCGCAAGCCGCCGTCTATTCCATAGCTCCTGCTTCGAGTTACAAATATTAGCAACTGAACCGGTATCAAATACCCAGGCACTACAACGAGGGCTAGTAAGGAAAACATCAATAACATGTATATCAAATATACCTTTGATGGTGCCAGCCTTCTTGTCCGCTAAGTACTTGACGATTCGCTTCGATGACCCTTGTCCTTGCAATAGAAGCACTCGATGTCCGGCTTGGGACTAGACTGAGCTTCTTCTCAGCGAGGGCATTAACTGTCACGCCCTTCTTGAAGGGCTTCTTTGCTCCTTACCTTTCTTAAAGGTGGGCTTGTTGACCATCAACACATGATTATCCTTTTGATGTCCACTTCCGCCTTCAGCTTTGCGAAGAGCTCGGTGATCGATCGATGGAACCAATATGATTGTGAGTCACTACAAAACTTTTGTAGCTGGGAGGAGTGATTGCGAACCTGTCAATCTTGAGCTCCTCTGGAATCGTGCATTCCAGTTGCTCAAGGCGTTGAGTGTAGCCTGTCATCTTAATGGCGTGCTCACTAACGGAACTCCCTTCCTCCATCTTGCAGTTAAAGAACTTCTCAGAGATCTCATATCTCTCAGAACGGGCCTGAGTCTGAAACATGGTTTTCAACTCTTCGAGAATCTCAAAGCGCCCGGGATAGTCTTCAAAACGATTTTGAAGTTCCGGTTCCATAGCAAACAACATGGTGCTCTTAATCACACCATAATCATCTTTACGCTGACGATAGACAGCTTTCTCATCAGCGGTAGTTGCGTGAGGGGTCACCTAACGCTTTCCCAAGGACATAGTCCTTTTGTCTGCCAGATAGAATGATTCTTAGATTGCAGAACCAATTGGTGAAGTTATACCCATTGTTTCTAAGCTTTTCCTTCTCAGCAAAAACGTTGAAGTTGAAGTTGGACTTGGCCATGTGATCTACAGTATTTGCAAGTACAATTTAGACTATGTTCATGATAAATAGTTCAACTTAATCAAATTACTAGATGAACTCCCACTAAATTCAACATCCCTCAAGTTGTTTAGTGAACACGATCCAAATTCACCACACCTAATCCGATCATCACGAGAAGAGATGTGGTTTCAATGGTGGACAACGAAGTGTCGATCATATCATTCATATGACTCATGCTTAACCTTTCGGTTCTTGTGTTCCGAGGCCATGTATGTACATGCTAGGCTCGTCAAGTTAGACCCAAGTATTTCCGCGTGTGCAAAACTGGCTTGCACCCGTTGTATGTGAGCGTAGAGTCTATATCACCCGATCATCACGTGATGCTTGGACACGCATTTAACTTTAGCGGTGCATACTTGGGGAGAACACAATTTTTATCTTGATCTTTAAGTGAGGAATCATCTTATAGTGCTACCGTCGCGATCTAAGCATAATAAGATACATAAAAGGATAAACATCACATGCATATAACTTTATGTGACATGGTATAGCCAATCTTCGCGCAATGATCTCCATCTTGTGCGTTCCGGCATGATCTCCATCACTCCACCATGATTGCCTCCACCACGAATAGCAACTACAACTATTGCTAACTACTTAGCGATAAAGTAAAGCTATTACATGGAGTATAAGAAGTTGACTCGCAGGTCATACACAATTATAAAGACAACCATATGGCTCCTGCCGGTTGTGTACTCATCTACATGCAAGTCGTGAAACATTACAAAACATGATCATCGCATACAATATACACATCACATCTTGGGCCATACCATATCACAGAAAACACTCCCTGCAAAAACAAGTTAGACGCCTCTACTTTGTTGTTGCATGTTTTACGTGGCTTATGGGAGTAGATTCTAAGAACGATTCTTACCTACGGAAAGCCACAACGGTGATATTATGGTTGCCAAACTCCGGTGTTAATCCCATGACAACTATAGTGAGAGAAACTGACATCCACCAGCCGCATGTGTGGAACAAGCCACACGTCAAGTGCGGAGGTCTCATGACGGCGTCGCGTAAGGTTGGCCTGGACCGCTTCAATCTCACTATCCCGCGTCATAAGAAGAACACAAACAAGAGGCTTGCAACAGAAAACATCAACGCCCGCAACAACCATGTTGCGTTCTACTCGTGAAACACATCTACGCATAGATCTAGCTCTGATACCACTGAAGGGTTTCGCGGCATAGTAAATCAAAATTTTCTATGGATGCAAACAGAGGGAAAGCCAAGATCTAATCTAGGAGATGCAAACAACGAGAGAGATTGGATTAGATCTTCATACCCTTGAAGATTCGCACAGCGGAACGTTCATCGGAACGTGGGTGATGTAGTCGTACTCGCTTCTCCTCCTCACGATCCGATCCGATCTAGCACCACAAGTGGCGGTGCCTCCATGAGATGCACATGTGCAGCACCTCGACCTCTCCTCCTTCCTCGGACCAGCAAGTATGGTGGAGAGATAGATTGGATCTACAACACGACGGCATGGTGTATATGGTGGAGAATTTCTGTAGCAGGGCTTCGCCTACAAGCAGTCGGGAGGGAGAGAGGAGGGCAGCAGGGTGGCTAGGGTTGGAGGGGAAGGTGTGGGGGGTTGGTGCGCCCCCACCCCTCTTTACATAGAGGGGGGCGCAGCCCTAGCCCCTCCCCCAAGCCCAAACCGGCGGCCCCAAAGGATAAGGAGTGGGGGGCAAGGAAACCCCCCCTTCTAGAAGCTCTATCTCGAGTTTAAACCCTCTTTGGCCGGCTGGGCCCTATGGGGCCTTGTGCCCCTGGCCCAATGCGGCCAGGGCACTCCCTCATAGGCCCATGCCCCCTCCCGGAAGGTGTGGCCACGTTGGCCCCCTTCCGGAAGGTTCTAGAAGCTTCCGGTACAATACCGACTAACCCGGAACAATTCCGAACTCCAAAAACCGCACTGCCTTATATGAATCTTATTCTCCGGACCACTCCAGAACCTCTCGTGATGTCCCGGATCCCATCCGAGACTCCGAACAAAAACTCATAAACCAATTATCCAATCTATCCTAGCATCGAGACACGTTAAGTGTGTGACCCTGCGGGTTCGAGAATATGCAGACATGATCTTCTATCAATAATCAACAGCGGGGCCTGGAAGCCCATATTGACTCCCACACATTCATCGATGATCATATCGGATGAACCACGATGCCAGCATTCAATCAATCCCATATATATTCCCTTCGTCTCGCGATATTTTACTTGCCCGAGATTCGATCGTCAGTACCTTCATACCTAGTTCAATCTCGTTCACAGCAAGTACTTTACTCGTTCCGTAATCCGATATCACTTTGTGATTAACTCCTTAACCACATGCTTGCAAGCGGTGTTGATATATATTACCAAGTGGGCCCGAAGTATATCTCTCCGACTTGGGAGGGACAAATCCCATCTCGATACATACAACCCAACAGATACTTTCCGATCACCTGAGAGACACCTTTATGATCACCCTCTCATAGGATGACGTTTGATGACCTCAAAGCTTTCTTCCGATACCAGGGAGTTGTATTATCTCATGGTCTAAGGAATACAATATTTGACATAAGAAATGCTTCGCAAAGACGAACACGATGACACGATCTAATTGCTTCGCTTAGTTTGGGTCTGTCCACCATATCATTATCCCAATGATATGATCTCATTATTAATTGACAACTCATGTCCATGGTTAGGAAACCTTAACCATCATTAATCAATGAGCTAGTCCATAGAGGCATACTAGGGACACGGCGTTGTTCACAAACCACACAAGTATTAAAGTTTCCGCTTAATACAATTCTAGCATGGAATATAAACATTATCATGAACAAGAATTATAATAATAACATCTTTATTATTGCCTCTAGGGCATAATTCCAACATAGCTTTGATAAAGAAATAAAGTATAAAGCTTGTAAGTAAAAACTAGGAGTGGTTGGTCAAGTGGGTTGGATCATATATGCTTAAGGCACATAGTGGGCATGGTAACAAGCAAGTATTGGCTTGCACAATTGCAAGTATAAGCTTGCATAGGTAAAGTATCTTGCAAGTGTTAGCTTGCAAGGTTACTAGCTTGCTCAATCAACTAGTAGTATTAGGCTTGCATAGGTAAAGTATCTTGCAAGTGTTAGCTTGCATTGGTCCACTTGGTTAGTGAAGCTTGCCTTGTGCAGAGCAGTGATTAAAGTTCTCCTCGGCTTCTTCTTCGTAGAATCCTCCTTCCTCCTCGTATCCTTGGTCGGTACTAGCGTCTATAAATATGATGTACACAATCACCAAACAATACTTAGCTACTTGCAATCATCACACACAAGGGTCCTATAGATGATCTAACATCATCTCTAACATTACAAGGTTAAGGCTTGGTTTAATTCCTTTTATTTTTAGAAAAGTAATTTCTACTCATTGAAAAACTACTTAAGATTTAATATTCTCCAAACCAAACATGGGATCATGTTGACACACGTCATCACCACATATTTTAGTCCATGGGAATGTGACTTAAAGTGGTGTCACAATTTAATAAGGTTTTACCCTTTTATTTTAATTAAATAAAGTGACTAGAAATGCCTATGTGGCATTCTTTTATTACTTGAACATTATTTCTGCAAGTAAACTTATATATTTTTATATATTCTGAAAGGTATAGTTAAATGTGATTTTTGAGAGTTGGAATCAGCTCAAAAGCTATTATGGTTTAACTTTGAAAAATGTTTGAATGTAGAAAATCTTCTGCCTTGTTATTTTTACCAAGGATGATCTACAAATCCAAATGAATTGAATCCAACGGGCTTGGATTCAGCATTCAAAGGCCTTTCCAAAAAAATTGGTTTCATTCAAATCGGTGCACTGAATCGACCTGGGTTGATTTTTGAAAATGGGTACAGAAGTGTGTTTGAAATAAAAAGAAAAAGGTTTAATTTGAATAACTGGGCTGCGCGGGAAAAGTTACTGGGCCGGCCTGCTAAGCACAACGCTCCCGTGGGCTGTTTAAGTGGGTGTCCCCACTCGTCAGTGACACAGGGGGGTGCGAAGCGGTACGGGGCAACGTGGGACGTTCGATCTGATTCTAATCCAACGGCTGGGAGTCATCGTCGACGTTGGGCAACGCCGGCGAGACTGAAACCTAACGCGGTGGGTGAGGGTCGTTGGGGGCTCACCGGGGTGCTGGCGAGGGTCGGTGAGGCGGGCGAACGACGAAGTCAACGACGGCGAATCTCCTGGTACCGGTGGCTTCTCCTGGGGCGGCTCCAATCGCTGGCTCCCTTCTGCTCTAGAGGCGGCGGGCTCCGATGAAATTCCGACGAGGTGGTGCTCGCCTTGCTCCGGGAACAGTGTGGCACGATCAGTGATGAGAGGGGAGTATAATGGTGTGAAGAAATCGACTGGGGGTGGCCTCTATTTATAGTCGAGCGAGGGGACCAACGGGGCGCACGGTGAGCTCGTCGGGGGCGGTGGTACATACGGCTATCGGCATGGGCGATGGTAGGGTACGTTGCGGTGTCTCCTGGCGATGCTCAACGACATGGTTTAGAGGCTTGGGGCGGTGCGGCTTGGTCGGAACGCGGCGGTGCTCTGCTCGTGCCCGACGGAGATTTTAATGGCACACAACGTGCGTGGTCCGCGCGGCGGCGAACGAGCGTGTCTGCGGGGTTGCTGGGACGGTGGTGATCACGTATGCACGCGGCGAGGGCGGCGCACGGTCTGTGGGCGCTGGTCGAGCGTGGCGCACGGGGCGTGCTCTCGGCATGGTTGCTGGCAAGGTTGGCATGGTTCTTGAGCGTGGTCCAGTGGCTGGCAACGTTCAAGCGGTGAACAGGGAGTGGCGGTGGGGTGTTGGCTTGCTCCCAGACATGCTGGCTAGGCTTGTTTCTCCTCCTAGCTTGCTGTCGACATGGGGGTGACAAGGTTGGCTTTGGCTGTTCACCATTGATGACAATGGCAAGCTCACAGTGGTGCTAGTGCTTGGTTTAGTTAGCTAGATGATCTACTGATATGGTTGTGAGCTAAATGGGGAACCAGTTAGGCTTCAATCACTGCTCACTATAGTGTTTAGATTTTGTATGATTTGTGTCTGCAACCTGTTTGATGAAATGGACGCATGAAATCAAGTTTTGAATTTTGAAAAGATTTTTGGTGGGTGTGCTAGGTTGGTGCTGGTGAGTCTGCAGATGCTTGGGTTTTGAAAGTTGAGCTTGTTTGAGTGGTTTTTGAAAAAGTGGGATCTTCCCATATGATATAGATTCAATTTTGAATTGCCATTTAAACTATGCATTTGAAAGTTTCTGGATGATCACAAAGTGGGCCTGGATACTTTGTTATGAGTACATCGAAGGGGTGCAAAGATCCAGAAAGGTTTCTGTTAGGTTCTGAAAGTTTGAGACAGCCAAAGTAGGCATGGGAGTTAAATTGGTCAAAATGACCATTCCCTTAATATATTTGTTTTGATTTACTTGTCTCTATGAAAAGTGTGGGAAATGTTTTAGATGATGTTTATTTCACCTAAGAAACATTTTACAAGCAATGAAACAATCAAACAAGGTGGTTTGAAAGAATTTCCAAATCCATGCATACACATATGCATGCCTTCAAAGTTTTATTTAGCAAAGTTTTTTGTTAACCCTAAATGTTGATGATTAGTGTTTGATGATCCAAGCTTAGTATTTTTGGGATGTTACACTCACTCTCGGTCGTCTTCGTGCGAGCTCCTCCCCGACGCCAAAACCGCCCGTTCCGCCCATCCCCGGAGTCGCCGTTGTCGACCATGTCGCCCCGTCTCCTCCACGCTCTTCCTCGAGCCCCCGGGGAGTCTCCTTGCTCCTCCGCGTCGCCAGCTAGGGTTTCACCGTCGTCTGGCCGATGCCACGAGGACAACAAACCCTGACCGTCGATCAGTCCTAGATCTAACGGCCTGAGGTCGCCCTTACCCCTTTGTCTCACGGGCCAGCGGCTGGGTCGCAGCCGGCTACGCGCTGCCAGCGCGCGCCCGTCTCCGCTAGGCCAAATCCCCCTTAAGGGTCCATTTGCTCCTTAGATCTAGCCCGACTACTGCCTTTCCCCTTTCCTTTTTCTGCTTTAAATAGATCTGCAGGATGTCTGTTTGGTTTAAATCCAAACAAAATTGTAAAACACCATATTCTGGCTAGATCAAAATTTTCCCACATGCATGCACCTTTCCTCTAACATGTAGACCTGGTGCTGGACCAAATTGAGGTTTAGAATAAAAATGATAAATCCCCTACTAAGATCTGTCTAGTACACTAAATAAATTGTCTAGATAGTTTCCCTCCTCCAAATGGAGTAAATCCAATTTGTACTGGGAGGTATAATCCATACCTTTCATACCCCATAGGACCAATACCCATTTGCTTCCTAGTTTGCTGGCAGCAAAAATAACAAAATCAGTCCTTTTCTGACTTTAGTAAATTCCCTAGGTCAAACAAAGTGAGGTTCTGACCTAATTCTAACTCCCAGATGACACACATAATCACATCTCTCATAATCCATCAGCTCATAATTTTATGAGTCTCTGTTGAATTTTAGTGAATTAAACCCTTCTGTGCATGGCTTATTCACTAATAAAATCACCCCAATAGCTTTGTAACTCCACAAAGGTTGATTCCAATTTCTACAGAAGGTATTTTAATCTCCTAACATGTTTCCTTGGAACCAACTAAAAAGCTTTTGTAGACTAAATCTGATGAAAAAGATGAACCCCATCCAGTACTGTCTTTGGGAATTTCTCAAGGGAATTCTGTAATTGTTTTGAGGTGATTCCAACTACTATTGTTTCAGTCCACCAAATACTACCTAATCACCAAAGGAAATAATTTTTGGAACTCTAGAGCAGTTCTGGTGAATTATTTCCTTAAACTAGGGTTTTATCCACTATAAAATCCATTATAAATCAAGGGAAATTGATAAAATAGTGAAACCACTTTTGTTGGCTTCATTTTATCAATACCTATCTGATGGTATCATTTTTATACAATGGTATCACACAGATCAAGTCCTTGATCAAAAACTCCTCTCTTAGGTAGTTCCAAAACTAGAAATAAAAAGGGATCCTTTTTCCTATGCCTCCAAATCTTCTTCCAATCCAATCAAATCAAACCTCCAACATCCTACTGATGATTGATCATGTAATTACCTTTTTTATTGTTGTATGGTTTGATGCTTGTATGTTTGTATTGATTGGAATATTGTTTGCTTGCATGTATGCTCGATAACGTCGATAGTTGCTATTGTGTGGAGCCGAGAAGAAGGAAGCATTGGGTTATCTTATTATTGTTATTATTGGTATTCTGCTTATCTAACACCGTCAAGGGACTTCCCGCTGGTCACAGGCAAACCACCATTCCTGAACTCCTATATTCACCTACTTCTGTTTATCAACTGTTTTATATCTCGTTTATGAATTGCATGATCAAAGGCATAGTTTGATTCAAATAAACAACCGTGAGTAACTTGGCTCCTCCAAGTTATGAATGAGTGTCCATTGGACACCTACCCTATTTACACCTACTTTTACTCCTTAGAATGAGGCTAAGATGATTAGCAGCTTCCCTCTTGGAACCCACGGATTTTCAAAGATAAAACTATTTTGGGTTCTTACCCTACTACAAAGTTTTCAAAATAAAACCCTTGGAAAGAGGCATCGTTTCCGAGTGGAAATTTTACTAAAGCAAATATAAGGAGGATGAAGAGAAAGATAATGAAGAGGAAGATAAGTAAAGGAAAGTTAAGTAAGAGAAAGGAAGGGATGTTCTAAGCCAATGTCCGGAACAATTTATCCGTGCAACCACATTCCCCCAGACGCTGGGGCTTAGCTCGTAGTTGTAATACTTAGCTGGGGCTACTTGTACTTGCTTAACGGGAGCAATCCCTAGAAGCCCGAGTGGACTCTACTCCAGGTCTGCGGATCTGGGGCCTCCATCGCCCGCTATGGCGGAAGTGTCGGTGCAACAATTAGGTCTCCCGTGGACGGTATGTTTTAGGTGTAGGGAAGGAAGTGGAGTCAACAATTGTATATTGCCAAGCCGAGGGTTTGGGTATACGGAAGTGCAGCAGGGAGGACTAAGGTCATAGTGCCACATACTCATGCCGGGGAGAACAAACCCAAAAGGAAAAGCCGCCTTTTCTAGGGATGGACTAATGAAAAGCTAGGTTTGATTATCCGAACCCCTGTCTACAGAGTGTAGCAGGCCGTGGTTAAATCCCGGCGGATGTATTGATTCTCGTGGGTAAAGTGCACAAACTCTGCAGAGTCTAATCTATCCGAATAGCCGTGTCCACGGGAAAGGACGATTGGAATGGAAAGCGCTAGGAGGAACCTTCGGATAAGTTGTGATGAAATAAAGGATGTGCCTTGGTCACGAGGAAAGATAAGAACGAGTTTGGTTTTGACCATAGATGGTCGAAGATGTTTAAAATAGGATTTACAACTAAAACTGTTTTAAATCTTTTTAACAAGGATGTGGAGATGTCCGGGTTTTCAAAAAGGAGACATGTTTCCAAAAACTCTTTTTCAACAAAGATATAGGGATGCCAATGTTAGGTTTTCAGAAGCAACTATAGTGTAGAGCTATCTCACCACAGCCAAATATGCATTATCTTTGTTAGCTTGTCTTGGTGGTTTGTGAGTACATTCAAAGTACTCATCGGCATTGTCCCTGGCTATTTATTTGGCCAGATTGCAGATGATAAGAAGGAACGAAGGTGTTGACGTCTATGCGAGCTAGGCCGTCTTCCCAGTCAGTTGGCTGTAGGTTAAGGCACGGGCTCTGTGCTGAAGACTTCCGCTATCTGTGTTGTAATCGCCATAATGGCGACTTTGTAAGTTTGTACTCGTTACTTTATGGATGATGTAATGATACTAGTCGGTTATGCTCACGGCTCAATGATCATGGGAACGTGAATTGCATGCATAACGGGTATTCTCGGACCGTAAATCCAGGGTGCCACAGACATGGTATCAGAGCCATCCTGACTGTAGGATACCTTAGTTAGCATGGACGTTAGACAGGACAACCCCTATTTATGAAAACACCAGCTTTTTGAAAACTATTTCCTCAAAAGCTTTTCGAAATATTTACTATCTCATCTTCTCTGATTTAAACAATTTGAAAATGGATTACTCTATATCTCGTCTACTTCAAATGTTCAGTTTTCAAAAACAAAGACCGCATTGGAGACAATGAAGCCGAAGACCCCAGAACAAAGAGACCGAGAGACAAGCAAAGCCAAAACAGAGCTACCAAAGATGACAGACACTACAAGATCGCCCTACCAACGGAGTCCTTCATCGCCCCTAATCAAGTATGGCACCGACGACAAAAGACGGCAAGACAGAAGCTAAGATCCCCGTAACATCTGTACTTAGGATTATCATCCCCAAAAGTAGGATTCCCCTTATGGCGTGTAGTACCTCCTTAGTACCTATGGTATGCCTTCCTTGTTTGTCATGTGCATGTCTGATGCTTGGAATGTGTTGTTTGTCTGCCTAGGATCATCTGATCCTAAAGATCTAACCACGTAGTTGGTAGATCCCGATGCTAACCCTCGCAACTCCTTAGCCGGAAACCTCTCCTCTGCAGGATGGCCACATAAGAAAGCCTCGTTAACCCCCAAGTAAAATCCCTAAGGTGAAAAGACTGCATCTTTCCACTCAAAC
Source organism: Avena insularis (assembly GCA_023614405.1). Classification (NCBI taxonomy): domain Eukaryota; kingdom Viridiplantae; phylum Streptophyta; class Magnoliopsida; order Poales; family Poaceae; genus Avena; species Avena insularis. The sequence goes on along the minus strand of CM042693.1, from coordinate 54,027,823 downwards.
TCCAACTCCAATGAACCGCCCACTCTCTACTTTGAGTGTCGTCAGAAGAATACCAAGACAAGACGCCGTTTAGGAATAACTGTGTACCCGGATAAATCTGCACCTATCTGTTTTATCTCACCCCTGAACCACAAACCCTCCTCTGTGCAGATGGAACCCATTGATGAAGCTTGGCTAAGCGCTGGATTCCCAGTACTCCTCTATGACTCCTTGCAGCTTTCCGGATACACCCAACCTCCCACCTACCAACTCCACAAAGGATTGGAGACCGGACTATATCTAGGTCAAGTGATCATTCAACCAAAGTATGGCGTACCCGGAGAACCCATTCGCGCCACCGAATTCCGTATGCCAACCCAGTGCTGGCTCTGCAAATGGCGGCAAGAGAAGCCCTGTTACGCATTTGGGATGTCCTTCCCGAGATGAGGCAACCCATGACCTTCTTTGTGCCTATCAAAGAAAGCGTGGATTCGTCCGGTCAATCCCAAGATCCTCGCTTGACCTACCCCGCCCTGCAGCTTCAAGCCCGTTATAGCTATGCTAGAAATGAGCCCCTCACCGCAGTTGTTGATGAATACCTCCACACCCAGATGGAACTTCATCGCGTGCAAGTTATCCTGGATCGCAAAGAAGCTCTAGAAGTCCAGCAAAGGAACCAAGCCATAACCAAGGACCCAGAAGAAGCCTCCGGAAGCCGCATCCTCCAAGGAAGAAAGAAGTGTGTCACCGCTCGGCAGTATCTCAAGAGGTTCAAGCCACCCCAAGACCTCCAAGGATTCTCCACCCACCTCCCTGAAGGCAAAGAGGAAGCCAAAGTGGATTCTCCTGGATCGTCCGCAAGCGGCAACTAGCCTAGCGTAGTACCTATGTATCGTCCCAAGACCTATTTTTTAAAACCCTAAGTGCCTTGTCGCCATGCGGCACATACCTATTTCTGTAACCCCTTAAGTACCTCCGCCACCAACCGGTTTGAACCTGCTTAATGTATGGATGTTATGCAAGCATGATATCCTTCCTTGCATGTTTTACCCACGACATTGCATCAGACCAAACCGGAATGACCCCATTCCAAAGGACCTCGTTTCCGAGACCGCCAAAACTCCAATGGCATCCTCCAACCCGTCGGACCCATATCTCGCTCAGAACTAACTACCTGGAAGCTAGCAGACGCCTCTCCAATAGACCTTCCATCTCATGAAGAAGTTCCTGCGACGTCGACAGAAGATAGCTACCCCAAAGAAAAGAGTAGCGCCATACCCCGACATCAGCATACGACTCTAGCCCCGAAAGTTGGTGATTTCACCAAGAACCCCTAGTGTCCCTCTAAGGGGGAAAGGCGGCGTCTTTCCCGCCCAAAACCTATTAGACCCTTGGAGTCAACCCCTAGTTACCGTTGAATGATAACCACCCCTCCAACCCCAAAGCATCGACCCTACAATAGGACGACAACCGGCACTTCTCCAGAATTAGAAGGACTTCATGAAGATCCTCCACTCCAAGGTCGATCGCCCAGTCAGCATCCCGGTATATCAAGACCTTGAAGAAATAAAGTCGACTACGAGGCAAAATAATAAAGAAGAATCAACCCGCTGTCTCGCTCTAAGAAGGATGTACCCCACCGACGTTAAACTTGCCTAGCCTTGTCCTAAGGGGAAAAGACTGCATCTTTTCCACTTGTTTAATCTAAAACCACCCAATCTGAAACCACTCAGCTCCGAACCGTTGCTGACATACCTGTTCGTTAAAAGACCTATTAGCGCCTAATAATTTCCACTACTGAAATTGTTAAGCAAATGTTATCACCCAAAACCTACTCCTCCCTAATCTCAGGATGAGATTATTTTAAGGGGGAAAGGTCTGTAATATCCCAATTTCGGCAACCCTGATTTAATGTCCAAAAGGCAAAAATCAGGGGGAACAAAAACTTTTTCTTGCATTGTGTGCTTACCTGCCTGCCTGTGCTCCAGCAACTGTTTGCGTATTAGTTGTGTACTCCTCATCTCAACCCAAGTTTACAAATACTATTTTACAAAAGAGATGTCTTGGCTCATCTTTCATATTCTCAAAGGTCCTGGCATTTCAAAAACCTGAGCCAAGATGACTTTGACACAACCAAATACTTTACTAGATTCTATTGCCAAAACTATGGAGACATATATATACTCTGCTTATGCTTTCAAGACAGAACCTTCAACTACCCTTATCTCTAGGTTTTCCAAAACCTTTATTAAAACCTTTCCATCTAAATCTTGGTAGAGATACCAAGATGGTACTTATCTTACTTCAAAGCAAAACCCCTTTCAACATACCCGTCCTTACCTCAAGCAAGGATTGATGGTAACCCTAGTTGTAGTTAGATGAATTGCCTAGATCTGTTGGTTGATGAATTGCTTTGATCTGCTGATTGCCTTATTTGCTTAGGAACTAGAGTGAGCTAATCTAGTAGCTCCTCCCTTAGGACCCAATCCTTTTTTGTGAGTATCAAGCATCCAAGTTGGATCCCCTCTCTTCAATATATGCCTCAACATCAACCACTTGATGGATAGGATAAACCCTTGCCATCCTCCCCAAAATCATCCACACTTGCACTCTAGTCAAAATCTCCAAAACTGCCAAAATGGCTAAGTTTGGATTTCTTCTCTAGATTCAATTTTTGGAGCTCCACCTCTTCCAACCATTGTGCATCTTTGATAATGTACTTGAACCATATTGTGGTACATCAGTAGTCCTACCAAAGCCCACTCTTACCCTTGGCTAAGCCATTCTATTTCCCACTCATCCATGATGGTTTTGTAGTCAAGATACTAATCTTTTCTGCAAATCTTATCATCTTTCCTACTTTGGAAGAAGCTCACATCTATATTCCACCTCCTCTTGAACAACCCTTTGCTTGGTTAAGATCTAATAATCATGGCCTATCAATCCCCACTCCCCTTGTCCCATTGGAACTTTGTGCTTCTCAAACCCACATGGTTTAGGAGGCTACCTGATGTATCTGCTATGGCAGCCTTATCTTCAACAAAGTTTGCCATCTCCCCTAAACCACCTCCAATGCAACCAAGCACAACCCTTGCTTGCATTATCAACTACATAACTTTGCCTATCCATCCATCTATCCCATGTACCAAGGTGAGCTGTGAGCTCCCTAATCCAACCCTGTTTAGGTGGCATCGAAATAACTAAACCCTAGATCCTCCCTTATCTAGTTTCCATCCTTTTAACCACTTTTCTTCAAAACCAAGGTTGACCTTGATGCCTACATCAAGTTTACATCATCTACCTTGTATATAAGCATCCCCAAATAATTTCCCATAATTATTTGGATTATTAAACTATTTTATTTCCTTCACTTACCCAATTATCAAAATCCATGTCTGTAAAAGCAAGTTTGTTTTTCTCCAAATCACCTTGCCAACACAAGGCACATTTGATGCCTATTTATCATATCCCATCTTTCCAACTCAAAAATAAATATTTTTGAGATTCTTTATTATTTCTTTTTGCCCTTTTTCTTAAATGGCAGAAACAAGAAATAATTCCCCAAAAATACTCTTCCACCTTAATAAATCCCAATAAAATTCTCCAATGTGTATTATGGTATTTAGGACCATATCACCTCAATAAACAAGCTTGTCCCATGTAAAAATGTCATCTAGCTTCCATAATCTACTTCACCACTTTTTGAAGAAGTGCATTTAAATGGGATTATAATCTTTAGAAAAATCCCATTTAAATCATGAAGAGATTATTTGACCTACCCCACCTACCAGTACAATTTACACACTTTTCCCAATGCAAATTTATCAACTTCCTTCACAAGACTCCATTTAATAAATTTTGCCAAAACAATCAAATCTTGATTCAAACCAACTCTACTCCTCACCAAATCTTGTCAAATACTCCTCCACAGCATCATCACTCTCTCCTGGTCGTGCACAGTACCCCAAGCCACTGTAGCACCTCCCCTCTTCTTTGTCCCCTTGTTCTTGAGAGAGAGAGGCAATCTTGCAAAAGATCTCCCTCTCTTAAAAGCCACAGCCACCACTCCCCTCTCCCTCTCTGGTCGTGCCTGGCCCCACTCCACCCCCAGCACCTCCTATCTTGCGCAACCAGCAGCCAACACTTTGCCCTTGTCCTAATGGACCTTGCCCACATCCTCTCGGTTTATAAGGCCATAGGCCACCCCAGCACACCCCTCTGCCCTCATTTGCCCCCTCTCCCCTCCACTTACTTCCCAGATCTCCCTCTCCCCTCCCCAGCTATGTCCTGCTCGAGAGGAGAAGAAAAATGGCCTCTCGGCCATTGCTCAAACTCTGAACATAGTACTCTCTCCTCTGCTCCATTCCCTCTGCATGTCCCTCTCTCGAACCCCCCTCTCGATTCTGAAGCTAACCCACCCCTTCTCTAGTGCAGGAACGACGGCAGGTGACCTCCCTAGTGAACTCTAGAGAGCTCCCTCTCGGTCGTCTTTGCACGAGCTCCTCCCCGATGCCAAAACCGCCCATTCCGCCCATCCCCGGAGTCGCCGTCGTTGACCATGTCGCCCCGTCGCCTTCACGCCCTTCCCCGAGCCCCAGTGATCCTCCCCGCTCCTCCCTATTTCCAGCTAGGGTTCCGCCGTCGTTTGGCCGACGCCACGAGGACGACGAACCCTGACCGTCGATCAGTCCTAGATATAACGGCCCGAGGTTGCCCATACCCCTTCGTCTCGCGGGCCAGCGACTGGCCGCATCTGGCTATGCACTGCCAGCGCGCGCCCATTGCCGCTGGGCCAAATCCCCCTTAAGGGTCTATTTGCTCCTCAAATCTGGCCCGACTGCTACCTTTCTCCTTTCCTTTTTCTGCTTTAAATAGATCTGCAGGATGTCTGTTTGGTTTAAATCCAAACAAAATTGTAAAACACCGTATTCTAAACAGATCTAATTTTTCCCACATGCATGCACCTATTCTCTAATATGCAGACCTAGTGCTGGACAAAATTAAGGTCTAGAATAAAAATGATAAATCCCCTACTAAGATCTGTCCAGCACACTAAATAAATTGTCTAGATAGTTTCCCTCCTCCAAATGGAGTAAATCCAATTTGTACTGGGAGGTATAATCCATACCTTTCATACCCCATATGACCAATACGCATTTGCTTCCTAGTTTGCTGGCAGCAAAAATAACAAAATCAGTCCTTTTCTGACTTTAGTAAATTCCCTAGGTCAAACAAAGTGAGGTTCTGACCTAATTCTAACTCCCAGATGACACACATAATCAAATCTCCCATAATCCATCAGCTCATAATTTTATGAGTCTCTGTTGAATTTTAGAGAATTAAACCCTTCTATGCATGGCTTATTCACTAATAAAATCACCCCAGTAGCTTTGTAACTCCAAGAAGGTTGATTCCAATTTCTATAGAAAGGTATTTTCATCTCCTAACATGTGTCCTTGGAACAAACTAAAAAGCTTTTGTAGAATAAATCTGATGAAAAAGATGAACCCCATCCAGTACTGTCTTTGGGAATTTCTCAAGGGAATTCTGGTAATTGTTTTGATGTGATTCCATATCCTCTTGTTTCAATCCACCAAATACTACCTAATAAACCAAGGAAATAATTTTTGGAACTCCAGAGCAGTTCTGGTGAATTATTTCCTTAAACTAGGGGTTTATCCACTATAAAATCCATTATAAATCAAGGGAAATTGATAAAATAGTGAAACCACTTTTGTTGGCTTCATTTTATCAATACCTATCTGATGGTATCATTTTTATACAACAGTATCACATAGATCAAGTCCTTGATCAAAAACCCCTCTCTTAGGTAGTTCCAAAACTAGAAATAAAAAGGGATCCTTTTTCCTATGCCTCCAAATCTTCTTCCAATCCAATCAAATCAAACCTCCAACATCCTACTGGTGATTGATCATGTAATTACATTTTTCTTGCTGTATGGTTTGATGCTTGTATGTTTGTATTGATTGGAATATTGTTTGCTTGCATGTATGCTCGTTAACATCGATAGTTGCGATTGTGTGGCGCCGAGAAGAAGGAAGCATTGGGTTATCTTATTATTGTTATTATTGGTATTCTGGTTATATAACACCGTCTAGGGACTTCTCGCTGGTCACATGCAAGCCACCATTCCTGAACTACTATATTCACCTACTTCTGTTTATCAACTGTTTTATATCTTGTTTATGAATTGCATGATCAAAGGCATAGTTTGATTCAAATAAACAGACGTGAGTAACTTGGATCCTCCAAGTTATGAATGAGTGTCCATTGGACACCTACCCTATTTACACCTAATTTTACTCCTTAGAACAAGGCTAAGATGATTAGTATCTTCCCTCTTGGAACCCACATATTTTCAAAAATAAAACTATTTTGGGTTCTTACCCTACTACAAAGTTTTCAAAATAAAATCCTTGGAAAGAGGCATCGTTTCCGAGTGGAAATTTTACTAAAGCAAATATAAGGAGGATGAAGAGAAAGATAATAAAGAAGAAGATAAGTAAAGGAAAGTTAAGTAAGAGAAAGGAATGGATGTTCTAAGCCAATGTCCGGAACAATTTATCCGTGCAACCACATTCCCCCAGACACTGGGGCTTAGCTCGTAGTTGTAATCCTTAGCTGGGGCTACTTGTACTTGCTTAACGGGAGCAATCCCTGGAATCCCGAGTGGACTCTACTCCAGGTCTACGGATCTGGGGCCTCCATCGCCCGCTATGGCGGAAGTGTCGGTGCAACAATTGGGTCTCCCGCGGACGGTATGTTTTAGGCGCAGGGAAGGAAGTGGAGTCAACAATTGTATATTTCTAAGCCGAGGGTTTGGGTATACGGATGCAGCAGGGAGGACTAACGCCATAGTGCTGCATACTCATGCCGGGGAGAACAAACCCAAAAGGAAAATCCGCCTTTGCTAGGGATGGACAAATGAAAATCTAGGTTTGATTATCCGAACCCCCGTCTACAGAGTGTAGCGGGCCGTGGTTAAATCCCGGCGGATGTATTGATTCTTATGGGTAAAGTCCGCAAACTCTATAGAGTATAATCTATTCGAATATCCATGTCCACGGACAAGGATGGTTGGAATGGCAAGTGCTAGGAGGACCCTTCCGATAAGTTGTGATGAAATAAAGGATGTGCCTTGGTCACGAGGAAAGATAAGAACGAATTTTGTTTTGACCAGAGATGGTCGAAGATGTTTAAAATAGGATTTACAACTAAAACTGTTTTAAATCTTTTTAACAAGGATGTGGAGATGCCCGGGTTTTCAGAAAGGAGACATGTTTCCAAAAACTCTTTTTCAACAAAGATATAGGGATGCCAATGTTAGGTTTTCAAAAGCAACTATAGTGTAGAGCTATCTCGCCACGGCCAAATATGCATTATATTTGTTACCTTGTCTCGTGGTTTGCGAGTACATTCAAAGTACTCACCGGCATTGTCCCTGGCTATTTACTTGGCCAGATTGCAGATGATAAGAAGGAACGAAGGTGTTGACGTCTATGCGAGCTAGGCCGTCTTCCCAGTCAGTTGACTGTAGGTTAAGGCACGGGCTCTGCGCTGAAGACTTCCGCTATCTATCTTGTAATCGCCATAATGGCCACTTTGTAAGTTTGTACTCTTTACTTTATGGATGATGTAATGATACTAGTCGGTTATGCTCATGGCTCACTGATCATGGGAACGTGAATTGCATGCATAACGGGTATTCTCGGACTATAAATTCGGGGTGCCACAAACACTTTCAGCAATTTCACAGAAATAGTTTTGGTGTCTAGTGAAATAAATTCCCGCGCTTTGTAAATCTTTTCGACATGAAACTATTTGTTCCAAATGGTGTCGGTGTCTCTTAATTGTGTCACCCTACGGTTCGCGAATAATGTGGATATGATCGAGACCCCTCTCGGATCAATAATTAGAAGCGGGACATGGAGATCCATACCGACTCCCACACATTCAACGATGACTTTCTTGTGATCATGAGAACCTTTTACGATAGAATATTAATCCCTTTGTCTCGCGATGTATTACATATCCGAGATTCGATCATCGGTATCTTCATACCTAGTTTGATCTCATTACTGATATGTACTCTTTTATCATTCCCGTGATATAACATTCTAGTGATCAAATCACTTGCTTGCAAGCTAATCAATATGATATCACCGAGAAGGCCTAGAGTATATCTATCCATCATCGGGATGAAAAAAATCCACTCTTGATCCATGGGCCTCAACATAACATTTTAGTAGCACTGAACTCATCTTTATAATCACCCTATTACGGTGTGACGTTTGATGTTATCAAGATACTCTTCCAGTGTTAGTGATTGACATGATCTCATGGTCTAAGGATTAGGATTACTTCGTATGATGTTATAGTAATATAAACTCAATGACTTTGATCGTAATGCTATACTTCGGATAAATTTTCATCACACCATTCCAATAATGTCATGACCTCATTATTAACAACATCCAATGTCCATGAGCAGGAAACCTTGATCATCTTGTTAATCAACGAGCTAGTTTATAAGAGAGGCATAACTAGGAACTTTCTATTTGTTTATTAAACACACATGTATTAATGTTTCTGTATTAGTAAAATTATAGCATGCAAAATAAACATCTATCATATACGTGGAATATACATAATAAAAACTTTATTATTGCCTCTCGGGGCATATTCCCTTCAATGACGAGATTGTTCTTTTCTGTAAAGGAAGTCCGAAGAATATGAATCTAAATGCCACAAACCAAGCTTTCAAACATATAGTGGACCGCCATTTTGTACTTTCGATTCCCATGTCTTATGAGTTTTCAAAATTCCTAGCTAATTCTGCCTACTTGAATGACTTTATGTTGATTAATTGACATTACGTCAAATTTGAACTACAAGTTAATCGTAGGTTTCTTTGAAAGTTTTATGAAATAGCTTTTGGAGGTACCCATCGAGGGTTAGTTTAGCACTATATCGGTAACCACCGAGAGTTATCCTCTCCTTATTATTCGCAAGAACAAAAGAAAATAAAAGCACCACCCTCACAACCATACTAGACTCAGCAACCTTTCTTCATAAGCTGCACACGCCACTGTCCAATCGCATTCGATGCCTATTGCATTTCGAGCCTTTATTTTAATATTTTTATTACTCAGGAGGTGAGCCAAGCGCGACTCAGCACTAAATTTTGGTGTGATATTGGCGGGATCTTCTTCTAGTTCAAAATTTTAGTGGAATATTGCCGGGATCCTCCTAGCTACCTGCATACAGAAGGGGCCTCTGGCTCGTTCTCTCGCCGATCCCTCTCGTTATCCCCTCATCCTCTGCTATCACGTCCCTCTTGAGCCAACTTCCACCTCGCCGGAGTTTGCTCAGTGACACTGTCATCCACCTCACCAGAGTCCGCTTCGTCGTATCTGCTTCCCCTGCTGCACGGTAGAGTATCTACTTTCCCACCACCGCAATCGAGAGATACGTAAGCCACTCGAGCCCCTCACTAGGGCGACTATTAAAACTCCCTACTATCGATACGAAGGTTGCTGCATACTTCCTATGCCTGCTTTCCTTGCATTTTACTTCCGAATGTAGTTCATCTCTTCTTCCTTGTAGTGCCTTATTATATTTCTAATAATGCATGCTAGTTGCTGTACTGCGGGATCGGTTCCAAGAGAAAAGAAGGCAACTACGAATCGTGAAGCCAAATTGGTTATCTCACAGCAGTACAAGACCTCGCCAACCCAATGATAACCCCCAACAATCCTCCCTAGACAAAGGTTTGCTTCCACTTTCCATATATGTATTTTCAAGAGTAGTTCATCGTTTGCTTGCCCTGCCTTCTCATCTACTAGTATATATTTGTTTATTTTTATTTTTTCAAGGCATGGAATATGATGTAATGCCCAATGAGAATAGATGCCAACAAAACCTAGGGAGTTTTGGACATTCAGATATAGCCCCGCTCGGCACAACACAACTAGTACAGAAACATGGCTATTTGTTGCATCTTGCTTGTGTTATTTGCTGATTGATTTGCTGCACTACAATTTGCAGAAGCAAGTGCATGATCATGTCCCTGCCAAGGAGGTTCGCAACACATATATTCAACAGCGTGCAAGTGATGCATCCATTTCTAGGAACCAAAGAGAAGTATGGTGCATGGCCGAACCTAAGATTAGGCTGCTCCAATAGGATTTGGACATGGCCACTCGGCGGATCAGAGAATTGAATCGGGGCTGGATATCTACGATTGAAGATGGCCTTGATGCTGCTGATGATCTTCAGAAGTTAGTGGCTAAAAATCGTGTTCCCAATCCGGTGATGCACATGTCAATGAGATCAACTGGACGGACTTGGAACAGGTGAAAGAACGAGCAGAGATTCTCTGAGCATCTTTGTAGGCAGATGATTTTCGAAGGGTGATGCAAGAGCCGCCATGCGAATAGATTGTTATTTCCAATAATGAGGATGACTTTATGATGACCCACAAGTGTAGGGGATCGCAACAGTCTTCGCGGGTAGTATTACCCAATTTATTGTTTCGACACAAGGGGAGCCAAAGAATACTTGCAAGCCTTAACAACTGAGTTGTCAGTTCAGCTGCACCTGGAAATAGTTCTTGCTCACAGAAGTTTATCAGTAGCAACAGTTTGGTAGTAGCAACAGCAAAGAAACAACAACAACAACAACAATAATGAAACACTACTAGAGAAAAGCTTATGCGAGGCGCACCTAAAAGCTTATGCAAGGCGCATATCATATGCGCCTCTACCTTTGAGCCTCGGCTATTTTTTATGCGAGGCGCATATGATATGCGCCTCCTATACTTCACATATCGAGGCGATATGTCGATATCGCCTCGCATATGTGAAGGCCATATATGCGCCTCATATATTCTTCGCCTCGTATATTTATAGTATATGCGCCTCCTATAGTGTCCTATATGCGCCTCCGGTAATATTTTCGAAATTCAAGTTTTACAGACCACTATAAATAATAATATACAGATATTCAAATATACAATATAGTCCAGAATACAGTATAAAGAGCACAGAATTTTTCAGAAACTTGCAATTTGCCAAAGCATAATAGAACCAACATGAATACAATACATTACACATCAATCATGACATACAAGTTCATACATCAAGTGTTTGTGCCATAAGTTCACACATCCGAGTACAAGTTCACAATCATATTACACCTCCGAGTACAAGTTCACAATCACATTACAACTCCAACGACGTAGCTCTACCTAGATGAAGTAGAACACATAACCTACCATGAAGAGCAACAAGGTGGTGATCACGAGGAAGTTCCTCCACTTCTTCCTTCCATGTGTCACATCCCAAATTTTAGATTTGGTTCTGCATATCATTCATATCATTGCATCATACTCTTCCATGCAAAACCATCGATTGAAAAGACTCGGCAAAACGCTATTTTCTAAACCCTATTTTATTTTACTACAATGCTCCTGCGGGAGGTTTTACTAGGACTTGTGTTTTCCACCCTTGTAGACAAGTGGAATTCACTCACCCCTTGACCCAAGGTTGATCCCCTTGATTTTACAAAAAACTTAGGAACAAGAATCGCCCAATTCGGAGTTCGTATGAAGGAATTACAGAGGTTTTACTAAATTGGAAAAAGGGAAAAAGAAAAGGTCAAAAAAAATCAGCGCCGCTGCCTTCTTGGGCGCGCCCGGCCCAGCCCAGCCAGCGCCGCCATGACCGCTTGTGGCAGATAGAATCCGCCCGCCCGCGAGCCACCGGCAGTGGGCCCCACCTGTCGACGCCGACATCGCCGCCGCCGCGTCCGTATCGGGCTCCGCAACCGCCGTCGCGCCGTATCCGCCTCCAACTCCCCGCGCGGGCCCCCCTCCTCTTAACCGCCACCCGCGCGCGACCCCTGCCCCTACCGCGCCCGCACTCCCCTAGCGAGCCGCCACCGCCGCCTCGAAGCCGCCGCCCGCGCTCCGCCGCCGCCGTCGGTAAGCGCCACCGCGCCTCCCCCTCTCTCCCGCGCGTGCCGCCACCCCGCAGCGCTGCCGCCTGACCGCCGCCTCCTCCTCAATGCATGCCGCCGCCGCCGGGACCGAGCCGCCGACCCCGCCGCCTCGACGTCCGCCGCGCCCGCCGCTCACCACCCGTCGCCGGGACCGCCCGCCCACCGCGCCGCCATCGCCATCTCGTCGTCGCCCCGTCGCCCGCCCGCGCCGCCGACGCCCGATAAGCCGCCGCCCCTTTCTGCCGCCGTCTGCGATCCAACGATCAGCGGCCGTTGACGTTGTCAGCATTGAGGCGCTAACTAGTCAAACGCCCAGTCAGCGCCACTTCGTGGAATCAAGAGATTTCGAGTCAAGGGTAAGCTGGCGCCTCGGTTTATTGGACCGTATCGGGTCTTAGCACGCAAAGGAGAAGTTGCTTATCAGTTGGAGTTGCCAGAGGCTCTGTCCGCTATTCACAATGTGTTCCACGTATCCCAGCTGAAGAAGTGACATCCGGAGATGGTGGATACACCATTGAGAGACACTGTACCACTAGAGGAGGTTCAGCTTGAGAATGACTTGACCTATGAGGAGAAGCCGGTCAAGATTCTAGAGACAGCGGAGAGGATTACCCGTACCAAGATGATCAGGTTTTGCAAGGTGCAGTGGAGCCACCACACCGAAGAGGAAGCCACTTGGGAGCGTGAGGATGACATCCGAGAGGACTACCCACACCTATTTGCTAGCCGCGCAGAATCTCGGGGACGAGATTCATCTTAAGGGGGTTAGTCTTGTCACATCCCAAATTTTAGATTTGGTTCTGCATATCATTCATATCATTGCATCATACTCTTCCATGCAAAACCATCGATTGAAAAGACTCGGCAAAACGCTATTTTCTAAACCCTATTTTATTTTACTACAATGCTCCTGCAGGAGGTTTTACTAGGACTTGTGTTTTCCACCCTTGTAGACAAGTGGAATTCACTCATCCCTTGACCCTAGGTTTATCCCCTTGATTTTACAAAAAATTAGGAACAAGAATCGCCCAATTTGGAGTTCGTATGAAGGAATTACGGAGGTTTTACTAAATTGGAAAAAGGGAAAAAGAAAAGGTCAAAAAAAATCAGCGCCTTGCCCAGCTAGCCAGCCAGCGCCCTTGCGCCGCCACGCCTTGTGGCCGGATAGAATCCGCCGCCGCCCCGCGTCAGGCCACCGACAGGTGGGCCCCACCTGTCGGCGCCGACATCGCCGCCGCCGCGTCCGTATCGGGCTCCGCAACCGCCGCGCCGTATCCGCCTCCAACTCCCCCGCGCGGGCCCCCTCCTATTAACCGCCACCCGCGCGCGACCCCTGCCCCTACCGCGCCCGCACTCCCCTAGCGAGCCGCCGCTGCCGATAAGCACCGCCGTGCCTCCCCCTCTCTCCTCCAGCCTTGCCATCATCCAGCTGTAGCCGCTGACGCCGCCTCCCTGCGGCCAGCCGCGCCGCCGCCGGGACCGAGCCGCCGACCCCGCCGCCTCGACGTCCGCCGCGCCCGCCGCTCCACCTCGTCGCGCCGCCGCCGGACCGCCATCTCGCCGCCGGACCGTCGCCCCGCCGTCGGACCGCCGCCCCGAGCCGCCACCGCCGCCCGCCGGTAAGCCGCCCCGCAGCACCTTCCTCTGCCGCCGATCTGCGATCCAACGGCCCAGATCGGCCGTTGACCGGTCATCCCCAGGCGCTAACTAGTCAAACGCCGATCGGCTGCCAGACGGCGATCAACCCGAGTTGGTGGGTAATTTTTCCTAATTGATTTAATTGGCAGATTTTCGTAGAAACCTGTAAATTGCGTAGAAATTAATCCGCTGGGCCAAAAATTGCAAATAAAATATGTGTAGATTCAGTAAGTCGTGTAGAATCTTGCTGTACCATTGTTTCACACTTTTGCATCAAGATTTTGTCCATATTAATTAAATGAGTTAACGGCCTTTTTGGAGTAATTAATTCGTAGAAAAAGATCTGTAACTCCAAAAAATGCATATGATATGTCCCTGGATTTAGTAGAAGAAGGGTAATCTCAAAGTGAATTAAAAGGATAGGCTTACAGTAAAAACTTCTGCAGAAACTGTCTAGTGGCTTTCTGCAGTGTTTTAATTATTCAGGGAGTCCTGTAATTCCTTTTTGAGTAATTCCAGTTGGTACTGTTCCTAAATAGCAATGCATATACAGTAGATTTTTTCCAAGATTTTACAAACAGTATACTATCGATAGTGAATTATTTGGGTTCTAGCTCTAGTTTTGAGCATTATATTTTGCATAATAGTTTTCCTTGCGCTAAAACTATTTTCCATGCATGCAATCAGTAGATTTATTGAATAGGATTATGTGGTGCAGCTGTAGCACCAATTCACTTGTCATGCATACATTCATGCATCATCTTTGTTGCATATGCTTGTGGATTGTTTGTTCATGATTGCAATTGTATCGTGTAGATTGTGACGAGTGCAACGCTTGCTCGTATGTGGATTGTTCTTACGACCGCTAGAACCAAGGCAAGTAGATGTTATTTTGTTCATGATATTGTCCTACTATTTTCTATGCATTGTCGTGTATTTTGTAGACGCATGTGTAGGATGATACTATCGCTATGCTATGTCCTATTATGTGGTAGGGCTTTCCTTGTAGATGAACCACCGTCGGTAGATGTGCTTAGCCATGCTATGATGAACGAGGGCTGGGTTACATCACTGAAACTTGTTTCTAAAAGTATTGGTTTATGAAAACTAAAACAACTTAATCAATGAATCTCCTGGGTGTGATGGGATTGATAAATTTTGGTGGTTTCATTGCGGAAAGGCACCCAGGCATCAAGAGAGAATGATTGGCTTCTTTATTTTGTAGCTTACGTGTACAACCATGTGCCAATAATGAAATGGGCGGTTGGTTGGACTTAGTAGGTTGTGGTAACTCGAACCCGCATATCCAGAGATGTAGAATTTTGGTAGGTTGGACCGGTGCGCGTCGGGATTGGGGAGATACTTCCCGAACAGTCTCTTCTTGGACTTCTCCCTATCATCACCCAAAATGAGAGTGATGGTACGAGCTGGGCTGGCCAAGTCACATGGGTAAAGTGTACTAACCCCTGCAGGGTGTATAATCTAATCGATTAGCCGTGTCCCCGGTTATGGATAACTGAGTTGCTTGATATTGATTCCATGACATGTTTCTCGCTCATTCTGATTTCATAATTGCTTTAATAATGATGGGTTAACTTAATTGGGATCTTTTCAAAGAAAATCAAAAACTGTTTATGAAAGTAGGACAAATGTATTTGCAAAGGCAAGCCAGACACAACTCCAATTGCCAAATATGCATGTAGATGTTAGCACTATTTTCTCCTTTACTAGCTCTACTTGCCATACATTCCATGTATTGACCCTTCGGGGCTGCTATGTTTCATGTTGCAGGATATTCCGATTCTGAGTAATCGATATAGGCCACGGTACTCCACTCGGCACTTGTTCACTTGTGGGCAATTTTAAGAATGGAGGATTTACTTTATTTATGTTGCTACCTGAATAATTTGAGCTAGCCTTGAGCTAAGCTTTTATTGTAATAATGGTACTCTGGATCTTCGTTATTTATGATACACGGATATTTTGCTATGTTATTCATCTTATTCTATTGTGGGCCAATGAACCGATCCAGGGATTGGCATGTCACATAGAAGCCACGGTCTTTTCAGAACCGTGGTGTTACACCATGCCTCCTCCACTTCTCTTCCGCCACCTCTCTACTCTCATAGCTTTGGTAGTTGTTGCCCGAGAAGTTGTTCACTTGCTTCTGGCAGTCTTTCCACTCCTCGTACACACCTGGAACCCGACCGATGTACACGACATAACACCTCCTCGCCATCTCCTACACATAATAAAGATGATATTACTTATGTCAGTGGAAAGCAATAGCTAGCAGTTCACAAGATAGAATCATGCATATATATGGGTGCAACAAAATGTAAGAAATCACGTTCTAATCATCGCCATTTCGAAGAAAGACAAAAAAAAAGCAAACCAAGAATGACTTGGATTAGTACCTCATACTTTGGTTGGGCACGTAAATTATAATGCTCGTTGTTCGATCTTGTGCGTCAAGTAGAATATATATGCCCAAATTACTAGTCTACTTGGCACACCAGATCCGCCATAACATGTTCTAATCATCGACATTTCGAAGAAAGACAAAGAAAGCAAACCACAAGAAGTAGGGAAGCAATGACAAATGAAAAGCAACAAGCACTTAAGAGGAAGTGCTTTGTCATACAAGTGCTATCATACAAATGAAAATATAACAATATTACTATCATACAAGTGCTATCATACAAATGAAAAGATAACAATATTACTATCATACAAGTGCTTTGTCATCTGACAAGTTTAAGAGGAAGCAAATGCAAATTGCTAACAGTGCTTGAGAGGAAATTCAGGAAAGATGGGATGCTCGGTTTGCAGGTGTCAATGGAGCTCCAGGAATCTGCTTCCTGGTCAGGAACAGGGAAGGTATGGAAAAGAACTAAATGTGGATGTGAACATATGTGGGGATTCAAAAGAAACTGCAAACTGTAGGATTCATGTGTAAACCAAATAAGAAAAATTGGAGCTATGGAGAAATTCTCTTTTGACAAATATGCAAGGCTATCAGTATCTCGGTACCCAAAGCGACCTAACGGATCTGATAAAACTCCCAAACCCCGATATATAGTGCACTTCTATACATATCCTTCTCCATTTAGAAAAGGCCAATTTCTGAATGAACTGCAGGACAGCACCTGAGCCACACTCTAGGAAAACTTGGATACAGGGTTATTGCGTATTTAGCCAAAGGAAAAAAAATATTCCAATATTAGCACCACTTATGTTTTCCATGATTACAGAAGTGGTGCAACATACATGTTACTCGATATATCCAACTAAATCTAGCCTTCGACCATCTCTCATGCTGCATTTGTTATCTAGTTGCTCTGTCACTACTGTAAGCAGAACTAAGACTGCATTTTGACACTACTGTAGGCACAATTTCACTGCTGTGAGGTACTTATGTCCCAGCATAACTCGTAATCAGAGGAGACAAGAATCTACCTAACATTGTAGGAACGAATGGTACTTGTGAGTAGTTGAGATCATGGAGAAGGACTGACAGATCAATGAGCATTCATTCAACTAACCCATCCTGTCGAAAAGAGCCTGGTACCAATATCAAGCCAGCCTTCAGTTCTTTCTTCACTAATCTAACCCAGAGCAGAGCTTCCCTTAATCCCAGCTTACACGTACACATACCCACCGCACCAAAAAAACCGTAGAGCCAGCAGCCCGAAGGGAAAGAAAGAAAGAAACGAACCGAAAGCGAAAAGGCACACCTCCTTCTTCTTCCTGGCGAGGTTCCAGATCCTCCAGGTCATGTTCTCCAGCCGCGTGTTCCTCTCCTGCGGGCTGCGCATCGCGTTCGCCTGCACCCACACACAAGCACGCCGCGGATCGATCAACACGAGCTCCATGAATCCACGAATGGCGGCAGAATCCACCAGATTTGGGCGGAGAGAGGCAGGATGCTGAGAACGTCGCGGGACCACGTCTTGTAGAGGTCGGTCTCGTCCTAGCCTGATGACCTCCTCGGCAATCACGGGCCGGGGAGAAGTGGCCATGCTTTCGCGGAGGAGGAGCGGCGGTCTCCCCTCCGCGCCGCCGCGCCACCCCCCGCTCGGCGGCTTTCCCAGCGTCGAGGATGGCGTCAGTAGCTGTTGATCCGATTGTCATTTCCGCACCCGCCCACCATGCTACTTTTCGCTCGAAGGAGAGTTCGGGGAGGTTTAGCGCCGCCTTCGCTCTCTCACGAGGCGGCAGCGCATCTAGAGGAGGAACCGGTCGCCGTCCTTGTCCAAGACGGGTGCTTGAAGTAGGATCATACCAGAGACGACGGCGGCGGGATTGGAGGCGGGAGGTGGCTGGGATGTGGCAGCAAGTGGTGGGGCTTGGGAGGCCAGAGAGAGACGCGGGGCTGGGTGGCCGGCGGCGGGATGGAGAAAGGGGATCGAAGGAGGAGGATGGCACTTCATTTTATCTGTGTCCCACCCATTCTAGTACTATAGGAAGCGCATATAGCAATATGCGCCTCGCATATGCGGTCATCTACCTCCGTCCGGGCCCGCAGGAGTTACTTGAGGCACATATGACCATATGCGCCTCACATATTATTAAATATAGGAGGCGCATATAACCATATGCGCCTCGCATATTCGTGCACCTACCAACACGCGGGCCCACATAGATTATGCGAGGCGCATTCTGCCCATATGCGCCTCGCCTATCTAATATATAGGAGGCGCATATGACTGGAATGCGCCTCGCATAATATGGGGCTGCTAGATTTAGTCCGTACAGGGATTATAGGAGGCGCATTCTTATCATATGCGCCTCGCCTATTTTTATACTGGAGGCGCATGGAGAAGGAGTGTGCCTCGCCTATTTTATAGGAGGCGCATATGGTCTAAATGTGCCTCACATAAGCATGTCTCCTATAGCCTTTTCTCTAGTAGTGTGAAACAGTAGCAATAGTAACAGTAACGGTAAAAGTAGAATTCGAGTGCGGTAGGCATAGGGATGGATGGACGGGCGTTGCATGGATGAGTCTAAACATGTAACTTTAAGAACTAGGGCATTGCAGATAAATAATAATAAGCATCCAAGTACTAAGCAATCCTAGGCATGTGCTCCAAATATAGTCATACGTGCTTGCAATGAGAACTTGCACAACATCTTCTGTCCAGCCAGCCCGTGGCAGCGGGGCCTCTAGGGAACTACTGGCAATTAAGGTGCTCTTTTTAATAGAGCACCGGAGCAAAGCATTAACACTCCATGAACACATATGATCCTAACACCACAGCCATCCCCTCCGGCTGTCCCAATTATTGTCACTTTGGGGCCTTTGGATCCAGACAATGATATATGTACACAACTTGCAGATAAGATCATAAACAATACTATCATAATGATTCAATAATAAGTTCAGATCTGAGATCATGGCACTCGGGCCCTAGTGACAAGCATTAAGCACATCAAGTTGCAACAAAGTCAAATAGCACTAAAAGAGATACTAGGCACTATGCCCTAACAGATCTTATTCGATTACATGATAGAACTCATCCAATCCCTACCATCCCCAAGCCTACAACGGGGGATTACTCACTCATGGATGAGGGAAACATCGGTGGTTGATGGATATGCGTTGGTGATGATGATGGCAATGATCCTCTCCAAATTCCTCGTCCCGACAGGGTGCCAAAACAGAGTTTCTAGATCCGAATCTTGGTTTCTGGTGGCGGCAGAGCGGAACTCTTTCTGGAAAACTATCGAACCCCCCTATGTTTTTAGGTCAGAAGGCAACTTATAGCATGAGAGGAGGGCGAGGCTGCAGGGTGGCGGACCTCCCAGGCGGGTCAGTGGGCCGCGCTGGGTGGGTCTGGGCCCCCCATGCCTCCTCTCTGTCTCCCCTTCTGGCTCCGTGGATCTTCTGGTGACAAATAGTTTTTGTCATATTTTCCGGGATTTTTCCTGATAGTTCATTTTGTGCACAAAAACAAGACACCAAGGTAATTCTGCTGAAAACAGCGTCAGTCCGTGTTAGTTGTATCCAGATCACACAAGTTTAGAGGAAAAACAATAGAAAAGTGTTCGAGAAAGTAGATACGTTTTGGACGTATCAACTCCCAAAGCTTAGCTTATTGCTTGTCCTCAAGCAATTCAGTTGAAAACTGAGTGCGATAAAAGAACTTTCACGAACACTTTGCTTCATATGATGTATATATTCTCAACACAGGAGTAGATGCTTAGACAATTCATAATAAAGAGTATGCAACTAAGTCTACTCAATAGTTATTGCAAGCTATGACGAGAAACCAACTCAATAATAATAAGTAGCATGAAACATAAACATAAGCAACATTGCAATGCTCATAATAAGGTATGATAGAGTGGTATCTCGCTTGGCTTTGTTTGAAGAGCATAATATAAATGCCAAGGCACCTCTGAAGTTCACATGAAGACTAGAGATAAAGATATCGGAGATACA
Source organism: Avena insularis (assembly GCA_023614405.1). Lineage (NCBI taxonomy): Eukaryota > Viridiplantae > Streptophyta > Magnoliopsida > Poales > Poaceae > Avena > Avena insularis. The sequence goes on along the minus strand of CM042693.1, from coordinate 54,007,740 downwards.
AGCATCAAAGTCATGACATAATTAACCAAGTTTTGGAACAAACACAAGAATGACAACTATGCTCTCAAGGAAGTGCTCATAGAATAAGTGGTGACTCAACAAAATTGTGAAAACGGTTTTGTGAAAGCTTGAAAGGCTTCCAAATGCTGAAAGGAAGGTACTCATTAGCTTTGAGCTCTCATTGCCCCTATCATAGGCATCTTCATGTGGTTAAGGTGAAAGTGAGGTCCACTCTGAATCATATGCTTGACAGACCATAGACTGGAAATCCCAAGTCCCTTGAGTACGATGGCCACTCCGCATGCTACTCAACTTTGGTCACTCGAAAGTTCTTGTCATTGTAAATACATGCATATCATCAAGAACCGCCAACGGGGTACCCATTGCACATGGTACATGAGCTTTCCCATAACCAAAATGACAAGGCAAGCAGACAATGAGCATCTCAGCAATCTTTTTATTTACCATATGCATAGCTTTTTATTGAGGAAGCTTCATAGATGCTCATCATGGTGATGCTGCAAGTTTCCACCATGATTAAGCATGGCTTAGGCTAGCGGCCCATGCGTTTCTCTAACACAATGTATAAACTCCATGAACTAACAACTTCCCCTTTTATTTCACATCGTCAACATCCGTAAACAAAAGAGCAAAGTATCAACTGGATATAATATCCAAAAAGTGTTGAAAGCGTTCTCCGTGACAGCACGGTTCTACTGACTCCCAGTATATTAGCAAGCATATAACTTTCATGGACTAGTCACAATGGTTCAAGATTATTAAGCGCAAATAATATAAAGTGTGCCATCAAGCTCATGAGAGCTTTACTAACTAACTTTCTCAAAACAGACAAACATTTTATTTTGGAAGAAAACACGGCATATAGAATATGTACTGAAATAGCAAATGATGCTAATAGGTATGTATGGTGGACAGAGCTGGCAATATTGGTTTTGGGGAGTTGGAAACATAGGTAGAGCACATACTTAGTATAAGTGAAGGCTAGCAATAGAGAGGGAACGGCAAACGAGAGAGCAATAGCTGTCATAATCATGCTTGCAACAAAACATGACTAACTATGGCATGAAAGTGATACAAGAACTCTGAGGAAAAATAAATCATCGAGGATTACTGACTATTGATTAGTCATATGCATGCGTGAGCATGTGCCAAGTCGATTCACATGAACAGTCAGAGGAGGATACCATAATATCATACCAAAGTATGAATAAAACAATGCAAGCAAACATTCATATGACATGCTACAAACTATTAGCAAGATGGAGCTAATCATAGACAAGCAAGAACTACTAAGCATCTATAATGACATACACTTTACACAAACAGGCTAAGCATGCTCACAATGATGAGTATATGTACAAAAATGAAACAAATAGAGTTCGTTACCAGCCTCTTACCACACCTCAAGTTGGCTTAATCTTCATTATTGCCCTTCACTTGTGTGACTTGAATAATTAACATGAAAACCAATATCCACTAAGGATGGCTGAACCCTGCGAAGAACTCACAAAACCAAAGAAGAACAACAAATATTTTTGGTGTTTTCGATTTTTTTAGAAACAAGCAAACAAAGAAAAATCTTTTTGGATTTTTCTTTTAAGGCAAACCAAAGCAAAGAACAAAGAAACAAACCAAGAGAAACAACGAAAATATTTTTGGTATTTTTGTGTTTTTGAGAAATAAGCAACAAGAACCAAAAAAAGTAGCAAAACGATGGATATACAAAGAACCGACCGAACATGATATATATATGAGTGTGATGTCGATATACATCCCCCCAAGATTAGGCTTTTGGCCTAAGTAGGGCTCAATAACGCGGATAGTAACCCCATGCTGGTGGGTCATCATAGGAATGATCATAGTCAGGCACCTGCGATGAAGAAGACGACGCACCCCAATCAAATGAGGGCTGATGGTATGAAGACTCTCCCAAGTTGGAGGGCTGAACCGAATTTTCTTCGACATCCTCTTCAACATTCTCCTCTTGCTGGGAAAGTCCCCCCACATAAGCGTCAAGCTCCTCCTCCATAAGTGACCATCCTTGCCTGTTATCAAAGTTAAACAAAACGGGTGCAGGCAAATGAACTATTTTCTCATTCCTACCCTTTCTCCGACCTTGCTGGGCAAAAGATATTTCATGTGGTAAACTTCTCACATTAGCCCCCAAAGAAACAAAACCATGCTGAATCATAGATTCAATATCAAGCCTCTCTATGGGGAATTGAAAATCTGAATAATGAGGCTCTAAACCATGGAAAGCTAGCAACCTAGAAGCAATGTGACCTGCACAAATTCCACCCTTCTCACGGTTAGTGGTGAGATGGTGAGCTTCAAAGCACCCAAACTATAAGAACTATTCCTATTCAGAGTAGCTGCAATAAAAGCTAGATCAAAAGAAGACAACTTTCTAGCAGTCTTTCTAGCAAGAACACACTTGGTAATGAAATAGGCAAAGTATCTAATAGTTGGGAGCTGGATGTTCTGAATTTTACCACTTCCCTTTGAGAAGTTGAAACCTTGGAATACCTCAGCATACAAATCAACAAGTGACTTGGGCCTCTCCTTGATCTTCTCACAAGATCCCCACTGAGGTACTCTAATTGCTACACAGAAATCAGCAAAAGGCAGGTCGACAGGTATATTATATATTTTGTAATGGACCATGGGATTAGAAGTAGACCAAGTGAACCGGAAGTCCTACACAAAAGCCATGGTTAGCTTAACATATTGAATTGGTTCACCTTCAACAAAGTGCTCCAACCCTGCATTTGTAACCAAAGTTTGGAAATCTTGGAGGATCCCTGCAGCTCTCATAAATTCATGGCATGGATATATAGAAGTAAAAACTGCCTCCTCACGATGAACCTTCATTGGCTCATGCACCATCAAGTCATATTGATTCAGTGGATAAGCACTCATCTTCTTTGCTGAAATTTTAGACAACCATCAAACCAAGTGATTTCTAAGTTGATAAATGATGAGCAACTACTATAGGAACTTGCTAGAGGACTACACATGCATCAAAACAAAGTTTCTAAGCATAGAACAAGCATGCAAGCTCAAACAACCTGTCACCTATAGTAGCAAAATACTCAAAATACAATCTACCAATCACAAATCTAATTGGACAAGTGGAGGAGGCACATACCAAGGAACAAACCCTCCAAAAATCAGCACTTGAGATGGGCTGAACAAGGAGATCGAAAATCGTGAGCAAGAACAGCAAGAACTCGAGCTTGAGCAAGTTTTCCGGTGTTTTTCGGGAGAGAGAAAGAAGGTGGCTTTGAGGGGCAGCCTGGAGGGGCCTAGGTGGGCCAGACCCCCCTAGGCGCCACTTCCTGGTAGGCTGCGCCTACCATGGGTGTGGGGCCTAGGGGTGGCCCCTGGGTCATCTCAGGTGCCATTCTGCCCCTTTTTTCGAGGAAAAAATTAATTTGAATTTTCTGGGATTTTTCGGGAAACTTTATTTTTGGCCAATTTTCAGGGTATGAAAATTGATTTTCTCGTAGAAACAGTTTTTTCAGAAGAAGCAAAAGCAAACAAAAAGGCAAACTATAGGAGCTCTAAGAAACTCAAATAAGCAAACAACTAGCAAAACTAAAGCTAAAGCAAAGACTAGGAAGGAGAAAGGAAAAAGAAAGCAAGTATAACCACAGTGAAAACATTATTTTGTTCATTAAAATCCTTTTGTTAACAAGGTTGATCAAGTCTTGTTACCAAAAAATCTTATATGAAACAAAAATTTGCATTCCACAAGGTGATTATGTTACCTCATACTTAATATCAATGGTCCCAATCATAATAGTTTCAATATTTTCTTGTCGAATGGGACAATATATTTCTCCAACCTTGATGCCTTCAATATTTTCAATAGAATTCAGGTAATGGCTTCTAACAACCTTCTTGGGGAAATAGAAAATGTGCTCTTTGTCATTAATATTGAATGTTACTTTTCTTGATTGCAATTTATGACAGCACATGCAGTATTAAGAAAAGGTCTCCCAAGAATAATAGACATATTATCATCTTCAGGCATTTCAAGCACAACATAATCAGTTAAGACCATGCAGTTATGAGCAACTTTAAAAGGAACATCCTCACATATACCAACAGGAATAGTAATTGACTTATCAGCCATTTTCAAAGATATATCAATTGGTATCATGTCACATCCCAAAATTTTCCAAATTTTGTAATGTGAAAAATAAATAAACAAAATAAATAATTGTTGAAATTTAGGGTGAAAAGAAACTTTTTGATTCCAAATGGAAACTTAAAATCCCATCTTGAACAAACTTTGAATAATGTTTGAATCCAACTAAATTCAAATCAAGTGGAATGCATTCTTCATAAATGCATCTGGAAATTTAAACACTTGGAAAGTAAACCCAAACCCTAAAACCCTAAGGGAAGAAAACATTTCCAAGTTATCTCTAAGCCTATGGATTTGATCCATATAAAAATTTGTCAACAAACATTTACAAATGATCAAGAACGACAAATAGAAATATTATAAAACCATATAAATTGGTTTCACTTAATTTGGAGCCATAGATAAAATCTTATGAATTTAATAAGATAAGGAAATTGATTTTCCAAAGCTAATAAAGCACCTATATAAAAATCCACACCAATTGGTGAGTAAATAATCCTAAAGACATTTAAAAAGGACAAACAAGTAGTAAATAAGATTTTACCAATTGGAAACACCAAGTTTGGGTCTATAAATAAAAAGATATGGATTTTATAAGATAAAGAAAGAAATATTAAATGAGGAATATTTAAAGACCAAATTAAATCTTGGCCTAATCCATAAGCAAATGGAATGAGTATAATCCAAATCCAAGTAAAATAAAAGGATAAAGAATTTTTCCAAATAAAATAAAATGGCATTAACCAAATTATATTTCTATATGAATAAAAACAATCCCTAATAAGATTGATTAAATAAATCATGGGAAAATAATATTGGAATATACCCAAATGGTATAAAAGTTATTTAATTAACTTAAATGGAATCAAGGAAAATCACCTAAATGAAATTTATGGAATTAAAACCATAATTGATTTCATTGGAATAAAAACAAATACCCAATTTAAATGATTAATAAATCATATTAAAAATGTAAAGGAATAAAACCTACTGAAAAAGGTTTGGTAAAATTTGAATTCAAATAATAGTTGGAATTTTATTTAAAATCTTATTCGAATAAACACAAGTGCCTTTTTTAAATAAAATATAAACCATAAAAGAATAAAAGAATTATACTAAAATGGTATTTAAAATACACGTTTAAAACAGTATCAAAGCATACTGAAAAGTTTGAAAAGAGTTGAAAAGAAAAAGAGTTTGAAATTATTTGAATAAAATCAAAACAGAAAATGAAATCATAAAAGATAAAAAGTTTCTGAAAGAAAAAAAATAAGAAAAGTCCCAGCCCATCAAACCCTAGCCCAACAAGCCCAGCAGCCCACCCGGCTCCCCTCTCTCCCTGGACTTTTCTCACTCGCGCACCTACTCTCCTCTCTCACTGACCCGCGAACCCCACGCCACGTCGATTGCCCCGTCATCATACCTTCCACCCGGGGCGACCACGCCCTCCTCCACGAGCCGTTTCTGTCACCATTTCCTCGACTAAATTCGCAGTAATGACGCCATTTAATCGCCCCCTGACCATGCCTTCTTAACCGCCTCTCCCTCCTCTCCGTTTCCCCCAGGAACCACTCACTCTCTGCCCCCAGGCTGCTTCCATTTTTGCTCGCACCACCGCGGACTCCGACGAACTCTTCGGACAATTCTGGTCACGCCTCCCTGGCCTCTGGCGCAACTCCCAGTGTCGCTCGTTCAGCCACGCATGATCTGCATCGTCGCCAACGTCAGCTGCAACCATCGCCGTCGTCTGTTTCCTTCTCCGGCGAACCCCTGGTAACACCCGACCGTCCCCTCCCCTCTGATTGAAGCCTCTGCAATCTACACTCTCGCGCGCATCTAACCACGCCACTGGCTTGTCTTAGCGCGGACCACAACCTCGCCAACAACGTCGCTGAACCCGCCCATCGACAAAGACGACTCCGGCGAGGAATCACCGATGACCTCGAGCGCCCCTGTCTTCCGACTACCACGTTGAGCATCAGCAAGGTCCTGCGGTTCTGGTGAGCTTCTCCCCTCCTCCCCTCGCTTCCTATAACCGCCGCATGCCGTAGACAGAGCTCGCCGCCGCCGCCCATTCCTGGTCGCCCACTCTGCAACCGTTGGATCTTGATTAAACGCGTGAGATTAGATTTAACCCGAAGGTGTATGTATCCACCTGAGCCGCACGATTGCAATTTAATCCAACGCATCAGAGAGGCCGATCCAACCTAACCGGTATCGCCCAGTAAAATCACGCCACGTGGCCAGTCTGTTTTAATAAAAACCAGAAATGACCTATTAGATGTTCAAGTTTGTAAATTCATAACTTTTGATCCACACGTCCAAATTTTGCAAATTTTATATCAATGGAATCAGCAAGACAAGTACTTTCCAACCATGCACTTTGTTTAATGAATTGCTTCTGGTAAAATGGTTGTTTTTGCAGAAACTTGTGTAGGCATGTTTTGAATATAAAATTCTTTTTGTGATAAAATCTTTGGAAAATGGATTTATTTGAACCTACTGACCGTATAAACCAACTTGTGGTTTCAAAAACATATTTTGTGAAGCAAAAGAATAAATCTTTGATTGAGAACATTTCTAGTCAAATAAAAATGTGGTTTATATGTTAAAAATGCTTTTGGAGGAAACCCTTTGGGAAATGTTTTGATTTAAACTCTCTGAACCTAAACACCAAGTTTTAGAATGCATTTTGACGAACCCTATAAAATTATTGCTTTGCTAAAGGCATTTGCAACCACATAAAATATTGATTTGGTTTAAAAATGATTTATAAGTAAAATCTTTTGCAAATGGTTTTACCACTTTTATAAAATGACCAATAGGTGTTTTAGAATGTTTGTAACCTATTAGAAACCACTTTTCCAAATAAAACAATCTTTTGGCATGCTTGCATGCATTGCTTTGTTTCTATTATTTTATGTGATGTTTGCTTGAATGGTAGATTGAATTCTTGCTTGCTTAATTGAATTGTAGTGGAATTTGAAGAGTGTGAATATTGCAAGATCAAGGAGTGAACTTATATACTTTACCAAAAAGGCAAGTGATGCTTCATACTTTTGTCCCATTATTTTCACTATGCATTAGTGATATTTCTAAGTAGGACATGCATGGAATTTTTGCTAAGTATGAACTATGCCATGGGAAATCCTAGTATATGAAACCTTAGTAAAGATTTCCTAAGTTAAGATTCCTACTACTATCATGCTTAGCTTAGCTAGTAGAAAACAAGGGTGGATTATATTCATGCTATGGAATATTTCTAAGTCAAGGACTTGTGTTTTGTTTAATAAAACAACTAAGTGAATGAAACACCTGGGTGGAATGGAATGAATGGTTTGTGTTGAGTGGTTATACAAGGCCCATTTCTATGGTTTACTTTGTGTATCTCACTTGTGGAATGCCACCTAGGAACAAAGAGATTTGAGATGTCAAATGTTGAGAAGCTTCAAGTGCAGCCACTTGGCATTATGGGCTCTGCCTGGATCATATAGGTTGCAATAACTTAGCCAAATGGACAGTTGGTGGTAGGGGATTGATAGGTTGCAGCGCGTCCATTCTGGTCTAAGGGAAGGCTTCTGAAAGATCTTGTCTTGGTGAAACCAAGTCTTGTGGGGAAAGTGCACCACCTCTGTAGAGTGTAAAATCTAAGTACATAGCCATGTCCCTGGTAAAGGACAATTTGAGCATCAAGACATGGAAGCTATCAAGAATATCCTCATCCCAATTTCTAAGTTAAAATTTTGTGGTTGAACAAGGGTTGAAGGATCACCAATTTCTATTGGGAGATGCCTTGGGTGATTTTGTCAAGCAAAAACTTAGTGTTTTCAAATGATAAGGAAAATCTATTTTGAGCAAAGCAAGCCTAAGCTCCACTTAGCCAAATGCATATAGATGATAGACTCCACTATACTACCATAGTATCACTTGCCAATACAATTCAAATGTATTGACCCTTGTGGCTGTAACTTATTATGTTGCAGGTTTGTTTGGTGTTAGTGAAGTTTGTTGATTAGGATTACAAGTCTACAACCAACATGTTTGCCTGTGGCACTTTGAAGATGAAGGACCCCATGCTATAGTTATATTCTGCTGCATTGTAATGAGATAGCCAAATGATCTATGTAAGATGTAATAAATTATTTTATTCCTGGTTATAAAGTTCTATTATGACCTTTGTTTCTTGATATTACATCTTAACTGTGGATGCTAGCTATTGATCCAGGGACTAGCATTGTAAACACAGGGATCTCTACCTTATTAAAGGTTGGGACCTCTACAGATGGTATCAGAGCACTGTGTTGCCTGTAGGATTGTAACCCTAGGATTGGACAAAACCCCTTAGAAAAATAGGAGTTGTATTTGTTCCAAAACTTATTTACAAACAATCTTGTAAACCCTTTCCTTAACCTTTTTGGTTTTAATTCTACATCTCTTCTTTTTCAACTTGATGGACAAAGCCTCCACCATGAGCAAAGGATTCCACCAACTCAAATGACTTCAACATCATCAAGGACTTCAACTTTATTTTTCACCAAGGACTTCAACTTGGATATCACTAAGGACTACAAGTGAGACAAGAAATATTACTCAAGACTTGAAGACTAAGGAAACACAACTTAGAGGGAATCATCATCACCTTTGAAGTTTTGTGACCAAGATGCAAGAATTTTCCCAAGGAAACCATGATCTCATTCAAGAAGAATCAACTAAGAAGGAATGGAATGATCTCAAGTGAACCATATAGTTGGACCACCATGTTTAGTTTAAATTAAACCCACCAACTTATGTGGTGTAGCAAAAATATTTTGTTGCCTAAAGATGTTCTTGAACTTGTTGTTTGAGTGGAATGTTTGTTTGTGATTGCTTTCCCATTGCTTGTGTGAATTGTGATGTGTGTGATTAGAATTATTACCTTAGAAATATTTTGCCCATTCTAATAGCAATCTAACCCAAACAGATGACTACTCCAAGAAACTCCAACATCAAGAATGGTAACAACAACAACCAAGAGATGCACATGAGAGAACTCATAACAACCCAAACCCAGTTGAACCAAGTGACAACTCAGGTTTTAGCCAAGTACAATGAGTTAGACCCAACCATGCAAAAGTTTTTGGAAACCCAAACCCAATTGTTGCAAAGGATGACAAACCAAATGATCAACATGGGAGATAACCTTTCCCAAGGAGTTTGTGACAACAAGGATGTCAAGGATGATGTTCTAGAAGGAACTCAAGCTTGCCATATTTGTGGAGACAAGGATCACACTTCCAAAGAGCATGAAGATCAATGCCCCAATTGTGAAGAGAAACATCCAACTAATCAATGCCCCACATCTCAAGCTACTTGTTTCCTATGTGAAGGAAATAATCATGTCCCTATCCAATGCCCCATCTATTCCATAGTTCAACAAAGGAAACAAGATGGAGTGCATCAACAGTTTGTAAACCCTCATGAAGGAACAACTTCTGCCAAGAAGGATGAAGGCAAAGTCAAAACCATGCATCATAAGGCCAAATCCAAAGTGACCACAAAGTGTTGCTACTCTTGTGAAGAAGAAGGTCATATCTCTAGTAACTGCCCCAAGAAGAGAGAAAGATTTCCCACCTTTGTGGTGAAATATGAAGAGCATGAACTAGAAGAACTCCTAGCTTTGGAGAGACCCAAGAAGAAGAAGAAATGCCCCAATCCTAGCAAGAAGGATATTACTCAAGAGCAATGTTACACTCGCAAAGAGATGGGACACTATGCCAATGAATGCCCAGAAAAGAAGAAGAACCCAAGAAACAAACTAGAGGCAATGCTACCAAAGGAAAAGAAAGATATCAACCAAGTGATGTGTTTCAAATGCAAAGAACTAGGCCATTATGCAAACAAGTGCCTAGAGAAGTTTCATCAAGATCCCAAGCAAGCCAGGATGTAATCTAGTTGGAATTTTTTTAAGGGTGGTAGTACCCTAGTTGCTTTGAACCAACTTGTGACCCCTATCTTTCCCAAATATCGGGACGAGATTTATTTTAAGGGTGGTAGCCTGTCACATCCCAACATGTTCCAAATTTTGTAATGTGAAAAATAAATAAACAAAATAAATAATTGTTGAAACTTAGGGTGAAAAGAAACTTTTTGATTCCAAATGGAAACTTAAAATCCCATCTTGAACAAACTTTGAATAATGTCTGAATCCAACTAAATTCAAATCAAGTGGAATGCATTCTTCATAAATGCATCTGGAAATTTAAACACTTGGAAAGTAAACCCAAACCCTAAAACCCTAAGGGAAGAAAAACATTTCCAAGTTATCTCTAAGCCTATGGATTTGATCCATATAAAAATTTGTCAACAAACATTTACAAATGATCAAGAATGACAAATAGAAATATTATAAAACCATATAAATTGGTTTCACTTAATTTGGAGCCATAGATAAAATCTTATGAATTTAATAAGAAGGAAATTGATTTTCCAAAGCTAATAAAGCACCTATCTAAAAATCCACACCAATTGGTGAGTAAATAATCCTAAAGACATTTAAAAAGGACAAACAAGTAGTAAATAAGATTTTACCAATTGGAAACACCAAGTTTGGGTCTATAAATAAAAAGATATGGATTTTATAAGATAAAGAAAGAAATATTAAATGAGGAATATTTAAAGACCAAATTAAATCTTGGCCTAATCCATAAGCAAATGGAATGAGTATAATACAAATCCAAGTAAAATAAAAGGATAAAGAATTTTCCAAATAAAATAAAATGGCATTAACCAAATTCTATTTCTATATGAATAAAAACAATCCCTAATAAGATTGATTAAATAAATCATGGGAAAATAATATTGGAATATACCCAAGTGGTATAAAAGTTATTTAATTAACTTAAATGGAATCAAGGAAAATCACCTAAATGAAATTTATGGAATTAAAACCATAATTGATTTCATTGGAATAAAAACAAATACCCAATTTAAATGATTAATAAATCATATTAAAAATGTTCCAAATAATTCAAGGTGGATTATTTGACACCCTAATAAAGGAATAAAACCTACTGAAAAAGGTTTGGTAAAATTTGAATTCAAATAAGAGTTGGAATTTTATTTAAAATCTTATTTGAATAAAGACAAGTGCCCTTTTTAAATAAAATATAAACCATAAAAGAATAAAATAATTATACCAAAATGGTATTTAAAATACATGTTTAAAACAGTATCAAAGCATACTGAAAAGTTTGAAAAGAGTTGAAAAGAAAAAGAGTTTGAAATTATTTGAATAAAATCAAAACAGAAAATGAAATTAGAAAAGAGAAAAAGTTTCTAAAAAAAAGTCCCAGCCCATCAAACCCTAGCCCAACAAGCCCAGCAGCCCACCCGGCTCCCCTCTCTCCCTGGACTTTTCTCACTCGCACACCTACTCTCCTCTCTCACTGACCCGCGAACCCCACGCCACGTCGATTGCCCCGTCATCGTCCCTTCCACGCGCGGCGACCACGCCCTCCTCCATGAGCCGTTTCTGTCGTTGTTTCCTCGACTAAATTCGCAGTAACGATGCCATTTAACTGCTCCCTGACCACGCCTTCTTAACCGCCTCTCCCTCCTCTCTGTTTCCCCCCAGGAACCACCCACTCTCTGCCCCAGGCTGCTTCCATTTTTGATCGCACCGCCGCGGACTCCGACGAACTCTTCGGACAATTCCGGTCACACCTCCCTGGCCTCTGGCGCAACTCCCAGTGTCGCTCGTTCAGCCGCGCATGATCTGCATCGTTGCCAACGTTAGCTGCAACCACCGCCGTCGTCTGTTTCCTTCTCCGGCGAAACCCCTGGTAACACCCGACCGTCCCCTCCCCTCTGATTGAAGCCTCTGCAATCTACACTCTCGCGTGCATCTAACCATGCCACTGGCTTGTTTTAGCACGGACCACAACCTCGCCACAACGTCGCCGAACCCGCCCATCGACAAAGACGACTCCGGCGAGGAATCACCGACGACCTCGAGCGCCCCCTGTCTTCTGACTACCATATTGAGCATCAGCAAGGTCCTGCGGTTCTGGTGAGCTTCTCCCCTCCTCCCCTCGCTTCCTATAACCGCCTCATGCCGTAGACAGAGCTCGCCGCCGCCGCCAACGCCGCCCATTCCTGGTCGCCCACTCTGCAACCGTTGGATCTTGATTAAACGCGTGAGATTAGATTTAACCCGAAGGGGTATGTATCCACATGAGCCGCACGATTGCACTTTAATCCAACACATCAGATAGGCCGATCCAACCGAACCAGTATGACCTAGTAAAATCACGCCATGTGGCCAGTCTGTTTTAATAAAAACTAGAAATGACCTTTAGATGTTCAAGTTTGTAAAATTCATAACTTTTGATCCACACGTCCAAATTTTGCAAATTTTATATCAATAGAATCAGCAAGACAAGTACTTTCCAACCATGCACTTTTTTTAATGAATTGCTTCTGGTAAAATGGCTGTTTTTGCAGAAACTTGTGTAGGCATGTTTTGAATATAAAATTCTTTCTAAAATTATTTTTGTGATAAAATCTTTGGCAAATGGATTGTTTTGAACCTACTGACCATATAAACCAACTTGTGGTTTAAAAACATATTTTGTGAAGCAAAAGAATAAATCTTTGATTTAGAACATTTCTAGTCAAATAAAAATGTGGTTTATATGTTAAAAATGCTTTTGGAGGAAACCCTTTGGGAAATGTTTTGATTTAAACTCTCTGACCCTAAACACCAAGTTTTCGAATGCATTTTGATGAACCCTATAAAATTATTGCTTTTCTAAAGGCATTTTCAACCACATAAAATATTGATTTGGTTTAAAAATGATTTATAAGTAAAATTTTTTGCAAATGATTTTACCACTTTTATAAAATGAAATAGCCAAGGGAAGTTGGTGGTAGGGGATTGATAGGTTGGAGCGCATCCATTCTGGTCTAAGGGAAGGCTTCTGAAAGATCTTGTCTTGGTGAAACCAAGTCTTGTGGGGAAAGTGCACCACCTCTGCAGAGTGTAAAATCTAAGTACTTATCCATGTCCCTAGTAAAGGACAATTTGAGCATCAAGACATGGAAGCTATCAAGAATATCCTCATCCCAAATTCTAAGTTAAAATTTTGTGGTTGAACAAGGGTTGAAGGATCACAAATTTCTATTAGGAGATGCCTTGGGTGATTTTGTCAAGCAAAAACTTAGTGTTTTCAAATGATAAGGAAAATCTATTTTGAGCAAAGCAAGCCTAAGATCCACTTAGCCAAATGCATATAGATGATAGACTCCACTATACTACCATAGTATCACTTGCCAATACAATTCAAATGTATTGACCCTTGTGGCTGTAACTTATTATGTTGCAGGTTTGTTTGGTGTTAGTGAAGTGTGTTGATTAGGATTACAAGTCTACAACCAACATGTTTGCCTGTGGCACTTTGAAGATGAAGGACCCCATGCTATAGTTATATTCTGCTGCATTGTAATGAGATAGCCAAATGAGCTATGTAAGATGTAATAAATTATTTTATTCCTGGTTATAAAGTTGTATTATGACCTTTGTTTCTTGATATTACATCTTAACTGTGGATGCTAGCTATTGATCCAGGGACTAGCATTGTAAACACAGGGATCTCTACCTTATTAAAGGTTGGGACCTCTACATATCAACTTTTCTAGCTGGATCCTCTTGTAGAGAGAAAAAGGCATAACACTAACTCCAACTCCCAAATCACATAAAGCAGTTCTAACATAATTATTCTTAATGGAGCAAGGAATAGTTGGTATACCTGGATCACCAAGTTTCTTTGGAACCTTACCATTGAAGGAGTAATTAGCAAGCAAAGTAGAAATCTCCTCGTTAGGAATCTTCCTTTTATTAGAGACAATATCCTTCATATACTTTGAATAAGGAGGAAATTTAATAGCATCAGTCAAAGGAATTTGTAGAAGTAAAGGCTTCATCCACTCACAAAACTTGTTGTAGTGTTCTTCCTCCTTTGACTTGTGTTTCTTACCTCGAAAAGGCATAGGTTTCTGCACCCAAGGTTCTCTTTCTTTACCATGTTTATTAGCAATAAAATCTTCCTTTGTGTACCTAGTGTTCTTAGTGCGTTTCTCAGGTTCTTCCTCAACTTCCTCCTTATCAGGAGATTCATCAATATTACCACTCTTAGTTTCAGCATCAGAGACAGATATACTATTAGGATCTACAGCAGGTTCAAGTGGTTCCTCAACTTTCTTATGTTTCTTTTTCTTCCTCTTAAGTGGACTACCACTATCCTCACCTTGTTGGGAATCCTTATCTATTCTTTTAGGGTGTCCTTCAGGATATAAAGGATCTTGAGTAGCTGCACCACTCCTAGTTCTAATTCTATAAGCATGTTTATTTCCTGAAGCATTAACTAGCATATCCTTTTGCACCTTAGCAAGTTGATCAAGTTGGGTTTGAACCATTTGAAAGTGTTTACAAAGAATTTTAATATCATTAGAAGTTCTTTCCACAATATCTTTCAACTCATGGATAGCTCTAGAGTTTTCCAATAAATGATTCTGAACTTGTTTATTAAAATTACCTTGTTTAACAATAAACGTGTTGAGTTCCTCTAAGCATTGATCAGGAGGCTTACCATAAGGAATGTCACCTTTATTAAATTGGAGAGAGTGTACCTCAATAGTATATGAGTGGGGAATTGGCTTACATAATTCTTCTATAGGAGGTAGATTCTTCACATCTTCAGATCTAATACCTTTCTCCTTTAGACACTTTTTAGCTTCCTTCATCACTTCATCATTTAATGCAATAACTTCCCTCTTCTTTGTTGTTGGTGTTGGAACTGGTTCAGGAGTAATAGGCTCAGGTGTATTCAGCTCAGTTGAAGTCCAATCATCATAATTCTTGCTTATCTTGTTCATTAATTCTTCAGCATCTGTAGGAGTCCTTTTCCTGAAAACACAATCAGCAAAGCTATCTAGGTAGGTCCTAGAATCATCAGTTAGTCTGCTATAATAAATATCAAGAAGCTCATTTTAAGGTAATGGACATCGAGGATATGCATGGATCAAGGAACAGAATCTTTTCCATGACTCAGGCAATTTCTCTTCTTCTCCCTGTTTAAAATCAAAAAGTCTCTGCAAAGCAGCATGTCTAGCACTGGGAGGAAAATATTTATGGAAGAAACAAGCAATCAGGGCTATCAATGGAACCAGGAGGTAATCTATTAAACCAAGCCCTAGCTTCTACTTTTAGTGAAAAAGGGAAGATCTTAGCAACAAAGTACTTGCGCATTTTAAAATCATCAGAGAACAAAGCACTCATAGTAGAAAATCATTCATATGAGCCACAACACTCTCATTTTCAGTACCACAAAAAGGTTCTTTCTCAACAATATCTAAATAAGATAAATCAAGAGAGAAATCATAATCTTTATCTTTAATATCTATGGTAGAGGTGGAAAACTTAGGATCATAGGACTTCTTAGGCATAATAGTACGTCTAGCAAGGAGACTCTTAATAGCACTAGCACCATGTGTGTTTCGGCACTCATCAACAAATTCATTAGTGAGCTCTATGTAACCATCATTAATATCATAACTCTCACTAGACTCAGGTGAGCTAACAGGTGTAACAGTGTATTCACTAGGAGTTTCAGTATTTCCTAGACTAGCCATAGTAGCATCTAGAAAAGGACCTAATGAACCACTTGCATCAAGCACAGTAGAAGTAGCATCATGAGTATCAAAAACAGTTTCAGATTCAGCAGTAGTAGCAGTGTGTGTAGCATGAGCATGTGGTGGTAGTGTGACAAGCTTACTTATAACAGACGGTGAATCAAGAGCAGCAGAGGTGTTTAGGACTGTACCTCTTCTTGTAGTGGATGGTAAAATAAGGAACTTTCCATCACGAGACTTCCCCATGATGAAATGAGTAGCAGTGAACAATAATAGATCCAAGTGAACTTACAAATAAAGCTATGCTCCCCGGCAATGGCGCTAGAAAATAGTCTTGATGACCCACAAGTGTAGAGGATCGCAACAGTCTTCGCAGGTAGTATTGCCCAATTTATTGATTCGACACAAGGGGAGTCAAAGAATACTTGCAAGCCTTAACAACTAAGTTGTCAGTTCAACTGCACCTGGAAATAGTTCTTGCTCACAGAAGTTTATCAGTAGCAACAGTTTGGTAGTAGCAACAGCAAAGCAACAACAACAACAATAGTGAAAAGAGTAATAGTAATGTGATACTTGATAGAGGATTCGAAAAGTAGGCATAGGGATGGATGGACGGGCGGTAGGCATAGGTGAAAGAACGAGCAGAGATTCTCTGAGCATCTTTGTAGGCAGATTATTTTCGAAGGGTGATGCAAGATCCGCCATGCGAATAGATTGTTATTTCCAATAATGAGGATGAATTTCTGATGACCCACAAGTGTAGGGGATCGCAACAGTCTTCGCGGGTAGTATTACCCAATTTATTGTTTCGACACAAGGGGATCCAAAGAATACTTGCAAGCCTTAACAACTGAGTTGTCAGTTCAGCTGCACCTGGAAATAGTTCTTGCTCACAAAAGTTTATCGGTAGCAACAGTTTGGTAGTAGCAACAGCAAAGAAACAACAACAACAACAATAGTGAAACAATAGCAATAGTAATAGTAACGGTAAAAGTAGGATTCGAGTGCGGTAGGCATAGGGATGGATGGACGGGTGTTGCATGGACGAGTCTAAACATGTAACTTCAAGAACTAGGGCATTGCAGATAAATAATAATAAGCATCCAAGTACTAACCAATCCTAGGCATGTGCTCCAAATATAGTCATACGTGATCGCAATGAGAACTTGCACAACATCTTCTATCCAGCCAGCCCGTGGCAGCGGGGCCTCTAGGGAACTACTGGCAATTAAGGTGCTCTTTTTAATAGAGCACCGGAGCAAAGCATTAACACTCCGTGAACACATGTGATCCTCACACCACAGCCATCCCCTCCGGCTGTCCCAATTATTGTCACTTTGGGGCCTTTGGATCCAGACAATGATATGTGTACACAACTTGTAGATAAGATCATAAACAATACTATCATAATGATTCAATAATAAGTTCAGATCTGAGATCATGGCACTCGGGCCCTAGTGACAAGCATTAAGCACAACAAGTTGCAACAAAGTCAAATAGCACTAAAAGAGATACTAGGCACTATGCCCTAACAGATCTTATTCGATTACATGATAGAACTCATCCAATCCCTACCATCCCCAAGCCTACAGCGGGGGATTACTCACTCATGGATGAGGGAAACATCGGGTTGATGGAGATGCATTGGTGATGATGATGGCGATGATCCTCTACAAATTCCCCATCCTGACAGGGTGCCAAAACGAAGTTTCTAGATCCGAATCTTGGTTTCTAGTGGCGGCGGCGGAGCGGAACTCTTTCTGGAAAACTATCGAACCCTCCCCCTCTGTTTTTAGGTCAGAAGGCAACTTATAGGGGCGGAGGGAGGCCGAAGAGCTGCCTGGGGTGGCCAGACCTCCCAGCGAGGGTCGTGGGCCCGCGCTGGGTGGGTCTGGGCCCCTGTGCCTCCTCTGTATCTCCCCTTCTGGCTTCGTGGATCTTCTGGTGAGAAATAGTTTTTGGCATATTTTCCGGGATTTTTCCTGATAGTTCATTTTGTGCACAAAAACAAGACACGAAGGTAATTCTGCTGAAAACAACGTCAGTCCGTGTTAGTTGTATCCAAATCACATAAGTTTAGAGGAAAAACAATAGCAAAGTGTTCGAGAAAGTAGATACGTTTTGGACGTATCACTTTCCTTGTCTTGCCAGCCTGTACTTTCATTTTCTTATGTGCTGGCAGTACTTTATGTTGTGCTCCATGCACAAAAATCCTACGCCAGAACCTCACTCTCTTAGGCCTTGGATTCATGAACCTCACACAAGTTTTTTATTCTTTGGACAGACCGCCAAATTCAAAATCTCAGTCGATCGACAAAACATACCGCCTACCCTATTTGAATCAAAGGTTTTTTATCCAATTTTGCTTGCCAATATGGTAAGTGTTTGATGACCATCCTTCAATTCGTATGGAAGGAGTACCATTAGTATTATTCCCTGGACGCTTTCGAAATTCAAAAAACTTAGTCGAGCGGCAAAACCTGTCGCCAACCCTATTTGAATCGGAGGTATCCAATTTTCATTATGGATGATGATCAGTTGATGTCAAACTCGACATTCAATTCCTAAAGAGGGAGATACCCCTTTTTCTATTATTGCTTGGATGCTAGCCAAATTAAAAATATTAGTCTGCCATTAATTGTGGTCATGGTTGATCAATTGATGTGACTCTCGGACTTGAATTCCTGGACAGATAGCGTACGGTCTACTAGCTTTTTTTCTATTATTACTTGGACGCTAGCAACATAATTAAAAATCATAATCGAGCGACAAATTCCCCATCGACGCATATGCATTTCACGCACCTCCGTTTCAAACATTTTGAGGAAAAATCTCCCACCGTTGGAGTACCATTTTCTAGTACTATTATTATTAGATGCATGCTAGCCAATTTTAAAATCTCAATCGATTGGCAAAACCACCCACCGACCTTCCCGCTCCTCCATTTCAAAAAAGTTGAGCCAAAATCTCCCACCGGGTAGTACCATTTTATTAGAATAGAATATGGGCACTACCCAAATTCAAAATCTCAATCGAGCAGTAATATCACACGTTGACCTTGAAGCATTCCACGCTCCTCTATTTCAAAAACTTTTGACTGTAAAATTTCTATTCTACCCTTTGTTCAGACGACAAATGGGCATGCTAAAGTTGGTATCTTGGGGGCACGATCGTAATTTGTATCATGTTCACCTCTATCGTCCCTATTCGTGCAGTTTTTCCCGCCGGCCCTCTCAAAAATCCCAAGCTCCTTTGTCCCCTCCACGACCACTGTGCGCAATGGCCGATGGAAATTCCACGGCGGCCTGAGCCGCTTGAGTTGCGGTCTCGTGCACCGCCGCGGAGCTGCTTCACCAACACCGACCCCATCAGATCTAGTTCACCGGGCTTCTATGCCACGGCAGCGGAGCTGCGGTCTCATTCACCACGCCGATGGCGTCATCGACCGCCCAAGATCTGCTTCATCGCCGCCGAATGCTACCCAACCGTACCGGACCCACCTCACCGGTGTCCACCGGATGGGATCTAGTTCAACGAGTTCCATGTCCACCGCTCCAGACCAGCTACATGGGCATTGCCGTTCACTGCACCGGATCTGCCTCAACGACGCTCTCGTCCACTGCGTCGGATCTGCCTCAGCGTCGCTCTCGTTTGTCGCGCTCAAGCCGACATCGACCGCCCAAGATCTGCTTCCTCGACTGCCCAAGATCTGCTTCCCCGACCCCCAAGATCTACTTAGCCGCAATGTTGTACCCTCGGTGACCTGCACGTCACCCGCACGGTACCGACGATGCTTAGACGCCTCTCTGACCGAGGTAACCTAATCTCCAACCTCTTTTTGTTTTCTCAGCAATATAGTAGGTTAAAGCATGTCACAGTGAACTTATTTTTTGTAATCGTGCTACTACATACAAGTCATTCGGCATACATGTTCTTTGTGCTACATACAAGTTCACTAGACATGTTTGTTTGCATTCGCTGCTCTACAAATTTCAAGTAATACACATGTGAAAGGGCAAATAGCCCTTATCTAGTATTTTGGTTAACTATGACATCGGAGCTAGAGGATGGACTAATGTTTCTATTATCTCTCTACAGGTGAGAATCCACGGGTTATTGATGATAGGTGATGGGTGACCCCCCCCCCATTTGTTTCTCTATGAAGAGTCGGTGTCATTATTTATTATTCTCTCTTATTTACTCTTGAGTCAAATATGAAACACCTCACTATTAAGAGGGGTGATCTCGATGTGCTCTTTGGGGATGTTCTACACCATGTAAGCCTCTCATCATCCACCCACACACACCCGTTCGAAGAAAGAGAGAAATCTGCCTTGAAAAATGAGTCTAAAGAAGTTACTGTGAAATCGGCAAAAGCGTCGGTGGCGCCGGTGCTGTCGCCGGAATTTCTGGTCGCCACCGGAAATTCCCGGTGAACACCGATATGGCTTACAGAACATGTTTTCGGTTGTTCGCCGGGGATTCCGGTCGCCACCGAAAATTCCGGCGTGGGGTCCAATCGAGTCGTCGCCGAAATTCAGCGAGCAGCTCGGTCCGACCGGACTTATTGCCGGTTCTGTCGCAGTAACCTCCAAACGGCTCTTTTTCCCCTCACACTATATATACCCCTTTCTTCTCTACTGTGAGGTTAGGCATTTGAGCTAACATTTCATTTCTTGAAGCTCTCTCTCTCCCCATTGTTGAAACACAAAAGCTTGAGGATCTCCCATTCTACCCAACCAAATCCAAATCCCTTTGGTAGAAAGGAAGAGGAGGTCCCGATCTACGTTTCCACCAAGCCAAAGTTCATTCCCCCTTGAGTTCATAGAGTTAGCTTGTTACTCTTGGGTTTGTGGGAAACCCTAGGCGGCTAGGGTCGCCTGGAGGCATTCGGCTTGTGATTTGATCCGTGGAAAGTTTGTGAGGGTTTGGAGACTACCTTAAAGTCTACCACGAGTAAGTGAGCTATTCCTTCGTGGGATAGGTTCGTAGAAGAAGGTGAGCCTTCGTGGCGCGTGAGGAATCCTTCGTGGAACCTCACACCTCTCCAACGTGACGTAGCCCCCTTCCCAAAGGTGGTGAACACGGGAATACATCTTCGTCTCCGCGTGCTTCGGTTATTCCTTAACCGATCTCTTACTTGTGTTTCTTATCTTGTGATAGCCTTCGAGCTTGAAGTATCTTGTACATCATCTAGGTTGCCTCACCTAGTTTGCATTTTGGCTCACTTATATTCCACAAAGCCTAAAACTTACTAAAGAATTTTGTAGAAACCTATTCACCCACTCTAGGTTAACCATCTTACACTTTCAATTGGTATCAGAGCCAAGGGCTCTTTTAAAGGCTTTACCGCCTAAGAGAAAAGATGGTTTTCTCCGATGATGAGGAGGAAAAAACTTATTCGGTCAAGGAGCTTCGTGAAATATTAGCCAAGGGTGCCCTTGAAAAGGCCAAGGCGGATTCCGATCTCCTTGTTCGAATGAGTTACCTAGAAGGACAACTTAAGGCCACTGGTGATTTGGCTTTTCTTGGTAATCCATTGGTAGTACCTCAAGGGAGACCAATGGACATTGAGAAGGATAAGGATGCCGAGTCTGCTCATGAGGGCGGCTCGTCAAAAACTTCCACGCCCCCTAATCAATTCCCTTATGTTTATCCTAAACAAAAGAACATCATGCCTCATATTAATGGTTCGGGCCCTTCACCTCATTATGATGGAACTCATTTATCTCATTGGAAAGCTTGTATGGAATCTCATCTTTGCAGCTGCAGCATTGAGCTTTGGGAGATTGTATGCACCGGCTTCCACCCTCATGATCCCAACAACCTAACCTCGGGAGAGTATTACGACCGTCAACTAAATGCAACGGCTTGTGACAAGATAAGGAGTGCCATTCACCACACTCTCCATGATCAAGTCAACGACATCCCCACCGCAAAGGATCTTTGGGATAGGATTGTCATTCTCCAAGAGGGAACCTCTCTTATCCAAAAGTCCAAGTATGAAGCTTCCAAGTCTGAGATGAACATGTTCATGAACCATGATGGTGAGACTATCGCTGAAGCATACAAGAGACTCGTTGCCCTCCGCGTGAAGATTGGTGGCCTAGGGTGTGAGAAGTATGATGATGGATTCAATTTGAATGATGAACTTATCAAGTCCAAGATTGTCTCCATGATCGCGGTCACCGACAAGAAGCTTGCCTTGAACTTGCAACTCCTTGATAGAGCTAATCAATTCACTCCTGATGATCTAGTCTCTTATCTAGTTGCCACGGATAACTTGGCGGATGAAGGGCAAAAGATCAAGGAGATCAACCGTGCTATCGGGACTTCCCACTCTCTAGCTTTAAAGGCCAAGCAAGTGCAAGAAGACGTTGCTAGTGATGAAGATAGCGATGTTGATGGAGTTGATGATATGCTCTCTCAACTTGCTCTCTTCACCAAGAACATGAAGTTCCGAAGAAGGAGAAGCTCAATGGGATCAAGTGAGAAGAAGAGGACGTGCTAAAATTGTGATGAGGCAACCCATTTTGCCGACAAGTGTCCTTATGAGAAGAGGCTTGACAAGCCTAAGTATGAAGAAGGTGCCAAACCAAGATTGAAGCCCAACCCCATCAATGAAAGATACAAGAGGAAAAATATGCGTGATGGTAAGGGCTTCCTAGGCCAAGAATACATATCCGACAATGGGGAAAAGGATGAATAGAAGGTGGTTGGAGTGGCCGGTTTGGTATTTGCCAAACCCGGGTCTCTCTTGACCTATGAATACACCAAGGACTACACCGACGACTCTCCTAACCCCAAGGTCAATGCCACTTGCCTCATGGCAAGGAGCTCCAAGGACGAGTCCGACGTGGAGTGTGGGGATAAGGAGAAAGTGGTGGGTGTGACCGGTTTGGCATATGTCGAATCCGGTTCACCTCTCACCTACGACTACTCCAAGGACTACATCGAGAGTTCTCCTATTCCCAAGATCACCGGTTCTTGTCTTATGGCAAGAAGCTCCAAGGTAATTGTCTCTCCTCCATCCCTATCTAGTGTCTTGGATGATCTTGAGAGTGACCATGATAGTGATAGTGATAATGATGAATTTGGTAAAGAATATATAAAAGAAATGTATGATATCATGAAGTCTCTTCCTCCCATTGCTCGTGCTAGAGTCAAGCAATTAATGGAACTTGTTAGCTCACGCGATGAGACCATTGATAGCTTGGAATCTCATATTGATGATGAGAAACGAAGATTCAATATTCTTGAGCAAGATATTTGTGAGGAAAATAATACCAACTCTTTTCTTAAACTACAAATTGAAATCTTTGAAATTGATAAAGCAAAAGACATGGACACTATTGATAGGGCTAACTCATTGTCTCAAGAGCTTGATGCCTCAAAGAAAGAGCTTGAAGTTGCTCATGCTTCTCTTATAAAGGACCTTGAGCACCTTGAGAAGGCTAGTTTGCTTGTCAAGTGTGAGCTCATAAAACTTGGAGAGAACCATGATCAACTTCGGGTGTCCTATGAGAAAGCTCTTGGTACAATGAAGGATCCAATTATAGTTGAAAACGATTCTTGTACCTCTAACTCTACCTTTGATCAAGCTCACCTCATTGAGGAAAATAAGAAGTTGAAAGAGCAACTTGAGAAAGAGCGTCGTGCACCTACCTCCAAGGGAAAGATCCTAGATGAGATTTTATCCCGTCAAAAGACGAGAGTTTCCAAGGAAGGTGTCGGTTTTGATCCAACGAACAACACGAGCAATGCCACTCCACCGAAGAAGATAACCTTTGTGAAGGAAGGTGACAAGGTGGTTGACCGGGTCAAAAAGAATGTGGTGAATGGGGGAGCCATGAGGGGCAATCCCAATCACAAGTTTGCGGGAAAGTCTAATCCTTCCTATGTGCTATGTAAGGGCACTCAAGGAAATGTATATGCCAAATATGTTGGCCCTCGAAATGGTTATGCTTATAGGTGGTACTCAATTTGGGTACCTAAGGATCTTATTGCTAATGCTAGGGGACCCATTACTCAATGGGTTCCTAAATCAAAGAATTGATTTTGTAGGGTTATGCCTCCAGTGGATCAAAATGGGTGTTTGATAGTGGATGCACCAATCACATGACCGGAGGTAGGAGTGGGCTTGACCAATTCATTCATGATGTCAACTCAATGTCAAGCATCACTTTTGGAGATAACTCAAAAGGAAAGGTTCTTGGTTATGGTAAGTTGGTAATTTCCAAGGTTTTGACTCTTGAGACCATCCTACATGTTGAAAACCTTGGTTACAACTTGCTTTCTATTAAACATCTCGCGGATGCCGGCTATGACTCCTATTTCTCTAGAACTTTTGTGAAGGTCTTTAGGGGTGATGATCTCAGCTTGGTTCTCATTGGACACGTGGAAGACGACCTTTATGTGGTCGACCTCTCAAAAGAGAGTCAATCTCTTCCTACATGTCTAATGGCCAAGGCTGACAAGGGATGGCTTTGGCATCGTTGCCCAGGCCATGTCAACATGAGAAACCTCAATCTCCTCCTAAAGGGTGAACATATTCTTGGACTAACCGGTATATCCTTTGAGAAAGATCGTGTGTGTAGTGCTTGCATTTCAGAGAATCAAATTGGAAAGCATCATCCTTCCGTTACCAAGGTGGCCATGTCAAGACCCTTGGAATTGCTCCATCTTGATCTCTTCGGGCCTTCGACATATGACTCTCTTGGTGGAAGAAGATATGGTCTTGTCATTGTTGATGATTACTCAAGGTATACTTGGGTCTTTATTCTCAAGACGAAGGATGAGACTTTCAAGGAATTCATGATCTTCGCCAAGCAATCTCAACGCACTCATGGAGTGGAGATCAAGACTATTATAACCGACAACGGCACCGAGTTCCAGAATTACACCATGCAAGAATTTGTTGATGAGGGGATCAAGCATGAATTCTCAGCTCCTTATACCCCTCAACAAAATGGTGTTGTTGAAAGGAAGAACTGGACAATCATTGAGATGGCAAGAACAATGTTGAGTGAATTCAAGTCCCCTCGCAATTTTTGGGGAGAAGCTATTGCTACCGCGGTCCACTACACGAACCGGCTCTTCCTCCGTGCTCCCTTTGACATGACTCCATATGAGATTCTCACAAGTAAGAAGCCCAATGTCAACTACTTCCGTGTCTTTGGGTGCAAGTGTCTCGTCAAGAATAAAAAGGAAAAGATCGGTAAATTCGAATCTAGAACTATAGAGGGTATTTTTGTTGGTTATGCGGAAAACTCTCATGCCTATAGATACTACAACAAGACTAATGGTTGTGTTGAAGTATCTTGTGATGTGGAGTTTTTGGAGAATAATGGTCCCCATGAGGGGCAAGTTTCTTCTCGTGATGTAGGAGATGGTGATTCTTCTCAAGTCCTCAAGTTGATGGGTATTGGGCACATCTTGCCTACCGAGTCTCACATTCATGTTCAACAAGATGATGGGGGATAATCAAGCTC
Source organism: Avena insularis (assembly GCA_023614405.1). NCBI lineage: Eukaryota > Viridiplantae > Streptophyta > Magnoliopsida > Poales > Poaceae > Avena > Avena insularis. Next base: position 53,982,408 of record CM042693.1, on the reverse strand, counting down.
AACTCAAGAAGAGCCGAGCTCTACCCAAGTTGAGCCATCAAATGCATCACAAGATCAACATCTCTCTCATGATGCCTTGCAAACCGAAGAACAAGAACCAAGCCCTCAAACCCTCGAGCAAGACCAAGTAGAAGATCAACCTCCATCTCAAGGCCAAGCTCAAGATGGTGTCAATGATCAAGGCCCCTCAAAAGATGAATTTGTTGATCATGAAGGCACAATTCGGAAGATTAAGGCCGCCTCCATTGCAAGTGGACTACAAGTCAACAATATCCTTGGAAGCATATCAAGAGGGATCGAGACCCGTGCCAACAAGAAGAACCTCACAAACTTTTGTGGGCATCATGCCTTTGTGTCCAACTTTGAGCCCCTTAAGGTTCATGAGGCTTTGGAGGATCCGGATTGGGTCATTGCCATGCAAGAAGAACTCGAGTGTTTCACCCGTAATGAAGTATGGTCTCTAGTGGAGAGGCCTAAAGATCATCGCATCAATGCCATTGGGACCAAGTGGGTATTCAAGAACAAGAAAGATGATAACGGGGTCATCACAAGAAACAAAGCAAAGTTAGTGGCGCAAGGGTATGCCCAAATAGAAGGTATTGACTATGAGGACACCTTTGCGCCCGTTGCTTGTCTTGAAGCTATTCATCTCTTGCTTGCTTATGCATCTTTCCATAACTTCAAGCTTTATCAAATGGATGTGAAAAGTGCATTTCTTAATGGTCCCTTGAAAGAGGTTGCATATGTAGCTCAACCCCCGGGTTTCGAAAACACACGCTATCCCAACCATGTGTATCTACTCCATAAGGCTCTCTACGGACTAAAGCAAGCTCCTCGTGCTTGGTATGAGCACCTTAGGGACTTTCTACTCATGGATGGGTTTAGCATGGGTAAGGTCGAGTCCACCCTTTTCACCAAACGGGTTAAAGGAGGTGGCTTATTTATTGTTCAAATATATGTTGATGATATTATCTTTGGTGGAACTAACGAATCTCATAACAAAGCTTTTGCCGAGTTGATGACTATGAAATTTAGGATGTCCATGATGGGGGAGTTGAAGTTCTTTCTAGGCTTCATCATAAAGCAACTTCCTCATGGCACTTTCATCTCTCAAGAAAAGTACATTAAGGATATGCTCAATAAGTTCGAGATGGCAAAGGTTAATCCCATGAAGACACCCATGCCACTAAATGGACAACTTGGCCTTGGAGTAGGTGAGAAGGACGTGGATCAAAAGGTATATCGTTCTATGATTGGTCCCTTGCTATACCTTTGTGCTTATAGGCCGGATATCATGTTAAGTGTTGGAATGTGTGCTCGTTTTCAATCCTCTCCCAAAGAGTGCCACTTGATGGCGGTCAAACGGATTTTTAGGTACCTTTTTCTCACTCCTACTCTCGGGCTTTGGTATCCAAAGGGGTCAACCTTTGAGCTTGTTGGCTATTCGGATGCCGATTGGGCAGGTGATAAGGTTGACCGAAAATCAACCTTCGGGGCTTGCCAATTCATTGGCAGGTCATTGGTAAGTTGTTCTTCCAAGAAACAAAACTCGACAGCCCTATCCACCGCCGAAGCCGAATACATATCCGCGGCATCTTGTTGTGCTCAATTGTTATGGATAAGGCAAACCTTGAAAGACTATGATGTGTCTCTTGGTACGGTGCCTCTTCTATGTGACAATGAAAGCACAATAAAGATCGCCAACAACCCCGTCCAACATTGTCGCACCAAACATATTGACATTCGCCACCACTTCCTACATGACCATGTCGCAAATGGTGATATCAACCTCACTCATGTGGGTACGATGTTCCAATTGGCCGATATCTTCACGAAGCCTTTGGATGAAGCCCGGTTTGTCATGTTGAGGCGAGAACTCGGTATCCTAGATCCCCAAAACTTGGATTGATTTTCTTCTTGCACTATATTCTTGCTCTTAACATGCTATGTAGCTTAGTTGTGCAGCACATGTAGGGATGGTCATTTTACCATATCTTGGTTTGATGCTTACCTATGTGTGCAACATAAATTGATCTCGTGTCATGATATGGGTCCAAGCATCTATCTTTGAGGCGCCATGACATGTGTGCTTAAACATAGGGGGAGAAATCCTCCGCCAAATGGTCGGTTTTGTGTATTGGATACTTTGTTGCTTCAAGCTAAATCCTTTGTCCATGGTCGCTCTTTGTTTTTTATTTGTTTTTATGACCTTGCCTTGTGGACAGTGCTCTCTCTGGTCTTCATTTGAATCTTGTGTATATGCTCATATGATCGCTCACAATTTTTCCTCTCCAAATATTTAAACACACTCTTTCGCAGATTTCAAAAAAAATTCGGCAAAATTTCCGTTACGGCTTTGGTGATCGAATTTCATGGCCGAAATTTCCGGCAGCCAACCGAAAACCCTTACAGAACATGGTTTCGATTCGCTGCCAAATTTTCGGTCGTCACCGGTATTTCCGGTCCCCCGGCCGGTTCGCCGATTCGCTCGCCGGAATTTCAGGCACCGGAACCGGTCGGACCGGACTTATTGCCGAATTTTTTTGAGTGGGTATTTATAGCCCGCGTGTGGGGCAGTTCCTTCCTCTTCCTTTCTTTCTTCCCCACGCCCCTCCCTCCTCCATGGACGCCGCCTCAAGCTTCCCCACACCCCATAGGCCCTTCCCTCCACCCAAAACCCTCCCCACTCCACCAAGTTGTAGATCGGGCCTCTACAAGTCTTTTCACTGAAGGTTTTGCTCTCTACTTGCACACATTGGGAGATCGGGGAGTGCTTCCCCACTTTCATGTGTGGTGCTTTCTTCGTGCCTATCCTTGGCAAGGGAGGGGGCATGGCTTCGTCTTCGCCATCCCATGGTATCCTTGTTTTTCCCCTCTTCTTTCCCGTATGTTTGTTTGTTGTTTATGGTGGAACCCTAGAATTCATGTCTTATGCTCCCTTAGTTCTCTCTAACCCCAGTAAAGTATCTCGGCTCGCATCACTCTAGTTTCACCCACTTTTTTCCCCTTGCAATGTTGTTTGTGCAAGTACTAAGTCATGGCTAGTTTCACGGTTGCTTGCCCAAAAAAATTCGGTCCTAGGCCCGATCGCGCCGACCCCGCTGCCGGAATTTCCGGTCACCGTTCTGGTTGACCGAACTGCTCGCCGGAATTTCCGGTCGAGCGTTCGGTCCGCCGGACCCGTCGCCGATAATTCCGGCGATAGGGCCGGTTCCGCCGGACCTGCCGCCGAAAATTTTCTTTCGCCCGTTTCTCTGTCCATGCGCTTGCTCATCCGTCCTTATGTGCTCTTGTGAGCTCCTATATGGCATATACACTCATTTGTTCTTCTTTGCCCTTCGTTCTTGTGTGCTTCCTGTGCAGAGTCTGATCACAACGACTTTGAGCCCGACATCAGCAAAAAGAGGAAGCTCACTATTCAACGGCCTCCTCCTCCTCGCCTCACTCAGCGTCAGCTAGAGAAATCTGCTCTCACAGGGGGTTCTGGATCTGCTAGTGGCCAGAAGAAGAAAGCCTCAGCTGGAAGGTTCGCTCTGAAAGGCAAGTCCAGTCTTGGTCCTACTAAAGAAGAAAATCCTCCCAACTACAATATTGTCTCGGATATCACTGTGAATGAATGGCGGGACTTGAGGAGGCAGAATCCATACCGCTTCCCCAACCGCACTTATCAAGGGGCTGACAAGTTGTTCTGGACTGACACCCAGAAGTGCTTTTGGAATGACTTTTACAATGAGCAATCTTGTATGCGGCGGTGTTTCTTTGTTCCTCCTAGGTATCTTAATGAGGACCACTATGCTCATTACCTCTCCACCGATTTCGAGCATGTGGATGTGGCCCTGAAGAAGATGGATGTCTTTGCTATTGCTATAATCAAGGTCAAGCTAATGCCTGATATCATTCGCCAGTTCTTCTACACAGCTTACTTTCACACTGATGATGCTCGCACTGTCACTTGGATGACCGGCACCAAGCCATACTCGGCTTCTTTTGACGCCTTCTGCCATGCCCTAGGTTACCCTCCTGACAGTGTCTCTGGCTTCTGCATTCATTCTGAGAAGGCATTCAGTGACAACCAGCTCCTCTTCTGCTATCCCAGTGATCCCAGCCATCAGCCTCCCAGCTTGTCTGGGATGTACTATTACTACATAGTGCTTGCTCGGTTCTTCCGCTACAATCTTGTGAGCAAGGCTGGTGATGTTGTCGATGTCCGTGGTCACCACAAGAATCTGCTTTACTACTGTGAGCCTTGCCGTCTCCGGAAGATCAATGTGTGTGACTTCATCTACAACGAGATTCAGTGGTCCATTGAGAAGCGCATGACTCCCAATTTCTGTCAGTATGTTCAGCGCCTGATTGAGGCCACCGTTCCTGCATCTGCCCTCCCCAAAGGTCCGCATGTTAACATGGAGGATTTCTCCTTACCTCGTCGAGGCACTCATGTGGAGCTTCCCCAGATGTTGCCTTCTGAGCGCCGGACCAATCATGCTCATGATCCCCTGTCTTCTAGTGGCTCGCGCTCTCGTAGGGATCTTCCCCGTGCTCTCCCTCTCAAGAAGGGTCTTGCCCGCTTCTTCAACAGCTTATGGGATATGTGTCGCTCCTCCTATGATGTTGCTCATCGCAGTTTGGAGCTCAGTCAGGAGAACAGGAGGCAGCACAATGACTTCTTGGCAGAGCATGGTCGACCATGCTTGATTTGGGCAATGCTCTTGCTCCTGTTCCTTATGTCAACTATGAGAAGCCCCCGCTGGATGAGGACATGTTTAGGGGCTTTGATCCATCAATGTTCCCTGGGTTTGCTACTTCCAGCTCCTCTCAGCGTCGTGCTACACCTACTGATGATGATGATGATGGTGAGGGCGAGGACGAAGAGGAGGGTAACGCTGAAGAAGAAGAGGAGGAATAAGCCTATGATGACGACGATGAGGACAACTTTGCTGGCTAGATCGGTCTCTCCGTTCTTTTCTTCCTTTTTGGTCTCGACACCAAAGGGGAGAAAGAGTAGAGTTGCTTCTTTCATGATTTGCATCTTGTACAAGCCCCTCTTTGCTCGTTTGTCTCTCATGGGCTTGTGCTTTTATTTGCTCTTTCGAACCATTTGTGTGTGTGTTTGGACAACCTTGCAGTTCACTTATTGTACTTGAATTTCCTATCACTATGTGCTTCTATTATGTGCTAGATCTAATCGTATCATAATATCCTTTCTTTGACTCTAGCTCGGTTTGTCATCGTTAACCAAAAAGGGGGAGATTGAAAGGGAAAATAGCCCTTATCTAGTATTTTGGTTAACTATGACATCGGAGCTAGAGGATGGACTAATGTTTCTATTAGCTCTCTACAGGTGAGAATCCGCAGGTTATTGATGATAGGTGATGGGTGACCCCCCCATTTGTTTCTCTATGAAGAGCCGATGTCATTATTTATTATTCTCTCTTATTTACTCTTGAGTCAAATAGGAAACACCGCACTATTAAGAGGGGTGATCTCGATGTGCTCTTTGGGGATGTTCTACACCATGTAAGCCTCTCATCATCCACCCACACACACCCGTTCGAAGAAAGAGAGAAATCTACCTTGAAAATGAGTCTAAAGAAGTTACTGCAAAATCGGCAAAAGCGCCGGCGGCGCCGGTGCTGTCGCCGGAATTTTTGGTCGCCACCGGAAATTCCCGGTGAACACCGATATGGCTTACAGAACATGTTTTCAGTTGTTCGCCGAATTCCGTCATTAAAAATTCAAGGTAGTCCATCGACCGAGTCTGTCGCCGGAAATTCGGGCGAGCAGCTCGGTCCGACCGGACTTATTGCCGGTTCTGTCGCAGTAACCTCCAAACAGCTCTTTTTTTTCCTCACACTATATATACCCCTTTCTTATCTACTGTGAGCTTAGGCATTTGAGCTAACATTTCATTTCTTGAAGATCTCTCTCTCCCCCATTGTTGAAACACAAAAGCTTGAGGATCTCCCATTCTACGCAACCAAATCCAAATCCCTTTGGTAGAAAGTAAGAGGAGGTCCCGATCTACGTTTCCACCAAGCCAAAGTTCATTCCCCCTTGAGTTCATCGAGTTAGCTTGTTACTCTTGGGTTTGTGGGAAACCCTAGGCGGCTAGGGTCGCCCGGAGGCATTCGGCTTGTGATTTGCTCCGTGGAAAGTTTGTGAGGGTTTGGAGACTACCTTAAAGTCTACCACGAGTAAGTGAGCTATTCCTTCGTGGGATAGGCTCAGAGAAGAAGGTGAGCCTTCGTGGCGCGTGAGGAATCCTTCGTGGAACCTCACACCTCTCCAACATGACGTAGCCCCCTTCCCAAAGGTGGTGAACACGGGAATACATCTTTGTCTCCGCGTACTTAGGTTATTCCTTAACCGATCTCTTACTTGTGTTGCTTATCTTGTGATAGCCTTCGAGCTTGAAGTATCTTGTACATCATCTAGGTTGCCTCACCTAGTTTGCATTTAGGCTCACTTATATTCCGCAAAGCCTAAAACTTGCAAAAGATTATAAAGAATTTTGTAGAAACCTATTCACCCCCTCTAGGTTAACCATCTTACACTTTCAACATGTTTGTTATTTTGTCATGCGCATGTTATTAGCTACTCCCTACAACAGTAATTGCTTACTATTGTGTAGTTTTTACAAAATGTAAAGTCAGTGAAAAATATTAGTGTGGATTCCCTGCTCCATAGTTACTGAATCTATCTGGTTCATCCTGAGCTAAGTTCCTTCTATTATTTCCTCCCTGGCATCGTTCTTCTATCCTGTAGTACCTGTTTAAAATCATCATACTAGTTCGATAATAAATTTTTTGTTGCTATCTGGATCTTTAAAAGATGCAACACTGACTATTTGTCTTTTCTTTACACAGAGCTCAAAAGGTAACACTGAACATGTTAGTTTGCATAGCCTCTTCTACAGGTTTACAAGCACGATGTCATTGTTTCCTTATCTGATGTTGGTTCATCCTAAGAACCGACATAACTATCCTCTACTATGTAGTTCATTCGTGGTTGGCGTTCCTGCTCTGCAAGTTCTGGCATGATGCCATTATAATTTCTGTATCGTTCATTCTTAGCTACTCCTACGAAAGTAACTGCATGTCCATTGTGTAGCTCACCGAAAATTCTGAGTCACCCAACGTCTCTTGAATTTCAGGATATACTACTACTTCCATATATATTTGTTGAAATGACCTGGCTAGTTTATATTTGCTGAAATTCTAGGAAACACTCTGTTCGATTGCTCAATTCATCTGTAGGCACACTTGTGTAATGCTTGATTGTCCTGTTCTACAGGTTCACAAGCAATGCCATTATATTTCTTGTCTAATGGTTTGTCCTAAGAAGCGACATAGTTGTCCTCTATTGTATATATTGTTCATTTGTAGTTTGCATTCTTGCTCTACAAGGTATCTTATGATGCCTTTATAATTTCTAATTGGTTCCTATATACGGCAGTAACTGCATGCCCATTGTGTAGCTCACCGCGAATTTAGGGTCACCCAATGTCTCTTGTATTCTAGGATAAACAACTTCTTCCATATATATTTGTTGAAATGACCTGGCCAGTTTATATTTGCTGAAATTATAAGAAACACTTTGATTGATTGCTCATTTCATTGTATGCACACTTGTCTAATGCTTGCATGTCCTCTTCTATAGGTTCGCAAGAGACGCCATTATATTTCTAATCTGGTGCCGGTTCATCCTTAAGCAACGACATAACTATCCTCTTCTGTGTAGTTCATTCATGGTTTGTGTTCCTGCTCTGCAAGTTCTTGCATGATGCCATTATAATTTCTATCTCACTCATTCTTAGTTACGAAAGTAACTACATGCCCATTGTGTAGCTCACCGCAAATTTTGAGTCACCCAATGTCTCTTGCATTCCAGGATATACTACTGCTTCCATATATATTTGTTGAAATGACCTGGCAAATTTATATTTCCTGAAATTCTAGGAAACACTCTATTCGATTGCTCAATTCATTTGTAGGCACACTTGTGTAATGCTTGCTTGTCCTGTTCTACAGGTTCACAAGCAATGCCATTATATTTAATATCTAATGGTTCCTCCTAAGCAGCGACATAGCTATCATCTACCGTATATATAGTTCATTCGTAGTTTGCATTATTTCTCTACAAGTTCTCTTATGATGCCTTTATAATTTCTATGTGGTTACTAGTTACGACAGTAACTGCATCCCATTGTGTACCTCACCGCAAATTCCGGGTCACCCAATGTCTCTTACATTCCAGGATAAACGACTTCTTCCATATATATTTGTCAAAATTACCTAGCCAGTTTATATTTGCTGAAATTCTAAGAAACACTTTGATTGATTGCTCATTTCATTGTAGGCACAATTGTCTAATGCTTGCTTATCCTATTCTATAGGTTTGCAAGAGACGTCATTATATTTCTAATCAGGTGCTGGTTCATCCTAAGCAACGACATAACTATCCTCTACTATGTAGTTCATTCGTGGTTTGCATTCCTGCTCTGCAAATTCTCGCATGATGCCATTATAATTTCTGTCTCATTTATTCTTATCTACAAAAGCAACTACATGCCCATTATGTAGCTCACCGCAAATTCTGAGTCACCCAATGTCTCTTGCATTCCACGATATACTACTGATTCCATATATATTTGTTGAAATGACCTGGCTAGTTTATATTTGCTGAAATTCTAGGAAACACTCTGTTCGATTGCTCAATTCATTTGTAGGAACACTTGAGTAATGCTTGCTTGTCATGTCCTACATGTTCACAAGGAATGCCATTATATTTCATATCTAATGGTTCGTCCTAAGCAGCGACATAGCTATCCACTATATATAGTTCATTCGTGGTTTGCATTCTTGCTCTACAAGTTCTCTTGTGATGCCCTTATAATTTATGTTCGGTTCCTAGCTATGACAGTAACTGCATGCCCATTGTGTAGCTCACCGCAAATTTTGGGTCACCAAATGTCTCTTGCATTCCAGGATAAATGACTGATTTCATATATATTTGTTGAAATGAGCTAGATAGTTTATATTTGCTGAAATTCTAAGAAACACTTTGATTGATTGCTCATTTCATTGTAGGCACAATTGTATAATGCTTGCCTGTCCTCTTCTATAGGTTCGCAAGAGACGCCATTATATTTCTAATTTGGTGTTGGTTCATCCTTAAGCAACGACATAATTATCCTCTAATGTGTAGTTCATTCGTGGTTTGCATTCCTATTCTGAAAGTTCGGGTATGATGCCATTATAATTTCTATATAGTTCATTCTTAGGTACGACAGTAACTGCATGCTATTCTGTAGCTCACCGCAAATTCTGAGTCAACCAACGTCTCTTGCTTTTCAGGATATACAACTGCTTTCATATATATTTGTTGAAATAACCTAGTTAGTTTATATTTTCCTGAAATTCTAAGAAATACTTTGTTTGACTGCTCATTTTACTGTAGGCACACATGTCTAATGATTGTTTGTCCTGTTCTATAGGTTCACAAGCGACGCAATTATATTTCGTATCTGGTTTTGGTTCGTCCTAAGCAACGACCTAACTATCCACCACTGTATAGTTCATTTGTGGATTGCATTCCTGCTCTACAAGTTCTCGCATGATGCCACTATAATTTTTGTCTTGTTTATTCTTAGCTGTGACAGTAACTGCATGCCATTGTCTGATTTATTCTTCTATATATATTTGTTGAAATGACCTGGCTAGTTTATATTTGCTAAAATTCTAAGCCACATACATTGTTATATTTCTCATTTTACGGTAGGCACATTTGTTTAATGCTTACTTATCATGTTTGTTTGAAGTGATGGTCAATATATTTGAACCATTGACTAGTAGTAAACTCTAGTTCATAGCTCCTGTCGTATCAGTTAAATGAGTAGTTTGCCTTGTTTGATGTATTAACTTGTTATTATTTAGTTTCAGACTGTAATTATTGCTATCGCCAACAAAGAGGGGGCTGCAAGATCATGTCTCAAGTTTGTTTTCTAATGTCACACTTAAAAGGGAGTTGCGGGCAATGGAGTGTAACACCCCGGTTCTGAAAAGACCGTGGCTTCTATGTGACATGCCAATCCCTAGATCGGTTCATTGGCCCATAATAGAATAAGATGAATAGCATAGCAAAATATCCGTGTATCATAAATAACGAAGATCCAGAGTACCATTATTACAATAAAAGCTTAGCTCAAGGCTAGCTCAAATTATTCAGGTAGCAACATAAATAAAACGAATCCTCCATTCTTCAAATTGCCCACAAGTGAACAAGTGCCGAGTGGAGTACCATGGCCTATATCGATTACTCAGAATCGGAATAACCTGCAACATGAAACGTAGCAGCCCCGAAAGGTCAATACATGGAATGTATGGCAAGTAGAGCTAGTAATGAAGACAATAGTACTAACATCTACATGCATATTTGGCAATTGGAGCTGTGTCTGGCTTGCATTTGCAAATATATTTGTCCTACTTTCATAAACAGTTTTTGATTTTCTTTAAAAAGATCCCAATTAAGTTAACCCAACAATGTTAAAACAATTATGAAATTAGAATGAGCGAGAAACATGTCATGGAATCAATATCAAGCAACTCAGTTGTCCATAACCGGGGACACGGCTAATCGATTAGATTATACACCCTACAGGGGTTAGTACACTTTACCCATGTGACTTGGCCAGCCCAGCTCGTACCATCACTCTCATTTTGAGTGGTGATAGGGAGAAGTCCAAGAAGAGACTGTTCGGAAAGTAGCACCTCAATCCCGACGCGCACCGGTCCAACCTACCAAAATTCTACATCTCTGGATACGCGGGTTCGAGTTACCACAACCTACTAAGTCCAACCAACCGCCCATTCCATTATTGGCACATGGTTGTACACGTAAGCTACAATAAAGAAGCCAATCATTCTCTCTTGATACCTGGGTGCCTTTCCGCAATGAAACCATCAAAAATTATCAATACCATCACACCCAGGGGATTCATTGATTAAGTTGTTTTAGTTTTCACAAACCAATACTTTTAGAAACAAGTACCAATGATGTACCCCAGCCCTCGTTCAACATAGCATGGCTAAGCACATCTACCAATGGTGGTTCATCTACAAGGAAGGCCCTACCACATAATAGGACATAGCATAGCGATAGTATCATCCTACACATGCAACTACAAAATACACGACAATGCATTGAAAATAGTAGGACGATATCATGAACAAAGTAGCATCTACTTGCCTTGGTTGTAGCAGTCGGAAGAACAATCCACACACGAGCAAGCGTTGCACTCGTCACAATGTACACGATACAATTGCAATCATAAACAAACAATCCACAAGCATATGCAACAAAGATGATGCATGAAGGTATGCAAGACAAGTGAATTGGTGCTACAGCTGCACCACATAATCCTAATTAATAATACTACTGATTGCATGCATGGAAAATAGCTTTAGCGCAAGGAAAACTATTACGCGAAAAGTAATGCTCCAAACTAGAGCTAGAACTCAAATAATTCACTACCGTTAGTATACTGTTTGTAAAATCTTGGGAAAATTCTACCGCATAGGCATCGCTGATTAGAAACAGTACCAACTGGAGTTACTCAAAAAGGAATTATAAAACTCCCCGAGTAATTAAAACACTGCAGAAAGCCACTAGACAGTTTCTGCAGAAATTTTTACTGTAAGCCTATCCTTTTAATTCACGATTAGATTCCCCTCATTCCACTGAATCCAGGGACATATCATACGCGATTTTTGGAGCTACGGATCTTTTTCTACGAATTTAATACTCCGAAAAGACCACTAACTAGTTCGATTAAACTGTACTAAACCTTGCTGCAAACGTCTGAACCAAAGGTACAGAGAGATTCTACACGACTCACTGAATCTACACATATTTTATTTGCAATTTTTGGCAAAGCGGTTTAATTTCTACGCAATTTACAAGTTTCTACCGAAATCTGTCAACTAAAACGATTAACGAAATTAACCAGTCAACTGTGTCTGTTGACTGGTCAACACGTCAGCTGACTGGGCGTCTGACTAGTCAACGCCTGGATGTTGACCAGTCAACGACTGATCTGATCCGCCGATCTGAAATCTAACGGTGGTTGTGGACTCACCAGGAACGAACGGCGAAAACGGACGACGGCGAGTTCCGGACGGCGTGGCGATCGATTCCGGCGACGGTGCAAAGCGCGAAGGCAAGGCAGCGGCGCTGCAGAAATCAACAGCGAAAGCGGAAGCGGCGAGCGGCGTAGCAGAAAGCGCAGCGAGAAGTGCGGGAGCGCGGAAGAAGGCGGCGCGCGCGGCGCGCGCCAGCAGATGGCGGCGGAGCAGGCGGATGGCGAGGCGTAGGCGGCGGAGAGCGCGCTTGGAGGCAGGCGGCGGAGCAGCGGCTCGGCGGCGGCGGCGGGTGGCGCGACGGCGGGGTGGAGGCGGCGGCGCGGTGGCGTTACCTGGCCGGCGGGGAGAAGGGCGGCGGCGGGAGCCTGGCGGCGGGGTTGGCGCGGAGGCCGAGGCGGCGGGGCGATCGAGGGCAGGGGGCGGGCGATCGAGGCGGCGGGGTAGGGTGCGGTTCCCGAGGCCGGGGTGGCCTCTTTTGTGGGGCCCTCTGCGGGTCCTACTCCGATTCGGCGCGAAGTTAGAAAAGAACTCGGAAATCGGCCCGAAAAATTGGCCCGTTTTCCAATCTATTAAACAAACGGCCGTAACTTCTCCGTACGAGCTCCGAATCGAGCGATTCTTGCTCCTACGGTTTTGTAAAGTCGAGGGGAACAATCTAGGGTCAAGGGTTGGGCGAAACTACTAGGATACAAGGGTGGACAACGCTAGTCCTACTAAAGCCTCCCGCAGGAGCCTCGTAGTAAAATAGAATAGGGTTTCGAAAATAGCGTTCCGCCGGTTCTTTTCAATCGACGGTTTTGAATGGAAAAGCATGATGCAATGCTATGAATGATATGCAAGACCAAATCTAAAATTTGGGATGTGACATGGAGAAAGCAAATTGAGGACTAATATCAACTCGATTGTCAACTGAAATGCCGATTTTTCTTTTCCTTAAGTTGATAATATGTAATAATTTTAAGTAGTTTGCATTTGATGTAATATCTAGACTAATTGCATAGGCCGTATAGGCATTTAGTTGATGTCGTCCACATATAGCGGTAGGCGGTACCGTACCTGCGCTAGCTAGGTTGACTATGGTACAGTATCGTGCTCTGTATTTGCCCATCTTGTATTAGACTGACGATGAACAGTAAAAATGCTCACAAGTTGTACACTTTTTATAGTATCGAAATGGACTTTAGAAATGTTAAAACTGTAAAAGACCACAAAAGTAAGGGGATCGACCCACAAACAAGATTAGTAATGAATACCATTACAACGCAGACCATAACAAAGGGCAGTCAAATAGTAACAGTCAAACAAAGAATATCTCTAAATAGTACATGCCGAAACAATAACATGCCAAAACAGTAACACTCGAAATAGTAAGGGACCGGAAAGGTAACGGGCCAGAACCTTAAATGGCCAAAATAGTAATAGGACAAAATAGTAGCAGTCCAGGCCATAAAAAGGCCAGGCTAAAACAGTAACATACCGAATTTGCACCAGACCGAAATAGTAACAGGCCGAGGAACTTACCAGGTTAGAACAGTAACGGGTCAAAGCATGGGCCAAACATTTATGAGCCTGAACAGTAATGGACCCAAAGTATATGTGCCCATTTCGAATAATGCATAGCTATATAGTAACGGGCAGAAAGGTTACGGTCCAAAGCGGGTTGGCCAAACGGGCCCATTTCAAACAGTGTAGGGCGGAAAACTGACGGGTCCGGAAATTTATGGGCCATGCAAATAGGCCAATTTCAAAAGTGCATGTGAAAACAGTAGCGGGCTAGAAAGTTTACGGGCCGCCTATGGCAGCATCAGTGTGCCCATTTGTAACAATGTAAGACAAACCAGTAACAGGCCATGATCCTATTTGGGCTCCTTTAATGGGCTGGCCCACTTAATAATTACCAGGTCTTGGCTGGGCTTGGCTGCTAATTTTTTTTAATAATACATTTTTTTATTCAATTTAAAAAATAATACATGAAATGGGGAATTTGCAAATCTAAAGGACGCTCGTCTGTTCAAAATACGATAGATAACATTCGTCCATTCAAAAGATGACGAACATGTTCGTCCGTTCAAAAGACGATGTACAGGTTCGTCCTTTGACAACGTTCGTCCGTTCAAAAGACAATGGATAATGTTCGTCCGTTCAAAAGACAATGGACAACGTTCGTCCGTTCAAAAGATGATGAACACGTTCGTCCGTTCAAAAGACGATGTACAGGTTCGTCCTTTGAAATGAAGAAGGTGGCATTGATCATGCACACTACGTGCACGTACAAATACGTTTTAGGTTTCGGATCGTTTATTTCGCGTCGTTTTTCCCACTGTCTCTTCGCGCCGTTTTTTTCGCGTGGTATTTTCCTGTCATTCTTCCCCGCTGTTTTTTTCCGCCATTGCTTGCCGCCATTTTTTTCTAAGTTGAAAAGCTCAACGAACATCGCCCAGGGAAACTCGTTCGAACGGGGCACACTCATGATGTAGAGCGAGGGAAATGAGAAAGTAAGAGGAGGAACAGATGAACTTGGTGAAGAGATAACATTTCGTTGCCCAGATTTATAGAAGCACCGAGAAGAATAGGCGGGAAGGAACGGCGGGAAATGGCGGCAAGCAATGGCGGAAAAAAATGGCGGCAAGCAATGGCGGGGAAAAACAGCGGGGAAGAATGACGCGAAAAAAAGGCGCGAAGAGATGGCGGGAAAAATGGCGCGAAATAAACGGTCTGAAACATAAAACCTATTTGGACGTGCACGTAGTGTGCATGATCAATGCCACCTTCTTCATTTCAAAGGACGAACATGTACATCGTCTTGAACGATTTAACGTCTGCTATCTTTGAACGGACGAACGTTGTCCATCGTCTTTTGAATAGACGAACGTCTTTTAGATTTGCAAATTCCCCATTTCGTATATTATTTTTGAAATTAAATAAAAAATGTATTATTTAAAAAACATTAGCGGCTTGGCTTCTACCACGGTTTCATTGACAGTTAATGGCGTTAACTGGCCATTAACAGCGTTTGCCACGTGGTTGCATGACGTCAGTAGTCAATGCGGCTGGCGAACATATCTATGACGAAATAACTTTTCGTGGCTAAAGGGTGCGATCTGCCACGGTAAAAAAACGTGGTAGAATCATTTGTGACGGGGCTTCTACCACGATGGTCATCCATCGTAGAAGGCTTTTCAACCTCGAAAAATGGACCTTCAACCACGAAAATCGTCCATTGTAAAAGGACATTTTTCTTGTAGTGGAAGAACGTAGTTCATACCCTTGAAGTGTAGGATTCATAGCATGGAAAACAAAAAAATCTATCGCATGAACACACAAAACCAAGATCTAATATATGGCAAAGCCAAGATCTAATCTACGAGATCGGTGCAATGAGATTGTAGAGAACCAACCCTCGTAGATCTAAAACGTTTAACGATATCGGATTCTCGAGGTTGATATATTCGATCACTTGTCGATCTCAAGATCGTGTAGACGATCCTTCCGGCGTCGTGTTCCGACAGCGCTTTCGCAGTCGTTCACACGTACGGTAGTCGATGAAGACCTTTCTCTCCCTTGTTCCAGTAGGCAGCGGAGGTAATAGATCCCCTCAGAATCCCAACAGCACGATGGTGTGGTGGTAGTGGTGGAGGAGAAATCTGCAGGGCTGCGCATAAGCCGGCGGATAGGGTTGAGTGAGGTGGGAGGGTGATGACTACAAGTGCACATATCGTTTGTAGCTAGTTTCAAAATAAAGATATCGATCCCACAGGGAGGAGTCTGAAGTCTAAATAACTCTTGAACTAAATACTGAAATAGTAATGCTAAATAACGTTCTAAGTAACAATATAGAATGTGAGTTTTGTGTAAAATATATTTTTGGGTTTTTAAATAAGAGAACAATAAGTAAACTAAAGTTGTAAGTAAACAAGAGCATGCAAGTATGATTACGAAAGTCTGCAAAATGATAGAAAGAGTTCTCAGGGAGTAGTGAATCCACCACTAGTAATTAGAAAGAGTGATCAAAATTATTATAATGAATAAGCTCATTTATGATATGTGTGGGAGGAGCTCCATATATGGACGAATAGGCAGCAACCACTACTCACATCATTCTCATAACCACAGAATACAAGCAATTGACATCAATCGAATTACTACGCTATTAAGGGACTTTAGACCGTAGGATGTATCCCATGGCATGGACAATGTTTAGTGAGTTCTCCTCGGTTCCCAAGTTGATACGTAAGGGAGTGTTAACAACTTTATAGTCACTGTAAGTGTTATCACCCCTCCATCTACCAACAAGTAGTTCCCTCCATCTAGTCCTCAGTGAGGCAAATATTGAGTGGCGTGCTTCACCCAACATCAAGATGAAGGAAATCTAACACAGACACATAATGAACAATATCACATAATAATCTTTATCTCAATTCAATCACATACTAGGATTTCTCTATCTCCCCAAGAACAAAGGAAACTACACACACATGAAGGAAGTCAACATGATGGATTAAATACGGATGAAGTATGATGATACAATTGAGGACAAGTGTAAATCCAAGATTCAATCTAGAATTACAACAAGTAACCAAAGGGGATCGACGATGAAGACGTTGTTGATGAAGATGATGATGTAGATTGATGTGGATGCCTTCAAGATCCTAGTCCCTTCTCCTCTTGTGTGATGGTGATGGTATAGATCTGATTGGAGGAGGCTATGGTGGTGGCACGGCGGCAGGGCTCTGCCGTGGTGGAGAATATGGATTGGTGGCTCTCTCTTGGATCCTCCCCTCTTTATATAGTCCTTGGGGTGCCCTAGGGTTCCCCCAATACCGTCATATGACTTTGGGAAGGTTCTGGAGCTTCTAGTGGGCGAAATCCCGTCGTTTGCGACCTTTTTAGCAACTATATGGCCAGAATTTTTATTCCCGCTGTATAGTTGCTCGTTAAACCTTATGTACCCTTTCGTATTTTGGTCTTCATTTCTTCATACGAACTCCGTTTTGGGTGTTCTTGGGCTCGTTGGATTTGTCTCGACGAGGGATACAACCCACTGGCCTTGGATCTTTATTTGGAGAAGTTGGAAAATTTTACTCTTTCAACCTCTCAAATGGCTAAATCTGGTTCCTGCAGCTCCTCCATACTATGCTCTCTTTGTTCCTTTTGCCTTTGTTTTATCCATAATCATCATCAACACCTACACACCTGTAAAAGACAAGGAAGCGGGATAAAATTCTACCTAAACTACTAAATGTGCAAAGATCATATGAAAATGAATGAAAATAGAAACCATGCATATTTGGCATAACTACAGCTAGATAAAGCATGAGATGGGTGGTTGATATGCATAAAATACTTCTTTAAAAGTGTACATAAATTCCACTCATTAGAGGGGTGCGCCCCTGCCCCTCTTTATATAGAGGGGGCTGTGACCAGGGTTCCCACCCCTGGCCGAGTCCTTCCCAACTCCTCGACTTGGCGCACAAGGAAGGGAGAATGGGAACTTGCCTCTTTCCTTATTTAGGGTTTGACAAACAAGGGTTTGTCCCCAATTCCTTGTGCTGGCCGAATCTTCCCCTTGGTCTTGGTGTGGCTAGCCCCTAGGGCATGCTGCAGCCCAAGTGACCCCTCCCGGGGTGGTGGACCCACTGGTGGTCCCTCTAGAACATTCTAGAAGCTTCCGGTCAAAACACCAAAAACGTTTCCGAACCCCAGAAATTGACTTTACTTATATGAATCTTATTCTCCGGACCATTCTGGATCTTCTCGTGATGTCCTGGATCCAATTCGAGACTCCAAACAACATTCGGTCTCCAACTCACATTCCATATCTACTTAAACAACATCGAATCCTTAAGTGTGTCTCCCTACGGTTCGTGAACTATGCAGACATGATCGAGACACCTCTATGATCAATAACCAATAGAGGGATCTGAAAATCATATGGCTCCCACATATTTCTATGATGACTTCATGATCAAATGAACCATTTACATACGATATCGATTACCTTTGTCGCGCGATACTTTACTTATCCGAGGTTCAATCGTCGATATCTCCATACCTAGTTCAACCTCGTTACCAATAAGTACTCTTTACTTGTTCCATGAGATGACATCCTTTGTGACCTAGTCCCATGCTTGCAAGCCAATTGGATGACATTCCACCGAGAGGGCCCAGAGTATATCTATCTGTCATATGGATGGACAAATCCCACTCTTGATCCATGAGCTTCAAGACATACTTTCAGAATACCTAATGCCACATTTATAACCACCCAATTATGGAAGTGGTGTTTGATGTCATCAAAGCATCCATCCGGTGATGGCGATTAACATGATCTCATGGTCGAAGGATTAGGTTACTATGTACTTGAAATCTTGTAGCAAACGAACTCTAAATGACTTGATCTTATGCTATGCTAACTATAGGAGTGTGTCCATCACATCATTCTCCTAATGATATGATCTTGTTATTAATAACATCTAATGTCCATGATCAGGAAACCATGATAATCTATTAATCAACAAGATAGCTTTAGAAAGAGGCTTACTAGGGACTCTTTTATGTTTACAAAACACACAAGTATTAATATTTCTGGTTAATACAATTATAGCATGGGATATAAACATTTATCATAAACATAAAGATATAATAATAACCACTTTATTATTTCCTCTTGGGCATATCTCCAACATAAAGACCGTGGCACGCCTTACGCAGGTAGGCGTATAGCGATGAATACAGCGCCCCAAGTGTTGCACCTCAAAGCTCTACACACGTACGGTGTAGGAACATCTCCCGGGATCTAATCCAGCAGAGCAACGGAAGAAGAAAGAAGCCAGACCTTCCTACACACGACGATAGTGCGGAGGTGGAGAACTAAACCAAGTGGCCAGATCCAGTCTAATGGATAGAGCTCCAGGGTTTAGGTGAGAGAGGAGAGAACTTGTTGTTGGGTGCAAATAGAGGGGAGGAGGCTCCTCTATTTATAGTAGGGAGGGGGAAGGGCAAACCCTAGGGCTTGGGGGATGGGCACCCCCAAGCCTCCACCAGCCCTAGGCCCCACCTTGCGGGTGGGAACCCTAGGGTTTGGCCGGTGGCCCCTCTCCCCTTTCTCCCTTGGTACCTACCCTATTGGGACCTTCTAGAAGCGGCCCAATAGTAATAAGGCAACCCTAAAATATAAAAATAAAATATGTTTTAATATTAATTCAACCAGTTAATATAAAACACATATATTAATATATTACAAACACCGAAACTCTTTTCGGACCTCTTCCGATCACCATCGAATAATACCTAGAACTCTTTCGGTTTATCTCTCTCGTTTCTCCTTTAATGCCGGTTCAATCCCAAAGCGTTCCTACCCTTAAGTGTGCCACCCTTAGGCTCGGAGTTGCAACAGACATGACCAAGAATCTCTTGTATCAATGATTAACATCGGGACCTGGATGTCTATAGTGATCCCCGTGCCCTCACGATTAATATCATCGCTTGAACCTTGACTGCGTAGTGCTATTCCTTTTGTCATACGATACCTAGGTCATCCGAGATTTGATCTCAAGTATCTCCGTACTTGTGTTCGATCTTGTTACTGATAAACTCGTTTACTCGTTCTCGTGCCGTTGCATTCCATGATCCAATCATACACTTGCAAGCTTCATTAATGCAACGTCACCGATTTGGCCACGTGTATCTATCCGTTACTTGGATAGACAAATCCTGGTCTTGATAAAACTCCTCAACCTATTTCTCCAAGAAACCTAATGATACCTTTATGATCACCCTTTCACAGCTTGATGCTGGATGTCATTAATGTTTCCCTCCAAAACAGTGATTATGCATTATCTTACAGTCAAAGGATATAATCCAAGGTGTCTTTATGTTATCATCAATGATGAACGTTTAAGTAACTAGATCTCATTGTGATTATCTTTAGGGTGAATGTCTATCACATCATTCTCCAATTATCTGGCCTCAATGTCTATCACCATGATCTCGAAACCATAAAATCATCACTTGCCTAATGATCTAGTTTGTTAGAGGCAACTAGAGACTTGGTTGTTTAGATACCACACATGCATTAACGTTTCGTATTAATACAGTTATAGCACGGTAAGAAACATATTATGAACAAGAGTCAAACAAAAAATCTTTATTATTTACCTCTAGAGCATATCTCCTTCATGCGCGGCCTTGCCATGCACTTATCTAGGATAGAGCTTGAGGTATTCGACGCCTCCACCATGATGGTGGTGGGGAATGGAGAGACAACTCTCTTCTAGACGGGCAAAATGCTCGACGGAAAGACACTTGAGGAGTGATACATCCAAAACGTATCTACTTTCCCGAACACTTTTGCTATTGTTTCTCCTCTAAACTTGTGTGATTTGGATACAACTAACATGGATTGACGTTGTTTTCAGCAGAATTGCCTTGGTGTCTAGTTTTTGTGCAGAAAATCAACTTTCAGGAAAAATCCCGGAAAATATGCCAAAATCCTATTTTACCAGAAGACTCACGGAGCCAGAAGATGAGGCAGAGGTGGGCCGCGAGGGGCGCACACCCCTGGCCACGCGGGCTGGGCTAGGCCGGGCCTAGGCGGGGTGTGGTCACCTCGGCCTCCCTCTTTGCCTATAAGAAGCTTCCTGACCTAAAAACCGAGGGGGGTTCGAAAATTTTCCAGATAGACTTCCGCTGCGCCGCCACCACCAGAAACCACGATTCGGAATCAAAAACTCCGTTCTAGCACCCTGCCGGGACGGGGTTTTGGAGGAGATCATCGCCATCATCATCACCGACGCCTCTCCATCAACCATCCATGTTTCCCCATCCATGAGTGAGTAATCCCCCGCTGTAGGCTATGGGGATGGTAGGGATTGGATGAGTTCTATCATGTAATCGAATAAGATTGTTAGGGCATGGTGCCTAGTATCATTATTAGTGCTATTTGACATTGTTGCAACTTGTTGTGCATAATGCTTGTCACTATGGCCCGAGTGCCATGATCTTAGATCTGAACTTATTATTGATTCATGATGATAGTATTGTTTGTGATCTTATCGGCAAGTTGTGTACACATATCATTGTCCGGAACCAAAGGCACCAAAGTGATAGAAATTGGGACAGCCGGAGGGGATGGCTGTGATATGAGGATCACATGTGTTTACAGAGTGTTAATGATTTGCTCTGGTACTCTATTAAAATGAGTACCTTAATTTCCAGTAGATTCCCTTGAGGCCCCGCTGCAAGGGGCTGGCAGGACAAAAGATGTTGTGCAAGTTCTCATTGCGGGCACATATGACTATATATGGAACACATGCCTATGATTGTTTAGTACTTGGATGCTTTATCATATTTATCTACAATTGCCTTAGATCTTGAAGTTACATGAATAGTCTTGTCCATGCAACGCCCGTCCATCCATCCATATGCTTACCGCACTCATATCCTACTGTTTACTACTATTGTTACTATTGCTTTTGTCCTACTGCTGTTGTTACTTTGCTATTGCTACTACAAAACAGTTGCTACTGATAAACTTCTGTGAGCAAGACTATTTCCAGGTGCAGCTGAATTGACAACTCAGTTGTTAAGGCTTATAAGTATTCTTTAGCTCCCCTTGTGCTGAATCAATAAATTGGGTTATACTACCCTCGAAAACTGTTGCGATCCCCTATACTTGTGGGTCATCGAGGTGATAGCACCAGACCTCTTCACTCGAATTCCGAAACATGCCCAAAATATCCGCATGGTGAGAGAGGCGCTTCCTTAGCACTGTTGGATCACGGACATCCAAGACGCGCTGAGCTCGCTAGCCCTTTGGCGGTATGTCCAACTATGGACTAGAGTGAGAGACTTTGACCTTTAGGATGGGGCGAACACCCTCCTTTGGAGGTGGGCGACAGATGCGTAGTACTCCTCCAAGTCTTGTTATGACTTTCTCTTTGAGGGAGCCATTCTAGCGAACTCTTGGAGGTTGAATTGGCGCATATGAGCCCCACCATGAGTCAAGTCTTTTGTCTTGATGGCTTTCCAAGACAGCTATTGGACGAGGTGAGATGTTGACATGAAGAGGGCTCCAACATTGCCTCGTTGACCCTATGTGACCAATCGATCTAGATCATGAGGCATCTCATCATCGGCTGCCCATTTTCGAGACCGGTCTAGCGGTTTTGTTCTGGATACAATCGACGACCGCCCCCAAATGATGTGGTGGACTTCGTTGACTGGTGGTTGAAAGTGTGCCAATCTACCCCGCGCCTGATGCATGGTCACTTCGTCCTTGGCAATATTGACGACATGGTGGATTTGGAAATAACGCAACATTATTGTCTTTGACAACATCTTATTGAGCTTGGGCGGGTTTTTGGACACGATTTAATCTGAGACTAGTTCTTGGGCTGCTACCGGGCTAAAGGTATTCAGGCCGTAACCCCGGATGAATCTATTGAGTTAAGTTGCACAAGGTGTTCATTGCCGTGAGCCTGTAAATTTTTTATTACTTTCTCTAACCAAAAATAGTTGACTTAAATTTGTCTAAATTCGATTCTATTTAGACATGACTAGCAAATATACCCGTGCGGGAGAACATAATTGCCAGTCTTGGCAAACATATAACAATATCATATACATTCTAGATAAACCGGTGAACTGGCTCTAATTTCCTATAAAATAGGATTCTCAGTTTTTAATATGTATTTCACATTTTGTAGGCTTATGAAGCTCATAGATTGGACTCACATTGCTCTCAGTGTTGGCAGTACCGAATTATTTGAAAATATATTATTCACTCGTCCTAGGCGTGTGACATGGTCTTTAGACGTGTCAAATAGTACACTATTCGTTGTAATTCAATTCTATTAAAATTCATTCAATAAAAGATACTTTAATATCGTCAAACCAGTATCTTACAAAGACCGATAAAAACTCGTGGTTTCAACAAATAACACCCATAATCCCACAACTTATACACTAGGTGCATATTCGTCATACAAGTTGCACTACGTAACTCCTATATGTCCCACAAGTTATCTAACTGCAACTGACGCGTCCGCGCAGTCCGGAATTTTTCCACGTAGCTAAACAGACAGCTGACAGCAGATTGCAGACAGATCCTTGTGACAATATCGTCTAACGGTTGGGTCCTTCCATGTGTGCTGTAGGGGGCGTCGCAAAACGACTGTGGCAACCGTTTTGCGTGCACCTGTATCGCTAAATTATTGTCGAGTTTTCATTCCTTCGTTTTTACTTCTTACTCTGTCCCTGCCGTGGCCGCCGACGACGTAGACGACGCCGTCTCCATCTCCCAGCCGTCTATGTCGTCGTTCACGGGCTCATGGCCAGATGCCGCCGGATTTGCACTAGCGCGAGTGCAACGATGATGCGCCGGACTACAGTACGCCGGAAAATCCTCTCCTGAGCTGCGCATGATCGGATTGGTTGGCTTTTGCTATAGCGATTTTCGAGATGGCACTTGATCGGGATGTCATTAGGGATTTAGAGCTGTGGGGAAGTCACAGTGGTTGTACGACATTGCCAATTCTTATAGCGATTGCAGGTTGTGAGCAGTCCATGCCCTGTTTCTCACAGCTCTGTTTTCTGGCGTAAGCGCAGTTTAGTGTTTTCTTTTGTTAATTTAGGTTGGTTTAATCCATCAAATTCCATTGATTTGTTCCATACTGATTGTTGTCAAAGATGCCTAGGATGATTACTAGAAGAATTGACCAAATTTTCTATGTTTCACTTCGTCTTAAGTCTGAACTTGTATCTGAACGTGCTGTTGATGTACAGTATTTTCTCTGAACTTTTATCTGAACATGCTACTGATAAAAAGAGTTGGTGATTTGCAAAGATTGCTCTGATTTCCCTACGTCAGTGTGCTATTTGTCAAGTATTAAGTTTTTTGTTGTTGAGATATTCAGGTTAGGTAGTTTTTTACAATTTTGCGAAACACTGTTTCTTTACTTGGCATACACTGAGATATTTAGGTTAGGTAGTTTCACACTGTATTTCTTTCAAATTTAGAGCTATAATTGTGATATTATGTAATTAGTATTCCATAAACTGTTCCTATGCAATACTTCATAACAGTCATGTAAAAACACATTAACTTGGTTACCTGATTTTTAGTTTCAGAAAGGTGCATGAAGTATTCATTGGTTTATTTTTGTATCCAAAGTTGGTACATGTGAGGCTGTGACTGAACCAACATTATTAGCACCATTTCAAATATATAACAAACTGAGGGGTGCTGCTGTCACCATAGAGCAGCTCAAATAGATGCATACACACAATTGAGTTGAAGTTTGCTTTATGTACTTCTAGGGATGCATAAAGCAGCTATTTGACAACATTCAATAGCTTTTTGACAGCATCCAGCACATATTTGACGCAACATAGTAGAGCACTGCTATCAGAACATTCACGCACAAATTTCACAACATATATCAGCTATTTGACACATCACAGTAGAAACCAGGTCAAAACTGATTTGGCAAGGACAAAATGCACATTTATTATGATCAAGCAAAGTACACTGATTTCATACACGGGAAGTCTTCCAAAACCCATTACAAACTCCATTACATATTGCCTTACAGTATAGTTTACATTCAGTACTGAAAATCACTAGAAAAACTTTCAAATTAACTTCTCCCTCTTCTTATATTTAGCTCCTTCTTCTACGAATTCTTCTTTATGCTACTGCCATCTTCTTCTCTGCAATTGTTCAGAAAAGTTTATGCCAAAATCAGGAAACTTAGATTAAACTGAAAATGAAATTAACAGTTTAAGTTTAGAATGTTCCATGTTTCTACAATCAACTTTTACACTGAACCAAGCGCACTGCCTCTGTCCTACGTACACAACATGTAGCAATTAGTGTTAACTATACGTACCAATAAGCACTTGCTGGTTAAGCAAATACCTGAAGCTTAAGAGGGACATCACAGTTTGTGTTTCAGTACAATTCCAAGCATAGCGCCTTTGTTCTGTCAAAGAGATAATCAACATTTCTGTCCCAGCCTAGGCCAGTCAGTCAGCATGGACCTATTTCTGAATGTGCTAAATGCTTCGGTCATGGTCATTCTCGTGTGGCAGAAGCCGAGCTTGCAGCTGAGAAAAAAAATAACGTACATGTCTTTTTAGCCCCTAAGAGCATAACCTGAAGTTTGTAAGGGCTAGTGGTGAAGTGCAGGTTCTGCACATTACTGTACATCACCTCTGCACTTTCTAACTCGGTTTACTATCCAAACTTTTTTAAGGAGAATTGAGGGACCTGATTTTGGAGCACATCAGTTTTCAAGAATTGAACGTCCTAGCTACGAATGATAAATTAACCATGTGATCTACCAGTTGAAAATGTTGCACGTTCCTATAATAAATTTTCACACTGAATTTTGTGGACTGTCAACATGCTTTTGTCTGCCAAATGGATGACAGTATGACACCTCCTAAACTATCTCCATCTGAATGTTGTTCGTGTGTTCTCAAGATCGGCTAAAAAACATTGTGACGAAAATTAGACAAGCAAATTCATAAGGGGAACATACCTTATTGGCTCACTGCGGCGGAGTCAACGACGCACAAGGATTTGGCGCGGACGGCTTTGCATACGGCCGCCGATTTCTCACATTGATCTTGCCCTGTAGGATGTTGGCCTGCATCTCCAAGCTCATGGTCTTCAGGAAGCGCGGCCGCGAGCCCGTCGGCTCCAACATCCGCTTCTTCTTCTCCTCCGACGTAAGAAAGAAGTGGAGAAGGATGACCTTGTCATAGAGCTTGGGATCGATGAGCTCCTTATTCTCCTCCTCCTCTGCCACATGTCTCCACCGCATCCGCCTGCCTCTGACTCGCCTCTGCCTCCACCAAATCGCCTCCGCCTGGCCTCTGCCTCCGCTACGCCAATGCACCGCGAGCAGGAGCAAGGGGGACGGGCATGCCGCTCCACCGCGCTCCAGCGCAACGAGGTGCAGGGGACCTTCCCGTGCTCTCCACCGACTCTTCGCTTCGCTCCACCATCTTCTCTGCCTTTCCGATCGCTGCTGCTGCTGCTAAGGGCGTGAGCAATGGTTGAGACGGCTCGTGTCTGTATAATGTCTCCATGTCACCAGCAAAGAAAACTAAAGACACCCTGTATAGTAAGATGTCTATTAGGCCATCTGTAAGCGCCGAAAAATCAGAAAATTCTGTTGTTGACCTTCGCTGATGGATTAGCACAAGAGAAGTAACTCGATGGAAAAAAATCACAAGCAAAGAAAAAGCTTTATTCGTTCTGCTAGTTTATTCTCAAAGAGTATAAGTACAACACGTGTGTACTGGTTGGTTACAAACGAAAAATTACAAATTAACTAAGCCCTTATTACATAAAAATGAATTGAAATGGAATTTGTATCATGTATGAAGAAAAAACATAAAAATATAATCGAGATAGTAATAAATCACTCGTCTCCCATGGTTCTCCAAATATGCTCAACCAAATCTTCCTTGAGTTATTTATGTGTTGGTCTAGCACGAATATTAGAATCCATCTGCAGAACATCCGCGAAGCATATATTAGGTCCACTATTGACCTCTAGCGATAAAGCGAAAGATGACCGTGGATTCTCGTTCAAGTCCAAAGGAATGTTAATCATTTCTCCCCCGTCTTCCACAATCATGTTATGGAGAATGACATAAGGTTCCATAACTTGAGCGACAGAAGCAGACTTCCAAAACCGTGTTGGGCGTCGAACAATATTAAAACGAGCTTGTAGAACTCCAAATGCACGTTTTGCATCTTTCCTCGCCGCTTGTTGATGTCGTGTAAACAACTTGTGCTTCTCTGTCTGAGGGAGCGCTACAGTCTTTACAAAGACAACCCATTCTGGATAAATTCCATCGGCAAGGTAGTAACCCCGATCATATTCCTCGTCCATTAACACTGAAGTGCACACATGGAGCTTCCCCTTTCAACTCTTTAATAAACAAAGGTGACTTATTGAGAACATTGATATCATTGTTTGACCCTGCAGTACCAAAATAAGCATGTCATATCCGAAGGTCTTGCGAAGCCACTGCTTCAAGGATCATGGTAGGAACCCCATGATCACCACGGGTAAATTGACCCCTCCATGCGGTTGGCATTTTTACCATTGCCAATGCATACAATCTATAGCATACCAGGAAAGCCACGAGACTCACCAACTTGAAGCAAATGTTCCACTTCATCAACTGTGGGTGGCCGCAAATACTCACCGCCAAATATGTCAATCACCCCTTGGGAAAAATAACCCAAGCACTCCAGTGTAGTACTTGTGGCCATCATTACTACCTCATCAAGTTGGTCGGCGGATGTGCCATATGCCAACATGTGGATGGCCGCAGTACACTTTTGCAATGGCATGAGCCCTTATCGATTGGTGGCATCTGTTCTATCCGTGAAATAAGGACCCCACTGAGTGAGAGCATTCACTATCCATAGGAATAAAGGTCTTCTCATCCGAAATCTTCTACGAAACATCTCATCGGTGTACATTGGTTTTTCAGAGAAGTAACAACGCACAAGGTTCTGGTGGGCGACTTCACGATACCTTAGTATGTACCTCCTGGTACCACTTCGGCGACTAGATTGTTTCCCGAGCCTAGCCATCAACCTATTAGTAACCCGCTCGCTAATCCTATCAGAGATTCTGTCAAATATTTCATCCTCTGGGTCGAAGTCTTCGTCCTCATCAAAGTAAGACGAGTACTCGGTTGTTGGGCTACCATTGTCGATGTCGTCACCATCATCGGATGAAACATCAGAGCCAGACTGATATGACATATTGTGTCAATGTGGTCCTATATTATGTTAAATCAATGTGAGCTTACGTTCTGTTATTTGTTCAATTCCACTAGCAGTACTTGCGTTGGAGAAGAAGCTTGATAAATCATACTCCCTAGGTTCTCTCTTAATCTACATTCTATACCAAATATTTATTACATATTAATCTAAGTTCTAGCAGCTGAAACAACAAGAACATACAAAACGAAGTGATCCTGTTTACATAGTATAGTATATAAGTAGTACTACTAAATACAATATTAGTTTGTCTATTTTTTTTAGAATGTAGACTGAAAGAGAATGTAGGGAGGATATTATGTAAGAAAGTGCCAGTAATTGCAACTAACATTGAGAAGGCATGCATCAAACGACTCGATTGAAATAACAAGATTAAACAAATACAATAACTTACAATTTGCAATGAGAAGTGAAGTAGGTGTGGTGATAAATAGAGGCAAGGCGTTCTTGTGGACTGGTGTTGGTCAGCGCCACAACCAGTACATATATAGTGGTGGGAATTATTCATGGTGTGAGTTACTAGATCCAAGTATTCCTCTATGCAGATCTTGACTTTGAAAAACATAAATAGATATGTAGTGGTGTAGGGTGTCAGGTGGGATCCCGACTAAATCCCACTTCTAGTTCATTTCTCAAAATCTAGTGTAAATTTTTGTTTAAAATTTACACTAGAATTTGGCAAATGAACTATAAGTGAGATTTAGGAGGATCCCACTTGACACCCTATAGTGGTGTGAATTAGTCATGGCTTGGCGTACTAGATCCAAGTCTTCCTCCATGCAGAACAGTACTTTGAAAAGGTACCAGTACCTGGTAATATGCAAAAGAGTCTCCCAACTTGCACATGGTAATATGCAAAAGAGTCTCCCAACTTGCACGTGACCTTTAGCAAGCTAGCAGGCCCATACAATGCATTATCACTCGGACCATTTCAATATAATTCTAGCAAAAGTACATTCATTCAGTAGCAAAGGTTATCAATTCAATAGAATACATAATTAACTTGGAGTACTAGGAAAGTAAGCTCGGAAATAAAGCTAAAACAGATAAACAAAGATCACTCGTGCTTGGACTTAGAAGAAACAACATAGGTACTAAAAATATATCAAACCATCTAAAAGCTTGTTGACATAAAAGTGCAGAATCAATATGCTCCAGATCCTACACACCAAATAATCTCTCTCTCATAACCTTCAGTGTCTTCACATGCTCACTCTTCATTTCATCTGTCATCCCTACTGTATCTTGCACAAGAAGTGCCCAGTAAGCTCTCATCATTTCAGCCTCCTTATCTAGCTTTCTAGCTTCAATATTATCCTTTGCTGCAAGGGCTGAAAGCCTTGCTATTTCTGCTGATAGCCTAGCTGTTTCAAGCTTCTCAGTTGAGACACGTTTTCTCACTTCTATTGCCTCACAACGAGTTTTCTGAGCTTCGGCTTGAGCAGCTACCAACTTTTTGAGCAACTCCATATCAGCTGCAACCTCCTTTGACTTGCCTTTCCCATTACGCTCGGCCTTTACTGCTTTTGTACGATATATTCAGTACGTGGTAAGCCTTACAGACGGCTGAGGTGTACTACTGTACATGCCCTAATTGGGTTTGACCTCTATGTTCCATGTCGATATGTGGATAAGGGGAAGAAAATGAGGCGTGCAAGTGAGAGAGGGAGGTTTAGGCGGGCCTATGTGCAAACCACCATCTGCTGTTCTGCTATGTGGCACGATTTTATACTCGCGGATGCGTCACTTGCGGATTGACAACTTCACTTGTGGATTGACAACTTATGGAACGGCGGAATTCACTAGTACGACTTGTGGAACTAATCTGCACCTAGTGTGCAAGTTGTGAGGTAAGTAGTGCCATTTTTATCCTTTCGGGCGATGCTCGGACACGCGGACACTATGGGTGCACCATGGATCCCTTTCAAATTGTCCGTGGACACGGTTTGTTCTGTCAATTTTTTTCTTGTATTCTTAGTTTCTTTCACATTTTGTACTCTAATTAGAAATAAACAATTGCATAGAAATAAATTCAACAATCTAACTGTCAATTTTTTCTTGTATTCTTCATTTTTTTTCATTTTGTACTCTAATTAGAAATAAACATTTACACAGAAACAAATTCAACAATCTATTTATATTTTTGAGCGATGTAATTAAAATTAATACATCATTTTAATTAATTGGAGAAAGTAAATTTGACATGCAAATCAATTCTTTGTGGTTATAACAGGTAGCTTATCATCTACACACAATCAGCTAGCAACCAGATCCATCTATACCTAATAATAAAGCACGAAGTGTTTCTCCCGGTCCAACACTTTTTTAGACCTTTTTATCCTCTAACCAAACACGAAATTACCCACCATGCCACCGGTAAGTGCAAATAATAAGCGCCCAAAAAGAAAAAAAATAAGAAGGAGGCCGACGCGCATACCACAAACAAAATAGAGGAGGGATCGGATCGTGTGCGCCAACGCCTACGTGCCACATGCAGTAACGTTAAACCGGTCCAACCCCTGTTTCCATATGGCATATATACACGACCACCACATGAGATTGAGAAGACGAGGTCCACCGCGATGAGAACTACCCAATATATCTTCCCTAACCCGATCGAACAATGCGAACATCGTGAAGATCCTTGCCGGGATCTCATCTAATGTCATCAGAAGAACGTATGGAGGCAGAGGCGATGAAGGTCCGATCATGAACTCATGATCGGGTAGTTGTTCTTTAGTGGTTGGTTCCTTGACTCTCCAACTGGATCAGATCGATGCCGTTATCTAGCGGTATTCAGCGCGCCGTCGAGATTCAGCCCAGCGCCGCATCGTCGTTATCAAAGGATGGGGAGGCGCGACCGCGACATCAGGTGCATTCCATACTCTCTCACATCGCCGTCTCCGCTTCTTCTCTCCGCCTTCTCTCTGTAGCAGCGGTAGCCATGTATAGCGGGTTGGAACGATGAGTGCTCGCGGCAGCTCTCTATCTATGTGCGCGCTGACCCCTTTCTCTCCGCACCGCAGGGACAAGGATGTGGGACCAGCGACCTGGACATGGCAGCACGTCGTTCGTCTTCAACCTTTGTGATCCTCTTCTTGAAAATCTGAGATATAAACCCTAGCCCTCCACATCCGACTCGTTAGTTTTGTATCCGGTTGTTCTATTATTGGTGATTTTATCCTTTAATATATATCCTTCAATCTCGGCTATCATTCTTTCAAAAATATATAGTATGTTGCGGAAGTTAGTCTGTGATCTTGATTTGCACTTGGTGACCCTAACAGAAGCTTCAAACCGTTCTGCATATCATTTGTGTATGATACTCTATTCTGTGGCGGCTATTGTGTATTCTACGTGATATTTGGTATCATGTGTTTCCAAAAAAATAGGGTTTCAACTGAACCCTGAACCCCACGTATGTCCGCCGCTGACAGATTTTATATGTTCTAATAGTTTTCGTCTATGATTGGATAGATAGAGAGGGTGCTCAAGGATGATGCTGTCCAGGAGAAGGAAAAGCGCGCCAGAATGGTGAGACAACTCTCTGATCCCTTTTTGGTTTCATTGTTGCTTTGGATTGGTTCGTTTGATTGTGCTTTGATTGTACTCCTCTCGATCCCTTCAGATGCACCCCACGCTGGGGGTCGACGGTCAACGCAGGCCCTCCGGAGCCGTACGTCCTGGTGCTCGCCTGCTGCTTCTCTCGATGCATCAACCACTGAAAGACTAGGATGAATAGGCAAGAATTGCAGGCTCCAACAGCAGCCATGGCCTTTCCAAACGGCACAAACCCCGGCCTAACCATATTCAGGTATACATTAAAAACCTAGAAACTTTTCTTGATCTTAAGAGCTCAGAGTCATATGATATAAAAAAGTAGGAGATTGATTTTGTACGCTACCATATAACAAGTTAACAATTTTCATTCAATAAAATAAAAACACGTAGATATGCATCGGCCTTTTCTTGAGAAATATAGCACACTTCCTATTGGAGCTCCAATTGATCAGGGTTGCTTTGTTATTACCGCAGATACTTTGTGAGACCTTTTTGAAGGAGTTGAAATCAGTTGACCACCAAATAAATCACAAAGTGATTGATGTCTAACCCATCATTCTCATCTATGCCAACGGTGGTGCTCTGCAGAAAAGTGCAAGTACAAGATCTCACAAGAATGAAGTTATAGCCCCAGGAAGTTTTATGGGAGGTTGCTTGTCAGGTGTGGACCATCGCCATGGCGAGTATGAACGGGTTAGAGGGAGGAAGATTCCTTCCTTTTTTTTATTTCTATATTGAAAACACATAGTTAGAAGTAGTTGACTAAAAAATAACAATAAAGTAGACAGAGTATGTTAAATTGAAAATATTAAGACTAAGGTTGGAGTCACGCAGGTCGATCTAACTTTGAGCCAAAATTTGATTGTGACAATGTTTTTCAACAATCTATCATAGAGGTGGTGCCCACCATCATTACAATTATGAGGTGTTACAAGTCTGTGCAGAGAGGTTCTCACAAGATTGTCTTCTTATGATCGCTCATGTTTTTGTCATGAATATGAGAAAGGTTTCGATTGTGGCAACGAAGAGAATTGTCAACACATGTGATTCACTAAAGCGTTTTAGGTTTTTTATCCGGTGCAATGCACCGGCATTTTTGCTAGTATATACATAAGCAAGGAGAGACAACTGCAACAAGTACACAGGCGAGCAGCAGAGGAACACCCGGAGCAGAGCAAGCATCTCGGCATGTATCAAACCCAGCAGCGATAGCCCAGTTGCAGATAAAAACCAAGGTAGCTAGCAATTTCCATAAACAAAAGGAAGGATGCACGACAAGGAATCCAAATTGAAAGCATCACAGCGCCCGCGGCGGGTCGATCTGGAGCGCCCTCCCCGCGACGTTCCATAATCCCCGCCTCCAGCTCCACGAACTCGCGCACATGCCCTTGCAGGAGACCCGGCGCGAGCTCCACCAACTCCAGGGCCCTGCTGCGCCCCTTGCCTCCCCGGAGACACCACAGCTAGCTATGCGAAATCGAGCGCCCCCGCAGCATCGCTGCCCTTTCTGGAGACCATGCAGCCAGCTCCGCGATCGCGAGCTCCAGCACCCGGGAAGCAGCGCCACTGGCCTCGCCGGAGGAGGAAGTGGATTGCTGGATGCATCGGATCCTCTTCGCCTGACCTCACGGTCGCAGCTGATTTGGCACCACTGCCACAATAGGGTCGCGTGAGTGAGGTGTTGACGCTCGCCGTATTGACCCAGGAATCAAGCGGACACACATGCGAGACCAAGGACCGAATCCGCAGTATCTCCGGTCGCGCCGCCGCCAGGATAGGCTGCATCAAATGGGATCGACTGGGAAAGCTACAGATCCTGCATCAAAGGGGATCGACTGGAATTTTTTTAGATCCCTACGGATTCTGAGAGAACGCCGACGTGCTCGGCCGGATCTTCTCCGCACCAAGCCGTGCAAGGCCGGCGTGGAGGTAGACAGCGGCGCCTAGCCTGCTAGCAAGGAGAGGAGGACGGTCGACGGATAGACAGGGGAATGGAATCGGGGCTCTGGCTGCCGGCCGGCGTGCCAACTGTTAAAAATATAAGCAAATTACCATAATATTTAATTCGAAATAAACAATAATAAATTATGACTATAAGTGCAGGAATTAACCTAATCATATATACTAACAGAATAGATGAACATATTCAACATCGCATATATTTCAAAAGCTAGTATAAGAAACTGCAACATAAACTGAACTAGATAGGAACAAATTACGTACGGTGCTGGAGGAGGAATCGGTTTGCGTTCAGGTTGGGGTTGAGTGTGTCGTAAGCCATGTCGTCGATGTAAAGGCTGTTGATGTCCGGAAAGAAGTCCTCGTCGGGGAAGGAGTGGTCGGTCGATGTAATGACGTCAGTAGTCGCGCAGACGCTCTCCCCAAAAACCTGATCGCCCCTCACCCGTACAGGTTCACGAGAGGCGGTGGTTCCGAGGCTCATCGTCTCCGTCCGGCACGCCGGAAGAGGGGATGGAGAAGGTGTAGCGGTGGCGCAAGATTCTGGAGGCAGAGAGATGTGTATTGCTCGTATTAGGGTTTTCGCCTAAGGCTGTTTATATATAGCGTCGGTCGGGTAAGACGTGGGGCGTAACCCACGTCCGAGTAGTAACAGCCCACGTTTCCGGAAAGACCGGAAACGGCTGACAGAAAATAACTCGCACAATAATTTTCCCGAGCAGCAAAAAGATAAGATCGGCACCGAGGCACAATTCCGCAAACCGCGGGCGACGGAGGAGGAGGAGCGCGCGTGTATGCCACTCCTCTTCACTCTCTTTAGGAGGTAGTGAAACACTCCACTATATATATTGGTCCAACTCCCTCCAAACTAGCAAGGTGGGACTAAACTTTGGTGCCATCCCTTGCTAGGCATGAATGGGCCATGAGAATTTCAGAATTTGTATTAGGCTATGGGCCAAGGCCCACACCCAAATTCCAACAATCCCCCACAAATTCTCATAGGCACATATCATCACATCACATCAATCAGTTCTAGAACATTGTTTATATACCGGTGCGAGGTGGAGACTGTTAAGTTGAACTTCCACTTAGAACTTCATGCTACACTAGATTGCAACTTCAATAGTGGACTATGCCTTGAACTACAAGTTTGGTGCGCACTAGTTTCACACAAGGTCTAGACCGATACAGGACTGCCGCGAAGCTTCCCCGCGGTTTGGAGCTTATGCGTCATACTCCATGGCTTTCATGAGTTTATTAGAGAGCACCCAACTCCTACGGACTGCGACGTCTGACAGTCAGACTCATATAGGTGTGTTCTTCAAAAGATGTTTTGTAGGACAACATCTTTGCTTTAAACAAGCCACTCAGAACACATTAAGATAAATACCAACCTGCCATGCAGAATAGGAGAGTATTGCATCTATACGGAGTGGTAGTATGTTGTAAGGATACACTCATCCCAGTTGAAAGAATACAGATGTCGCCTAGAGGAGGGTAAATAGGCGATTAAAACTTTTCCTAGAGTGGCTCAGCAAAGGCGGAATAAAACTATTATTTACTTTGTTAAGCACAACCTAGAAACAACTAAGGTTCACCTATGTGCACCAACAACTTATGCTAAGCAATACAAGCAACAAAGTGATAGCAAGATATATATTACTTCAAGCACGAGGGCTATCACAATGTAAAGTGCATAAGTAAAGAGCTCGGGTATAGGGATAACCGAGGCACGCAGGGACAACGATATTTTACCGAGTTCCTCCCAACATGGAGAACGTATCGTATGGAGAGGGGGTGGTATCAAACCACCAACGCCACAAAAGGCCTCCCTTATTCTCCGGTGAATCTCACCCCAATGGGATCGATCCACGCTTCCACTATTGGTGCACTTGTCGGTGGCAACCGGAATCTCTCACAAGGTTGGGGCACTTCTCCACAACTTAATTGGAGGCTCCCAACAAATGCCACAAAAGGCCACAATGCCACCAAGGCCACAAAACCGTCTAGGGTTCCAAGAACCCAAGAGGGACAAGCTCCAATGAGTAACTCAAACCAAATCCTCCGAGGAGAACACAAATCGATGCACCGAATGCAAATGGCAAGAACACCACAAAGATGCTCAAATCCTTCTCTCCCAAATTCCACCAAAGCTACAAAAGCTTATGGGGGAATAAGAGAGGAAGAACAATGGAGGAAATCCACAAAAGACTCCAAGATCTAGATCCCAATATGTTCCCCTCACTTAGAGGAGAGATTGATTGGTGGGATTGTAGATCTAGATCTCCTCTTTCAAATCCCTCAAGAATATGCAAGAATCGTCGGAGGGATTGAGAGAAAGCAAGCTCAAGAAGGTCAACAATGGAGGAGAAAACTTGTAAGAATAGTTGAGGAACCATTGGGGAAGAAGGCCCCTTATATAGGTCCCTCCAAAATCCAACTGTTGCTGCCTAAAAACGCGATTCCCGGTACTACCAGACTTTTTCCCGATACTACTGGACTTTCCCGGCACTACCGGACATTCCCTGGGGTTCCTGGGGCGCCAAACGCATTTTTCTCTGTGCTCCCCGGTACCAAAATGTGGTACTATAGGACCCCGGTACTACCGGATCCTGGTCCGGTACTACCGGTCATCACAGAACGAAAACAACCATAACTTTTGCATCCGGACTCCGATTTTGATGATCTTGGGCTCGTTTCGAAGAGGACAACAACCTCTGCAAGATCATGCAAAGAAACATCATAGTCCAGAAAGGGAGGATAGATCCAAATGACGAAGTAAAAAACCTTCTGCCGCGCTAGGTACTAAAATGCGATTATCGCTTTTGGTACCAGCCCTAAGAAGGGCTTTTGGAAACTTTTAAAAAACCTTCTGCCATGCTAGGTACTAAAACATCCGGACTCCGATTTTGATGATCTTGGGCTCGTTTCGAAGAGGACAACAACCTCTGCAAGATCATGCAAAGAAACATCATAGTCCAGCAAGGGAGGATAGATCCAAATGATGAAGTAAAAAACCTTCTGCCGCGCTAGGTACTAAAACCCCGGTACTACCGCATTTTGGTACCTAGGAGGGCAGTGGCATTTGGCAACTTGCCAAAACCTACTGCCGTGCTATGTACTAAAATGCAGTACTGGTACCTAGGAAAATTCAAACCTCTATAACTTTTGATTGGTAACTCCGATCGACCCGATTCCAATTGCATTGGAAAAAGGACGACATGAGATACCCTATGAAAGGTGAAAATATTGGTTATCACCAAGTGAGAATGTATCATGTATAATAATGTGAGATACCTCACTTGGTGAGAAACCGAAAAGCCACCAAGATCAAAATCGCAACAAGATACAAACGGAAGATCCGATTTTGATGAACAAGAGCTTGTTATGGAGATTACCACAAGCTCTATATCCTCACATGGGTAAGACCAAATAACAACCAAATACGATGATGCAAGTATGCAAAGGTTTGAGCTCTCTCTGAACGATGTGACCGAATTACTCATACGAGAGCCTCTCTTGATAGTACGGTTATCTATTCTAAACCCGGTATCACACACACAACGTGAGACCGGCAAAAGGGAAAACCTATCAAGATTATACCTTTGCCTTGAGCATTCCACTTGAGCTCGATGTAGACGATCTTGTCCTTCTCAAGATGGAACGCCTTTCTTGATTCCTCATCATCGATCCATGATCACCGAGGATGGCAAGCATCAAACATGAGATCTTCTATAGATGGCGCATTTTGAGCTTGCACAACATATCTTCTTCTCATTTCATCGACCTTGAAGCTGACACAAGCTCCAAGCGATGCCAATGGACAAATCCTACAAGTGCAACTTAATACACACATTAGTCTATAAAGATTGTCATTAATTACCAAAACCACACATGGGGCCCAACATGTTCTTTCAATCTCCCCCATTTTGGTAATTGATGACAATCCCTTTAAGAGGGTTTATATAAGGAATCTTAATGAACAACATGGTAACACCAATATCAAATACTACATAAGTATGTTATATTTGTACCACCACCATATATAGAGCAAACTCCCCCACAATCTATGCATGTGTGATGAACTTGAATTTCATTGCATATATTGCCAATCATTATCATTGGTGGAGTTTACTCTATATATACCACATGCTAAGCAACAACAAAGATGCAAGAGCATGAAAGGAAAATGCTTAGAAACAAACTCAAAGCACATGCTAAGGAACAACAAAGATGCAAGAGCATGAAAGGCAAATGCTTAGAAACAAACTCAAAGCATAAACCATTTCCCTTAAACCCTATAAAACTTCTCCCCCATTAGCATCGATTGCCGAAATGGGTGACAAGTTCTAGAAGGAAAATATAGTAATAATTCCTCTAAAGGTGTGCCTTCGCACATATCCGATGATGAATACTTGGGAGGGAGTAGGACTATATCGAGGACCCGAAGATTGCCAAAATAAAGCCAAATGATGCAAGCAGTTACAAGGTCCGACAAATCAAATGAAAACAAGAAATGAGTCCAAATGGAAACAACAAGATATTATGATATGAGCAAGAGAGTGCTTTAAATAACAAAATAGAGAAGCTCCCCAAGATTTGTGCACTATTAAACATAAATGCATTAGAATACATATTGCACAAATATGGAATCCTCGCTCCCCCATAAGCATTTAAAACACAACAAATGTGAAAGAATACAAATGAGCATTATTAAATGAATTAGATGAGCTCCCCAAATATAATGCACCAATTATGATAATTGCATTTGGGAACGAGGTGCATAATCATGGAATCCTCACTCATCCAAATTCATTTAACTATACAAGGCATGAGAGAACAAATATGAGTGCCTGAAGATGCAAACAAGAGGAACGAGCACTCATAGGCAAATAAATTTGGAATCCACCAAAGAATCAAAAGGAATAGAAAGGTGGCCTCCAAGGATTAAAAATCAACTAAAATTATCTTCTCATATGTGTATATGT
This sequence comes from Avena insularis, assembly GCA_023614405.1. Lineage (NCBI taxonomy): Eukaryota > Viridiplantae > Streptophyta > Magnoliopsida > Poales > Poaceae > Avena > Avena insularis. The sequence continues at coordinate 53,943,946 of CM042693.1, read as the reverse complement.
CTATAAGTGGAAAACATCACAGAGACATATGCCAACAAAAAAATATGCACACATAAAGAAGATATACAAGAAGGCATATGAAAAGCAAAAATGAAGTCATAATATATATACCAATAAGATTTTTGCTTCAAATCATGGCCAAAGGCTCAAATATATCTTATTGTACATTAATGAACTTCAAACATCAACACACTACATATATTACAACTATCACCAAGGGAAAAGGAGATGGTTGGCATATATGAAGAAAGGCAACAAGTATCACGAGAAACAATATATTAGCAAAATCTCACTATTGCACATGAGAGAAGTTGAGGAAAGGATAGGCAATAAAATTGCTAGATTGACATATTTGGGATTGATGGATCACATGCATGATTTTGTATAGTCCCAATTATATGCACTCATCTCAACTTATACACATATACAATAGAGAGTTCTCTTAATACCATGGATATAGATACAACAATAAATACAATAACAAAAATTCATGCTAGAAGGCAACCGATAAACGGTTGGAATCAAGATATATGAGCATGAGAAAGAGATACTTGTTACCGAGATATAATTGGTAGGATGTAGAGGATATGGATTCATTGAACATCCTATAGCTTGCCTCCAATTTTCATTAACACGCCACTTCTTCAAGATTGAGAGACAAGCATCCCATATATCTCAAATGTACCTAAAACATATTTAAGTACAAAATGGTCCCCAAACTTATTGGGTCCAAAGTAGTTAGTGCAACTACAATACATAGGAGAGACTCCACATAAATATGTGCATATTGATATGAAATTGAATTTCATGCACAACTTAGCCGATGGGATTTGGTGGAGTTTCCCCTATATATTGGATAAAAGAAAGCAAGCATGAAATAATATAATCATATAGTAAATATGCATGCATAAAGCTTTCAAGAACCAAAACGGAGATACAATTTGAACAAAAACACCAAGTAAATCAAGATTGCATACACAAGAGTGTGACATGACAAACGATTTCCAAATTGTATCAAAGAACCAATCCAACACATGAAAGGTAACAAGTTCAACAAATGAACTAAGCTAAAGCCAAAAGAGAAAAAGATATATCGAAATAAAAATGCTCAAGGATTTATCTCATTCTAAAAATGGTCAAATCATGAAACAAGGAGTGAGACAAAACCAACTCCCAAAAAGAGCAAGGTTCCAACAAGAAACCAAACTCCCCAAACTTCTCATGATGGCACAAATACCAAAACGAAAATATTGAGGTTCCAAGCACATAAAACCCGATATGGATCAAACAAAGAAGCATAAATATGAGTGTTCTAAATAATATAAGAGAGCTCCCCCATGGATAGTGCATTATATAGGATTTTCCTTTTGAATGCAAAATTCACACAAATGGGATCATCACTAGTACCTACAATAATTAAAACACAAGAGGATACCAAAAAAGTAAAAGGATCCAAATGTAGCAAGGAATACATGGGAGCACACAAAATATTTACTTGGCCAAAGATAGGACAAGATTGAGCAAAGGCCAAAGTGAATATGATCAATAAATTCTACCATAAATTTAGTACTAATTTTCCAATGACAAGAAGTATTGAGAATAATCTTCCCTAGGTAGTTCATTCGGATATCAAAGATCATATTCACACAAAGAAGCATATAACAAAGTATAAGAATTAAGTTTGATGCTTCGAACAAGATTCTTGGTAGCTTCCAATTGTCACACAATCACTAGTGATTAGAGTAACTTGAAGCAAATGGTTTCCATGCGGATATATATATCTAAATATGAGGAAACACATACCAAGAATCACTCTCACAAACAAGATCCAAAATATGAGCAATAATGGCATTCAAGAAAATTGAAACTTGTATGAGCACATGTGTCACTTAGGAGCTAGATAATTATCAATATCAATTTTAACTGACACAACCTTGATTTTTCACATTTTCTAGGATTGTAATAAGCACTAAGCATATGACTCCCCCATAATGTGATACTACCATAAAACCAACGTGATGCAAAATAATACAAATAGAGATAATTAATGGACATTATAAAACTTAAATTTCTCATGAGAATTATACCACATAGAGACTAGACAATAATCCAATATAAATACTAGGTGGTATTCCTCATGTACACACAATTTTAGGATTGTGGAATGCCCAAGCATAACACTCCCCCAAAATGCGATAATCCATTAATTTCTCACAAGAGCCAAATAAGATACCAAATATAACCAAACAAGGCTCAAACATAAGAAACACACATACATGGTGTGCCACCTAATCATACACAAATATGCTTGATACCTCAAGATAATTAAGTGGATAGCACAACATGTACAAAAGCATGGAAGATACAACACCAACACATGCACAAGGGGGCGAGTAACTTTCAATGTAAAGAGTTTAGCATATGTTACCGCAAGGAGGAACATTGGAAATATAATATAATCAAGATAATCCAAATGGCTTGGCTTGACAATAATAAATGATGAAGATCCCTCAATTCTTCATAATGTAGCCAAGACTCCAATGCCCTCCAAAACACACCTATTGATCAAGTTTTGGCTTGTTGGTCCCCAACCAAGTTGGGTCCTAAGAAGTTAGTCACAATAGGCTTGGCAACCCAAATGGATCTTTTCTTGACACCACATTGGGCACCAACAAATTTGGCAAACACATTGCCAACCTCATCCTTACAAAGATAATAAACATCATCAATAATGATAGGGTTGGATGAGGAGATACCGATAGTGCATGAGGAAGAAATATGCCCCTTCTCACGGCATATGTAGCAAGTTCTACTTTTGCCATCTTTCTTATTAGGTGAAGCCACAACTCGAGGAAGAGATCGAGTAGTCCTCTTAGAAAGAGGCCCATTAATGACTTAAGGTGGAGCTTGAGGCCGCTTCCCTTGTTGCTTCACACTAAGAGGCTTTTTCTTCAATGGGCAAGATCTAACATGGTGCCCTTCTTCCTTGCACTTGAAGCAAAAAATGTTGGCCAAATTCTTGACTTGATCTTGGCCATTCTTCTTGTTGTCCTTGTGCTTCAACTTGATAGTGGACTTGTTCTTGACATTGGAGTTGAATCCAAGCCCATTCTTGTCATTGGGGGATTTTTGCACACTCAAGATTTTGTTGAGTGTGACCTTCCCTTGATGACCCTTTTTCAAGTCATTCTTCAAAGGAGTGACTTGAGCCTTCAGCCTTTTGATTTCCTCTACATGGTTAGTTTCAACAAAAACAATAGAGGAAGTATATGCTACATTGTTAGAGCAACAAGGCACGAAATGTAATTCATCACGAGATATATCATGGTTGTGAGAGGATGAACTACAAGGACTAGCACATGGCAATATAACATTTGGAGTAGATGTAGTGCTAATGTCCACATGAGGCCTACTAAATGTTACCCTTGACACGATGGCCTCATGAGCTAACTTTAGCCTACCATGGGAGACTAGAAGATCCTCATGCGAGCTTGAGAGCTTAACATGACTTTCTTCTAATTTCCCATAGTTGCTAGTTAGCAACGCAAGTTGAGCCTTTAGCTCAACATTCTCCTCCAAAATAGATGCTTCACAAGAAATAGATTTAGTAGCACAAGCATCATCATTATTAGCGAGAGGTGAGGGAAACTTGGAAAGCTCTTTTGAATATGAAGCTTTAAGTTGATCATGTGACTCAGTGAGTTTGATGAGCTCCCTCTTAACAACCCGAGAGCCATTATCAAGATGCTTAAAATCCTCAACAAGTTTAGCATAAGAAACTTCAAGTTCATCATTTTTAAACTTGAAGGAGTTTGCCACCACAAGTTCTCTATCATGGTATTCTTTTACTCTAGATAATTCTAGAGTGAAAGTCTCCTCAAGAGATTCTTTGGTGGTTTGTTCTTCTTCAAGGGAGTCATTTAGTTGAGCAATTTCATTAGCATAATTACGCTCACGCGCAAATTGTTCATCAATTAAGTTTTCTTGCTCCTCAATAAGGTCATTGCCTTCTATAGCATAATTCAAGATTTCAAGAAAGTTGGAGGAAGCAATTTTATTTTTGAAGAGAGTGCCATAGACAACCTCTCCCATTTTCTTAATATAGGTAATATCATACTTACCTCTATAATCATCATTATCATTTTCAACCTCATCATCATCATGAGATACAATGGGATCCAAAGAGGTTACCTTTGTTCCCTTAGACATAAGGCATATGTGAGAACCGAAGGAAGGTGATGATGAGATTGCACTTGTAGCTCTATTCAAGACCTTGTCTTGGTCCATATAATCTTCGGTTTCCTCTACATGGTTAGCAACACAAGCACTAGAGGAAATAGAAGCATTTTTATCATGGCAACAAGACAACACAAGCATATTATCATGAGATTTATTCAAGTCATTTCTACATGATATGCAATGAATATTAACACAAGCATGTAAGAAGTTTGTAGTGCTAGAAGTGTTAGGGTCCAAAGATAGATCATTGCAACTAGATAGAGATGAAGGATTACAAATAGTAAGCACACTATCCAAATTGCAATTTCTATCACCACTCACCATATCATTACCTTATGAAAAGTCACATGTTGGTGAAGTGGTAGAGGATGAGAACTCATCTCGACCGGAAGTGGAAGCAACACAATCATCCTCAAAAATTTTGGACTTGCTATATTTATCTTGAAGCTTGGTCCATATCTCACGAGCGCTTGAATAAGGCATGATAAAAGAAAGAACTACATTGCTCACAACATGCAAAAGAATTTTAGTAGCTAGAGCATCTATATGAGAGTTCAAGTTCTCCTCTAAAGATTCGTTTTGGGTATCCATAGGAGAAGAGAAACCCACAAATAGATATCTCTCGATAATTGGGTGAATTTCCCGAAATAAATTAAGCATGCGAATTTTCCAAACATCATAATTTGTGCCATCGAATGTGAGCGTGTCCTTGTGCACTAATCCCCTAGCCGACATCTTTACTCTCAAGGCGGTGAAGCCTAAAATGAGAGACCGGGCTCTGGTACCAATTGAAAGGATACAGATGTCGCCTAGAGGGGGGTGAATAGGCGATTAAAACTTTTCCTAGAGTGGCTCAACAAAGGCGGAATAAAACTAGTGTTTACTTTGTTAAGCACAACCTAGAAACAACTAAGGTTCACCTATGTGCACCAACAACTTATGCTAAGCAATACACGCAACAAAGTGATAGCAAGATATATATTACTTCAAGCACGAAGGCTATCACAATGTAAAGTGCATAAGTAAAGAGCTCGGGTATAGGGATAACCGAGGCACGCGGGGAAGACGATATTTTACCGAGTTCCTCCCAACATGGAGTACGTCTCGTTTGGAGAGGGGGTGGTATCAAACCACCAATTCCACAAAAGGCCTCCCTTATTCTCCGGTGAATCTCATCCCAATGGGATCGATCCACGCTTCCACTATCGGTGCACTTATCGGTGGCAACCGGAACCTCTCACAAGGTTGGGGCACTTCTCCACAACTTAATTGGAGGCTCCCAACAAATGCCACAAAAGTCCACAATGCCACCAAGGCCAGAAAACCGTCTAGGGTTCCAAGAACCCAAGAGGGACAAGCTCCAATGAGTAACTCAAACCAAATCCTCCGAGGAGAACACAAACCGATGCACCGAATGCAAATGACAAGAACACCATAAAGATGCTCAAATCCTTCTCTCCCAAATTCCACCAAATCTACAAAAGCTTATGGGGGAATAAGAGAGGAAGAACAATGGAGGAAATCCACAAAAGACTCCAAGATCTAGATCCCAATATGTTCCCCTCACTTAGAGGAGAGATTGATTGGTGGGATTGTAGATCTAGATCTCCTCTTTCAAATCCCTCAAGAATATGCAAGAATCATCGGAGGGATTGAGAGAAAGCAAGCTCAATAAGGTCAACAATGGAGGGGAAAACTTGCAAGAATAGTTGAGGAACCATTGGGGAAGAAGGCCCCTTATATCGGTCCCTCCAAAATCCAACCGTTGCAGCCTAAAAACGCGATTCCAGGTACTACCGGACTTTTTCCCGGCACTGCCGGACTTTCCCGGCACTACCGGACATTCCCTGGGGTTCCTGGGGCGCCAAACGCATTTTTCTCTGCGCTCCCCGGTACCAAAATGCGGTACTACAGGACCCCGGTACTACCGGATCCTGGTACGATACTACCGGTCATCACAGAACGAAAACATCCATAACTTTTGCATCCGGACTCCGATTTCGATGATCTTGGGCTCGTTTCGAAGAGGACAACAACCTATACAAGATCATGCAAAGAAACATCATAGTACAGCAAGGGAGGATAGATCCAAATGACGAAGTAAAAAACCTTCTGCCGCGCTAGGTACTAAAATGCGGATTACGCTTTTGGTACCTAGCCCCGATAACTTTGGAAACTTGTCAAAAACCTTCTGCCGTGCTAGGTACCAAAATGCGGTACTACCGCATTTTGGTACCTAGGAGGGAAGTGGCATTTGGCAACTTGCCAAAACCTACTGCCGCACTAGGTACTAAAATGCGGTACTGGTACCTAGGAAAATTCAAACCTCTATAACTTTTGATTGGTAACTCCGATCGACCCGATTCCAATTGCGTTGGAAAAAGGACGACATGAGATACCCTATGAAAGGTGAAAATATTGGTTATCACCAAGTGAGAATGTATCATGTATAATAATGTGAGATACCTCACTTGGTGAGAAACCGAAAAGCCGCCAAGATCAAAATCGCAACAAGATACAAACGGAAGATCCGATTTTGATGAACAAGAGCTTGTTATGGAGATTACCACAAGCTCTATATCCTCACATGGGTAAGACCAAATAACAACCAAATACGATGATGCAAGTATGCAAAGGTTTGAGCTCTCTCCGAACGATGTGACCGAATTACTCATACGAGAGCCCCTCTTGATAGTACGGTTATCTATCCTAAACTCGGTCTCACACACACAACATGAGACCGGAAAAAGGGAAAACCTATCAAGATTATACCTTTGCCTTGAGCATTCCACTTGAGCTCGATGTATACGATCTTATCCTTCTCAAGATGGAACGCCTTTCTTGATTCATCATCATCGATCCATGATCACCGAGGATGGCAAGCATCAAACATGAGATCTTCTATAGATGGCGCATTTTGATCTTGCACAACATATCTTATTCTCATTTCATCGACCTTGAAGCCGACACAAGCTCCAAGCGATGCCAATGGACAAATCCTACAAGTGAAACTTAATACACACATTAGTCTATAAAGATTGTCATTAATTACCAAAACCACACATGGGGCCTAACATGTTCTTTCACCAGTTGACCAACATCTTGTCTCCCAACTCTACTTCACGGGATCTCCAATAACATAGAGCGGGTTACCACTATGAGAAACTCAAAAAGTGGGTCTCAAACCCATCTCCCTCGATGCATTATCTATCACATTACATGATAGACCCTTTGTGAAGGGATCTGCCAGATTTTTAGATGTTTGAATATAGTCCAATGCAATAACTTCGGAGTTTCTCATTTTCCTGACAGATTTCAATCTCCTCTTCACATGTCTTGATGACTTCATATTGTACTTAGAACTGTTTATTTTGATTATCACAGTTTGATTATCACAGTTCATAAGGATTACAGGTATTGGTTTTTCAACCACAGGTAAGTTCATCAAGAGTTCATGAAGCCACTCTGCTTCAATAGTGGTTGTGTCTAATGCTGTGAGTTCTGCTTCCATAGTTGACCTTGTTAAGATGGTCTGCTTGCAAGACTTCCAAGAAACATCGCCACCACCAAGTGTAAACACATAACCACTCGTGGCCTTAGTCTCATCAGCATCAGAAATCCAGTTTGAGTCACTATACCCTTCAAGTACCCTTGGATACCCGGAGTAGTGAATCCCATAGCTTGCAATGCCTTTCAAATAACGCAAAACCCTTTCAAGGGTCTGCCAATGAACATCTCCAGGATTTGAGACAAATCGACTTAACTTGCTTACATCAAAGGAGATGTCAGACCTCGTAGCGCTGGCTAAATACAAAAGCGAGCCAATAATCTGAGAATATCTCAGCTGATCTTTAGCATCCTTAGGATCTCCCTGATTCTTTCAAACCAACATGCTAGGATCATATGGTGTAGGAGATGATCTACATTCGCTATACCCAAAACGACTCAAGATCTTTTCCACATAGTGAGACTGAAGCAGTGTTATCCCACCATCATGATCTTTCAGCAGCTTGATGTTCAATATCACATCAGCCACTCCTAGATCTTTCATCTCAAAACAACGAGATAGAAAGTCTTTGACCTCATTGATAACATTAAGGTTGGTCCCGAATATCAGTATATCATCAACATACAGACATAAGATGACTCCCTCGCCCCCACCATGGCGATATTACACACACTTGTCAGCTTCGTTTACAATAAAGCCTTCATCAGTTAAAGTCCTTTCAAACTTCTCATGCCACTGCTTAGGTGCTTGCTTAAGACCATACAGAGACTTCAGTAACTTGCACACCTTGCCTTGTTGACCATCTATCATGAATCCATCCGGCTGATCCATATAAATTTCCTCATCTAACTCTCCATTTAGGAAAGCCGTCTTAACGTCCATTTGATGAACGAGAAGACCATGCGAGGCAACCAAGGATAGCAGTACTCAAATGGTGGTCAATCTAGCCACGGGTGAATAAGTATCAAAGAAGTCTCCGCCTTCTTTCTGGGTATAACCCTTGGCAACAACGCCTGCCTTATACTTCTCAATAGTACCATCAAGTCTAAGCTTCTTCTTGAACACCCACTTACATCCTACAGGTTTGCACCCATAAGGACGATCAGTAATTTCCCAAGTTCCGTTTGCTATGATGGAATCCATCTCACTGAGAACGGCTTCTTTCCAGTAGTCAGCATCTTGAGATGCATCAGCTTCTGAAATAGAAGTGGGAGTATCATCCACGAGGTATACAATGAAATCATCACCAAAGGACTTCGCAGTCCTCTGTCTCTTACTTCTGGTAGGAGCTTCATTGTTATCCTCCACAGGATTATCAGGGTGTTCTATCGAAATGGTGGGTTCAGGAATTGTAATTAATTCTTGACTAGATAAACTAGGCATCTCCTGATTTGATGAACTAGATGAATCTTTCATGGGAAAGATGTCTTCAAATAAAGTCGCATCATTCGACTCCATGATTGTACCAACATGCATATCGGATACCTGAGATTTTACTATCAAAAATCTATAGCCAATGCTATGAAATGCATATCCCAGAAAGACATAATCCACGGTTTTTGGTCCAAGCTTGCGCTTCTTGGGTATCGGCACATTCACTTTCGCCAAACAACCCCAAGTCCGTAAGTAGGAGAGTTTCAGCCTTTTTCTTTCCCATTCCTCAAATGGAGTAGTGGTTTTGTTTTTTTTGGGAACGCAGTTTAGGACATGACACGCAGTCTTTATCGCCTCCCCCACCATTCCTTGGATAGACCCGATGTATCTAACATGGCGTTAACCAAATCAGTTAGAGTACGGTTCTTTCTTTCGGCCACCCCATTTGACTGAGGTGAGTAGGGAGGCGTCCTCTCATGGATAATACCATGCTCCGCACAAAAAGAATTGAATTCGTTGGAAAAATAGTCTCCACCACGATCAGACCGAAGTCGCTTAATCTTTCGATCAAGTTGGTTTTCTGATTCAGCTTTATAGATTTTGAAGTGATTAAAAGCTTCATCTTTAGATTTCAGAAGGTACACATAACAGTATCGAGTGGAATCATCAATTAAAGTCATGAAATATCTCTTTCCACCTTTTGTCAACTCACCATTCATCTCACAAAGATCTGAATGTATTAGTTCCAGTGGTGCCAAATATCGTACCTCGGCAGTCTTGTGAGACTTGCGAGGTTGCTTAGCTTGCACACACACTTGACACTTGAAACTTTTGACAGTAGTAAATTTCGGAATTAAATTCATATCGGCAAGCCGCGTCATGCACCCAAAATTAATATGACAAAGTCATGAATGCCAAATATTGGATTCACTATCATTGCAAACATGATTAATAACTTGAGTACATAAGTCTGACAAAGATAAGCGGAACAAGCCTCCGCACTCATAACCCTTTCCAACAAATTGTCCATACTTAGAAATTACAATTTTATTGGACTCAAAGACTAACTTAAAACCATCTCGAGACAGAAGAGATCCACTGCCAAGATTCTTATTGATGGAGGGAACGTGCTGCACATTCTTCAGCTGTACGATCTTCCCCGAAGTAAACTTCAGATCCACCGTACCAACACCTTGAACAGAAGCACGTGAGCCGTTTCCCATCAGCACGGAGCCAGCCCGTTCGACCTGATAATAAGAGAACATGGAAATATCAGCACATACATGTATATTTGCACCAGTGTCTGTCCACCAATCAGGTGAATTACAAACTGAAAGAACAGTAGGAAATATACCGTATCCAGCATCCTTCATCTCAGTATCACCAAGAACAACATTAGAGGACTTGCCACTATTTCCATGTGAACGCTTGTCAAAGCGATTGGGGCAGCTAGGAGCCCAATGATTAGGATCACCACAGACATGGAAGGATCCTTTCTTCTTATACTCAGTCTTCTTCTTAAAGTTGGTAGTCTGCGCGGCCTTATTTTTGCCATCAAACTTTCCTTTGCCATCAGACCTGTTCTTATTCTTGAACTTGTGGGACTGAAAGTTATTTTTCTGCACTACATGTGCACTAGAACTTCCATCAAATCCTCGAGGACGTGTATCTTTTGCTCTCTTCTTTTCTTCAACATGAAGAGATCCGATGAGATCCGAAACAGAAAACTCCTGTCTCTTATGTTTCAGAGAGGTAGCAAAGTTCCTCTAAGAAGGAGGAAGCTTGGCAATAATGTCTCCTACCACGAACTTGTCCGGTAAGGTACACTTGAACTGCTCGAGTTCTTTGGCAAGGGACTGTATCTCATGAGCTTGATCCACGATGAGACGGTCATCAGTCATCTTATAGTCATAGAATTGCTCCATGATATACAGTTCAGTGCCAGCATCCAAAACACCAAACTTGGCGTCGAGTGCATCCCACGCATCCTTGCCATTATCAAATGATATATAGATGTCAACAATGTTGTCACCAAGAATATTGAACAAAGCCCCCATAAACATGGTGTCGACTTTCTAAAACGCTTCCTCCTGAACAGGAGAAAGGTCTCCCTCAGGTTTGCCAAGAGTGGCGCTATAGTAGCCTAGGTTTTTCAACCATAGAACTGCTCTCGTACGCCATCTCTTATAATTGACACCATCAAAAGGAGGCGGCCTTGTAGCCACGGCTAAACCAGTTGAATTCAGTTGCCTATAATCAGGTTTTTCAATTGTTGAAAATATAAGCAAATTACCATAATATTTAATCTGAAATAAGCAATAATAAATCATGACTATAAGTGCAGGAATTAACCTAATCATGTATACTAGCAGAATAGACGAACAGATCACATTTAACCAGAATAAGCAGATTGCATCTATTCCAAAAGCTAGTATAAGAAACTGCAACAGAAACTGAACTAGATAGGAACAAATTACGTACGGTGCTGGAGGAGGAATCGGGTTCGTGTTCAGGTTGGGGTTGAGGGTGTCGTCAGCCATGTCGTCGATGTAGAGGCTTCTGATGTCCGGAAAGAAGTCCTTGTCGGGGAAGGAGTGGTCGGTCGACGTGATACCGTCAGTAGTCACACAGACGCGCTCCCCAAAAACCTGATCGCCCCTCACCCGTACAGGTTCACGAGAGGCGGTGGTTCCGGAGGCCTACTGTCCCGTCGTCCGATGCACACCGGAAGAGTGGATGGAGAAGGTGTAGCATCGACGCAAGGTTCTAGAGGCAGAAAGATGTATATTGCTCGTATTAGGGTTTTCGCCTAAGACCGTTTATATATAGTGCCGGTCGGGTAAGACGTGGGGCGTAACCCACGTCCGAGTAGTAACAGCCCACGTTTCCGGAAAGACCGGAAACGGCTGACAGAAAATAACTCGCACAATAATTTTCCCGAGCAAAGAAAAAGATAAGATCACATCGAGGCACAATTCCAAACCATGTGGCGGCGGAGGAGGAGCGCGCGTGTATGCCACTCCTCTTCACTCTCTTTAGGAGGTAGCGAAACACTCCACTATATATATTGGTTCAACTCCCTCCAAACTAGTAAGGTGGGACTAAACTTTGGTGCCATCCCTTGCTAGTCATGAATGGGCCATGAGAATTTCAGAATTTGTATTAGGCTATGGGCCAAGGCCCACACCCAAATTCCAACACCACCCTCCCATCCTCTATCTCTCCATGATGCCCATGACCGAAGCGACCGTGCAGGCCGGCGTGCCACCCTCCCACCCTCTCATCCTATCTCTCCACGATGCCTAGGACCGAAGCGAACCGTGAAGTTGAGTACGACGACACAACTTGTATTACTTCCGAACTTGCAAGGGCAGAAGTGTAATTTCCAGACTGACGGTGGATACTGGATAGAAACCTTACATTCTTTATTATTAGGTATAGATATAGATTTAATTAGATACATTTTTATCTTGATAAATTAAAGTCCACTAATTTTGGTCGGAGGAAGTAATATAAATGGAAAGGCAAGGTTTGCGCTTTTGGTGGAAAAAATTACTTCAGGACTATAGAATGAAAATTTGCATCATTTTTCAGAATTTTTCACAACTGTAGAACACTTAATTTTTAATGTTCAATAGAAAGTCTACATATTGTAACTTGAATGTATACACTCAATCAATCAAGCTTCACTTTACTTTACTCGTGTGTATGCTCTAGGATAAGTAACTTCCTTTTGCATGTGTGAGCGAACAAGAGCTAGCTATCTTGTTGTGTGGAGGATACCTAACTCATCCTAAAAATAATATATAAAAGGAGCGCTCTAAATATCACAGCTTCCTTTGTATACTGTACTGGAAAAGCTTGAATTTCTTTAGCAGTGTAGGTTGTAAGTTCAGTTCCCAATACTATAAGTTCAATTCCCAATACTAGTCATATATTTTTGTAATTGTTTTCTTATTTATATAACCACTAGAGAGAGAAAATATATAGGTGTTATTTTGAAAAAATTTGATGCCATATGTCAGCTCCAAAATGATTTTTGAACCATAGGTGGACAAATTTTGTTAAAATCATAGAAATTAGGTATAATAGACTAAAATACTTTTAAATTATAAGTTATGAGACTAATTTTACTTATTTTGCAAGATGTGGGACTAAAACGCACCCACGACGCAAGTTGTGGGTCTAGAGAGTTGCTATAATCGGCAAAGAGAAAATAACGCAAAACTACCACATTTGAGACGTTCTTGTTAAAAATCTACCACCTTAGGGATTTTTGACACATAAAAACCACTTTTGGGGCAGGGTTGTGACAGAAAGCTCTAACTCGTCATGTTTAGGCCTCTAACAGCATTCCTGGCAGGTGGGCCCCGTTGTCAGTGCTGACGTGGCAAGGACTTGACGGAGGGAGACGATGGCTGTGAGGCGCGCGATGAAAGCAGTCGTTAGGGCAGCCATGTTCCCGCCCGCGCTGCCCTCGCAGAAGGCGAAAGCCGTCTCGAGGTTGGCTAAGGACGCGCTCCTGCATCTCGATTGCTTTCTCGGACCGCAGGTCGATGGAGCAGAAGACATGGCCCTCGCCCATGGACTCGAGCAGCTCCACCTCGCCGTCGTAGCCGCTGGCCTTTAGGCACTCGTAGTACCAGACGCCCCTGTCCCGGAGACTGTCCTTCTCGGCGACGCAGACGAAAGCACGCGCCTCTTCATGCGGCGGCTGCGCCACGCCTCGAGAACGGACGGACAATGCGCCGCAGTCGTCGGCCTTCTCCTTCTCCGCTTTCCCGTCGTGGCCTCCTTCCCGATGTCTGCGTCGTTGAAATCTTGGTGCACCACGAGGACCTCGGATGCTGGTCCCGGAGGAGCACGGCCGTATGCGGCGCCGCGATGCCGACGCCGTCCTTTTCCGCCAGAACACGCGGGAGAAGTCGTCGTGGTCGACCAGCCACGGCTCGGCGCCGCCGCCACTGCCCGTACCCGTGGCGTGGGAGGCAACCCACTTGAGCCCTTCCCAAGAGTCATCGTATGCAGCGGGTAGGGGGTGTTCCGCGAGGCGTACCTCCTGACACCGCGAGGACGCGCCGCAGCCACGGCGTTGAGGTAGTTGCGTCATGAGGTCGCCGGCCGAGCCCATGACGAGCGCCGCCGTGGTAGTAGACAACCACGGGAGCTTGCCCGCTGTCGCCGGGCGAGGAAGATCGCGCCGGAGGCCGTTTTCTGGTCGATGACGACGTCCTGGAGGTGACGCCGTGGCTAGGTCGACGCCGCCGTGATCGGCGGGAAGCTGAACAGCTCCACGCGGCCGCTCTTGTCTTCGGAGTATGGGTGGGTACTCAAGAGCAATTCGTCGCCGCCGCCATTATTCGTTCGTGGGGTTCGTGGCGTTGCTATGAGTAGGATGCTAGCTCAAGATCGCGGCACTATATACCGTGTAGCGATGGTATAAGAACTAGACGATATGAGAGATTGGTGACCAAACGGGAATTTCTTAACTGAATGGAATGAAGGCTGCCCTAACGACTGCTTTCATCGCGCGCCTCACAGCCGTCGTCTCCCTCCGTCAAGTCCTTGCCACGTCAGCACTGACAACGGGGCCCACTTGTCAGGAATGCTGTTAGAGGCCTAAACATGACGAGTTAGAGCTTTCTGTCACACCCCTACCTCAAAAGTGGTTTTTACGTGTCAAAAATCTCTAAGGTGATAGATTTTTAAAAAAACGTCTCAAATGTGGGCACAACGGCCGACCGACCGACGCGACCGTACACCGCCTGATTGCCCCCAAGCAAATCGTACCACTCGTCGCGAATTTTGTGCGGCGACGGCGCCGTTCCACGAGAGCACGACCCCCTCCGGCCCTCCCTCGCCCCTTCTCCGACTCCGAGGTTCGCCCCCAACCCCCTCCCAACCCACCTGGCCACCTCTCTCCACCGCATACCTTACCAGCCCCCCCCCCCCCCCGCGGCCTCTTTCGATTCTCTTCCCCATTTTACTCCACGTTTCGCTGTTCTTTTTTCATTCACGAAGTGATGTGCCTGTGAGCCAATAATTCGATAGACGCAGCATCTGTTCGATTGGGTGAGTTTGCCCATGATTCTGGCTCTCCAAACACAAATCACTGGGAAAATGCTCCTTATTTCCAGGCCCAGGCGCATGCCATTTACTGGATGAATTGTTAATTATTTGGTATACAGAGTAGGATTAACAATTTTCAAGAGACGGACAAGGATGTCGCATTTCTTTTCCAGGATTTAGTACTACCACCTGAATTTATGTTAGCTAGTAGTACTACGTTGGAGAAAATAGCAGCTTGGCATCCGCAAATACTTGTAGCTTATTAGATCATTGTGGAGGAAGTTTTCCTTCAAGAAAGGATGAAAATAGCGCTAGCGCCCTGCGGGGCTGATAGTAAGGAACCATGTGCCCAGCTCCTTTGACTGTCGCGAACACCAGGCCCTTATATCCAACCACATAGCCAGCAACCTGACATTTCATGAAGGAAAACTGTTTTTAGTTTCACAGGTCTAGCCGTGTAGCTATAGGAATTAGGAAATAATGCATTATGAAGTTCTAATTTGGACTCTGATGTTCCGTGTTAGCCATGTGATCAGCAGTGGATCCTTTACCTCATTGTCGATGCGCCATGGGCGCCAAGATGTTTCTGTGGGCAGGTCAAGAATGTCTAGCGCATATTGGGTCGAGGTGACAGAACATACTGCATCCATATCACCGCTGGTGCACAATTGTAGAGTTGTAGTTAGGGATTAGTTCATTAATAAATGATTGCTTCAGTACTTAAGAAACATAATCTGCGGGATAATATACCTGTACAGCCATACCCTTGTGCCACTCGAGATGATTTTCTTGATTGATGGCAACACGGTCTCAGGTGAATCTTTCCAGTTATCGAATACAAGTGGACTGCTTGAGTGAGACATTGAAAATTGAAATCAGTTAGAAACATACTCTAATTCTAATGTTGAAATTTCCTTGGTATTCGTTTTATTATGAGGTTGCTTGAAACTTAAGACTGAGAAGATTCCCAGTAGTAAAAAATGTTTATGCATAAATGGTTTAAATTCTCTGTAATTTCAGATTGATGGCCACTTGACAATTAGAGATATAGTCTATACATATGCTACAGAATCATATGCAATTATGCCTTCTTTAATGTTTACTTAGTACTAATACCCATTATGGTCTGTGGTTCACACATCCTTAACCTTTGATGGCTGGCTCATAAAGATTGTAGGCATCTTTTTGGCATAAAAGCAAATCATAAGTGAGTGATGGAGGCATACAAGTACTTTTGCTGGTGAGAAAGTTATTAGGACCAGTCATATAAATAATTTATGTTATGTACTTAAAGTGTATATTACCTTTTAAAATAGCTCTAAGAAAGCAAAAGAATGGACCACTGTTAGGGATTATTCTTGGAAAATTATTGTGCCTAATATTGGTGGAAAATGTAAGAAATCTTGTGGGTAGACTTTACCTGCAATCCATCCATGGGTAGCTCAACCCTGTCGTGTTTGCGTGTAAGGCTCTTTGGACCTCAGGACGATTTAGGTAAGAGGAGACATAGTGATTTGTGCAAGGATCACCGAACACCACCTTACATTGGTCAGCCACAAATCAGTATCCCAAGATATACCAAGAGGATTGACAGCGTATGACAGCTAATGAGTTTAGGTGTGTGTACCGAGTCACTTGATCTGGGAGGACTGGATGCATCTTGACATTGTGGTGCATAGATGTTATAGTCGTCGACATTACCTTTTTCCTTCATAGCTAAGTTCATGGCTTTATCACAATCATTAGTATAGGTGTCGTTGAAGCCACAGTTAGCCTGGATAGTTCTGTAGGTTTTTCCAGAAATCATAGCATGCATCCAGAAGTAGTCAAATGTTGCTCTTAGAGTCAAATTGTACTGCAAGTCTGCATTGCCAATCTGATCAAATTTCAGAGTGGTATCATTGATTAGGATCTTACTTATATTAGAAGATTCCAAACAGTTATTATTGAATGTTGGACACTTACGGCAACACCTTTAATCTTGACATTAGTCGTATTGCTGGCTCTGTTGTTAGAAATAATCAAATTAGCTAGCTCTGGTACATAATGGCCAGCATAGCTCTCGCCAGTTATGAAGAAATCACGGTCCTGGTACTCAGAAAATCTCTCTAGCCAATTGACAAGGAAGGTGTATGCATCATTTGTGGTTTTTTTGTCACCAGTGTTGTGATAGTCTGCTGTCGTGTTGGAGTATGAGTACCCAACACCGGCGGGGACATCAACAAACAGCATATTCGCCACTGCATTTGTGGACGAAGACTTGGTAAATTTATCTTGGATGAATGCAACTACTTCGTTCAATATTATTTAGGGGCAGGGTCGGAGTAAGTTACCTGTGTTCCATGCATGGCTTTTCTTGTACAGTGTCTTGTTGTCACTCTGGACAGAGAAGGGTCCAAGTTCTAGCATGGCTCCTGCTCCGAAGGATGAACAACCAGGGCCTGCAAATCTCATTAGCAACAGTTCTGAGAGAAAATTGTAACAGCACTCAATAGAGAGCTCGACTAACATTCGTGGTGTGTATATTCAATCTCAAATGCATATAAGTGTTGTTGCTAATCCAACTCACATAATTTATTTTTGGTGTTCATGTAGTAAATTGTACCGCAAGTATATGGATAACAGAAACACATATAACATACCTCCATTCAGCCATAGGACTAGTGGTTTCTTCGAAGGATCGTGAGGAGCCTCAACAAAATAGTAGAACAAAGCCCTTCCAGCATTTGCATCCACCGTGACATATCCTGCATATTGGTCGAATTCTGCTTCCTCCATCTGACCTGGCATTTCTCTGATCTTGTCCTTTTCTCGCAGATAATCTTGTGAGCCACCATGCACTGAAGAACTAGCAGTGCTGCTGTTCACAGATGCATGCTGTTTTTCTGGAACATATTTCCTGGATATTTTCAATTGATCAAACTCAAGAGGGTGCTTGGGCTTGTTGCCAGTAGCTGTGTTTGTCACCCAGAGGCAGAACAAGGACCAAAGTACTAGTAGACCTCTTTTCATCTTGATAGGATGCGTGTGCGTGTGTGCTTGGATCCTGTGCTATGTTGCCATTGGCCAATCTTTATTTATAGGGGGACATTCTGTTTGCAGCACAGTTGTGGGAGACTGGGAGTCCTCTAAGGAAACCATAAATGGTTGATTCTTTGACTTATTTCCTTCAAGTTGGCCCTAAAAGGCTCCTAATATTCCATCTTTATCATGGCATCTATGCTTGTGTTGTCATTTGTCAATGATGTTTTTATTCAATTAAACTGTTAGTTCCTTTTCGTGGACTGTGATATAACAAAATCAGTATGATTTCCGCAGAACCTATCTCCAGCTCAGGCCAAATTGGGGGTGTTTGATCTATCACAATTAAGTGCATTGTCCACATCATTGTGGCATTTGACCTTCTCATTTTCTTTCTTTATTTTATTTTAGAGCAATAACAAGAGTACATATAACTTTCAGTGAAGGCAGATTTACTACCATGCACCTTCATAAGCTTCTTATACACTCAACTATATCCTGCCAAGATTCCCAGGAGCCTTTATCTTTAATTTTCTTTTCTGATGTGTTATGTATTTTGACCCAAGGTATTGCATATTTGAACTGCATCCATTGCTTCTTCTGATTATCTTTCAATGTGGGTGCTGTACGAACTAAAATCATGTTTAAATTGAAGTTTGTTTCATTGCTTAATTGCCCTATATACCTGGATGAAGTACATAACTCTTGTGTCCTTCATCCAATTCTGGCTTAGTAGAACTGGTCATAATCATAGGTATATCCCACTGTATCATATTTATCTGTGGCAAGGCTTGGCTGGTATTTTTCTTCACTTGCATGCTGGGGCGCTGCATTTGGTTTGGCCATGTTGGATCGCGACATTGGATTTTTCGGTGTTCTGTTTCACCTTGCTCGAAGTCGGAGCTGTCATGTAATGAGGTCGACCAAAAGGTGATGAACACGTGAAGGGTGGTCTGATTGCCATGGACCTGGTCGGCGCATGCCTTGCATATTTCTCCTGTGAGGCTCATCGTCAAAATCAGAGTCGTCTTCTCGCTGATGTGTTGCCGGCTGTCATGACTTTTCATGCGGGTTTGATGCCATTGTTGTGGTTAGCAATTCTTTTGTGGTCGTTTGTGGTGAAGTTGGAGTCGCCGGATCACAGTGTGGTAGGTGATGATAACATCCGGAGTGGCTCTTTTGCAGCAGAGTGTGTGTGTGTGTGTGTGGAGTTTGTGTGTGTGTGTGGCAATGTTGGTCGGTGGTGTCCTGGCTAGGCGGTTGTAAGCTGATTTTTACCTGGTTTTTTCTTTAGTTAACCGGGCAACTTTCTCCGAGTTAATTAATAGATTGAGGTTTTATGACTCAGGTTCTTAAAAATTTGCTGATCAGAGAAGGCAATGAATTTAGTATCGCCTTTGCTCTGGATTGAAGGATTATATGCCCAAATCACAACATTGATGCATGCTGTTACTGTATTTTTAGCATTTATTTTCGCTTAAGTCAAGAAAAGCAGTTGAACTCACTACTCACTACTCAAAGAGGTAATAAATTCACAGAATCTGACTGACTTATAGTGACGTGATCACTGTACAGATGGATTGACACCTTATGAATTCTGTTACCATGAACTAGACTGTTGATTCCTTCTCGTGCATCTTTCTCAAGAACTACTTTGGCACCTTATGAATTCTGTTACCATGAACTAGACTGTTGACTCCTCGTGCATCTTTCTCAAGAACCACTGCTTAGAGCATTCACAGTTTCATATGACTTATGGATCCACCATGGAACTATGTGAGCATATTTCCATTTTGTTCTTGAGGTGTGAAGTTCAAGCAAGCTTCCCTTTTGGTCTGGAACTTCTCTGTGGAAAAGTATATGCCAAACTTAAGCGGTGAGCAAGGAACAATATTTTCACCAACGCTTACACGGCTATCAACTGTTGACAACATCCCCCTCTGGTCTGAGAAAAAAATCTTGGGAAATACATTCTTTTACGCCAATAGAAAAAGGCTGCTGGGTCATGGTTACCTTTTCTTTATAATTGTTCTTTCAGTTTTGTCCAATTCCTCTCTTTTAGTATATCATCAGGTTACCGAAATTCTCTTGGAGCATCATGATACAAATTTGTTCATCTCTTTTTTCCTTGTTTTTGTTTTTGCAGTCGGTGGTTATGCACTTAATGGATCCCACTTTGGGGTTAGAGTTGAAAGGTGTGTTCTTGGAACAGGAAGCATAACCTTTGGAAGGGAATCCCACCTTTTTGCTAGTGTACATATGCAGAATTCCCCCCCAAGACAACTCATACTGGAAACGAAGTTAGTGAGAGCAAGGAAGATGTGCATACGACAAGGATTACAAAGATGGCAAGGAATATTTCTTTCTGCGGGTACTCTGATTCCTTACATAATCATTTTTTTAGCGTTTTGAATAAAGAACAACTCTTATGCTCAAGTCAAGTTTTGCTTGGTACAGAAAGCTATCACAATCATGACTGATGGTCATGCAAAAATGATTATCCAATTATCAGTGGGGTATTTGAGCAGTCCATGTATGTGTTTGACTTCTGTAGTATGCAAATTGGGCCAGAACCTTCATACGTTTTGTTTGCGCAAAAGAAGGCCTGTTCTACTGTTGGATGGCTTGGGTGAATAATTAGGATAATGTGTAGAGAAAGAGATGCTTTGATAATTGTCTTGTGGTCAATTGAAAAGTACATCTTGGTAGGGCCTTCCTACACTACAAAGTATGTAAAGCTAGTCAACTCTTTATCTTTCTCATCAAAGCTAGTCAACTTACGTCCACCATGGTTAGGGAGCTAACTGTACATTCTGGCAGCAGAGTTCAATTTTCACCTTGTTTTTATAAAAGAAACTTTACATTTCATCCAACTGAAATGCGCTGTAATTACATGTGGAGAGCTGCTGAAATTCTTGTGCTATTCCTTAATTTCTAAAAGTAAAATCTTTTGCATTAATTTGGAACTCACAAAAATCTAAGCATCTTATCAGATGCACATTTTGTACAAGAACAGAATTTTTTTGACTGACTGTCCTTCATCAGTTTTGCTTGCTTAGATTTGAACTGTTGGTATGAATAGGCTACTACAATCCCAAAATTCATGTTTGATTCTTTCTAAAATTCAGTTTTGAATTTCCTATTGCACGACTTCCATGCTTACCTTCGATGAAAGCAACTTAACTGTGATATCAATTGGTTAACTCATGCCAATTACTCTCCTGTTAACATTAAAAGAAAAATATACTTCTGATGGACACCATTCTCTCTCTTACTCTAAAAACAAAGAAGAAACATAAGCTTGCAATGTTCTTGTCATTCAGGGGGCAACTTTCCTTGCAGGAAAGAGGAGAACAAGGTGAGTGCTCTTCGAGGTTGGTATGTAGGAACCATATGACCAGATCCTCTGACTGTTGCAAATACCAGACCCTTGTAACCAACAACATAACCACCAACCTGACAACTCGCAGCAAAACAAAACCAGATTCAGAAACCTACATGCAAACAATTGTTTTGACCATCTTTTTTATGCTTCTATGTCTAGTTCACCCTTCATACCTGATCATCATCAGAGTACCATGACCGCCAAGATGAGTTTGTAGGTAGCCCGAGAGTGTCTAGTGAGTATAGTGTTGAGGTTACTGGGCAAACTGAGTCAATATCACCACTGAAAGGTAAAAGGAATAATTTTTTATTAGGCTCATCTAATCAGACAGGGCTTAGAAAAGTTTTCTAGTATAATTTATGGGCTCACCTGTATAACCAAGTGCTTAATTCACTTGAAATCAATTGCTGGATGGATGGTAGCATAGATACTGGTGCATCTTTCCAATTGTCAGGAGTAATAATATCACTGGTCCTCACAAAATATACAATACTTGGTTAATATCTGCTGGAAGCCTAAAATGCTAATATTAAGTATATTAAATGCTGGAAATACTTTGTGGATAATTTTTTGCACCTGCAATCAGACCATGGCTGCTTCAATCCTGTGGTGTTAGCATGTAGTGCTCTCTGTACCTCAGGGCGGTTGAGATATGATTGGATGTAGTAATGGGAACAGGGGTCGGTGTTGGCTGCCTGTGAAACCATGTTATGAGTTGGGGAGAAGCAAATTAATTAAACTTTGTGAGAGAGTTTTTACCGATCCGTGCAGCTCTTGGGGATTGGAAGCATTCCAGCAGACGGATGCGTATATGTTGTATGGATCAATGATTCCCAGCTGGTTGTTAGCTGCATTTATTGCGGTTCGGCAGCCCCCAGTGTATGTTCCATTGAAGCTGCAGTGTTGCTGAACTGCTTGGTGAGTTTCTCTTGAGATCATAGCATGCGTCCAGTAGTAATCCATGGTTGCTCGTGTGTTTGTATTATCATCCAAGTATGCATTCCCAATCTGTTACCACCAAGGAATACTATAATTCAGTATATATTTACCTTGATATGTTATCAAAATCTTTGCTAATTGTTATTGTCTGAAACTTACAGCAACTCCTTTGAGATTGATGATGGGGGCATTCGTTATTTTGTTGTTCGACAATATGGTGTTGGCGAGCTGTGGTATGTAGTGGCCACCGTAACTTTCACCGGTTATGAAGAAGTCGCGACTTTTGTACTCTGGGAACCTCTCAAGCCAATTGACGAGGAAGGTGTATGCATCTGTCGCAGTACTGCTGTCACCTGTGTTATTGTAATCTGAAGTCGTGTTCGAGTATGAGAAGCCTACACCAGCAGGGCTCTCAAGGAAGAGCATGTTTGCCACTGCCATTCATAAAAGGGGCCAGTTAGTGCGGTTGTGCGAAGGTAAGAATTGTGTTCCGACGCACTCCTCATTTTTTCATGAATGTAGCTAGCCTTGTGCAAGTTTTCTTACCATTGTTCCATGCGTACTTGTTTGTGGACAGTGTCATGTTATCGCTATTAACGAAGAAAGGTCCAATTTCAAGCATAGCCCCACCCAGAGAAGAACATCCAGGCCCTGAAATATCAAAGAAACATTTTGTCTAATTATTTTACAAGTATACAATTCCCTGTTATTGTACTCCATGATGGAACATATTTTGTGAAGAACTGTGGACTACTAGAACAGGCGAAAAAAAAAGAACACGAACTTGCAAATTATCATGGTACAAGAGAATTTGCACTCTCATTCTCGTCATGGACAATATGTGTGCACCGACCTCCACAACTGTAATCCAAATTTTGAAGATTGAAACTATAATTGGATGGAAGCAGAGAAAAAAAAAGAAAAGAAACAAAGATGGATGTTGAGGACAACTATACATGCCCTTTTTGGGATGCTACACTAAATATAATGCAATTAGCATAATAAAGCAGCAGACAGCCAGGGTATAGAAAACAATCCATCTGGATTGTGGAGACATATGGTTTTGAGCATCATATATCAGTTATATAGTTAGGTGCGGTACCTCCATTCAGCCACAAGACCAAAGGTTTGGTGGAAGGATCTTCAGCAGCCTCTGCAAAGTAATAAAACAGGGCCTTCCCTGATGCCGAATTGACTGTGACATAGCCTGCGTACTGATCAAACACAGCTAGCCCTGGCTGCCCAGGGAGTTCACTGACCTTGTCTGCCTCCTTCAATCCATCCTGAGGGCTTATGTTCGTTGTCGTCGCACGGTTGATATGCGATCTCCGGTGCACCTTGTTGTCCTGGTGGTGGCACTGTATCTCCATTCTTGACGAGGAGAACTGCAGGAGTCGAGCAGCCTGATCAACAATTGCCCCGTGCGTGAACACGAGGCAGAACAACTGGATGGCGAATGCTTCTCTTCTTATCTTGGACGCTAGAGAGGATGATTTGCTATGATAAGAAATCGCCATGGCTAATAATATTGTAGGACTGGGATTGCTATGCGCCAAGTCTTGCCTGTATAAAATTGTTGCTGGGAAGGTTCAGAGGATCTTATATAGAAAGGGCCAATACCTTATGTTCGGACGAGGAGGTTTGGTTGGGATTTAGTTCATGATTTGGTTGGGTCTTACCTCTCGTTTTAACTAAATCCTAGCAATCCTCTCGGGTTATGGATTTTGAAAATAATAAATGCATGCCAGAGGAGAATGGTGTGTACAACAATTAAATAGTACCTAATTACTCAGTGCTAATTTAACTTAATAGGTTGACTGCAGGCTTATTTCCTGCTAAATATACAATTATTAATTTTGCCAGCTGAGGTCTTCCAAAGAAATGAATTAATTATGGTGTATATGCCTTCCAAAAAATGAAAAACTAATTAAGGTGTGTATGCCTGCCAAATAAAGTTTTTTCTTATTCTAATTAACATGTATATATGTAAATGCTCTCCAATGAGGAAACTTTGTTACACAGACGACATAGGCAAATACTGAAATACAACGTCAATAACAGTGAACGGCTGTCATCCATTCCATCTCAAGCTGCACGCTAAAAGAGCTTCTGCACGGACTGACTTGCATGCAGTTGTGCTCGGTCCAAGGATCATCTATCTTACTTCTTACTGTACTTACTTAGCTTCTCAGAAGCTTGTCTCTTGCAACGATGTGCCAGAGGCCAGAGGCCAGAGCAATCTGAAATTTGGTGCATTTGCCGTTCTTGTTGAATGGTCATGATCGATTCACGACGGTGACGTCGAACTGAGTCACACGAGAATTGACCTGGAATCTGGATGGTTAAAGAGCAAATCAATCGGCCACCCTTTTCCTTGCATCAGGTATCTTGTTCTCTTCTCCTTTTCTGGAGGCCGTCCTGGCTCCACAGATCTGCAGAAAATATCTTCAGTCAAGTGTGGAATAAGGATGGATGATGCCTCATGCTTTGTAATCTGGGTTTTCGGAAATAAACTCAGATGAAACTGGATTTATTTTAGACAGACTACCTTTTTTTTTCCTTTCAACTCAACAGAGGCCAAACTTGGTTTTTCTTAATGGAAGTCAAAACTTGCTAGTTGGATGCAGGCCGAGTTTTGTTCTGGAGTTGCGGTCCATAAGCTCCTTTCACTCCGGATTACCATACTTGATGGGCCTCTCACATGTCCTCCCTCGTCTTGGCGATTAGGTGTCTGGACTTAGAGCATCTCCACTTAGCCCCCCCAGATTGTTCTAAAAAAAAAACTTAGCCCCCCCAGTTGACAAAAAAAGGCGAAAAAACCCCGTCGCACCCCACCAAAATAGCTATGGCAAAACCTAAGCCGAACCCATATCCCCCCCCCCGGGGGGGGGGGGGGGGTGGGTGCTTGGGGAGGCCGGATGAAACGGCGCCCAATCACGTTCCCCGCGCGTCCTCCTTGGCATCCTCTCTCTCCCTTCTTTCTCCTCTATCGCATGGCCTCTTGATGGGTGTGGGGTGGGGGGGGGGGAGGGGAGGGTCGGCTAGGAAATTTCTCTCCCCAGTGGCAAAATACCGTCGGATTTGGCTCTTTTTTTTTATCCGATAGAACATTTTTCGTCCCTAAGGCTCCAACAAGTGGACATGCCCTAAGCTTTGGGAAGTGCGTTAGGTGGTATGTCGCAATTTGCTGGTGAGTCAGAGATTGATTTCTATAACCAACTCCGGCTAGGAGTAGAAGTAGATAATATATATGGAAAATTAAGGTACCACTTAAAATTAGAATTTTCACGTGGTTCCTATATAGAAAATTTATTCTCACAAAAGAAAATCTTGCTAAGAGGAATTGGCAAGGTTGTAAAAAATGTTGTTTGAAACAATACAACATCTTTTCTTTGATTGTTCTTTTGCTAAAATTTTGTAGAGAATTGTTCAGTTTGCTTTCAATATTACTCCACCTTCAAATGTAACATATCTCTTTGGAAACTGGTTGAATGGGGTACAAAAGAAAGATAAAGCTCATATCCGAGTGGGTGTTTGTTTTTATTATGGTCCATCTGGCATGTGCGCAATAATTTTATCTTCAACAAATTAAGTTTTTCATCATTTTTGCAAGTTATTCCTTTGGCTATCCACTGGATCCATATGTGGTCATTTCTCCTGCCTGCGGAGCAGCGCCAGGCCATGGTTTCTGGTTGTACCCGCTTGAAGACTATCGCACGAGCTTTATACAACCAGTACGGCTGGTCTTTTGATAGAAGATTAACATGTTGATGCAAAGGCACTGCATGTTACTACTCCTTTTTAGATGGTTGATTTTTGTGTCGACTCTTTGTGACCCATGAATTATGATCCCTTGTAAACTCGTTAAATAAATTAATGAAAGGCCATAAGTATCAATTAATGCAGAGGCCGGGTGCCCCCCCATTTGAAAAAAAAGGAGTAGAAGTAGATGCTTCAAACACTTTCACCTTTCTCAGATTGGAAGCGTTGGAGTTTGCTTCTCAGTGCATCAGTTATCAATCCCTTGTTATAGTAAGTGTCTTGATAAAATTCTTCCATAGTGTGATAGTGCTCTAGATCTTCTTTGCATCATTAAGGTTGTTTGATACTCGTCATGGTTGAGGGAGCCGAACAGAGAGTCAGAAGCTTGTGAGTTGAGCTGTCTAATCTTGTTAGGTTATTATTTCAACAATAGAAATGACAACCCCTTCCTCAACAAACCTTTAGACTTCGCATCCATATATTTAAGATGCATTCAAATTTTTTCTTCCATCCAAAACAAGTCTATATGAATGACTCCTAGCTTTTCTCCCTTTGGTTAAACAAAGTTCAATTGCAATGTCGGACCTTTGTTCTGATACCAATTACAATAGGAGCAAGAAGTAGACACCTAGATGCACATGATCTACGAACAAGATGCTAATTTTAGTTATAAAAATCTCTATATTTTTGGTTCAAACGACTAAGAACCGAAACAACATGAAATCAATCTAGATGTAGCAACAAGGTGCAATAAACAAGATATGCAAGAACATAAGAGGTACACGCAAAGACACTAGATGTATCTGGAAGTTCAATTTGTTGACAACAACTCTATGTATTAGTCAGAGAGGTCGAGCACACATGTCTCTAAGTCGCCTAGATTTCACCTTCTACTTACTAATCTAAGTTCCACAGAACTCTCTCTATCATGTATGGTGGTACTTGAGGTGATCCCCAAACCTTCACAAATTTTCTTTAGACAGTTCCACAAACCGAAATATATCAATTGACACCTAGCCTACTAGGAGATGCCACATATCTAAGAGTAATAGATCAAGATATCTAGACTCGAACGTGCTCTTGTTGATGCTTTGTTACGCTCAATATCCTTTTCAAAAGATTTACTACCTTAAGATATGGCTCAAGAATGAGGAGAGACTTCCGCATACACTATAGAAACGTTGATTTGAGATGTGAAATCCATACCCTTTCCTGTGGTGATCGGTTCCCTTACTACCCGTCCAACAAAAACAACCTTTGATACAAAAGATACCATTTTTCCAATGCAGCGATCTCAAAACATTCTTACCTAGATTCAACCCAATAGTCATTTCTTTGAGGCAATAAAGGGCACACTGGACTGAAACATCGTCGGGAAGGTAGTTTTGAGGGAACATAGTCACACTGAGATTTATGGTGCACATCTAACAAACAACCATTTCCTGGTGATGCCGACTTGAGACTCGATGAACCAAGGTTTCAAATGTGTGGCAGTTGTGTAGCATTAAGGCATATACATAAGAAAAACATGGTTGCACTTGATTAAAAACAAGTCATACCGAGTATAACATAGATACCACATGCTCAAATAAGTTTGCAAGTATAGAGAGCAAAAGCACCACCACCGAAGTGAAATCCTCCAACATCGAACAAAAACATGACTTGTCGACATCACCACATGTGTGATTCCTTGAAACACCGACTAAGAAATCGGTCACACTTCTCTCTAATGCACAACACCTAAGAAAATATTTGGAAGTGAATCTAACCCCTAGGCCTGTGTTAAGTGTTTTTGGTTATTAATGCATGACAACCCGTGGTTTGTGGACTAACCATTTCCTCGAGTTTCTAAAGTGTGTGGATTAGGTACAACTCAATGAGGTTGCGTAGATCCTATAATCCCTAAAGTTTGTGGTCATGACATGGATGTTTATGTCATGTGTTGATGAACCTCAAATTAATAGCAAGAGAAGAAAAATGGGTTTAAGGTGTGAGACATTTCAAGATCAAAGAGAAGATGAAGGTTGACTAATATCATGTTTGTCAACATATAGCTTGAAGGATGCTCCACTTGTGATCTATGTGATGAAGTGGTCCTAGTAAGTAGCCGGCGAATACAAGTTATGGACTAACCCATTTTATATGTATGAGATATGCGTGTGCGTTAGGATCCATTTGTAAGATTACATCAAGACATTGGATTGTCATCAAGTCGAGAAGGACAAGATTTAAAATTGTGGATCATCATGTGATGTACATGGGAAGACTACCTTCAAGAAAAGGCATTGTCATATCCCAAAATTTTATAATTTTTGGAATGTTGATTTTAATGACATTGTTAAAATGTGTTATTACCAAAAGAACATTTTTTGGAAACTTTAAGTTTGTATTTTACAATCCTAAAATCCTATTTTTGCATTCTCCAATTTATCCATGTGGGTATTTATTGCTTGGTGGCAATTTTGATATTTTTCCTATGATCAAAAGTATTTTATTTATAGATTATGTGGTGTGAATTGATTTTGCAAAAATTTAGAAGTTAGATTTACTCCATTATAAAACTAAAACTATGAAAAAATTGTAAAACAGAAAAAAGAGGAAAAAGAAAAAAATATAGGCAGACGACCATCTGGGCCGGCCCATAATCTTTTCCCCTCGCCTACCACGTAACCCCACCTGCACGAGCGACAGACAACATCCTAGAACCAGCCCAAGGCCCACCCCAGACGCCTCCTTCCCCAACCTCCCGCTCACCCATTCCCCACGATTGCACGCGTTGAACACACCGTCGCTACCACCTCCCCCATGTTCCCTACTCCCCTACTCGCCCGCGCCTCACCCGAGCCCCCCTTAAAGCCCCGTGCCCCTCTCTTCATATGCCCTCTCCCCTCTCGGAATGACATACCTAGGATACTCAATTGCTCGCCGGAGTGAGGACCTCCACCACCATCTTCAAAGGTTCCTGGTGACGCAGAAGCACCCCGTCGCCCCCTTTTGGCACCCTCCTGTTACCCCGCTTCGCGGCGCACCCGCTGACCCCCTTCTTTCCCTCTTCTTCAGTTTAGAGGACCACCGGTGACACTGCCTTCTGCTGCCGCTCCAACCGCCCCTCCCCACCATTCCCGAAAGAGCATGGGTGTGCTACCACCGCGAGTGATCGCCCATTGACACCCCGCTCTCCGTCTCCCCAAACACGGTCCCAGGAGACCGCTGTGGACCCCCTCCCATGTTCGAGAGTGCCACCGCTGGCCCTTCCGTCTCTGGTAATTTAGCCACGAGGTGAGAAAATCCTCCTCTCTCTCCCGTCTGATCTCGCGTGAACAACCACAATTAAATAGAGTCAAGCCAAGCCGCCGACTTAGCAGTGCGCCGAAGCTAGAGCCTAGCCACCAGCCGCAGAGGATCCGACCGTTCATTTTAACTAGATCCAACGGTCCTGGATCACTCCCCCATTGAATCTATACCGCCCAATAGAATCATGCCATGTGTCCTGGCTGTTTGAAAATAGAGTCTCCCGCTCATTAGTATATGGCATTTTTTTGCAGAAAATTCCCTATAACTTAGATGTATCATAACTTTTCATCCACAAGCCCAAATAATGCAAATAATATATTTCTAGAATCCTTGTGACAAGTAGAATGTTTTCCCACTGTTATTCAAATTTGAATATTGAAAAATATTGCAGGATTGCCATTTAGGTATTAGGGGCATAACTACAATTCTAAAAATGATTTTAATGTGATTATTTTGCAAATTCTTATATTTTAGTCCCTTTTCCAATAGGATCAGAGGATAAGATTTTAGAAAATGTTTACAAAAAAATTGTTTAAATATGAATCTAAACCCTTTTAACATAACGCAAATTATTTTTAAACAAATCTTTTTGCATCATGCATATTTTAACTTTTATAAACCTTACTCATGATTTTCAAATACACATTAAATGTTTTGGATGAAGATCATGACGTCTTACTTATGCATGATATTTGTTGTCTGAATGGGTGTTCATTTGAAATTCTTTGTCTTATAGATTGTGAGGTGTGCAAGCCCTATGATTGTAAGAAGTGAGTGAACATCCATCAACAATAAGGAAAGTTGAACTTTATAATTGACCTTGTTATACTTTATTTTGCAAGTTGAACTTTACCATTTGTCCATACTATGCCTAGTATGTGAGCGTAGAAGTAACTTTGTTGATATGATGATACACTACGAAACACAGATAGGTTAGCCATATGGATATTCACCTTGTTTGATATGTGACCAATGTTTGTGTTGGGATTTTTTTGGCTATTGCCAACTTAGAGATGTGGACGAAAACCCAGGATTAGACTTTGACTTAGTGAGACGGTGAGATTGGTTTGACATAGTGAGTGACTGGATTTTGAAGATTGGAGGTGGTGATTTTTCTAGGATACTGTGGCATGGTAAGGGCGTGGAGTCTGACTTATTGACATGTTGTGTCAACACCCGGATTTTTAATCCCAGATGCCTATTATGCCGTACATCGCAATCCCAGGATTACCATTTTTGCGAGACATAACAGATTGGATATCACAGTACATCATCCATTATAAACCATACATAAGGTCTTAGAACAAATAAAGGATCACATGATCTAGTATTAATACAATCATAGCAGCGGAATAACGTAATAATAACGGTAGCGTAGGCGAGACTCCATCTTCATGGTCACAGGCAATGCTGATAATGGGAGATGATCCTAGTTGTCGTAACCTTCCTGCGGTCCATCCTCCTGATAGTTCTCTTCATATTCTGGCCACCGGAATAGCCAAGGACAAAGCCATGAGTACTCTTTAAGTACTCGCAAACTAATACTAACAAGTGAAGTGGTTTTGAGTAGGAACTACTAAGCTTTAGGTTATTTTGCAAAAATCCAGATGTACCTTAACTAAGTTCAGAAGAAAAGAAAGATAGTGGAAAGTTTTATAACACCTAAGTGGGAACTTGAATTTCATATCACAACCCTATTATGGTCAAGTCAAAGTCACGAATTATTTTGTAAGTCATTTGAAAACATCTGACGATGGAACAGTATGACCACTCCAACTGTCCATAACTGCGGACGCGGCTATTCGAATAGTTTGACACTCTGTAGATGTGGTACACTTTCACCACAACATTCGATACATCCGTCTGAAACAATCCTGAATTCACCATACTCAGTATGCGGATAATCAATCCTAACCTTTCAATTACACGCCCTAGTATAGGCACCTCTCCTATGAGTTTGGCCTCCCAACCATGATCAGTTGTCATCTTGGGAACTGCACAGGTGGACAATCTTCACAAGGTAGCCTCAGCTCAAACCTTGGCCGCAAGGGAACCCATACTAAGGTATATGAATTTTCAGTCAAGCCCTACCCAAATTTCGGGTATTGTGGTTGTACGGTACAATTGGAATGGTATTGCATCCAGACAACCATCAGTTTTATAAAGGGCTAAGGCTCATGCCTTAACAATTTCATCATCAAAATCATCTGGTGTTCAGGAACACATGTCAAAACATTTCATTAGAATGACTCATCATTCTAAGGTTTTCATAATCATTTTCACCAAGTATTCCCATATAAAGTGATCAAATTTTATGCTTAGCACTAGCATCTATAGGTGGGGGTAAACACTAATGAGGGGTGGTAAACAAGTGTATCTTATCTAGGTTCAATCTCATGCCTCAGGATGGCATCAAGATTATCTAACTTAGGTCAAGTTTTATGCTGTTTATGCTACCTTTAATAATCTTTCTAAGCTCTACAATTTACCAAGTAAACTTTACTAGAAAGCTTTGATAAAGAAATAAAATACTAAGCTTGCAAGTAAAACTAGGATTGGGTATCAAGTGGTGTAAACTTGCTAGGTTGCAAGGGTTAGCTTGCTAAGTCAACTTGTATAGTAAGGCTTTGCAAGGTTGCAAGTATATGCTTGACTTGTGCAGAGCAGTGGTTGATGTTCTCCTCGGCTTCTTCCTCGTAGTATTCTCCTTCCTCCTCGTATCCTTGGTCGGTACTAGCGTCTATAAATAAATACGAGGTACACAATCACCAAACAATACTTAACTACTTTTATTTATCACACCAAGGTTTTCACTAGATGATCTAGCATCATCACAACATTACAATCATCAAATTACTTGTCTTATTTATTTTATTTTAGAAAAGTAATTTCTACTCATTGAAAAACTACTTATGATTTAATATTCTCCAACTAAAACATGGGATCATGTTGACACATGTCATCGCCACATATTTTAGTACATGGGAATGTGATTTAAATTGGTGTCACAATTTAACAAGGTTTAACCTTTTTATTTTAATTGAATAAAGTGACTAGAAATGCCTATGGGGCATTCTTTTATTACTTGTCCATTATTTCTGCAAGTAAACCTAGATATTTTTATATATTCAGA
The DNA here is from genome assembly GCA_023614405.1 of Avena insularis. Classification (NCBI taxonomy): domain Eukaryota; kingdom Viridiplantae; phylum Streptophyta; class Magnoliopsida; order Poales; family Poaceae; genus Avena; species Avena insularis. Next base: position 53,911,222 of record CM042693.1, on the reverse strand, counting down.
AGGGTCTAGTTAAATGTGATTTTTGAGAGTTGGAATCAACTCAAAAGCTTTTGTGGTTGAATTTTGAAAAATGTTTGAATGTAGAAAATCTTCTGCCTTGTTATTTTTAGTATAGGTAATCTAAAATTCCAAATGACTTGAATAAAATGGGATTGGATTAAGAATCCAGTACCTTTCTAACAAAATTGGTTTCATGCAATTTGGTTTAGTGAATCGACCTGGGTTGATTTTTGAATCTAGGTACAGAACTGAGTTTGAAACTAAAAGAATAAACCTAAATTCAAACTACTGGGTCACACGGGAATGGAAATGGGCCGGCCCACGACGCACAACGCGCACGGGTGAGTTTAAGTGGATGTCCCCACCAGTCAGCGAGACAGGGGGTGCGAAGCGGTACGGGGTGATGTGGACCGCACGATCAACTTCTAATCGAACGACTGTGACCTATCGTCTCCGTCGGGCAACGCCGGCGAGACAGAACCCTAACTTGGCCAGTGGGGGTCTACGGGAGCTCACCGGGGTTCAGGCGAGGGTCGGCGATGGGGGCGAACGACAAATTCGACGACGGCGAATCTCCTGGTACCGGCGGCTTCTCCTGAGGCAGCTTCAATCGCTAGCTCCTTTCTTCCTCCTTCGCTGCAGACTCCGGCCAAATTCTGGCGACCTGCTGCTCACCTTGCTCCGGGAATGAGTGGGGGTGGTTCTGAGAGAGAGGGGAGTGTGTTGGTGTGAATAAATCGAGCGGGGGTGGCCTCTATTTATAGTGCCAAGAGGGGACCGAAGGGCGCACGTGGAGCTCGTCGTGGTCGTCGGCACAGTGGGCTAATGGCATGGGCGACGGTAGGGGGCAGTGCTGTGCTTCCTGGCGAATCTCAACAGCGTGGTCTCGAGGCGTGGGGCGGTGCGACACGGTAGGAACGCTGCGGTGCTCTGGGTGGGTCCGACGGGCATTTTAATGGCGCACCATGGCTACGGGTCGCGCATCGGTGAACGGGGTTGTCTGGCGGTCTCCTGGGACGATAGTGATCACGCTTGCAAGCGACGAGGGCGGCGGGCGGTCTGTGGGCGTGTGTTGAGTGCGGCCCTCTGGCGCGCTCTCGGCATGGCGCAGAGGAATAGGACGCGGAGATTCTAGAGTGGTCCAGTGGCTTGCAGATTGTTGGCATTGGACAGGGGGTGGCATTGGACGGTGGTTAGTGTCCCAGACAAGGTGGCCAGGCTTGGTGCTACTCCTAGCTTGCTGTCGACCAATGGGTGGCAAGGTGAGGCTCGACATGGTCACCATTGATGGTAATGGCAAGCTCACAGTGGTGCTAGAGCTTGATAACTAAGCTAGATGATCTACTAATAGCCTGTTGCGAGCTAGAGAGGGGACAAGGTTGGCCAAATCACTGCTCACTATAGTGTTTGTTGTTTGTTTGATTTGTGTTTGCAAGGTGTTTGATGAAATGGCCGAAAGAGATTTGAATTTGAAATTTTGGTACAAACTTTGTGGGTGTACTAGTTACATACTAGTTAGTCTATGGTTAGTTGGAAAAGTCAAGGTGAATTGGTTTGGTTGGTTTTTGAGAATTGGTGATCTTCACATATGTTAAAGATTCAATTTTGAATTGTCATTTGAATCAAGTTGCCAAATGTTTCTGTAAGTTTGAAAGGTGGGCTTGGGTTCACTTTTACTTGGTTTAGCAAGGCGTGAAAAGAAATGGAATTGTTTATGTTTAAAATCTTGGACTAGAAACACTCAAAGTGGCCTAGTGAGCAAGATTGGCAAAAATGACCGTTTGCTTGTTTTGTTTGTTTTTGATTTTCTATTGATTTGTTTCTTCTTGAAAATGATTTAGATGATGTTTTTTTTCATCTTTGAACCATTCGTTGTTATTTAGAACAATCACACAAGTTCATTCATGCATTCATACAATCATCACATACACACATGCATTCATATGACGTTAATTAACCAAAAGTTTTTGTTAACCCTAATTTTGGTGATTGGAAATTGATAATCATTGTTCAATATTTTTGGGATGTTACAAACCTTCCCTCCTTAAACAAAATCTCGTCCCGATATTTGAGAAAGAAGAAAGAAGAAAACTAGGATTTAAAAAGATCGGGTAACTCCGTCTTGATGTAGTCTTCTCGTTCCCAGGTAGCTTCTTCTTCAGTGTGGTTACTCCACCGAATCTTGAGAAACTTGATGCTTCGGGTCCTGGTGGTTCTGAAAGCTTCCTCCAAAATACGGATGGGTACTTCGGGATACGTTAGGTCATCGTTGATCTCTATGGTGTGGTGATCAATGTTCTTGAAAACTTCAGTATTCTCCGGGACTTCAAGGCATTTGCAAAGTAACGATATACGGAACACATTATGTACTGCTGACATCTCCTCTGGCAGTTACAGTTGATACGATACTTCTCCTCGACGATTCAAAATCTTGAAGGGTCCGATATATCTGGGGGCTAACTTACCTTTGAGCTAGAAACATCGCATTCCTTTCAAAGGCGACCCTTTGAGATACAGAAAATCTCTGATATTGAAGGCTAGGTATCGATGTCTCTTGTGGGCATAACTCTTCTGTCTTGACTGGGCGGTCTTGAGGTGCTCACGGATCTTGTGAACTTTCTCTTCTGCTTCTCGTAGGATGTCGGGTCCAAAAATCTTACTCTCTCCTACTTCTGACCAATTCAAAGGGGTACAACACTTCCTTCCATACATGAATTCAAATGGGGCCATTTGCAAACTGGCTTGATAACTATTGTTGTACGAAAATTCTATGAAAGGCAGACAATCTTCCCATTTTGATCCATACTCTAGCACACAGGCTCTCAACATATCTTCGAGTATTTGATTTACTCGCTCCGTTTGTCCATCGGTCTGAGGGTGATAAGCTATGCTAAAATCTAGTCTGGTTCCTAATTCTTCTTGGACTTTCTTCCAAAATCTCGAGGTAAATTGGGTTCCTCGATCTGATACAATATTCTTGGGGACTCCGTGCAAACTGACGATTCTAGCGATGTACAACTCTGCTAGCTTCAAGCTCTGATAAGTGGTCTTGACAGGTAAGAAATGGGCTACTTTGGATAGTCTATCAACTATGACCCAAATAGAGTCATTTCCCCTACTAGATGTAGACAAGCCGGTGATAACATCCATTCCAACTGAATCCCATTTCCATTCTAGAATCTGCAGTGGTTGCAGCAGTCCTGCGGGTCTCAGATGTCCCACCTTGACTCTCTGACAAATATCACACTGGGCGATGTAGCTTCCAATTTATCTCTTCATCTTATGCCACCAAAATTGCTCCTTAAGATCCTGATACATCTTTGTTCCTCCGGGGTGGATAGAATAAAGGGTATCATGGGCCTCTTTCAAAATAGCTTCCTTCAACTCTGAATCTACTGGTACATAGAGACGTCCTTTGTACCACAGAACTCCTTATTCATCCTCGGTGAATCCGGGTACTTTGCCTGTACCGATGCGACGTTTGATTCCGTCGATACTAGAATTTTCTTTCTACGCCTCCTTGATCTGACTGATCAAAGTGGGTTAAAGTTCTATGCTAGCCAAAAATTCTTCACTTACTAATTCCATTCTAAAATCTTCCATATCCTTGTGCAAACTTGGTTGCTCCTTCAGAATCATGGAGTTCAAGCGGCACGGCAATCTACTAAGGGCATCTGCTACCACATTGGCTTTACATGGGTGATAGTGAATGTCCAGATCATAGTCCTTGATTAGCTCTATCCATCTTCTCTGCCTCATATTCAGCTCCTTCTGAGTTAATATATACTTTAGGCTCTTGTGATCCGAATAAATTTCACAACGGTTTCCCATAAGATAATGCCTCCATGTCTTCAGGGCTAGAACTACAGCTGCTAGTTCAAGATCATGAGTAGGGTAATTCTGTTCATGTTGCTTCAGTTGTCGGGATAAATAAGATATAACTTTGCCTTCTTGCATCAGCACACATCTGAGACCGATCTTAGATGCATCACAATAGACATAAAAGGGCTTCGTAATATCTAGCATGATCAAGATTGGGGCTGAAATCAATCTCCCCTTGAGTTCTTGAATACTTGCTTCACATTTTTCTGTCCATTCAAACTTCTTATCTTTCTTCAACAATTGGGTCATGGGTCTTGCGATACTCGAGAATCCTTCTACGAACTTGCGGTAATATCCCGCTAATCCGAGAAATGCACGAACTTGGGTTTGAGTGGTTGGGGCTTGCCAATCTTCAACATCCTTCACCTTTGCAGGGTCAACGGCAATTCCTCCGGCTGATACAATATGTCCGAGAAATCCTACCTCCTGCAACCAGAATTCACATTTGCTAAAATTGGCATACAACCAATGCTCCCTAAGGGTTCCAAGGATGGTACTTAGGTGTAGCTCATGTTCTTCTTCTGATTTGGAATAGATCAGAATGTCATCGATGAAATCAACGACAAACTTATCCAGGAAGTCCATAAAAATCTTATTCATGTGGTTCATGAAATAAGCGGGGGCATTGCTTAATCCAAAAGACATGACGGTATACTCATATAATCCATATCTGGTGGTAAAGGCAGTCTTTGGAATATCCTCTGCGCGAATCTTGAGTTGATGATAACCAGTTCTAAGATCAATCTTAGAAAACACTTTAGCACCGGTCAACTGGTCAAACAGGTCTTCTATCTTTGGCAATGGGTACTTGTTCTTGATGGTGACATCATTCAACTTCCGATAATCCGTACACAAACGGTTACCTCCATCTTTCTTATCTACAAACAAGACAGGTGATCTCCATGGCGAAGCACTTGGTTGAATCAGTCCTGTCTCCAGCATAGCATCCAGTTGCTTCTTCAGTTCCACTAATTTTGACGGGTTCATACTATAAGGTCACTAGGATATGGGTCCGGTTCCAGGGATTAGTTCAATGATAAACTCGATATCCCGATCTAGGGGCATACCGGGCAAAACATCTGGAAATACATCGGAGTATTCACAGACTATTCTGACTTGGTCAATGGTTGGTTGGGCTATATCTTGTTGCACTTGAATTGACGGGGCAAGGTTTCAGATACATGCTCGACTGATATTCCAGCTATACTGGCATGGTTATGGCTTTCTTGGCATAGTCGATTAATCCTTTATGTTTTGACATCCAATCCATTCCTAGTACTACTTCCAAACCTTTAGTTCCAAGTACTATTAGATTAGCATAAAAATCTATGCCATGGATTCAGATAGGTACGACCTTGCAAATTTGTCTAGCTTTGGTGGTTGAACCAGGTATTTGAACTATCATAACATGCTTCAATTTGGTGGGTTGAATCTTACTAGTGCATGCAAATTCTTCGGTAACAAACGAGTGCGATGCTCTAGAATCAAACAACACTCTTGCAAGTACTGATTTAACAGAAAACATACCCATCACGACATCTGGCGCTTCTTGGGCTTCTTCAGCATGCATGAGAAAGAGACGGCCGTTGCGGTTGAGCGAATTCCCTGGGGCAAACCTTCTTCTAGGCTGAACACGACATTGCTGCTGAGCTGGGGCAGTTGCATTGGGGGATGCGGCAATCTTCTTGGGGCACTCATTGGAATAGTGACCCTTGGTTCCACATTCATACGAAGTCACCTGAGACTTGTCCTTTGCTCCAACAGGCACAACATTGCTTCGAGTTCTCGGGGTAGTATTGGTGTTGGTGGCGACAATGTTGTTGTTAAACTTGGGTGGTGCACGATTGAAATTGCTGGGGTTGCCGGGGTTGTTGTTGTGATTTCCTCCGGGCCTTGGGTTTCCTCCTCCATGGCTGGGATAAGTCGGACGGTTCATCGGGGGTCTGTTGTTTTTTGGGGCAAATCCTAGAGATGGGTTGGGGCGATATTTTGGGGTATGGTGGGTTCCTGGTTGATGCATCATTCTACGCTTGCGGTTCTCATTGGCTTGGTTGATCTTCCCTTCCATCTGAATGGCAGAAACGACTAAGGCTTCAATATCAACAAATGGGATATTGACCAACACTGTCTGCATCTCATCATGCAGACCATTCAAGAATCTCTCCTTCTTCTTAGCTTCGGTATCTATGTCGTCCGGTGGATACCTAGCCAATGATAAAAAAATTCATGGTACTCAACTACTGTCATCCTTCCCTGCTTTAGTTCCTTGAATTCATCTCTCATCCTCTTGATCAAACCCTGTGGCACATGGGTTCTGCTGAACTTGATTTTGAACTCTTCCCAAGTCATCATTTGACCTCCATTCATGGCGCGAACGCTGTTCCACCATGCTCTCGCATCTCCGGCCAGGTAGTGGGTGGAAAATAGTACCTTCTCGTTGGCTTCCACTCCTGCAACTTCTAGGTTGTTCTCCATAGTTTGTAGCCAATCATCAGCAACAAGGGGCTCTTCGGACTTAGTGAAAATGGGTGGACTGGTGTTCTGAAAATTCTTGAGCTTGGATCCATGGTTGTCCTGATTTCCATGGACTTGATTGTTGTTGGCCATTTGACCGATGTGCTGAAGGGTGGCTAAGTTGTCTTGACGTTCGGCTCTCTCAGCTTCGCAGTCAGAAACCAACATTTGCAAGATTTGCAACATCAGGTCCGGGGATGAACTGCTTCCTCCGCGAGGTCTGAAGATTGAGATAGATCATGAGAAAAGAGGGAAATTTCGAAGGTTTAGGGTTTTGAAAAGTTTTCAAAGTTTGACTCAGATTTTTCTAGCAACTTGCTTTTCATTCATTCATAGCACACGATACAAACACACACCACAACAAGGAAAACAGATGGTTTTAAGAACCATTCTGGGAAACTACGATATAGTGGGACCGGATACAACTTTCCTAACGCTAGTGAAGTTCTACTACTCCTTGGAGTCGGTGGCTTCATCATCCTCATCATCATCAATGAAGGTGAAGTCATCCTCATCGGTGAAGAAGTCCATGGCCCGATCCTCCAGAAAGTCATCATCGTCATTGAGATAGGAGTAGGGATCTCCATGAAGGTCTTCCCCTGCATTCTTCCTCTCCTCAAGCTGCATGTCTCTCTCGTGGATGGTCTCCTCCATGTCTGTGATCCTATGACAAAGACGGGCAATGATGCGCTCCTTCTTGTCGAGCTGACGGCGACGAGACTGGCGATCCTTCACTAGCATGGCAATGGTCTGATCCTTCTGGGCGGAGATGGCGTACTTGTGGTTGGCATAGGAGTGGGCATTGTCTAACTCCTTCTGACGGTCATAAATCATGAAGCTGAGGTGGTCCAATTGAGTCTTCAGCTCATGATGGTACGGGGCCTCCAGTGGCTGTCCCATAACATCACGCCTTGAATAGAACTCAAAGTGGGTACCCTTGATCTGATTGATACTCTACCCACACAGACGGGCAAGAGCTTCCTGCATGGCCCTGGCAGGTCCATCGAGCCAGTTGTTCTCTCTGATGGTGAACTGAATTCCCTCCGAGGTGTGGTCTTTGATCTTTCCTTGGAGACTTGCAACAATCAGCCATTACAACTCCTCTCCTTCCTGATCGTTGAGCTGAGCTCTGAAGAACTCGGGGTGCGGACGCTCTAGCATTTTCGACAACTGGTCCAAGTCACGCTCAAAGATGAGGTCCCCTCCATTCCCCAACTGATAGAACTTGCTATACTTCACGTCCATCTATAAGAATATAGGATGAGTAAGTTAGTAGAGTGATCAAGTGTGTCGAATTTTATGTAAGTTTGCAAGAATTTTTGAGGAACATGAATTTTTATGAAAGAGTCTAAGTGATAAGAATGAGAATAAGTTTTCATAAATATTCACATCCTTGGTTTTGAAACTAAGTTTTTGATCCAAACGTCCATTCTAAACTAGGGTCTCCTATGGTCAGGATGGCTCTGATACCAAATTGTCAACACCCGGATTTTTAATCCCAGATGCCTGTTATGCCGTACATCACAATCCCAAGATTACCATTTTTGCGAGACATAACAGATTGGATATCACAGTACATCATCCATTACGAACCATACATAAGGTCTTACAAAAAATAAAGGATCACGTGATCCAGCCTTAATACAACCATAGTAGCGGAATAACGTAATAATAACGATAGCGTAGGCGAGACTCCATCTTCATGGTCACAGGCTATGCTGATGATGGGAGATGATCCTAGTTGTCGTAACCTTCCTGCGGTCCATCCTCCGGATAGTCCTCTTCATAGTCTGGCCACAGGAATAGCCAGGGACAAAGCCATGAGTACTCTTTAAGTACTCGCAAACTAATACTAACAAGTGAAGTGGTTTTGAGTAGGAACTACTAAGCTCTAGGTTATTTTGCAAAAAGCCAGATTTACCTTAACTAAGTTTAGAAACAAAGAAAGCTAGTGGAAAGTTTTATAACACCTAAGTGGGAACTTGAATTTCATATCACAACCCTGCTGTGGTCAAGTCAAAGTCACGAATCATTTCATAAGTCATTTTGAAAACATCTGACGATGGAACAGTATGGCCATCTAATCGTCCATAATCATGACGACGCTATTCAATAGTTTGACACTCTGTAGAGGTGGTACACTTTCACCACAACATTCGATACATCCATCAGGAACAATCTAGAATTCACCATACTCAGTATGCGGATAATCAATCCTAACCTTTCAATTACACGCCCTAGTATATGCACCTCTCCTGTGAGTTTGGCCTCCCAACCATGACCAACTGTTATCTTGGGAACTGCACATGTGGGCAATCTTCACAAGGTAGCCTCAACTCAAACCTTGGCTGCAAGGGAACCCATACTAAGCTATATAAATTTCCAGTCAAGCCCTACCCAAATTTCGGGTATTGTGGTTGTACGGTAAAATTGGAATGATATCGCATCCAGACAACCATCAGTTTTATAAAGGGCTAAGGATCATGCCTCAACAATTTCATCAACAAAATCATCTGGTGTTCAGGAACACATGTCAACACATTTCATTAGAATGACTCATCATTTTAAGGGTTTCATAATCATTTTCACCAAGTATTCCCATCTAAAGTGATCAAGTTTTATGCTTAGCACTAGCATCTACAGGTGGGGGTAAACACTAATGAGGGGTGGTAAACAAGTGTATCTTATCTAGGTTCAATCTCATGCCTCAGGATGACATCAAGATTATCTAACTTAGGTCAAGTTTTATGCTGTTTATGCTACCTTTAATAATCTTTCTAAGCTCTACAATATACCAAGTAAACTTTACTAGAAAGCTTTGATAAAGAAATAAAATACTAATCTTGCAAGTAAAACTAGGATTGGGTATCAAGTGGTGTAAACTTGCTAGGTTGCAAGGGTTAGCTTGCTAAGTCAACTTGTATAGTGAGGCTTTGAAAGGTTGCAAGTATAGGCTTGCCTTGTGCAGAGCAGTGGTTCAAGTTCTCCTTGGCTTCTTCCTCGTAGTATTCTCCTTCCTCCTCATATCCTTGGTCAGTACTACCGTCTATAAATAAATACAAGGTACACAATCACCAAACAATATGTAACTACTTTTATTTATCACACCAAGGTTTTAACTAGATGATCTAGCATCATCCCAACATTACAATCATCAAATACTTGTCTTATTTATTTTATTTTATTTTAGAAAAGTAATTTCTACTCATTGAAAAACTAATTAAGATTTAATATTCTCCAACTAAAACATGGGATCATGTTGACACATGTTATCACCACATATTTCAGTACATGGGAATGTGATTTAAAGTGGTGTCACAATTTAACAAGGTTTAACCTTTTTATTTTAATTGAATAAATTGACTAGAAATGCCTATGGGGCATTCTTTTATTACTTGTCCATTATTTCTGCAAGTAAACCTAGATATTTTTATATATTCAAAAGGGTCTAGCTAAATGTGATTTTTGAGAGTTGGAATCAACTCAAAAGCTTTTGTGGTTGAATTTTGAAAAATGTTTGAATGCAGAAAAGCTTCTGCCTTGTTAATTTTACTATAGGTGATGTACAATTCCAAATGACTTGAATAAAACGGGCCTGGATTAAGAATTCCAGTACCTTTCTAACAAAATTGGTTTCATGCAATTTGGTTTAGTGAATCGACATGGGTTGATTTTTGAATCTAGGTACAGAACTAAGTTTGAAACTAAAAGAATAAACCTAAATTCAAACTACTGGTCACGCGGGAATGAAAATGGGCCAGCCCACGGTGCACAGCACGCGCGGATGAGTTTAAGTGGGTGTCCCCACCTGTCAGCGATACTGGGGGGTGCGAAGCGGTACGGGGTGATGTGGACCGCACGATCAACTTCTAATCGAATGACTGTGACCTATCGTCTCCGTCGGGCAACGCCGGTGAGATAGAACCCTAACGCGGCTAGTGGGGATCTACAGGGGCTCACCGGGGCTCAGGCGAGGGTCAGCGATGGGGCGAACAATGAAGTCGACAACGGCGAACCTCCTGGTACCGGCGGCTTCTCCTGGGGCGGCTTCAATCGCTGGATCCTTTCTTCCTCCTCCGCGGTAGACTCCGGCCAAATTCCGGCGACTTGCTGCTCGCCTTGCTCCGAGAATGAGTGGGGGTGGTTCCGAGAGGGGAGTTTGTTGGTGTGAAGAAATCGAGCGGGGGTGGCCTCTATTTATAGTGCCAAGAGGGGACCGAAGGGCGCGTGTGGAGCTTGTCATGGTCATCGGCATAGTGGGCTAATGGCATGGGCGACGGTAGGGGGCGGTGCTGTGCTCCTTGGCGAATCTCAACAAAGTGGTCTCGAGGTGTGGGGCGGTGCAAGACGGTCGGAATGCTGCGGTGCTCTAGGTGGGTTCGACGGGCATTTTAATGGTGCACCTCGGCTACGGGTCGCGCGGCGGCGAACGGGGTTATCTGGCGGTATCTTGGGATGGTGGTTATCATGCTTGCAAGTGGCGAGGGCGGCGCGCGGTCTATGGCGCGTGTCGAGTGCGGCGCTCTGGCACTCTCTCGGAATGGCGCAGAGGCATAGGGCACAGCGATTCTAGAGTGGTCCACTGGCTTGCTGATCGTTGGCGTTGGACAGGGGGTGGCGGTGGACGGTGGTAAGTGTCCCAGACAAGGTGGCTAGGCTTGGTGCTGCTCCTAGCTTGCTGCCGACCAATGGGTGGCAAGGTGAGGCTCGGCATGGTCACCATTGATGGTAATGGAAAGCTCACAGTGGTGCTAGATCTTGATAACTAAGCTAGATGATCTACTAATAGCCTGTTGTGAGCCAGAGAGGGGACAAGGTTGGCCAAATCACTGCTCACTATAGTGTTTGCTGTTTGTTTGATTTGTGTTTGCAAGGTGTTTGATGAAATGGCCAAAAGAGATTTGAATTTGAATTTTTGGTTCAAACTTGGTGGGTGTACTAGTTACATACTAGTTAGTCTCTGGTTAGTTGGAAAGGGCAAGGTGAATTGGTTTGGTTGGTTTTTGAGAATTGGTGATCTTCACATATGTTAAAGATTCAATTTTGAATTGTCATTTGAATCAAGTTGCCAAATGTTTCTGTAAGTTTGAAAGGTGGGATTGGGTTCAATCTTATTTGGTTTAGTAAGGGGTGAAAAGGAATGGAATTGTTTCTGTTTAAAATCTTGGACTAGAAACACTCAAAGTGGCCTAGTGAGCAAGATTGGCAAAAATGACCATTTGCTTGTATTGTTTGTTTTTGATTTTCCCTTGATTTGTTTCTGCTTGGAAATGATTTAGATGATGTTGTTTTCATCTTTGAACCATTACTTGTTATTTAGAACAATCACACAAGTACATTCATGCATTCATACAATCATCACATAAACACATGCATTCATATGATGTTAATTAACCAAAAGTTTTTGTTAACCCTAATTTTGGTGATTGGAAATTAATAATCATTGTTCAATATTTTTGGGATGTTACATGTTGAGCCCAAGTGAGTGTATTGGATGTCGAGGTAAGCACATGGAGTCTTACTTTCTGACATGTTGAGCTGCGTCATGGATAGGGTGCATGTTAGAGTATGCGGTTTGACTTACTGACATGTTGATAATAGGAGGGGTTGGACAAGTAGAATGGTATGGCATGGAATCTAACTACTAACATGTTAAGTTTGTCCCTTGCGGAGTAATGGAGTGAAGGATTATTTGGATGGAGGCTTTGGATTAACCCACAAACAAGTAGATTAGAAGAGCTGATTGATTTTGCCTCACTGGATTATTATATCCTAATTCGTGGCCGCAACGGTTCATGTTGCAGGTTTACCTAAAGATGGTTGAAGTACAATGTTAGCACTACAAGAAATGTTTTCTTCCGCAACGACTGGGCCCGTCGGTCGTCGTATAAGGCGCGTATTCCGCAACAAAAATCTCAGCTCGACTATGGCCGATATAAAACTTTTTTTCCTCGCACCCCTCTACTACGACGAAACCACTAAAAACAAGGAGGAAGCTCAACGGGCGCGTGGCAGAAGAAAGATTTTTCTTCCTCGCGAGACGTTGACTCGCCGAAGTATTTTTTTGCGTGTGGGTCCCGGACGTCAGTGACTCTAGCAGAACAAACTTTTCGGTCGCGCCTCCCTGATTTGAACTCGATAATGTTGTTTGATGCCTCTTTCGTTTAGTCAGACTGCTGGGTCCCGCATGTCTGCCTTACATTAGAGGAATCGTGTGTATGATGAAATTTTTTTCCTTCCCTGTTCTGAACTTGATAGCGTCGCTCGATGCATGTGTCGTTGAATCAGGCTGCTGGGTCCCACGTGTTATCCTCACACTAGAAGAAACCTGTGCATGATGTATTTTTTCTTGTCTTGTTCCTCCCTGATATGAACTCAATAATGTTGCTCGATCTATCTGTCGGTAATCACGATGCTGGGTCCACATGCCAACCTCTCATTACAAGAATCGTGTGTATGATGGAAATTTTTTCTTCGCCCGCTACCCTGTTCCGAACTTGATAGCGCTGCCATTTAATCATGCATCTAGGCCCACCTGTCATCCCCTCATTAGAAGAAACATGTGTATGATGGATTTTTTACCCTCGGTCGCGCAACCCTATTCCAAACTTGATAGTTCTGCTAGATGCATAATACATAGCTGGGTCGCACGTGTCATACTCTTATTAGAAGAAACATATATATGATGGAATTTTTACCCTCGGTTGCGCCTCCGTGTTAACTTGATAGCGTTGCTCGCTGCATCAGCCGTTTATTCAGGATGGTAGATCCCATATATCAGCATCTCATTAGAAGAATCATGTGTATATGATTGAATTTTTTCCTTCTCTAGCGCTATCCTGTTCCTAACTAGATAGCATTGCTCGACGAATCTACCGTTTGGTCACGCTGCTGGGTCTCACATGTCAGCATCTCATTAGAAGAAACGTGTATATGTAAGACTTTTTTTTTCGCTCGCGCCTCCGTGTTTCGAACTTGGCAACGTTGCTCGATGCATCATGCGTTTATACTAGCTGATGGGTCCCACATGTCAGCCTCATATTAGAAGAATAGTGTGTATATGATGAAATTTTTTCTTCTCTAGCACTACCCTGTTCCGAACTAGATAGCGTTGCTCGACGAATTTTTGGTCATGTTGCTGGATCCCACATGTCAGTATCTCATTAGAAGAATGTGTGCATGTTGGACTTTTTTCTCGCTCGCGGCTACCTTATTCGAACTTGGCAACATTGCTCGATGCAACACCTATATAAGGTCTCTCTGGTGGGTCCCACATATCAGCCTCTCTGTAAATGAAACATGTTGTGAAGGACTTTTTTTGGCCGCCTCCGTTGTTCTTACTTTGGTCCGTAGCTGGGTCCTAGATGTCAACAACCTCTGTGTAGGAAACGTGTCTACACTGGGTCTCAAATGTCAGCCTCTATTTGAAAGAAACGTGTGTACGTTGGACTGTTTTTTCGGGTTGAGTCTGCCGTTATGACCTTGGCAACATTGGTGGATTTTTTAAAGGGGAAACGTGTCTATGATGCAGTATCAGTTTACCTGGGCTCCATATGTCAGCATTATAGAGTACAAAATGTTAATCTATACTCCGATGTTGGGTCCCACATGTCATCCTTCTATGTACAGAAAATGTGTCTATGATGGGTTCCAGATGTCAGCCTTCTCTGTGAAGAAAACATGTCTATTCTGGGTCCCACATGTTAGCCACTATTTGAATTAAACGTTTCTATGTTGGGTCCCACGTGTCACTATTTTTTCGGGTCGAGTCCGCCGTCTTGACCTATGCAACATTGCTAGATGCATCAACAATTTATATGGGTCCTAGATGTCAGCCTGAGAGCACAAAAAAGTAACTCTATGTTAACACAAATTGGATAGAATTCGAACTCGATACCTCATCACCGGTTGACTGAGTTCCTTGCCACTACGACAAAAACAGCTAATAGAATATAATCGTTAAGCTTTACTATTATAACTAAGTGACTTGTCTCCTTAAAAAGACTTTTTTTGACCATTTTTATCTCCCATCAAATAATAAGGCGGTACTCCTGGCAACTAAACTAAAAACTGCAGGAGTTATAAAAAATAAATCTACAGGCAGAGTTTTTTTTTAAATATTGAGAGTTGGGGGGAATGCTCAAAAAGCCAAATTAAAAAGAGTTCGGCTATTCTACATGGGCTGCTCTACATGGGCTATAGTCCATAGGTTATTATCCTTGGGCTCGTTTCTCAAATTTTCTTAGGCTGTAGTCAGCAGTCCCCTTACCCCTAAAAGGCCGAATTAAAATGTTCTAGGCTAAAGAGGGCCGAATGAGCTAGATTTCTTCTCCTGGTATATAAAAATTGCATTTTGCTATGACTCGTCTGGATTCGAAACAAAGACCCCAGAGAGGGAGGGAAAGAAATTGATAATTAATTTTGGCAGATTTTTATATAAACTCTGTAGTATAGAATAAGATAGAAAAATTATCGACATTTTCGCAGTTCACATTCAGCAACACTTGACCAATTCAGCAGCATTTCAAAGTGAGCGATTCAACAATATAGACACTAAAATACAATAGTAGTACATAGATAACCAATTCTTGTTTAAGCTCTTAAAACCTTGTCATCTGATCAATTTGCCCTTTTCTCCAAACACACTCGACCATTGGAGCATGCAAAACTGATGATCAAGTCTGCTTTGAGTACATTCTTCTCACATAAAATGCCTATGCGACCCCCGTATGCAACCCAAAATTCCCAATTCTCATCTAGATTGTGACAAGGCCATGTTTCAAAACAAAATCAAGACTATCTGCTGCCCTTGATTTAAAAAAGTACCTGTACATCAGTATTAGTTCCATAAAATGCTTTAGTAATTGCAAGGACAGAATAATTGAGATATTCAGTAGCTTTCCTGCTTGAAATTCAATAGCAGTACAAAGAGAATCGGTTCTTGTTCCAGCTCAAAAAACCTTGGATAAAACTTATCAAAAAAATAGGTGTGGATAAAACTTACCAAAATACAGATGATTCTAGACATAAACACTGCCACTATTAGTGACTGCAAACACCAGACCCTTGTGGATTACTGCATCGCTGTATCTGAAAAAGTACTGGAACTGGTTCTCAAGAACTATCCATGTATACTCATCACCATCGAGGGTAGCAATTGAGTAGTCGAAGATAACGATAAGAGAGAAATCTAAATAATCCGCAACAGCTGTGGGAGCTCGGCAAATGGCAATCTTCTGGAGGATAATGGTGCGATCATTATGCATGAATGTAAATGGATCGTTGGTGGGTACAAACTCATGGACTTGTGGGGGAGAAACGCGTTGATGAGTATACACATTGACAAGCTCCCACTTAAACTCGCACCCAACTGTGGTGATACAATCTCCATTGGCACCTACCCATTGTTTACCCATATAATTCGGGAACACAACATGAAAGGAGAACCTAACCAGCAGTGTCAGCTTGCATGTCATGCCCTTGCCCTCAAAGTACTCATTGCATTCCCATGGTTTCTTAGTCGGGTGAGAATGAAGAACGCATGGGAGGCCAAACGGCTAAGAAGCATGTAAAGTTGTACTATATTTTCCTGAGTCAAGAAGATGTTTGGACGAACCGACGAGGCTCACAGCGGTGATGACATCGCATCTCATTATGAGTTCTTCAAGCGGGCCTTCGGTAAAAACCTCCTAGAACAGCTCAGAATCATCACTGTCCTTTCTCGGTCCTGCCATTGCAAGGGAGTTGCTGGAAGTTGGGACGGTGGCTTGATTTGGTTTTCTAGGAAAGAGGGAAGATCAATGGCGGCAGGCGGGACAGGAAGAAGAGCAAACACTCTCATACTGTGCGGTGGATAGGATTGGAAATCGGCATGGTGGAGGAGTAGAACGAGAGCGCTTGGCGTAGAGGTAGAGCAATGGGGAACTGGGGATAGAGAGTAGTACAGGGGAGGTTAAATAAAATGATTAAAATGGATGCATGCTCCTCTTATCCAGTTCCCTTTAGATTAGTGCGAATGCAGGGGTAGGTGCATGACTAACTCTTGTGTAATTTCTAGTCAAATTTTTAGGTCCTTGATGTAAAATGTACTCCCATCGCTCGTGTAAAATTTTAATTTAAAAGTGTTAAAATTAAAAAGAATTTAAGCTTAGTTGGCAATGAGTATGAATATTCATGGATTTCAAGCCAAAAGACCAAGGTCATGGTCATATCTACATCATACTTTATGTGGATGATCCATAGGGCCCGACTATCGAGCAGCTCGACTCGTTAAGGCTCGGCTTGTTAAGGATCTCACTCTTTAAGGCTTAGATAATTCAACTTGTTAAGCATATGAGCAAAAAGTAAAGCCTGGCTCTTTCATTCTTATTGACAACTAGTAAAATTCTAACCTAAAAATACATGGTAAAATCAAAACAAAATTAAGCTTAGTTATCAATGAGTATGAACATTCTTAGATTTCAAGCTGAATGACCAGGGCCATGGCCATATCTACATCATATGTTATGTTGATGATCCCATATCCAAGGATTTGCATGCCGACAAATCTAGCCATATTTTGAAAACACTCGAAGAGGGTTCGAGGAAGTAGTATGAAGAGTATGACTCGATCATCTACTCTCTCATGGAGGCGAACCCGACTGTTTTTCTTGCTTGATTATTTTAGGGTTCTTTGTGCTGAATGTATGGAACTCGATGTAATTTTCCTATTTTTAGGTCCTTGATGTAAAATGTACTCCCACCTTCCGTGTAAAATTTTAACCTAAAAGTAAGTGGTAAAATCTTAATGAATTTAATCTTAGTTGGCACTAAGTATGAACATTCTTTGATTTCAAGCCGAACGACCAAAGGTCATGGCCATATCTACATCATACTTTACATTGATGATCCCATGTCCAAGAATTTTCATGCTGACAAATTTGTCCATATTTTGAAAACAATCGAAGAGGAAGTAGTATTTAGAAGAATGTGGCTCAATCAGTTGGTCTCGCGAGAAGGAGCCAAACCTGACAGTTTTCCTTGCTTAACTAATTTAGGGCCCTTTATGCTAAAATGTATGGACCTTGATGTAATTTTCCCTTTTTAGCTCCTTTATATAGGATGTACTCCCACCGCCTGTGTAAAATTCTAACCTGAAAGTATGTGGTAAAGTCAAAAAGAATTTAAGTTTAGTTGTCAATGAATATGAACATTCTTGGATTTCAAGTTGAACAACCAGGGTCATGGCCATATCTAATGTAAAATGTACTCCTGTCGCCCTTGTAAAACTTTAACCTGAAAGTAAGGGGTAAAATCTAATTAATTTAAACTTAGTTTTGACTGAGTATGTATGAACATTCTTGGATTTAAAGCCAAACGACCAAGGTCATGGCCATATCTACATCATACTTTATATTGATGATGCCATGTCCAAGAATTTTCATGTCGACAAATTTGTCCATATTTTGAAAATAATCAAAGAGGAAGTAGTATTTAGAAGAGTATGGCTCGATCAGCCGGTCTCTCTCTAGGAGGAGCCGAAACCGACTGTTTTCCTCCCTTAATTATTTGAGGTTCCCTGGTGCTACATATATGGACCTCAATGTAATTTTCCCTATTTTTAGGTCCTTGGCATAAAACATACTTCCACTGCCCGTGTAAAATTCTAACATAAAAGTACGTGGTAAGATCTAATCGAATTTACACTTAGTTGTCAACGGGTATGATCATTATTGGATTTCAAGCCGGACGACCAATGTCATGGCCATATCTACAACATACTTTATGTTGATGATCCCATGTCAAAGAATTTGCATGCCGATAAATCTGGCCATATTTTGAATACAATCGAAGAGGAAGTAGTATGAAGAGTATGGATCGATAAGCTGCTCTCTCGAGAAGGAGTCGAACCCGATTGTTTTCCTTGCTTAATTATTTTAGGATCCTTTGTGCTAAGTGTATGGACCTCGAAGTAATTTTCCTATTTTTTAGGTCCTTGATGTAAAATATACTCCCACCTCTCGTGTAAAATTTTAACCTAAAAGTAAGTGGTAAAATCTTAATGAATTTAAGCTTAGTTGGCACTAAGTATGAACGTTCTTTGATTTCAAGCCGAACTACCAAGGTCATGGCCATATCTACATCATACTTTATATTGATGATCCCATGTCCAAGAATTTTTATGCTGACAAATTTGTCCATATTTTGAAAACAATCGAAGAGAAAATAGTATTTAGAAGAATGTGGCTCGATCAACTCGTCTCTTGAGGAGTCAAACCCGACTATTTTCCTTGATTAATTATTTTAGTGTTCTTGGTGCAAAATGTATGGACATCGATGTAATTTTCCCTCTTTTTAGGTCTTTGGCCTAAAACATACTCCATCCGCCCTAGTAAAATTCTAACCTGAAAGTACGTGCTAAGATCTAAACGAACTTAAGCTTAGTTGTCAACGAGTATGAACATTCTTTGATTTCAAACCAAACGACCAAGGTCAGGGCCATATCTACATCATACTTTATGTTGATGATACCATATCCAAGAATTTGCATGCCGACAAATCTGACCATATTTTAAAAAAATCGAAGAGTAAGTGGTATGAAGAGTGTGGCTCGATCAGCTGCTCTGTCGAGAAGGAGCCGGATCCAATTGTTTTCCTTGCTTAATTATTATAGGGTCCTTTGTGCTAAATATATGGATCTCGATATAATTTTTCTTGTTTAGGTCCTTGATGTAAAATATGCTCCCACTGCCCTTTTAAAATTTTAACCTAAATGTAAGTCTCAACATCTAAACGAATTTAAGCTTAGTTGTCAATGAGTATGGAAATTCTTGGATTTCAAGCCGAGCGACCAAGGTCGTGGTCATATCTACATCATAGTTTATGCTGATGATCCCATATCCAAGAATTTGCATTCCGATAAATTTCGCCATATTTTGAAAACAATCAAAGAGGAAGTAGTATGAAGGGTTTGACTCGATCAGCTGCTCTCTCGAGAAGGAGCCAAACCCAGCTATTTTTCTTTGCTTAATTATTTTAGGGTCCTTTGTGCTAAATGTATAGATCTCAGTATAATTTTCTCTTTTTTAAGGTCCTTGATGTAAAATATACTCCCACCACCCGTGTAAAATTTTAACCTAAAAGTAAGTTGTGGTAAAATATTGTCAAGGTAAACAATTTTTCCACTAGGAGTTTCCCCTGTTAAAAAAATGAGAGAGAGAAGGGACTGAGAGGCGAGAGAATAGAGGAGGTAGTGTGAGAATAGTGAAGAGGAGAATTTGAAAGCGGTGCCATGTCAGAGAAAAGGTGATGGATTCCTGACATAAGCTATGGCGGTTAGAATGCTAGTACTAGTACAGTTCATGACCTTTACTATATATGCACACAAAACAAATTGTGTTTTCTCCCTCCTTCACTACCTCATAACCATCCACACACCCCGGCCAACTGATCTCTTCCTCATCCACAATGTAGCGCTGTGCACGTGCGTCGACGAGCTTCGTGTCGGTCGTTCCGTGTTTGTGTCTGGCATGTTCGTCAGCTGCGTTGGTGCGAACCATTTTGGGCCTTGTATGGAGTAATAGAGTAGCAATTCAAATTTCCCAGTTTCCAAATTTTCACTTTCTTTCCAAATATCCGGGGGAAGGATATTCAAAAGATCGCCATTTGCAGTACTAGTACTAGTACTCTAGTAGTACACTACTTAAAGTGGTAGACAAGGGATGCGTTGATACTACCGTACATCCCATCGTATTGGATTTGTACGTACACCATTATGATCTTTTTATTTTTATTTTTGCGGAGGACACCACTATGATCTGGCTAGCCTTCCTACTCCCAACTACTCTGCCTCCATTCATTCCATTTCACACCCTTGGAAGAGGAAGCACCAAGCACGCCCGCAACAAGATGTTTAGAAAGTGAGGAGCCCTCTTTTTTTGGCGAAGCAATAGTAGAACTCCCTCCTTCCCAAATAATTTAAGCCGATTTGACATGATTATGTAAAATTTGAAATACGAGTATGTGAAGATTTCTCTTAAATTTCTACAGCTATCTTTTGACGGTAGCCACCGGACAATCAATGTACCAAAACTACGAGATTTTTGAAAGATTCGATTTCTTGATAAGCATATGCATGTTGATAATCACGAGTCTTCACAACTTTTGAAAAAATAAATCTGTCGATGATCCTATATCCAAGAATTTGCATGCCGACAAAATATGGCCATATTTTGAAAATAGTCGAGAGAGGAAGTAGCATGAAGAGCATGGCTCGATCATCTTCTCTCTCGAGAATGAGCATAATTTTTTCCTTGCTTAATTATTTTAGGGTCCTCTGTGCTAAATGTATGGACCTCAATGTAATTTTCCTTCTTTTTAGGTCCTTAATGAAAAATATACTCCCACCGCCCATGTAAAATTCTAATCTAAAAGTAAGTGGTAAAATCTAAATAAATTTAAACAAGGTCATGGCCATATCTACATGGCACTTTGTGTTGATGATCCCATATCCAAGAATTTGCATGCCAACAAATGTGGCCATGTTTTGAAAACAACCGAGATATGAAGTAGCATGAAGAGCATGGCTCGATCGGCTGGTCTCTCTAGAATGATCCGAACCCGACTGTTTTCCTTGCTTAATTATTTTAGGGCCCTTTGTGTTAGATATATGGACCTTAATGTAATCCCCCCTTTTTAGGTCCTTAATTAAAATGTACTCCCACGGCCCGCGTAAAATTCTAACCTAAAATTAAGTCGTAAAATCTAAATGAATTTAAGCTTAGTTGTCGATGAGTATGAGCATTCTTGGATTTCAAGCCGAACGACCAAAGTCATGGCCATATCTACATGGCACTTTGTGTTGATGATACCATATCCAAGATTTTGCATGGCATCAAATCTGGCCATATCTTGAAAACAATCGAAGAGGAAGTATCATGAAGAGTATGGTTCGATGAGCTACTCTCTCGACAAGGAGCCGAACCCGACTGTTTCCTTGCTTAATTACTCTAGGGCCCTCTGTGCTAAGTGTATGGACCTCACAAGTTTGGCCCAGAAACCATTTCAGGGATTTTTAGAGATCTGTATGCATCATATTTTGAGGAGAGACCAACTCCCTGATGTGTTGGATAGTGAGATAGACCAGTACCTATAATATCTTAAATTTTACTATAGTGATGTTTTTCTAGGAAATTAATTTATCCCTCCTAGCTCACTGTGCACCATTTGAATTGTTAAAAACCAATCCTGCAAGCTAAAAATATGATTCCAGTTGGATTAGTTTGGTATTCCCATTATCTTTATAGTGATATAATTTTTACCCACTACGCCTCTACACAAAATATTATAGACATAATAAAAGGTGTTTAACTTCTGTTTACTAAATAAATTTTAATAAAAGTTTGAAATTAGCTTTTTGATTGATTCCAGTGGCTATGCCTTGGTATGCTCAGTAGCTACAAATGTGTTGCTTGGTTTACTGTTTGCTGCTCATATACAGTACTGGTAGCCTTGTTTTCCCTAGTTGATGTATGGTGTTTGTTGGTTGTTTATCTCTCTTGCGACGATAGACACGAACGAGGAAGATTACGAGGAAGGTGATTGGGAGGAGTTTGGAGAGGAGGATCAGGGACAACTTGCTGATCAAGGCAAGCCACCTTCTTGCTCATTAGCCTTGTCCTATTATTTCAACTCATGCATGTTTTATACTACTTTTCCAAAGTGCATTGTTTTGTTTTTATACTACTATATATATGGGAAGGTTTGGCTCCACCAAACCATTAATACCTAGTACCAATATGTACGATCCCTTGTATCACTTCCTACATGCTCCTAGTATAGTAAGTGGTGTTCGACACTACCACTAGTAGGAAAAGTCCTATCCGTGGCGCATCTAAAATGGGGTCAGTGGCGCACGTTACGCCACTGATAATTTTTATCCGTGGTGCACCTGGACGTGCGCTACGGATAAGCCACTTAACCGTGGCACACAAGGATACAGTGCACCACTGATATCGATTTTAAAATTTTAAAAAAGGCGGGATATCTCAAAATTATCCATGGAGCATGTGAATATGGTGCACCACTAATAAAATTTTCAAATTTATAAAAAAGTGGATCTAGATCTGCCACATCATTGTCTCATCGTCGCCACATCGTGCCGCGTCGCGTCATCGGGAAGGAGGTCCAGGACAACACGGCGGGAGGTGGCGCCTCCCGTGGACTACCGGAGAAGGCCGATGTCGTCAGAGGAGAGGAGAGGGGAAGGAGGAGAGGAGATGATTCAAAGAAGGAGGAGAAAGAGAGGAGGAGGAAGATAATGAGGAGGAGGAAGAGGAAGAATAGAGGAGGCGGAAGAGGAAGAATGGAGGAGGTGGAAGAGGAAGAATAGAGGAGGAGGAGAGGAGAAGGAGGAGAAGGAAGAAGTAGAGAGGAGGGGGAGGAAGAGGAATAAGAGAGGAGGAGTATGAAGAGGAAGAAGAGAGGAGGAGGGAAATGAGAGGGGAATGTGGAGGATAAGATAACGAGAAGGGGGTTGGTGGCCGGCCGGATTCAAATTTCAAATCCCGCCAAACTTATCCGTGGCGCACCCTATTTTGGTGCGCCACAGATAAGTTTCCTCAATATTTTTTCTACAGTTAAAAATCTTGTTTTTACCATTACTTTTTACTATTTTCGAATTTTGAGATTCTAAAAAATCGCTAAACGACCGTAGCGGATGTGAAGTTTCATTCTCGTCATTTTGGTATATTAAACGTTTTTTTCGATATCGTATGCAAAAATTATGACCATTTTACGATGCCATTTTTGCAAAAAATGTCGAAATTCATATTTCTTAATTTTTCTACAAACTAGACCACATAACCTACCTATATATGAAAGAATTCTATTTTTTGAAATATTTTTCATTTTCTATAATTATTTGCAAAACAAAAAGGCGATCTAAGGGGAGGGGGGGGGGGGTTGAAGGCAGATTTTTTGAAAATTATCTATGGCACACCCCTATTTGGTGCGCCACTGATATTCTAGGTCAGGTTAAGATGCCTGGATCCACCTACTCTCATTGGGCACCAGATGGTCGTGCTCCACTGATGTCGCTGTTATGCGTGGCGCACATGTATCCCGTGCGCCACGGATATGCCGTCCATGGACGGGGTCGGACACAAGCACTGGGGCCCACATATGCGTGGTGCATCATTTCGAGCGTGCGCCATGGATAAGTGCAGGTCAGTGGCGCTTTATTTCCCGTGTGCGCCACGGATAATTATCCGTGGGAACCCTTTAGAGGTGTGTCACTGATATGACCCCTGTGGATAAGCCTTTTCCTACTAGTGTTCCCGCCCTCCGTTTCAAAAACTTTGAGCCAAAATCTCCCATCGGGTAGTACCATTTTTCTATTATTAGTAGAATAGAAGATGGGCGCTAGCCAAATTTAAAATCTCAATCGAGCGGCAATATCACACATCGACCTTGAAGCATTTCGCGCTCCTCTATTCCAAAAACTTTGGACTGTAAAATCACGATTCTACCCTTTGTTCATACGATAAATGGGCATGCTAAAGTCGGTAGCTTGGGGGCACCAGCGTAATTTATTTCATGTTCACCTCTATGGTCCCTATTTGCGTAGTTTTTCCCGCTGGCCCTTTCAAAAATCCCAAGCTCCTCTGTCCCCTCCAAGACCACAGCGTGCACCGGCCGGTGGCAATTCCACGGCGGCCTGAGCCGCTTGAGCTACGGTCTCGTGCACCACCACGGAGCCGCTTCACCAACACCCACTCCACCGGATCTAGTTCACCTGGCTTTTGTGCCACGGAAGTAGAGCTGCGGTCTCATTCACCATCCTGATGGTGTCATCAAACCACCCAAGCTTTGCTTCCCCGCCACCGAATGCTACCCAACCGTACCGGACCCGCCTCACCTGTGTCCACCGGATGAGATCTAGTTCAAAGAGTTCCATGTCCACCACTCCAGACCAGCTGCACGGGCGTTGCCATTCGCTGCACCTGATCTGCCTCAGCGACACTCTCGTCCACCACGCTGGATCTGACTCAACGTCGCTCTCGTCCGCCGCGCTCAAGCCGACATTGATCGCCCAAGATCTACGTTCCTGACCTCCCAAGATCTTCTTCCCCGACTGCCCAAGATCTGCTTCCCGGACCGCCTAAGATCTGCTTCCCTGACCGCCCAAGATCTACTTAGTCGAAATCGCAGCACCCTCGGTGACCTGCACGTAACCCACACGACACCGATGATGTTTAGACGCCTTTCTTACCGAGGTAACCTAATCTCCAACTCCTCTTTGTTTTCTCATAAATATAGCAGGTTAAAGCCTATCGAAGTGAACTTCATCTTTGTAAGCGTGCTAGTACATACAAGTCATTGGGCATTGCCTGTTCTTTGTGTTACATACAAGATGACTGGACATGTTTGTTTGCATTCGCTACTCTACAAATTTCAATTAATGCACATGTTTGTTATTTTTTCATGCACATGTTCTTAGCTACTCCCTACAACAGTAATTTCCTGCTAGTTACAAAATGTGAAGTCAATGAAAAATATTAGTGTGGATTCCCTACTCCATAGTTACTGAATCTATCTGGTTCATCCTAAGCTAAGGTCCTGCTATTATTTCCTCCCCGGCATCGTTCTGCTATTCTGTAGTACCTATTTAAACTCATCTTACTAGTTCGATAATAATTTTGTTGTTGCTATCTGGATCTTTAAAAGATGCAAAAATGACTATTTGTTTTTTCTTTGCTTCGAGCTCAAAAGGGAACACTAAACATGTTAGTTTGCACAGCCTCTTCTACAGGTTCACAAGAGTGATGTCATTGTTTCCTTATCTGGTGTTGGTTCATCCTAAGCAACGATATAAGTATCCTCTACTATGTAGTTCATTCGTGGTTTTGTGTTCCAGCTCTGTAATTTCTAACATGATGCCATTATAATTTCTGTCTCGTTCATTCTTAGCTACTCATACGAAAGTAACTGCATTCCCATTGTGTAGCTCACCAAAAATTCGAGTCACCCAACGTCTCTTGCATTTCAGGATATACCACTGCTTCTATATATATTTGTTAAAATGACCTTGCTAGTTTATATTTGCTGAAATTCTAGAAAACACTCTATTCGATTGCTCAATTCATCTGTAGGCACACTTGTGTAAAGCTTGCTTGTCCTGTTCTACAAGTTCACAAGCAATGCCATTATATTTCATGTCTAATGGTTCGTCCTAAGCAGGGAAATAACTATCCTCTACTATATATATATCGTTCATTCGTAGTTTGCATTCTTGCTCTATAAGGTCTCTTATGGTGCCTTTATAATTTCTATTTGGTTCCTAGCTATCACACTAACTACATAACCATTGCGTAGATCAACGCGAATTTTGGGTCACCGAACGTCTCTTGCATTTCAGGATAAATGACTTCTTCCATATATATTTGTTAAAATGACCTGGCAAGTTTATATTTGCTGAAATTCTAAGAAAAACTTTGATTGATTGCTCATTTCATAGTATGCACACTTGTCTAATGCTAGACTGTCCTCTTCTATAGGTTCGTAAGAGACGCCATTATATTTCTAATCTAGTGCTAGTTCATCATAAGCAACAACATAACTATCCTCTACTGTATAGTTCATTCGTGGTTTGTGTTCCTGCTCTTCAAGTTCTAGCATGATGCCATTATAATTTCCTTCTCATTAATTCTTAGATATGAAATTAATTACATGCCCATTGTGTAGCTCACCACAAATTATGAGTCACCCAATGTCTCTTGCATTCCAGGATATACTACTGCTTCCATATATATTTGTTGAAATGACCTGGCTAGTTAGTGAAATTCTAAGAAACACTCCGTTCGATTGCTCAATTCATTTGTAGGCACACTTGTGTAATACTTGCTTGTCCTGTTCTACAGGTTCACAAGCAATGCCATTATATTTCATATCTAATGGTTCTTCCTAAGCAGCGACATAGCTATCCTCTACTATATATATTGTTCATTTGTAGTTTGCATTCTTGCTCTACAAGTTCTCTTACGATTCCTTTATAATTTCTATGAGGTTCCTAGCTATGACAATAACTGCATGCCCATTGTTTAGCTCACCGCAAATTCTGGATCGCCCAGCATCTCTTGCATTCTAGGATAAACGACTACTTCCATATATTTTTGTTGAAATGACCTGGCTAGTTTATATTTGCTAAAATCCTAAGAAATACTTTGTTTGATTGCTCATTTCACTGTATGCACAATTGTCTAATGCTTGCTTGTCCTCTTCTATAGGTTTGCCAGAGAAGTCATTATATTTTTAATCTGGTGCTAGTTCATCCTTAAGCAACAATATAACTATCCTCTACTGTGTAGTTCATTCATGGTTTGTGTTTCTACTCTGCAAGTTCTGGTATGATGCCATTATAATTTCTATCTGGTTCATTCTTAGGTACGACAGTAACTGCATGCCATTGTGTAGATCACCACAAATTCTTAGTCAACCAACGTCTCTTGCTTTCCATGATATACAACTTCTTCTATATATATTTGTTGAAATAACCTGTATAGTTTATATTTTCTAAAATTAAAAGAAACACTTTATTTGACTGCTCATTTCATTGTAGGCAGACTTGTCTAATGCTTGCCTGTCCTATTCTACAGGTTCACAAGCGACGATGTTATATTTCGTATCTTGTTCTGGTTCGTCCTAAGCAACGACCTAACTATCCTCTACTGTATAGTTAATTTGTGGTTTGCATTCCTGCTCTACAAGTTCTCGCATGATGCCGTTATAATTTCTGTCTTGTTCATTCTTATCTATGACGGTAACTGCATGCTATTGTCTGGTTTATTCTTGTATATATATTTGTTGAAATGACCTGACTAGTTTATATTTATTAAAATTCTAAGCCACACACATTGTTATATTTCTTGTTTCATGGTAAGCACATCTGTTTAATGCTTGTTTGTTCTGTTTGTTTGATGTGGTGGTCAATATATTTGAACCATTGACAAGTAGTAAACTCAAGTTCATAGCTCATGTCGTATCAGTTAAATGAGTAGTTTGCCTTGTTTGATGTATTAACTTGCTATTACTTAGTTTTAGACTACAATTATTGCTATCGCCACCAAAGAGGGGGCTGCAAGATCATGTCTCAAGTTTGTTTTCCAATGTAGATGTCATACTCAAAAGGGAGATGCTGGTGATGGAGAAAGCAAATTGAGGACTGTTATCAACCTGATTGTCAATTGAAATGCCGATTTTTCTTTCGCTTGAGTTGATAATATATAATAATTTTAAGTAGTTTGCATTTGATGTAATATATAGAATAATTGCATAGGTCGTGTAGGAATTTAGATGATGTCGTCCATAAATAGCGGTAGGCGGTACCGTACCTGCGTTAGCCAGGTCGATTAGGGTATAGTATCGTGCTCTGTATTTTTCCATGTTGTATTAGGCCGACGATTAAAAGTAAAAATGCTCACAAGTTGTACACCTTTTAGGGTATCCAAATGGACTCCAGAAATGCAGAAACAGTAAAAGACCATAAAAGTAACAGGGCGGACCCACATGCGAGATTAGTAATAGTAACAGTCCGTAAAAGAGACATGCTATAACAGTGGCCGACCTAAACAGTAACATACCAAAACAGTAACATGCTGAAACAGTAACATGCCAGAATAGAAACATGCCAAAACAGTAACAAGCCGAAACAATAACATGCCAAAATAGTAACTCTCGAAATAGTAATAGGCTAAAACCGTAACATACCGTAACAGTAACTCTCGAAATAGTAAGGGACCATAAAAGTAAAGGGCCATAACCTTAAATGGCCAAAACAATAACATGCCAGAATAGTAGCAGGCCTGGCCAAAAAAAGGCCAGAATCGTAGCAGGTCAGAATAGTAACACGCTGAGTTTGCACCATGCCAGAACAGTAACAGGCCGAGGAACTTACCAGGTTAGAACAGTAACGGGCCAGAACATGGGCCGGTCATTTATGGGCCTGAACAGTAATGGGCCCAAAGTATATGTACCCAGTTTGAACAGTACGTAGCTATACAGTAACAGGCCAAAAAGGTTACATGCCAAAGCTGTCTAGACAGACGGGCCAATTTCGAGCAGTGCAGGGCGGGACACTAACAGACCCAAAAATATATGGGCCATGCAAACGGGCAAATTTTAAACAGTGTATGTGGAAACAGTAACGGTCCAGAATGTTTACGGCCGCCTGCGACAACACCAGTGGGCCCATTTGTAACAGTGCAAGACGAAACAGTAACGAGCCATGATTCTATTGGGCTCTCTTAATGG
Organism: Avena insularis; assembly: GCA_023614405.1. Lineage (NCBI taxonomy): Eukaryota > Viridiplantae > Streptophyta > Magnoliopsida > Poales > Poaceae > Avena > Avena insularis. The sequence continues at coordinate 53,882,539 of CM042693.1, read as the reverse complement.
GCCGGCCCACTTAATAATAATCAGGCCTTGGCTCGGTCTGACTTCTACCACTGTTTTATTGACAATTAATGGTGTTAACTGGCCGTTAACGGCGTTTTCCATGTGGCAGTTTGCATGACGTCAGCAGTCAACACGGCTGGCGAATAGATCTATGACGGAACAACTTTTCGTGGCCAAAGGGTGCGATCTGCCACGGTTGAAAAAACCGTGTTAGAATCATTTGTCATGGGGCATCTACCACGATGGTCATCCGTCATAGAAGGCTTTTCAACTACGAAAAATGGACCTTCAACCACGAAAATTGTCTGTTGTAAAAGGACATTTTTGTTGTAGTGGGGGGAAGCTGAAGATGAAGAGGCACCAGATGAGCTCATTGGTGATCTTTACTAGTCCATTGTTGATGCACAGAGAGAATGCGAAAATGAGAATGAGAAGTTGAAGGGCATGTTAGAGGGTCATAAAAAATTGTTGTACCCAAATTGCAAAGATGGCAACACAAAGCTCGGTACCACATTGGAATTGCTGCAATGGAAGGCAAAGAATGGTACAAGGGATTTGAAAAGTTACTACAAATAATGAAGAAGAAGCTTCCAAAGGATAATGAATTGCATGCCAGTACATACGAGGAAAATAAGGTTTTCTGCCCTCTAGGATTAGAGGTGCAAAAGATACATGCATGCATTAATGACCGCATCCTCTATCGCGGTGAGGTGTACGAGATTAAGAACGAATGCCTAGTGTATGGTGCATTGTGGTATAAGATCAGACGAGATGACACTAGTGATGTTGAGGGCGAGCGCCCTAGGAAGAGGGTTCCTTCTAAGGTTATGTGGTATGCTCCTATAATACCACGATTGAAACGTTTGTTCAAAAACAAAGAGCATGCCAAGTTGTTTTGATGGCACAAAAAGACCGTAAGAAAGACTTGATGTTAAGACACCTCGCTGATGGGTCAAAGTGGATAAAAATCGAGAGAGAGTACCCAGACTTTGCAGATGATGCAAGGAACTTAAGGTTTGGTCTAAGTACAGATGTCATGAATCCTTTTGAGGAGCAGAGCCATAGTAATAGCACCTGGCTTATAAATCTATGTATCTATAACCTTTTCCTTGGTTGTGCATAAAGTGGAAGTTCATTATGATGCCAGTGATCATCCAAGGCCCAAAGCAACCTGGAAATGACATTGATGTGTACCTAAGGCCATTAGTTGAAGAACTTTTACAGTTGTGGCACGAAAACGGCATACGTGTGTGGTATGAGCACACGCAAGATGGATATGACCTACGAGTGTTGCTTTTCGTAACAATAAATAATTGTCTTGCTCTTAGTAACCTTTAGATGAGACTGAAAGTGTATATTTGGATAAATGTAAGAAGGTCGTGTACCTAGGGCATCATCAATTTCTCCTGACCAGGCATCCCATAAGAAACAAAAGGCAAGCATTTAAAAGGTGAGGCAGATCACTGAAAGAACCTTGTCCATCGTACTAGTGATGATATATTTGGTATGGTCAAGGATCTAGAAATAATCTTTGGAAAGGGTCCTGGCGGTCAATCTGTTTCGAATGACGCTACCGGACACACATGCCCATGTGGAAGAACAAATCTATATTTTGGAAGCTACCCTATTGGAAAGTCCTAGAGGTCCGCTCTTCATTCGACATGATGTATATGACGAAGAATCTTTCTGTGAACCTGCTAGGATTCCTGGGAGTATATGTGAAGACAAAAGATACACTAAAAGGAAGGCAGGACCAAGAATGTATGAAAGAACCACACAACATACATCAAGAGAACGAGACGGATAAAGGACGTCATCCTGCGAGCTACGCTCTTACCAAAGCAGAGACAAAAATCTTTTTTGAATGCATAAGAAGTATCAAGGTCCCGTCTGGCTTCTCATCGAATATAAAGGGAATAATAAATATGGCAGATAAAAATTCCAGAACCTAAATTATCATGTCTGCCACGTGATTATGACGCAATATCTTCCGATTGCATTGAGGGGGCTTCTGTAGGGGTTCGTAGCATGGAAAACAAAAATTTTCTATCGCATACAAACAAACAAGCCAAGATCTATCTACTAGATTGTAGCAACGAGTCGATGGAATAACTCACCCTCGAAGATTCCAAAGTGTTTAACGAGAGCAGATTCTCGTGGGTGATGTAGTCGTACTCTTTCCGATCTCAAGATCGCGTGACGATCCTTCGGCGCCGTTCCGCAGCGCTCCCTTGATCGGTCACACGTTCGATTGACGTAAGACCTTCCTCTCCCTTGTTCCAGCAGCGGAGGTTGTAGCACTCTCCTCGCGATTCCTACAACGGCGTGGCAATGGTAGTAGAGGGAATCATGAGGCTTCGCCTTAAGCCATGCAGTATGGTGGAGCTTATGAGAGAGGCTATTAGTGGTCTAGTAATTAGACACACCAATTAGAAGGCTCTAAACCAATTAGAAGGCTCTAAGCAAAATAGCTCTAAACCGGGGTCTAGATCTAGGGTTTAGTTTAGAGGATAGGAACTTGTGTGTGTAAGGAGGGGAGCCCTGCCCCTCCTTATATAGGTGGGAGGGCTGGCCGGCCAAGGGGAGGAATTCCCCTCCAACTCGGCCTCCACCAATCCTCCTCTTTTCCCACTTCCAAAAATTGCCGTTTGACTTTCAAACTAGCCGTTTGACTTTTCAATTTAGGATTTAAATAAACCCTTTATTTTGGACAGCGAGAACACTTAGTACATGATGCAATCATTCCAATATGTAATGACACATTCATGTACCCTTCCCTTCCGAGTGGGACATTCCGGGACCTTCTAGAATGTTCCCGATGAAAACACCGGAATCATTCCGCTACTCCGAAACGGGACTTTCCTTATATGAATCTTATTCTCCGGACCATTCCGGATCACCTCGTGATATCCCGGATCCCATCCGAGACTCCGAACAACATTCGGTCTCTTTCTCATAATATCATAACTACTCAAACAACGTCGAATCCTTAAGTGTGTCTCCCTACGGTTCGTGAATTATGCGGACATGATCGAGACACTTCTCCGAACAATAACCAATAGAGGAATCTGGAAATTCATATGGCTCCCACATATTTCTACGATTACTTTGCGATCGAATGAACCACTTACATACGATACCAATTTCCCTTTGTCTCACGATATGTTACTTATCCGAGGTTATGATCGTCGGTATCTCTGCATACCTAGTTCTTCCTCGTTACTGATAAGTACTCTTTTCTCGTTCCCGTGATATGTGATCCCTTGTGACCAAGTCACATGCTTGCAAGCTAATTGGATGACATTTCACCGAGAGGGCCCAGAGAATATCTATCCGTCATGTGGATGGACAAATCCACTCTTGATCCATGTGTTTCAACCAATACTTTCCGAACACTCAACGCCACCTTTATAGCCACCCTGTTACGGTGTGGTGTTTGATGACATCAAAGCATCCATCCAGTAAAGGTGATATGCATGATCTCATGGTCAAAGGAATTAGGTTACTATGTATCAGAAAGCATATAGCAATTGAACTATTGAAATGACTTGATCTTTATGCTACGCTTGTCTATAGGAGTATGTCCACCATATCATTCTCCTAACGATATGATCTTGTTGTTGATAACATCTCAATGTTCATGATAGGGAAACCACAATCATCAATCAACCAACAAGCTAGTGAAGTATAGAGGCTATACTAGGGACTTCAAATTTAGTTTACAAATCACACAAGTATTAATGTTTCCTTGTTAATACTATTATAGCATGAATGTAAACATTTATCATAAACACAAAGATATATAATAATAACTACATTTATTATTGCCTCTAGGGCATATCTCCAACAGTCTCCCACTTGCACTAGAGTCATCTAATCTAGATTACATGGTAATATACCGAACACCCATGGCAGTTTGGTGTTGGTCATGCTTTGCCCTCGGGAGAGGTTTAGTCAACGGATCCGCCACATTCAGATCTGTGTACTTTGCAAATCTTTATATCCCCATCCTGGATATGTTCTCGAATAGCGTGGAAACGCAGCTTGATATGCTTCAGCTTCTTGTGTGACCTTGGTTCTTGCGCATTGGCTATGGCGCCCATGTTATCACAGTAGATAGACATTGGGTCCAGCGCACTAGGAACCACACCCAGCTCTGTAATGAACTCTTTCATCCATATCGCTTCTTGTGAAGCCTCCGAAGCATCCATGTATTCCGATTCAGTTGAAGATCTCGCCACAACGCTTTGCTTTGCACTCCTCCAGCTAACTGCTGCACCATTCAAAATAAATACGTATCCAGATTGTGATTTAGAATCATCCGGATCGGTGTTCCAACTAGCATCGGTGTAACCATTAACAACGAGCTGTTCATCACCTCCATAAGAAAGAACCATATCCTTAGTTCTTCTCAAGTACTTAAGGATGTTTTTGACCGCTGTCCAATGATCCACTCCTGGATCACTTTGATATCTGCTAGTTAGACTAACAGCATATGCGATGTCGGGTCTAGTACATAGCATGGCATACATTAGAGATCCTATGGCTGAGGCATAGGGAGTCTTACTCATCTTTTCTCTATCTTCTGCCGATGTCGGACTTTGAGTTTTACTCAAGGTCGTATTGGGCAACATGGGCAAGAACCCTTTCTTGCTATCTTCCATTCCAAACCTCTTTAGAACTTTGTCCAAATATGTACTTTGTGACAATGATATTTGGCGTTTCGATCTATCTCTATAAATCTTTATGCCTAATATGTAAGCTGCTTCGCCAAGATCCTTCATTGAAAAACTATTATTCAAATACTCTTTGACACTATTAAGAAGGTCTACATCATTCCCAATCAACAATATGTCATCCACATACAGTATTAAGAATGCTACAGAGCTCCCACTCACTTTCTTGTAAATACAAGCTTCTCCATAAGTTTGTATAAAACCAAAACTTTTGATTACCTTATCAAAACGTTGATTCCAACTTCGGGATGCTTGCTTCAACCCATAGATGGACCGTTGAAGTTTGCATACCTTGTTAGCATCTTTAGGATCGACAAAACCTTTGGGTTGCATCATATACAACTCTTCATCAATGTCTCCATTGAGGAATGCTGTTTTGACATCCATCTGCCATATCTCATAATCATAATATGCAGCGATTGCTAACATAATCCTCACAGACTTTAAGCTACGGTGAGAAAGTCTCATCGTAGTCAACTCCTTGAATTTGTCGAAACCCTTTTGCGACAAGTCGAGCTTTATAGACAGTAACATTACCATCAGCATCTGTTTTCTTCTTGAAAATCCATTTGTTCTCGACAGCCTTCCGGCCATCCGGTAAGTCCACCAAAGTCCATACTTGGTTTTCGTACATGGATCCAATCTCGGTTCATGGCTTCTTGCCATTTATTGGAATCTGGGCTCATCATCGCTTCCTCATATGTCTCGGGGTCATCGGTGTTGTCCACCAACATGACATTCATAACGGAATCATACCAATGGAGTGGTACGATTTCTCGTTGACCTCCGAGGCTCTATAGCAACTTCAACCAAGTTTCATGATCACCATCATTAGCTTCCTCTCTTATTGGTGCAGGCACCACGGGAACTTCTTCGGTCTGCGCTACTTAATTCGAGAGAAGGTTCGACAACCTCGTCGAGTTCTACTTTCCTTCAGTCACTTCTTTCGAGAGAAATTCCTTCTCTAGAAAGGATCCATTCTTAACCGAAGATTTTGCCTTGGATCTATGATAGAAGGTATACCCAATAGTTTCCTTGTATCCTATGAAGACGCATTTTTCCGCTTTGGGTTCAAGCTTGTCATTGTAACTTCTTTACATAGGCCGCATCCCCAAACTTTAAGGAGCGACAATTTAGGTTTCTTCCCAAACCATAATTCATACGGTGTCGTTTCAACGGATTTAGACGGTGCCCTATTTAAAGTGAATGCGGCTGTTTCTAATGCATAACCCCAAAATGATAGCGGTAACTGTAAGTGACATCATAGAACGAACCATATCTAAGAGAGTTCGATTCTGACGTTTAGACACACCATTCTGTTGTGGTGTTCCGGTGTCAATCATGAAAAAGTATTCCACATTTCTTCAAATGCTCGCCAAACTCAGAATCTTAGATATTCACCTCCACGATCAGAACGTAGAAATTTAATCTTCTTGTTACGTTGATTCTCTACCTCACTTTGAAACTCCTTAAACTTCTCGAAAGTTTGGACTTATGTTTCATGAAATAGATATACCCATATCTACTCAAGTCATCCGTGAAGGTAAGAACATAACGATAACCATCTGCGATGCTACACTCATTGGACCACACACATCGGTATGTATGATTTCCAATAAGTTCAGCTCGCTCCATTATACCAGAAAATGGAGTCTTAGTCATTTTACCCATCGGACATGCTTCGCATCTTTCAAGTGATTCAAAATCAAGTGATTCAAGAAGTCCATCGAATGGAGTTTCTTCATACGCTTCACTCCAATGTGACCAAGACGACGAGTGCCACATATAGGTCGAGTTATCGCTGATTTCAATCGCTTAGCTTCAATGTTATTAATATGTGTATTTCTACTATCGAGATTCAACAAGAATAGACCATCTATCAAAGGTGCATGTGCGTAAAACATATTACTCATATAAATCGAACAACCATTATTCTCGGTTTAAACAAGTAACCGTCTGCAATAAACAAGATCCGATATAATGTTCATGCTTAACGCAGCACCAAATAACAATTATTTAAGTATAAAACTAATCGATGGTAGATGAAGAGGTAGCGTGCCGACCGCGATCACATCAACCTTTGATCCGTTTCCTACGCGCATCGTCACCTCGTTCTTCACTAGCTTCCGTTTATTACGCTCTGTTTGAGTTACAAATATGAGCAACCGAACCAAGATCAAATACCCAGGCACTACTACGAATACTAGTGAGATACACATCAATAACATGTATATCAGATATACCTTTCTTCTTGATGTTGCCGTTCTTCAAATCCAAGTACTTTGGGCAATTCCGCTTCGATGACCTTCTCCCTTGTAGTAAAGCACTTTCGATTTCAGGCTTAGGTCCAGCCTTGGTCTTCTTCGTCGGCGTGGTAACTTTCTTACCACCCTTCTTGAAGTGTCCCTTTGCTTAGACTTGCCTTTCTTGAATTTGGTGGTCTTATTGACCATCAACACTTGGTGCTCTTTCTTGATCTCCACTTCGCAGATTTTAACATAGCAAATAGTTACGGCAACTCTTTGTTCATGTTACGCATGTTGTAGTTCATCACAAAGTTCTTGTAACTTGGTGGTAGTGATTGGAGGATGCGGTAAACCCCAAAGTATTAGGAATCACTATACCCAAACTTTGAAGTTTATTTGCGTGCCAGGACATCTTAAGCACATGCTCACTTGGAGCTACCCTCTTCCATCTTGCGGTTAAAGAACTTTTGAAGCTTCATAACTTTCAATTGCCGCATGAGTCTCAAAATTAATTTGAGATCCTCGACAATATCATATGGATCGACTCTTCAAACCTTTTCTGAAGCTCTGATTCTAAACCATACAAGATAGCACATTTGAACTATGGAGTCGATTCTTAGGCGAGGTAAACATTCTTTACTTCATCGGCAGCATCAGTTGCAGTGGGTCACCTAGCGGTGCATCCAGACATAGGTCAAATTACCAGCTGTGAGGACAATCCTCAAATTCGGAACCAATCCATGGTTGCTTCCATTATTTTTCAACTTTTCTTTCTCTAGGAACACATTAAAATTGATGGTAGGCTGCCATTGATCTACAACATATTTGCAATAGTTTAGACTAAGTTTATGACAAATTGAGTTCAAATTAATTAATGAAATTAAACTAGGTGAACTCCCTCAAAACAACATCCCTCACATTGTTTTAGTGATCACACGAACCAAATCCACTACATCAACACCGATCATCACGAGAGTTGATATAGTTTTAATGGCGAACAATCATCATGTTCATCATATCTACTATATGATTCATGCTTTACCTTCGCCATCCGTGTTCCCGAGGCCATGTCCGTACATGCTAGGCTCGTCAAGATCAAACCTTAGCTACCGCATAAGCAAATCTGGCTTGCTTACGTTGTATTCACCAGGAATCAAAGACACCCGATCATCACGTGGTGCTTGAAACAAGCTTTGGCAGTGCATACTAAGGGTGAACACTTTAGAACTTGAAATTTATGTGCATGAGGATCATCTTATAATGCTACCGCTGTCTACTAAGCAATACAAGATGCATAAAGGATTAACATCACATGCAATTCATAATATGTGATATGATATGGCCTTTCTTCTTTGTGCTTCCGATCTCCATCTTCAAGCACGAACATGATCTCCATCATCACCGGCATAGCATCAAGGTCAATGACGCTTCTTCATGGTTGTAGCCCACCAGCTTCAACTATTACAACTATTTTGAATAGAACCACTTGGTCTTAACAGAAATTAAAGACAACCATATGGCTCCACGCGGTTGCCAACTTACAATAAGGATCATTGCATACATCAAATATAATCACAATCATGGCCATATCACATCATTTGCACACCGCAAAACAAAGTTAGACGCCTCTACTTTCTTTGCATATTTTACGTGGTTTGGGGCTTTCCATAGGTGTCGTTCTAACCTACGAACAAGAACCACAACATTGATACTAGCATTGTTGATTACCCGTTGTAAATTGGATCTTTACTATGCTAGGAGAAACAGGCACCATAAAGCCACTTATGCAAAACGAGTTGCATGTCAAGCGTGGAGCAAGTCTCATGAACGATGTCATGTAAGGTTAGCCGGCGCTTCATCCCAACATACCGCAAGATGCAAAGTACACAAAAGCAATCTACAATAAAAGCATCAACGCATACAATGACCATTGTGTTCTACTCGTCTGCAGATCTACATATAGACACGGCTCGATACCCTTTGTAGGGGTTCGTAGCATGGAAAACAAATTTTTTCTATCGCATACAAACAAACAAGCCAAGATCTATCTACTAGATTGTAGCGAGTCGATGGAATAACTCACCTCGAAGATTCCAAAGTGTTTAACGAGAGCAGATTCTCGTGGGTGATGTAGTCGTACTCTTTCCGATCTCAAGATCGCGAGAAGCGATCCTTCCGCAGCGTTCATAGCGCTCCCTTGATCGGTCACACGTTCGGTACTCGACGAAGACCTTCCTCTCCCTTGTTCCAGCAGGCAGCGGAGGTTGTAGCACTCTCCTCGCGATTCCGGCATCACAACGGCGTGGTACCGGAAGTAGAGGGGAAATCCCGCAGGGCTTCGCCTTAAGCCGGTGCGAGTATGGTGGAGCTTATGAGAGGCTATTAGTGGTCTAGTAATTAGACACACCAATTAGAAGGCTCTAAACCAATTAGAAGGCTCTAAACCAAAATAGCTCTAAACCGGGTCTAGATCTAGGGTTTAGTTTAGAGGATAGGAAACTTGTGTGTGTAGGAGGAGGCCTGCCTCCTTATATAGGTGGGAGGGCTGGCCGGCCAAGGGAGGAGTTCCTCCCCAACTCGGCCTTGGGAGGTGCGCCAAGGGGAATTCCCTCCTCCAACTCGGCCTCCACCAATCCTCCTCTTTCCCACTTCCAAAATTGCGTTTGACTTTCAAACTAGACGTTTGACTTTTAAATTTATGATTTAAATAAACCCTTTATTTTGGACAGAGAACACTTAGTACATGATGCAATCATTCCAATATGTAATGACACATTCATGTACCCTTCCCTTCCGGTCTTGGGACATTCGGGACCTTCTAGAATGTTCGATGAAAACACGGAATCATTCCGCTACTCAAAGCGGGACTTTCCTTATATGAATCTTATTCTCCGGACCATTCCGGATCACCTCGTGATATCCGGATCCCATCCGAGACTCGAACAACATTCGGTCTCTTTCTCATAATATCATAACTACTCAAACAACGTCGAATCCTTAAGTGTGTCTCCCTACGGTTCGTGAATTATGCGGACATGATCGAGACACTTCTCGAACAATAACCAATAGAGGAATCTGGAAATTCATATGGCTCCCACATATTTCTCGATTACTTTGCGATCGAATGAACCACTTACATACGATACCAATTTCCCTTTGTCTCACGATATGTTACTTATCCGAGGTTATGATCGTCGGTATCTCTGCATACCTAGTTCTTCCTCGTTTACTGATAAGTACTCTTTTCTCGTTCCCGTGATATGTGATCCCTTGTGACCAAGTCACATGCTTGCAAGCTAATTGGATGACATTTCACCGAGAGGGCCCAGAGAATATCTATCCGTCATGTGGATGGACAAATCCCACTCTTGATCCATGTGTTTCAACCAATACTTTCCGAACACTCAACGCCACCTTTATAGCCACCCTGTTACGGTGTGGTGTTTGATGACATCAAAGCATCCATCCAGTAAAGGTGATATGCATGATCTCATGGTCGAAGGAATTAGGTTACTATGTATCAGAAAGCATATAGCAATTGAACTATTGAAATGACTTGATCTTTATGCTACGCTTGTCTATAGGAGTATGTCCACCATATCATTCTCCTAACGATATGATCTTGTTGTTGATAACATCTCAATGTTCATGATAGGGAAACCACAATCATCAATCAACCAACAAGCTAGTGAAGTATAGAGGCTATACTAGGGACTTCAAATTTAGTTTACAAATCACACAAGTATTAATGTTTCCTTGTTAATACTATTATAGCATGAATGTAAACATTTATCATAAACACAAAGATATATAATAATAACTACATTTATTATTGCCTCTAGGGCATATCTCCAACAGCTTCTGCCAGAAAATGTTTGAGTACCCATTGTGAAGCTATGTGCATTCCTCAATGCAATTTCTCAGAAGGTAATCAATATAGAAATTCTACCAAGTTTACAAAATTATGTTGTCCAATGTCTTGTTAATTTTGAGTTGGTATTCCCACCATCCTTCTTCAATATTATGATGCATCTCTTGGTTTACCTAGTCAAAGATATTTCCATTCTTGTTCCTATAGTTCTACATAATATGTTCCCCTTTGAGAGGTTCGTGGGAGTCTTAAAGAAATATATTCATAACCGTGCTAGGCCAGAAGGAAGCATCTCCAAGGGATATGGAATAGAGGAGGTCATTGATTTATGTGTTGACTTTATTCCTAAGCTTAAGCCGATTGGTGTTCCTAAATCGCGTCGTGAGGAGAGACTTAGTGGAAAAGACACACTAGGAAGGAAATCAATAATTAGTACAGACGGGCATTCTTACACTCGAGCACAATACACGGTTCTACAAAACACCACCTTGGTGGCTCCATATATCAAGGAACACAAGAATATTGTACGCTTCAAAAACCTGGGGCAGACTAACTCCTGGATTAAATTTGAACACATGGCGACTTTTAGCGGTTAGTTACAGACACATCTCATGAATAACACACCTGTTGGAGATTAGCTGTACTTTTTGGCCAGGTCACCATCTTCGACTATATTGACTTTCCAAGGGTATGAGATAAATGAGAATATATTTTACATAATTGCCCAAGATAAAAAGAGAATCAACCAAAATAGTGGTGTCCGTTTTGATGCAACAGACGACAATGGGAAAAAGAACACATATTAGGGTTACATAGAGGAGATATGGGAACTTGACTATGGACCTTATTTTAAGGTCCCTTTGTTTTGATGCAAATGGATCAACCTAACAGGAGGCGGGGTAAAGGTAGACAAGATGTACGGAATGACAACGGTGGATCTCAACAATCTTGCGTACAGAGACGAACCATTTGTCCTAGCCAATCATGTGAATTAGGTTTTCTATGTGAAGAACATGTCTACCAAACCGAAAGAAGAAAATAAATAAGGAAATGAATACATCATACGATGAGCCAAACCCCCACATAGTTCTTTCGGGGAATAGAAACATTGTGGGAGTGGAAGACAAGACAACCATGTCATAAGATTATAATAACTTTTATGAAATTCTGCCCTTTATAGTGAATACTGACCCAAGTATCATGTTAAATGATGAAGATGCTCCATGCTTATGACCGATGCGATCATAAGCAAGGGACATACGCGAAGAAGGGTCATGGCCTCCAAGGCATTTTAGGAAACAAGTGATTATATGTATTAAATGAGCCTCTCTAAACTTTTATTGGATATCTGAAGAAACATAATAGCTCATTTTGAGAAGGAATTTTTGAGATGCAATCAATATACCAAGTTCCATATTTTTCCTTACAACTATGTCACATATTATGACACCAAGCGAAGGTTTTACATTGTTCGGAACGTTTTTGAATTTCTTATGACTGTTTTAAACTATGGTCAAAATGGCAGGCATGAAGATTCTAACCTAGGGGATGAGCCTTAGTAAACTTGCATTGGATCTCTAAAGAAACATCATATTGTGAGTCTAAAAATGATTTTTTTTCCAAAAAATCATGAGCATTAGATCATGTACCTGTAGTTCAAATCGGCCCCACTTCCTACTAATTTGGCAAACATTTGTCTTTTTCATAAGGGGTGTACGGAAAGGTTTGAGATACCCTGGCTGGGACATTGTTCATGTAAGGTGGTCTAGTATTTTTGAAAAATGGGGTGATAGAATTTTGAATTATGCCTTTGGTGGTTGCTTCACAAAATGCCCCATTTTTGGCACTCGTAAAATGTAAAATGGCTTTTTCATGCGACAAAAAGGAAAGCTTCCTCCTGCAACATTGTTCGCCATCTCAAGATCCACATGCATGCACAATATGGGAACACTATCACAAACTATGCCACAGTTCTGGCCATAACATTGGTCATTTGGCCCAAAAGCCATGAAGCTTCGAACATGATAGCTCATTTTGAGAATTATTTTTGATATGCAATCAATATACCAAGTTTCATATTTTTCCCTGCAACTATGTCTCATAATATGACACCACACAAAGGTTTTACGTTGTTTGGACCGTTTTTGAATTTCTTATGCCTGTTTCAAACTATGGTTAAAACGGCGGGCATAAAGATTCTTACCTAGGGGATGAGCCTCGGTAAACTTGCATTGGATCTTTGAAGAATCATAATATTGTGAGTCTAAAAATGTTTTTTTTTCAAAAAATCATGAGCATTAGATCATATACCTATAGTTTAAACCGGACACAGTTCCTACCGATTTGGCAAACATTTGTCTTTTTCACCAGGGGTGGACGGAAAGCTTTGAGATACCCCGGCTTGGACATTATTCATGTAAGGTGGTCTAGTATTTTTGAAAAAAGGGGTGGTAGCATTTTGAATTATGTCTTTGGTGGTTACATCACAAAACACCCCATTTTTGTCACTCGTAAAATAGAAAATGGCTTTGCCATGTGACGAAAAGGAACACTTCCTACTGCAACATTGTTCGTCATCCCAAAATGCACATGCGTATACAATATGGGCACACTATCACAAACTATGCCATGGTTCTGGCCATACCATTGGTCATATGGCCCGAAATCCATGGAACCTCGAATATGATAGCTTATTTTGAGAAGGAATTTTTGAGATGCAATCAATATACCAAGTTTCGTATTTTTCCTTGCAACTATGTCACATAATATGACACCATGTGAAGGTTTTACATTGATTGGACTATTTTTTGAATTTCTTATGCCCGTTTCAAACTATGGTCAAAACGACAGGCATGAATATTCTTACCTAGGGGATGAGCCTTTGTAAACTTGCATTGGATCTCTAAAGAAACATCATATTGTGAGTCTGAAAATGAATTTTTCAAAAAGCATGAGAACTAGATCATGTACATGTAATTCAAATCGGACCCACTTCATACCGATTTGGAATGAGCCAATTTTTCGAAATGAGCCATTTTTTAGCACACATGTCTATCTCAACATGGCAATAAATGTATTGGAGGCCAGACATTATTATTATTTTTTAAAAAATGATTTACCATTTAAAAAACATTTTATGGAATTAAGGAATAGTAGAAATATTAAATTATTGAATTCTCATAAAGAATAAATTATATTTTTATTAGATAGATATTTCTTTTATAAACATTTTGATATGCTATATGTGTTTTTATGATTTGTAATTATTTCACTATGTATTTTGCAAGGTTTATCATAGTGTCAACATGGAAATAAGGCGGGAACCACATATTACACCAAAAATTTCAAAAAACTATTCCAAAATCCCCTTCAGTCCCGGTTGGTGGTTCCAACCGGGACTAAAGGGGGCTCTGTGCGCGCCCTCTCTTCCACTGACAAAAACTAGACCAGTCCTGGTTGGTGGCTCTAATCGGGACCGAAGGTAGGGTTGGTGGCTCCAACCGGGACTAAAGCCTCTACCTTTAGTCTCGATTGGAGCCACCAATTGGGACTAAGACCCTTTCGTCTCGGTTGTTGGATCCAACCAGGACTAATGACCCTTGTCCTTATAACTTGCGTATGCTCCTCTCCCCCAATTCCATCTCCATTTCCGCTAAGTCACGAGCCATGCAGGAGGTTCCGCCAACCCAGAGCGTGACGCCGGCAGGCTGCCCAATTGCAATGTCCTCTCTTCGTCGTCCGCGATGACCATCATCGCCGTCGCCGTTCACACGCGTGCCCCAGCTGCCACCACCACCAATTAGAGTTTAATTAGGGAATAAATTGTTGAATTAGGGTTAGGGAATTTGGGGTTTAATATATTTGGAATTTTACATGATTTGATTATACATGTTAATAAATAAATAGGAAAAGAGGAGTTTAATAAATATGGAACTTTAATATATTTGGAATTTGATTATACATGTTCAACATGATTTGAGTATACATGTTCATTAATAAATAGGAAAAGAGGAGTTTAACAAATTTGGAATTTTAATATATTTGGAATTTGATTATACATGTTCATTATACATGATTTGACTATACATCTTATTTTTTACAAATGCAAAGGAGGACAAATTTTATATTTGGATTATATGTAGATTTTACAAAAATGGATTATATGTAAAACATAATCTATATGTGTTCATTATCTATATGTAAATTCTATATGTTCTTTATCTATATGTGTTCATTATTTATATGTGTTCATTATCTATATGTAAATTTTACATGTTCTTTACAAATGTAGAAAAAATATTATATGTAGATTGTAAAAATGTACAAATGTTTTTTATGAAAGTGTATGTATATATTGTACAAATGTAGACACATCTATATAAAGATTGTACAAATGTACAAATGTTCTTTATGAAAGTGTATGTATATATTTTGTGTATGTAAAATTAAAAAAGGATTATTATTGTGTATGTGAGCATGCCAACGCGCGGGGAGTAATATCTTTGGGTAGCGGGCGGAAACACACGCCATATAGGGACGATGAACGGGTGCGGCAATGCGTGCCATATAAGGACTATGGACGGTTTTATTAACTCCGTGGAGACAACCATTTCGCGTACTATCCTTAATTCATTAGCGCTTTGCTTTCTTCGTAGCATTGAAATAACT
This sequence comes from Avena insularis, assembly GCA_023614405.1. Taxonomy (NCBI): domain Eukaryota; kingdom Viridiplantae; phylum Streptophyta; class Magnoliopsida; order Poales; family Poaceae; genus Avena; species Avena insularis. The sequence continues at coordinate 53,867,018 of CM042693.1, read as the reverse complement.
TGCGAATCTTTGTAGAAACTATGGACAGAAACGAAGAACAAGAAGGTATATTGATGAATATATAATATCACCTCATAGTATCTGAATGACTCCGGTGAGGGAGTGGAGGATCTCGAGTGAAGAGATAACTCCGATGAGGGAACAGAGGTTGAAGATGATGTCATCGATGTTGGAACCTTAACTACGAAGTCCTGCGAGGTATATAAATTAAGCCGCTACTATTTAGATGCATTAATTGATTTGTACGTATATACATTAACGATTCTTTCTTCTTTTATCCCTCTAGATCGAGGCAATCTTCAAAATAAGGCCCGACCAAAAAGTTGGGCGATAAGGCTAGGTTCACGATCGAAGAAGTCACTGAAAATGGCCAACTGATTGGTCTAGCAAAGAACGCAACATTATTTGTAAGGCAATACAGAGTTATTGTTTGGGACAACATCCCAATCACCATTCGAGAATGGAATAAGCCAAAGACGGATAAAGGCAGTTATCTCAAGGATAGATCCAAAGATATGCTTTGGAATACGCTCATGACAAATTTCAAGCTACCGCTAGAGGTGGATCCAGATAACAAAGTTATAAAGCCAAAAATCAATGCATGGACTCTTAAGAAGATGGCCACACTATTCTGCAACCACAAGAAAAGATTGCGCAAGGACTATATCCTGAAAAAAATACTCTGGAGTTCACTGGATCGAATGACAAGCTAAGAGATCACTGGGTCGACCTTGTGGAATACAAGACATCGGCTGAAGCTCTAAAAAGTTCAGAAATAAATAAGAAAAATTATATGATAAAGAAATATCACCATGTAATGGGGACAAGTGGCAACAAGGGTGCCATGCCTAAGTGTGAGAAAGTTGAGAGGGACCTAATTAATAAAGGGATCAATCAAGAGACATCAGACTGGGCTGAACGGGCAAAGTCTTGGTTCTACGAGCATGGGGGAAGTTGCACACAAAAATAGGGAAGTGTGTTTTTATAAAAGAACATCTTGCAACACCTTACAAAGCCCTTAAAACTGCAATGAAGGACATGGAGGAGGGGAAGTTCCAACGATGGAGAGAACGATGAGCTGACACACACCCTTGGGAATGATGAACACACCGAATGAACACGAGGCACACCAGGATCCCTTTCATGGAAGTTTGTGTTTCCGGATGATAGGAAGAAATATCCGAATAAAAGCCGTCAGAGGAGAAAGGAAAATGAGGCAGACCGGATGCAGTAGATAGAAGAAACATTAAGGAGGCAGAAGGAGAAAATAAACATACATAGCCAGCAAGCTACCGGCCTATCTCAGCGGTAGGACAAAGATCCTGCATTCGATGATACCGGCTCACCATATCGGCAGAAAGGCAGCGTGGCTTCCACGGAGCTCTAGGATCATGATGATGCACTAACGATGTCTTCTCGCTACCCCATGGAAGATATCACGGAGGCAACAAATTATGTGCTGCATTTTGAAGTTGTGAACATATCCATGATGGTGGCGGTCGGCTTTGCCTTACCTTTTGGACCTAAACCAACTTACCATTGCTCTCCGGTTCCACATGGCTACGCTATTGTCGGGGTGGATGAAGTTATGAATAGATTTGAGCACCCGAAGCTTGACTTCCCTACAGGTGAAGGGGATCTGAATGAACTGGGAGAAGCAAGGAAAAGCACCATTATATGTCGAAAGGAATACACCGAGCCTCCAAATTGGACGCCAAGTCCTCTGACTTCTCAGAGTAGCAATATAGCTCAATCTTTGGCGTGTCTGCAGGATCCACCACGTCAGCAGACTCTGCCGCCTCCGTCGCGTCTGTAGGCTCCGACGTGTCTGTAGACTCCGCCGCCTCTGTCGCCTCCGCTATGTCAGCAGACTCCACCGCCTCCATCGTGTCAGTAGACTCTGCCGCCTCATCCCCGGTTGCAAAAGCGGAAGAGCACCGCCGCTCCGGCGGCTAGTACTATAGCTGCGAAGAAATTTTCAGCAGGTACAAGGAAGAAAGCTAAGGTTCCTCCTACCAAGTTACCTTACGACATGACTGATGAGGAAAACAAAAGGATCATGGATGAAGATGTGAAACTCCATCTTGCACCGAAATGGCCCTAGCCAAAGCAGTATATTGCACCGAAAACAGTGAAGCACTTTGTGAATGCTTGAGCGACCAAGGCCAAAACATTTGTCATCCGACTATGACGACTCTATTATCAAGTCACATAACGCGAATGTGCAGCGGTCGAGAAGTAGTAGGGCAAGTGGGAAAATAATTTCCTAGCTCGGAGAATAGAAAAAACAATCGTGTCCCCCGCTCAACGTGTTTTCCGATGAGGATCCATAGGTTGCACGACTAATCGTAGTAACTGCTAGAGAAGTTGGTGTGTCTGCTGATAAATTTGTAGGCACGAAAGACATAACCAAGGCTAAATTAGCATACATATATGAGTACGGGAAGCCTCTCATTAGATCTGAGGAGCTCCCGCATCTACAAACAGAAATGCGAAAATTGCATAAGTGATACTTGCAATCTGCAAAGGAAGGGAACATCATGCTCACAATGGAAATTAGAGAGGAGAATTAGATATACACATTCACTTTGTAGAATTATTTCAATTATTCAATCAATACTCCCTCGACAAATATCTTGTCAGTTGCTATTGTCTGTATTTCATTTAATTTTGTAATTAAGACTCTAGCTCAGCTCTTTCATTGCATGTGTAATTATCCTCACTATATATTCTTTTGTACGCTATTATACTAATGAAGATTTTCGAATGCAAAAGCGGAAATATCTATGGCCTTGGGTTCATTGACCCAAATAAGGTTCATGAATATACGGTAAAGCAAAACACCAAGTACACAGAAGATTACTTGCTAAGTTCTTTAACGAAAGAACAAACCAAAATATAAATACTATTTACTTACAACTTCAAGTGAGTGTTATTGTCTTCTACACATTCAATTTTGCTTACTCAATGTTAAGTGTAATTGATGAGTTTGCGTGAGAAGGTTTCACTTTATTCTGTTAATCATTCAATTTGACAAAGGAATAGTACTTGTCATGGACTCGAAACGTAAAAACCATGAGATATGGACGGACCTGATTGAAATGGTCTAGAGATAATTTAAATCATTATCACGCTATATGTAACATCCCAAAAATATAACACAAGGATCATTAAACTCTAATCACTAAAATTAGGGTTAACAAAAAACTTTGATTAATTAAAATCATATGAATGCATGTGGGAATGAAATGATTTGACAAATGCATGAATGGACTTGTGTGATTAATCTAAATAGCAAGAAATGGTTTAAAGATGAAAATAACATCATATAAAACATTTCCATGCAGAAACAAATCAAAAGAAAATAAAAAAAACAAAGCAAATAAAGCAAATGGTCATTTTTGCCAATCTTGCTCACTAGGTCACTTTGAGTGCTTCTAGTCCAATATTTCAAACAGAAACTTTTCCAATTCTTTTCACCCCTTGATAGAACTAGTAAAATTGAATCAAGGCCCACCTTTCAAACTTGCAGAAACATTTGGCAACCCCATTCAAATCACAATTCAAAATTGAATGTTATTCATATGTGAAGATCATCCATTTTCAAAACCCAACCAAACCAATGCCCCTTGACTAATCCAACTAACTAGACACTCCCTAATATGTGCCTAGCAAACCCATAAAGTTTGAATCCAAAATTCAAATTTAAATTTCTTGCGGCCATTTCATCAAACACCTTGCAGATTCAAATCAAACAAACATCAAACACTATAGTGTGCAGTAAAATTGGCCTAACTTGTTCCCTCTCTGGTTGCAACTAGCCCTTAGTAGATCATCTAGCCTCTTTAACAATCTTTAGCACCACTGTGAGCAAGCCTAGCCATTAATGGCAAGCATGCCGAGAGCACCATTGCCACCCTAGTGTCGACAGCAAGCTACGAGCAACACTAAGCCTAACCAGCATGTCTAGCAAGCACCCCACCGTCCACCGCCACTCTCTGTCCCAGCCCCGAGCAATGCCAGCCCCTGGACCACATGGCACGACCATGCCAAACCTCTCTGCGCGCGAGCCGAGAGCGCGCCATGCTCGACCAGCACCCACAGACCACGCGTCGCCCTTGCCGCGTGCGTGCGTGATCACCACCATCCGAACAAACCCGCATACATGCCCGTTCACCGCCACACGGACCACACGCGTTGTGCAACATTAAAATCACCGTCAGACCCGCTCAGAGCACCGCGACGTTCCGACCGATCAGCACCGCCCCACGCCTCGCCACCATGTCGTTGAGCTTCGCCAGGGAGCACACCACCGTCCCCTACCATCGCCCATGCCAGTAGCTGCCTGTGCCGTCGACCACGACGAGCTCAGCCCACGCCCGTCGGTCCCCTTCAGCCACTATAAATAGAAGCCTCCACCGCTCGTTTTCTTCACACCAGTTCACTCCCCTCTCAACCAGAATCACCCCACCTCACTCTCGGAGCAAGGCGAGCAGCGCATCGCTGGAATTTGGCCGAAGCCCGCCGCTGCTGGAGAAGAAGAGAGCCGTCGATTGGAGCCGCCCCAGGAGGAGCTGCCGGTACCAGGAGAACCACCGTCATCGACTTCGTCGTTCTCCCCCGTCGTTGACCCTCGCCTGAGCCCCGGTGAGCCTCCCACGACCCCCACCTGCCGCATTAGGGTTCTGTCTCGCCGGCGCTGCCCGACGTGGACGATGAACCGTAGCCGTTCGATTAGAGTTAGATCGTGCGGTTCACACTGCCCCGTACCGCTTCGCCCCTCCCCGTCTCACTGACGCGTGGGGACAGTCACTTAACCAGCCCGCGTACGCGCTGTGTGTAGTGGGCCGGCCCAGTAAAACATCCCGCGCGACCCAACAATTCAAATTAAGCTTTATTCATTTAATTTCAAACATAGTTCTGTACCTAGATTCAAAAATCAACCCAGCTCGATTCACTGAACCAAAATGCATGAAACCAATTTTGTTAGAAAGGTACTGAAATGCTTAATCCAAGCCCGTTGGATTCAAACCATTTAGATTTGTGGATCAACCATGGTAAAAATAACAAGGCATAAGCTTTTCTACATTCAAACATTTTTCAAAATTCAACCATAAAAGCTTTTGAGTTGATTCCAACTCTCAAAAATCACATTTGATCATACCTTTCAGAATCTATAAAAACATATGGGTTTACTTACAGAGATAATGTTCAAGTAATAAAAGAATGCCCCATAGGCATTTCTAGTCACTTTATCTAATTGAAATAAAAAGGTTAATACTTATTAAATTGTGACACCACTTTAAATCATATTCCCATGTACTAAAATATGTGGTGATGACATGTGTCAACATGATCCCATGTTTGAGTTGGAGAATATTAAATCTTAAGTAGTTTTTCAATGAGTAGAAATTACTTTTCTAAAAGTAAAACAAATAAGACAAGTGCTTTAATCTTGTAATATTAGTGATGACGCTAGATCATCTAGTGTGAACCATTGTGTGATGATTGGAAATAGTTAAGTATTATTTGGTGATTGTGTACCTCGTATTTATTTATAGACGCTAGTACCGACCAAGGATACGAGGAGGAATGAGGATACTATGAGGAAGAAGCCGAGGATAACTTCAACCACTGCTCTGCACAAGGCAAGCTAACACTTGCAATATACCCTACTTATGCAAGCTAATACTTGCTTGTTACCATGACAACTACAAGCCTTAAGCATATGTGATCATATCCACTTGATAACCCAATCCTAGTTTTACTTGCAAGCTTTATACTTTATTTCTTTATCAAAGCTTTCTCTTAGAGTTTACATGGTGACTTGTAGATTCTAGAAAGATAACTAAAGGTAGCATAAAGAGCATAAAATTTGGCCTAAGTTGGATAATCTTGATGTCATCCTAAGGCATGAGATTGAACTTAGCAAATCACCACTTGTTTATCACCCCTCATTAGTATTTACCACCACTTGTAGATGCTAGTGCTAAGTATAAAACTTGATCAACGTTAGATGGGAATACTTGATGAAAATGGTTATGAAAACCTTAGAATGATGAGTCATTATACTGAAATGTTTTGACATGTGTTTCCGAACACAAGATGATTTTTATGATGAAAATATTGAGGCATGAGCCTTATCCCTTTATAAAACTGATGGTTGTCTGGATGCGATACCATTCCAATTTTATCGTACAACCACAATACCTGAAATTTGGGTAGGGCTTGACTGGAAATTTATATACCTTAGTATGGGTTCCCTCGCGGCCAAGGTCTGAGTTGAGGGTACCTTGTGAAGATTGTCCACCTGTGCAGTACCCAAGATGACAATTGGTCATGGTTGGGAGGCCAAACTCACAGGAGAGGTGCCTATACTAGGGTGTGTAACTGAAAGGTTAGGATTAATTATCCGCATACTGAGTATGGTGAATTCAGGATTTGTTCTTATAGATGGACGTGAAGTACATCAAGTTTTATCAGTTGGGGAATGGAGGAGACCTCATCTTTGAGCATGACTTGGACCAGCTTTCGGAACTTCTGGAGCATCCGCATCCCGAGTTCTTCGGAGCTCAGCTCAATGATGAGGAAGGAGAAGACCTGCAGTGGCTAGTTGTTGCAAGTATCCGAGGAAAGATTGAACCTCCCACTGTAGAAGGAATTCAGTTCACCTTAAGAGAGAACAACTGGCTCGATGGACTGGCCAGGGATATGCAGGAAGCTCTTGCCCGTCTGTGTGGGCAGAGTATCAGTCAGATCAAGGGTACCCGTTTTGAGTTCTACCCAAGGCGTGATGTTATGGGATAGCCACTGGAGACCCCATACCACCCCGAGCTGAAGAGTCAATTGGACCACCTCAACTTCATGATGTACGACCGTCAGAAGGAGTTGGACAATGCATGTTCCTACGCCAACCACAAGTACGCCATCGCCAAGAAGAAGGATCAGACCCTCGCCATGCTAGTAAAGGATCGCAAGTATCGTCCCCGTCAGCTCGACAAGAAGGAGCGCATCATTTACCGTCTTCGCCACCGGATCACGGATTTGGAGGAGACCATCCACGAGAGAGACATGCAGTTGGAGGAAAGGGAGAATGCCGGAGAAGACCTTCGTGGAGACCCCTACTCCTATCTCATCGACGATGATGACTTTCTGGAGGATCAGGCCATTGAATTCTTCACTGATGAGGATGATTTCGCCTTCATCAATGATGATGATGAGGAGGATGATGAGGACACTGACTCCAAGGAGTAGTAGCACTTGAGCACTAGCGTTAGTGAATTGTATTCAGTCCCACTGTATCGTAGCTTCACAGAATGGTTCTTAAAACCATTTGTTTTTCTTTGTTGTGGTGTGTGTTGTATCATGTGCTATGAAGGAATGAATGAAAAGCAAGTTGATAGAAAATCTGAGTCAAACTTTAAAAACTTTTCAACCCCTGAACCTTAGAAATTTCCCTCTTTTCTCATGATCTATCTAAATCCTCAGATGCCTCGCGGAGGAAGCAACTCAGCCCCTGACCCGATATTGCAACTCTTGCAAATGATGGTTTCGAACCGCGAAGCCGAAAGATTCGAACGTCAAGCCAAACTGGCCACCCTTCAACAGATATCTCAGATGGCCAACAACAATCAAGGCCATGGAAATTAGGACAACCATGGATCTAAGCTCAAGAATTTCCAGAACACCAATCCACCTGTTTTCACTAAGTCAGAAGAACCCCTAGATGCAGATGATTGGCTGCAAACCATGGAGAACAACCTGGAGGTTGCAGGAGTAGAAGCTAACGAGAAAGTTCTGTTCGCCACCCACTATCTAGCCGGAGATGCAAGAGCATGGTGGAACAGTGTTCGTGCAATGACCGGAGGTCAGATGATGACTTGGGATGAATTCAAGGTCAAGTTCAGCAGAACCCATGTGCCACCGGGTTTAATCAAGAGGATGAGGGATGAATTCAGAGAACTGAAGCAAGGAAGGATGACCGTAGTGGAATACCGTGACAAATTCTTGTCACTAGCTAGGTATGCACCAGATGAGATTGACACTAAAGCCAAGAAGAAAGAGAGATTCCTGAATGGTCTACACGATGAGATGCAGACGGTGTTGGTCAATATCCCCTTTTATGATATTGAAGCCCTAGTCGACTCTGCCATTCAGATGGAAGGAAAAATCAACCAAGCCAATAAGAACCGCAAGGCCACATGATGCATCAACCAGGAACCCACCAGACACCAAAGTATCGCCCCAACCCATCTCCAGGAATTGCCCCGAGAACCAACAGACCCCCTATGAACCGTCCGACCTATCCCAACTGTGGAAACCCAAGGCCCGGAGGAAACCACAACAACCCTGGCAACTCTAGCAATTTCAATCGTGCCCCACCCAAGTTCAACAACAACAATGCCGCCACCAACACCAACACTGCCCCAAGGACCGGAAGCAATGATGTGCCTGTTGCAGCAAAGGACAAGTCGCAAGTGATTTGTTATGAATGTGGAACCAAGGGTCATTATTCCAATGAGTGCCCCAAGAAGATTGCCGCAGCCCCCAATGCAAATGCCCCAGCTCAGCAACAACGTCGTGTTCAGCCCGGAAGGAGGTTTGCCCTAGGGAATTCTCTCAACCGCAACGGCCGTCTCTTTCTCATGCATGCTGAAGAAGCCCAGGAAGCGCCAGACGTCGTGCTGGGTATGTTTTCTGTTAACTCAGTACTTGCAAGAGTGTTGTTTGATTCTGGAGCATCGCACTCATTTGTTACTGAAGAATTTTCATGCACTAGTAAGATTCAACCAACCAAATTTAAGCATGTTATGATTGTTTAAATCCCCGGTTCAACCACCAAAGCTAGGCAAATTTGCAAATCCGTCCCTATCCAAATCCATGGCATAGATTTTTATGCTAATCTAATAGTACTCGGAACTAAAGGTTTGGAAGTAGTACTAGGAATGGATTGGATGTCCAAACACAAAGGATTAATTGACTGTGCCAAGAAAGCCATAACCATGACCAGTACAGCCGGAATATCAGTCGAGCATGTATCTGAAACCTTGCCTCGTCAGTTCAAGTGCAACAAGAGTATAGGACAACCTACCATTGAGCAAGTCCCGATAGTCTGTGAATACCCCGATGTATTTACAGATGTTTTGCCCGGTATGCCCCCAGATCGGGATATAGAGTTTATCAATGAACAAATCTCTGAAACCGGACCCATAGCCCAGAGACCATATAGTATGAACCCGTCTGAACTAGCAGAACTGAAGAAGCAACTGGACGCCATGCTGGAAATTGGACTGATTCAACCAAGTGCGTCACCATGGCGATCACCTGTTTTGTTCGTGGACAAGAAAGATGGAGGTAACCGTCTGTGTACGTATTATCAGAAGTTGAATGATGTCACTATCAAAAACAAGTACCCATTGTCGAAGATAGAAGACCTGTTTGACCAGTTGACTGGTGCCAAAGTGTTTTCTAAGATTGATCTTAGAACTGGCTATCATCAACTCAAGATTCGTGCAGAGGATATTCCAAAGACTGCCTTTACCACCAGATATGGATTATACAAGTATACTGTCATGTCTTTTGGATTAACCAATGCTCCCGCTTATTTTATGAACCTCATGAATAAGATTTTTATGGACTTCCTGGATAAGTTTGTCGATGTTTTCATCGATGACATTCTGATTTATTCCAAATCAGAAGAAGAACATGAGCTACACCTAAGGACCATTCTTGGAACCCTTAGAGAGCATCAGTTGTATGCCAAGTTTAGCAAATGTGAATTCTGGTTACAGGAGGTAGGATTCCTCGGACATATCATATCAGCCGTAGGAATTGCCGTTGACCCTGCAAAGGTGAAATATGTTGAAGATTGGAAAGCCCCAACCACTCAAACCCAAGTTCATGCATTTCTTGGATTAGCGGGATACTACCGCAAGTTCGTAGAAGGATTCTCGAGTATCACCAGACCTATGACCCAATTGATGAAGAAGGACAAGAAGTTTGAATGGGCAGATAAATGTGAAGCAAGTTTTCAAGAACTCAAGAGGAGATTGATTTCAGCCCCAATCTTGATCATGTCGGATATCACGAAGCCCTTTGATGTGTATTGTGACGCATCCAAGATCGGCCTAGGATGTGTGCTAATGCAAGAAGGGGAAGTTATATCTTATCTATCCCGACAATTGAAGCAGCATGAATAGAATTACCCAACCCATGACCTTGAACTCGCAGCCGTAGTTCTAGCCCTAAAGACATGGAGGCATTACCTGATGGGAAACCGTTGTGAGATTTATTCGGATCACAAGAGCCTGAAGTATATATTCACTCAGAAGGAGCTGAATATGAGGCAGAGAATATGGATTGAGCTAATCAAGGATTATTATCTGGACATTCACTATCACCCCGGCAAAGCCAATGTGGTATCATATGCCCTTAGCAGATTGCCGTGCCGCTTGAACTCCATGATTTTGAAGGAGCAACCAAGTTTGCACAAGGAGATGGAAGATTTCTGAATGGAATTAGTGAGTGAAGGATTTTTGGCTAGCATAGAACTTCAACCCACTTTGATCAGCCAGATCAAGGAGGCGTAGAAAGGAAATGCTAGTATCAACGGAATCAAGCATCGTATCGGTACAGGAAAAGTACCCGGATTCACGGAAGATGAAGGAGTTCTGTGGTACAAAGGAAGCCTTTGTGTACCAGCAGATTCAGAATTGAAAGAAGTGATTTTGAAAGAGGCCCATGATACCCTTTATTCTATCCACCCCGGAGGAACAAAGATGTATCAGGATTTGAAGGAACAATTTTGGTGGCATAAGATGAAGAGAGAAATCGGAAGCTATATTGCCAAGTGTGATATATGTCAGAGAGTCAAGGCGGGACATCAAAGACCCGCTGGACTATTGCAACCTCTACAAATTCCGGAATGGAAATGGAATTCAGTTGGAATGGACTTTATCACCGGATTGCCTACTTCTAGTAGGGGAAATGACTCTATCTGGGTCATAGTTGACAGATTGTCCAAAGTAGCCCATTTCTTACTAGTCAAGACCACATACTAGAGTTCGAAGCTAGCAGAGTTATACATCGCTAGAATCGTCAGTTTGCACGGATTCCCCAAGAACATCGTATCGCATCGAGGAACTCAGTTTATCTTGAGATTCTAGAAGAAATTCCAAGAAGGTTTAGGAACCCGACTAGATTTTAGCACATCGTATTACCCTCAGACCGATGGACAAACGAAACGAGTAAACCAAATACTCGAAGATATGTTGAGAGCATGTGTACTAGAGTATGGATCTAAATGGGAAGACTGTCTTCCTTTCGTAGAATTTTCTTACAACAACAGTTATCAAGCTAGTCTTCAAATGGCCCCATTTGAGTTTATGTATGGAAGGAAGTGTTGCACCCCTTTGAACTGGTCGAAAGTAGGAGAGAGTCAGATTTTCGGACCCGACATCCTACGAGAAGCAGAAGAGAAAGTTCACAAGATTCGTGAGCACCTCAAGACCGCCCAGTCAAGACAGAAGAGTTACACCGACAAGAGACGTCGAGACCTCGCTTTCAATATCGGAGATTTCATGCATCTTAAAGTGTTGCCTTTGAAAGGAATGCAACGTTTCCAACTGAAAGGAAAGTTAGCCCCCAGATATATCGAACCCTTCAAGATTCTGAATCGTCGAGGAGAAGTATCATATCAATTGGAATTGCCAGAGGAAATGTCAGCAGTACACAATGTGTTCCATATTTTGTTATTTCGCAAATTCCTTGAAGTTCCGAAGAAGACTGAAGTGTTCAAGAACATTGATCACCGGACCATAGAGATCAACGATGACCTGACTTACCCTGAAGTACCCATCCGTATTTTGGAAGAAGCTTTCAAAACCACCAGGACCCGAAGCATCAAGTTTCTCAAGATTTAGTGGAGCAACCACACTGAAGAAGAAGCTACCTGGGGGCGCGAAGATCACATCAGGACAGAGTTTCCTGATATCTTTAAATCCTAGGTAATCTTTTTCATCCTTTTTCAAATCTCGGGACAAGATTTTCTTTAAGGGGGGAAGGTTTGTAACATCCCAAAAATATAACACAAGGATCATCAAACTCTAATCACTAAAATTAGGGTTAACAAAAAAATTTGATTAATTAAAATCATATGAATGCATGTGGGAATGAAATGATTTGACAAATGCATGGATGGACTTGTGTGATTAATCTAAATAGCAAGAAATGGTTTAAAGATGAAAATAACATCATATAAAACATTTCCATGCAGAAACAAATCAAAAGAAAATAAAAAACAAAGCAAATAAAGCAAATGGTCATTTTTGCCAATCTTGCTCACTAGGTCACTTTGAGTGCTTCTAGTCCAAGATTTCAAACAGAAACTTTTACAATTCTTTTCACCCCTTGATAGAACTAGTAAAAGTGAATTAAGGCCCACCTTTCAAACTTGCAGAAACATTTGGCAACCCCATTCAAATCACAATTCAAAATTGAATGTTATTCATATGTGAAGATCATCCATTTTCAAAACCCAACCAAACCAATGCCCCTTGACTAATCCAACTAACCAGACACTCCCTAGTATGTGCCTAGCAAACCCACAAAGTTTGAATCCAAAATTCAAATTTAAATTTCTTGCGGCCATTTCATTAAACACCTTGCAGATTCAAATCAAACAAACATCAAACACTATAGTGTGTAGTAAAATTGGCCTAACTTGTTCCCTCTCTGGTTGCAACTAGCCCTTAGTAGATCATCTAGCCTCTTTAACAATCTTTAGCACCACTGTGAGAAAGCCTAGCCATTAGTGCAAGCATGCCGAGAGCACCATTGCCACCCTAGTGTCGACAGCAAGCTACGAGCAACACTAAGCCTAGACAACATGTCTAGCAAGCACCCCACCGTCCATCGCCACTCTTTGTCCCAGCCCTAAGCAATGCCAGCCCCTGGACCACATGACACGACCATGCCAAACCTCTCTGCGCGAGCCGAGAGCGCACCAGTGCGCCAGGCTCGACCAGCACCCACAGACCAGCGCGCCGCCCTTGCCGCATCCGTGCGTGATCACCACCGTCCCAACAACCCCGCATACATGCCCGTTTGCCGCTGCACGGACCACACGTGTTGTGCGACATTAAAATCACCGTCAGACCCGCTCAGAGCACCACGATGTTCCGAACGATTAGCACCGCCCCACGCCTTGCCACCACGTCGTTGAGCTTCGCCAGGGAGCACAGCACCGTCCCCTATCGTCGCCCATGCCAGTAGCTGCCTGTGCCGTCGACCACGACGAGCTTAGCCCGCGCCCGTCGGTCCCCTTCAGCCACTATAAATAGAGGCCTCCACCGCTTGTTTTCTTCACACCAGTTCACTCCCCTCTCACCCAGAATCACCCCACCTCACTCCCGGAGCAAGGAGAGCAACGCATTGCCGGAATTTGACCAGAGCCTGCCGCTACTGGAGAAGAAGGGAGCCGTCGATTGGAGCCGCCCCAGGAGGAGCTGCCGGTACAAGGAGAACCGCCGTCATCGACTTCGTCGTTCGCCCCCATCGCCGACCCTCGCCTGATCCCCGGTGAGCCTCCCACGACCCCCACCTGCCGCGTTAGGGTTCTGTCTCGCCGGCGCTGCCCGACGTGGACGATGAACCGTAGCCATTCGATTAGAGTTAGATCGTGCGGTTCACACTGCCTCGTACCGCTTCGCCCCTCCCCGTCTCACTGACGCGTGGGGACAGCCACTTAACCATCCCGTGTATGCGCTATGTGTAGTGGGCCGTCCCAGTAAAACATCCCGCGCGACCCAACAATTCAAATTAAGCTTTATTCATTTAATTTCAAACATAGTTTTGTACCTATATTCAAAAATCAACCCAGCTCGATTCACTAAACCAAAATGCATGAAACCAATTTTGTTAGAAAGGTACTGAAATGCTTAATCCAAGCCTGTTGGATTCAAACCATTTAGATTTGTGGATCAACCATGGTAAAAATAACAAGGCAGAAGCTTTTCTACATTCAAACATTTTTCAAAATTCAACCATAAAAGCTTTTGAGTTGATTCCAACTCTCAAAAATCACATTTGATCATACCTTTCAGAATATATAAAAACATATGGGTTTACTTACAGAGATAATGTTCAAGTAATAAAAGAATGCCCCATAGGCATTTCTAGTCACTTTATTTAATTGAAATAAAAAGGTTAAACCTTATTAAATTGTGACACCACTTTAAATCAAATTCCCATGTACTGAAATATGTGGTGATGACATGTGTCAAAATGATCCCATGTTTGAGTTGGAGAATATTAAATCTTAAGTAGTTTTTCAATGAGTAGAAATTACTTTTCTAAAAGTAAAACAATAAGACAAGTGCTTTAATCTTTTAATATTAGTGATGATGCTAGATCATCTAGTGTGAACCATTGTGTGATGATTGGAAATAGTTAAGTATTGTTTGGTGATTGTGTACCTCGTATTTATTTATAGACGCTAGTACCGACCAAGGATACGAGGAGGAAGGAGGATACTACGAGGAAGAAGCCGAGGAGAACTTCAACCACTGCTCTGCACAAGGAAATATAACACTTGCAAGATACCCTACTTATGCAAGCTAATACTTTCTTGTTACCATGACAACTACAATCCTTAAGCATATGTGATCATATCCACTTGGTAACCCAATCCTAGTTTTACTTGCAAGCTCTATACTTTATTTCTTTATCAAAGCTTTCTCTTAGAGTTTACATGGTGACTTGTAGATTCTAGAAAGATAACTAAAGGTAGCATAAAGAGCATAAAATTTGGCCTAAGTTAGATAATCTTGATGTCATCCTAAGGCATGCAATTGAACTTAGCAAATCACCACTTGTTTATCACCCCTCATTAGTATTTACCACCACTTGTAGATGCTAGTGCTAAGTATAAAACTTGATCAACTTTAGATGGGAATACTTGGTGAAAATGGTTATGAAAACCTTAGAATGATGAGTCATTCTACTGAAATGTTTTGACATGTGTTTCCGAACACAAGATGATTTTTATGATGAAAATGTTAAGGCATGAGCCTTAGCCCTTCATAAAACTGATGGTTATCTGGATGCGATACCATTTCAATTTTATCGTACAACCACAATACCCAAAATTTGGGTAGGGCTTGATTGGAAATTTATATACCTTAGTATGGGTTCCCTCGCGGCCAAGGTCTGAGCTGAGGCTACCTTGTGAAGATTGTCCACCTGTGTAGTACCCAAGATGACAATTGGTCATGGTTGGGAGGCCAAACTCACAGGAGAGGTGCCTATACTAGGGCGTGTAACTGAAAGGTTAGGATTGATTATCCGCATATTGAGAATGGTGAATTCAGGATTTGTTCCTGGCGGATGTATCGAATGTTCTGGTGAAAGTGTACAATCTCTGCAGAGTATCAAACTATTCGAATAGCCGCGTCCGCGGTTATGGACAGTTGGAGTGGCCATACTGTTCCCCCGTCAGATGTTTTCAAAATGACTTGTGAAATGAATTGTGACTTTGACTTGACCACAAAAGAGTTGTGATATGAAATTCAAGTTCCCACCTAGGTGTTACAAAATTTCAACTAAATTTCTTGCTTCTGAACTTAGTAGAGGTAAATCTGGCGTTTTGTAAAACAACCCTAGAGCTTAGTATACCCTTTTCAAAACCACTTCACTTGTTAGTATTAGTTTGCGAGTACTTAAAGAGTACTCATGGCTTTGTCCCTGGCTATTCCCGTGGCCAGACTATGAAGAGGAGTACCAGGATGATGGACCGCAGGAAGGTTACGACAACTAGGATCATCTCCTATCGTCAGCATTGCCTATGACCCTGAAGATGGAGCTTCGCCCACGCTATCGTTATCTTTACGTTATTCCGCTGCTTGAATTGTATTAAGAACTAGATCATGAAATCCTTATTTGTGTAAGACCTTATGTATGGTTTGTAATGGATGATGTACTATGATATCCAAATCTGTTATGTCTCGCAAAAATGGTAATCCTGGGATTGCGATGTATGGCATAACATGCATCTAGGATTAAAAATCCGGGTGTTAACACTATATTGTCATCTTTCGTTTATTTCCTGATATAACATAATTAATAACTCCTTTACTCATTTTCTTTGCCGGGTAGGGTTTGGAGATGGTTCATCAAGGCTGTTAGTGGTGAATGGAAAAACAAGCTGCAATTTGGAGATCTCAATGTAAGTAGTACTATAGCTAGGTCCGTGCGTCTCTTTGATTCTTGTTTCAATACTATTATCATACTTAATTATTATTTTGATTGAACTCTATTCTTGTAAAGTGTTTGAGGCGGGAAGACGGGGATAATTTATATGGATACTACATTTGCGAGTTCATTCTCCAAACGACCTATAAGAATGACATAATTATAAAACAATATTAATTACGTCAATAATATTCACAATCTTATTTTATTACCATCAATTGTGTTGAGTTTCATTCATACATATATATATATATATATTGATCCCATTCTCTAAATTAGATCGAACGGATGCGGAACGGTCTCCTAATAAATGATCTCGTAGAGAAATTCAAGAGGAATTGACGATATTCTTACTTAAGGAGATCATATCTCCAAGAATACCATCTGCAATTTATATACACATGAATGTATACCATGTCACTTTGATATAGATATTCATGACGATGTTGGCATAACCGGGAGTAAAGGCCCCTTTAGTCCCGATTGCGCAACCGGGACTAAAGGCAGTTACGGGCCGGGAGTAGAACCCTATTTTCCACTAGTGGATAAACTAAATTTTTATTTCAGTATCAATAAAGAAAAAACACCTAAATATTGGATTTCGCCAAGAATCGAACCTGAAAAACATAGGGATGGCAGTTGTGCACAAACCACTATGAGAGCACAACTTCTTTGTATGTGAGATAGTATACCTGATTATATCCATTAATATGAGTTCGAATTTATTCAAAATCAAATAAAATTTTGTTTTTTCATGCGAAATAATTTAAATTTCGTGAGTCAGCGAAATTTTCTAGAAATCTCGAAAAGGCTTTCGCCCCATTTTATAAATAAAGCACACATGTGAGACCGCTGCTAGGCCAGACAGCACAACACCCAAAGACCACTGCTGGGGCCAACAACACAAAGACGCCCAAGAAAAATTACGAAAGAATGAGAGAGAAGTAAATGCACAACAACATCGGTTCGACAAACAATGATGACTCGCAACCGCTGCGCCCGCCATAGTAGTCCCACCGAGCTCCTGTGCCATCGAATTGCCGTGTACCAAGCAACACCTTCAGGAAGGAGTGCGACGATGGCGACGCTGTTGCCCGGATTTCTCCTAGGATTTCTCCCGATACACGTAGGAGAGTGGGGAGAGTGTACACCAAATTCCCTTCAAGAAGGAAGGCAGCACCTGCAGGTGTCATCGCATCGACGCCGGCCTAGGCAACAAGGATTTCTCCCGACCCTCAAAAAACCATAACCACAACCCCATCCAATCCTTGCACTCCACCAAACTTGCCGCCCACCAGCGTGCGCCACCCTAGTCTTGAATGCACCATATTCGTCTCACAAAGGCAAACTATAACATCTCAGCATTTAGGACTAAACGAAGGGTAGATTTAGGATTTTGTGCATCTGTATGCATGCATCTGAAAATCCGGGTAAATTTTTCACCAAATTAAAAGGCTAGAGTGATAAGAATTCTCACTCTAATGAATTAGGTTTAGTGTCATCCAAGGGGGAAGTGTGATGAATTTTGACATGACCTCTATTGTTTTGTTGAATTATGAGGGGAGGAATTGGAATTATAAATAATTATTCATAATAAGACAAATACAAGTGCTATCAACAAAAGTATAAAGATTCTTTAAGACTAACATTGCATTGTTCTTTCATAATTAAAGAATAAAGAAAAGATTATAAACAAATACTAAAAATCTATATAATAATTTAAGCTAAATAATACTAATAATAATTTAAGCAAAAGATAAATAAGGAAATAACCAAGATACCCCTGTACACTATTTTATTTCTAGAAAAATGTAGAAAAATCCTAAAAATATATTTAATACATCGAAATGTTTATCTACCTAAGAAAACTATCATAATACTTATTTTAGTTTAATAAAATACAAATAAATATTAACACTCTTAATTATCTAAATGAAATTTAATAAATTTAGAAAAATTCCTAAAAATAAATAAAAATCACTTTCATGCGTAAAAATAAATCTCTTAACTAATAAAAATACTAACTTCAAATTTTTTACAAATAAAACTTAAAACAAATATTTAAAGACATTTAATAATTGCGAAGTTTAGAAAAAACCAAGATAATACCTAAAAATAAATTAAAATTCAATTTCAAGGTTTTAAGTAAGAATACTTACTAAAATAATACTAAATATATTATTCCAAAAACATTTTAAAATCCTCAGATCATTTATCTTTAATTATTTACGTTATTAAAATGAGATAATTGTTTTGTTAATTATTTAACATTATTTCCTAAGTAAGAAATAATCATTATTAAAAAAACACAATCTTTTAACTCTAAATAGTCTAATTTACAAATACTATCCAAATATAAACAATCAATTTTATAATATTCCTTTAAATTTTTTAACCAACTATAAGTCCAAGATTTACAAAGTTAGTTTTGCAAATCATTAATTTAAAATTAGAAGTAAGTGATCTCAATTCATATATATAATTATATTTAACAAATTTGGTATTCACTAAATACATCATAAAAGAAGTCACCTATTTTCTTTATATAGGAAAGTCTTATAGCATAATCTATAAATATTGAATATGCTAGCTTTAAGTCTTTAATACTAAATTTCATCATGCTTAGGAAAAACCCTAATTGTTGTTAATGCCATATATGTTATATCCCCAAGTCTAATTATATTTTTATAGTTAACCTTGGTCTTATATATCGTAAGCTAGATATATATTGGCTCAAGATCATTTAAACCTTATCAGAACCATAACTTTAATCTTATTAATCTTTAGAGTTGAATAACTTAACAGAAAGAATATTTTCTTCAAATGTTATTCTTTTTGCCACTTTCAAAAGAAACACTATACCATTTCTTTTAAGCCATAACAAAATTAAAACATAAACCTTGTAATGATTACATGATATCATCCAATCTTAGAATTGTATTACAATTGTACATTACTTTCAAGTCTTATATGTTATCCAAAAACCCTTACAACTACACTCCTTTATTAAGTAAACTTAAAGATAACTCACATCCTAAACAAATCATCTAAATCCAACTCACATGTAATGTTGGGGAATTACTTAAGGTTTTACAACATGCATCTCATTACTTATGCATAAAAGAAAATTGCTTCTTTAAACATTGTCTTTACCGAGCAATGATGGTATTCTTGTAGAATCCGAGGTCCAGGGTCAAGTCGAGACATTCGACTATAATACTCCGCTATATCAAGGCAAGTTCACACTTGCTCATGTCCTTTGATTATTTTCTGTAAAGTATTTTGCAAATCCAGTGTTGTCATC
This sequence comes from Avena insularis, assembly GCA_023614405.1. Classification (NCBI taxonomy): domain Eukaryota; kingdom Viridiplantae; phylum Streptophyta; class Magnoliopsida; order Poales; family Poaceae; genus Avena; species Avena insularis. The sequence goes on along the minus strand of CM042693.1, from coordinate 53,847,466 downwards.
ACCTGCATTTCAAAAAGGGTTAGAAAACACTATATTTATAATAATATTATTATAGGTTATTTACCATGAGGTAATGACCTCCTATGAAAGTTCCGGTGGTAAAGGAACATATTATTTAGGACTTAACAACCAATGTCGCCAGTGACTCTTGCGCCATATATTACGCGTTAACCATGAGATTTGGAATGAGACGGAGAAGTCAGCTGTATCAACTCCCTTTCGCATGCATTGGACACTGTTCTGGGTATTTGTAAGTTGCAGATCGTGGGTATAACCATTTTATACGGGGAAAAGTCTACCGTGGATCTGGGCTTACAGAAGACAGATTTCTAGTGTTAATGGTTGTTGTGTGTATCCAACTAAGGTATAGACGTTTTATATGGGGAAAAGTCTACCTTGAGTTTGGGCATACAACAATTGTGGTGTATGCGGGGTCACGGAGAAGGACAGTGATTGGCTTGGATCTTAGTTTGGGCCTCATACCAAAGAAGTGTGAACAGGAATGCGTGCCCGGATGCGCAACAAAGCTAAGATCTCTCATGGCTAAAGAGACGCACCTCCGTAGAGTGTAAAAACTGTAACTTGTTACTCCCTGTTCCGGAAAGTAGCTACGAACGCGGCGGGAAAGGGACTCCATGAAAGTTCTGGTAAACCCGTAAAGGCTGACGGACATAGCTTTTCAGAATAAAAGCAACCTTTGAAAAAATGTTTACAAAAACTTGCATTGCCTACGACCTATGGTCTGTGGCTGTAGATATAGTGCATCAAACACTCCTTTTATTGAACTTGCTGAGTACGCTCGTACTCAACGTATCTTCTTAACCCTTGCTAGATTCTGAAGCCAATAACGACCAGGAAAAGGAAATACTATATCCAATTGAAGACCAAGAAGAATTCCTCTATGAAGAACTAGAAGTATCCGAAAGCATCGAAGGGAACAATTACGAAAACATCTATGGAATGGAGACCGACGTATCTGAAGTGTAGATGTATCAAATATAGTGATCTAGTCTAGTAGCATAAATATCTATCCTCTATATATAGTTACTCTCATATAAGTCGTGAAGTTTAGTTGCCGTTTCATCTTGTTCCAGAGTTATTATAGTTTAGCCCTGAGTCAGCGGGATACCTCTATGGACCTAGGAGGATCTCGAAGTCGTCATGTAATTTCTGGTTGTAATAATGATAATGTATGTTGTGGATCCGCTTTGTTTCTGTTGTACCACTCTAAGGATGTAATATTTACGGAATGGTACTCCGTGAGTGTTATGTCCACGACTATAGTATACTACAACATGCAGTGGTATGCTGGATCACCTCAGCAACGCTGTGAGACCGGCTAGCCCGCAAAACATACCAGGCAGAACCAGCCCGCGTTCTCGACGGGCACGTATATCCGCCACCGCTCACGCACATAGGCCATTCCATCGCCACCCTCATGTTCGGCGCCAGAGGCTTAGCTAGACCTAAGCGGACCCGCGAAGCTCCCGCCACCACGCTGCAGCAAGCACGGCGTGTTGCCGCCACCCTCACCACGAACCCCTCTTCAGACCAACCGAAGGCGACGGAAACAAGCCGGGCCAGGCCCGCCCTAACCCAGATCAGGCCCAAAAGGGCCTAGATCTGGCCTGCAGGACACCTCCGGCCAGTCCGCGAGATCCCACCGCCTGCGCCACCCACCTCGCCACCGTCCGAGGACCGGAGACGCCGCCTGGAAGCTCTGCCGCCGGGAGCCATACCCTAAGCCTAGCTCTGACAGTGCACTACAGGAAAGATTTGCTACACCGACGGCCGGCTGCCGCCTATTAACGACAAATTGTCGGCACAAGGCTGTCTGCGGCGGTGGCAGGCGCAGCCCCTCGGCGTACTTCCTCGTCGGCATAGCTCCGTGGCCGTCGACACAGCCCTCTCCCCTCGGCATAGCGTCTTCCAGCGGGCCCCGCATGTCAGTCAACGACTGTCTTTGATAATGGTCTAGCCTGGAGCTACGCCGATGGCCAGGCCGTCGGCATAGCCTAAAATATTTTTTTAATTTTTTTTATATATTTTTTTATTTTTTTAATCTTTGAATTGTTTGACTCCTCAATCTCTCACTTTAATCATTTTCACACTATTTATAGTTAATAATTGATTAAATTGCAGTCTTAGTCAAAGTTCTCGTTTGGTCACCCATCCTAACACAACTCCAGCTCTAACACGCTTAACTTTCTCGTTCCTTCAAAATCTCTTCCCGCAAAGCAACTTACACATTGTTGTTAATACTATGATAGCATTCCTATTAAGTCTTATATCATCACGTCACATGGTTGTATTTTTTGAAATTACAAGCAATTATTTAAGTAAACCACAGTGAATAAGTAAAAATATTATTGAATTCAAATAAAAATATAATGATTTTATTTATTTTTTGTATTTTTATTTAATATGGAATAATTAATATCTTTAAATCTGTAAATCGGAATTCGGCAAATAATATGTCTAAATTGATTAGAAAAATGAGAGGAATCCAAATATGATATCAATATCAACTTATCACAAACTACGTTTTGATTCTTATCATAATTTTATTTGCCCGTTTAAAATGGCACGCATAAAGATTCTTAGCTCGGGGCTGAGATTCGCTAAACTTGAAGTGAATCTATGATGAAACAACATATTTTGAACCTAAAATGATTTTTTGTAAAAAATTATGAGCATCCGATCATGTACCCGTAGTTCATATCTGACCCACTTCCTTACGATTCGGCTGGAATTTGTCTTTTTCACCAGTGATAGACGGAAATGTTTGAGATTCCCCCTGTTATGAAATTATCCATGTAAGATGGTCTAGTATTTTTGAAAAATGTGACGGTAGTATTTTGAAGTAGCCATTTGGTGGTTGCTTCACAAAACCGTCCGTTTTTTGCACTCGGAAAATGGAAAACGGCTTTTTGGTGCGACGAAAAAGGAAAACTTCCTCCTGAAACGTTGTTCGCCATCCCATGATGCATACTTATGCACAATATGAACACATTATCACAAACTATGCCTCATTCTAGCTATAACATTGGTCATTTGATCCGAAAGCCAAGAAACCTCGAACGAGATAGGTCATTTTGTGAAGGGTTTTTTGAGACATAATCAATATACCAAGTTCTATATTTTTCCTTCTAACTATGTCACATAATATAACATCACGCGAAGGTTTCATTTTGTTTGGATCGTTTTTGAATTTATAATGCCTGTTTTAAACTATCGTTAAACTTTGTCGAAGGGCGGCATGAAGATTCTTAGCTCGGGGCTGAGACTTGATAAACTTGAAGTGTATCTATGATGAAACAAAATATTTTGAACCTTAAAATTATTTTTGTAAAAAATCATGAGCATCCGATCATGTACCTGTAGTTCATATCTAACCCACTTCCTCCCGATTCGGAAATAATTTGTCTTTTTCACCAGTGATAGACGGAAATGTTTGAGATTCCCCCTTTTATGAAATTATCCATGTAAGGTGGTCTAGTATTTTTAAAAAATGTGACGGTAGTATTTTGAATTAGCCATTTGGTGGTTGCTTCATAAAACCGTCCGTTTTTTGCACTCGGAAAATGGAAAACGGCTTTTTGGTGCGACGAAAAGGAAAAATTCCTCCTGAAACATTGTTCGCCATCCCATGATGCACACTTATGAACAATATGGACACATTATCACAAACTATGCCTTCATTCTAGCCATAACATTGGTCATTTGACCCGAAAGCCAAGAAACCTCGAACGAGATAGGTCATTTTATGAAGGGTTTTTTGAGACATAATCAATATACCAAGTTTGATATTTTTCCTTCTAACTATGTCACATAATATAACACCATGCGAAGGTTTCATTTTGTTTGGATCGTTTTTGAATTTATAATGCCCGTTTTAAACTATCGTTAAACTTTATCGAAGGGCGGGCATGAAGATTCTTAGCTCGGGGCTGAGACTTGATAAACTTGAAGTGGATCTCTGATGAAACAACATATTTTGAACCTAAAAATGATTTTTTTAAAAAAAATATGAGCATCCGATCATGTACCTGTAGTTCATATCTAACCCACTTCCTACCGATTTGGCAGGAATTTGTCTTTTTCACCAGTGATATACGGAAATGTTTGAGATCCCCCTGTTATGAAATTATCCATGTAAGGTGGTCTAGTATTTTTAAAAAATGTGACGGTAGTATTTTGAATTAGCCATTTGGTGGTTGCTTCACAAAACCGTCCGTTTTTTCACTCGGAAAATGGAAAACGGCTTTTTGGTGGGACGAAAAGGAAAACTTCCTCCTGAAACATTGTTCGCCATCCCATGATGCATACTTATGCACAATATGGACATATTATCACAAACTATGCCTTCATTCTAGCCATAACATTGGTCATTTGACCCGAAAGCCCAGAAACCTCGAACGAGATAGGTCATTTTGTGAAGGGTTTTTTGAGACATAATCAATATACCAAGTTCTATACTTTTCCTTCTAACTATGTCACATAATATAACACCACGCAAAGGTTTCATTTTGTTTGGATCATTTTTGAATTTATAATGACCGTTTTAAACGATCGTTAAACTTTGTCGAAGGGCGGGCATGAAGATTCTTAGCTCGGGGCTGAGACTTGATAAACTTGAAGTGGATCTATGATGAAACAACATATTTTGAACCTAAAAATGATTTTTTTTAAATCATGAGCATCCGATCATGTACCTGTAGTTCATATCTAACCTACTTCCTACCGATTCAGCAGGAATTTGTCTTTTTCACCAGTGATAGACGGAAATGTTTGAGATCCCCCTGTTATGAAATTATCCATGTAAGGTGGTCTACTATTTTTAAAAGATGTGACGGTAGTATTTTGAATTAGCCATTTGGTGGTTGCTTCACAAAACCGTCCGTTCTTTGCACTCGGAAAATAGAAAACGGCTTTTTGGTGCGACGAAAAGGAAAACTTCCTCCTGAAACATTGTTCGCCATCCCATGATTCATACTTATGCACAATATGAACACATTATAACAAACTATGCCTTCATTCTAGCCATAACATTGGTCATGTGACCCGAAAGCCAAGAAACCTCGAACGAGATAGGTCATTTTGTGAAGGGTTTTTTGATACATAATCTATATACCAAGTTCTATATTTTTCCTTCTAACTATGTCACATAATATAACACCACGCGAAGGTTTTATTTTGTTTGGATCGTTTTTAAATTTATAATGCCCGTTTTAAACTATCGTTAAAATTTGTCGAAGGGCGGGCATAAAGATTCTTATCTCGGGGCTGAGACTTGATAAACTTGAAGTGGATCTATGATGAAACAAAATATTTTGAACCTAAAAATTACTTTTGTAAAAAATCATGAGCATCCGATCATGTACCTGTAGTTCATATCTAACCCACTTCCTCCCGATTCGGCAGGAATTTGTCTTTTTCACCAGTGATAGACGGAAATGTTTGAGATTCCCCCTGTTATGAAATTATCCATGTAAGGTGGTCTAGTATTTTTAAAAAATGTGACGGTAGTATTTTGAATTAGCCATTTGGTGGTTGCTTTATAAAACCGTCCGATTTTTGCACTCGGAAAATGGAAAACATCTTTTTGGTGCGACGAAAAGGAAAACTTCCTCCTGAAACATTGTTCGCCATCCCATGATGCACACTTATGCATAATATGGACACATTATCACAAACTATGCCTTCATTCTAGCCATAACATTGGTCATTTGACCCGAATGCCAAGAAACCTCGAACGAGATAGGTCATTTTATGAAGGGTTTTTTAAGACATAATCAATATACCAAGTTCGATATTTTTCCTTCTAACTATGTCACATAATATAACACCACGGGAAGGTTTCATTTTGTTTGGATCGTTTTTGAATTTATAATGTCCGTTTTAAACTATCGTTAAACTTTGTCGAAGGGCGGGCATGAAGATTCTTAGCTCGGGACTGAGACTTGATAAACTTGAAGTGGATCTATGATGAAACAATATATTTTGAACCTAAAAATGATTTTTTAAAAAAAATCATGAGCATCCGATCATGTACCTGTAGTTCATATCTAACCCACTTCCTACCGATTCGGCAGGAATTTGTCTTTCTCACCAGTGATAGACGGAAATGTTTGAGATCCCCCTGTTATAAAATTATCCATGTAAGGTGGTCTAGTATTTTTAAAAAATGTGACGGTAGTATTTTGAATTAGCCATTTGGTGGTTCGTTCACAAAACCGTCCGTTTTTTGCACTCGGAAAATGGAAAACGGCTTTTTGGTGCGACGAAAAGGAAAACTTCCTCCTGAAACATTGTTCGCAATCCCATGATGCATACTTATGCATAATATAGACACATTATCACAAACTATGCCTTCATTCTAGCCATAACATTGGTCATTTGACCCAAAAGCCAAGAAACCTCGAACGAGATAGGTCATTTTGTGAAGGGTTTTTTGAGACATAATCAATATACCAAGTTCTATATTTTTCCTTCTAACTATGTCATATAATATAACACCACGCGAAGGTTTCATTTTGTTTGGATCGTTTTTGAATTTATAATGCCCGTTTTAAACTATCGTTAAACTTTGTCGAAGGGCGGGCATGAAGATTCTTAGCTCGGGGCTGAGACTTGATAAACTTGAAGTGGATCTATGATGAAACAACATATTTTGAACCTAAAAATGATTTTTTTTTTAAATCATGAGCATCCGATCATGTACCTGTAGTTCATATCTAACCCACTTCCTACCGATTCGGCAGGAATTTGTCTTTTTCACTAGTGATAGACGGAAATGTTTGAGATCCCCCTGTTATGAAATTATCCATGTAAGGTGGTCTAGTATTTTTAAAAAATGTGACGGTAGTATTTTGAATTAGCCATTTGGTGGTTGCTTCACAAAACCGTCCGTTTTTTCACTCGGAAAATGGAAAACGGCTTTTTGGTGGGACGAAAAGGAAAACTTCCTCCTGAAACATTGTTCGCCATCCCATGATGCATACTTATGCACAATATGGACACATTATCACAAACTATGCCTTCATTCTAGCCATAACATTGGTCATTTGACCCGAAAGCCAAGAAACCTCGAACGAGATAGGTCATTTTGTGAAGGGTTTTTTGAGACATAATCAATATACCAAGTTCTATATTTTTCCTTCTAACTATGTCACATAATATAACACCACGCAAAGGTTTCATTTTGTTTGGATCGTTTTTGAATTTATAATGCCCGTTTTAAACGATCGTTAAACTTTGTCGAAGGGCGGGCATGAAGATTCTTAGCTCGGGGCTGAGACTTGATAAACTTGAAGTGGATATATGATGAAACAACATATTTTGAACCTAAAAATGATTTTTTTTAAATCATGAGCATCCGATCATGTACCTGTAGTTCATATCTAACCTACTTCCTACCGATTCAGCAGGAATTTGTCTTTTTCACCAGTGATAGACGGAAATTTTTGAGATCTCCCTGTTATGAAATTATCCATGTAAGGTGGTCTACTATTTTTAAAAGATGTGACGGTAGTATTTTGAATTAGCCATTTGGTGGTTGCTTCACAAAACCGTCCGTTTTTTGCACTCGGAAAATGAAAAACGCCTTTTTGGTGCGACGAAAAGGAAAACTTCCTCCTGAAACATTGTTCGCCATCCTATGATGCATACTTATGCACAATATGGAAATATTATCACAAATTATGCCTTCATTCTAGCCATAACATTGGTCATTTGATCCGAAAGCCAAGAAACCTCGAACGAGATAGGTCATTTTGTGAAGGTTTTTCGAGACATAATCAATATACCAAGTTTGATATTTTTCTTTCTAACTATGTCACATAATATGACACCACGCGAAGGTTTCACGTTGTTTGGATCATTTTTGAATTTATAATGCCTGTTTTAAACTATATATAATGTTTTATATTTCACTTAATTTTTTTATAAATGTGTAATATTTGAGTGTAGATAGATAGGTCTTATTTTTCTGCAAATTTTGATATATTATTTGTATTTTTCTAAATTAGAATGATTTAGTTATGATTTTTCAAAAAATAATGAGATAAAAGGAAAAAAATCTGGAGGCTAGGCCGTCGACACAGACCAAACAAAAAATTTCAAAGAGCTGTGACGACGGCCAGGCCGTCGGCACAGCCTGTCTGTCTAACGCCGTGTCAATCGCCGTGTCTAAACTGGGGCTACGCCGAGGGCTATACCTACACCGAGGACCACCGTCGGCACAACCCTCTCTACTATGCCGACGGCCACGCTACGCCGACGGCTACCCTCGGCATCGTCACCTACGCCGACGGCCAGGCTGGTCAGCTGGCCAGGAAAGGTAGCTACACCGACGGCCCCGATATTTGGCCGTCGGCGTAGCCGGCCGGCCGTCGGCGCCTTACTTCTTTCCTGTAGTGGTGGGAAGAAGAGGAGGCCGCCACTGCCGGCCTAGGGGCACCGCGCGGGCAACGTCCGGCAGCACCCGCCAGCGGCAGCGGTGGGGAAGGGCACTGGCGGGGAGGGGTTGGGGCGCCGGGGTGGAGAGGGCCGCCTGGTCACCTCGCTTGGGGGCGACGCGGGGGGCACGCGGTCGGGACGAGGAAGGAGCTCTCGTGAAAACACTGTCAATTGTGACGTGTTAGTCAGAGAAATTTTCACGCAAACGATTTTTTTTACTTGGCATATCGTAAATTTCGTGAGTCCGCCTAGAGCATATCGAGGCACTGCATGTTGTTGGCGACCTCGTGTCGGCAACCTCAGACTCCATGGCCGGCCGGATTAACCTTAGACTCCATGGCTGCGAGGTGGTTGAATGGGTAGAGGTCGAGAAAGTGTCGGGGCGTAGAGTCCCTGGCCGACGTGTATGACGCATATTGGCTGTATCGAGGCGCCTGGTGGCCACGCATTTGAGCAGGAGGTGGACTGAGGGAGACGCCACACTCGTCCCGACCGGAGCTCCGGCAGCAAGCACGACATGCGCAGCTGCTTTGGCAATGTCAACCGGCATGATGGAGAAGCTCTGCAGAGAGGGGATCGTCCGCCTTAAGACAGCTTTGTCGCACGCTCTTCATAGGCCGTATATGAATCAGCCAGAAGTCCAAATAAAGTACTATACTATTAGTATGTAATCCAGTTGTAACAAAACAACGACTTAAAACAAGTTTTCCTAAAATTTCTCCTCAAACCCGTTTGGGTAAAACCTAACCGGCCTGAGCCAAATACTCGGTGTCCAAACAACCAGGTAGGTACACGTACCAAACCCGCGCCTGATGCGACCAGATAGGAAAATTGATCTTAACTGAACAGACATCTTCGTATCCTTATCTCAACGCATCACATCTCATATAAATGGATCACCACGGTATGTTCATGAGGTCATTCACAGCACCCAACAAGCAGAAACAAAGAGATCTAGATGGCGCCATCCAAGTGCCACTTCGCCTTCTTCCTCGCCATCGCCCTGCTGATCGCCGCCATGCCGCGGCCTTCTGCGGCCGTCAGGGCTGAGCCCCCCTCCTCCGCCGCCGGTGTAGAACCATCCAAGTGGCATAACTTGAGGGCACTGCCGTCCTGCTTCTGGCCGTTCATAGCGCCGATATTCCGCCCACCAACGCCAAGTGCACCAGTGCCACCAACCCCATCTAATCCGCAGCCGAAAGAGTGTCTACCATCGCTGATGGGGCTGATGCCATGCAAGGACTTCTTCACCAACAAAACTGCGCCACAGCCGCCATACCCAGGCAAGTGCTGCGACGGCATCAAGTTCCTCTACGAAAACGCGCCCATCTGTATTTGCCACTATGACAACGGCGACATCGGCAAGCTCATGTCGGCACCCATTGATGGAGGAAAGTTTCTTGCTCTCTCGATTATCTGTCGAAGTGACGTGAATTATTTTGGAAGCTGCCATGGTAAGTTATTCGCGCTGTCGTTGCTATCAGTAGTTCTGTTGCATTACTTGTGTGCATCTCTTCAATTATGAGGGGATTTTAATATTTTGATGGATCTGAGAGCAGGACCCGTGCCACCGATGAGGGCCGCACCTACCCCTGAAGCTGCTCCGTAATATGGCTAAATAGGTAATAACTATATATTCAATCATATAATAGCTGCATGAACTATGTAGTAGTACTTCTGTATTCTAATTTGACTTGTCTTTGTTTGCGTTGCGCAGAGCCTTCGTCGTAGTAGCATTATGAATGCCAGAAACAAGATGGAGCGCTATGGTGCCATACGTCCGTCGAGATCCATTAGTATTCTTCTTACAAGATCTATAGTAGTACAAGATTGGTGCTATTAGGGAGAAACTATATGTAGCTTCATTCGTGTCAATGTCGAGATATTTTAATTTAGGTCGTCCATTAATTACATATGTAGTGCTTTCTGAATGCCCATCTTAATGCAATCATCAAATGTGCAACTAGTTATCGATTTTTCTAGAGATACATGAACTTCCATGTGAGAGCAAATTAGCACATAGACACTGAGAAAATGTGTGTTCAGCATCACCATTTTTGCTTGGACGAGAGCACATACACGCTCCAAAACCAAAATACATATCGGCCTCGCGTCCCGCGCGCTGATGTGGTGTAGGACGCATGGAGCCCCTGTGTTTTTGCATTCCTTGGATGCTGCCACTAGGTCTTCGATCGCATTATCCTCCCACAAACACTACAGGAAACTCCGACTACGCCGAGGGCCGAAAGCCGTCGGCACAGCCAGACAAATCGTCGGCGTATCGCCCTCGGCGCAGAACCTGGTCGGCACAGGACCACGGCCGTCGGCACAGGTGCTCCCCCTCGGCGTATCATCCTCCTAGCGGGACCCGCGTGTCAGGCGACGGCGTCGACGGTAACGGCCGCGTGCGCCGATACGCCGACGGCCTGGCCGTCGGCACAGCCCAGCCTAGGCATCACCCTGGTCCGCCACGTGTGCGTCTACGCCGACGGCCTAGCCGTCGGCACAGTCGCCAGCTACGCCAAGGGGCGTCGCCAGCTACGCCGAGGGGTCACACCGTCGGCACAGGCAGCCCCCGGAGGCGCCACGTCGCCAGCTACGCTGAAGGCATTGCCGTCGGCACAGCCTTGCCATATGGCACAGCATCAGGGCTGTGCCGACGGCTATGCCGTCGGCGTAGCGTCTTCCATTTTTTTCTTTTTCTGTTTCCATTTCTAATTTAATTTGAGCATCCAAAATTCACGCAAAATAATTTAATTGCATTGCAATATCAGCAAAATAATTTGAGCATCCAAACAAATAACCATCCATTGCAATATCCATCGTCATCCAAATAACAACATGATCATCCACAAAACATATTTGTTACACATACAAACTCATCACAAGTGCATACACATAGAAGATATGACAAGTGCATCCACTATCTCTAGCTCTAACCATGTCCATGCTCATGGTCCGAAACTCGCTGTATGTGTCGGTGTGTCAAGAAGCCCGAGGCTTCCCGTTCCGAGCTCAGGAGACGCTCGCAGTTGTCGGACCATCGGGGAAGTAGAACCACTAGCAGAACCGCCATCGGGCACCATGATACGAAGTTGTGCATCAGCACGCGACGGACTAGGCGAGGCCGAGGCACGACCAAAGGGTCCAACATTCCTGGAGCATCCTGAGCCCTACATGTTTGAGCAAAAACTTAGCAACTTGCGAGGCATATTAAAGCGGTAACAACTGGTTTGCCAAAGAACTTACCGGGGTCCCTCCGTAGTATGTGGCAGCGAAATCCTCCCTCGATATGCAGCGAGGTGGCATCCCAGGATCAGGTGGCTGGTCACCTTCCACCGGAACCCGCTGTCTAGTGATAAAGTAGTGATTCATCGCCTACAAGATAGTTATATGTCAGTCGTTGCAGGAACAAAGGTTCAAACTAGAGGAAGTGGGACTTATCATCATTTGCAAAAGTAAAGTTTGAAACTTACAGCCGTCACTTTCCTAGTGTACGCATCGCACTCTGCCCTCAGCGCAATCCATGCATCATACTCCTTGTTATAATCTGCCTGAAGGGCCTTGTAGGCATCATCAAAATCACGCTACAATTGCAAAAATAATGAATCTCGTTAGCTTAGCCATTTAGGATCAAATTGCGAAAATAAGATGGAAATGAGAAACTCTCACATCGGCGGTGGAGGCAGCAGGCCGAGAACGAGGCGCGATAGACGGGTGATCGGGGGTGAGGGTAGCCTTGACTCGTGTGAGGGTCATGGTAGGCTGGACCACCCCATCAAGAATGTTGAAACGGCCATGTGGCTTGCCGTGGCTCGCCATGATCAAGGCAGTCTCATCGACCTCATGGTGCATGGGCTCATCCACCTCCGGATGCAAACCCTTGAGCTTCTCGCAGTAGGTGTTGAGCTTCTCCTTGGCGCATCAATCTGGGAAGCTGAGGCTGAGGCTGCTCTAGGTCGGGCTTCTTCGTCTTCATCTTCTCCCACACGACCAGGTCGGTAATAGGGCTATTAACCTCCCCTCCATCTCCTCCTGCATCGGCAAAGAAATGTTAATTATGTGTGTCAACTAATAACATTATGGGAAATAAATGAAGGTTGTTCCATGTATATATATACCAAGTGCTTCTTGAAGAGACCATGGTTGCGGCTTCCCGCGCTGTGTGTTCCCATGCTGCCGCGGTTTTTCTTGTTCCACTTGCTCACGGCCTCAAAGTCAGGATCTTCCCCGATCCACCTACTAGCCAGCACCTCAAAAGCGTCTTATTTGTGTTCACACCACATTGGCATAACCTGAAACCACAATACTCATTTCACTAACAGATAATGCAATACCAACTTAGCATCTATGGACCTTCTCATTGACAATTTACTTACCGTCATGAAATCAGCCACCGACATCTTTGGCTTGTGACCCTGGGCAATCTCATCCTTCCGTATCTTAAGGCCATGCTCAACTTGAAAGTGATTGATCAACGTATTCTTGGTGTTGTACCATTGCTGTGTTGTCAACTTCCGACAAGCCTCAAGCAAAGTCACATTCGCCGCCTCCTGATGCTCCGGTGTCACCTGATAGAAGACCTTCAATCATGCAAAAAATTATGGGAGTCATGAGATAGCACGATGGTGAGCAAAAAAAATTATGGGAGTCACAAGCCAAAGTATGCCTTACCCAAAAGCTGCTAATCACATCATCAGCAGCACTCTCGAAGCCCGAGCAATCGGTGGAGGCCTCATAGTCCGCCCAAAACCAGGCTAGCTTCCTTCGGCCGTTGGGGACTGTAGTGTACAAGCCCGGCCAATACTTCCTGATCAAAGATCCAAGCACGCTATTAGGGTGGCGAACCCCCGCCGGTTTTAACCAGTTGCTGCACAATAAACAAACATTAGTACATGCCAAATTGTTATGACCAAAAACATGAGTTAGTCACTTACTATTTGCCGTAGGGCTCAATCGTAGGTCTCTCTTCCGGGCGAGGCTCCTTCTTAGGGACACGAGCCTCCCCACGAATCGACAACTTCTTCGGCGGCGCCTCACCCTCCGGCGGTGCCTCACCCTCCGCCTCCCCATCCGACATCCCCCCAACTCCTCGTCCGACTCTGACTGTGAAGCCACGGTGCCAGAAGCAGAGGGTAAGTTAGACAAATGGGCAACACGCTGCGGGGGAGACGAGTCTGGATCCTCTGAATCGAGTCCTGCACCTGCATTGATAAAGAGTAACCAATTTAGCATGAAGACATAAAAAATATAAACGTAATTCATAAACAACGGGGGAGATGAGTATGTACCCGAGGCTGCACCTCCTCGTCCTCGTGCTGCACCTGGTCGTCCTCGTGGTGCACCTCCTCGTCCTCGTCCTCGTCCTCCTGTAGCAGGAAGTTCTCCCTGCGAGGGAGGTGGGTCCTCCAATCCCCTTCCTCGAGCTCCACCGTAGCGCGGGTTGGGACGAGGTACTCTTCTTCTTTGGGTAATCTTCTCTTGGCTCATCATCTTGAGAAGGGAGGACGTTGATTCCTTGCTCCCCCGAGGCATTGGTCAATCACCTGCATTATAGACATGTTGAAATTAATAAGCATAAAGACATAATGCAATTAAGAAGCATGTTAAGAAATAAATACTATCAAGGCAGAAGATGGCATGCGGCTTGAACCAATTTCTTCGATTGCAGTCAGGAGGCTGCATGTGTTGTTTCTTCCTATCACATAGCTTCTCAACATCGACCCTAGCCTTGACATTATCCTTTGACTTTCCAGGGATGTTGCAAATTGTGTGAAAGAGGGACTCTCCTACATTCTTTTCAGTGTGCATCACATCGATGTTATGGGGAAGTTCGAGGTCCTTGTAATACTCGAGCTTCGTTATGGCTGCCTCGTGAGTCCAGTTGTGCGTTTTACCATATCCCTCAAATTGTGGGCCAGGAATCTCAGTACGCTTCAGAGCAAGTAGCTCGGCTTTAACAGCTACACCATCAAACATTGGTATCGCTTTCTCTTCATTCACAACTACGCCCTTCATGAAGTTCCTTTTGTCTCGTCTGAACCGGTGCCCTCTTTTGAGGAAAGGTCGATTTTTGTCAAAGGAGACATACTTGCCACCCGCGCTTAGCCAAAAGAACTCAAGTTGGAGCCTGCAAACTGGGCAAGGCCACTTACCGGATGTACACCACCCGCAAAATAGGGCGTAGCCGGGCATGTCATGCATGGAATACTGGTACCAAACTCTCATGAGGAAGTTTGTCTTAGATGCTCGGTCATATGTCAACGTCCCGTGGTGCCAAGAGTGGTTCAAATCATCAATAAGCGGCTGCATGTAGACACTCAAATTTTCCCCCGGGTATTCAGGCCCTGGAATTACAAGCGACAAGAATATGGTATTCCTTTGCATTAGGACTCCGGGAGGGAGATTGAGCGGAATAACAAACACAGGCCAGCAGCTGTAAGAGGCCGTCGACATACCATATGGATTGAATCCATCGGTTGCTATCGCAATTCTGACATTCCGAGCCTCACTTGCGAATGCCTCGTGTTTTGCATCGAAGTTCTTCCATGCCTTACCATCAGATGGATGTCCCATCATTTCATGTCCGTGCTCGTCATGGCATCTCTTCCCTGTCTTGTGCCACTTCATCTGTGTGGCAGTCTCCTCGGTCATGTAAAGCCGCTGGATTCTTTTTATGAATAGGAGATAACGAAGAATCTTCACGGTGACATTTGACTGTGTCATCTGACCATCATGTCCCTTTCTCTCATGATACCTAGAGGCCCCACACTTGCTGCAGTACTTGTCATCCTCAAACTGTTTCCAAAACAAAAGACAGCCTGCTGGACAACAATCTATCTTTACATAATCCATGGTGAGCACTTTCATGATTTTCCGGCATTCGTACATGCTTTTAGGTAGACAATGCCCTTCGGGCAACATGTTACCATACGTAAACAAATTACGTTCAAAACTTGCTCGGGTGGTGGCGTACTGGGACTTGTCGGCTAGTATTTGCGAGATGGCATCGAGTTGAGACACTTTCGCACCCGGATATAGAGGCCTCTTAGCCGAGGCCATCATATCAAGGAAGGCCTTCGTGGTTGCCTTCGGTTCCTCTGGTTCACTTGGTTCCTCCGGTTCACCTAGTTCCTCCGGTTCCTCCTGTGGAGGTGGCGAATCTGGCATGTCGGCATTGCGAAAATCCTCTAGCAAGTTTATAATCCCATCGTCCTCAATGCCATCAATCCGTTATCGCATCACCTCAGCTCTATCACGTTCGTACTGAGAAAAGTCGACCAAAGGCTCGTAGTCAAGCATATACCCATACTGCCAAAGGTGTTTACTCATATCATCCTTTGTCTGACGATGAAGCCTTATGCAATGAGCGCAAGGACACCTTGGATGAACTACCTTTGAACCACGCGCTAACTCCTTCACCAGAAAATTGGTCTTCCATACCCACTCGTCTGTTCTTTCAAGCGCACTAATACGACCACTATGCATCCAAACATTACCAGCCATCCTCTGCTTCATCGAGAGCCACAATACAAATTCAACATTTCATATTAATTAATGACATCAAACTAAATACACAAATTTTACGTTGTTATTCCATGCATACACCTAACATGTCTAATAGGAAAAGATATGTCCTAATCCCACCCGAGGATGTGTAGATTGGATACGCTCTCCACGGTCAACCCCAAACCGAGACAAAATTCCGGCAGCACCTCCCCGTTGTTCTCCCGATACACGTCCCGCTAAAAATGCCGAGAGAATTGTGCATCCGGAGAACAATAGGGAGGCGCCACCGAAATCCTGTCTCGGTTCGGGGTAGACCGTGGAGAGCGTACCCAATCTACACATCCTCCGGCTGTCCAAAAATTGTGGACAATCCAAAAGAGTTACATTTTTAAATATGCAATCGAATGCATATTTATTCGTGTAACCCTTTTGAATGGGAGACACCTAGGTTTCGCAACTGACTTGGTGATCTAGACACAAAATAAATACCTAGGTACATTACAAGATAGGCACAAGATTTATACCCTCGAAGCGTGAGCGAATAGTCAAGGAAGATCGGGCAGTGGAAGGGCGAACTCTCCAACGGCGACCTCCGGTCACGACCTCTGGGACGGCGACCTCTCCGACGGGGCTGTCCACCTAAAAGTCTACAGATTGCAAAGACAAATAAAATAAAATTAACCTATTTAGCTCAACTAATTTATCTAACCTAACTAAAACTACCCTATACTACTTTAACTACCTAACTAAAACTACCCTATACTACCTTAACTACCTAAAACAGAGAAGTGTGTTGGATTTACCTGGGAGCTCCGGCAAGGGAGAGCACGAGCGGGACAAGGCAGAGGAGGGTCAGGGACGGGGGGAGGAGGGCAGGAACGGGGGAAGGAGGGTTAGGGACGGGGGGAGGCAGGGGACGGTTAGGGACGGGGAGGAGGGCAGGGACGGGTCAGGGACGAGGGAGGAGGGTTAGGGACGGGGGGAGGAGGGCAAGGACGGGGGAGGAAGGAAGGGACAGGGGGAGGAAGGCATGGACGGGTCAGGGACGGGGGAGGAGGGCATGGACGGGGGGAGGAGGGCAGAGGAGGGTCGGAGGTGGCTCGGGGTGGACGCGCGGGGAGGAGGGCAGAGGAGGGTCGGGGGTGGCTCGGGGAGGAGGGCAGAGGAGGCTCGGGGTGGCTCGGGGAGGAGGGCAGAGGGGGTGGCTCGGGGTGGCTCGGGGCGGCGCGGGGTATGCACGGTGGCGGCGGCGGGGTGGGGGCTCGGGGGTGGACGTGCGGGGTGGCTCGGGGGTCAGGGACGGGGGGAGGTGGCTCGGGGATGGACGGGGTGGCTCGGGGGGAAGCGGGTCAGGGACGGCGGCAGCAACGCGGGCAGGTCGGCGGCGACGCATGGTTGGAGACGAGCTAGGGAAGGGGGAGAGTGGGAGAAAGGGGCCAGCTCGGGCGCCGGTTGGGCCGGGCTGGTCTAAGGAAAAAAACTGGGCCTACGCCGACGGCATAGCCGTCGGCACAGCCTCCTCTGTTTTTTTCCACATAGATTTATTTGGTCCCTTTTTTATTTGCTCCTATTTAAAATATTTAATTTTATATTGGGTTCTACTTGATAGATTTAATTATATTTCGTTCCTCCCCTTTTCATTTATTTCGTATAAAATATAGACCCTAGTTTGTTCCTCCCCGTATATCTACCCGCTGGCCGGATGAGTGTTGACCAATATAGTTTTTTGTGTTTGTTTAGGTCTAGGTTTTGCATGTTTCAACATAGCACCACACTTCCATGCATGTGCTAGGGCCACATGCAAGTCCTTGAGGTATTCCGACGCCCCGGAGCATGGTCTCCCGCGGAACCCTGATCTGTGGGCATCGGATCGTCTACCCCCCTAGACGTCCCTCTGACAGGGGTAGCCCGGAGTAGCACTCTCTTGTTTTGTGTTTGTTTAGGTCATATGATGATGTAAAACCATGGTGCTTCACAAGGGGAGGGCACTATCCTACCAGGTTTCACCCGAACGGGGAGTTTCCCCCTTATATAAGTCCAGAACCTTAGCTTTAGGTTACAGCTAGCGCACGCATGAGAAGGGGGACACATGCACCCGGGGACTAGGTTTTGCATGTTTCAACATAGCACCACACTTCCATGCATGTGCTAGGGCCACATGCAAGTTCTTGAGGTATTCCGACGCCCCGGAGCATGGTCTCCGTGAACCTCGATTCCAGGCATCGGATCGTCTACCCCCCTAGACGTCCCTCTGACAGGGGTAGCCTGGAGTAGAACTCTCTTGTTTTGTGTTTGTTTAGGTCATATGATGATGTAAAACCATGGTGCTTCACAAGGGGAGGGCACTATCCTACCTGGTTTCACCCGAACGGGGAGTTTCCCCCTTATATAAGTCCAGAACCTTAGCTTTAGGTTACAGCTAGCGCACGCATGAGAAGGGGGACACATGCACCCGGGGACTAGGTTTTGCATGTTTCAACATAGCACCACACTTCCATGCATGTGCTAGGGCCACATGCAAGTCCTTGAGGTATTCCGACGCCCCGGAGCGTGGTCTCCCGCGGAACCCTGATCTGTGGGCATCAGATCGTCTACCCCCCTAGACGTCCCTCTGACAGGGGTAGCCCGGAGTAGCACTCTCTTGTTTTGTGTTTGTTTAGGTCATATGATGATGTAAAACCATGGTGCTTCACAAGGGGAGGGCACTATCCTACCCGGTTTCACCCGAACGGGGAGTTTCCCCCTTATATAAGTCCAGAACCTTAGCTTTAGGTTACAGCTAGCGCACGCATGAGAAGGGGGACACATGCACCCGGGGACTAGGTTTTGCATGTTTCAACATAGCACCACACTTCCATGCATGTTCTAGGGCCACATGCAAGTCCTTGAGGTATTCCGACGCCCCGGAGCGTGGTCTCCTGCGGAACCCTGATCTGTGGGCATCGGATCGTCTACCCCCTAGACGTCCCTCTGACAGGGGTAGCCCGGAGTAGCACTCTCTTGTTTTGTGTTTGTTTAGGTCATATGATGATGTAAAACCATGGTGCTTCACAAGTGGAGGGAACTATCCTACCCGGTTTCACCCGAACGGGGAGTTTCCCCCCTTATATAAGTCCAGAACCTTAGCTTTAGGTTACAGCTAGCGCACACATGAGAAGGGGGACACATGCACCCGGTGACTAGGTTTTGCATGTTTCAACATAGCACCACACTTCCATGCATATGCTAGGGCCACATGCAAGTCCTTGAGGTATTCCGACGCCCCGGAGCGTGGTCTCCCGCGGAACCCTGATCTATGGGCATCGGATCGTCTACCCCCCTAGACGTCCCTCTGACAGGGGTAGCCTGGAGTAGCACTCTCTTGTTTTGTGTTTGTTTAGGTCATATGATGATGTAAAACCATGGTGCTTCACAAGGGGAGGGCACTATCCTACCCGGTTTCACCCGAACGGGGAGTTTCCCCCTTATATAAGTCCAGAACCTTAGCTTTAGGTTACAGCTAGCGCATGCATGAGAAGGGGGACACATGCACCCGGGGACTAGGTTTTGCATGTTTCAACATAGCACCACACTTCCATGCATGTGCTAGGGCCACATGCAAGTCCTTGAGGTATTCCGACGCCCCGGAGCGTGGTCTCCCGCGGAACCCTGATCTGTGGGCATCGGATCGTCTACCCCCCTAGACGTCCCTCTGACAGGGGGGTAGCCCGGAGTATCACTCTCTTGTTTTATGTTTGTTTAGGTCATATGATGATGTAAAACCATGGTGCTTCACAAGTGGAGGGCACTATCCTACCAGGTTTCACCCGAACGGGGAGTTTCCCCCCTTATATAAGTCCAGAACCTTAGCTTTAGGTTACAGCTAGCACACACATGAGAAGGGGGACACATGCACCCGGTGACTAGGTTTTGCATGTTTCAACATAGCACCACACTTCCATGCATGTGCTAGGGCCACATGCAAGTCCTTGAGGTATTCCGACGCCCCGGAGCGTGGTCTCCCGCGGAACCCTGATCTATGGGCATCAGATCGTCTACCCCCCTAGACGTCCCTCTGACAGGGGTAGCCCGGAGTATCACTCCCTTGTTTTGTGTGTGTTTAGGTCATATGATGATGTAAAAAGATGTTGCTTCACAAGGGGAGGGCACTATCCTACCCGGTTTCACCCAACGGGAGTTTCCTTATATAAGTCTAGAACCTTAGCTTTAGGTTACAGCTAGCGCACGCATGAGAAGGGGGACACATGCACCCGGGGACTAGGTTTTGCATGTTTCAACATAGCACCACACTTCCATGCATGTGCTAGGGCCACATGCAAGTCCTTGAGGTATTCCGACGCCCCGGAGCATGGTCTCCCGCGGAACCCTGATCTGTGGGCCTCGGATCGTCTACCCCCCTAGACGTCCCTCTGACATGGGGGTAGCGCGGAGTATCACTCTCTTGTTTTATGTTTGTTTAGGTCATATGATGATGTAAAACCATGGTGCTTCACACGGGGAGGGCACTATCCTACCCGGTTTCACCCGAACAGGGAGTTTCCCCCTTATATAAGTCCAGAACCTTAGCTTTAGGTTACAGCTAGCGCACACGTGAGAAGGGGGACACATGCACCCGGTGACTAGGTTTTGCATGTTTCAACATAGCACCACACTTCCATGCATGTGCTAGGGCCACATGCAAGTCCTTGAGGTATTCCGACGCCCCGGAGCGTGGTCTCCCGCGGAACCCTGATCTATGGGCATCAGATCGTCTACCCCCCTAGACGTCCCTCTGACAGGGGTAGCCCGGAGTATCACTCTCTTGTTTTGTGTTTGTTTAGGTCATATGATGATGTAAAACCATGGTGCTTCACAAGGGGAGTGCACAATCCTACCCGGTTTCACCCAAACAGGGAGTTTCCCCCTTATATAGGTCCAGAACCTTAGCTTTAGGTTACAGCTAGCGCACGCATGAGAAGGGAGACACATGCACCCGGGGACTAGGTTTTGCATGTTTCAACATAGCACCACACTTCCATGCATGTGCTAGGGCCACATGCAAGTCCTTGAGGTATTCCGACGCCCCGGAGCATGGTCTCATGGAACCACGATCTGTGGGCATCGGATCGTCTACCCCCCTAGACGTCCCTCTGACAGGGGGGTAGCGCGGAGTATCACTCTCTTGTTTTATGCTTGTTTAGGTCATATGATGATGTAAAACCATGGTGCTTCACAAGGGGAGGGCACTATCCTACCCGGTTTCACCCGAACGAGGAGTTTCCCCCTTATATAAGTCCAGAACCTTAGCTTTAGGTTACAGCGCACGCATGAGAAGGGGGACACATGCACCCGGTGACTAGGTTTTGCATGTTTCAACATAGCACCACACTTCCATGCATGTGCTAGGGCCACATGCAAGTCCTTGAGGTATTCCGACGCCCCGGAGCGTGGTCTCCCGCGGAACCCTGATCTATGGGCATCGGATCGTCTACCCCCCTAGACGTCCCTCTGACAGGGGTAGCCCGGAGTATCACTCTCTTGTTTTGTGTTTGTTTAGGTCATATGATGATGTAAAACCATGGTTCTTCACAAGGGGAGGGCACTATCCTACCCGGTTTCACCCGAACGGGGAGTTTCCCCCTTATATAAGTCCAGAACCTTAGCTTTAGGTTACAGCTAGCGCACGCATGAGAAGGGGGACACATGCACCCGGGGACTAGGTTTTGCATGTTTCAACATAGCACCACACTTCCATGCATGTGCTAGGGCCACATGCAAGTCCTTGAGGTATTCCGACGCCCCGGAGCATGGTCTCCCGCGGAACCCTGATCTATGGGCATCGGATCGTCTACCCCCCTAGACGTCCCTCTAACAGGGGTAGCCCGGAGTAGCACTCTCTTGTTTTGTGTTTGTTTAGGTCATATGATGATGTAAAACCATGGTGATTCACAAGGGGAGGGCACTATCCTACCCGGTTTCACCCGAATAGGGAGTTTCCCCCTTATATAAGTCCAGAACCTTAGCTTTAGGTTACAGCTAGCGCACGCATGAGAAGGGGGACACATGCACCCGGTGACTAGGTTTTGCATGTTTCAACATAGAACCACACTTCCATGCATGTGCTAGGGCCACATGCAAGTCCTTGAGGTATTCCGACGCCCCGGAGCGTGGTCTCCCGCGGAACCCTGATCTGTGGGCATCGGATCGTCTACCCCCCTAGACGTCCCTCTGACAGGGGTAGCCCGGAGTATCACTCTATTGTTTTATGTTTGTTTAGGTCATATGATGATGTAAAACCATGGTGCTTCACACGGGGAGGGCACTATCCTACCCGGTTTCACCCGAACGGGGAGTTTCCCCCTTATATAAGTCCAGAACCATAGCTTTAGGTTACAGCTAGCGCACACGTGAGAAGGGGGACACATGCACCCGGTGACTAGGTTTTGCATGTTTCAACATAGCACCACAATTCCATGCATGTGCTAGGGCCACATGCAAGTCCTTGAGGTATTCCGACGCCCCGGAGCGTGGTCTCCCACGGAACCCTGATCTCTGGGCATCAGATTGTCTACCCCCCTAGACGTCCCTCTGACAGGGGTAGCCTGGAGTAGCACTCTCTTGTTTTGTGTTTGTTTAGGTCATATGATGATGTAAAACCATGGTGCTTCACAAGGGGAGTGCACAATCCTACCCGGTTTCACCCAAACAGGGAATTTCCCCCTTATATAAGTCCAGAACCTTAGCTTTAGGTTACAGCTAGCGCACACATGAGAAGGGGGACACATGCACCCGGGGACTAGGTTTTGCATGTTTCAACATAGCACCATACTTCCATGAATGTGCTAGGGCCACATGCAAGTCCTTGAGGTATTCCGACGCCTCGGAGCGTGGTCTCCCGTGGAACCCTGATCTGTGGGCATCGGATCGTCTACCCCCTAGACGTCCCTCTGACAGGGGTAGCCCGGAGTAGCACTCTCTTGTTTTGTGTTTGTTTAGGTCATATGATGATGTAAAACCATGGTGCTTCACAAGGGGAGGGCACTATCCTACCCGGTTTCACCCGAACGGGGAGTTTCCCCCTTATATAAGTCCAGAACCTTAGCTTTAGGTTACAGCTAGCGCACGCATGAGAAGGGGGACACATGCACCCGGGGACTAGGTTTTGCATGTTTCAACATAGCACAACACTTCCATGCATGTGCTAGGGCCACATGCAAGTCCTTGAGGTATTCCGACGCCCCGGAGCGTGGTCTCCCGCGGAACACTGATCAGTGGGCATCGGATCGTCTACCCCCCTAGACGTCCCTCTGACATGGGTAGCCCGGAGTAGCACTCTCTTGTTTTGGTATTGTTTAGGTCATATGGTGATGTAAAACCATGGTGCTTCACAAGGGGAGGAAACTATCCTACCCGGTTTCACCCGAACGGGGAGTTTCCCCCCTTATATAAGTCCAGAACCTTAGCTTTAGGTTACAGCTAGCGCACACATGAGAAGGGGGACACATGCACCCGGTGACTAGGTTTTGCATGTTTCAACATAGCACCACACTTCCATGCATGTTCTAGGGCCACATGCAAGTCCTTGAGGTATTCCGACGCCCCGGAGCGTGGTCTCCATGAACCACGATCTATGGGCATCGGATCGTCTACCCCTAGACGTCCCTCTGACAGGGGTAGCCCGGAGTAGCACTCTCTTGTTTTGTGTTTGTTTAGGTCATATGATGATGTAAAACCATGGTGCTTCACAAGGGGAGGGCACTATCCTACCCGGTTTCACCCAAACGGGGACTTTCCCCCTTATATAAGTCCAGAACCTTAGCTTTAGGTTTAGCTAGCGCAAGCATGAGAAGGGGGACACATGCACCCGGGGACTAGGTTTTGCATGTTTCAACATAGCACCACACTTCCATGCATGTTCTAGGGCCACATGCAAGTCCTTGAGGTATTCCGACGCCCCGGAGCGTGGTCTCCCGCGGAACCCTGATCTGTGGGCATCGGATCGTCTACCCCCCTAGACGTCCCTCTGACAGGGGTAGCCTGGAGTAGAACTCTCTTGTTTTGTGTTTGTTTAGGTCATATGATGATGTAAAACCATGGTGCTTCACAAGGGGAGGGCACTATCCTACCCGGTTTCACCCGAACGGGGAGTTTCCCCCTTATATAAGTCCAGAACCTTAGCTTTAGGTTACAGCGCACGCATGAGAAGGGGGACACATGCACGTGGGGACTAGGTTTTGCATGTTTCAACATAGCACCACACTTCCATGCATGTGCTAGGGCCACATGCAAGTCCTTGAGGTATTCCGACGCCCCGGAGCGTGGTCTCCCGCGGAACCCTGATCTATGGGCATCGGATCGTCTACCCCCCTAGACGTCCCTCTGACAGGGGTAGCCCGGAGTAGCACTCTCTTGTTTTGTGTTTGTTTAGGTCATATGATGATGTAAAACCATGGTGCTTCACAAGGGTAGGGCACTATCCTACCCGGTTTCACCCGAACGGGGAGTTTCCCCCCTTATATAAGTCCAGAACCTTAGCTTTAGGTTACAGCTAGCGCACACATGAGAAGGGGGACACATGCACCCGGTGACTAGGTTTTGCATGTTTCAACATAGCACCACACTTACATGCATGTGCTAGGGCCACATGCAAGTCCTTGAGGTATTCCGACGCCCCGGAGCGTGGTCTCCCGCGGAACCCTGATCTGTGGGCATCGGATTGTCTACCCCTAGACGTCCCTCTGACAGGGGTAGCCCGGAGTAGCACTCTCTTGTTTTGTGTTTGTTTAGGTCATATGATGATGTAAAACCATGGTGCTTCACAAGGGGAGGGCACTATCCTACCCGGTTTCACCCGAACGGGGAGTTTCCCCCTTATATAAGTCCAGAACCTTAGCTTTAGGTTACAGCTAGCGCACGCATGAGAAGGGGGACACATGCACCTGGGGACTAGGTTTTGCATGTTTCAACATAGCACCACACTTCCATGCATGTGCTAGGGCCACATGCAAGTCCTTGAGGTATTCCGACGCCCCGGAGCGTGGTCTCCTGCGGAACCCTGATCTGTGGGCATCGGATCGTCTACCCCCCTAGACGTCCCTCTGACAGGGGTAGCCCGGAGTAGCACTCTCTTGTTTTGTGTTTGTTTAGGTCATATGATGATGTAAAACCATGGTGCTTCACAAGGGGAGGGCACTATCCTACTCGGTTTCACCCGAACAGGGAGTTTCCCCCTTATATAAGTCCAGAACCTTAGCTTTAGGTTACCGCTAGCGCACACATGAGAAGGGGGACACATGCACCCGGTGACTAGGTTTTGCATGTTTCAACATAGCACCACACTTCCATGCATGTGCTAGGGCCACATGCAAGTCCTTGAGGTATTCCGACGCCCCGGAGCATGGTCTCCCGCGGAACCCTGATCTATGGGCATCGGATTGTCTACCCTCCTAGACGTCCCTCTGACAGGGGTAGCCCGAAGTAGCACAGCCCACCAAATTTAGGCGCGGGTGGAGCACCTGGCGCTTAGGGCTACACCGACGGCCCGGCCGTCGGCACAACTTCGCCACCAAACGGCGTTTGCGGCGCCGTGTCTGAGCCGTGGCTACGCCGAGGGCCAAACTTGCGCCGAGGGTCACCGTCGGCATACCGTTCTCCACTATGCCGACGGCTTGGCTATGTTGAGGGCCACCGTCGGCACATGTTACTGTGCCGACGGCCATTTCTATGCCGACGGCCTGGCTGGGGGCTGGCCTGGGGAGGCAGCTACGCCGACGGCCCCGACCTTTGGCCGTCGGCATAGCATACCGGCCGTCGGCGCCTACAACATTTCCTGTAGTGAAACTTGTAAACAAAAATAACGACCTCCACGTTGTTGCTAAGGAGGCGGCAGCTTAGATTTCATACGGTCGTTTTCAGTCCGTAGATAAACCCAGGACATTTTGAAGAACAAAACATTTCGAAAAAGATGAAACCCAGGAGAAGGGAACCTGGCGGAGTCGCTCCGGCGTATAGTTAGCCGAGCGGAGCTAGGGCTGATGTCACATAGGCGCGTTGTGCTTTATCCCACAGGTGACGGGAGAATCCAAATGGTCTATCTGAAGTTGAAACATTTTCGTGTTCAACATGAGGGCAGAAACACCGAACCGTTGCATGTTTGACCACTAGTAGAAAATAGACATCTAGTCCTGGTTCGTACTAGACGGTCTCCACGTGGCCCCGTGAGGTGCGCTGAGCTGGAGGACCTTTAGTCTCGGTTCGTAACACGAGCTGGGACTAAAGGTTTTCTGTCGCGGCAGCGTTTTGGCGTAATCGGCGGCCGCGGCAGGAGATGGGGTTCTACATACTATACACGTTGATGCATATATAACATAATTTCTATCATGAGCATATACAGACATATATATAACTTGGTATACGAGTACAAAAATCGGGATTAGAGCCCGTCTATTTGATTACATGAAGATCGTTACATTACATGGATGCTTTATTATCTCCACAAATTGTATTGTTCTTTTGGGTTTATGACCTCCCTAAGAAAAAATCTCAACAATTCCTCTTGAATTGCTAGTAGGCATTGTCGTGGTGGGAGCTTATCCCGCATCGCATCCAACTATATATAAAGAAGTAGATCATTACGAATGGAACTCAACAAATATTATAGTATAAAATAAATTGTGAATATATTATTTACGTACTTCAAGAAAGTCTATGACCTGCTCCATACCCCTGCGAATGAACTCGCATACGCAGTATTCACATAAATTAGTCTCATGTGGCTACCTCGCACACTATTCAAGAATATAATTCAATCAAATAATAATCAAGCATGATAATTGTATGGAGACTAGAATTGAAGAGATGTGTGGACCTAGCTATCGTACTACTTACCGGAATCGAATAAAAAGACAGCTCCTTATGCCATTCACCCTTAACCTTCTTCGTGAACCTTTTCCAAACCCTGTCTGGCAAAAAAGAAATGAATAAATGGATAAGTTATCAATTATTTGACATCTCAGAGAATGAATGAAAGAGACACATAAGCATGTTGCGGTAATGATTGAAATTATCTTTGGAGCATATTAAGCATGCTGCGGTATTCTTCCATGCTTTTCTTTAACGAGTCCGATATTTCAACTCTTGCATGGTCAACGTCAATGTTTAGAAGAATCCAGTAGAAGTTGTGCACGTTTATATACTCATCAATTACACTTAACATCGAAAAAACAAAAAGTGAATGTGTACAAGACAGTAAGACTCACCCGTAGTTGTAAGGAAATAGTATTTGCGTAGTGTAATGTTGCTCCTTAAAAACATTAGCAAGTTAAGCTCCGTTTCCTCAAGCATTGAACTTAGCATATGTTCATTAACTATGTTCGGGTCAATGAACCCAATGGAATAGATTCTCTTTATTCCACATTCCTGAATCTTCATTCTGCATATTAGCATACTCAAAAGGATATAGCGAGGATAATTACATGCAATGAATGGAACGAGCTGAACTAGAGACTTAATTACATACAGACAATAACGGCTGATGATGGACTTATCGAGGGCTTCTTGGTTGAATAACTGAAATAATTCACAAAGTTCAATAGAGATCATGTTGTCTGGACGGAAGTACTCATTTCCAACTTTCACTAAGAGATATTGTAGCTCTTCCTTTGTGACTTTCAAGTACCAGGCATGCAAAAGTCGCATTTGTGTTGGAAGATACTCGAATGCCTCTTTGGTGACCAGAGGCACCCCGTAGACATATTTCCGTGCTATTTGTGCCTTGGTGATTTCTCCGCCGCCTAAAATTTCTTCGACAGTCATTTGACACTCCTTGGATAATTTAATAGCCTCTTCCATATTTATTGCATCATGAGCGGGGGGGGGGGGTCGATTGTTTTGCCTGTTTTCCGAGCTGAGGACTTCTCTTAAACTTCTCCCGCTTGCACTACTGCTTGATGTCTTCTCTTTCACTGTCTTTGTAAGACAACATGCATAGTCATCTTTCCTATGTAACACATGTTGGGGTGGTTGTGCAAGGAATTCCTTGAAGTGCTGCTTGACTTTCGGATCAACTTTCAACTTTGGCTCGGGTTGTTTGGTGCAAAATGGGCCTTCACTTCGGCTTGGGAGATCAGCACGCTTTCCTCATCAGTCCGGTGGTAAGCTAACTTGGGAAGAGGCTATTGTAGTCTTGGTAGGGGCTCTTGTCGTTTTGCGCGTCGGTTATCCCTCGACGAAGCGGTGCTATTCTTACGCTTTTGGCCCTTTTAGTTAGTGTGCGCCGGAGGCAGAGGCGGAGGCGCCAAAGATGGAGATGGACTCGGGCTGTGTTCCCTCTCGAGGAGGGGTGGACTGTTGCTTCTTCGAGGAGACGGTGGCGTCGGAGGAGATGGATTTCTTCTCGGAGGAGATGGTGGCCTCGGAGGTGATGGATTGCTTCTCAGAGGAGAAGATGGCCTTGGTGCCCAGCCTGGTGACGAGGTTTAATCTCGTCAATGCCCATTGTTATGGACTTGGGTTTTGGAGAAGATGGGGATGCTGGAGATCGTGTACGGTTAATGGACAAGCAACCGTGGAACAGATTTACGAGTTCAGGCCCGGAGGGAAAACCCTACTCCCCGCTTATGCGCTCTTTGATTACGGCGGAACCGAAGGTTACAGGGTGCGCAGATTCGATCTGGCGTGGATGCGTGTGCGAAAGTATGAGTCGAGTTCGTAGATCTGTAGATCTGTCTATTGTGTACGTAGGTCGTGTGTGTAGTCGTCTATCTGTCCTCCTCGTTGGACCCTCCTAGCCTTTATATATGGGGAGGCTAGGTCTCGTGCGCCGATACGACTAGGTTACAAGTTGTATTCAAACTCTAGTCTTGAGGTATCCTTGTCTTGTGCGCTTTGGAGTCCGTGTCCATATGTGCTTCGTGCAGCCGAAACGTCTTGGGCGTCCTGGACCCTGGCAGGTCGTCGAGTGGGCCTTCCGTCGGGCTGGACCAAGTATACTAACATCGGGTACCCGTAAGGCATATCCATGTCAGTAGCCCCAAGTGTCCATCCGAAACGTAGATTCGGGTGGAGACTTAGTTGTCTTGAACCTTGTATTTGGATGTCGGAGTCGAAAGTTGTGTCGAGTGCGAAGCACTTCACCCGGAAGTTCATCGGGTCAGCTGAATTTGTTCGGCTGTTGTAAAGGAATTGACATCATGGACGTAGTCAACACAATAGACTATAGGGTGCGCGACCAGCGCTCCCTATGGGAGTAGCCCCCGAGTGTCTGTTTGAGTCGTAGACTCGAGCAGAGACTTTAATTCAGCCGTTGTTTGCTTCAGGTCCGTAGGACACTATTTTTTTTTCGGATACTTGAATCAATCCTCCCTATGGGAGTAGCCCGAGTCAGTCCGAGGTGAGTGAGACTCGGCGTGGGACTCAAGATCTTGTGTGCGCGACCATCGCTCTAGTTTGGAGTAGCCCCCGGGTGTCTGGCGGAGTCGTAGACTCGGCGTAGACTTCAGAACCGTATCTAGTAGACGCAGTGGAGAATCTCGCGCGCTTTCAGCTGACCCGGAAGTACATCGGGTGCGCGACCAGCGCTCCTGATAGGAGTAGCCCCCGAGTGTCTAGTCGAGTCGCAGACTCAAGTGGAGACTCATGCGAGGACAAATCACTGACCCGGAAGTGCATTGAGTCAGCGTCTCATGCATAAGGAGCCAAGAATCGATGATGCAGTCGGAGTTGACGTGGCGGAGTCGTGCGGCGTTTAGCCGGAAGGACTCGACGTTGCGGATGAAGTCAACACCGTTGCTTCTGTCGGGTGAACGACCAACGTCGTGTCTTCGTAGCATCAAGCGATGCAACCATCCAAGGAGGGACTCGACTCGGGTCTTGATTGTATGGCGTAGCCAGCTCTTTTGTCGACTCCTGTTGGAGGACCTAATAGAATAGCTCGACGCGGTCGATGTCCTTGTAAGCTGCAGAAAACATAAAGAATTGTGAAGTACTTGTATCTTGTAAAGAATATTTGCCCCGGGCTTGTACATAATAAGATTCGTGCCGACGAGTCGACACTTTTGCACTGTATGCTAGGCCTTTTCGTTAGCCTGATTACCCTTAGTCTCAGTACCTTGCCGAGGCACTCGGAGTTCAAGGATTCGACGATCAGGCAGAATCAGCTACTCGGGCTGTCGCGTTCGAGGTGCTCAAGTGCGTGGAGCCGATGGCACATTAGGTTACTCGAAGAGGGCGCAACCCCCGAGTTTTTCGAGTGCGAGTTAAAGAGGAAATCAGCTCTAAGTAGAGGGAAACTTAGCTTTGTTGGTAGTTGTCGTGGATGGAGTCAACGCGGTAGCGGGTCACACGGCGGACGTAGTCGATGCGGCGGACCACGATCATAGCAGCGACGGGTTCCTGGGGTCGATGGCGGCAGCGAATTCCGCATCCGAAGATTGTCGCGGTCGAAGACCGCACGGGGTCGCCACATCCGAAGGATGTATCGGGTCATCGCAGCCGAAAACCGTCCCCACGGACGGCGCCAATTGACGAGGTTTAATCTTCAATTCCCACAGACGGCGCCAATTGACGAGGTTTAATCTTCAATTCCCACAGACGACGCCAATTGACAAGGTTTAATCTCGTCAATGCCCATTGTTATGGACTTGGGTTTTGGAGAAGATAGGGATGCTGGAGATCGTGGCACGGTTAACAGACAAGCAACCAGGGGACACGAGATTTACCCAGGTTCAGGCCCCCGGAGGGAAAACCCTACTCCTGCTTGTCTGCTCTTTGATTACGGCGGAACCGAAGGTTACAGGGTGCGCAGATTTGATCTGGCGTGGATGCGTGTGCGAAAGTATGAGTCGAGTTCGTAGATCTGTAGATCTGTCTATTGTGTACGTAGGTCGTGTGTGTAGTCGTCTATCTGTCCTCCTCGTTGGACCCTCCTAGCCTTTATATATGGGGAGGCTAGGTCTCGGGCGCCGATACGAGTAGGTTACAAGTTGTATTCAAACTCTAGTCTTGAGGTATCCTTGTCTTGTGCGCTTTGGAGTCCGTGTCCATATGTGCTTCGTGCAGCTGAAACGTCTTGGGCGTCCTGGACCCTGGCAGGTCGTCGAGTGGGCCTTCCGTCGGGCTGGACCAAGTATACTAACATCGGGTACCCGTAGGGCATATCCATGTCACCTGGTGATGCGTGTTAAACGCCCTGTTGGGAAACCCCAAGAGCAAGGTATGATGCAACACAGCAGCAAGTTTTCCCTCAGTAAGAAATCGAGGCTATCGAACCAGTAGGAGTGATGAAACGCCTCAAAGGTGTTGCAAGCAACATGGAAACCTGCACAACACAAACTCAAGACTTTGCCCCAACTAACAGTGAGGTTCTCAATCTCACTGGTTGCTGTAACAAATGATTAACTGTATGGTGTGGAAGGTGATGATGGTTTGCGGCAAGTAAACAGTAACAATGGAAGATGTGTCAATGGTGAAGATTGGACCTGGGTCCATAGTTCACTAGAGTTGTTCTCCTTAGATAAACAAACATGGCATGCTGGGTAAACAAATGATAGCAGGGCAACTGACAGGACTGAGCAAGGCATAACAATGCAATACTAGACAAAAAGATCCTATGAGATTCGATTGGGCAATACAACAATATACATAGACCACCATCCAACTGCATCTATGACTATAAGTCCACCTTCAGGTTATCATCCGACCCCCCTCCAGTATTAAGTTGCAAGCAACAGACAACTACTTTAAGCAAAGTGTGTAAGGTAAACAATCCACTTGTTCCATGAACAAGAGACCGTTGTTTTCTCCCTAGTGGCAACAACACATCTACAACCGTAGAGATTTCTGTCACTTCCCTTGATTAAGTAGAGACATGAACCCACTATCGATCATAAATACCCCCTCTTGGAGTCACTAGCAACTACTTGGCCAAGATAGCTACTAACAACGGAGAGCATGCAAGATCACAAACAACACATACATGATAGAATCAATAAGACAAAACCATTAATCAATCTGACATAGTAATCTCAATATCCATCGGATCCCTGCAAACACAACATGCATGTTTATAAATAGATTAGATCTTGATCATGAACGGAGCTCACAAGATTTAGACATGAAAGCACAAGGAGGAGATACAACCATCTAGCTACTACATGGACCCGTAGTCCAAGGTGGAACTACTAACACTTCATACCGGAGGCTGGCATGATGAAGAAGAAGGCCTCCGGGATGATCTCCCCTCCGGCAGGGTGTCGGGAAGAGCTTTAGATCCCCCGATCTAGGGACGATGGTGGCGGCGACTACAGACGGTTTCATGGAATTTTGATCGGGTTCCTTAGGGTTTAGGCGTCGGGGTCTTCTTATAGGCGAAGAGGCAAGGCAGGGGGCGGCCACGGGGTCCACACCCTGCCCAGGCGCAGGCCCACCCTAGGTCGCGCCTGGGGGGTGTGGTCACCCTGTGGCGCCCCTCCGTCTCTCCTCTGGACTTTGTGTTCTCCTCGATGAAATATTGACTTTGGCTTTTGTGCCGTCCAATTCCAAGAATATTCCTTTACTAGCTTTTGTAGAACCAAAAACAGCAGAAAACAGGCAACTGGCACTGTGGCAACTTGTTAATAGGTTAGTACCATAAAACATGTAAAAAGCACCTCAAAGTGTGGACAAAGCAAAGCAAAGTAGATACTAAACAAGCATGGAACATAAATAATTATAGATACGTTTCCGACGTATCAAGCATCCCCAAGCTTAACTCCTGCTCGTCCTCGAGTAGGCAAGTGATAAAAGAATAATTTTTGAGGTGACATGCACCATCAAAACAAAGATCAAACCATTTGCAAGCATTAAAAGTTCGGATCAAAGAACTCTAAACATGTGCATGAAAGATGGAGTTCTAACAATAAGACAAAGTAACTATGCATGCAACATGAAAGGCTCCAAACAAAGATCATGAATAACATGCATTGAAAAACGTTTTTTTGTTTCACATACAGAAAACATGGCATAGTGGCATTCAGTTTGTTCCTCATAGAGTAGCAAATAGATGCATAGGACACCTTCAAAGTTCATAAGAGTGACTAGATACAAATAGCACAAGAACAAGCAAATCAATCAATAAGTTTTGGGAGACTGCACATAGAACTAAGAATGGAAACTATGCTCTCTTAACTGGTGCCTAAAGGTAGAAGGCGGAGACTCAATATAATAGTGGAAGAAAGGCCCTTCACAAAGAGAAGCATGGATTTCAAGTTCCAAAAAGAGCTTCCAAAAATTATGGTACTTGTTAGCTTTCAACCCTCATTGACCATATCATAAGCATCTTGAAGTGATTAAGGTTAAAGTGAACAAACTATAGAGTATATGCTTGACAAAGTATAAGTTGGCAATCTCATGTCCCTTGAATACGAGGGCCGCACCACATGCTACTCAACTTTAGTCACCTATAAGTTCTTGTCATAGTAAGTACATGTGTATCATAGAGAAACCACCAACGGGGTACCCCTTGCACATGGTACAGGAGCTATCCCATAACCAAAATGACAAGGCAAGCAGACAATGAGCAGCCCAGCGATCTTTTTATTTACTATTTGCATAGCTTTTTATTGAGTATGCTTCACAGATTGCTCATTATGGTGATGCTGGAAGTTTCCACCATGATTAGGCATGGCTTAGGCTAGCGGCCTAGGCGTTTCTATAACACAAAATACATAACTCCATGGACTTACAAGCTCCTTCTTTATTTCACACCGCGACATCCATAGACAATAGAGCATGATATCAACTGTGTACAAAGTACAAGTGCAATGTTGAAAACGTTCCCCATGACAGCATGGTTCTGCTAATTCCAACGTATAAGTGCAAGCATATACAACATAGATGACACAATGGTTCATGTTTATTAGGGGCAAAGAATATAAAGTGTGCCATCAAGTTCGTGAGGGCTTTAATCACTAAGTTTGCACATAACAAAATACTTTTTAATTGGAAGATAGCTGAAAACAAGAATATACTTGGAATGGTGTAACACACCATGCATAGGATTTTATAGTGGACACTTTGGAATAACTTGGTTTCTTTTGGAAGCATGAGTAGAACTTACTCATACAAGTGTAGGGTAGCAAAAGACTAGGAGCAACCAACTAAGAGAGCAATAATGGCCATAATCATGCAGAGCGACAAAACATTACTAATCAAAGCATAGAGTGGTACTACCAGTCAAAGAATAAATGATCATAGAGGCTATGGTGACTTGTTCATATTCATAACATGGGGTGATCATGTGCCAAGTCAACCCAAACAAAGCATGAAAGGAGAATACTACAATACTATGCTTTTGTATGCTAAAAAAATGCATGATTCTTTCAAAGCACACTAAGCAATACCAATTGTTTGGAACAAGTCATGCTATAGCAATAATCACTAAGCATAAGCTCAAAACAACACCTATCATGTCATGCAAAAGTCTAAGTCACAGTCAATGCAAGCTCCTCTTGCACTTTCAAGCAAGAACTTTCTACTCCTTTCCAACACTAATCAACTTATTTGAAACAACACAGCGAGAACGGGGTTCTAAACTACTTTATTCAAGTAAACTAAACAAACTAATCAAATAAAACGAAAACTAAGACGCTCCAAGAACAATACAACAATGCATGAAACAATAAAAACGAAGTGTCTAGAAAGACCTGAGCTTTTTATTGATGAAGAAGGGGATGCCTTGGGCATCCCCAAGCTTTGACGCTTGTACCTCTTGGATATTTCTTGGGGTGACACCGGGCTGGCATCCCCAAGCTTGGTCTTTTGTCCATTCTTCATCTCATTACATCATTCTTGTCTACACCTGAAATTTTTCCTTCATACAAAACTTTACACAATCTTCATTAGCAACATTAGTGTATTCAAAAGATAATAGACCTTCGGGTTTAGCTTTAGAACAGCAAAAATTTCACTAAAAACACAAGCTACTATAGCAACTCCTTCAAAAAGCTCGATTTCCCAAAAGAACCCAAAAGGGAATCAATAAGAAGCAACTGCAAATAATGGCAAAAATCTGTCAAAACAGACCAGCAGGTAGAAACCGATTTTTTTGGAGACCTTATATTGCGCAAATAAAAAAGTGTTGAACTAACAAAAGTTAGCTAACATACTTGGGGATTTATTTGTAATTTTTCAGCTCAATCCGACTTACAGAGACTCCTCACGAATATTTATGGTGGAGGACAGAAATCTGCTTCGGGACAGCAACTCCCCAAATCTTACTTCCCTCTCATTAGAGGTCATTCTTGGCACAAAACGCAAACAAAAAGGATAAGAAGAGGTCATTACTGAAGTAATAATTTCCAATACTCAAGGAAACTCTCAGGTTATCTCCCAGCAAGTACTTTTCTTTAACGCCTTAAGTTAGGCACAAGAAGCAAGAAATCAAGTATTTTCAAATGATGAAGCATTAACATCAAACCTTGCTTTCAAAGGGGGAGAAAAAAGCAACTTATCTCTTCCCATAGGGAAGTGTTAGATACCTTTCTTGAATGGAAATTGATATTTAATGGCGCCTTCTTTCATATCAATGATGGCACCAACAGTTCTAAGAAAATGTCTTCCCAAAGTAATAGGACAAGAAGCATTGTATTCAACATCCAAAACATAGAAATCAACCGGGACATAAGCATTGTTAACCATAATGAGAACATTATTAACACTCCCCATGAGTTTTTCTTAGCATTATCATTAAGTGTGACATCCAAATAACAATCTTCCAAAGGTGGCAAATCAAGCATTTCATAAATCTTCCTATGCATAATAGAGACACTAGAACCAAGATCATATGAAGCTTTGAGATTAAAGTCATTCACTTGCATATTAATAATGGGTTCCCAACTATCTTCTACTTTCCTAGGAATAGAAGCTTTGTGTTTTAACTTCTCTTCCTTAACTTTAACAAGAGCATCTATAATGTGTTTGGTGAAAGCAACATACATATCACTAGCATCAGGACTTCTAGCAAGTTTTTGCAGGAACAAAATCACTTCAGAAATATTGCAACCATCAAGATCAAAATCAAACTTACCATCACTAGTAGTAGACTCATTGGCCTTAGGCATTGTAGGAGGAGGAATAGGGACTTCTTGTGGTTTAGTGGTGATGGTGCACACACTTGTTTCTATCAATTTCAGCTTCCCTTTCCCACTTAGCATGAATTTTAGCTAACAGTCTAACATTTTCATCAATAGTAACTTGTATGGCATGAGTAGCAGCAAAGGTACTTTCCATGGTTTTAGGTTTAGCAGCCATTTTATTAATCAAAGAGGTCTGTGCTTCAGACAAAGAGGAAATATTTTTCTCAGCACTCAAAATTTTTGACTGTAAACTAGGAATTTCTCTATTCAGATTCTCAAGCTGATGACTAATAATTTTCAAGATAACAGATTGTTCTTCCATAGTTTTAGTGAATATCTCGTTTTGCACATATTTCATCTGCATAAAGTTCTTAGTTGATCTTTCAACTTCTAGAATCTTCTCTTCACTAGGCATTCCAGATCTACCATGATAAGTATTTCCATTAGGAGGATAAGGCCTATAGTTATTACCATAAGTATTGTTGCCAAAATTGTTGTTTCTAATGAAGTTCACATCAACTTGTGATGGCGCCTGGAAGCGCTTCGTCGAGAAACCCTAAGAGCAAGGTGTGAAGCAGCACAGCAGCAAGTCTTTCCTCAATAAGAAACCTAGGATATCAAACCAGTAGGAGGAAGGAAACATCACACAGGTGTTGCAAGCAACGTGGAAACCTGCACAACACAAACTAAAGACTTTGCCCCAACAAACAATGAGGTTGTCAATCTCACATGTTGCTGTAACAAAGGATTAACTGTATAGTGTGGATGGTGATGATGGTTTGCAGCAAGTAAACAGTAACAGTGGAAGATGTATCAATGGTAAAGATTGTACCAGGGTCCATAGTTCACTAGAGGTGTTCTCCTTAGATAAACAAACATGGCATGTTGGGTAAACAAATTACAGCAGGGCAATTGACAGGACTAAGCATGCAATACTAGACAAAAATATCCTATGATATTTGATTGGGCAATACAACAATATACATAGACCACCATCCAACTGCATCTATCACTAGTGGGAAAACCCTTATCCGCAGGCCCCTTATTCGTGGCGCACCTGATATCATGCGCCACTAACTACATTTTTTGTGGCCCACGCATGAATTATGCGCCACTAACCCCAACTTATCTGTGGTGCACGCTGGATCGGTGCGCCACGCATAAGGCGAGGCCCACCTCTGACAGGATCCAACGGCCGGCCACCCCTATCCGTGGCGCATGGAATTGGGGGTGCGCCACGAACATGGTGGAGTATGTGGCGCACCCTTTTGCGCGTGCGCCATGAACTACGGTGGGCCAGGCCCCTGTAGAATTTGGCATGGACGTTTGTGGCGCACCCTATTTTGGTGCGCCACGAACCTGGGAAGTCTGTGGCGCACGAAAACAAGGTGCACCACGAACATGTTGTCCCACCCTCCATAAAGGTGGCATCTTCTCCTACCTACCACCACAATTAAGCCATTACTTCCCATTGATCTTGCTCGACCCCCTCCTCCTCACCCCATTTTCTTCAATTCTACCTCCATTTTAGGTTGCCAAACACCTTTTGGTTGGATGGGTGTGGGGAGGGAGTCCCTCTCCGCCATGTAGATTCAGTAAAAGCCCCACATATACATCATTTATTGGTCACATCTCCATCAAGTTAGCCTCCACAAGACACACGCTCCCTCGCACACGGTCTCCATAAACTTGTCTACTAGGTGAGTTGTGTTGGATGGCACATGCTTGTCTATGAGTTGTTGGACATGCATATCCATGTGTCGCGGGCCGGGACGTCGATCGGCGGTGTATGCATGTCGCGGATGTGTGTTGTATGTGAAGGCCGCTGACGTCTTCATCGCGTGTATATGCTTGTGTATGCTTTTGTGTGTTTGTGTGCAGGTGCCGGTGTGGTGCATGGTTGCCGAAATGTTGATTCATTTCTATTTCGGCCAACTTCTGCACCACCCATATGCCCTATTTACAGGGGAGGTGCTGCCGAAATTTTCTGGCGAGACATGCATGCATATGGTGTGATTCATTTCTCTTGTGCGCAGACAACCATGGTGCGTCAAATGAGCGAGGGTATGGTGGCTAGATACAAGGCCCGAGCGATGGCCATCATGGTTCGTACCAACAAGACCGAGATAAGATGTCCTTGCAAGACTTGCAAACTCGGGACCCTAATCAAACCTAATTCTGGGACATTGGAGAAGCACTTGCTCATGGGTGGATTCATGCCTGGCTACAATGATGTCGTGGAGGAGGAAGAGGCACCCGAACATAATCATGTTGAAGGAGATGCCGGACATGATGATGATCATGATGATGAAGGAGATGCCAGACATGATGATCATCACGATGATGATGAAGGAGATGCTGGACATGATCACCACGATGAAGGAGACGCCAGTGGCGGAAAAGACACAGACACGAAGACACCGCTAAGTTCGGCCCTGCAGGACCCTCATCTTCGAGAAGTGCTCCTCAAGGGGGGTTATAACACAATAGCGTCCGCGAGAGAGAAAGCAAAGTTGGCGCAAATGGAGAAAGACGATGTTACTCCGTTGTATCCTGGGTGCCGGCCCGAGCATACACGTCTGAATGTAACCATCAAGGCTTTGGAGATGAAGGTGAACAACAGATGGACTGACGTGAGCTTCAACGATAACATGGAATTCTGGGGTGATGTGCTTCCCGAGAATAACACATTGCCAAGAAGCATCGATGAGGCCAAGAAAGTCGTGTGACCTCTCGACCTACCATACGTCAAGTACCACGCATGCATCAATGAGTACGCACTTTATCGGGACGATTACGAGGATAGAGTGACATGTCCGGTGTGTGGCCAGCCACGATACAAGAGGGGTAACAAGAAAGTTCCTCATAAAGTTGTATGGTATTTTCCTATCACTCCCCGTCTGCAGCGGTATTTCGTGGAACCTAAGGAGGCGAAGCTCATGCAATGGCATGTGGAAAGGGTTCTGCCGGAAGATGATCCCGAGAAGGGCCACATCCTGACACACCCTACAAAAGCTAACTGGTGGAAGGCACTGGACATAGAGTTCGAATACGAGTTCAGGGGCGATCCAAGGAACGTGAGGCTGGGCATGAGCACCGACGGATTGAACCCCTTTGGCAGCCAGAGTAGCACGCATAGCACCTGGCCTGTGTTCTTATGGCCGTACGACCTCCCCCTGGCTGTGCACCAAGCAGACGTACATGCACATGAGTATTCTTATTCAGGGCCCGAAACAACCGGGTATCGACATGCATATGTATCTCGGGCTGTTGAAAGAGGAGTTAGCCACACTGTGGGAGACGCCGGCCCGTACGTGGGACGCCTACACTAGAGACTACTTCGATATGAGGGCCACGCTACTCACGACGGTGCAGGATTATCCGTGCTATGCATATGTATCGTGCCAGGTGAACCACGGACACAATGCTTGCGTTAGGTGCATGGAGAATACCCCGCATATTCAGCTACCGAGGGATCCCGGGTCTTCGAAAACCGTGTTCCCAAAGATGCGAAAGTGGCTACGCGCGAATCACGAGTGGAGGAAACGTGTGGATCTGTTCGATGGTACGGTGGAGCTTGATGGACCCCCGAAGAGGAGGAGCGGCGAGGTAATCAAGGAGTTGCTGGATAACTGGAAGGAGTGCCCTGTGCCGGGGAAGAAGCATCCGAGGGTGAAGCCGCTGCGCGGTGTATGGAAAGCGAGGTATGTTTTATGGGACCTGTCATACTGGAAATACCTCCACACGCCCCCACAACCTTGATCTCATGCACATCATCAAGAACGTGTGCGAGAGTCTGCTTGCCACTCTGTGTAACATGCCGGATAGGAACAAAGACGGGCCGAAAGCAAGATACGACATGATACATCTGGGCATCAAGGAAGCGCTTCAACAAGGAGGATGCCCCGATGATGATGATGACGACGAGGAAGAGACTCAAGGTCGGCGCAAGAGGGCTAAGCCGAACAACTACTACTACCCCCCATCCTGCTTCACTATGAGCGAGGACAAGCTCGAGCAGTTTTTCAACACCCTCATAGGAATCAAGCTTCCTATCGGCTACGGAGGGAAGATATCCAGATACCTGGACGTACAGAAGAAGAGGTTCAGTAGGATGAAGTCACACGACTGTCATGTGATGATGACGCAGATACTCTCATCCATGATCCACGCTGTTTGGCCTCTGCAACTTCTTCGACATCATCTCTAGGAAGGAGATCGGGATGAAGCAACTCAAGACCCTGTAGGATGAGATAGTTGTGATACTCAACAAGCTCGAGATCTACTCCCCCCCCCCCCCCCCGCGTTCTTCGATATCATGTTGCATCTGCTTGTCCACCTCGTCAATGACATCATCCAGCTCGGTCCGCCGTTCCTACACAATATGATGTCGTTCGAAAGGCTGAACGGTGTGCTCAAAGGATACGTTCGAAAAAGGGCGAAGCCGGATGGAAGCATAACCAAGGGCTTCATGCTCTACGAGTGCATATCGTTCTGCCAGAATTATATGCAGTCCGAGGAACCTGCTGGTCTCCCGAAGCGCAAGCACTTCGGCAGGATCGCTGGAGTTGGTCACCGCGAGGGCTTCGCAGCAGTGCACGCCATCTTCAAGGGTCGGCGCCCAGACTATGACAGGGCATACCGAGTCACGCTACAACACATACAAGTGGTCGGTCCTTGGGTGGAGAAACACAAAATCTTGATTGATAACAGGTTGAACGACACGGGACGATGGAGGACGAGGGGAGACGTGACGAGAGAGCACACCTCTACCTTCACGAGTTGGTTCAAGAAGGAGCTGCTCCTTCTTAATGAGGGTAAGGCGCCTACTGGCGATGATAGACTCTTATTCATCCTGTCGCAGGGCCCCTTGTTGAACGTGAGGACCTATCAGGCGTACGACATCAATGGGTACACTTTCTACACCGAGGAGAAGGACAAGAATAGTGAATACCAGAACTCGGGGGTCACAATGCTATCCTACGCCGATGAGGAATCCAATGTGAAGGAAAGGTTCTTCGGAAGGATCGAGGAGATCTGGGAACTCGACTACTGCGGAGAGAAGATGCCGATGTTCCGCGTCAGATGGGCCAAGAACGTTGAAAAAGAAGGCCAGTATTTCACAACCATGGTTATACCCAAAGCCAAAGCGTCAAAGGCGGCCGACGCGAATGTCCAGGCAAAAAACGAGCCATGGGTACTGGCTAGCCATGTGGATCAATGCTTCTTCATTACCGAGCCTACAAGGCCTACCCACGTTGTCGTCGGTAGGGGAAAAGGAGCATCATCGGAATGGAGGGAGCCGCCACCGAGCAAGACTTCGATAAGTACGGCGATCCGAAGATAGAAGAGGAATTCGACAAGTTCTTCGACAACCCTAGAGCATATCCTCATTTTAGAAGGAAGACCACCCTCCCCGCTAAAGGATGTCCATACACAAGAAGAAATCCACAAGTTCTAGGGCTCAATTACTCTACCGCGATGAAGAAGGGCAAGAGGATCGTGACGATACGTCGACGCTAGCTCGTTCGGAAGCAACATCGCATGAAGTGACCTTTTTTGTGTGTGATGTATGCATGTGCGCAATCGTGTGCGTCAAGTCTACCAAATACTATACGTGGTTTTTTGGAGTAGGGTGTTGATATACACAAGATTATTGGTGGTTTTTTTGTAATAAATTTATTACCTACCCGCAATTATATACATGTTCTCACTTTATATCTTGAAAATATTGGTGCTACTATGTTTTAGAAATAGTAGAAAATTATTATTTGTAATGAGTAATTGATATTCGTTACATATAGAACTTAAAAATTATAAAAGAATGTTTTTATTAAAAGAAAAAAAGTGTTGGAGTGCCAGGATTCGAACCTAGCACCTCCAGGTTTAAACAAGACAACCAACCCCAGAACCACTGGGCTATGCAAGTGTTGTTGTCAATACTGCACCGCGCAGCCTTTTTAAGTAATGCCAGGGGAGTTCGTGGCGCACCCCCATATCGGTGCGCCACGAATAACTTGTCCATGGTGCACCGATATGGGGGTGCGCCACGAACTCCCCTGACTTAGCCAAAATAACGGCCTCGCCTCCCTTCTCTCCCATTCTTCCCCAAATTCCCCTTTGCCCCCCCTGCGCTCCATCGTGCGCTCACCTCGCTCCTCTGCCGCTCGCCGGACCGCCCGCCACCGCCTCCCGTCCGCAGGTACTCCGCCGCCCTCTCCTATCTCCCTTTCCCTGCCCTCCTCATCCCTCTTACTGACGAACCAACGAACCCTAACTGCCGCTCGCCTTGATCTCTCCTCCCTTCCGCCCCTCCCCTCTTCCCACCCCCTCTCTAACCTCTCCCCTCTCTGGCAGCCACCACAGTAGGAGGAGCACCTCAGGACCAGTAGGAGGAGGCTCGCCCGCACCACCTCGACAAGGCCCGCAGCACCTCAGGACCTGAGGACCAGGAGGAGGAGGCCCACCCGCACCACCGTACATCGACAAGGCGAAGCTCGCCAAGACGACTGCGCATCCACCATGTGAGCCTCTCCCTCCCCTCCCTGCCTCTCCCTGTCATGTTCTTGTTCATGCACAGTATACTCTTGGGAGGGAGAAATTAAACTTGGTCATCCCATGCTGCTTGATGGCTTCATACATTCATGCATGCAGCTAGGCAAGATTTTATAACAAGTCAACGCTCAGTCGCTCATCATACATACAAGTTGCTATATATATATGCAGGCAGATGCAGGTGCTATGTAAGCTACTGAATGCATGAGAGAGATTAATTTGGCCCCTTCTAGATTGGATTTTGATCGATCAAATTAACTACTCCATAACTGGCTAAAAAATGCAGGAATAAAATGGCATGACACTTAGAATCCACTAGTAATGAAAAATGCAGGAATTGGTAAGATAAGTTGTTTGATTGTAGTGTAGGATTGCAATTCATAGGAATTCTGTAGGATTCATTCCTTTGAATCAAACACACCCTATTGGAAAAAATCTTATGTAATTTTCTACAACTAACCATTAGCAGAATGATGTTATAGTTTCTGGTTACACATGCACACGAGTTTACTAGTGTAGAGCATAGTGCTGCCCTGTGAATTTGTTCTTGGCTTGTAGAAAGGTCACCTAGATTATATTTTGATGTCTTCACTTTTGTTGTAGTTACTTGACGGTGGCAGTACAA
The DNA here is from genome assembly GCA_023614405.1 of Avena insularis. Lineage (NCBI taxonomy): Eukaryota > Viridiplantae > Streptophyta > Magnoliopsida > Poales > Poaceae > Avena > Avena insularis. The sequence goes on along the minus strand of CM042693.1, from coordinate 53,804,227 downwards.
TGATTGCTAGTGTAGAGCATAGTGCTGCCCTGTGGTTTAGCCATATTTTTGTTAGTTTATATGTTCTGTCGTTTCTCCATTTGTTCCAAAAGTCCAGTATTAAGTATTATGGAGGTCCTCTTTTTAACCAAAAAGAAATTTAATGGTATAAAGCACATGTTCTGTATATACTCTCGTAAGTGAATTTGTTCTTGGCTTGTAGAAACCAAAGTTGACTGCCTTGTGCTTCCATGAGTTCTTAGAAATCCTTGTGTGGCTACTTGTTTTGTTCATTTGTTGTCTTGTTAAGTGGAGTCCTTCAATATTTAAATTTTTGTTATCTACATGTATTATGGTATAGAAGTGGAGTCCTTCGATATTTCCTCACCTAATCCTACATATTAATAGAAGTTCTGTGTAGGTTCTTGATTTTATTTCACATGTAAATAGTAGCTATCATTTAAAGAGATGATCATATCAGCAACATATTGGACTACATCATTAAAATTGTATTTTCCCACCATTTTGTCTATCTTTCTGAAAATTGTAATATGGTATCATGTCGAGTCAAATGCCTATTTAAATATGACTATTGGCAGTAGTTTCCTCCTTAGTCTTCGTGGCTGTGCGATTGGGGCAGTGGTGGACACTTTGTCTCCGGTTTAGGTTAATTCTTGGGTCTCTTTTCTAAGCCGATGAACTTTATTTTGAATTATGGTTATGGTCATCTGGCTATCTAGCTTCTGAATTTTATGGCTACGAGATTGACATGTAGGCCGTCTTGTTAGAGGTTCTTATACCAGTATTTCTGGTAAGCCACTGTTATTGATGGTGTTCTGTTGTTGGTCTAAGCTTGCTACTGTTTTAATGGTACTATTTGGTGGAGGACTAGGTCCATTTATTATGCATCATTATAGTTATTGTTATAGATTCTGGTAGAACAGAATGACACTACACTTGATCCTGGGCATACTGTTGAATACCATACTCGACTGATGACCGTTGTGTTTGGCCTAGAGCATTGAGGCACTGTCCATGTGCTTTCTTTTGCTAAAGCATTGTCTGTAGCTGGCTGGCCTAATTTTTTGGTTAGGGTCACAATTCCAGGTTGTCTTGTCTGATATATATTTCTATCTTTGGAAGTGGCCTAGCTAGGTTTGAGTTCATGTTCGGTTATGAACCATGATTAGGATGTTATCTTGATTAATTGGCATGACTAATATTTTTAAGTGAACATGGCCTCCAAAAGTTGACTGGGAGCATTTTAGTGCTTTATATTATGAAGATCAGCAGGTTGTCGACCTTTATGGTGGAAAGGCACCATTTTATGCCTTTTGTGGATGTTTTGTGTATGTTGCCGACCCTTTGTGGTCGCCGAAGGAACATTTTGTGCCTCTTTTTTTTGTGAATTGTTGCAGGGGTCTCAAATGAGTGCATGTTACTCTCGAAATGTTGATTCATTTCTGTTTTGGTTGAGAAACGGGCACTCCTACATAGAATTTTTTAGGGGAGGTGCTGCCGAATTTTTCAGTCGAACTAATGTAATAACAAGTTCTATTTTCTTGCATAGTGCAACAATGTCGAACGGACACGTCAACGACGGTGCCGGCACATCAAAGGACCCAGGACCGAGTGTTGAAGAGCAAGCCCGGCAATCTAACCTCATGTTTTGGGAGTTGTCCCAGAGGAAGGAGGAGGAGGAAATAGATGGGATGGCGAACAATGAAGGCGATGTCGGATCGTCGTCAGGTGATGACGGCGAAGATGAGACGGGGGCCAAGAATGAGACCACCACCGACGGTGGCGACCGCACCGATGCCGGTGAACGCACCACTGGCAGCAAACAGACGACCGATACCGGTGAACGCACAAACGGTGGCGGTAAGAAGAAGGTTGTGAGGAAGCCTCGGCCACCGCTAACGCTCGGCAGTCAGCTCCAGAAGTTCACCCAATTATCCTCGACCAGCGCGCCCGAGGAGCCAAAAGATCTTGCCACTGGCTACGGGGTCCAAATCGGGTGCATGGTCCAGGAGGTCGTGATGATCAACACGCGGAACGTCTGAGATCCCTCCAACGTTCACCTCGTCGAGCTCCTCATGGAGAAGATTCATGGGCGCTACAAGTTCCCGGATGAATTCGACGACAAGGTGGTCAAGGGAAATATCGTGAACCAGGCGACGCTCACGAAGATGAGCACCGCCTTGGCCAGCTGGAGAGCCCGGGTGAATAAGAGGATCGACGAGAAGAAAAGCTGGGAGGAGATAAAGGCCATGGAGCGATGCTCGAGCACAATGACTATGTGCTCTTCAAGGAGACGCTGGAGACCGATATCGCGAAACTCGACTCGGCATGGGGGAAGAGACTCTACAACCAGAATATAGGCCACCACCACCTCGGGAGAGGCGGCTACAGAGCAGCCCAGGAGATTTGGGACAAGGAGGACGCCGAGCTTCGGCGTCTAGGCAAACCAAACAGGTGGGACCGATTCACGGACCCGCAGGTGAGGAACTTTGTGCGGGCACGCTACTTCCTGTGCCCCATAACAAAGGAGTTCAAAACCGAAGACCCGGTCGTGCAGGACTTTGAGAAACTCCTGGTAAGACACTAACCGCGGATCTCAGTAGTTCATATTATTTGCAATCGGTAATGAAACCATCCATTGTAGTACTAAGTGGGTTCCGCCTATGCTTGTGCGGAAAGCTGAAATAGCGGCCGCGGCAGGTATCGAAGAGGGTGTAAGGGAGCCGTGGGACACTCCTTTCCATAGGACGGTCAACGCCAAAAAGAAGAGGCCCAAGAACAAGAAGATGACGTCCGGTGGACGTGTTGCCGGCTTTGGGCTGACCGCGAAGGTTGGCGTCCACTTCAAAGAGGACGCAAAGACCAGGAAGGAGAGGAGGGACAAGAGAGCGGCGGAGTAGGAACGGAAGATCGAGCAGCTCGAGGCATAAGTGGCCGAGCTGCCGGAAAAATTGGAGGCCAAGATGGAGGCGAAGATGGAAGAGAAGATGCAGATTATGTTCCCTCCTCGCCTGTGGGAGGGTTTGGCCAAGTGGAATGCGACAGGTGGATTTGGGACGATACCGGTGCCCAGCATGAGCGGCAGCAACTCTCAACAACATCCGTCGCCAAACTTTGTGACCCCGCCCTCCAACCCCTCCGCGCATCCTCTTCCCATGTTGGTGAGCCCGCAGCCGGCGGCGGCGCCCAACACCCAAGCTCAGCATGCGGCGCCCAACACCCAAGCTCATCTTGCAGCAGCGTTGGCGCCCAACACCAACCTGCAGCCAGCGCCATTGCTTCAGGATGAGCGGGAGCAAGAGCTGACGCAGCCTCGCGTGTCCACACTTGCCGAGCTCGACGCCCTCACAACAGTAAGTGATGAATGCTTCATCGTAGGGCTCGTGACCTCACACACAATGAACTAACACACATATATGTTGTCCCGCAGGACGCCAATTGCACATTGCTTAACAAGGTCGATGGCGTGTTGTGGGATGTAGGCAAGGGCGCCATTGTTCAACCCAAGAGGCTCATGATGCACCGCAAGCCAATCCCTGCTGGCTGGTTCCGGGTTGTTGGAGATATGCCCTAGAGGCAATAATAAATGTAGTTATTATTATATCTTTGTGTTTATGATAAAATTTTACATTCATGCTATAATAGTATTAACAAGGAAACATTAATACTTGTGTGATTTGTAAACTTAAATTGAAGTCCCTAGTACAGCCTCTTCATAATACTAGCTTGTTGGTTAATAAATGATTGTGGTTTCCCTATCATGAACATTGAGATGTTATTAACAACAAGATCATATCGTTAGGAGAATGATATGATGGACATACTCCTATAGATAAGCGTAGCATAAAGATCAAGTCATTTTAATAGTTCAATTGCTATATGCTTTCTGATACATAGTAACCTAATTCCTTCGACCATGAGATCATGCATATCACCTTCACCGGAAGGATGCTTTGATGACATCAAACACCACACCGTGAATCGGGTGGCTATAAAGGTGGCATTGAGTGTTCGGAAAGTATTGGTTGAGACACATGGATCAAGAGTGGGATTTGTCCATCCATATGACGGATAGATATACTCTGGGCCCTCTCAGTGGAATGTCATCCAATTAGCTTGCAAGCATGTGACTGGCTCACAAGGGATCACATATCACGGGAACGAGAAAAGAGTACTTATCAGTAACGAGGTTGAACTAGGTATGCAGAGATACCGACGATCATAACCTCGGATAAGTAAACTATCGTGAGACAAAGGGAAATTGTTATCGTATGTAAGTGGTTCATTCGATCGCAAAGTAATCGTAGAAATATGTGGGAGCCATATGAATTTCCAGATTCCTCTATTGGTTATTGTTCGGAGAAGTGTCTCGATCATGTCCGCATAATTCACGAACCGTAGGGAGACACACTTAAGGATTCAACGTTGTTTGAGTAGTTATGGAAAGATGAGTAAGATACCGAATGTTGTTCGGAGTCTCGGATGGGATCCGGGATATCACGAGGAGATCCGGAATGGTCCGGAGAATAAGATTCATATAAGGAAAGTCCTGTTTCGGGGTTGGAGAATGGTTCCGGTGTTTTCATCGGGAATGTTCTAGAAGGTTCCGGAATGTCCAGCACTCCGAAGGGGAAGGGTACATGAATGTGTCATACCAAGTTGGAGTGATTGCATCATGTACTAGGTGTCATCGCTGAACAAAATAAAGGGTTTAATCAAATCCTAGTTTGAAAAGTCAAACGCCAATTTGAAAAGTCAAACGGCTATTTTGGGAAGTGGAAGGGAAGGTGGAAACCGAGTTGGGGAGGAGTTCCTCCCCTCCACCGCCGTCCCCCTTGGGAAACCGAGTTGGGGAGGGACTCCCCTCCCCTGGCGCTCCCCCACCACCTATATAAGGAGGGGCAGGGCTGCCCCTCCTAGCACCCAACACCTCCACCCGCAAACCCTAGCCCTAAGCCGCCGGCCCTCCTGCAGCCGCCGCCGCCCTAGGTCAAGCTGTCGCCGCCTAGCTAACCCTAGCCACCGGCCAAGCCTCCTCCTTGGTGTGTCTAAACCATAGATCACCGATGTAACATCCCTAAAATCATGATTTCAAAGATTGCATATCATTCATGCATGCATATAGTTTTGAGATCAATTTCAAACCAATTTCAAGAAAACAGAAGCACATAGTGCTATCATTTTATGTGAGCAAAATTAAATCAAATGACCATCCTCATTTGAGAGCTTAAGGGTTTTTAACCAAGTTTGTTTGCTTCCTTGTTGATGGGATTGAGTGTGGAGTTTTGAACAAAAATATACAAAATAAAAATGGTTTCAAAACCATTTTTAAAACATTTGCAAATCAAGTGCTATAGCACTGTTTATTTTGTTTATTCAAAATAACCAAGCTTGAACAGAGAGACCATTTGTTTTTATGCCTAGAATTATGAATGTTGCACCCTACAAAAGTTCCTGAAAAGATTTGATTCAATTTGAGTTTGAATTCATTTGAAAACCATTCTAGGAAATTGAATTAGAAATAGAAAAGGAATAAAGAAAATGAAAAGGGCCGGCGCCAGGGTTTGAGCCCATCAACAGAAGAAGCCCATCTAGCCCACCCGGGTCCCCTCTCTCCCTCTCTCACACGCAGACGCACCCAGCGAGCCGCTGACACCCGGACCCCACTCCCCCTCTGTTCTATTCGCTGACAAGCGGGCCTCTCCACGTCGACTCCTTCTTCCCCAAATCGCTGTCGCTGATGCCGTAATGGCGCGACGTAATTAGCCTTGATACCGCGAAGCGCTCGTCGCCCGCCTATTTAAACCACACCCCGCGTGGTCATTTCCCCACGCTGCACACTCTTCTCGCCACCAGTCGCCCTAATTCGCGCAATCACGCCGCAGCGAGCCAACTCCGCGAGGTATTCAGTAAGACCCGCCGCCTTGCTGCCTAAACTTGCCGTAACAATATCCGCGACCACGCGCACTCCCCGACCTCTGGTGCATGCTAGGAACATCCAGAGCCTCGGCAACATCGGCGACCACATGAGACAGACGACCCCATCAACTCCGGCGATCAATTGCGGTAAGCTCCGAGCGCCCCTTGCCCCCTCTTGCATACGAGGTTGTTCGCCACTATCTTGCGCGTCTCCTAAACCATCTGGTTCGTGCTAGGGCGACGCGGAACCTCGTCAACAACTTCGACAGCAACCACCTGACGCCGTGCACGACTCCGACGAGCTCCAGCAGCCCATACCGTGCGCCCCTTGCAAAACCACCGCCACCTTGAGCTTCAGCAACTCTCTGCGGTTCTGCTAAGCACCCTCTCCCCTCCCCGGGTGACCTAGAACGCCAGCGTCGCCACTGACAGACGCGCCACCGCCAGTCGCCGCCGCTAGCGCCGCTAGGCTATGGTCAGAGCAACGGTAGCCGTTAGATCTGTATCGTAAGGACCAGATTAGATCTGAGCGAAACGTTTTCTTTGAATCTGGCGCGTTGGATCTGACTTGATCTGACGGCGCGGAAGGGTGATCCTGAATGAAACAATATCGGCCAATAGGATAGCGCCGCGTGGCTAGGGTTTGGTTTAAAAACAGAATTTGAAATCAGATTTATATCCAAATTTGATTTAGCTATAACTTTTGATTCCCACGTTAGATTTTGGCAAATTTTATACCGTTGGAATCAAGAGAGCAAGCCCTTTCTGTTTATTGCAATGTGTTTAATGTTTAGCTTATGTTAAAATGATTTTATTTGCAGAAACTTGTTTAGGACTAATTTGAGTGTTAGAAATATTTAGGAAATGTTTTAGGGTACATTTATTGGTTGTTTGGCAAGCTTTTATCTTGTTAGTGAATCAGTACCTTGCATTTGCTTGGTTGAGTTTTGAAAATCATCACTTAGCATTTGGCATGCATGCATATATTTATGTTTGTATATGAATTGTGTGTAATTGTGCTACCATTCTTTGTGTAGACTTTGGTTCTAGTGATTGTGATTGTGAAGAGTGCTACTCTCCCAACTACCAAGGCAAGTGGTACTTCATGAATATTTCTATCCCTATATTTTATACTAAGCACTAGAAATATTTTGCTAAGTCCTGCATGTTAATATTTTTACCTATATGCCTTGTTGGGAAATCCTAAGTAGTTGTAGAATTGCTAGGAAATTTCTAAGTTAAGTTACTATCTATGCCATGCTTATCCTAGCTAGTAGCAAACAAGGGTTGGTGAAAAATACATGCTATGATGAAAATATTTCTAAGTCTTTGGACTTATGTTTTTCTTAATAAAACAACTAAGTCAATGAATCACCTAGGTGGAAAGGGACTTGATTGGTGGTTTTGGTTGAGTGGTTACACAAGGCCCATGGCTATGGTTTACCTTGTGTATCTCACTTGTGGAAAGCCACCCAGGAACAAAGGGATTTTAGAGGCCAAGTGTTGAGAAGCTTCTAGTGCAGCCACTTGGCAATATGGGCTCTGCCTGGATCACATAGGTTGCTAGAACTTAGCCATTTGGACAGTTGGTGGTAGTGGGATGATAGGTTGGAACGCGTCCATTTGGTCTAAGGGAAGGCTTCTGAAAGGTCCTGTCTTGGTGAAACCAAGTCTGGTGGGGAAAGTGCACAACCTCTGCAGATGGAAAAATCTAAGTACTTAGCCAAGTCCATGGTAATGGACAACTTGAGCATCAAGACATGGAAGCTATCAAGAATCTCATCATTCCAACTTCTAAGTAAAAACTTGTGGGTGAACAAGGGTGAAGGACCTCAATGTCTATTGGTGGTTCCTTGGGAAAAGTTTTGACAAAGAAAAACTTAGTGTTTTTCAACTAATAGGAAAAACCTATTTTGAGCAAAGCAAGCCAAGCTACACTTAGCCAAATTGCATATAGTAATATAGTCCACCTAAATTTTACTAAGGTATCACTTTCCAATACTATTCCAAAGTATTGACCCACTGTGGTTGTAACTTGTGATGTTGCAGGTTACTCTGATGAGGATTAGGTGTCATGAGTCTACACTCAACATGTTTGCCTGTGGCACATGAAGATGAAGACTTATATTTATTTACTTATTCAAACTCTTGTAATAGGCCTGTGGCCTTTGAGTTGTAAAGACTATGTCTATCTCTGGAATGGATGTAATAAATGACCTTTGTATCTGTGTACTTCATCTTAAACTGTGGATGCTAGCTTTGATCCAGGGACTAGCATTGCAATCACATGGATCATTTTCCTTTACAAAGGAGGGATCTTACAGATGGTATCAGAGCACTGTGTTGCCTGTAGGATTATGACCCTAGGATTGGAAACCACTAAGGAAAAAATTTCAACTTCTACACTTGTCTATTCTTCTCGTAAACTTTTATAATCTTCTCTCTCATCTCTATTTGAAGATGAACTCCATCAACGAAGCCGTAAGGAAAGGACCACTCATGACGATGACTTTGGAGTGTGAGACAGAATTCCCCAAGGCTCTCAAGGACCTCATGGTTGCATTGGAGATACAAGGTGCAGCTGTGTACAAAGGTTTTCCTGTGATGGATGAAGGAGTGGAATACTGGTGGGTGCAACTTCACTTGTATAAAAACAAGGAAGACAACCATCAGGAAAAAGGATTCTGCATGTTCACCAATTCAGTGGTGCACCCTACATTCTTTGAATCAGCAAGGGATGCAGCTTGGAAGACCATCAAAGAACTTGGTGATAGAGTCAAGTGCAGAATGCTCAACCTCCAAAATGATCTAAGGAAAGAGAAGGAACATACCCAAGAGTTGGAAGCTACCAACCAAACCTTAAAAGAAGATATTATAGACTTTGTGATGGAATCATGTGAGCAAGATAGGTTGATTGCTTCTAGAAACATTGTGTTAGCCAACAGATCCAGTGAGATAGGATTGTAAACATACTTCGTTAGTTGGACCACCACCTATCACCCTATTTTCCAAAATGTTGCTTTAAAATAGGATTGAACCTTGGATGTTGTAATGGTTTCATGTATGCATGACTTGTGTGTTTTGCTTCCCAAGGTTATGTATGTGATGTTTTGTCTTTTGTTTTATCTTGAATTGTGTTGTTCTAACTTTTCTATCTTATAAATAGATGCCTATTACCATCAGCACTGTTGAGGAGTTCCAGGTTACCCGCTTTGGTCCTCGTATCGTTGAGCTTACTACTTTGCTCAATCTCCCTCTTCCCACCATCATGGTGCATCCCCTCACCAAGTTTGAGAGGAAGGACCTCTGGGGCTTCAAGGTCAACCAGCCCGGACGCCAGACGGAGCCTACCATGGAGGCCATTGTCTTCAAGCTCATGCACGATGATAGGGAGAGAGGCCTTGAGGTAGTTATGCAGGACCTGATAGGACGTCTGCTAGGGAGACACTCACGACAGGTTAGAGGTACCCACTTCCACGTCTTCGGAAGACGTGATGAGGATGGAGAGTCCATCGACTTCGAGGACGATTCGAGGGACGCAGCAGAGCCGATATGCCTGTACCTCCAGGACTTAGAGTCTCTCATTAGGCACGTGGACACGGACAGGACCAATGTCATGCTCAGCAATGATGAGCTCCAGGTGCAGCTTCGCGAGAAGGACAAGCTCTTCGCGCAGCAAGACGAGATAGTCAAGGAAATGGAGGCGAAGTTCGAGACCCAGGACAGGAAGTTCAAGAGTCAGGAGAAGCGTGTCCAGGATAGGAACAAGAAGATTCGGGACATGACTGAAGAACTGCAGTCCAAGGACTTCGAGCTAGAGCAGCAGCAGACGGTGATTGAGAGACTTCGTTCTCAGAAGAGGGCTCTCAAGGCCAAGATAGAGACTTTGACCACTAGCATCGAGGAAAACAAGACCGCGATGGAGAACGCAGGTCTTACCTTTGTCGAGGAGGAGATTGATGCCGATGAGTAGATTGACTACTCGTTTATCTTTTATTATCGTACTTGTTATTTGAGAACTTGCTATTGGACCATCCGACATGTGGATGGCTTGCTACTTGTGTGTTTTACTTTATGAACTTGTTATCTTGTTGTTGAACTTTTATCTTTGTGTTGCATTCTTGTGTATGCTTATGTGATGTAATGTGCATGAAAGCATCTATGGGTATCTCATTCTTATCTCTATTTGAACAAACCACAGATGCCTCCCCGTCGTGTAAACCCCAACCCCAACAACAACAACAACAACATCACTCCAGAAATGCAGCAAATGATGACTGCTCAAACACAACTGATGCAGATGATGACAACGTTCATCCAGAACCAAAACAATAACAACAACAACAACAACAACAACAACAACAACAATAACAAAAACAACCCTCCGGGTTTTGATATGCTTACCAGGTTCTTGAGATTGAGGCCAGCAAAGTTTTCGGGGACGACTGATCCCATGGTGGCCAATGATTGGCTACGTTCTGTCAACAGGGACTTGGTAACCGTGGGCTGTACGGATGCTGAAAAGGTCAGATTTGCAGCACATCTGCTGGAAGGGCCAGCCGCCACTTGGTGGGACAACTTCCAGATCACCACTCCCATAGATGAAGTGACATGGGCTATCTTTGAGGATGGCTTTCAGATCGCTTCATATCTCATCGGAGTGATGAGTCCGAAAAAGAAAGAGTTCCACAATCAAGCAAATACCACCGCAGCGTGGCTGAATATATTGAGGAGTTCAACAATCTGGCGCGTTATGCACCGGATGAAGTTGACACTGATGCCAAGAGAAAGGAAAAATTTCTTGAAGGCTTGAATGATGAGCTGAATCTACAATTGGCTGTGGCCTATGTTCCCACTTATCAGTCGCTCTGTGACAAGGCTGCTATTTTGGAGAACAAAATAAAGCAATTTGAGAGTAGAAAGAGAAAGCACTCCGACAAGCACAGCTCAGGATCGTCTCACAAACGATCTCACTATGATGACAGCGGAAGTTCAGGATCCCACAAGCATGGGAAATTCAACAAGCACCACAACCACAACCGTCATGACAACAAGCATCATCGCAGTCATGACAACGACAAGTACAAGAACCACAAGAGTGGACATAAGAGCCACCATAGTGGTAATGGAAGTGGAAGTGCAAGTCAGCCTGTTAAGAGAGACATCAGTCAGGTTGAATTCTTCAAATGCAAGAAGATGGGGCATTATGCAAATGACTGCCCAGAAAAGAAAGTTGAAGGACCTAACAAGCCCAACCCTTTTCAGAAGGGACAGGTAAACCACATCAATGTGGAGGAGGTCTATGAGGAGCACGATCGATGTCTTTGGTAAGTTCAGACTCAATTCTATTCCAACATTTGTACTCTTTGATACTGGTGCATCTCATTCAATCATATCAAGATCATTTGTTGAAAGAAATGAACTACCGGTAGAAACTATTGGGTGTCCTATTAAAGTAAGTTCTCCTGGTGGAGAAATGATAGTGAATTCAGGATGTCATGATCTAGTCATAGAATTTGGGAAGTATAAATTTCCCGTTAACTTGATAATTCTAAACTCCCAAGGATTGGATGTCATTCTGGGAATGGACTGGATGACTAAGTACAAAGGAGTGATAGATTGTGCCAATCATACTGTCTCACTCACAACTCCAGAAAATAAAAGGATCAGATTCAAGACCAATTTTGAAGCAAAAAGGAGTAGGCTTAATTCTCTTAAGGGGGTTAGCATGGACAGTGTGCCAATTGTGAGTGAGTATCCAGATGTGTTTCCGGAAGAATTGCCGGGAATGCCACCAGATAGAGATGTGGAGTTTCTAATCGATTTGGTACCACGGTCTGGACCAATAGCAAAGAGACCTTATAAAATGTCAGTTGATGAACTGAAAGAACTCAAGAAACAAATAGGAGAACAGTTACAGAAAGGATTTATTCAACCAAGTTCTTCATCTTGGGGAGCCCTAGTTTTGTTCGTGGAGAAGAAAGATAGAAGTCAAAGGTTATGCATAGATTACCGCTCACTCAACGAGGTAACTATCAAGAACAAATACCCTTTGCCTAGAATCAATGACTTGTTTGATCAGCTAGAAGGAGCATGTGTGTTCTCAAAGATTGATCTAAGGTCAGGCTATTTTCAACTCAAGATAAGGGAACAAGACATACCTAAGACAGCATTCACTACAAGGTATGGATTTTATGAGTATACTGTAATGCCTTTTGGCTTGACAAATGCTCCAGCATACTTCATGAATATGATGAACAAGGTGTTCATGGAATTCCTTGACAAGTTTGTTGTCGTTTTCATCGATGACATCTTAGTCTACTCCAAGAGCAAAGAAGAGCATGAAGGACATTTGAGTTTGATACTTGAGAAGTTACGGGAGCATAAACTATATGCTAAATTCAGCAAGTGTGAATTCTGGTTGGATAAGGTCGGATTTCTTGGTCATGTTATGACAAAGGATGGTGTAACAGTTGATCCTGCTAAAGTTTCAGCTGTGACTGAATGGGAATCTCCCAAGTCCGTGAAAGAAGTTCGTAGTTTCCTTGGCTTAGCAGGTTACTACAGAAGGTTCATAGAGAATTTCTCTAAGGTAGCTAAGCCTATGACTGAATTGTTAAAGAAAGACAAGCAGTTTGCTTGGTCTGAAGGTTGTGAACTCAGCTTTCAAGAATTGAAAAAGAGACTTGTGACAGCACCAGTCTTGTGTCTACCAGATTTGGAAAAAGATTTCCAAGTATATTGTGATGCATCTCATCAAGGTTTGGGTGCAGTACTTATGCAAGACGGTAAAGTTGTGGCTTATGCCTCAAGACAACTCAAAACTCATGAGGTGAACTATCCTACTCATGATTTAGAGTTAGCCTCTGTTGTCCATGCACTAAAAACATGGAGACACTATCTTTTGGGAAAACGTTGTGAGGTGTTCACAGATCACAAAAGTTTGAAGTATATCTTCGCCCAGAAGGAAATTAATACGAGACAAAGAAGATGGCTAGAACTTATCAAGGACTATGACTTAAGTTTGCAATACCACCCCGGTAAAGCAAATGTTGTAGCAGATGCTCTAAGTCGTAAGGTATTTGTGAATGGCCTTGCCAAAGGAGAATTGCCCGAAGATCTGTGTACCCAATTTAGGAAACTCAGATTAGAGATTGTGCCTGAAGGACATCTCATGTCTTTGGATGTTCAACCCACTTTGTTGGATAATATCAGAGAAGCCCAGAAGACTGATAAGGAAATTGAAGAGATTAAGGAAAATATTGGCAAAGGAAAAGCCAAAGAATTCCATGAAGACGAACAGGGTACTTTATGGCATGGGAAACGTATCTGTGTTCCACAAGACCTGGAGTTGCGGAAACTGATTTTGCAGGAAGCACACAACTATCCGTATTCTATTCACCTGGGTAACACCAAAATGTACATGGACATGAAAGAAAGATTTTGGTGGAATAATCTCAAGAAGGACATCGCCGAACATATTGCTTTGTGTGATGTATGTAATAGAGTGAAAGCGGAGCATCAGAAACCAGCAGGTTTACTGCAACCACTACCTATTCCTGATTGGAAGTGGGACAAGATTGGTATGGATTTCATTACCGGATTACCAAGGACCCGGTCAGGATACGATTCCATTTGGGTAGTAGTGGATCACCTAACTAAAGTGGCTCATTTCATACCCGTGAAGACAACCTATACAAGTGCTAAGTTAGCCAAAATCTACATGAGTAGAATTGTATGTCTACATGGAGTGCCCAAGAGTATTGTGTCTGATAGGGGAACTCAATTCACTTCCCATTTTTGGAGACAGTTACATGAGTCATTGGGAACGAGGTTGGAATTCAGTACTACTTTTCATCCTCAAACTGATGGACAAACAGAAAGAACTAATCAGATTCTCGAAGACATGTTGAGGGCGTGTGCCTTAGACTATGGAGCCAGTTGGGATGAAAGTCTGTCTTACGCAGAATTTTCTTATAACAACAGCTATCAAGCTAGCATTGAGATGGCACCGTTTGAGTTTCTCTACGGAAGAAAATGTACCACCCCATTATTATGGAATGGTGTGGGAGAAAGAAGTTTATTCGGGCCAGATCTTATCAAAGAAGCCGAAGAGAAGGTCAAGTTGGTTAAGGACAGGTTGAAGATAGCACAGTCCCGACAGAAAAGCTACGCAGATCCTAAGCGTAGAGAAGTCACCTACGAAGTCGGTGATAGAGCTTATCTTAGAGTGTCACCACTTCGTGGAGTGAAGAGATTCGGAGTCAAAGGAAAATTGGCACCAAGATATGTTGGGCCATTCAAGATTCTGAGTCGCAAAGGAGAAGTTGCCTATGAAATTGAATTGCCAGAATCTCTGTCAGCTGTTCATAATGTATTTCATGTGAGTCAACTTAAGAAATGTCATCCAGAAATGGAAGAAACTTCTTTGAAGGATACTATACCTTTGGAGGAAGTTCAACTAGAAAGTGATCTCACTTATGAAGAGAAACCTATCAAGATTCTTGAGACTGCAGAAAGAGTCACAAGGACTAAGACTATCAAGTTTTGCAAAGTGCAGTGGAATCATCATTCCGAAGAGGAAGCAACATGGGAAAGAGAAGATGATCTTCGGAAAGACCACCCTCACCTATTTGCTAGCCAAACCGAATCTCGAGGGGTAGATTCACCTTAAGGGGGTTAGATTTGTAACATCCCTAAAATCATGATTTCAAAGATTGCATATCATTCATGCATGCATATAGTTTTGAGATCAATTTCAAACCAATTTCAAGAAAACAGAAGCACATAGTGCTATCATTTTATGTGAGCAAAATTAAATCAAATGACCATCCTCATTTGAGAGCTTAAGGGTTTTTAACCAAGTTTGTTTGCTTCCTTGTTGATTGGATTGAGTGTGGAGTTTTGAACAAAAATATACAAAATAAAAATGGTTTCAAAACCATTTTTAAAACATTTGCAAATCAAGTGCTATAGCACTGTTTATTTTGTTTATTCAAAAGAACCAAGCTTGAACAGAGAGACCATTTGGTTTTATGCCTAGAATTATGAATGTTGCACCCTACAAAAGTTCCTGAAAAGATTTGATTCAATTTGAGTTTGAATTCATTTGAAAACCATTCCAGGAAATTGAATTAGAAATAGAAAAGGAATAAAGAAAATGAAAAGGGCCGGCGCCAGGGTTTGAGCCCATCAACAGAAGCAGCCCATCTAGACCACCCGGGTCCCCTCTCTCCCTCTCTCACGCGTAGACGCACTTTCAGCCGACACCGGACCCCACTCCTCTGCTCTATTCGCTGACAAGCGGCCTCTCCACGTCGACTTCTTCCCCAAATCGCTACCGCACCACGCCGCTGCCGTTGATGCCGGTAATGGCGCGGCATAATTAGCCTTGATACCGCGAGCGTTTCCTATCGCGCTTCGGCCTAATTAAACCACACCCCTCCGCGGTCATTTCCCCCCATGCTGCACACTCTTCTCGCCACCAGGCTGCCCCTAATTCGCGTTGCACCGCCGCAGCCAGAGCCAACTCCAGCGAGGTATTCCGGTAAGACCCCGTCGCCCCTTGCTGCCTAAACTTGCCAGAACAATCTCCGCGACCATGCGCACCTCCCGACCCCTCTGGTGCATGCTAGGAACATCCAGAGCCTCGGCAACGTCGGTGACCACACAAGACAGACGACCCCATCAACTCCGGCGATCAATTGCGGTAAGCCCAGCGCTTTGCCCTCTTGCATACGAGGTTGTTCGCCATCGTCTTGCGCTGCCTCCTAAACCATCCGGTTTGTGCTAGGGCGACGCGACCTCGCCAACGACTTCAACAACAACCACCGACGCTGCGGCACGACCGACGAGCTCCAAAGAGCCCATACCGTGGCGCCTTTGCAAAACCACCGCCACCTTGAGCTTTAGCAACTTCATGGTTCTGCTAAGCACCTCTCCTCCCCGGCGACCTAGAACGCCAGCCGCCATGATGACGCGCCAGCCATGCCGCTAGCGCCGCTAGGCTATGGTCAGAGCAACGGTAGCCGTTAGATCTGTATCGTAAGGACCAGATTAGATCTGAGCGAAACGTTTTCTTTGAATCTGGCGCGTTGGATCTGACTTGATCTGACGGCGCGGAAGGGTGATCCTGAGTGAAACGGTATCGGCCAATAGGATAGCGCCGCGTGGCTAGGGTTTGGTTTAAAAACAGAATTTGAAATCAGATTTATATCCAAATTTGATTTAGCTATAACTTTTGATTCCCACGTTAGATTTTGGCAAATTTTATACCGTTGGAATCAGGAGAGCAAGCCCTTTCTGTTTATGCAATGTGTTTAATGTTTAGCTTCTGTTAAAATGATTTTATTTGCAGAAACTTGTTTAGGACTAATTTGAGTGTTAGAAATATTTAGGAAATGTTTTAGGGTATATTTATTGGTTGTTTGGCAAGCTTTTATCTTGTTAGTGAATCAGTACCTTGCACTTGCTTGGTTGAGTTTTGAAAATCATCACTTAGCATTTGGCATGCATGCATATATTTATGTTTGTATATGAATTGTGTGTAATTGTGCTACCATTCTTTGTGTAGACTTTGGTGCTAGTGATTGTGATTGTGAAGAGTGCTACTCTCCCAACTACCAAGGCAAGTGGTACTTCATGAATATTTCTATCCCTATATTTTATACTAAGCACTAGAAATATTTTGCTAAGTCTTGCATGTTAATATTTTTACCTATATGCCTTGTTGGGAAATCCTAAGTAGTTGTAGAATTGCTAGGAAATTTCTAAGTTAAGTTACTATCTATGCCATGCTTAGCCTAGCTAGTAGCAAACAAGGGTTGGTGAAAAATACATGCTATGATGAAAATATTTCTAAGTCTTTGGACTTATGTTTTTCTTAATAAAACAACTAAGTCAATGAATCTTACAGCCGAGGAGCTCTCTCATAGTCTACCATACTCACTCCGGCTTAAGGCAAAGCCCTGCGAGATCTCCCCTCTACTTCCGGTACCACGCCGTTGTGCTGCCGGAATCGCGAGGAGAGTGCTACAACCTCCGCTGCCTGCTGGAAAAAGGGAGAGGAAGGTCTTCGTCGAGTACCGAACGTGTGACCGACTGCGGGAGCGCTGCCGGAACGCAGCGCCGGAAGGATCGTCTACGCGATCTTGAGATCGGGAAGAGTACGACTACATCACCCACGAGAATCCGCTCTCGTTAAACACTTTGGAATCTTCGAGGGTGAGTTATTCCATCGACTCGTTGCTACAATCTAGTAGATAGATCTTGGCTTGTTTGTTTGTATGCGGTAGAAATTTTTTGGTTTCCATGCTACGAAACCCTACACGGGTCAAGGTCGTTAGGGCCCTGAAGGGTTTCAAAAGAATCGACCCGCCCAGGCAACCCGAGGGAGCCGAAGAACATAAGGACCTTGAAGGCTGCTACGGCTGGCCCATGCTTTGGCCCAAGAGCAAGATTCAACTTGCGAAAGACGACAAAGCACGCGCCATCGCACCAAAGAAGGTACCGCTCGTCGTCGCCAACACCGCACGACATAAGGCTCTGGCAGCAAACACGCCGTCGCCACAGCCCAATGATGACGTGGAGGTTGCACATGATAACGATGATGATCTGGAGGTCAACGTGGATGACTACTTCAACACCAATGCCATGCCCAACGACGAATTGTTCATGCCTCCACTTGGAGAGCCAGCCCCCCGCGGTGAACTGGCCATCCCTTGTCATGCACACAACGTCTACGGTTTGGTGGTTCCCAGGAGACGCCCGGTGGTCCTCCTACGGTGATAATCAGCCCCAACACACTACACAAGGCAACCGGTGAGCAGCTGGCGGGATCCGCTGACCCAGCCGCTAAGAAGTCGAAGTACCACAAGCATAGCCGGAGCAAGAAGGGTTCGGCGAGCCAGCCGGCTCAGAAGAAGCAGGCAGTTTTTCGGCATCATGATGCCACCTTCACAGAAGCGCCCTGGCCTTACATGATGCACATGGCGGGCTAGCCGATTCTAACTCAGGAGCTTCTCGATATCGCAGATGCATCCATGAAGCATTTGCATCACAACATTCTGCATCTCGAGAGCATGCTTCTGAAAGATAAGAACCCCGGGTACCCAGTCTTCACATGCAAGGTGCCAAATGGACATGGCTTCGTCGATGCAGCACCCGCTGACCTGTTCTTCCTGCGGTACGAGGACATCTACGATCTAATGCACTCGAAGCGTCTAGACTACAACTTGGTCCGCCTCTTCGCCCTCCTGATGTCGATGAGGATCCATAGGGAGAAAATCAAAGGTTTAGCCATGTGGACCCCTACTACATGCGCGACGAAATGCTTGCGAGTGACGGATACATGGAAGCGGTGTCATAATACCTCGGGAATTTCTTCTTCGAGAACCAGGACAAGTCTACGCTTGTCCATGCCTTCCCCAAGTAAGTGCTCAAAACCGGTCTCCACCCATCGTAACACATCCTTAGATTCCTTTTGTCCCCTTCTTCCAACAGTTCCGTTTCTATTGTTTTGCGCAGTGGCATATACTGCACACTCATCTCCGTCTACCTGAGGTTGTCGCAAGCAACGTACTTGGACTCATCCAGTGAAATGAAGTCAAAGAGATGGGACCGAATCAAGAGTGTCCTGGATCTTTCTCTACAAGTATACGCCGCCAAGGGAGGCAAGTTCAGCAAGGGGGGCGAAAGAAAGAAGGATGGCAGGAATATCTGCAGCCACGCCACCAAGTTATCATGCATCAAGCAGCCGGCGGGTGTGAAGGAGGCCTTCTACGCTTTCCATCATGTAAGGATGTACATGCATGATTCACGGATGGAGTCGCTGCCGGCTAATCTCTAAGTTTGGGCCGAAAAGTTGTCGATAATCGACGATTCGGACCTCATGGAACAGTTCTGGCGCATCCAGAATCAGATCTGTCTATGCATCCATGAAGATGTCATGACAAGAGGAGGGACCTTCCACTACGGTGGCAGAGCGCTGACTAACCGCGAGATCAAAGACCGCCTCGAGTTGCAGCTCGACGACAGGACCTTCATGACGAGAGAGGGATGCCGACCATTGCACAAGAAGACTACCGGATAGTGTGTGTCGTGTGTGCCGTCTGTATGTCATGGACTTGATCGACTATCATCGTGATGTTTAGGAAACTGTCGTGTTGGACATGTGTGTGTGTGTGTGGGAGTCGTAAACCTTAAGTTACCGAGGCTCCTTGTGCCTATGTTGGACCTGTTTAATTATGTGTGCTACTATTGTTTTAGGTGTATGAATATCTTTGATATATTTCGTTATCATGCCGTTCTATTCGTTTCATAACATGAATGCCTACTATGTCTATATTTTTGCCTTGTCCGCAGTGATGGCGAAGGCAAACTGCTACGTGGTGTACAGGGGCCGCGTTCCGGGAGTCTACGAGGAGTGGGAGGACTGCCAGCAACAAGTGATCAACTTCAGCGGCAACAGCTACAAGGGGTACAAGACTCGAGAGTTGGCGGTAGACAATTGGAGGAGGCACCTATGGAATAAGAACCGGATGAAGATCATCATGGTCTTCTCCTTGCTCACCAACACCGCCATTGTCATCTATTCAGTCATAGTCTAGGTCATGATCGACGATGATCTAATATGTATCGAGATGCATGTGTGATTTCGAACTTGTACTCTCCCATGACTTGTGTGTAACGTACACTTGGACTCTCCATATTGATGTATTTTGGCACTTTGTATGAATTTCAGTGAGTTTTGTGCATTTCTGTGACATATTGCTGTATTCTGGTATATTTCCTGTGTATTTCTATTGTATTCTGCTTTTTTTTGAAATCCTGAGACAAATTAGTGGCGCACGCGTTTATGTAGTTATTGACGCACGTTATTAGTGGCGCGTCGAACTAGGGTGCACCACGGATGACATTTGTGGCGCACGGCAGGATGGTGCGCCACGGATAACAGGGTAGTTAGTGGCGCACGTCGGGGTGCGCCATGAACCTAATGTAGTTAGTGGCGTCTTATTCATGGCGCACGGAGGGTGCACCACTAACTCCAAAAAGCGTGCGCCACGGATAGGCTTTTTCCCACTAGTGTATGACTAGAAGTCCACCTTCAGGTTATCATCTGAACCCTCCAATATTAAGTTGCAAGCAACAAACAACTACTTTAAGACAAGTGTGTAAGGTAAACAATCCACTTGTTCCATGAACAAGAGACAGTTGTTTTCTCCCTAGTGGAAACATCACATCTACTACCGTAGAGATTTCTATCACTTCCCTTGATAAGTAGAGGCACGAACCCACTATCGAGCATAAATACCCCCTCTTGGAGTCACTAGAAACTACTTGGCCAAGATAGCTACTAACAACGGAGAGCATGCAAGATCACAAACAACACAGACATGATATAATCAATAAGACAAAACAATTAATCAATCTGACATAGTAATCTCAATATCCATCGGATCCCCGCAAACACAACATGCATGATTACAAATAGATGAGATCCTGATCATGAACGGAGCTCACAAGATCTAGACATGAAAGCACAAGGAGGAGATACAACCATCTAGCTACTACATGGACCTGTAGTCCAAGGTGGAACTACTCACGCTTTATACTGGAGGCTGGCATGATGAAGAAGAAGGTCTCGGGATGATCTCCCCTCCGGCAGGGTGCTGGGAAGAACTTCAGACCCCCCGATCTAGGGACGATGGTGGTGGCGGCTACAGACGGTTTCGTGGAGTTTTGATCGGGTGCCTAGGGTTTTGGCATCGGGGGGACTTTATAGGCGAAGAGGAAGGCTGAGGAGGTACCCGAGGCGACTGCACCCCCCCCCAAGCACGGGGTGGGACCACCCGGGCGGCCAGGGGGTGTGGCCCCCTCGAGGCCCCCCTCCGTTTCATACTATGGCTTCGTGTTCCCCACGGTAGAATATTGATTTCTGCCTTTCTGGAACCAAAAACAGAAGAAAACAGGCAACTGGCATTGTGGCAACTTGTTAATAGGTTAGTACCAAAAAACATATAAAAACACCTCAAAGTGTAGACAAAGCAAAGCAAAGTAGATACTAAACAAGCATGGAACACCAAAAATTATAGAGACGTTTCCGACGTATCAAGCATCCCCAAGCTTAACTCCTTCTTGTCCTCAATGAGGTAAGTGATAAAAGAATAATTTTTGAGGTGACATGCACCATCAAAACAAAGATCAAACCATTTGCAAGCATTGAAAGCGGGGATCAAAGAACTCTAAACATGTGCATGAAAGATGGAGTTATAAAAATAAGACAAAGTAACTATGCATGCAACATGAAAGGCTACAATCAAATATCATGAATAACATGCATTGAAAAACGTGTGTTTGTTTCACATACAAAAAACATGGCATAGTGGCATTCAATTTGTTCCTCATAGAGTAGCAAATAGATGCATTGGACACCTTCAAAGTTCATAAGAGTGACTAGATACAAATAGCATAAGAACAAGTAATATCACAATATGCATCAATCAATAAGTTTTGGGACACTGCACATAGAACTTAGAATGACAAGTATGCTCTCTTAATGGTGCCTAAAGGTAGAAGGTGGAGATTCAATAAAATAGTGGAAGAAAGGCCCTTCATAAAGGGAAGCAGGGATTTCATGTTTCAAAAAGAGCTTCCAAAAATTATGTTACTTGTTAGCTTTCAGCCCTCATTGCTCCTATCATAAGCATCTTGAAGTGATTAAGGTTAAAGAGAACAAACTATGGAGTATATGCTTGACAAAGTATAAGTTGGCAATCTCATGTCCCTTGAATACAAGGTCCCCACCTCATGCTACTCAACTTCAGTCACCTGTAAGTTCTTGTCATAGTAAGTACATGTGTATCATAGAGAAACTCCAACGGGGTACCCCTTGCACATGGTACAGGAGCTATCCCATAACCAAAATGACAAGGCAAGTAGAGAATGAGCATCTCAACGATCTTTTTATTTACTATTTGCATAGATTTTTATTGAGGATGCTTTACAGATTGCTCATTATGGTGATGCTGCAAGTTTCCACCATGATTAGGTATGCTTAGGCTAGCGGCCCAGGCGTTTATCTAACACAAAATACATAATTCCATGTACTTACAAGATCCCTCTTTATTTCACACCGGCGACATCCATAGACAAAAGAGCATGATATCAACTGTGTATAAAGTAAGTGCAATGTTGAAAACGTTCCCCATGAAAGCATAGTTTTGCTAATTCCAACGTATAAGTGCAAGCATATACAACATAGATGACACAATGGTTCAAGTTTATTAGGGGCAAGGAAAATAAAGTGTGCCATCAAGTTTGTGAGGGCTTTAATAACTAAGTTTTCACATAACAAAATACTTTTTAATTGGAAGATAGCTGAAAACGAGAATATACTTGGAATGATGTAACACACCATGCATAGGAATTTATAGTGGACACTTTGGAATAACTTGGTTTCTTGGGAGTTGGAACTATGAGTAGAGCTTACTCATACAAGTGGAGGCTAGCAAAATACTGGGAGCAACCAACTAAGAGAGAAATAATGGCCATAATTAGGGGTGGACACAAAGCTCGAGGCTTGGCTCGGGCTTGGATCGGCTCGGAGGTTGGACAAGCCAAGCCTAAATCCTAAAACTCAGGCGCGTGGCTCGACAAGCCAGCTCGGTGAAGCTCGCAAGCGGGCTCGAAGGCTCGGTGTAATTAAATTTTTTTATGATATTTCCTAAATATGTAACAATTCATAATTATAAACAACAAATGAACATGAATTCATGCGTATCATAATCATAGTATACCAAGTTTTACAAAGTATCAATAACGATAACATGTCATACATCACAAGTTCACAATACAAACCAAACAGATAATTCACAATACAAATCTGCAACATCATAATCACACATTTAGACAGTCACAGACGTATCAAAGTACCAATTGATTTAAATTCTGAACACCCAGCACAATATAGATGTACATATGTAGCTAATGTACAGGAGATAAATCAATTGCTACGAGGCTCCAGCTGACTACAAGATGCAATAGGAAAGAAGCCATACAACTACAATATCATAAAATAGATACTGGCCTAATCTCGTACCAATTATTACTAGAAAAGAAAGAAAATTACAGAAATAACATAGGAGACCGGTTTCTTCTCAGCCATATGATAACAAGGGGTCCTGTACTGCAAACCATGTCTTCTCTCTTTAACCATGGAACAACAAACAAATTAAAACCTCTAGATTGGTTACATATACAAAGTACAAACAACATAGGAGACCGGTTTTGTTAGGGATCAGTGAGTAGACTAAACCAGACCAAAAATATATTTGTGGTGGACGGCGGAGGGATGGCAGGATGGACTATGAGATCTAAGATCTCACACTAGCTGCAGCCATTAGTGGTGGGTGGTGGAGGGCCAGCGGACGAAGGGCTGGAGGGCGGTGGCCTCCGCTAATCCTAAACGAGAGAGGACCGTGGGCGTCCGCTGGGATATAGTCCGAGAGGAGCAGTAGGGGCTTCGGGTCGGGATCCATGGGAGGAGGTCCGGAGGAGGAAGAGGAGGCTCGCGGCGGTGTCTAATGACCCACAAGTATAGAGGGTGTATTGTAGTACTTTCGATAAATAGGAGCGTCAATCCCAACGAGGAGCAGAAGGTGCTGAACAGTCGTATGGAGCAGGAAATCCCTGTGAATACTTAGCAAACAGATTTTTAGTGGTTTTTTGACAAGGCAACAAAACAAAGAGAAAGTAACAAAGGTAACGAACAAACAGAGAAAGTGGCCCAATCCTTTCTTAGCAAAGGACAAGCTGGTGGAAATACTTATAAGGACCAAACTTTCTCGAGGACACATGGGAATTCTGTCAAGTGCTTTTGCTTCAAATAGCTGAGTACTCTTCTCTGGTGTTGTAAGTGTTGTGTGGGTGAAACTGTGCTAACATACTTCCCTTCCTTGGACTAATACATACTTGTGATTAAACCCCCTGCAAACATCCGTAACTATAGGAAAGTAATTAAGATATAAATCTAACCACAACCTTAAACTCTGAGATCCTGCGCTCCCTTGTGCAAAGGTGTCCTAACGGGGATCCAGATTTCTGTCACTCCGGCAACCCCGCGATTAGTATCCAAATACACAGTGAATTCCCCTAGGCCCATAAATGGTGAAGTATCATGTAGTCGACGTTCACATGACACCACTAGAAGAATAGCACCACAACTTAAATACTAAACCATTGAATAATAACTCATCACATATTCACTACTAACAACATGACTTCTCCCATGTCCTTAAGAACTAAACGAACTACTCACAAGACATCAAATAGATCAAGATCAAAGATGATATGATAATGTATAACAATCTAAACATAAACAATAATCCAATGGTTCCACTCACAAGCATCAACTACAATAGTAATCAATACTGAGAAAGTTTTCCCTAAGAACTAAAGCAATATCCAACACAATTTTTATAGCAGGACGGAGTGGTGATGATGGTGCTGGTGGAGATGATGATGTTGATGATCCCGATGAAGCCTAGCTTGATGACGGTGTTTATGGCGACAGACTCCCTCTCCGGGAAGGAATTCCCTCGGCAGAAATCTGTCTACCAGAGAGATCTTTCTCTCTCGGTGTTTTCCGCCCCCAGAGACGGCGGAAATCTATCCGTGGTCGCTCCCCGAGCCTTGAGAAATCTGTCCTTATGCATTGAAACTTCGTAATATATAACCCCCCAGATCCCTCGAGGTTCGTGCATCATGTTCTTGTCGTGTTTTCGTTTCAATCTGTTTCTGTCAGGAAATCTTCTCAAGTTTAGAGCACCATGGCCTCCGCCAACGAAAAAGGCAAGAAGCCTAAGGAAGAAGAACCTCAAGTACCCAAGGAAGAGGGGATTCCGGTAGGTTATGAAGGAGACATGGAGGAGGACAAGCAACCGGACACCCGCGCTACCGTCGCAAGCATTGGTTTGGTGGCACAACCTACCCAGCTTAGGAGGACAGCACGGATGTCTATAGGAGGGAGAACTCCACGTCATATCCTTGCTCCACGCACACTTCCTCCTAGTACCCCTTGTTCTAACCGTGCAGGGAAGAAACGCTCTAATTTGGAAGAATGGAGAAAGAATAACAAGGACTAGGATCCTCGGTCTAAGGTGATCATGGGGTGCATTGAGCATAATTCGGAATTAATTCGTACTCTGACCTTCGATATGGAGGATTTGAAGAAACTTATTGAGGAGCTTATCAAGAGAACACCACCACCACCGAAGGAGTAATTGGTCATCAGGTTTGGCATCCCCTTGGCTTGTTCCAAGCTTGGGGCAGTGTCGCGGTATCACCACCTTTATTTTTTACCTTTTTAGTGGATTCATATCTGTGGTAGAGAGGTTATCTTATAGTTTGGTTTGCATGTGGAAGTATCTCTCCTTTAGTTGATTATTTATGTATCCCTTGGTGTGGGTGCCTTTATTGGATTATTAATGAGAAGTCTCATCTTTTACTTTTTGCACTTCTTATTTTAGTTTGCAATCTCTATTATATGATGGATCTTGTTGTTCGGATTGGCACCACTTTGGGATCATCAAGTGGATCTAAATTGGTTTTGGCAAACCTTGTTCTGGTCAGTGGCTTTAGTTTGAAAGAAAAAGAAATAAATAAAAAGCTTACAGGTATTTGGTATCATTTGATTTATTTCTTGTTGGCTCATAAGCTTAGTATTATTTATTTAAGATTCTTTTGTGTCTTCAAGGAAGATTGCATGTTTGGCTTTATTACTTGTATGTTTGCTTGTTTCTTTCAACTCTCTTTCTTTCTACCCACCCTTGCTAGCCAAAAACCTGTTTTGAGAAGGCATACTTCTCATGTTTCCAAAATCCTTTGAACCCAAAACTTTTGCCACTTGTGTCCAACATATCTACCTAGTAGCTTTTGCTATTCCTAGCAAATTCTCAAGCTTCATCTACCTTTCGAATTAAAAAGTATTTTGTTATGTGAAAACTAGTTAGTAAAGCTCTCACGAACTTGATGACACACTTTATTACTTGCACCTAATAGACTTGAACCATTGTGAACATCGAAGTTGTATATGCTTGCATCTATATGTTGGAATTAGCAGAACTGTGCTGTCACGGGGAACATTTTCAACATTGCACTTGTACTCTGTACACGGTTGATATCGTGCTCTTTTGTCTATGGATGTCAACGGTGTGAAATAAAGAGGGAACTTGTAAGTCCATGGAGTTTGTATCCTGTGTTAGAGAAACGCCTAGGCCGCTAGCCTAAGCCATGCTTAATCATGGTGGAAACTTGCAGCATCCCCATAGTGAGTTATCTATGAAGCATCCTCAATAAAAATTATACACATAGTAAATAAAAAGATCACTGAGATGCTCAATGTCTGCTTGCATTGTCATTTTGGTTATGGGAAAGCTCTTGTATCATGTGCAAGGGGTATCCCGTTGGCGGTTCTCAATGATATGCAAACACTTACAATGACAAGAACTTACCTGGACCCAAAGTTGAGTATGCATGAGGAATGGCCCTCATATTCAAGGGACATGAGATTGCCAACTTATATTTCGTCAAGCATATACTCCATCTTTGTTCACTTTAACCCTAATCATCTCAAGATGCTTATGATAGGGGCAATGAGGGCTCAAAGCTAGTAAGTACCATAATGTTTTGGAAAATCTTTATGACTTGTAATCCCTGCTACCCTCTAAGAAGGGACCTTTCTCCTAGTTACCAGTTGAGTCAGTAAACCTACTTCCTCTCTATCTCCAGCAAGATTTTGAGTTGTTGTGTTTCAAGCATTCATATGGTGATTTATTCAATCATGTTCTTCATCTTCCTTGTTTGCACAAAACTCTTATCTATTGAGTATTACATTGAAAGCCTTCACTTGTGAAAAAACCTTTTTGAGAAAAGAGTGCTCCTGTTTTGAAACTTCTACAAAAAGATTTTTGTGAAACTATTTGTCAGTTGTTCTCTGACCAAGAACAAGTTTGCCAATTCCAAGATTTTTGTGAAACTGCTATACTTGGTTGCAAGCTAAGTTATATAATGGTGAGTTGCTCTCTTCTATGAGTTGTGTAATGGTAAGTGTGATGCTTCTTGTTTGAATTCTTTTATCGACACTTCACTCCATAAACCTATGGACATGTTTACTGAGATCAGTATTCGCTTGGGGACAAGCGAAGTCTAAGCTTGGGGGAGTTGATACTCCCAATTTGCATCATCATTCTATATCATAATTTACCTCTATCCATTGATATTTGTCTTATTATGAGGTATTACTTATGGCTTTTCATCTGTTTATGCATGTTGGGCGATTCTTGGAGGATGGACTATCGGAGTCTGGATTCTAATGGAAAAGAAGGCGTCTCGGTGCAATTTCACAAAGATCAGAAAAATACGAAAAAAATATGGAAACATATTATTTTACCAAAAGACGAAGGAAGCTAGAAGGAGGGACACAGTGGGGCCTCAGGGGACCCACACCCCCTAGGCGCGGGCCCACCTGACCCCGCTCCTACGGCAGGTGTGGCCCACCTGCCCGGCCTCCGACTCCGCCCCTTCGCCTATATCTTCCCTTCGAAACCCCAAGGCTCGGGGAGCAACCACAAATAGATTTTCACCGCCTCTAGGGGCGGAAAACACCGAGAGAGAAAGATCTCTCCAGCAGACAGATTTCTGCCAGGGGAATTCCTTCCCGGAAAGGGGAGACCGTCGCCATCAACACCGTCATCAAGCTAGGCTTCATCGGGATCATCATCATCATCCACACCATCTGACATGGTTATACCCTACGGGTACGTGGCTTCAGCATACCTGGTCTAGCCCAAGGAAGGCCCACAGTAGATATACGCTGGCCCATGAAGATTTTCGGGTGGCCAAGGCCCATGACGCCTTCGGATCCTTGGAGAGCAAGACTAGCATAGATAGGAAATTCAAAGGGGTAAAACCCTAGAACCTGTAACCGACTAGGACTATGCCCGGGACCTGCCTAAGTCTATATAAAGGCCAGGAGGGCACGTCCTAGAACTCTCGACTCATACTTTCGCACACGCCTCCACGCCAGATCGAATCTGTGCACCCTGTAACCTTCGGTTCTGCCATAATCAAGAGCAGACAAGCAGGAGTAGGGTTTTCCCTCCGAGGGCCTGAACCTGGGTAAATCTCGTGTCCCCTGGTTGCTTGTCTGTTAACCGTGCCACGATCTCCAGCATCCCCATCTTCTCCAAAACCCAAGTCCATAACAATGGGCATTGACGAGATTAAACCTCGTCAATTGGCGCCGTCTGTGGGAATCGGGGCTGCTGATTGTGCGATCGTGATGGTCCCGACCCGATCGATCTACAACTCCGCGGCGATGGAGAATCACCTCCTCTTCGGCACTTTCGACTTCACCGCCCACTCGCCGGCCACCATGAAGGATTTCGAGCCCGTAGGCGACAGACTCGAAATTTTGTTCGGGAGCTTCTGCTTCCAGGTGGGACAAACTGGCACACTCCGCCTTCCTGAGCGGGTGCCCGTGCCATCGATCAGGCCCGCCTCATGGGCTCCACACCCCGTGCTACGCACATCACCATCGACAGACGAGTTCTACAACAGCAGCAGCTGCAACTCTGATCTGTGCGATCCGCCTTCGGATGAAGGGACCTACGGTTCCGGATCTGAAAGTTGCGGCAGCAGCGAACCAATCTACGAGCGCTACCTATGCGCCGCGGTCATCCAGGAGCAGCAAATGCCTAACCCGCCGCCCAACACGAACCCCAACCCGCTGGACAGAAACGGCGGAAATGGCGGGAACAGAAGAAGCCAGTCCCCCCCACCCGAAGGGGAAAACAACGGCCACGTCATCCAACTTAGCAAAGAAGGATGGATCCAGGCACGCCGTGCCGTTGCAGGCGACATAGTCCTACCTGTGGACTCCCCACGTGACCTACTGATGGCGTACCACTACCTCCTCATCGAGGAGCACAAGAAGCAAGTCAAGATGCAGGAGACACTCGACAAACGCAAGCAAGCAGCCTCCGAGTCCAGTGCGCGACGAGCTGCGCTCTCCGCCATGGCACCCAGCTCTAGCACGAACGGAAACAAGGGAAACAAGCACCGCTCGCGGGTGGAGAAAATGGATCCCAAGGAACGCCGTGATGTGACCCGAACTCTCCACACGTTGTTCATGGATATGGATGCCGACGGCAACATCATCCCGAAGACACCGCAAGCTGCGATCATGGCAGCCACTGCGTATCTCGCGGCCCACCAACCTCCGGAAGGGGACCCGAAAAGAGCCATGCATAATTCCGCACTCACCGGACTCGGACTCGTCGGAGCTGCGCTCCATGAAGACGCTCCTGTGGAGCCAAAGAAGAAAGCTCGGTCGGTAGCGAGCCCACCCCTTCATCCGAAGAGGAGGAGGACGACCTTCCTCGAAGGAAGAAGAGCTTCGCATCGCCATAAGCGACTACGACGCGAGACGCGCTTACACAGCGCAAAATCGACAAAAGCACGCCAAGCAACGCATGCTCGTCCGAGTCCGAGATGGATGAAGATGAAGGAGAACTCTGTGGAGCTCGATGCTTCAGCAGATCTGTTCGGCGAACACAGATGCCACGCAATTTCAAGCTTCCTTCGGATACTCCGAAGTTCAACGGCACGCAAGATCCAAAATCTTGGCTCAGCGATCATCTGCCATCCGTCAAGCTGCATGGCGGTAACAAAGAAACCGCCATGCAATGCCTCCAGCTACAGCTGACAGGCGCGGCGTGGGTCTGGCTCAGCAGCCTATCATCAGGATCCATCCGAAGTTGGGAGGAGCTAGCTTACAGCTTCATCCGAAATTTCAAGGGCACTAGCAAGAGGCCCGCCTCAATCGAAGAGTTGCGAGCCTGCACTCAGAGAACGGGGGAATCTATTCGCTCGTACATATTACGCTGGTCTACCACCAAGAACTCCACAGCACATATCTCCGAGGAGAGGGCCATCGACGCCTTCAGAGACGGCGTCAAACGCCAAGATTTCAAGGAGGAACTTGGCCGTGTCAAGCCCAAGACACTCGACCACCTCATGGAAATTGCCAACAGTTGGGCAGACGGCGAAGATTGCATCCAGCGAGCGCAATCGGATGAAGAGGACGACTACGGCCGAAGGCGAGAACGCCGCAGCAAGAGGAGATCGCGTGTCTACGAAGACCGCGACGGACCCGACATGGTCGCGGCTGGCTACGCCGACCGCCGCAACAGCGGAGGATACCGCGGAGGAAATTTCCGTGACAGCGGACGACCAGCATAGTCGTGGCAACACCGCGACCGCGACAACGGACCCTCAGCATTCGACAAACTTTTGGGTCCCTGGTTGCTTGTCTGTTAACCGTGCCACGATCTCCAGCATCCCCATCTTCTCCAAAACCCAAGTCCATAACAATGGGCATTGACGAGATTAAACCTCGTCACCATCATCTCCACCAGCACCATCATCACCACTCCAGCCTGCTGTAACAATTGTGTTGGATATTGCTTTAGTTCTTAGGGGAAACTTTCTCGGTGTTGATTACTATTGTAGTTGATGCTTGTGAGTGGAACCATTGGATTGTTGTTTATGTTCAAATTGTTATCCATTATCATATCATCTTTGATCTTTATCTATATGATGTCTTGTGAGTAGTTCGTTTAGTTCTTGAGGACATGGGAGAAGTCATGTTGTTAGTAGTGAATCTGTGATGAGTTATTATTCAAGGGTTTAGTATTTAAGTTGTGGTGCTATTCTTCTAGTGGTGTCATGTGAAGATCGACTACATGATACTTCACCATTTATGGGCCAAGGGGAATGCATTGTGTATTTGGCTACTAATCGCGGGGTTGCAGGAGTGACAGAAACCTGAACCCCCATTAGGACACCTTTGCACAAGGGAGCGCAGGATCTCAGAGTTTAAGGCTGTGGTTAGATTTATATCTTAATTACTTTCCTGTAGTTACGGATGTTTGCAGGGGATTTAATCACAAGTATGTATTAGTCCTATGAAGGACAGTATGTTAGCACAGGTTCACCCACACAACACTTACAACACCAGATAAGAGTACTCAACTATTTGAAGCGAAATCACTTGACAGAATTCCCATGTGTCCTCAAGAACGTTTGGTCCTTATAAGTATTTCTACGGGCTTGTCCTTTGCTAAGAAAGTATTGGGCCACTTGCTCCGTTTGTTCGTTACCTTTGTTATTTGCTCTTTGTTTTGTTTCCTTGTCAGAAAACCACTAAAAATCCATTTGCTAAGTATTCACAGGGATTTCCTGCTCCATACCACTGTTCAACACCTTCTGCTCCTTGTTGGGATCGACACTCCTATTTATCAAAAGTACTACGATACACCCCCTATACTTGTGGGTCATCAGAACCATGCTGTCATGGGGAACGCTTTCAACACTTGTACATATTACCTAGTTGATATCATGATCTTTTGTTTATGGATGTCGATGGTGTGAAATAAAAGGGGAGCTTGTAAGTTCATGGAGTATTATATATGTTTTAGAGAAACGCATGCGCAGATACCACCCCATCCATGCCTAATCATGGTGGAAACTTGCAGCATAACCATACTGAGCAATCTATGAAGCATCCTCATAAAGAAATATATAGAAAAAAAAAGAGAAGAAAAAATGCACCATGCTCAAGGGGCAAGGGGTACCCCATTGGCGGTTCTCTATGATACACATATACTTATAGTTACAAAAACTTGTTTGTGACTAAAGTTGAGTAGCATGAGGAACAACCCTCGTACTCAAGGGACATGCGATTGCCAACTTATGATTTGTCAAACATATACTCCATATTTGTTTCACTTTAACCTTAATGACTTCAAGATGCTTATGATAGGGGCAATGAGAGCTGAAAGCTAATAAGTACCATAATTTTTGGAAGCTCTTGATGAAACTTGAAGTCTCTGCTTCCCTCTGTGAAGGGCCTTTTCTCTTACTTTTATATTGAGTCTCCACCTTCTATCTTTATGCACCAATTAAGAGAGCATAGTTGTCAATCTTAGTTTTATGTGCATTGTCCCAAAACTTATTGATTGATTCATAATGTTGATATTGCTTGTTCTTGAACTATTTGTATCTAGTCACCCTTATGAACTTGGAAGGTGTCCTATGCATTTATATTTTTCTATACCATGAGGGACAAGCTGAATACCACTCTTGATATGCTTTCTATATGTGAAACAAACAAACGTCTTTCAATGCATTGTTATTCATGATCTTTGTTTGTACTTTTTCATGTTACAACATAGTTGCTATGTCTTATTGTTAGAACTACATCTTTCATGATCATGTTTAGATTACTATGATCTCAGCTATCAATGCTTTATAAATACCTTGATCAAGATTGTGATGGTGCATGTCACCTCAAAAATTATTCTGTTTATCACTTACCTACTCGAGGACGAGCAGGAGTTAAGATTGGGGATGCTTGATACGTCGTAAACGTATCAATAATTTTTGATGATCCATGCTTGTTTTGTATCAACTTCCTTATGTTTTGTCTACACTTTGAGGCATTTTTTATACATTTTCTGGAACTAACCTGTTGACAAGATGCCATAGTGCTAGTTGCCTGTTTTCTGCTATTTTTGGTTTCAGAAAAACTAGTAAGGAAATATTCCGGAATTGGACGAAACAAAAGCCGAAGTGCATATTTTTCCAGACGCAACACGGAGCCCGAAGGAGAGACGAAGGGGAGCCACGAGGCGGCCAAACCATAGGGTGGCGTGGGACTACCGGTCATGCCAGCCCATGGTGTGGGTCCCTCGAGGCTCCACCGACCTTGCCCTTTCGCCTATATATGTCTCCCCGAGACGTAAACCCTACGCAGATCAGAAATCCATGAAAAATTTCTACAGCGCCGCCACCACCGAAGAGGAGATTCGGGGGACAGAAGTCTCTGTTCCGGCACCCTGCCGGGACGGGGAATTGCCCCTAGAGCCATCTCCATCGACTCCACTACCATATCCATCGCCGTTACTGACTCCCATGATGAGGAGGGAGTAGTTCTACCTCGAGGCTAAGGGCTCTACCGGTAGCTATGTGTTCATCTCTCTCTCTATGCGTGATCTTATTGTGGTCATGAGCTTTGTAATCAAGTAGATCTACTCTGCTACTCAAGTGCTTTAATTGTAATCTTCGGTTATCCCCACGTGTGTGAAGTTGACAGTGTGCACACCGTGTGGCACTTAGGCTAAAGATTACATAAATACTTATCATGATTTATATTTTGAGTTGGATGTCTCTATGAAATTGTGGTGTTTGTTGGAACCATCTAGCGCTCAAGGTGATAGTGTGGGGTTACCTAGATGGGAATGTGAACTTTAAGGAGAGCTTTTGTAGCCCTACCATGGATTGGAGTTTTCTAGTCGAAGAGTAGTTCAGGGTAGCATAATGAAGATAAGATATTTATATGAGAGTGTCCACTATAGAAAGTATGATCCCTAGGCCTTGTTTCTAAGCATTGAAACACTATTTACAATCAGTCCTTCTACATGTTTTCTTGCTGCCATCTTTATTTCAGATTGCAATTACCACTTATAATCATCCATATTACTTGTATTTCACTATCTCTTTGCCGAACTAGTGCACCTATACACCTGACAAGTGTATTGGGTGTGTTGGGGACACAAGAGACTTCTTGTATCTTGATTGCAGGGTTGTTTGAGAGGGATACCTTTGACCACTTCCTCCCTGAGTTCGATAAACCTTGGGTGATCCACTTAAGGGAAACTTGCTGTTGTTCTACCAACACTGTCTACAAGAATAGAAGCATGCGTAGAAATCAATTTTGCAAAGCCACCCTTTGCCAAAGTGAGAATAATCTTTCTCTTAAAATCATTTATTTGGACTCTTATGCTAGTATGAATATATCTGTAAGTACTAATCCCATTTCGAAGTTTCTACTACTCTACCTTGGCTTCCTGGAGCTTGTTCTGGGTAGCTTGTGGTTATAGACTTTGGACATCAGACTTTTTGTGGGTAGCCTAATTCTTCCATGTTTGTTGTTACCATGCTCCTTCTAGATATGGTGTTGACCTTCTTGTCATGGTGGCACTAGCTTGATCCTTCTAGTGAGGTTGCCAACCCTTCCTATGGTCAGCAAGTCTCCTTCCTGGTAATTCTTCTTTTCTCTCTTGACATGAGGATTGGCTCTGGGTGATCATAATGGTGTGATGGTGGTGGACGTTCTAGTGCTGTGGACTGAAGGGAAGATAGTGTGGTGTCGAGGAGAAGTGGAAGTGAGAAATTGTAATGAAGTAAAATGTGCTGATTATTTTTTATGCTACGGCAGGTTCACTTTACTCCTATGTTCCTGACCTTTTCCCTATGGTGTTGACAACACACCAACTTGCATGTGTGTTGTAAGCTGTTGTCAAGTGGAACCCACTAGGTTCAAGTTTCTATGGTTGGACTTCTCTCCTTGATGATTAGCTTGGCTGATATATTTACTAATTATTTGGCTATATGTTTCCAAGTGCTATTTATCCTAGCCAATGATGCAAACAGACCGAGGCAAATTCTTTGAATAAAAACAGATTCTACAACTTGGTGTCTTTTAAATACTTTATGATGATAAGGGGCAGAGCAACTCTCTGCCAAATTCTAAAGAGTATCACTAACATTAACCAATTCTTTGTTTTATATTTGGTTTTTCTATTTCCTTTTTGTTGTGTTGCAGGGATTAAGGTGAAGAAGGAAAGAAAACACAAGAAATGAAAAGGAAATTTAGTTTAGGGTTTTGTTTTATTCTTTGTAACTTCCCTTTTTTTATTTGGACAACTGTAATATACTATAACATTATTATTATAATAAATTACCTTTCTTCTATTTACATTTTTGTAAAGACAATGTATTATATATTTTGATGAAATAAAGTTTAATTTTTCTATTCATGTACCTTGAAACTTATAAACGTTATATCTTACTTATAAATAAGAATTTATTTATTTATTTACTATTGAAATTCACTTACTATTTATAGTTCTATTTAATATTATTGTTAAGTTCAAATATATCATTTGAATATTCAAATTTGAATTGGTTCTTTCCCAAAACACAAACTTTCCATAAAGGTCATGTCCAAATCCATCGCAATTGCGCTGACGTTTCCATTAGAACAAGAGAGACATTGATCCCTCCATAGCTATTTTTAATTTTACGTAAAAAAATTCCGGATTTTCTTATGCATGAATATAATGCACACACATGTGTCCTTGCTATTTTTAGATGCTAATCCTGGGATGTTACAGGACCCCGACAGCCTCTCCATGGTTGTGGGTGCATCATCGCAAGTGCGATGTTGCCACACTTGCGTGGTTTTACCGCTGTCGCGGTAGCCGATGTTGCGGTATCCACCGCCGCGCTTGCCATCGTCGCGCCTGTCAACGTAGCCGGCCGCGGCCATGTCGAGGTCGTCGTAGCCACGCATTCTCCTTTTCTCTCAGCAGTCACGCCCACTGCTGAGGTCGTATTCATCATTCGAGCGTGTTGGGTTGTTGTGGATGGCATGTTCGCCATCTGCCTAGCGATTCACGATATCCATAAGGTGGTCAATGGTCTTCGTCTTAGTGCGACCTAGCTCCTCTCTAAGCTCGCGGCGGCGTATGCCACCATTGAACGCTTCAATTGCGCGTTCCTTGGAGATGTCTTCCACGGAATTCTTGAGGATGGACCATCGATGTATGTACGAGCGGAGGGATTCGTTAGGCTTCTGGCAGCAGAGGCAAAGTTGTTCGATTGATGTTGGCCGCTTTTAGGTGCTGTTGAAGTTATGTACAAAGCTGTACACAAGCTCCTCCTAGCTGCGGATCAAACCCAGGGAAGATTGTTGAGCCAAGCCTGTGCTGCATCCTTCAACTATAGCTGCAGGCATTGCATGGCTATGTTCTTACACCCGCCATGACACTTGACTGACTGAATGTGGTGCTCTAGCTAGGTTTTCGGCTCCTAGAGGCCATCGAACTTTGGGTTGTCCAAAAGAATCTTGAAGCCTTTGGGCATCCGAGTTTGTCGGCTCGACTAAAACATCGGGCGCCATAGAACTTAGTGCCCTCATCTTCCTACTTGGCGGAGTAGGCACGTTTGGCGCGCATCTTGTCAACTTTGCCCTATGTGATCTCGTCATGAGCATCGTAATTGTGACTCCTTCATCACGGGCTGCGGCGTCGCCGC
The DNA here is from genome assembly GCA_023614405.1 of Avena insularis. Classification (NCBI taxonomy): domain Eukaryota; kingdom Viridiplantae; phylum Streptophyta; class Magnoliopsida; order Poales; family Poaceae; genus Avena; species Avena insularis. The sequence goes on along the minus strand of CM042693.1, from coordinate 53,768,089 downwards.
GACAGGTCGTGATCTTCCTCGTTGGAAGATGGCGAGCGATTCCTCGTGAATGTCACCGTTGCTTTCTTTGGCTCTGGAGTCGGATATGCGGTTAACACGGCTTCTACCAGCCCAAGGCCAGCGATGGCAGATCGATGGATAGCGGATCATGGATCCTCGACTATGGTCTGACTGGTTAGCAGGTACATGGTAGCTACTATCACCGCGGCTTGCGGCATCTTGGGTATCATATTACCCTGTGAGTCCACTGACATGAAGGAGAAGTCGAGGGCTTTGGTGGCCTCGCTCCTTGCGTCCACGCCTTGATGGTCGAGCCGAGAGCGCCTCTTGTGGGTGCAACCGTTGTTGCACTTTGAGGAGAACCTGGCGAGAGAAGAGAGTTCTGCTCGCCTGGCACTCAATTCGTCGGCTGCCTTCTTGCGCTTCTAAAGTTGAGCATGCATCGCCTGTTAGAGGTTGTGCTCCTTTAAGAGGAGCTAATGGTAGCCCATCAGGATGTCACGAGATGCGTCGTTTGGCAGGGGATTGCCTCGTAAGGCTTCCCTTACCCTATCCCGGTCGGGGTCGGTGAGGTGGATCTGAGGGCGACCTGACCCACCATCACCATCAGCATTGGGGTCTAGAGGGGCGCCGTTGTTGGCATTGGGATTGGGAGGGTTCCCATTGTTGGCGTTTGGGATTGGGAGGGTCGCTCCATTCCTGGCGTTGTCGTGAATGATGTCGCCGCCATTGATGACGACAACACACATGTAATGGTGGGGGAGATCGTTACTTCCAAAGCTCTCTGATCCGGAGTCGTTGGCCTCCTCTCCTGACGGGGGATCGTACAAATCGGAGTCACAACTGTTGTTGCTATCTGTGTCATAGATCAGCACGGGAGCATTGGGCTCGCTCAGCGTGCCGATTGGTGGTGGGATCCATGCAGCAGGTGTGATCGTCGGTGGTGTCACTCATTCGGGGAGGCGAAGTATGCCAATCTTTCCAACTTGGAAGCATAAGCTCCCTACCATCATGTCGACTCTGTCTCTAATGGAGGTCGAAGGCCGGGCGTGTTGCCGGCGAGTGGATGGTGAAGTCGATGGTGCCGAAGAGAAGGTGGTTCTCATACACGGACGAGTCGTAGATCGCAGGTGCTGGGCCGTCGATATCGCAACATCAGCTCTCCCAGTTCCCACGGATGTTGCTAATTGACGTGGGGTTAATAAGTCAATGCCCATTGTTGATGTACTTGGGTTTGAGGAAGAGGGGTGCACTGGAGCTCTTGTTCGGCTAACATGCAAGCAATAGGGGACATGATGTTTACCAAGGTTCATGTCCCCGAAGGGAAAACCCTACTCATGTTTGGCTGCTCTTGTTTCTCAAAGGAAGCGAAGGTTACAGGGGTGCCTTGATGGTGATGGTGCGCAGATGTAATCTGACGAGTATATGTGCTAGGGTTTCGTATGTCGTTCTCGTCATTCTCTTCTGGCCTCTTATACGGGAAGGTCAGGTTTCATGATAAAGGTCGAGTTGGTTATAAATTAGGGTTTTTACTTTAAAATTTCTATCTTAAACTAGCCGTATCTTTTAAGGAGTCGCACCCTTCATAGGTGTGATACCGCAGGGCATACCCATGTCAACGAGCATTCGAGCTTAGTGGAGAAAAATCTGAAAATACTGGACCATCGACGTGGGGAGTTGTTGCGGCTAGCTTGGACGTAAACCTGCTGCTGAAGGCGCTGGATCGTGACAAAGCTCACTCCAGATCTTTCGTCAGCTAGCCTCCTCAACCAATGGCGCCGGGAAGTGGCCTGCGAGAAGCTAATTGATAACACTCGGTCTATGTTGGTGTGATACAGTTATAGGCTTCTTGTAGTTTTCTTCCTGTCGTTCTGCCTTTCCAAGATTTCTGCTATTCATTGTTGAGCTCTGCTCACGATCTTGTCACAATTTGGTTGCATTTTAATCGAACCAGAGGGCGTGTCCCTTTTTTCTAAAAAAAGTACAGTAAAAATTATCAGTGAAAGAATATAAGAATTATGCAGCACAATGGTGCTATTGCTTCCCGCAGTCAGCGTCGGGACGACGGCAACAGTGTGAAAGATGGTAGCACCATCGGCGGACGTGCTAGTCAGGACGGTGCTTCCGCCGATCGACGTGCTGCAGAAGAAGCTGCGCCGTAGAACGGTCATCAAGGTAGTGCTCTGAGATTTCTAATACTGAACCTTTGTGTTCTAAACGTCGATACACATACACTGATGATGTAGAGGGGTGAACGCATCCATCAATCTAAACAAAAAGTTGCTAGAAATTGTTTGCTTGACCCACTACAGGAGAAGCCGAATACACCGACGGCCGGGTCCCGTCGGCGTAGTCCCTAAATCCCGTCGCGTAGGCTGGCCCGACGGCTGCCGTTGGCGTACAGCCGCGTAGGCGTAGCCCCTCTTCCTGTCTTTGTCGTCCCCTAAATTTTTTCAATTTTTGAATTCTTTAACTTGTTAATCTTACATGGATATTTTTAATTCTAAGTACACTTATTTTCAAATTAAATTGCACAATTAGTCAAACTTCCCAATCGGTCACCCATCTTAATACTACTCCAGCCTCAGAACGCTTAACTTCTCTATTCCTTTCACGTGAGCTTCCGACAAAGAAACCAGAATTTGTTGTGAATATTATCATATCAATCCTATTAACAATTACACTATTATGTTAGACGTCTTTATTCCTTTATATTCCATACAATTATTTAAGTAAACAACAATGAATAAGTAATAATAATCTTGAATTAAATAAAAATAAAATAATTTTTATTTATTTGCCTTTTTTCATTTAAATTTGAATAATTTATATCTACAAATCCGTAAATTATAATTCGACAAATAATATATCCAAATCGACCAGAAAAATGAGAGGAATCCAAATATGATATCTCTATCATCTATTTAATTATATATAGTAACTTTTTAATATTAGACCAACCGAAACTATGTCAGGATTCATGAAACACCCTGTTTTTGGCACTCGGAAAATAGAAAATGTCTTTTTGGTGTGAAAAAAGGAAAACTTTCTTCTGCAACATTGTTCGTCATTCCATGATACATATGCGTGCAAAATATGGGCACATTATCGCAAACTATACAGCTATTCTAGCAATAACATTGGTCATTTGACCTGAAATCCAGAAAACCTCGATTGAGATACGTTATTTTGTGAAGGTTTTTTTATGACACAATCAATATACCAAGTTTGATATTTTTCCATTCAAATATTTCACATCATATGACACCATGCGAAGGTTTTCCATTGTTTCGATCTTTTTTGAATTTTTTATGCCCGTTTTAAACTATCGTTAAACTTTCTAAATCGAGGGGCATGAAGATTCTTAGCTCGGGGCTGAGCCTCACTAAACTTGCATTAGATCTCTAATAAAATAGCATTTTGTGAATCTAAAAATATTTTTTGCAAAAAGTCATGAGCATCATATCATGTACCTGTAGTTCAAATCTAACTCATTTGCTATCTATTCGGTAGGAATTTGTGTTTTTTACGAGGGGTGGACGGAAAGGTTTGAGATACCCTGGTTGGAAAATTGTCCATTCAATATGGTCTAGTAGTTTTGAAAAATATGGTATTATCATTTTGAAACTTTTATTTGGTGGTTGCTTCACAAAACACCCTGTTTTTTCCACTGGGAAAATAAAAAAATGCCTTTTTGATGCGTCGGAAAGGAAAACTTCCTCCTACAACATTCTTCACCATCCCATGATACACATACGTGCACAATATGAGCATATTATCGCAAACTATACCACGATTTTAGCAATAACATTGGTCATTTGACCTGAAATCCAGAAAACCTCGATTGAGATAGGTCATTTTGTGAAGGTTTTTTTAGACACAATCAATATACCAAGTTTGGTATTTTTCCATGCAACTATGTCACATAATATGACACCAAGCGAAGGTTTTGCATTGTTTCGATCTTTTTGGAAATTTTTATGCCCGTTTTAAACTATTACCAAACTTTCTAAATCGAGGGGCATGAAGATTCTTAGCTCGAAGCTGAGCCTCACTAAACTTGCATTATATCTGTGATGAAATAAAATATTGTGAACCTAAAATGTTTTTTTCAAAAAATCATGAGCATCATATCATGTACCTGTAGTTCAAATCTACTCATTTCGTACCGATTCGGCAGGAATTTGTCTTTTTCACGAGGGGTGGACGGAAAGGTTTGAAAAACCCCGGTTGGAAAATTGTCTATTCAATATGGTCTAGTATTTTTGAAAAATATGGTATTATCATTTTGAAACTTTCATTTGGTGGTTGCTTCACAAAACACTCCTTTTTTGTACTCAGAAAATAAAAAATAGCTTTTTGATGCGTCGAAAAGGAAAACTTCCTCCTTCAATATTCTTCGCCATCCCATGATAGACATGCGTGCATAATATGGACATATGATCGCAAACTATACCGCGATTCTAGCAATAACATTGATCATTTAATCTGAAATCCAGAAAATTAAACCTCGATTAAGATAGGTCATTTTGTGAAGATTTTTTTTGACACATGATCAATATACCAAGTTTGGTATTTTTCCATGCAACTATGTCACATAATAAGACACCACGCGAAGGTTTTGCATTGTTTCGATGTTTTTTGAATTTTTTATGCCCGTTTTAAACTATCATCAAACTTTCTAAATCGAGGGGCATGAAGATTCTTAGCTCGGAGCTGAGCCTCACTAAACTTCCATTATATCTCTGATGAAATAAAATATTGTGAACCTAAAATGATTTTTTCAAAAAATTATGAGCATCATATCATGTACCTGTAGTTCAAATCTACTCATTTCGTACTGATTCGGCAGGAATTTGTCTTTTTCACGAGGGGTGGACGGAAATGTTTGAGATACCCCGGTTGGAAAATTGTCCATTCAATATGGTCTAGTATTTTTTTAAAATGTGGTATTATCATTTTGAAACTTTCATTTGGTGGTTGCTTCACAAAACACCCCGTTTTTTGTACTCAGAAAATAAAAAATAGCTTTTTGATGCGTCGAAAAGGAAAACTTCCTCCTTCAACATTCTTCGCCATCCCATGATAGACATGTGTGCATAATATGGACATATTATCACACACTATACCATGATTCTAGCAATAATATTGATCATTTAATCTGAAATCCAGAAAATTAAACCTCGATTAAGATAGGTCATTTTGTGAAGATCTTTTTGACACACGATCAATATACCAAGTTTGGTATTTTTCCATGCAACTATGTCACATAATATGACACCACGCCAAGGTTTTGCATTGTTTCGACCTTTTTGATTTTTTTATGCCCGTTTCAAACTATCGTCAAACTTTCTAAATCGAGGAGCATGAAGATTCTTAGCTCGGGGCTGAGCCTCACTAAACTTGCATTACATCTCTGATGAAATAGCATAGTGTGAACGTAAAAATGATTTTTTTCATAAAATCATGAGCATCAAATCATGTACCTGTAGTTTAAATCTAACTCATTTCCTGCCGATTCGGTGGGATTTTGTCTTTTTCGAGGGGTGGACGAAAAGGTTTGAGATATCCAGGTTGAGAAATTGTCCATTCAAGATGGTATTCTATTTTTGAAAAATGGGGTAGTATCATTTTGAAACTTTCATTTGGTGGTTGCTTCATAAAACACCCCTTTTTTGCACTCGGAAAATGAAAAATATATTATATGAAAGTATTTATATTTTTTATATATTCTTTTGAAAAAAAATTAATATTTGAGTTTATATAGATAGATCTTACTTTTCTGCAAATTTTGATATATTATATGTATTTTTTTGAATTTGAACGATTAGGTATGATTTTTCTAAGATTAATGGGGCAAAAAGAAAAATGGCTATATTCCCGTCGGCGTAGGTGTGAACGTCGGCGTAGACTTGACGCCGTCGCTCTGCCGTTAGCCTAGTATGCAATGCCGACGGTCCGTTTACGCCGACGGCTGCCGTCGGCCTATTTATCATATACTGACGGTAAAACTGGGCCGACGGCCCGTCAAGCTACGCCGACGGCCCCGATATTTTGCCGTCGGCGTATAAAAAGGCTGTCGGCGTATCTTGTTATTCCCGTAGTGACCCTTGCTCCTAATCTCCTACATGGTAAAAAAAAACTCATGGTCGTTGCTCTTTTGCCCCAGATTGTTTTCTCGCTGGCGATTGATACAGAGCATGGTCCCGGCTTTTTTTCTTGTTTTGCCTTCTGTGAATCAAGAATGAATTAGAAAATTTTGTGTTCCTGGTTGTTTGGAGCTGCAGTGAAGCGGCAAATAGCTAGCTGTACTTGGTATGAGAAAGACATCTGAATCTGAACTTGATCTACTAATGACCTTCAACTCTAAATGTCATTTTCGTTCTTTAACTAAATTTCGTTTGAAATTTTGTTCGAAATTCATGAAGTTTTTCAAAAATGTCGTCCAAAAGATTCAAACATGTGCATTCGTATTTGACCGAAATTTTTGATTTTTTTCTTCAAAATTTCTTTGTTTTCTCAAAATTCTCGAATCTCTGAGGGGGGGACATATTTTTGCAAATCGAAATGCAGAACACTGTCAAATTTATTTATTGTGTACAATAAAATTTCATGCTTTTGCAGCGTACACATCAACAAACAAAATGTGTCTTCTATGTTAGTTTACACAAGCATGCAGACATAAGCAGCAATCACTACACAGGTTCTAGGCTACAAGGAACCGATTCGGAAACGTGGCTTTCTTTGTTTGTGTCTTTGTTCTTATCAACAAACAAAATTGTGTATTAGTAAGTGGTAAGGTGAATATAATCAATTGCTGACAAGAATATCTGTTGATGTGTGCGCTCGAGCCTATGGCACGCCTGAAATTGATCAGAAAAAAATAGCATGGTTTAGGTTTAGCTCCTAATCATACACCAAAATTAAGCAAACATGTACCCAAGCATGACATTTATTGGCAGAGCAACAGATCATGCATGTACGGATAACCGCGTGAAGCAATCCCGGTCGAGCAAGATTGTGATGCTCGCAAACATATAAATAAGATGAGCGGTTAAGACCAGCAAAAGAAGATCAAGAGTGTGAACCCCAAACCAAGCTACTAATAAAGGACCAAGAATGAGAGCATCGACCAAACCAAGCTACTAATAAGCTGTGTGTTAACAGTTTAGCGCATAATCCTCACTGAGCCCATGGCGCCGATCAGGGTTTTCTTGTTCATCCTAGCGGCGACGACGACACTGACACTGAATGGAGCAGACGCAAGGACAAACGATGCGAATCTTCCAGCGGAAAAGGAAGAACCAGCTGCAGCAATTGTCGTGGTCTTCCCGCCTCTACCACCGCTCCCGGGGTTGCCACAGTTCCCCGCATTCCCTAGCTTCAGGTCACCGTCCCCTTCTCCTCCCCCACCTGACGATTGCGCGGAAGATCTGCTGAAGGTGCTCGAGTGTGTACCATACCTCACCGGAGCCACCGCAGCGCCTACAGAGAGATGCTGCCAAAATTTCCGTGAGCTCGTGAGCAGCAGTGCAAGCATCTGTCTATGCCACGTCCTGACTGCCAACCCAGCACTGAATAGCTTTATCAATGGCACCATTGATCAATTGCGCATGTTCACCCTTCCTTTCACATGCAGCAGCATAATCCCACTCCAGCTAGCTTTATGTTTCGGTAAGCTTCTCTCTAGCTCTTTTTGGAGGTTTAAGTAAATATTTTCTAGTACCAATTGCTACGTTCTACTAATACTACTGAACATGATTGCAGTTGAACCTCTTCCGCCATTTCCATGATCAACAGTACAGCGGCAAGTTGAACACTGAATATAACACGTACGACGGCCTTCCACAGAAGCCTAAGCTAGTCATCGTTGAACTTATTGTACGTTTCCTCTTCAGTTTCCTTAGCTTTTATGGTTTCCTTACGTTTCCAAACTTGTACGATCGGGTCGATCGATCTCCTGATGTAATGCCACGACGGGGGCTGTTCCCGTCTTTATTTAACACACATAACCGGCCGGGGTCCTGAGAGGGCCGCCCGTTCCCTGCAAAACCAACATGGCATCAGAGTCATCTCTTCCAAAAGTCTAGCAAGATCTGATCCGAAAATTCCAATCCACTAGTAGAAAACAGGCCTTCAGTTGATCCCACTCTAAGCGATCAGTCCCGGTTCTTTCACGAATCGAGACTAGGGCTCACCTTAGTCCCTGTTCATAAGGCTAGAACGATGCACGGGGCAGGACGACGATCTGTCCCGGTTTATGATGGCGCTTTAGTCCCGGTTCGTGTGGCCGAAACCGGGACTAAAAGTGTTAGGCCACACGTGGCCGCTGGCGCAGATATTTAGTCCCGATTTTTGGTAGGAATCGAACTAAAAATTCATGTTGTATAAATATAGCACTCCAGATCCACATGCTTGTGTGAGCTGGTTTGTTTTTTCCCACTCATCCACACGTGTATGTTGCTTAGTTTTTTCCCTCTATGCACAAGAGGTGCTCGATGAAATGCACAAGTGCCTGAGCCACACTTAAGCTTTCTCCTATTTCTTTCCTCCTCGATCGAGGTTAGCATACGTCTTAATCCTTTTATCTGTCATTGATACAATGCATGTGTCGATGTACAGTGGTCATTTCTCTAGATGTTCTGTAATTATTTTTCATAAACTTTATTATATAATGAAGATGAGCCGACAATGGATGCACGGTGATCGACGCACTGACGAGTTCATTGCGGGCCTTCATAATTTTATCGGTATGGCTGAGGCAAACAGAAGTAACGGTTTTATGTGTTGTCCATGTGTTAAATGTTGAAATCAGAAGAATTACTCTTCCCCGAGAACCCTTCACACCCACCTGCTTGAGCACGGTTTCATGTACAGCTACATTTTTTGGACCAAGCACGGAGAAAAAGGGATTATAATGAAAGACAATGAAGAAAAAGAGGATGATGACAACTATCATCATATGAAGAGGCGCCCGATGATGAGCTCGTTGATGATCTTCACCGGGCTATTGTTGATGCACAGACAGAATGCGAAAGTGAAACTGAGAAGTTGAAATTGAAGCGCATGTTATAGGATCACAAAAAATTGTTGTATCCAAATTGCGAAGATGACAACACAAATCTCAGTACCATACTGGAATTGCTACAATGGAAGGCAGAGAATGTTTTACCTGACAAGGGGTTTGAGAAGATACTAAAAATAATAAAGAGGAAGCTTTCAAAGAATAATGAATTTCCTGTCAGTACGTACAAAACAAAGAAGGTTGTCTTCCCTCTAGGATTAGAGGTGCGGAAGATACATGCATACATGCATTAATGACTGCATCCTCTACCGCGGTGAGGAGTACGAGAATTTAGATAAATATCCGGTATGCACTGCACTGCGGTATAAGATCAGACGAGATGACCATGATGATGTTGAGGGCGAGCGACCTAGGAAGCTGGTTCCTGCCAAGGTTATGTGGTATACTCCTATAATAGCACGGTTGAAACGTTTGTTCAAAAACAAGGATCATGCCTAGTTGTTGCGATGGCACAAAAAAGACCACAAGAAAGACTCGATCTTGAGACACCCCACTGATGGTTCGTAGTGGAAGAAAACTCGAGAGAAAGTACCCGGGCTTTATAGATGATCTAAGGAACTTATAGTTTGGTCTAAATACAGATGACATGAATATTTTTGGGGAGCAGAGCTGCAGTCATAGAACGTGGCCTCTAACTCTATGTATCTATAACCTTTCTCCTTGGTTGTGCATGAAGCGTAAGTTCATTATATTGACAATGCTCATCCAAGGCCCGAAGCAACCCGACAACGATATTGATGTGTACCTAATGTCATTAATTGAAGAACTTTTATAGTTGTGGCACAAACCCGGCATACGTCAATGGGATGAGCACAATCAGGAGGAATTTGACCTACGAGTGTTGCTTTTTGTAATAATCAATGATTGGCCTGCTCTTAGTAACCTATCAGGACAGACAAACAAGGGATATAATACATGCACGTACTGCTTAGATGAGACTGATAGTGTATATTTGGATAAATATAAGAAGGTTGTGTACCTAGGGTATCGCCGATTTCTTACGACCAATCATCCCGTAAGAAAGAAAGATAAGCATTTCAAAGACGAGGCAGATCACGGGAAGAAGCATGTCCACCGTACTGGTGATGACATATTAGGTATGGTCAAGGATCTAGAAGTAATATATGGAAAGGGTCCTGACGGTCAATCTGTTATGAATGACGCTGCCAGAAACACGCCCATGTGGAAGAAGAAATCTATATTTTGGGAGCTATCCTATTGGAAAGTCCTAGAGGTCCGTTCTTCAATCGACGTGATGCACGTGATGAAGAATCTTTGCATGAACCTTCTAGGCCTCCTAAGAGTGTATGAGAAGACAAAAGATACACCAGAAGTACGGCAGGACCAACAACGTATGAAAGATCCACACAACGAGAGAATGAGGCGAATAAAGGACATCGTCCTACCAACTACGCTCTTACCAAAGAAAAGAAGGACATCTTTTTTGAGTGCCTGAGCAGTATCAAGGTCCCGTCTGGCTTCTCATAAAATATAAAGGGGAATAATATGTAGGGTTTGTAGCATGAAAGACAAAAAAAATCTATCATATGAACACACAAAACCAAGATCTAATCTATGGCAAAGCCAAGATCTAATCTACAAGATTGGTGCAACGAGATTATAGAGAACTAACCCTCCTAGATCCAAAGCGTTTAACAAGATCAGATTCTCGTGGTTGATGTAGTCGATCACTTGCCAATCTCAAGATCGTATAGACGATCCTTCCGGTCATTCGGCGGTGCTTCCTTGATCGGTCACACGACTGAGTCGATGAAGACCTTCCTCTCCCTTGTTCCAGTAGGGCGGCGGAGGTTATAGATCTCCTCGGAATCTCAATAGCACGACAGTGTGGTGGTGGTGTGTAACATCTCAGCATTTAGGAACTAACGAAGGGTAGATTTAGGAATTTGAAATGTTGCATGCATTCATTTGTAAAAATGTGGGTAAATTTTTCGTCAAATAAAAAACCTAAAGTGATCAAGGTTTCTTTCATACTTTGAGATTAGGTATAGTCTTGAAGGATGATTGTTATAGACTTTGATATGATCTTGGTGGATTTATGGGTTTTGAAAAATGAAATTTGAATTTAAAAACTTGAGAGTTTGAATTATAATTCAAAAGGATTTTTGAATGATGTTTGAGTATTTGATTTAATTAAGAGTTAACCAATAATAACTCAAACTTTATATAAAGAAAGCAATTAAGAATAAGAATCTCCATTTCATAATTTTATTCAATAAATAAGTTACAAAAATGTAACTTATGAAAATCATCCATAATCTTTACAATAGTAAATAAATAAAGAATAATATTTATTTATTGATGATAGTACAATCTTTATTACAAAATAATAAAATAAAGAGTACAGAAGAATAAATTAAAGATTACAATTGAATATGAGAGTTATTACAAGTGACTATTCTAAAAAATAAAAAATAAAAACCTAAACTAAAGTCTTGATCAACTCTGGTACCTGCAAAATAAACATAAACAAAAGAAAGAAAGTTAATGTTAAAAGAATATTACTCTGAGACTTGACAGTGAAGCGCACTGATCAAGGTTCATCATTGAGTAATCTTTTAAAAAGGGGAAAATTTCACCAATATGAAAGAATATATCTTTCATAATTTTAAGCCATAAGTCAAATAAACAGCAAGGAGGGTCAAATTTCACCAGCCAAGTAAAAGTAACCAGATAAAGGTAACTTTAGAATTCAGAACATATCCACAACTGTACAGCAGGCACACAAGCAGCACACACACCAAACTGCATGGTGTGTGTTGTCAGCACCACAACAACAGCACAACCAAAAAAAACCATCAGCACAGCCGTGGGAATACAACCCCACATCACTTTATTGTTCATACACACCAAGAACAGCAGCCAGCAGCTAAACCCAGCCAAAGCCAAGCTAAATCACACCAAACAAAACCTTGGATCACACCACCAAAATGGTGACAAAAGGAGGGGGTGGATCAGGTGGATAGCAAGCCCAAGATCAAGCCATCAGGACCAGGAGGAGAAGGGATACATCAAGGACAAGCCAGGAGCTGGAAATACCAGGGGAGCATCAGATCAAGATCAACCACAGGAAACCCCACATCATGTGATAGTGGCGAGTAAATAGACCATCACATGATCTATCTGTCTAAGATTAGACAAGAATACATGATCTGTCTCTTATTCAAACTCTCAGAAAGCACCCAAGTGGGGTGAATCCATCACTGAGTTTTTAAACTCTAAAAGCAATCAGAAAAGTGTAAGGATCCAACTAAATCTCAGAACAACATCATTGATCTAGCTATCAAGCTATATTTCAATTCAAGAACGAACATAGCTAAGATTTAAACTTCTAGGCACATCTCTAAGACAAGAGTAGCACCTTAGAATTTAATCTTATGGATGTATACAAGTGATCAAGCCTGCCATCATTTTTCCCAAACTTTGATTCAAGAAATAGTAGATGGTATCACTACCAGAACCCATCCATGTGAATCAACAAGTTAAAGGATTAATCCCTAAACCTCAGACCAACATCATGGGTCTTAGGGATTTAAGAAAAGAAGTTTCTACTTATCTTTAATGCCAAACTCATTTTAAGCTTGAACCAAACCAAACCAAGAAATAGAATCTAATATTGTGTGCCATACAAAGATGGTGTCACAAGAACAGTTCTACACTAATCAGATTATGCATTTAATCTTCACAGATTCAACCAACCAACTACAAATCATTTTCCTGTCATCACAGGAATCATAATTAAGAAAATCCCTATGTATATCTTCACTGTTTGAAACCATTTGATCTCAAACTACATATGGATTCTTAAAGCCAATAGTACTAATACAGTGACTTCATCACACAACACTCACTATCATTAACCAAGTAATGACAATGGTGTGTTATTAAACCACTAGAATTACAAGTATTGCTTCTAGAGCAACTTTATCATCTGACCATATCAAAATTAATCCATAGAATCATCTCATAAACCACTAGCATCACCAGAGCTAATTATCAGCAGTAAGCCACAACAAGTCACCACTTAACAGGTTCAAGGATCATTAACACATGATCCAATTCATCAGTTACTTAATCAACAGTAGGGTATGAACCCTAAGCAGAACCAAGAACCCTAATCAGGACAGGACAGTAACCAGGAAGGCCACTACCAACATCTAGCATGGTAGGGCCTAGCACAGAGAGCACGAGAGGAAAGGAAGCACTCATCGAAGGTCCTCGCTATAGAATAGAAGAGGAAGCAGAGGGGTCGACGACCATGGTCGGGAACACCCCAAAGGAGGCGCTGCGACCCATACAACACCACGGCGGCGACCATTGCCACGCTTGGGGGCGAGAAGCATCTCCATGGCACATGACAGGAGCGGCGGCATCAGATCAACGCCAACCCCAAACCCTAGGGTTTGGGACGGCATCGATCTGGTCGTAGGAGGGATCCAAGTCCAAATCCAGTTGGACAGGAGGGAAGAGAGGGGTCGACAACCTCTTCCTGCACCATGGCGGCGGCCAGGGCGGTCCAAGGCGGCACGAATCGCCGGCGACAGCACTGCTGACCACGGGGTCGGGGAAGGAGGAGAGAGGTGAGCTCGAGAGAGAGACATGGAGTGATGGGCTGGCTTGGGCCAGGAACCCTTCGGGGTGGTTATTTTGACTTTGCCTAATGGGCCACAAGGGACCAATAAAAATAAGCCAGCCCAAATCATTTAGAGCCTGTTTTAATAATAGGAAAAAGACCAAAATGCCCCTGAAACTAAATAAATTCTAGAAAATAAAATAAAAGTACAAAAATTATAAATAAGATATTTTTGGATTTACAATAATCCAAACCATCCAAATAAATTAAGAGATAAAATTTAAGACATATAAATTTTATTAAGAATTTTGTAATTTATATATTCCTTATGGAATTTTACAAAATTATTAAAAGTTGATAAAAATAAATAAAAATCACTTTCATTACACATTAATATTGTAGTATTTAAGAAAAATATTAAACAAATATTTAATGTCAATTTTTGGTAATTAATGATAATTCTTAAAGGAATTATTAATTAAATAAAAGGCAGATAAATTAAAATAAAATAAAAAGAATAAAATATTCAATAAATATTAAAAAAATATTTATAAATTCTTTCTCATTAAAAGAATTTTTATAATTCAAATCAATGGGGAAGAATACATATAAAGCTAAATGATGCATTACAGTACCTTGCATAATCATTTTGCTTCTTTAAATATTATCCTTACCGGGCAATAATGATATTTTTGTAGAAATAGAAGCTCAAGGTCCAGTGCAAGCATCATATTTCACTACCTTGCTATCACAAGGCAAGTTCATCACTTGTTCATATCCTTTGAAGAGTCTTTATCAAAGTATTTGCAAATTGTGTGTTATCATATATACTCCAATTAAAGAAAATATTATTTTCACAATTAAAGAAATCATAGATATCATCCTAAGTGATGATATATTGGAGCAATAGAACTTAGGGTTCTATTTGCAATAATGATGATCAATTAGGGACTTAATAACCCCTGACATCAGTGATTCTAGCGCCGTATATTACGCTTTAGCCATGAGATTTGGAATGGGACAGAGAAGTCAGCTGTATCTTCTTCCTCTCGCATGAAGCCGAATGTGCAGGTCGTGGCTGTTATCCTTGTAGAGTGCATATTAATTGGTAATTCATAGAGGCTATGCAGCATATGGGTGGGAACCCTCAACATCCCACGATAGTTCTGGCATCTAACGGTTTGTACAAACCATTATCGTAATTCATTATGTGGGCATGGTGTACACCAAGGAGGCATGCGAGGTCGCGAAGGGGCAGTGATTGGCTTGGACCAACTACTGGGCCCCACATCATGGAATTGTGGACGGGAAAGTACGCCCGGTTGTGCAACAAGGAGTTGATCTCTCATGGGTAAAGTAACACACCACTACAGAGTGTAAGAATTGTAACTTGTTACTCCCTGTTCCGGGAAGGAGCTACTTAACGCGCGGAAATGAACTCCATGAAAGTTCTGGTCAACCTGTGAAGGCTGATGGTCATAGATTTTTATAATAAAATCAATCTTTGAAGAAAGATTTACAAAAACTACATAGTGCCAAGGACTTATAGTCTGAGGTGGTAGTTAGAGCATCAAACTTACCACCTTGCATATAATGAACTTGTTGGGTAACGCTATCACTCATCCTTTCCTTTGATCCCTTGCTTAGACTCTGAGGATCCTGAAGACGTGCCAATGTATGCAGCCGAATGTCAAGAAGAGGTGTTCTACGAGGAGCCTGACCTGTCAGGAGGTGTTGAAGGAGTGGATTACGAAATCCGCTATGGTGTTAATGATAACGAGTCCAACTAAGTATCCTAGCTAGTAGTAACCAACAGAGCCAAGCAGCGTGAACTCTATAGAATAAGTTGCTGAGCTCAACTCCTCATTGGAGTTGCTACTTTTAAATTTCACTGAAACACTTTATATTTTGGTTTGTAAGTTGAAACCTTTTGAAGTCTTGAACTTCTGGTATTGTAATAATAATAATGTGTGAATGTTTGTAATATGGACCCGCAATGTTTCCGTTGTACCACTCTGAGGTATGTAATATTTACGGAACGGTGTTCTGTGGGTGTCATGTAAACGGCTATAGTGTACTACACATGCAGTGGTATGCTGGGTCACCTTATGGTGGTGGAGGAGATATTTCTGCTGGGCTTTGCCTATGCTGGAGCAGTGCGGTGGAGGAAAGAGGGGTGGCATCGGCGGCTAGGGTTAGGCACCTAGGGTTTAAAGGGCAAGAGACTTGTGCGCCATGGGCAAGGGGTGCCTTGGGGTGTGCCCTACCCCTCCTTATATAGGTGGGGGGCCAAGGGTGTTCCCAACCCAAGTTGAATCCCTCCCTAACTCGGCCTCCAATGGAAGAGGTTGCAACCTTTTCCACCTAGACTTCCCTCTTACCAAAAACTAGAGTTTGACTATTCAAACTAGGATTTGACACTTCTACTAGTTTTGGCCAAATTGTCCCTTTAGGGTTTGGTGTGGCCAGCCCCTAGGGCATGCCACATCCCAAGTGACCCCCTCCCGGGGTGGTGGACCTTTCAGAACATTCTAGAAGCTTCCGGTGAAAACACCGAAAACATTTACGAACCCCGGAAAACCACTTTCCTTATATGAAACTTATTTTCTAGACTATTCCGGATCTCCTCGTGATGTCCTGGATCCAACCCGAGACTCTGAACAACATTCAATCTCCAACTCACATTCCATATCTAATTTAAACAACATTGAATCCTTAAGTGTGTCTCCCTACGGTTCGTGAACTATGTAGACATGATCAAGACACCTCTCCGATTAATAACCAATAGTGGGATCTGGAAATCCATAACCGCGCCCACATATTTCTATGATGACTTCATGATCGAATGAACCATTTACATATGATACCGATTCCCTTTGTCGCGTGATACTTTACTTATCCGAGGTTTGATCATCGGTATCTCTATATCTAGTTCAACCTCGTTACCGATAAGTACTATTTACTCGTACTATAATGTGACATCCCTTGTGACCTAGTCACATGCTTGCAAGCCAATTGGATGACACTCCACCGAGAGGGCCTAGAGTATATCTATCCGTCATATGGATGGACAAATCCTACTCTTGATCCATGTGCTTCAACACATACTTTCAAAATACCTAATGCCACCTTTATAACCACCCAGTTATAGAAGTGGTGTTTGATATCATCAAAGTATCCATCCGGTGATGGTGATTAACATGATCTCATGGTCGAAGGATTAGGTTACAATGTATTTTAAAGCTTGTAGCAAACAGACTCTGAATGACTTGATCTTTTTTTAGGTATAAATGACTTGATATTATGCTATGCTAACTATAGGAGTATGTCGATCACATCATTCTCCTAATGATATGATCTTGTTATTAATAATATCTAATGTCTAGGATCAGGAAACCATGATCATCTATTAATCAACAAGCTAGTTTAACAAGAGGTTTACTAGGGACTCTTTTATGTTTACAAAACACACAAATATTAATGTTTCTGGTTAATACAATTATAGCATGTTATGCAAACATTTATCATAAACACATAAATATAATAATAACCATTTTATTATTGCATCTTGGGCATATCTCCAAAAGTCTCCCACTTGCACTAGAGTCAATAATCTAGTTTGGAAAAACTTATGCATTCAACACCTATGGCTTTATGGTGTTGTAGATACACGATTTCTAGTGGTAAACATAATCTTCAGATCTGACACTTTCAGATCCATATGTAATTGCATGTCTTTGCGTCTCTACGCATCACTCATTCTCTAATAAGATGGCATTGTATAAATTTGGTCCTTTGGTGAGACCTTTAGTTCCTTGAGGTTAAAGCATGTTGATACAATTGTCGTACAATATATCTTTATAGTACTATCCCGCTTTGAACCACACCTACTTTTATAACAAACTATTTGACACAAATGCCCTATTTAGCTGCTACAATGGCAGTCATATACTTAGCCTTTTGTTGTATTATCTGTTATAATGTCTTAATTTTGGAACTTATCCAAATCCGTTATGGAATCTCCTTTCCATTACATTGTGCAACCCATATTTTAAATTCAGATAAACTTAATTTGTATCTTGTGACAAAACTAATATCAATGTAACATTTTACAATGAACTATCTATCTATTTATCACCTCTACATAAATAACATATTCTTAGTTCTTCCAAAAGATCATAAAAATATCCTTACTATTGTCCAATGATTATTTTATGACTCATTCTAGTATCAACTCATAACATTTAGAGCATACGACATATCTGGATATGTACATATCACAATATGATTGATCAAAATATTCTTGTGATCTTACTCACCAATTGTCAAGTCAAAATGCGTCAAGTACTTTTCTTGTTGTTTATATAATGAATTCTTTCAATATCTCATCTATGTACATTTGGCATAAAAATATTAGCGTCTCAATCTATCCATATAGACATTGATGCCAAATATTCGGGTTTTGCCTAAGTCTTTCATCGAGATGAAATTCTTAACATGTGTCAAATAAAAGATACATCATCTCCAATAAACAATATGTCTTTCACATAATATATTAGAAATATGTCTCAGTGCTCCCACTTAATTTCTTGCAAATGCAAGTATCTTCATCATCTTCGATGAAATTAAACTCTTTTAACAATTTCATCATGGTGAAGATTCCAACTCCGTGATGCTTACTTCAACCATTGAAGTTTGCATACGCTTTTAGCATCCTTTTAATTAACAAAACCCTTTGAATCGTTTCATGTACATGTCCTAGGTAACCATTCTATTAGAAGAACTTTGTTTGTTTGTTCAACTATCATATACCAATATATGTAGTGGTTGCTACATGAATCCGTCCAGACTAAATATCGCTATGAAATATCAAATCTTATCATAATCAACTGCTTGAACATTGTCATGAACTCTTTCCCGACATGTCGACTATTTCATAGATGTGAAACATCCATGTTTATTTCTTTATAGATCCAAATACGACTGTAAGGTCTTACACCTTTCCAGAGAGTCTTCCAAGTTCAAAAACTTGATTTCTCGTGTATGAAACTATCATAGATTATATGGCTTCAAGCCATCTAACGGAGTTAGAGCCCATCATTGCTTCTTATCGTATAGTCAGTTCATCATTGTCAAATAACAATAATTTACTCTCAAATCTTAGTATTTGATTGTTTACCCGACCTACTTGGTTCAATAGGAACTTTAGACCTCCGTGATCATAACCTTTGAGGCACGTGAGCCATGAGCATTGTTGCTGTCTCCGGGACACTTTCGGCGCTGCACAACTTTGCACATATAGCTAAAGTTCAATAACCTTATCCAAGTTCTATTGTCCTACCACTTAATTTTTAACAGAAAAACCATCTAAAGAAACTTGAAGTTCTAAGCGAAAAACAGTTTTGTCTTCGGTGTTATGGAGGAGTACCCAACGGTTATTCGAAATAACCTACAAAGACATGCTCATCCGACTTTGGTTATAAATATCTTACATATGTATAGCATACCAAAGTTTTAAAAAGGACAACTTGGGTTTTATCCCAGACCATACAACTTTCTAGGAATGGGATGGAACTACTTGACTAAGTTTCTATATTTTATTATGTATAAATCCTATTATGGGACAAAAACACAGAGATGTTTGAAAAGAAAAGCAAAAGTTAGAGCCATCATAAACAAAATCATAGTTCTTTTTTATTTCTCTATCTGGAGAAAAGAAAATGAATACAAAAATAATATACTGGCATGTAAGTTAGATAACATGTCCATACATCAAGCTGAACTGAATTACTTGGTGCACTTACTTCCATTACATAAGCCCTACATTACCAGTTCCATCAGATCATAACATACATCTGCAACAATGTAAGAAATCAGAAAGTACTGCCTTTTTCCATGTTCAGTTTAGAATGGGTAGGTTTATCTATTTTGGGCCTTGCTCTTTCCTCCCATCCCATGACTTAAACTTGTATGGATAATCTGATATAGAACCAGTTATTGATATATTGGCTAGGTAAATCCACGCAAACATAAGCTTATTAATTGTATCTCAGAGGTTAGATTAAAACCAAACTGAAAGTGTGAGCTAATTATTTTCGGCACTGCATTTTGAGAGTTAAAATGGGAGTGGCAGTGAAAAAATAAAATATGATAATATCATTTATCTAAATTAAATCTAACAAGCTCTTTTACACCCTATCGATCTCATATGACTGGATGTATGGGAAGTTGGGAAAAAAGAAGAAATGTGATATGTTTCCAAGAGATCCAACACAGTGAGCACACCATAAACCCAAGAAACACAGGTTGAGCAAACAAATCATAACAATCTAAAACATAAGGATCATAAAAATCATGTCGAGCCTAACAATCTTGGTAGTTATCTTATATAAACAAAATGTCAAAATGAAGAACTAAACCAAAACTTATTTGAGATCATAACCTAAAAAAACATCAAAATCATACAAAATTACTACAGAAAAATAAAAACCTATCGTATTTCATTCTATACTATGAACCATAAGCTAATTTAAAAAATATAATGTTCAAGGATATCACCTAAGTGTGAAATAGTTGAAGTTGACAACAGAAAATTATGATAATGATGCAACCAAATTATTGTTGATCCATCTTTTACATCTCAAATACGGAGGAGAACTTATTCTTTTCAGACCGACATGAGTATTTTCTTTACTCCTGCATCTCCAACAACCACATCACACAACTTGAAACCCAAGAAATGGATCGAACTAAGTGAATCTGAGCAGCAATAACACCTCCAATATTCAAAAAAATTCACAGAGCAGCGGAAAGTAGTAATGTCTAGTAACCATATAGGAATATCCCTAATGTATAGGAATATCCAATATTCAAAAAAAATTGTAGAGTAGCAGAAAGTAGTAATGCCTAGTAACCAAATAACACAGTCGAATGTAAGTGACAACAAGGTAGCATGCGTATAAACATCTTAAAGCATATCTATCTCAAGAAATTCATATCTTATAAGCAAGAACTTGCAAAACATAATAAAGAACACATACCACAACAAGTATAACAGCAATAGACCATTTATCTGCATAAACTTGATCAAGAAATTGATATAGCACGACCAGCCTGATTTGGCATGCCTTGCATAACTCAAACCAGGAGAAATCAGAGCAAGCATTACTCAAACTGAATTAGCAAGGATAATAGAAATGTCAGAAACCTAAAATCCAACTCACTTGGGATCAGTCAATTCGCTCAGGGTGCATGACTGAATGTGACAGTTTTTGTCCCTCCTCCGCCCTTCTCTTTGGCCCTCCACTATTGTCGATGATGAGTATTCATAGGAGAGGGGTGACCTTGGGATATGTATATACAACTTTTTCAAGATTTGATTTTCTCTTCATTAGGGAGCAACGCACTTGCAAATAAAAACAAACTTTGAGTTAGAGCAACGGATGCCGGAGGTGATGGGGCAAGAAACAAAGATTCATTGTTGAATCCAACCTGATTTAGCCAAATTACCTACATGTACTAATGGGCATTAACATATCAATTAAATAAGAAATCCATCATGAATCCTTCACACCTCAAGTAAAATACCAGCAGTACTACCTCGTTATGCATATTATGATGGATTAAGAGAAAATATTGGTCGTATGGTTAGAGATCAGTGCTTAGCAATTTTTTCCATGGTAGCAGGACCTTAAAGCATATTTCTCAAGATTCCAAATACTAACCTAAACCAGATCCACTTGACTTGCAGTATCAAAACCATCTCTTTAGATCCTGAAACAAAGCACTCACAATATTAAAAGTGGACTAAAATATCAAGTTCACTATGGAAAGTATGGGTTCATCATATGGAATCATTTCAAGAAACTACAAAACATGCTATTTTGTATCCATTTGATCAATAAAGTATAAACAAGCCTATCACACATAAATAGCAGTAAAGAAATTATATACTGCGATGAAGCTAGTATAGGAGATAGAAATCCTCGAGCAACCAGTAAAGTCCCTCAACCATCAATCAGTGATGAAGTTAGTACAAGGGATAGAAATCACCTAGCTGAAACCAGAGATTAAATATTATAAGAAGTTAATGTAAAATGGTTAGTAGAAGAGAGAGGAGGCAAATCAATAAAAGGTAGAGTGAAATCTCTGGACAGTGATTGACGCCCTTGCTAGGCACAGCAAGCTAAGGGCTAAAATCTCTGATAGGTCTCCTTAAATAAAATTAATTAGAAAGGAAAGCTAATTAAGAATAGAGAAATCGTGTCAATCAAAATTCCAAGGAACCAAACATTAGCCGCCTTACTACAGTTTCCATCATGCTATTTGACAAATTTGTGGCTCTGAACTACACATGATCATGATCAGAAGAAGTGCATATACAAGCCATTGCAAAATTTATGTTGTTGATACTGTGATATACTATAAATTCCTGATAAAATGTATTCAAGTATAGTAGTATAAAACGTACCTAGGCCAGGCCAAGAGGGAATCAACAGATAGGCGTCTCAAGTTGTTGACCTGTACACGGCGTGGAACATTGTCATTGACCGTTGCAATATTGCACATGTAAGCGTCATCATTTGTGTTGCTGCCCGACACACTGATCTCTGTATGCCCCAGAGGTCCAGTTCACAACTATTGCATCTGGATTTTTAAGAGAGATAAAGAAGAATCCATGAACATACAAAATAGAAACATCTTGATCTTTAAATACATGAACTACAAAATTTTGAATAGCCAAACTGACTACTTCACCTTGCTATCATATCAATCTTCTTGGATTTTTAATGTAATACCTTGTATACCTAGATAAAAATGTGCATAAATCATGGTAATCATTCACCATAGCAGTATGCAGCTACAAAACCAATACAATATTAGTGATCATAATAGGAGTTACCAAAGAGATTAGGGCATAATTGGAAATGGTAGCATACTGTTTGTAGCTAAATTTCATGTTACCCATGGCCTGTTAAATGATTCAGAAAGGTAATATGATGTGTTGGCTATAGATAAATTTCGGAAAAATAGAAGTTACAGGGTAGAATGAAATATGCAGATTAACCTTCCCCGTGGCCACTTGCCTTTTCATCAAAAAACTTGTAGAGATATATTATAAAGAAGCTAGACAAACAAAGATGGTAGATTATAAGAAGTAAATTAAAAAGAATTAGAGAGAATTAGAGAGAGAGAGAGAGAGAGAGAGAGAGAGAGAGAGAGAGCTCCTAGTATGGGCTGCCCAATTGGCCAAGAAAGTACCTGAAGGAGGAACTAATACAACTAATCATGCACCAAGTACAGAGAGAGGGAAAGGGGGATCGATCTTATGTGATGTCGTCTTGACAACATCGATGTGAACAGGGATTGAGTGCTGCAATTACACGAGTTCAAGGGGAGAGGAATCGCCAGAGTAGAACTGTAGCAGGGGTGGGGATGTGGCGCGTGCTCCTCCTGCGCTGCATCGAGGAAGACGGCGACGTCGCTAGTGGGCTACTGCTCCTCCGCCCTTCCTAGATTGGTCTTTCAGTTCACCTCTTCGTCCGCTCCACCTCCCCTGCCGGCTCCTCCCCTGTATGCCTCCTCCTCGCTTTCTCTCTCTTTCTCGCATCAGCAGCCGGACCATGGTGCGCTGCTACTTCTCCGCAACAGCCTTTGACTGCTTCTCCTCTAGAGTCTGCCTCCTCTCTCCCATGTTAATCGCTTTCCCATGGTCAGCTTGAGAGACGAGCGGTGGCGGCAGCTCGGCCAGAGAGACTGGCGGTGGCAGCTCGTTAGCAGGCGGGAACGAGGGAGGCGAGAGAGCGGTGGCGCGGGGATTGGAGGAGGAGGAGGTCATGGGGCTAGGACACGCGCGGGGTTGTGCCCCTGCCCATACCCCGAGCACCTACCAATTGGCCATTATAAAAATTACCTGTGAGGAGGACATGCAGGCACAATCTATTTTCGGCGGGGACATGACGAGGCCGTATAGAGAGAGGCATGGGTGTATGTAGGAGGAGCTGGTACGCTTAGCACATTCAGTTTTTACTGTTCACTAGGGTAAAACCGTCTTACCAGCAACCAACGCTCCAGATCTCCTCTCAGGGCCCGATATGACGGCCCACATCGCTTGAGCGCTCTGGAAGCCCCGGCCCATGGGGTTGCACCAATTACATCTTTGGATATGCATCATTGTACTATGTATATAGTAGCGTAGAATAGGTGTACGGAAACATATTTGAAATTATAAACACAAATTAAAAAAAAGAACAAATGAAAAAAAACAAAAGAAAAAGAAAAACACACGAATCTCTGCCGCGGCAGAAACTCGTTTAGTCCCGGATGATGTTACGGCCCGGGACTAGAGGTCCTCCGGCCCCCGCCGCGCTCCCATTGCCACGTGGTGACCTCTAGTCCCGGTTCGTAGCAAACTGGGACTAGAGATAGTGGTCTCTAGTCCCGAATTAAAAGTCTCGGGGTGCCAAACCGGTACTGAAACCAGTTCTGGACCGGGATTAGAGATCCGTTTTTCACTAGTGATCTTTTAGTATTTAGATGTGATGTGAACTTACACACTAAAGGCACTAAATATATTCGTTTTAAAAAACTAAACTATCTTATATTATATAAGCGGAGAGAGTAGCTTAGTTTGCATGCATCTCTGACGTATGGGACGTACGGACGGGTCGATCGTCGGATGTGCATTAGTTTATTAATAATCTTGGTGCTGATCGATATATATATGATTCCTCCGACGTTAAGTAAACAAGCAAAAAACAGTACAATGGACCCCCGATGCACACCAATCATCATTCAATTCTTCCACTTATTATGAGTGATCACCGGCCAGATCCCTGCAAAAGTGACTTGGCTTTTTTCTCAACCCTAGATCGATGTTGCATGTTAAATAACTCGATCGTGCTGTGTTGTGTTTATATATGTAATATGTGGTTGCCCTGCATGCATTGCAGGTTAGCTCTCATAGTAGTCCATACATTTCGCCTCCAATTATGTGAAGCATATGCACAAGCCAATATACTAGTCTGAATAAAGCAAGCTAGCATGGGCTTGTATGCATTGCGTTGCATGGACGCGCGTAAAGAAGCAAAAGGTCCCCCACGGGGAGAGCGAGAGGATGCAGCAGTCAAGAGTTAGGGCCCAACGAGATACAGACCAACAAACAATTTTAATTCGTTCGTGCTGCTCCTCTTTGCCCCAAGGCAAAGATCGATGCAGCAATGATCTAGCGGAATCCAACTCTCTTCTCCTATTCTCTCTTGTTCGGCCTTGCGATAGAGCTAGCAGGGCACTGTCCACGCCTAGCAGCAAGGCTGTCTTTACGCGCTACATGCACGATCATGTACTGTCAATTTCTTCTGCCCTAAGGCAGGCAGGCAGGCACCGTTTGCATGCACGATGCATCCATTACCCGTCCATGTCCGCACTAGTAGCTAGCTACCTACCTTACTAGCTCCAGTAATGCACCCTTCTACTGCTTTTTCTTCTGATAACTAGCCAGCGCCGCTAGGGCTATAGGCCTAATGAGTCCGATCGATCGATCGATTTTTAAAGGCAATGGATGGCGACATCACGTCGTCTCTGGACTGGAGCAGTTTCTCTTCTGACGCAGCCTACTGTTTTTTCTGATTCAGCAAGTTTGCGCGCTCGCTCGATTGATGGATCGATCTACCCTGGCCTCGCTAAGGTAGTAGGGAGTGGCATCAATAATTCTAGTGTAGGAGCTTCAATTTTGCACCGGCGACGAGAGACGGATTTGGCATCGTCGCCGTGAGACGCAATAATTGGCGGCTGCACCTAACACTAACAGGCAGGATCTAGCTGAGATTTGCAGCTTCCCGTAGCTAGCTAGGCCTGCCTGCTTTGGTCAAGGCCGGCTCCATGCTAAAGCTTACGCACTGGACCTGATGTCACCATGTACGAAGGAACAAGGATCAGCAATGGAGCCGATCGACGAACATCAGAGCAACGGTCGTGATACGATGGTCAGGACAACGGCCTCACGTCGAGAGAGGTACTTCTGATCGTTGATATTATGGTCGTCCTGATCGACGAGAGATTCTGTATGTACATGCCTCATTGGTCTCTGCATTAATCATCCATGCCGTTCTCTTTGGCTTCTAAAACTATGGCGAACCATATTTGTATAATTGCATTCGCACCTACACTAATAAGTGGTTGCGTACAAAATCTAATCGTCTTTGAATCACGCCTTCACACAAACCTTTCTGATCTAAAGAAGACCACTCAAACTGAAACAAAAAGCGAGCATTGTTCTTGTTCAGAGTTTAGACATACACATATCCAGACGTAACGTCGCATTCTCTGGTCAAATTAGGCCAGGCGCAACCAATTAAGCCTTTCTTTCTTCCATCTCCCTTTGTCCGATTCCTTGCTGCCATTGTTCGACCAACAGCACGAGGCCGCTCCTGTTAGTGTCGCCGACCCCGACTGCGATGGGCAGGGCTGCTAGTCAACTACTCTACTTTCACCATGCACCGTGTTAGCTTGCTACTGGTACGGTGGCGCGCGATCAGCTGTCGTCAAACTCATAATTAAACAAGTGTAGGTAAGTGTAGGTATCGGTATAGCTGGACGTTCAACTCGGTCTGGCGGGCTCGTCCCGAGCTTCGGTGGCCCGGCTCGAGCTGGGCTCGGCCCGTTGGAGGCGCTGGACCGAGCCGAGTCTAGAAACGTGGACCGCAGCCAGCTCGGGCTGACTCGGGCTCGGCCCGGTCCGACTCGTCTGGCTCGCGTTTCTTTTCCAAATAGAAGAGGGCATGCTAGATGTAGGTGCGGGCCTGCTAGATCGGTAGACAAGGGTGGGACATAGGTCGCGGTCATCTCTCTCGCTCGTATCTGTTAGCGTATGTAATATGTCTACGTATACGATACGGAGTAGTACTCCAATCATATACGTACTTTCCTGTACCGTCACGTAGGTTGCTTTTTCCTACACTATATAACACGCAACCGACGGCCCGAGAGGACACGATCGTTCCACCAAAGCTAATATGGTATCGGAGCAGGCCTCTTTCCTACTCTAGCCGCCGTAGAAACCCTAACAAATCCTGCCGCCGCCACAGCTCTGCCATCGCCGTCGGCTACCTGCCGTCGCCATTGCATTTGTCGCCGCCGCCCACAAACAACACACCAATACAAAGATCTGCCGTCGGTGCCTGCCGCCGCCGCCGCACAAATGCATCTACAAACCCTAGAACAACCACGTCGCCACCGCAAGATCTTGCCGCCGCCACGTTCACAAAACCCACACAGCCACCGCTCCTTCGTCGTCGCTGCGTTGCATCATGGGATCATAAATGCTGCGATCCTCCTCATTGTGCTTGGTGCCCCACCGCAGACCTCTTGTGGGTGAAAACACCCTCGTCTGGAAAGCCCTGGTCATCCCCGCGCTCCGTGGTGCCCATGTTCTTCCTCTCGTCGAGGGTACTGACAAGGTACCGGCCATTGAAGTAGAAGATGCAAATCAGAAGAAGATCAGCGTTGAGAACCCTGCCTACACCACTTGGGTGTCTCGTGATCAACAAGTCCTCCATTGGTTACTCAACGCCCTGTCTCCAGATGTCCTAGCACATGTGATCGGACTCGAGACCTCTGTCGAAGTCTGGACCGCTGTCAATGAACTTTTCTCTCCGAAGTCCAAGTCCAGAATTCAGCAACTTCGTTCCTCTCTGAATGATACTCGCAAGGGTGATCTCACAGCTGACAAATATTTTGCGAAGATGAAGTGCCTCTCCACCGAGCTTGCTTCAGCGGGTAAGCCTCAACATGATGATGAGCTGATCTGGTATATTCTCAATGGACTTGGCGTTGCATACAATAACCTCATCACTGTTGTTCGCGCAAATCCGAACACTACTCTCACGGAGCTCTTGGGACAACTTCAAGCATATGACAAACTGCACAAGCCGACCGAAGATGTTAGGTTCATGTCCTCAGCTAATCTTGCTCGCCGTGGAGGTGGAGACCCGCGTGGCCAGGATCACCCTCTCCAATATGATGGACGTCAAGACCGTGGTCATCAAGACCATGGCCGTCAGGATTACCGCGATTGTAACAATCGTTACCAGGACAGCCGTCGCCGCTATGAGGACGATCGTCGTGACGCTGGCCGCAACCAGGAGAACCGTCGTGGTTGCTACGATGATGATCGGCGTGGTGGTGGTGGTTGCCGTGATGACACTGGACATCGCAATGATGGTGGCCGCCGTCGCGATCGGGTCCCCACTCGGTTTGTTAATGTCACATGCAAAATTTGCAAGAAATGTGGACACCCCGCGAGTGACTGCTGGTGGCGATTTCAGGATGACACGGATGATGAGGGAGAACGAGGACCCAAGAGCTCCAACATGGTTTCCTATGGAGTTGGTACAAATTGGTATCCTAACACTGGCTCCACTGATCATCTTACAGGCGAACTGAGCAAGCTCACTACCCATGACAAGTACCAGGGGCGCGACCAGGTCCACACCGCAGATGGTAATGGTATGCACATTAGTCACATTGGTCATTCTATTTTACGCACCCCAAATAATCCTTTTCATCTTAATAATGTGCTTCATGTTCCACAAGACACTAAAAATATTTTATCTGTCCATCGTTTCACCCTTGACAATGATATTTATATTGAGTTTCACCCATTCTTTTTCTTGATAAAGGATCACGCAACCCGGAGAATTCTGTTTAGAGGACCATGTCATGATGGTCTATATCCGCTCATGCCGGTCACCAATGGGTCTTCCAGGCATGCGTTCATCTCAATAAAGTCGTCATCATCCACTTGGCATCGCCGTCTAGGACATCCTTCTTCATTTGTCGTTCAGCAAATACTTAGGAAACACAAGCTTTCTTATTCCCCTAAAATAAATCCTTATGTGTGTGACTCCTGTCAGCTTGCCAAGAGCCATCAGCTGCCCTACCCTATTTCTACTAGTGTTTCCACTGTTCCCTTGGAACAAGTGTTCTCTGATGTATGGGGTCCTGCATCTGAGTCTGTTGGCATACACAAATATTATGTCAGTTTTATCGATGATTTTAGCAAGTTTACTTGGATATATTTGCTTAAAAAGCGTTCTGATGTTTATCAAGTCTTCCTTAATTTTCAGCAATATGTAGAACACAAGTTTGATAAGAAAACAATTACCATGGAAACTAACTGGGGGGTGAGTATGAAAAACTACATGGTTTCTTTCAAACAGTTCGCATTACTCATCATGTTTTATGTCCTCATGCTCACCAACAAAACGGCTTTGCTGAACGCAAACATCATCATATAGTTGAAGTTGGTCTCTCCCTCCTTGTGCATGCCTCTATGCCTCTCAAATTCTGGGATGAAGCTTTTCTTACAGCCACCTTCCTCATTAATCTCCTTCCAAGTAAGGTTCTTAATCATGAGCGTCTCTTAAATGTCAAACGAACTATGATGCGCTTGGCATTTTTGGTTGTGCTTGTTGGCCGAATCTTCGCCCTTATAACACATGCAAACTCGCTTTTTGTTCCAAAAAAGTGTGTCTTTTGGGGATATAGTCCTGTACATAAAGGAGTTAAGTGCCTGGATCCTCAAACTGGTCGTGTTTATATTTCCCGACATGTGGTTTTCGATGAACAAGTCTTCCCCTTTGCTGAGTTACATCCAAATGCTGGCTCTCGGCTTCGTGAACAAAATCTCCTTCTTCCTCCATCCAGTACTTCTTCTCTTGGGGATGCACAAAATACTGACCATGTGACTACTGTTGTGCCTATTACTGTTCCTCCTAATGCTTCTCTACAGGACGACGAACATGCAGGTGAAAATTTTGCTCCACACGGTGCTCCAGATCAACCACAACACTCAATTAACTCAAGTATGGAAGAACACAAAACTGGCACTGAAATCCATGTTGATTCTGAGGAACATTCCCTTGCAACCAATCATCAGGACGACGTGTCATTCGGCGAAGATTCGCCAGCGCCCTCCTCGGGGGATGAGCCAAGGACGCCGCGCACTCCCGCCTCTGTGCTCGCCCACCGCGTCCCAACCCCGCACTGCTCTTGGCTCTACTCTGCCCTCGCCACGTGCCCGCGGGACCGGCGCTGTCTCCCCGGACTGCAGCACTTCTCCAGGATCGTCTGCGTCCTCCAGCCTTGTGAGCTCTGCTGTGTCACCCAGCCTCGCTGCATCGCTGGGATCTTCTGCGGCCTCCAGTGCTACGATCTCTCCTGTGGCCTCTCCACAGCCACCACCGCTGGAGCCTCGCACGCGTCTTCAGAAAGGTATTAGGCAACTAAAAATATATAATGATGGTACTGTCATATATGGTTTCTTTTCTTCCTCAGGAGAACCACAGAATTTACTGGCTGCTCTCAATGATCCACTTTGGCGTGCTGCAATGCAAGATGAGTATAACGCCCTCATGGCAAATAAGACATGGACTCTTGTTCCCTCGAGTACAAACAAAAACATCATCGACTGTAAGTGGGTTTATCGCATCAAACGTCGTGTTGATGGCACTATTGATCGCTACAAAGCCCGTCTTGTTGCCAAAGGTTTCAAGCAAAGGTACGGCATCGACTATGAAGATACTTTTAGTCCTGTTGTTAAGATAGCTACAATCAGGATTGTTCTCTCCATTGCTGTTTCTCGTGGATGGAGCCTACGGCAGCTAGATGTCAAGAACGCGTTTCTTCATGGTGTTCTGGAAGAGGAAGTATACATGAAACAACCTCCAGGTTTTGAATGCCCTGATGCCCCCGTCACATATGCAGACTTGATAAATCTCTCTATGGTCTAAAGCAGGCTCCTCGTGCATGGTATTGTCGGCTGAGTTCTCAGCTCCAAGCATTTGGGTTTATACCATCTAAAGTTGATACATCACTCTTTTTATATGACAAGTCTGGGGTCACTATCTTTGTGCTGATTTATGTTGATGATACTATTGTAACCAGTTCTTCAGATTCTATCATTTCATCTCTTCTCAAGGACCTTAATGATTACTTTGCCATCAAGGATTTGGGAGAACTTCATTTTTTCATTGGTATTGAAGTTAAACAAACTCATGATGGACTGCTGCTCACTCAGGAAAAATATGCAACTAATCTTCTAACCAAAGTTGTTATGCTTGACTGTAAGCCTGCACCCACGCCCTTGTCATCCTCCGAGAATCTTTCTCTTCATGATGGTATACCTCTTGGCTCTGACAGCTCACAGTATCGCAGTAGTGTTGGTGCATTATAGTGCCTCACTCTCACACGACCAGACCTGTCATATTCTGTTAATAAGGTCTGTCAATATCTTCATGCCCCTACTACTGCTTATTGGACAGCTGCAAAACGCATACTCAGATATGTCAAGGACACTTCCAACCTTGGGATCACATTCCGAAAATCTTCATCAACTCTTCTTAGTGCTTTTTCTGATGCTGATTGGGCAGGGTGTCTTGAGGATCGCAGATCTACAGGAGGTTTTGCCATTTTTATTGGTCCGAATCTGGTCTCCTGGATAGCCAAAAAACAAGCTACTGTATCTCGTTCAAGTACTGAAGCGAAATATAAAGCAATAGCTAATGCCACTATATAATTAATATGGGTTGAAGCTCTTCTTCATGAACTTGGTGTGCCATTGCGCGAGAAGCCTTGTCTTTGGTGTGACAACTTAGGTGCTACTTTCCTGTCAGCTAATCCTGTCTTTTATGCTCGCACTAAATATATCGAGATTGATTATCATTTTGTGCGTGAGCGTGTTGCCAGTAACCAGCTTGCAATCAAATTCATCTCTACAAAGGACCAGATTGCTGATGGGTTTACTAAAGCACTACCTATTAAAAGTCTACATGAGTTTAGACGTAATCTAAACCTCTCGCGTGGTTTAGATTAAGAGGGGATGTTAGCGTATGTAATATGCCTATGTATACGATACGCCGTAGTACTCCAATCGTATACGTACTTTCCCTATACCGCCATGTAGGGGGCTTTTCCCTACACTATATAACACGCAACCGACGGCCCGAGAGGGAACGATCGTTCCACCAAAGCTAATAGTATCCAATCCCATTCTAGGTCGAGGCAGGTCTCTAGGCGCTACCTCCGCTCTTCCTAGCAAATGTCGAAGGCCCCTCTCCACCACGTCCTCTCTGGTTGAACCTGGTCGCCCCTCTCCGCCGCGCCCAGCAGCGCCAGGTGAGCAACCAGCCCCACCCTCGAGCGGCCGTCGCTGCCCTCCGCCCCCCCTCCCCCGCACCGCCCCCACTACCTAGACGTCGCCGTGGATGACAGCCCCACCCTTCAGCGACAAACCACCGCCTGGCTCACGAGCCGTACCGAGCTAGACCGAGTTGGAAGGAAGCTCGGGATGAGCTCCCTTTCATGGCTCGGTGGCGGCGGCAAGCTGTGTAACACCCTCAGATCGACCCTATGCAAGTTTTAGCGATTCCCGCCAAACCCACATAGAAACGATTCAAAGGTGCCCACCAGGCACTTGCGTGCGGATGGAAAACGAAGTAATATCATTACACAATAGTCCACGATGGAACGCACAAAACATACATATATATATATACAACAAGACTCCATGAGTCAAGAATACAGATATACAGTACAAAGGTCAAAATCACCTTGAAAACGATACAACATACGACTACAAAAATATGCAAATGGGGCTAAGAGCCCTGAAGAATAACCAATGGCTTCCATAACCATGCCCAGACCAAACCGGAAGGGTAACCCTGCTAACAACGTCGATCTCAAAACCTGCTCAAACAAAAGGGGTGCCGACAAAGGGAAAAAGGAAAAAAGAGAGCGGTCAGGATGCCAGTACATGACGAGTCTTAGAATTTGGAGGTCCTCTCCTACATAGGTATGATGGACTGAAGCGGCAGCGCAACATGCACTAAACAACCTATAGAGTCTCGATACAACTGACGGCTATTAGAGGGGGTGAGAAAGACCTATTCGAAACCAACCTGATACTAACACCAAACATACCCATTTTGGTATTTCCCCCTCGAGAACAAATGAGGAAGTCAAACCGAGGAACTCACACAATTGGTAGCTTTATTCATTCTATTATAGTTGCAACAATTACTAGTCATATATAGATAACATGAGTCATCCTGATAACATAAGCATTAGGCAGTTTTATTAACCATTTCATTATAGTTGCAATACTTATTAGTCAGATACATATAACATGAGACGTTCAAAAACCTAGCAGTTATTGGTACTTTTATTTAGAGATTCTGTTGTACTGAAGCTGATTATTAGTCATTTGAAGGTCAAATTTATAGCACTACTTTAGTTATAGTTGTCTATGATCGAGATACTGTGCTCCAAGTCGTCCATAACCACAGACATGAGTTTTAGAAAGTTTTACCCTGCAGGGGGCACAAATAGCAACACACGCACGATCAACCTCGGAAAAACCAAATGAAACCCAACAAGGCATCACGACAAAGCAATCACAAGATTCATATAATATTTCAGGGGGCCACCCCACCAGGCTACCGTGATGAAGTTGGCCGGTTCTGAAACGGGCCCAGAGGTTTATGCAATAGATGTAAACGACTAGGAACCCGAAAGTGTGACTGGGCTTGTCGATACCGCGAAAAAATATCACTTACCTAACAGTACAGTAGTAAATAAAGCAATAAACATGGCATAAGCTTGGCATAAGTACAGGATAGTAATAAAACACCAAACTAGTTTATGGCCCCAAGAAATAAGATATGATTCAAGCTCCCGCTAAGGGGATTCATGGTCTCACATGCGGATAGTTCGAATAGTCAAGGAACAGGTATCAAGTACTCGAGGTCCTACAGGACACAAGTGGGCGGTTAAAAACCGAATAACACCTATTACCCACCCATGCCTCTACATTATTTATCTACTTCTAATTTTTGTTATTAAACTATAATTAAAGCCATGATCATCTCCAACATAAAGCATATGGAAACCTTCCAATAAATATGGTACTTGACGATACGAAGCAGCGCCTGAGCAAGCGACTACGACACACAAGGCTTACTATCTACCAAACAAAAGATAATAGGAGGTGTCCAAGGCAATATAGAGGTTGTAAGGGATATCAAGGATACAAAAACTAAAGCATTGCAACACAGATAGCAATAGATCAATAGACGAAAATAAAGACTATAAAAGTAATATAGGTAAGAAGGGGGAGAATGCTCGCCTGAAAACATTGCTGAAGGTTTACCGGAGATCGGGTCGACACTCGCATCAACTCATCGGCCTAATCCATGAAGAAGAAAAGCACTAGAGAAAACACCAGATGCAATATTTATACTACGGCAGAAGATCGGGCATGATGCATGTATGATATATGACATGGAAAATATGTGATGCGATTAGGCAATATTAAGCGGAACCGGGGTCCCAACAATTAATTAATAGATTCATGTTGTTTAGATACCCCGCAATTTAAATATTGTCTTAACAAAGCAAACTATGTCATCGGTCGCTACACAAATTTAAATAGGGCCAATATAAGACTAGATTAGCCCACATATGGTCTCCATATTTAATTATTAGGTGAGACGACAAAATACCCCAAAACCACAATATGTATGTAAGGTTGCTCAATTGATATGCAACAAGTGATAATATCATTTTATTGTAAAAAATAGGGGCCTTGGATAGGGGTCACACATGGTGGTCGAAGATCTTGGCTCCGAGGGGGTTCGAGTTCGGTCTCGATGGGATTGGCCTTCGAGGTCTCGGACATCGGATCCATGACGGAGGGCTTGGTGGTCTTCGGGTCCGGGCTTCGCAGTCTTGGCGTCCGTGTCAAAGATCATGGCATCCGGGAAGGCGATCTTGGCGTCGTGCAGGTACCGGGCTCAGGTTCGGCGCCAGTGGTTCATCGGGTTGCCTAGGCCAGGTGCCAATATTGTCGCCATGAAGTCTTTGGATACCCAGATTGCATGCACCCGACTCACCTAATGACGACGGGACAAAACAACCGAGGGAAAGTATAAGACTTGGCCATAGAAAACACACACAAGAATCCTGCGAGGCGCATTGTGCTGCTGGCCTCAAACAACAACAGAGGAACACTTGGTAGAGGTGTGCTCCCACCCAGTGCGACCTTAGACAAGGTAAATAGCAACATCACTACACCAAGTCGTGTAGGCAGGAGAAACATGGCATGGATGGATCGACCTTGGAGGCTCCTGGCATGATGCAGTGGCTGCAGGGAACAGGGAGGTCCACGATGGTGAGCTCTCTAGGCGCGGGGAGGAGCTCGCTATGGCAGGAGGGAGGCCGGGATGGCGTCGTCCATAGGAACGCGAAGAAGGGGTGTCTCGGTTGGTTGGCGATGGACAGGAGGTCATGCGCGGGGCGGCTCGGTTGGTTGGTGGAGGGCAGGAGGTCGAGCGTGGGGCAGCTCAGTTGGTTGGCAGCGGACAGGAGATCAAGCGCGGGGCGATGGCAGATGGGGGCCCTGCAGGGCCGCACGACAGGGCCTGGGAGGAGGCAGGGCGAGAAGGGGCGCTAGGTAGGCGGCGGTGGGAGGCGGGGCGGTCGGAGCACTTGGGTGTTGCTAGGGCGCTGCGGTACCTGCGGGTGGCGGCAGGAGGCACTAGAGGAGAAGCTCGAGGTCGAGTCATCCCTGGCAATGATGGTGGAGTCAGAGTGGAGGCGGCGACTGAGAGGCAAGCAAAGGCCGAGGTGGAGGTAGGAGCCGAGACGGCGACAACTGAGAGGCGGGCAAAGGCCAGGGTGGAGGCAGGAGCCGAGACAACATGGACTAAACGCGAGAGGCGGTAGCAGCCTTGCGGGAAGGAGGAGGAGACGAGCGGGACAGGGGCCTCGCGACGGGATCGTGGGGATCCCGTGTGGGGTTCTGGGCCTGGATTTGCAATGTGGGTGGGGCCAGGGTGTCGGGGGATGCATTTTGTGCGTTAGACGCAGGGTGGGGTGCGATACTAGCAGGGGATGTGTGTCCGTGTAAGAGGGAGGGTGGCGGCGGCAGAGTTGGGTGTGGGGATGGATCCTATTAGGTTTAGGGTAGGTCTAAAGGAATTAGGGTTTGGGAGTGTGGGGTAGTAGGTGGCCTTGCTAGCCAGGCCTTTTGGCCTGGGAGGCTGGCGGTCTCCCCCAAGTTTTAATAAAATAGGTTTTAATATTATAATATATTTATTTTGTTTTGTTTAAAACAAAATAGTTGTAACTATTTTGTTGACAAAACAAAATATCCGGATAGACCGGGTTTTGATTTGAATAAATAGAGGGGGAGTTTAGAAAAAAAGAGCCTTTTAGAGAAATAGTTTTTAGTTTAGCAGATGCATGATGCCCTAATCATTCACAAAGTAGTAAACAATCAAGCGATTTTCTTGTAGTGGTTTTACCCGGGGTGCTACAATTCGACACCACTAACAATTGATCTCGCCCTCGAGATCCGCATCATGGTACGGGGAAGAAGACCGACGATCTGAATATTCTGTCTTCGTGTAGATCCTCGCAACACCACTAACGAGGATTCTTTCTCTGTCTTGAAATCGGCGACACCACCAACAAGAGGTCGTTGACCATGTTCGTCGAGAAAACACTCCGAAGAACAGAGGACGAAGGTAAAGGCATCAAAAGATAAATCCACCTCTAACTTCTGTGGAAGGAGTCAAATTGATTCAATTTACAATAGCGAATGATTAGAGTAGTCGGATGGTGATTAGTCCATCGTGCACACAAAGCATTACTCGGCACATGAATAGGAGAATTATGGAAACAACTCTCGGAATTTAGACTGAAGATCTTGTCAAACAGCATTTAGAAAACAAAAGAGTGATGCAGGCTCTTCATTGGATCCGACGTAGATGAAACCGTCGCGTTGGAAAACACCGGAATATACAAAGAAAAATTTCAGTGAATTTTTGGTCCACTAAAAGGTACAAAAGACGAAAGATTCCTTAGATAGCATGAAGGTCGGATGTCGAAGCACCGTTACAAGAGGAGGAAGCGAAACCCTAAAGGTACGATGAAAACCCAACCATGAAAATTCCTAGACTCAAAGAAAAGATAACGGAGTAGATTTAAAACACGCAAAGGTAAGATCATAAGAGCAAAGGGGTATGGAGTAAAAGCAGACCTAATCAGATCTATCCAACCGATTTTCAAAAATAGTTTTGACACACTACATCGTCAGTTAGCTAGGTTATCCTACAGGCTGTACCAGTGGGGTATCGTAACTGCTGAACTCTAATACCACTCTGTAACACCCTCAGATCGACCCTATGCAAATTTTAGCGATCCCCGCCAAACACACATAGAAACGATTCAAAGGTGCCCACCAGGCACTTGCGTGTGTGTGGAAAACGAAGTAATAGCATTACACAATAGTCCATGATGGAACCCACAAAATAGATATATACAACAACGATTCCATGAGTCAAGAATACAGATATATAGTACAAAGATCCAAATCACCTTGAAAATGATACAGCATGCGACTACGGACAAGATGCAATTGGAGCTAAGAGCCCTGAAGAATAACCAATGGCGTCCATAACCCTGCCTAGGCCAAGCCGGAAGGATAACCCTACTAATGACGTCGATCTCAAAACCTCCTCAAACAAAAGGGGTGCCGACAAAGGGCAAAGGAAAAAAGAGAGCGGTCAGTACCGTGGCTAGTACAGGAAGAGTCTTAGAATTTCGCGGTCCTCGCCTACATAGGTATGGTGGGCTGAAACAGAAGCGCAACATGCACTAAACAACCTATAGAGACTCGATACAACTGACGGCTATCAGAGAGGGTGAGAAAGACCTATTCAAAACCAACCTGATACTAACACCAAACATACCCATCCTGGTATTTCCCCCTCGAGACCAAACGAGGAAGTCAAACCGAGGAACACACATAGTTGGAAGTTTTATCCATTCCATTATAGTTGCAGCAATTACTAGTCAGATATAGATAACATGAGTCATCCTAATAACATAAGTAGTGGGCAGTTTTAGTTAACCATTCCGTTGTAGTTGCAATACTTACTAGCCAGATACATATAAAATGAGACATTCAAAAACCCAGCAATTGTTGGTACTTTTATTTAGCCATTCCATTGTACTGAAACTGATTACTAGTCATGTCAAGGTCAAATTTATAGCACTACTTTAGTTATAGTTGTCTATGATCGAGATAATGTGCTCCAAGTCGTCCATAACCACGGACACGACTTTCAGAAAGTTTTACCCTGCAGGGGGCACAAATAGCAACACACGCACGATTAACCTTGGAAAAACCAAATGAAAACCCAACGAGGCATCACGACAAAGCAATCACAAAATTCATATAATATTTCATGGGGGCACCCCACCAAGCTACCCGCAACGAAGTTGGCCGACTCCGAAACAGACCAAGAGGTTTGTGCCAATGGCTGTAAACGACTGGGAACCCGAAAGTGTGACTGGGCTTGTCGATACCGTGAAAACATTTCACTTACCTAAACAATACAGTAGTAAACTCTCTCCACGAGAAACAGTAGTATATAAAGTAGTAAACATGGAATAAGAATGGCATAGGTACAAGATAGTAATAAAACCCCAAACTAGTTTGTGGCCCCAAGAAATAAGATATGATTCAAGCTCTCTCTAAGGGGATTCATGGTCCCACATGCGGATAGTTCGAATAATCAAGGAGCTGGTATCAATTACTCAGGGTCCTACGGGACACAAGTGGGCGGTTAAAAACCAAATAACACCTATTACCCACAAGTTCCTCTGCATTACTTACCTACTTCCAATATTTGTTATTAAACTGTAATTAAATCCATGATCATCTCCAACATAAAGCATATGGCAACCTTCCAACAACTGTGGTACTTGCTGATACGAAGCAGCGCCTAAGCAAACGACTACGACACACAAGGCTGACTATCTACCAAACAACAGGTAATAGAAGGTGTCCAAGGAAATATAGAGGCTGCAAGGGATATCACGGGTACGAAAACTAAAGCATCGCAACATAGATAGCAATAGATCGATAGGAGGAAATAAAGACTATGAAAGTAAGATAGGTAGAAAGGCTCGCCTAAAAACATTGCCGAAGGTTTAACGAAGATCGGGTCGACACTCGCATCAACTCATCTGCCTAATCCATGAAGAAGCACCGCACTAGAGAAAACACCGGATGCAATATTTAATATTATGGCAGAAGATCAGGCATGATGCATGTATGATGTATCACATGGCAAAGATGTGACGCGATTAGGCAATATTAAGCGGAACCGGGATCCCAACTATAATTAATAGGTTCATGTTGTTTAGATACCCCACAATTTAAATATTGTCTTAACAAGGCAAACTATGTCATCGGTCGCTACACAAATTTAAATGGGGCCAATATAAGACTAGATTAGCCCAATATAGTCTCCATGTTTAACTATTAGGTGAGACAACAAAATACCCCAAACCAGAATATGTATGTAAGGATGCTCAATTCATATACAACAAGTGATAATATCATTTTATTATAAAAATAGGGGCCTCGGATAGGGGTCACACATGGCGGTCGAAGATCTTGGCTCCGAGGGGGTTCGAGTTCGATCTCGATGGGATTGGCCTTTGGGGTCTCGGACATCAGGTCCATGACGGAGGGCTTGGTGGTCTTCGGGTTCGAGCTTCACGGTCTTGGCATCTATGTCGAAGATCATGGCATCCGGGAAGGAGGAGAGAGGTGTCGAAGCATCTAAGCCTTCGCTATGGCCTCTTTTGTGAGTATCGCCGTCAATTGACTCTTGGGCCCCACAATCCAGTGAATGCGCGACAGGGACAATAGACTCGGACTCCCCCACCTATTTATCATCAGTGGCACCCTCCACACTTTGGAGAGCTGGAGGCATCATACCTTCCATGTTCCAGTCCTGAGCAACAGAAACAACTTGATAACTGAAGCAGATAACCACAAAAGAAAAATAGTATGGGCAGGAGCATTACGGCTAGCACAAAGTTGATGGCGCTAAAAGGCTCAGTCCTCGTCTCTGGTGGGAGCTATTCTTATGCTGTCAATTTGGTCAATGACCTAATATTCTTCTCAAGCTCCATCGATGACAGGTCCACAACAAATATCCAAGTAGGTTCAGAGGCACCGACGCACAAGGCCATGGAGTAGGCTCTGGCCTGCAGAGCTTGCACACGTCGCCACAAGAAGGTTCGGATGGTGTCTACACCTGACACCTCCTTGCCGTGTATGAGCTTTAGATCTTACACTCGCTTGTACAAGGCCTCCACTTCCTTCACTTCACCTGGCATCACAACATTCTTCCATGACCTCTTTTTCTTTCTCTCAGCAGTCGAGTCAAACGGAGCTAAGCCGTACTTCTGTTTCTCGCTCTTCTGGTCGCGGATGTAGAACCATTTGTCCCTCCATCCTTGAGAAGATTCAATGAAGTGGAAGGTAAAATACTGAACATTGGTGTTTACGGAAATACCGCACCCGCCAACCTCGTACATTATTGACCCTGAGCATGACTACCTCTTTAGCCTCAACTGCATCTTGAAAAGGCCAAATTGTGGCTCGATAACGATCCAACACTCGTATAGAGTAATAAAGCAAGCAATGTGGAGAATCAAATTGGTAGTCAGCTGATGAAGCTGAATCCCATAGAAAAATAGCAAACCACAAAAAAATTCGTGGAGGGGAAGCGATCGACCTCGAAGGATAAAAGCGATAAACATAAACCTGAACCTAGCTGGAGGATCAGGAATTACCTCAGCGCTGGGGATATGGCAATCTGCCTCTGATGACCCACAAGTATAGGGGGTGTATCGTAGTACTTTCGATAAATAGGAGTGTTGATCCCAACGAAGAGCAGAAGGTGTTGACTAGTGGTATGGAACAGGAAAACTCTGTAATACTTAGAAAACGGATTTTTAGGGGTTTTCTGATAAAACAACAAAACAAAGTGCAAGTAATAAAGACAACAAACAACTGCAGCAACTGGCCCAATCCTTTCTTAGCAAAGGACAAGCCGGTGGAAATACTTATAAGGACCAAACGTTCTCGAGGACACATGGGAATTATTTCAAGTGCTTTCGCTTCAAATAGCTGAGTAATCTTCTTTGGTGTTGTAAGTGTTGTGTGGGTGAATCTGTGCTAATGTACCGACCTTACTTGGACTAATACATACTTGTGGTTAAACCCCCTACAAGCATCCGCAACTACAGGAAAGCAATTAAGATATAAAGCTAACCACAACCTTAAACTCTGAGATCCTACGCTCCCTTGTGCAATGGTGTCTTAATAGGGGTTCGGGTTTCTGTCACTCCGGCAACCCCACAATTAGTAGCCAAATACACAATGCATTCCCCTAGGCCCATAAATGGTGAAGTATCATGTAGTCTATGTTCACATGACACCACTAGAAGAATAGCACCACAACTTAAATACTAAACCATTGAATAATAACTCAACACAAATCCACTACTAACAACATGACTTCTCCCATGTCCTCAAGAACTAAACGAACTACTCACAAGACATCATATGGATCAAGATCAAAGATGATATGGTGATGGATAACAACCTGAACATAAACAATAATCCAATGGTTCCACTCACAAGCATCAACTACAATAGTAATCAACACCGGGAAAGTTTCCCCTAAGAACTAATGCAAGATCCAACACAATTGTTATAGCGGGATGGAGTGGTGATGATGGTGCTGGTGGAGATGATGGTGTGGATGATGATGATCCCGATGAAGCCTAGCTTGATGACGGTGTTGATGACGACGATCTCCCCTCTCCTGGAAGGAATTTCCCCGGCAGAAATCTGTCTGTCGGAGAGCTCTTTCTCTCTCGGTGTTTTCTGCCCCGCAATGGCGGCGGAAATCTTTCTGTCGTTGCTCCCCTGGTATTAGGGTTCCGAGAGGAAGATATAGGCGAGAGGGCGGAGTCGGAGGCCAGCCAGGTGGGCCACACCTTCCCTAGGTGCGGCCTAGGGTGGGCCCACGCCTAGGGGGGTGTGGGCCCCTGTGGCCTAGCTATAGCTCTCCTTCTGGCTTCCTTCGTCTTCTGGGAAAATATAATTTTCCAATATTTTTTTCCGATCTTCACGAAATTGCATCAAAACACCTCTTTTTCCATCAGAATCCTGACTCCGGCAATTCATCCTCCAAGAATCATCCAACATGCAAAAACAGAGGAAAATACATGAGTAACACCTCATAATAAGACACATATCAATGAATAGAGGCAAATTATGATATAGAATGGTGATGCAAATTGGACTTATCAAATCCCCCAAGATTAGACCTTCGCTTGTCCCCAAGAGAAAACTGAGCTCAGTAAACATGTCCACATGTTTATGGAGTGAAGTGTCGATAAAAGAATACAGACAAGAAGCATCACACTTACCATTACACAACTCATAAAAGAAAGCAACTCACCATTATATAACTCAGCTTGCAACAAGTACATGAGTCACAATAGAGATGCATAAAGATAAATCATAATTGGAATTGGCAAACTTTGTTCCTGGTCAGAGAACAGCTGGCAAATAGTTTCACAAAAGCTTTTGAAGAAGTTTTCACAACAGGAGCACTCTTTGCTGAAAAAGGTTCTTCACAATGATATCTTTCAAAGTAATACTCAATAGATAAGAGTCTTGTGCAAACAAGGAAGATAGAGAACATGATTGAATAAATCATCATATGAATGCTTGAAACACAACAACTCAAATGCTTGTTGGAGATAGAGAGGTAGTAGGTTTACTGACTCAACTCAGAAATAGGAGAAAGGTCCCTTCATAGAGGGAAACAGGGATTTCAAGTCATAAAGAGCTTCCAAAAGATCATGGTACTTACTAGCTTTGATCCCTCATTACCCCTATCATATGCATCTTGAGGTGCTTAAGGTTAAAGTGAACAAGGATGGAGTATATACTTCACGAAATATAAGTTGGCAATCTCATATCCCTTGGGTACGAGGGCTGCACCTCATGCTACTCAACTTTAGTCACCGGTAAGTTCTTGTCATTGTAAGTACATGTGTATCATAAAGAACCGCCAATGGGTTACCCCTTGCACATGGTACAGGAGCTATCCCATAACCAAAATGACAAGGAAAGCAGACAATGAGCATGTCAGCGATGTTTTTATTTACTATGTGCATAGCTTTCTATTGAGGATGCTTCGTAGAATTCTCACTATAGTGATGCTGCAAGTTTCCACCATTATTAGGCATGTCTTAGGCTAGCGGACCAGGCATTTCTCTAACACACATACA
Source organism: Avena insularis (assembly GCA_023614405.1). Lineage (NCBI taxonomy): Eukaryota > Viridiplantae > Streptophyta > Magnoliopsida > Poales > Poaceae > Avena > Avena insularis. The sequence continues at coordinate 53,725,178 of CM042693.1, read as the reverse complement.
TTACTCCATGGACTTACAAGCTCCCTTTTTATTTCACACCGACGACATCCGCAAACAAAAGAGCATGATATCAACTGGATGAGTAACCATAAGTGTCGAAAGCGTTGCTCATGACAGCACGGTTCTGCTAATCCCAACGTATAGATGCAAGCATATACAACTTCGAGGACACAATGGTTCAAGTTTATTAGGGGCAAGAAAATAAGGTGTGCCATCAAGTTCGTGAGAGCTTTACTTACTAGTTTTCACATAACAAAATAGTTTTTAATTCGAAAGATAGATGAAGATTGAGAATTTGCCTGGAACAGCAATAATGGTAATTGGTAGATATGGTGGACACAAATGGCACAGGTTTGGCTCAAAGGGGTTGGAAACATGAGAAGTAAGCCTTCTCAAAACAGGTTTTTGGCTAGCAAGGTTGGGTAGCAAGCAAAAGAGTTGAAGGAAACAAGAAAACCTACAAGTGATAAAGCCAAACATGCAATCTTCCTTGAAGACACAAAATATCTTAAATAAAGAATACTAAGCTTATGAGCCAATCAAGAAAGAAAATAAATGATACAAAATACTTGTAAGCTTTTCGTATTTTCCTTTCATAACTCAAAGGTGTTGCTACTGACCAGAGCTCGGTTTGCTAAAACCAATTTAGATTCACTTGATGCTCCCAAAGTGATGCCAATACTGATCAACAAGATTAATCATATAACAGAGATTGCAAACTAAAATAAGAAGTGCAAAAATTAAAAGATGAAACTTCTCATTAATACTCAATAAAGGCACTCACACCAAGGGATACATAGATAATCAACTAAAGGAGAGATACTTACACATGCAAACCAACCTATAAGATAACTTCTCTACCAAAGATATGAATCCACTAAAAGGTAAAAGATAAAAGATAATGATGTGACACCGCGGCACTCCCCCAAGATTGGAACAAGCCAAGGGGATGCCCAACCTGATGACGAATTACTCCTTCAGCGGTGGTGCTGTTCTCTTGATAATTTCCTCAATCAGTTTCCTCAAGTCCTCAATCTCGAAGGTCAAAGTACGAATCAACTCCGAATTTTGCTCAATGCGGTTCATGATCATGTCGGACCGAGAGTCCCAGTCCTTGATATTCTTTCCCCACTCTTCCTTCTTAGTGTGTTCCTTCCCTGCATGGTTAGAGCGAGGCAAATCCCAAACCGAGGGCAAGTTCCCTTTGGGCACATGTTGGTATGGTTGCTCATGTATAAGAGTATGGAAGGAATTCTTGGTACGTGGAGGAGATGACTGTGGGATGAAGATAAGACATGGAGGTTTCCCTCCTATAGACATACATGTTGTCCTCGTAAGCTTGATAGGTTTCACCACTCCAATACTTGCGACGGTAGCACGGGTGTCCGGATGCTTGTCCTCCTCCATGTCTTCTTCATCCCGTACCAAAATCTCCTCTTCCTTGGGATTGTGAGGATCATCTTCCTCGGGCTTCTTGCCTTTGTCGTTGGCAGAGACCATGGCGCTTTAAACTTGAGAAGATTTCCAGACAAAAACAGATCGAAATGAAAACATTACGAGAACACGATGCACAAACCTTGGGGGATCCGGGGGTGGGGGTTATATATTACGAAGTTTCAATGCATAAGGAAGGTACTGGTACGAAAACGAGATAGAGACGGAGCTCGGGGGGCTCACACCCGCACTAGGCGCGGCCAGCTGGGGACCGCGCCTGGGGTGGGTGTGGCCACCCCAACCTCTATTTCCTCATCTATTTCATTTCGTAACCTTCCATATGTATTAAAAACATAAAAAAAATAAAAATATTAGGTTTTCATGACTTCTACCTACTCAAAAACGGACTCTTCGGATTCTGGTGTTTGGTTTATAATAAATTCTTCCGGAGTCACCATTTGAATAATGTCAATGTCTTTATTATAAGAATCTCCAGAAATATAATGTTTGAGCCTTTGGCCATTCACCACCTGTGTAGTGTTGTCCTTCAAAGAAGATATTTTGATAGCACCTGAACGATATACTTCCTCAATAACAAAAGGTCCTTCCCATTTTGAGAGTAGTTTCCCTGCAAAAAATCTGAGACGAGACCTATACAAAAGAACTTTCTCACCAACATGGAACTCCCTTATGATAATTCTCCTATCATGCCATATTTTTACCTTTTCCTTAAAGAGTCTAGCATTTTCATAAGCTTCACTTCTCCACTCATATAAGGTACTCATGCCAAGCAGTCTTTTCTCACCCAGCAAGTTTAAAATCTCTATTCAACTCTTTCACTGCCCAATATGCTTTATGTTCTAATTCTAAAGGCAAGTGACAAGCTTTCCCATAGACCATTTTGTAAGGAGACATCCCCATAGGATTTTTATAAGAATTTCTATAAGCCCATAAAGCGTCATTCAACTTTTTAGCCCAATTTTTCCTAGATCTATTAACAGTCTTTTGCAAGATAGATTTAATTTCCCTATTGGAGAGTTCTACTTTCCCACTGGTTTGGGGGTGATAGGCTGAAGCAATTCTATGGTTTACATCATACTTAGTGAGAGTTTTTATAAAACCCCCATGAATAAAATGAGAGCCTCCATCAGTCATGAGATATCTAGGCACACCAAACCTAGGAAAAATAACATCCTTAAGCATTTTTAAAGAGGTCTTACCATCAGCGCTGTTTGTAGGTATGACTTCCACCCACTTTGTAACATAGTCAACAACAACAAGAATATGAGTATACCCTTTTGAAGGAGGAAAAGGACCCATAAAGTCAAATCCACAACAATCAAAAGGTTCAATAACAAGAGAATAATTCATAGGCATTTCATTGCGTCTAGAAATGTTACCAACTCGTTGACATTCATCACATGATAAGACAAACTTCCTTGCATCCTTGAAAAGGGTAGGCCAATAAAATCCATATTGTAAAACCTTTTGTGCAATCCTATCCTGTAAGGTTCCCAACCTTTAATAAGGTAGAGATCCCTGTGTTTACAATGCTAGTCCCTGGATCAATAGCCAACATCCACAGTTAAGATGTAATATCAAGAAACAAAGGTCATAATACAACTTTATAACTAGGAATAAAATAATTCATTACATCTTACATAGCTCATTTGGCTATCACATTACAATGCAGCAGAATATAACAATAGCATGGGGTGCTTCATCTTCAAAGTGCCACAGGCAATCATGTTGGTTGTAGACTTGTAATCCTATTCAACACATTTCACTAACATCAAACAAACCTGCAACATAATAAGTTGCAGCCACAAGGGTCAATACATTTGAATTGTATTGGCAAGTTTCACTATCATGTAGAAGTAAGTGAATCCTATCATTACATGCATATTTGGCTAAGTAGGGTTTAGGCTCATTTGCAGAAAGCAATATAGTTTTATCCTATCTTTTCAAAATAGTTTTGATCTTTTGTCAAATCTTTCTGAACTCCTTGGAAAACTCCAAGTGCTTCAAATCCCTTGTTGTCACCATCAAGTTTTAATTTTGAGAAATTGGAATGTCGAGATCTTCCATAGCTTCAGGCCTTAGTTGCTCAAAGTTGTCCATAACCGGGGACACGAATAAGTACTTAGAATTTGATCTTCTGCAGAAGTTGTACACTTTACCCACATGACACAATCTCATCTTGATGCCACCAGTGGCCGCTGGATAAGTACTCACCAAAATAGAGTACTGGCAGATCGAGAATGTGACAAAGTCTTTCCATAGAAGTCCCCCCAATACACAATGCTAGCTTGTCTACCAGGCACCAATGTAGGGATATATTTCCCTTACACAATTCTAGTTAACCTGAAGATGCCAATGCATGGGTCTTCCACTATGTAGTTGACTAAGCCAGAGCCCATTTAGCATGTGGCTATACACGGAAGCCACTGTACGAGAAACATGCTCAATCTCTAAGTTCCTAGGTGGTTTTCTTCTAGTGCACACACAAAAAGATAGCCATATAAACATGGTTCCCTTTGTTGCCACCTTGTCCAATCTTGAGTATCCTTATCCACCCAGGTGGTTCATTGAGTACTTGTTTTATTATATAAAACATATATCTTTCCAACACTTCATATAATCATATCATGTATCCCATCCCAAATATATAGCAGGGCTAAGCTTACTACAACTATAATGTTTTCACTAAGGAAGATATAAGGGTATCCTATTAGGATTTAGCATAGCATAAAATATAGTAGTCCTTATCATGCATGTTACAAAAATCCACTAAGTTTAATGAAAATAGTAGGACATGGATGATAGTGTCACTTGCCTTTTTAGTAGAGAATATTGGTTCACTTCTTGATCTTGCAAATATCACACTCTTCTAACTTCACTACAATTCAATCAAGCAAACACATATTCAACTAGCATTCAAACAATTTATCACACATAAAATAACAAAAACAAGGTCATGCATGGAAGCATGCAAAAGATAGTTTTATTTAGAAAAGTGGTTTCTATTAGGCTCTAAACATTTTAAAGCTCAATGTGGTCATTTACAAAAGTGGTCAAATCATTTGCAAAAGGTTTCATCTCATAAACCAAATATTATGACAAGGTGATATTTTATGTAGTTGAAAATATCTTTTAGAAAAGTAATGACTTTATATGGTTCATCAAATATGTTCTTAAATCTCAAAACTTGGTGTTTAGGGTCAGAAGGTTTGAATCACATCATTTCCCAAAGGCTTAACTCAAAAATCATTTCTAAATCATCAACAATATTTTTATTTGATTAGAAATATGCTAATTCAAATATTTATTCCTTAACTTCACAAAATACATTTTTAAATCCATAAGTTGGTTCCTATGGTCAGTAGGTTCAAAACAATCCATTTTGCAAAGATTTCACCTTAAAAATATACCTAGAACGATTTTTATATTCAAACTATGCCTACACATGTTTCTGTAATTTCAACCAATTTTCCAGAAGCAAAACATTAAACAAAGTGCATGGTTGCAAAGTACTTGTTCTGCTGAATCCATTGATATAAAATTTGCAAAATTTGGACGGTGTAGAATTAAAGTTATGAATTTTACAAGTTTGCATATCTAATAGATTCTAATTTCTGTTTTAAATCAAACTCTGTCCACGTGGCGCTTCCTTACTGGTCAATACCATTTCGTTTGGATCGACTAATACTGGTCGCAGAATCTTACTTAAAATGCACGGCGCAGATGGACGCGTACCCCTTCATCTAAAATCTAATATGATCCTTTCGATCTAGATCCGACGGACCACAACGCTTTGACCATGGTTTGGCGGCGCTGGCGGCGGCGGACGGCGGTGCACGCTCGGGCGGTGAGCTTGCCGATGATTTAGGAAGCGAGGGAGAGGGAGGAATAGCTCACCGTGCTCGTGGGTGTGCGGTGAAGCTCGAGGTGAGGTCGGCTTGTCGAGGGGCGCACTGGAGCTGCGTGGATTGCTCGCCGGAGTCAGTGGCAGCGTCGGATGTCTCTGGTTGTCGTCGGGGGCGAAGTTTGGGGGAGCGCTAAGACAAACAAGGCATGCTGTTAGACGCGGGAGAGTGTGGGGATTACAGGAGCATCATCGGGAGGGTTCAGGGTTGTCTGTACTTACCGGGGGAGCTCGCCGGAGAAATGGCAGACGACGGTGGCGCTCAGGTGTCGAGGTTGCCGACGCTAGGGGACGCGCGCGGGTGAGTGGAGCACACGGGCAGGTGCGCACGGGACTGGGGAGTAATCTTGCATGCAGTGGGAGGCAAGGGGAGGTTGGACGGCGCCGGAATTTGCTGGAGAAACTCGTCGGAGTAGAGGGGTTCGAGCTCGCAATTCTCGCAGCCTGGAGGCAGAGGGGAGGTGTGGCTTGGGGGAAAAGAGAGAGGAGGGCAAGGCGTTTAAAAGAGCGTGGTCACTGGCGAGAATTACTCGCGGTGTTATGCCAATTCAATGGCATTCATCGCCATGAAAGCGGCGAGAGGAGGTCGAGGTGAAGATGGCGACTGGCGGGTGGGACCGTCTTTGTCTGAGAGAGGAGAAGGGAGTGGGGTCCTGCGCTGGTGACTTCTTGGTGAGTGCCGACGTGAAAACGATTCGGGTGAGGGTTGCCGGGTGGGCTCTTGCTGGGCCAGATGCTTTGTTGGGCTGGGTAGGTTTAGTGGGTTGGGTTTGTTTCCCTTTTTTTATACTGAACCTTTTTCTTTTTCTATATTGAATTTCTGTTTTGATTTTATTTCAAACAATTCAAACTCTATTTGAATTCAAACCACCACCAAACTTTTGGGTAAAAATCAATTATGTTTAACAAAATAATCCAAAGTCCAAAATAAAACAATTATTTTTAGGATTTATTATTTATTAAAAATAAATAAATAGGCTTTAGTCTTTATTTCAAATAGCATTCAAATATGTTTAAAACTCTATTTGGCTTTATAAATTCCTACAAAAATCTTTTCAGTAGGTTTTATCTGAATACCAAAATACCTTGAAATAAAATACTTTATTAAGTTTTAATGTTCATTCAAAATAGGAAAGTGTCTATACTTGAATGAAATTTGTATAAAAAAATAAATCCTCATGGTTTTATTTAAATAAACCTTTACTATTTTAATCAAACAAAATATTTTATTTGAAAAGCTTGGCCAAGATTTAATTTGGCTCTTTAAAAATAGTCCTTATTCATTATTTCTACCTTTGCTTATAAAAACCATATCTTTTTATTTAAAGATCCAAAAATGGTAATTCCAACTATTATAACTTTATTTATTATTTGTTTATCTTTGTAAATCTCTTCAGGATTTTATTTGATCAAAATAGGTTTTGATGTTTCCAATTGGGATCAAAAAGTTTCTTCTCACCCTAAATTTCAACAAAATTTTATTTTGTTTATTTATTTTTCACATTTCAAAATTTGGAAAAATTTGGGATGTGACATATCCCCAGCATGATGTCCTCCATAAGCGCTACCATGACATTTTCTCAATATCTCTTGTTGTTCAAATTTTGGAACACATCTTCGCATAATACCATCTACTCCTTTATATAAGTGTGGGTCATCCCAAAACTAATGCCTTAGATCATAAACGAATTTTCTTCTTTGCTGAGCTGTAAAGGTTGGAGGCAAATACTTGGAAACAATAAAGTTAGCATAATCAGCATACCAAGGACTCTCATGCGGACTTACCCTTATTGCAGCCAACTTCTCATTTGGAAAACAACCATTAACAGCCAAAGGGTCAAAAGAATGTTTACCAAACGATGTAAATTGTCAGCAACAGGATTTTCAGCACCTTTCCTATCTATAATATGCAGATCAAACTCTTGTCAAAGCAACACCCATCTAATAAGCCTAGGCTTAGCGTCCTTCTTTGTCATAAGGTACTTAATAGCATCATGATCAGTATGAATAGTGACCTTTGAATCTACAATATAGGGTCTAAACTTGTCACAGGCAAAGTTACAGCTAAAAACTATTTTTCAATAGTAGCATAATTCTTTTGAGCAGCATCTAGAGTCTTGCTAGCATAATGAATAAAATTCAACTTCTTATCAATACGATGCCCAAGGACAGCACCCATAGTAAAATCACTAGCATCACACATAATTTCAAAAGGTAAACTCCAATCAGGTGGTTGAACAATAGGAGCACTAGTCAAAGGTTTCTTCAAAGTTTCAAAAGCTTCCTTACAATCATCGTCAAAAACAAAAGGTACATATTTTTGAAGAAGATTAGTAAGGGGCTTTGAAATTTTGGAGAAATATTTAATAAACCTCCTATAGAAACCAGCATGACCAAGGATACTGCGAATACCTTTAATATCTCTATGACAAGGCATATTCTCAATTGCTTCAATTTTGGCTCTGTCAACTTCAATGCCTCTTTCAGACATCTTGTGTCCAAGAACAATCCCTTCATTGACCATGAAATGACATTTCTCCCAATTAAGAACAAGGTTGGTTTCTTCACATATCTGCAAAACTTTATCGATGTTGTGCAAACAGTTATCAAAAGAAGTTACATAGACGGGGAAATCGTTCATGAAAACCTCCACAATTTCTTCACAGAAACCATGAAAGATAGCAGACATACATCTCTGAAAGGTAGAAGGATCATTACATAAACCAAAAGGCATACGCCTATAAGCATAAGTGCCATAAGGACAAGTGAAAGTGGTTTTCTCTTGGTCTTGTTCTCTCACAGCAATTTGAGAGAACCCAGAATAACCATCAAGGAAACAAAAGTGAGTCTTTTTGGACAACCTCTGAAGCATTTGATCGATAAAGAGCAAAGGATAATGATCTTTCTTAGTAACTTTATTAACCTTTCTAAAATCAATGCACATCCTATACCCAACCACTATTCTTTGGGGTATAAGCTCATTGTTTTCATTAGGCACAATAGTTATTCCCCCTTTCTTGGGAACACAATGAATACGGCTAACCCATTGGCTATCATTAATAGGGTAAATAATACCAGCATCAAGGAGTTTTAATACCTCATTTCTTACCACATCCTTCATCTTAGGATTTAGACGGCGTTGGTGCTCAACAACTGGTTTTGCATCAGGTTCTATATTAATAGCATGCTAACATATAGTAGGAGAAATTCCTTTTAAATCATCAAGAGTATAGCCCATAGATCCTCGGTGTTTCTTCAGTATTTCCAATAACCTTTCTTCTTCCTTTCCTGAATGTTTAGAACTAATAATAACAGGATATACTTTCTTATCATCAAGATAAGAATATTTAAGATCATCAGGTAAAGGTTTTAATTCGAAAACATGGTCCCCTTTAGGTGGTAGTGTGGTACCCAAATCTTCCATAGGTAGATTATGCTTAAGTTGCTCAGGCTGACGAAGGAAAACCTCATCAATCTCATTTCTTGCCTTCATCAAGACATCGCTTTCATGATCTTCCATAAATTGCTGCAAGGCATTGTTAGGAGCAAGAGAAATAGCAGAAAGTTGTTCAACCCTGAAATCCTCATTAGACAGTTCATTTTCATAAGGAGTTTTAGCAAATTTGAAAAAATTAAACTCATAAGACTCTCCATCAAACTTAGTCAAAACTTTTTCCTTCCTACAATCTATGATAGCCCCACAAGTATTCAAGAAGGGTCTACCAAAGATAATAGGATAGGTTTTACTAGCTTTAGAACCAAGTACTAGAAAATCAGCAGGATATTTAATCTTACCACAAAGAATCTCCACATCTCTTACAATGCCAATGGGACAGACTGTCTCTCTATTGGCAAGGTGAATAACCACATAAATGTCCTCAAGCTCACAAGGACTAATTTCATGCATAATTTCCCTATAAAGCTCATAAGGAATAGCACTAGAGCTAGCACCAATATCACATAAACCATAGTAACAATGATCACCAATTCTAACAGAAAGCACAGGGACACTAGCTTTTCTAGCTTTTCTAGGATGAGAGAAAATATTAGAAGCATCTTCACAAAAGACAATATGCTAATCCTCTATATTTCTAGTGACAAGATCTTTCACAATAGCTACCACAGGCTCAATATTTATTTCCTCATCGGGTTCCACAGTTTTCTTTGCACTTTCGCTAACCACATTAGCTATGATAGAATGTTCCTTTACCTTAGCAGGAAAAGACATTTTCTCAACATAAGGTTCAGGCAAAATAGGATCAACAGTACATACTTCTACGCTAGCAGGAACATGGGTAACAATGTCTTTATAAGGAGCATGGTAATTTTCCCACTCTTTCTTGGGAATTTTAATGTAAGAGGCAAAAGCCTTAAAACATTTCGCAAGAACTTGAGAATCAAGACCATACTCATTACTAATATCACGGAAGTAATCAGTTCCCATAAAAGATTTTATGCATTCATAATCATAATTTATACCTCACTTTCTTCCTTTGTCATTATCCCAAGCTTCAGTGTTCTCTTGAATACGGTCTAGGAGATCCCATTTAGCTTCTTCCTTCATATGTGTGAATGATCCAACACAAGAAGCATCTAGTAAATCTTTATCATGAAGAGAAATCCTAGCATAAAAGTTATTCGTAATGATATTGTTAGGGAGTTCATGAATAGGACATTTAAGCATTAGTAACTTCAATCTCCCCCAAGCTTGAGCTATACTCTCTCCATCATGAGGAAAAAAGTTATATATCATATTCCTATCCTTATGAATCTCACTGGGAGGATAGAATTTAGAATAAAAGAGAGAAGCCATTTCCTCCCATTCCATGGATTGTCCATTCTTCAGCAGCTTATACCATTCTTTAGCTCTCCCTTTCAAGGATATAGAGAGTAACTTCTTCTTCACATGTTCAGTTGTGATACCTGCACACTTAAACAACCCGCATAATTCATGGATAAAGAACAAATGATCACCAGGATGGACAATTCCATCTCCAAAATAATAATTATCCATAACACAATCAAAAATACTTGTAGGTATTTTACAAGGATCTATCTCAACAGGTGGTGGTTCATATACTACCCTAACAGTGGTAGTAGTTTTCCCAAACAAAAAACCAAGTGGGTTATCCATATTGGAAACAAAGTAACAAACAAAAACAAAACGCAATACTCATAGTAGAAGTTTCCTTTACCAGTTCCACTCTTCAATAGCGCTTCTCTCCCCGGAAACGGCGCCAGAAAATAGTGTTGATGACCCACAAGTATAGGGGGAGTATCGCAGTAGTTTTGATAAATAGGAGTGTCGATCCCAACGAGGAGCAGGAGGTGTTGACTAGTGGTATAGAGCAGGAAATCTCTGTAAATACTTAGCAAATGGATTTTTAAGGGTTTTCTGATAAAGCAACAAAACAAAGTGCAAGTAATAAAGACAACGAACAACTGCAGCAAGTGCCCCAATCCTTTCTTAGCAAAGGACAAGCCGGTGGAAATACTTATAAGGATCAAACGTTCTCGAGGACACATGTGAATTCTGTCAAGTGCTTTTGCTTAAAATAGCTGAGTAGTCTTCTTTGGTGTTGTAAGTGTTGTGTGCGTGAACCTGTGCTAATGTACCGATCTTACTTGCACTAATACATACTTGTGATTAAACCCCCTACAAGCATCCGCAACTACAGGAAAGCAATTAAAATATAAACCTAACCACAACCTTAAACTCTGAGATCCTACGCTCCCTTGTGCAATGGTGTCCTAACGGGGGTTCAAGTTTCTGTCACTCCGGCAACCCCACAATTAGTAGCCAAATACAAGTATTATGTATTCGACGTTCACATGACACCACTAGAATAATAGCACCACACCTTAAATACTAAACCATTGAATAATAACTCAACACAAATCCACTACTAACAACATGACTTCTCTCATGTCCTCAAGAACTAAACGAACTACTCACAAGACATCATATGGATCAACATCAAAGATGATATGGTGATGGATAAAAATCTATACATAAACAATAATCCAATGGTTCCACTCACAAGCATCAACTACAATAGTAATCAACACCGGGAAAGTTTCCCCTAAGAACTAATGCAAGATCCAACACAATTGTTATAGCGGGATGGAGTGGTGATGATGGTGCTGGTGGAGATGATGGTGTGGATGATGATGATGATGATGATCCCGATGAAGCCTAGCTTGATGACGATGTTGATGACGACGATCTCCCCTCTCCAGGAAGGAATTTTCCCGATAGAAATATGTCTGCTGGAGAGCTCTTTCTCTCTCGGTGTTTTCCGCCCCGTAGAGGCAGCGGAAATCTTTCTGTTATCGCCCCCCTAGTATTAGGGTTCCCAGAGGAAGATATAGGCGAGAGGGCGGAGCCGGAAGCCAGCCAGGTGGGCCACACCTGCCCTAGGCACAACCCAGGGTGGGCCCGCGCCTAGGGGGTGTGGGCCCCTTGTGGCCCAGCTACGCCTCCCCTTCTGGCTTCCTTCGTCTTCTGGGAAAATATAATTTTCCAATATTTTTCCGATCTTCACGAAATTGCATCAAAACACCTCTTTTTCCATCAGAATCCTGACTCCGACAGTTCATCCTCCAAGAATCATCCAACATGCAAAAACAGAGGAAACGACATGAGTAACACCTCATAATAAGACACATATCAATGAATAGAGGCAAATTATGATATAGAATGGTTATGCAAATTGGACGTATCAGCCTCATCCACTAAGATTAGCCCGGCCTGGCGGCGGGGCCACAAGTCGCAGACCCTAATCGATGACGCTGCCATGCACCATTCATGACGTGGCTCCCAACGACTTTATTCTTGGGAGCGATGGCGTCAACACTTGACCCAGCACCTATAGTTTTCTTGTCTTTCCCCATCTTTGGCAGCACTCTCCTCCTCTAAGACCGAAGGAATTGGCTTGGGAAAATGCAGGAGGATGTCCAGCACGTGAGATCTCTTCCGAAACTATGAGGTGGTGCAAAGAGGAGCAATGGCAGAGATGCAAGGAAGAATAACAATTAGGAAGAAAAAAAGAAAATGACCGGAGCCCCTGGCGTATTAATTGGCGGGGGACGATGACTCACAACAATCGATCTACGATGCATGGCGCATGGAGCGCATCGCCCCATGCACGTGGCATCGGTCGCACTGAACCTTCGCCGCCACACCCTCCACCATGCACGGAAACCGAGGAGGCATAGTTAAAACAATATAATTTACGTGTGACTAGTCAAATTTTGGTCAGACTATGGGACCCACGGTTGTCTAGTCCCATCAACATTGCTCTTGCTAACAAATGAGTTCACCAGTCGTCATCAACGACGTCATCGTTTCTCAAACCTTCAACAAAAGATAGAACAAAAAGGCTCTTTTATTCGAGTGACTACAAGTTTTTGCTCGAGTCTACGACTCAACCAAATACTCGAGGGCTATTCCTAATAGGAGCGCTGGTCACGCACACGAAGCACTTTCAGGTCCAGTGAATGCCCAAAGATGATAAATACTAAGGTGACATATCTTGATTCCTTCTTCGAATTAATGATTCGACTATGGACTCAGGGCTACTCTCATATGGAGAGTCTGGTTGTCATCTGATAAACTTCGGTTGTCAACGACATTATCAAGATGAGCATGACTAAAGTCTCTGCTCGATACTATGACTGGAACAAATAGTCGGAGGCTACTCCCATCGGGAGTGCTAGTCGTGCACCCTATGAATAAAACTGCAAAGATCCTTTGGATCTATTATGACGACTGCGTCACAATAATAGATCACAACCGCACAACTTGGCGACTCTGCCCAATAAGAAAATTGCTAAGATATGACGTCTCCTTAGACATCTGAATCATTTCCATGATGACAAACATTTGGATGTTGTGTATACATCACAAAGGTAAGACCTACATACATAGTCTGATGGCCTGGAAAAAGCACCTGTTGCGCTCCACCAGAACATACCGTGCCTACAGGTGCGATGAAAAATCCTGACCGACGTGTTGGGTGCATATCTAATATCACTAGAATTCTACTTCTGTAAGACCTCCACGTCATGAGTCCAATTATGCTAGTAGTTTTTCTGAATTCGAGTACGAGGACTCGCATTTGAAGTAGATAGTGTTGTTTTTTCCAAAGGCAGTTAACTATCCCCAATCCGTCGGGCGAGTCAGGCACGTGTATCGACTATCCCTATGAACCAAACATTATGACCCGAGAAAACCTTCGAATGATAAGCACTCGAAGACTTCAGAGTCTCCATCCGAATCTATGATTCGACTAGACACTTGGGGGCACTGACATGGGTATGCCCTATGGTTACCCAAGATTGGACTAACCGGTTTATCCCAGCAGGAGCCCAGGAGATGATCCACACCTGAAGACGAAGCCCTGGAAAGATTCGGATGGCCCAGGCGCAAGAAGGATACCATTCCTTGGACGATACGGCTATCTCTAGATATAAAGTTTAAATGTCGAACCCTAACTTGTAACCGACTCAATCTTATCCCGAGACCTGGCCTCCCTATTTAATGGCTTGGACGATCACGAAAAAAACCTAGCACACACACCCGCCAGATCTCATCTGTGCACCCATGTAACCTTCAATTCTCCATCAATCAAGAGCAAACAAAATGGAGTAGGGTTTCTCTCCAGGGGCCTGAACCTAGGTAAACTTCGTGTCCCGCATTTCTTTATCTATTAGCGAACAAGATCTCTAGTACACTCCTCTTCCTAAAACCCATTTCCATAACAATGGGAATTGATATGTTAACACCACGCCAGCTGTCGTCTCAAATAATACTTAGTGGCTGATGCAACGCTGAGTTGATGTCGGAGCGCTTCGTTGGAAACCCCAAGATCAAGGTGTGAAGCAACACAGTAGCAAGTTTTCCCTTAGTAAGAAACCGAGGTTATCAAACCAGTAGGAGGAAGGAAACGTCATATAGGTGTTGCAAGCAACACGGTGACCTGCACAACACAAACTCAATACTTTGCCCCAACGAATCAGTGAGGTTGTCAAGCTCACCGGTTTGTTTTAACAAAGGATTAAACATATGGTGTGGAAGGTAATGGTGGTTTGCAGAAAGTAAACAAGTAACAGTGGAATATGTATCAATGATAAAGAATGGACCGGGGTCCATAGTTCACTAGAGGTGCTCTCCTTAGATAAACAACATGGCATGAAGGGTAAACAAATTACAGCAGGGAATTGACAGGAACTGGGCAAGGCATAACAATGCAATTACTAGTCAGAAAGATCATGTAAGATTCAATTGGGCAATACAACAAGATACATAGACCGCCATCCAACTGCATCTATGACTAGAAGTCCACCTTCAGGTTATCATCCGAACCCCCTCCAGTATTAAGTTGCAATCAACAGACAACTGCTTTAAGCAAAGTGTGTAAGGTAAACAGTCCACATGTTCCATGAACAAGAGACCATTGTTTTCTCCCTAGTAGCAACAGCACATCTACAACTGAAGAGATTATTGTCACTTCCCTTGGAAACTAGAGGCATGAACCCACTATCAAGCATAAATACCCCCTCTTGGAGTCACTAGCAACTACTCGGTCAAGATAGCTACTAACAAAGGATAGCATGCAAGATCACAAACAACATAGACATGATAGAATCATAAAGACAAAACCATTAATCAAACCAACATCATAATCTCAATATCCATCGGATCCCCGCAAACACAACATGCATGATTATAAATAGATTAGATCTTGATCATGAACAGAGCTCGCAAGATCTATACATGAAATCACAAAGGAGGAGATACAACCATCTAGCTACTACATGGACCCATAGTCCAAGGTGGAACTACTCACGCATCATACCGAAGAGAAGGCCTCCGGGATGATCTCCCCTTTGGTAGGGTGCCAGGAAGAACTTCAGATCCCCCCGGTCTAGGGACGACGGTGGCGGCGGCTACAGAAGGTTTCGTGGAGATTTGATCGGGTACTTAGGGTTTCTGCATTGGGGGATTCTTATAGGCGAAGGGGGAGGCCGAGGCGGCGGCCAGGGACCCCACACCCTGCCAAGGCGCGGGGTAGGGCCTACCCGTGCCTAGGGGGTCTGGGTGCCCTAGACCGCGTCTCCGGCTCCCCTCTGGACTTCTTGGTCCCCACAGAAAGTTATTGACTTTGACATTTGTCCCATCCAATTCCGAGAATCTTTCTTTACTAACTTTTCTGGAACCAAAAACAGCAGAAAACAGGTAACTAGCACTATGGCAACTTGTTAATAGGTTAGTACCAGAAAACATGTAAAAATCACCTCAAAGTGTAGACAAAGCAAAGCCAAGTAGATACTAAACAAGCATGGAGCATCAAAAATTATAGATACATTTCCGACGAATCAAGCATCCCCAAGCTTAACTCCCGCTCGTCCTCGAGTAGGTAAGTGATAAAAGAATAATTTTTGAGGTGACATGCACCTTCACAATGAAGATCTAACCATTTGCAAGCATTGAAAGCTAGGATCAAAGAACTCTAAACATGTGCATGAAAGATGGAGTTCTAAAAATAGGACATAGTAACTATGCATGCAACATGACAATCTACAAACAAAGATCATGAATAACATGCATTGAAAAACATTTGTTTGTTTAACATATAGAAAACATAGCATAGTGGCAATCAGCTTGTCCCTCATAGAGTAGAAAATATTTGCGTAGGACACCTTCAAAGTTCACAAGGGTGACTAGAAAAAAATAGAACAAGAACAAGTAATATCACAATATGCATCAATCAATAAGCTTTGGAACACTGCACACAGAATGACAACTATGCTCTCTTAATGGTGCCTAAAGGTAGAAGGTGGAGACTCAATTGTGGTGGAAGAAAGACCTTTTATAAAGGAAGCATGGATTTAAAGTTTCAAAAAGAGCTTCCAAAAATTATGGTACTTGTTAGCTTTCAGCCCTCATTGCCCCTATCATAAGCATCTTGAATTTATTAAGGTTAAAGTGAACAAAGATGGAGTATATGCTTGACAAAGTATAAGTTGGCAATCTCAAGTCCCTTGAATATGAGGGCCACACCTCATGCTACTCAACTTTGGTCACCTGTAAGTTCTTGTCATTGTAAGTATTTGCATATCATTGAGAAACGCTGTAGAGGTCCCAACCTTTAATAAGGTAGAGATCCCTGTGTTTACAATGCCAGTACCTGGATCAATAGCTAGCATCAATAGTTAAGATGTAATATCAAGAAACAAAGGTCATAATACAACTTTATAACCAGGAATAAAATAATTCATTACATCTTACATAGCTCATTTGGCTATCTCATTACAATGCAGCAGAAATAACTATAGCATGGGGTCCTTCATCTTCAAAGTGCCACAGACAATCATGTTGGTTGTAGACTTGTAATCCTAATCAACACACTTCACTAACATCAAACAAACCTGCAACATAATAATTTACAGCCACAAGGGTCAATACATTTGATTTGTATTGGCAAGTGATACTATGGTATAGTAGTGGTATCTATCATCTATATGCATTTGTCTAAGTGGATCTTAGGCTTGCTTTGCTCAAAATAGTTTTTCGTTATCATTTGAAAAACACTAAGTTTTTGTTTGGCAAAAACTCCCAAGGAACCACCAATAGAAATTGGTGAACCTTCACCGTTGTTCAACCACAAGTTTTTAACTTAGAAAATTGGGATGAGGAGATTCTTGATAGCTTTCATGTCTTGATGCTCAAATTGTCCTTTGCCAGGGACATGGCTAAGTACTTAGATTTTACACTCTGTAGAGGTGGTGCACTTTCCCCACAAGACTTGATTTTCACCAAGACATGATCTTTCAGAAGCCTTCCCTTAGACCAGAATGGACGCGCTCCAAACCTATCAAACCCCTACCACCAACTGTCCATTTGGCCAAGTTATTGCAACCTATATGATCCAGGCAGAGCCCATAATGCCAAGTGGCTGCACTTGAAGCTTCTCAACATTTGACATCTCAAATCTCTTTGTTCCTACGTGGCATTCCACAAGTGAGATACCAAGTTTTCCCCAGTATACTGGACTTGGTGATGCCCAAGTTTTCCCCAGTATACTGGAATTGTGTAACCACTCAACACAAACCTTTCTTTCCATTCCACCCAGGTGATTCATTCACTTAGTTGTTTTATTAAACAAAACACAAGTCCTTGACTTAGAAATATTCCATAGCATGAATATAATTCACCCTTGTTTTCTATTAGCTAGACTAAGCATGACGGTAGTAGGAATCTTAACTTAGAAAAATTCTACTAAGGTTTCATCTACTAGGATTTCCCATGGCGTAGTTTATACTTAGCAAAAATTCCATGCAAGTCCTACTTAGAAATATCACTAATGCATAGTGAAAATAATGGGACAAAAGTATGAAGCACCACTTGCCTTTTTAGTAGAGAATTATAAGTTCACTCCTTGATCTTGCAATAGTCACACTCTTCAAATTCCACTACAATTCAATCAAGCAAGCAACATTCAATCCACCATTTCAAGCAATTTAACACATAGAATAATAAAAACTAAGCAATGCATGCAAGCATGCCAAAGTTTGTTTTATTTGGGAAAGTGGTTTCCAATAGGTTATAAACATTTTAAAACACTTATTGGTCATTTATAAAGGTGGCAAAACCATTTGATATCAAGTTAGTAAAAATGGCCATTTTAAGTCATTTTTGTTTTGCTATAAATGGTTCAAATCAAAGTAATATTTCTAGTGTTTGACAAATACATTTTTAAACACAAATGTTATCGTTTTATGGTCAAGTGTTTAATATTAAAACCATTTGCAAAAGGTTTCACCTATAAACCATTTTTATACCAAACCAACATTTTATGTTGTTGGAAATGCCTTTAGCAAAGTAATAATTTTTATAGGGGTCGCCAAATATATTTTTAAATCATAAAACTTGGTGTGTAGGGTCAGAGAGTTTAATTCAAATCATTTCCCAAAGGTTTTACTCCAAAAAGCATTTTTATCATATAAACAATATTTTTATTTAACTAGAAATGTTCTTATTCAAAGATTTATTCTTTAACTTCACAAAATACACTTTTAAATCCACAAGTTCGTTTATATGGTTAGTAGGTTCAAAACAGTCCATTTACCAAATATTTTACCTTAAAAATATTTCTAGAATAATTTTTATATTCAAATTATGCCTACACAAGTTTCTGCAAAAACAATTGATTTTCCAGAAGCAATTCATTAAACAAAGTGCATGGTTGGAAAGTACTTGTTCTGCTGATTCCATTGATATAAAATTTGCAAAATTTGGACGTGTAGATTTAAAGTTATGCAATTTACAAAATCAAACATCTAATAGATTCTATTCTGTTTTTAAAACAAATCCTGAGCCACGTGTTGTGTTCTGATTGGCCAAAAACGGTTCCTGTGGATCGGCTGCTGTGATGCGTTGGATTAAAACAGATCGAGCAGCACAGGATCACTCGTAACCCTTCGGGTTATGTTCTATCATAGCCACGCGATCAAAATCCTACGGCATAAATTGACTGACGAGGAACAGGCGGCGCTGGCGGCGGCGAGTGGCGGTGGCGCGGTCAGATGGTGCAGTTGCCAGCAACTTAGGAGGCTAGAGAGAGAGATAGGAGTAGATTACAGTGATCGCAGAAGTGTGGCGAAGCTCAAGGCGTGCTTGGTTGGCGAAGGGGCGCACCGAGGTGATCTTAATCGCTCGTCGGAGTTGATGTCGCTGTCGGGCATGCTCTGTCATCGACGGAGACGAGGCTACAAGGCTCGGGTAGGCAAGCGGAGGGTACCGTTAGCTTCATATGCGAGTGGCAAACAAGTGAGCATCAGAAAAGGGCAAGGGGGGTCTATGCTCACCAGGGAAACTCGCCGGAGTCGAGGCAGTGGACGTCGATGTCGTGTCTTGGTCATTGCTGACGTTCTGGGGCGCGCGCGAGTGAGCTGAGGGTGCTAGCAAGTGCAAAGGTTGATGGGGAACAGGCTCGCATGGTCGAGGGGGCAAGGAGCGGTCTGGGATTGCCGGAATTCGTCGGTGTGCTCGTCAGGGCAGTGACGGGGTGGGCAAAAATTCTCACAGCCTAGGGGCTCCGATGGTGTGGCGTCTGGGGGAAAGAGAGGGAAGAGAGGGGCGGTTAAGAGGGCAGGATTACTGGGCGGTTTAACTGCGGCATTCAAACGAATTTAATCGGATTCATCAACGGCAGAAACGGCCAGGGAGAGGGGCGAGGTCACTGCGGGGTGAGGAAGAAAGGTTTGGCAGGTGGGGTCTGTTTGACAGCGAGAGAGAGAGATAGACGGTGGGGGTCAGCGATCAGTGTCTCTGCGGGTTGTTTCGCGTGTGAAAGAAAACGGTTCGGCAGAGAGGGGGAGATGGGCTTTTGCTGGGCCAGTTGGACTGGTTGGGCTGGGTTGGGTTGTTTCCTTTTTGTTTTGTTCTGATTCATTTTTCTTTTTCCATTTTCATTTCTGTTTTGAGTTTGCTTAAACATTTCAAACAACCATTTGAATTCAAAACCTTCTCAAACTTTTTCAGTAAGTTTTATTAATTTATTAGGGTGTTTAAATAATTCTTTTCAAATCATTTTAATGTGTTTTATTAATCAATTAAATAGGGTATTTCTCTTAATTCAAATATTACTCAATATAGTTTTAAATCCATATTAATTTTATTTAAATGCTTCTTTTATTTCCTTAAAGTTAAAATAACTTTTATTCCACTAAGGCAAATTCCATTTATTATTTTCGCATGATTTAATTAATCATTTCTATTAGGGATTTTGTCTTTATTCAAATAGAAATAGAATTTGGTTAATGCCATATTATTTTATTTGAATATTCTTTATCCTTCTATTTTATTTGGATTTGGATTATATTCATTCCATTTGCTTATGGACTTGGCCAAGATTTAATTTGGCTTTTAAATACTCCTTATTTATTTATTTATTTCTTCCTTTGTCTTATAAAATCCATATCTTTTTATTTAAAGATCCAAACTTGGTGATTCCAATTTGTAAAATTTTATTTGATATTTTTTTATCCTTTTAAGTCCTTTAGGGTTATTTTCTCACCAATTGGTATGGATTTTAGATAGGTGCTTTATTAGCTTTGGGAATAAATTCCTTTTTAACTTATTAAATTCATAAGATTTTATTCATGGTTCCAAATTGAATGAAATCAATTTCTATGATTTTATATTATTTCTATATATCAATTTTGATCATTTATAACTGCTTGTTGACAAATTTTTATATGGAACAATTCCATAGTCTTAGAGATATCTTGGAAATGATTTTCTTCCATAGGGTTTTAGGGATTTGGTTTATTTTCCAAGTGTTTAATTTCAAGATGCATTTATGAAGAATGCATTTCACTTGATTTGAATTTTAGTTGGATTTAAACTTTATTCAAAGTTTGTTCAAGATGGGTTTTGATGTTTCCATTTGGAATCAAAAAGTTTCTTTTCACCCTACATTTCAGCAATTATTTATTTTGTTTATTTATTTTTCACATTACAAAATTTGGAAAATTTTGGGGTGTGACAACCGCCAACGGGGTACCCCTTGCACATGGTACAGGAGCTTTTCCATAACCAAAATAACAAGGCAAGCAGACAATAAGCATCTCAGCAATCTTCTTATTTACCATGGGAATATGGTGCTTTTTTCTCTCTTTCCTCTTTTCTCAGTGTGTCTCTTTTTTTATAAGAAGAATGCTTCATAGATGTCACTATGGTGACGCTGCAAGTTTCCAGCATGATTAGGTATGGCTTAGGCTAGTGTCCCATGCGTTTTCTAACACAGGATACAAACTCTATGGATTTACAAGTTCCCTCTTTATTTCACACCGGTGACATCCATAGACAAAAGAGCATGATATCAACTAAGTACAGAGTACAAGTGCAATGTTGAAAACATTCCCCGTGACCGCACGGTTCTGCTAATTCCAACGTATAAGTGCAAGCATATACAACATAGAAGACACAATGGTTCAAGTTTATTAGGGGAAAATAATATAAAGTGTGCCATGAAGTTTGTGAGGGATTTAATCACTAAGTTTTCACATAACAAAATAGTTTTTAATTGGAAGATAGCTGAAAACAAGAATATACTTGGAATGGTGTAACACACCATGCATAGGAGTTTATAGTGGACACTTTGGAATAACTTGGTTTCTTAGGAGTTGGAGGCATGATTAGAGATTACTCATACAAGTGGAGGCTGGCAAAAGACTAGGAGCAACCAAATAAGAGAGCAATAATGGCCATAATCATGCAGTGCAACAAAGCATTACTAATCAAAGCAAAGAGTGGTACTACAATTCAAGGACTAAATGATCATAGAGTCTATGGTGACTTGTCATAGTCATAACATGGTGTGAGCATGTGCCATGTCAACCCAAGCAAAGCATCAAAGGAGAATACCACAATACTATGCTTTTGCATGTTAAAACAACGCATAATTTCTTCAAGGCACACTAAGCAATCCCTATTGTTTGGGACAAGACATGCTACAGCAATAATCACTAAGCATAAGGTCAAAACAACACCTACCATGTCATGCTAAAGTCTAAGGCACAGTCAATGCAAGCTCCTCTTGCACTTACAAGCAAGAACTTACTACTCATTTCCAACACCAAGCAACTTATTTGAAAACAACACAGCGAGAACGGGGTCCAAACTACTTAAGCAAACTAAGCAAAGCAAATGAAAACTAAGACGCTCCAAGAACAACACGACTGTGCATGAAACAATAAAAACGAAGTGTCTAGACAGACCGGAGCTTTTTATTGATGAAGAAGGGGATGCCTTGGGCATCCCCAAGCTTTGAAGCTTGTACCTCTTAGATATTTCTTGGGGTGACACCATGGTGGAATCCCCAAGCTTGAGCTTTTTCCCATTCTTCATCTCATTGCATCATTCTCTCTTTACACCTGGAATTTTTCCTTCATACAAAACATCACACAATCTTCATTAGCAACATTAGCTTATTCAAAAGATATTAGACCTCTGGCAAAGCTTTGGCACATCAATACTTTTCACTAAAAACACAAGATACTGTAGTAAATCCTTCAAAAAGCTCAATTCACCTAAAGAGAACTCAAAAAGGAATCAATAAGAAGCAAACGCAAATAATGGCAGAAATCTGTCAAAACAGACTAGCAGGTAGAAACCGATTTTTTCGAACATCTTATGTTGCTCAACTAAAAAAGTGTTGAACTAACTAAAGTTAGCTAACATACTGGGGGATTTATTCGTAAATTTTAAGCTCAATACGAGTTACAGAGACTCCTCACGATTTTTTTTGGTGGAGGACAAAAATCTGTTTCGGGACAGCAACTCCCCAAATCTTACTCCCCTCTCATTAGAGGTCATTCTTGGCACAAAAAGCAAACAAAAAGGATAAGGAGAGGTCATTACTGAAGTAATAACTTCCAAGACTCAAGGAAACTCTTGGGTTATCTCCCAACAAGTACTTTTCTTTAACGCCTTTAAGTTAGGCACAAGAAGAAGAAGAATCAAGTATTTTCAAATAAAGAAGCATTAACATATATACTTGCAAAGTCTTCAACTATAAAAGGTATCTCATCCAAATGGGTTTTGGAGGATCCCTTCTCATCTCTCTTTGGTCTACTACTTTCATCAAAAATATTTTCAGGAGCAATCCAATCAAAATTCTTTTCAAGGGCTTCATGCATTCCAACAAGCTTGAAGGGTATGGGTATCTTAAATTCCTCTCTAGGCTTAGTTTTATCAGAAATACCCACAACATCTACACTTGAACCTAGCATATTGAAACGTTCAAAGACCTTTTTGGCTTCCCTAGCAACATCATGAAATTGTTTTGATAAAGTTTCAAGGATGAATTCTCTCTTTTTAGTATTCTTTTCTTCTTTTAGTTTTAGGAACAAGAATTGTATGAAGGGGTTAAGGCTAAGAAACCTAGCCTCCAACATATGAGCTAAAGAAGCTACAACAATCTCACAATTAGGAGAAAGTTCTGCTATAGCTCTATCCTCAATAACCTCATGCTTGCTAACATGATTAAAGAATTCTTCAATATTATCTTTCCTAATTATGGAGCCACTACCTATCACAAGATCTTTCAGGGCGAACTTGGGGAACAACCTGGTGAGCTAGAGCAAGGTGGCAACTAGAATAGGACTAATTTTTTTGTTTTTTTGAATAAGGCAAGCACACCAAACTAGACTAATTTTTTTGGGTTTTTTGGAAATAGGCAAACAAAACCAAGCAAAAGAAACAAAGAAAACTAAAAACAAAATAAAGAGAAAGGAAGTGAAGGACTCCCCTTGTGAAGACGTCCTTAGCCTCCCTGGCAACGGCGCCAGAAAACCTTGATGCGGTGCTGAGTTGATGTAGGAGTGCTTCGTTGGGAACCCCAAGAGCAAGGTGTGAAGCAGCACAGTAGCAAGTTTTCCCTCAGTAAGAAACCGAGGTTATCGAACCAGTAGGAGGAAGGAAACGTAACACAGGTGTTGCAAGCAACACGGAGACCTGCACAACACAAACTCAAGACTTTGCCCCAATGAATCAATGAGGTTGTCAAGCTCACTGGTTTGCTGTAACAAAGGATTAAACGTATGGTGTGGAAGGTAATGGTGGTTTGCAGTAAGTAAACAAGTAACAATTGAAGATGTATCAATGATAAAGAATGGACCGGGGTCCATAGTTCACTAGAGGTGCTCTCCTTATATAAACAACATGGCATGAAGGGTAAAGAAATTACAGCGGGGCAATTGACAGGAACTGAGCAAGGCATAACAATGCAATTACTAGTTAGAAAGATCCTGTGAGATTCGATTGGGCAATACAACAAGATACATAGACCGCCATCCAACTACATCTATGACTAGAAGTCCACCTTCAGGTTATCATCCGAACCCCCTCCAATATTAAGTTGCAATCAATAGACAACTGCTTTAAGCAAAGTGTAAAAGATAAACAGTCCACATGTTTCATGAACAAGATACCATTGTTTTCTCCCTAGTAGCAACAGCACATATACAACCGAAGAGATTATTGTCACTTCCCTTGGAAACTAGAGGCATGAACCCACTATCGTGCATAAATACCCCCTCTTGGAGTCACTAGCAACTACTCGGCCAAGATAGCTACTAACAATGGAGAGCATGCAAGATCACAAACAACACAGACATGATAGAATCATAAAGACAAAACCATTAATCAAACCAGCATAATAATCTCAATATCCATCGGATCCCCACAAACACAACATGCATGATTACAAATAGATTAGATCTTGATCATGAACGGAGCTCACAAGATCTATACATGAAAGCACAAAGGAGGATATACAACCATCGAGCTACTACATCGACCCATAGTCCAAGGTGGAACTACTCACGCATCATACCGGAGAGAAGGCCTCCGGGATGATCTCCCCTTCGGCAGGGTGCCGGGAATGTAACATCACAAAAATACTAAGCTTGGATCATCAAACACTAGTCATCAACATTTAGGGTTAACAAAAACTTTGCTAAATAAAATTATGAATGCATGCATATGTGTATGCATTGATTTTGAATTCTTTGGAACCACCTTGTTTGATTGTTTCATTGCTTGTAAAATGTTTCTTAGGTGAAATAAACATCATATAAAACATTTCCCACACTTTTCATAAAGACAAGTAAATCAAAACAAATATATTAAGGGAATGGTCATTTTGACCAATTTAACTCCCATGCCTACTTTGGCTGTCTCAAACTGTCAGAACCTAACATAAACTTTTCTGGATCTTTGCACCCCTTGAATGTACTCCTAACAAAGTATCAAGGCCCGCTTTGTGATCATCTAGAAACTTTCAAATGCATAGTTTAAATGACAATTCAAAATTGAATCTTTATCATATGGGAAGATCCCACTTTTTCAAAAACCACTCAAACAAGCTCAACTTTCAAAACCCAAGCATCTGCAGACTCGCCATCACCAATCTAGCAAACCCACCAAAAATCTTTTCAAAATTCAAAACTTGATTTCATGCGGCCATTTCATCAAACAGGTTGAAGATACAAATCAAACAAACATCAAACACTATAGTGTGCAGTAAAATTGGCCTAACTTGTTCCCTATTTAGCTCACAACCATCTCAGTAGATCATCTAGCAAGATTAACCAAGCACTAGCACCACTGTGAGCTTGCCATTGTCATCAATGGTGAACAGCCGAGCACACCCTTGCCACCCCATAGTCGACAGCAAGCTAGGAGCAGCAGCAAGCCTAGCCAGCATGTCTGGGAGGCAGCCCACCGTCCATCGCCACTCACTGTCCCAGTCGCGAGCCTTGCCAAGCCCTGGACCACACGCACGGACCGCGCCCAGAATGCCAGCGACCATGCCGAGCGTGCGCCAGAGCACCACCCTCGACCGAAGCCCATAGACCGCGCGCCGCCCTCACCACGTGCATACACAATCCCCAGCAACCCAGGAGACCGCCAGACATGCCCATTTCACCGCCCGTGCCGCACAACCACCGCTCGCCGTCGAAGACGCCGCCTCTGCCGCGCCGCCCCACGCCTCTAAACCATGTCGTTGAGCATCACCAGGAGACACCGCACCATCCCCTACCGTTGCCCATGCCAATAGCCGCCTGTAACATCGTCCCCGACGAGCTCACCGTGCGCCCCGACGGTCCCCTTGCTCGACTATAAATAGAGGACACCCCCCGCTCAATTTCTTCACACCATCTCACTCCCCTCTCCTCACTGATCGTGCCACACCATTCTCAAAGCAAGGCGAGCACCACCTCGCCGGAATTTCAAATTTAAACCATAATAGCTTTTGAGTTGATTCCAACTCTCAAAAATCACATTTAACCATACCTTTCAGAATATATAAAAATATATAGGTTTACTTGCAGAAATAATGTACAAGTAATAAAATAATGCTACATAGGCATTTCTAGCCACTTTAATTAATTAGAATAAAAGTGTAAAAACTTATTAAATTGTGAGACCACTTTAAATCACATTCCCTTATACTACAATATGTGGTGATGACATGTGTCAACATGATCCCATGTTTGGTTTGGAGAATATTAAATCTTAAGTAGGTTTTCAATGAGTAGAAATTACTTTTCTAAAAATAAAAGGAATTAAACCAAGCCTTAAGCTTGTAATATTAGAGATGATGCTAGATCATCTATAGGACCCTTGTGTGTGATGATTGCAAGTAGTTAAGTATTGTTTGGTGATTGCGTACCTCGTATTTATTCATCGACGCTAGTACTGACCAAGGATACGAGGAGGAAGGAGGATACTACGAAGAAGAAGCCGAGGAGAACTTCAATCACTGCTCTGCACAAGGCAAGCTAACACTTGCAGGATACTCTACTTTAGCAAGATGATACTATACCTATGCAAGCCAATACTTGCAAGCTTATACTGATATTGATGCAAGCTACAACTTGCAAGATACTTTACCTATGCAAGCCAATACTTGTTACTATGCCTACTATATGCCTTAAGCATATGTGATCATACCCACTTGATAAACCAATCCTAGCTTTACTTGCAAGCTTCTTACTTTATTACTTTATCAAATCTTGCTTAGAGTTTACTTAAGAGATTGGTAGATACTAGAAAGATATGTGAAGGTTGCATAAAGAGCATAAAATTTGGCCTAAGCTAGATAATCTTGATGTCATCCCAAGGCATGAGATTGAACTTAGCTAGAACCCCACTAGTTTACCACCCCTCATCAGTGCTTACCCCCACCTGTAGATGCTAGTGCTAAGCATAAAACTTGATCAACTTTAGATGGGAATACTTGGTGGAAAAATGGTTATGAAAACCTTGGAATGAGGGATCATTCTATTGAAATGTTTTGGACATGTGTTTCCGAACACTTGATGATTTTGGTGATGAAAATATCGAGGCATGAGCCTTAGCCCTTTATAAAACTGATGGTTGTCTGGATGCGATACCATTCCAATTTTATCGTACAACCACAATACCCGAAGATTGGGTAGGGCTTGACTGGAAACTTATATACCTTAGTATTAGTTTCCTCACGGCCAAGGTCTGAGCTTAGGCTACCTTGTGAAGATTGTCCACCTGTGCAGTACCCAAGATGACAGTTGGTCATGGTTGGGAGGCCAAACTCACAGGAGAGGTGCTTATACTAGGGCGTGTAATTGAAAGGTTAGGATTGATTATCCGCATACTGAGTATGGTGAATTCAGGATTTGTTCCTGACGGATGTATCGAATGTTGTGGTGAAAGTGTACAATCTCTGCAGAGTGTCAAACTATTCGAATAGCCACGTCCGCGGTTATGGACAGTTGGAGTGGCCATACTGTTCCCCCATCAGACTTTTCAAAAATGACTTGTGAAATGAATTGAGACTTTGACTTGACCACAACAGAGTTGTGACATGAGTTACAAGATCCCACTTAGGAGTTATAAAATTGTGACTAGCGTTGGAACTTAGTAGAGATAAATCTGGCTTTTGCAAAACAACCCTAGAGCCTAGTGTCCTATTATCCAAAAACCCCTTTACCTGTTAGTATTAGTTTGCGAGTACTTAAAGAATACTCATGGCTTTGTCCCTAGATATTCCCATGGCCAGACTATGAAGAGGAGTACCTGGAAGATGGACCCCAGGAAGGTTACAAAAACTAGGATCATCTCCCATCGTCAGCATTGCCTGTGACCCCGAAGATGGAGCTTCACCTATGCTACCGTTATTATTACGTATTCCGCTGCTTGAAGTTGTATTAAGAACTGGATCATGAGATCCCTATTTGTGTAAGAACTTATGTATCGTTTGTAATGGATGATGTACTATGGTATCCAATTATGTTATGTCTCGCAAAAATGGTAATCCTGGGATTGCGATGTATGGCATAACAGGCATCTGGGATTAAAAATCCGGGTGTTGACAAGTTGGTATCAGAGCCATCCTGACCATAGGAGATCCTAGTTAGACTGGACGTTTGAACCAAAAACTTAGTTTCAAAACCAAAGAAAACAAATATTTACAAAAACTTATTCTCATTCTTATCTCTTTGATTCCTTCCTAAAAATTCATGTTCCTCAAAAACTCTTGCAAAATACATAAAATTTTGACACACTTGATCACCCTGCTAACCTACTCATCCTCTATTCTTATAGATGGACGTGAAGTACAACAAGTTTTACCAACTGGGGAATGGAGGAGACCTTATCTTTGAGAGGGATTTGGACCAGCTGAACTTCGAGCGTCCGCACTTGAGTTCTTCGGAGCTCAGCTCAATGATCAAGGAGGAGAAGATCTGCAGTGGCTAATTGTTTCAAGTCTCCGAGGAAAAATTGAACCTCCCACTGCGGAGGGAATTCAGTTTACCTTGAGGGAAAACAACTGGCTCGATGGACTTGCCAGAGCAATGCAGGAATCTCTTTCTCGTCTGTGTGGGCAGAGCATCAATCAGATCAAGGGTACTCGCTTTGAGTTTTGCCCAAGGCATGATGCAAATGGACAACCACTGGAAGCCCCATACCACCCCGAGCTGAAGACTCAATTGAACCACCTTAGCTTCATGATGTACGATCGTCAGCAGGAGTTGGACAACTGCCGTGACTACTCCAACCACAAGTCTGCCATCATCAAGACGAAGGATCAGACCATCGCCATGCTAGCAAAGGATCGCAAGTCTCGCCGCCATCAGCTCGACAAGAAGGAGCGCATCATTGCCCGTCTTCGCCACCGCATCTCATCTCTAGAGGAGACCATCCACGAGAGATACATGCAGTTGGAGGAAAGGGAGAATGCCGGAGAGGATCTTCGTGGAGACCCTTACTCCTGTCTCAGCGATGACGATGATTTTCTGGAGGATCTGGCCATGGACTTCTTCACCGATGAGGATGATTTCGCCTTCATCGATGATGATGAAGATGATGAAGCCACAGACTCCAAGGAGTAGTAGCACTTGAGCACTAGCGTAGTGAGTAGTATTCGGTCCCATCAGATCGTAGTTTCGAATGGTTCTTAAAACCATCTGCTTTTCTTTGTTGTGGTGTGTGTATCGTTATGAATGAATGAATGAATGAAAAAGCAAGTTGCTAGAAAAATCTGAGTCAAACCTTTAAAACTTTTCAAAGTCCCTGAAACCTTAGAAATTTCCCTCTTTTCTCATGATCTATCTCAATCTTCAGATGCCAAGTGGAGGAAGTGGTTCAGCCCCGGACCCGATGTTGCGAATCGCAAATGTTGACTTGACCGCTGAAGTCGAAAGAGCGGAACGTCAAGCCAACCTAGCCACCCTTCAGCAGATAGCCCAACTTGCCCACAACAACCAAGGCCACGGAAATCAGGACAACCATGGATCTAAGCTCAAGAATTTCCAGAATACCAACCCACCTGTTTTCACTAAGTCAGAAGAGCCCCTAGACGCCGATGATTGGCTGCAAACCATGGAAAATAACCTAGAAGTCGCTGGAGTGGAAGCCAACAAGAAAGTTCTGTTTGCCACCCATTATCTAGCCGGAGATGCCAGGGCATGGTGGAATAGTGTTCGTGCAATGACCGGAGGACAGATGATGACCTGGGAGGAATTCAAGGTCAAGTTTAGCAGAACTCATGTGCCATCGGGTTTGATCAAGAGAATGAGAGACGAGTTTAGAGAGCTGAAGCAAGGAAGGATGACTGTAGTGGAATACCGTGACAAATTTTTGTCATTAGCTAGGTATGCCCCAGACGAGATAGACACGGAAGCCAAGAAGAAGGAGAGGTTCCTGAATGGTCTGCATGATGAGATGCAGACGGTGTTAGTCAATATCCCCTTTGCGGATATTAAAGCCCTTGTCGACTCTGCCATCCAGATGGAAGGAAAGATCAACCAAGCCAATGAGAACCGCAAGCGTCGCATGATGCATCAGCCATGAACCCATCAGACCCCAAAGTATCGCCCAACCCATCTCTAGGATTTTCCCCAAGAACCAACAAACCCCCGATGAACCGTCTGACCTATCCCAACTGTGGAAACCCTAGACCCAGAGGAAATCACAACAACCCCGACAACTCTAGCAATTTCACCCGTGCCCCACCCAAGTTCAACAACAACAATGTTACCGCCAACACCAACACTGCCCCGAGGACTGGAAGCAATGTTGTGCCTGTCGCAGCCAAGGACAAGTCGCAAGTGACTTGTTATGACTGTGGAAATAAAGGCCACTATTCCAACGAGTGCCCCAACAAGAAGAATGCTATAGCACCCAATGCCAATGTCCCAGCTCAGCAGGAGCATCGTGTTCAGCCAGGAAGAAGATTTGCCCCAGGGAATTCGCTCAACCGCAACGGCCGTCTTTTTCTCATGCATGCTGAAGAAGCTCAGGAAGCGCCAGACGTCATGCTGGGTATGTTTTCTGTTAATTCAGTACTTGCAAGAGTGTTGTTTGATTCTGGTGCATCACATTCATTTGTCACCGAAGAATTTGCCTGCACTAGTAAAATTCAACCAACCAAATTGAAGCATGTAATGATTGTTCAAATTCCCGGATCAACCACCAAGGCTAGGCAAATTTGCAAAGCCGTCCCTATCCGAATCCATGGCATAGATTTTTATGCTAATCTGATAGTACTCGGAACTAAAGGTTTGGAAGTAGTACTAGGAATGGATTGGATGTCCAAACATAAGGTATTGATTGATTGTGCCAAGAAAGCCATCACCATGACCAGTACAGCCGGAATATCAGTCGAACATATATCTGAAACCTTACCTCGTCAATTCAAATGCAACAAGAGTATATCCCAACCTACCATTGACCAAGTCCGGATAGTCTGTGAATACCCCGATGTATTTCCAGATGCTTTGCCCGGTATGCCCCCAGATCGGGATATCGAGTTTATCATTGAACTAATCCCCGGAACAGGACCCATAGCCCAGAGACCCTATAGTATGAACCCGTCAGAGCTAGCAGAACTGAAGAAGCAACTGGATTCCATGTTGGAAATTGGATTGATTCAACCAAGTGCGTCACCTTGGAGATCACCTGTCTTGTTTGTGGACAAGAAGGATGGAGGTAACCGTTTGTGTACGGATTACCGGAAATTGAATGATGTCACCATCAAGAACAAGTACCCCTTGCCCAAGATAGAAGATTTGTTTGATCAATTGACCGGTGCCAAAGTGTTTTCTAAGATTGATCTTAGAACTGGCTATCATCAACTCAAAATTCGTGCAGGGGATATTCCAAAGACTGCCTTTACCACCAGATATGCATTGTACGAGTATACAGTCATGTCTTTTGGATTAACCAATGCCCCCGCTTATTTCATGAATCACATGAATAAGATTTTTATGGACTTCCTGGATAAGTTTGTCGTTGTTTTCATCGATGGCATTCTGATTTATTCCAAATCAGAAGAAGAACATGAGCTACACCTAAGGACCATTATTGGAACCCTTAGAGAGCATCACTTGTATGCAAAGTTTAGCAAATGTGAATTCTGGTTACAGGAGGTAGGATTCCTCGGTCACATTGTATCAGCCGGAGGAATTGCCGTTGACCCTGCCAAAGTGAAAGATGTAGAAGATTGGCAAGCCCCAACCACTCAAACCCAAGTTCGTGCATTTCTCGGATTGGCGGGATATTACCGCAAATTCGTAGAAGGATTCTCGAGTATCGCCAGACCCATGACCCAATTGCTGAAGAAGGACAAGAAGTTTGAATGGACCGACAAATGTGAAGCGAGTTTTCAAGAACTCAAGAGGAGATTGATTTCAGCCCCAATCTTGATCATGCCGGATATCACGAAGCCCTTCATGTGTATTGTGACGCATCCAAGATCGGTCTCGGATGTGTGCTAATGCAAGAAGGCAAAGTTATATCTTATCTATCTCGACAATTGAAGCAACATGAGAAAAACTACCCAACCCATGACCTCGAACTCGCAGCCGTAGTTCTAGCCCTGAAGACATGGAGACTTTATCTAATGGGAAACCGTTGTGAGATCTATTCGGGTCACAAGATCCTAAAGTATATATTCACTCAGAAGGAGCTGAATATGAGGTAGAGAAGATGGATTGAGCTAATCAAGGATTATGATCTGGACATTCACTATCACCCTGGTAAAGCCAATGTGGTAGCCGATGCCCTTAGCAGATTGCCGTGCCGCTTGAACTCCATGATTTTGAAGGAGCAACCAAGCTTGCACAAGGAGATGGAAGATTTTCGGATGAAATTAGTAAGTGAAGGATTTTTGGCTAGCATAGAACTCCAGCCCACTTTGATCAGTCAGATTAAAGAGGCGCAGAAGGGAAATGCCAGTATCGACGGAATCAAGTGTCGTATCGGTACAGGCAAAGTACCCGGATTCACAGAAGACGGAGAAGGAGTTTTGTGGTACAAAGGACGCCTTTGTGTACCAGCAGATTCTGAGTTGAAAGAAGTTATCTTGAAGGAGGCTCATGATACTCTTTATTCTATCCATCCCGGAGAAAATAAGATGTATCAAGATTTAAAGGAGCAATTTTGGTGGCATAAGATGAAGAGAGAAATCGGAAGCTATATCGCCAAGTGTGATATATGTCACGAAGTCAAGGTGACATCAAAGACCCGCTGGATTGTTGCAACCTTTGCAGATTCCGGAATGGAAATGGGATTCTGTAGGAATGGACTTTATCACTGGACTGCCTACTTCTAGTAGGGGAAATGACTCTATCTGGGTCATAGTGGACAGATTGTCCAAAGTCGCCCATTTCTTGCCCATTAAGACCACCTATCAGAGTTCGAAACTAGCGGAGTTGTACATCGCTAGAATCGTCAGTTTGCACGGAGTCCCTAAGAACATAGTATCGGATCGAGGAACTCGGTTTACCTCGAGATTCTGGAAGAAAGTTCAAGAAGGTTTAGGAACCGCCTAGATTTCAGTACCGCGTATCACCCTCGGACAGATGGACAAACGGAGTGAGTAAATCAAATACTCGAAGATATGCTGAGAGCATGTGTGTTAGAATATGGATCCAAGTGGGAAGACAGTCTGCCGTTTGCAGAATTTTCCTACAACAACAGTTACCAAGCTAGTTTGCAAATGGCCCCATTTGAATTCATGTACGGAAGAAAGTGTCGCACCCCTTTGAACTGGTCGGAAGTAGGAGAGAGTCAGATTTTCGGACCCGACATCCTACGAGAAGCGTAAGAAGAAGGTTCACAAGATTCGTGAGCACCTCAAGACCGCCCAATCCGCATGTAAGAGTTACGCCGACAAGAGACGTCGAGACCTTGCCTTCAACATAGGAGATTTTGTTTATCTGAAAGTGTCGCCATTGAAGGGAATGCAGCGTTTCCAACTCAAAGGAAAGTTAGCCCCCAGATATATCGGACCTTTCAAAATTCTGAACCATCAAGGAGAAGTATCATATCAATTGGAGCTACCTGAAGAGATGTCAGCCATGCACAATGTGTTCCATATCTCGTTACTTCGCAAGTGTCTCGAAGTCCCCAAGAAGACCGAAGTGTTCAAGAATATCGACCATCAGACCATAGAGATCAACGATGACCTGACCTATCCCGAAGTACCCATCCGTATTTTGGAAGAAGCTTTTCGAACTACCCGAACCAGAAGCATCAAGTTTCTCAAGATTCAGTGGAGCAACCACACAGAAGAGGAAGCTACCTGGGAACGCGAAGATCACATCAGGACGGAGTTTCCCAATCTCTTCAAGTCCTAGGTAATCTTTTCGTCCTTTTTCAAATCTCGGGACGAGATTTTGTTTAAGGAGGAAAGGTTTGTAACATACCAAAAATACTAAGCTTGGATCATCAAACACTAGTCATCAACATTTAGGGTTAACAAAAACTTTGCTAAATAAAATTATGAATGCATGCATATGTGTATGCATTGATTTTGAATTCTTTGGAACCACCTTGTTTGATTGTTTCATTGCCTATAAAATGTTTCTTAGGTGAAATAAACATCATCTAAAACATTTCCCACACTTTTCATAAAGACAAGTAAATCAAAACAAATATATTAAGGGAATGGTCATTTTGACCAATTTAACTCCCATGCCTACTTTGGCTGTCTCAAACTGTCGTAACTAACAATGTAAACTTTTCTGGATCTTTACACCCCTTGAATGTACTCCTAACAAAGTATCAAGGCCCACTTTGTGATCATCCAGAAACTTTCAAATGCATAGTTTAAATGACAATTCAAAATTGAATCTTTATCATATGGGAAGATCCCACTTTTTCAAAAACCACTCAAACAAGCTCAACTTTCAAAACCCAAGCATCTGCAGACTCACCAGCACCAATCTAGCAAACCCACCAAAAATATTTTCAAAATTCAAAACTTGATTTCATGCGGCCATTTCATCAAATAGGTTGCAGATACAAATCAAACAAACATCAAACACTATAGTGTGCAGTAAAATTGGCCTAACTTGTTCCCTATTTAGCTCACAACCAGCTCAGTAGATCATCTAGCAAGATTAACCAAGCACTAGCACCACTGTGAGCTTGCCATTTTCATCAATGGTGAACAGCCGAGCACACCCTTGCCACCCCATAGTCGATAGCAAGCTAGGAGCAGCAGCAAGCCTAGCCAGCATGTCTGGGAGGCAGCCCACCGTCCACCGCCACTCACTTTCCCAGCCGCGAGCCTTGCCAAGCCCTGGACCACATGCAGGGACCGCGCCCAGACCGCCAGCGACCATGCCAGGCGTGCGCCAGAGCACCACCCTTGACCGAAGCCCACAGACCGCGCGCCGCCCTTGCCGCGTGCATACACAATCCCCACCGACCCAGGAGACCGCCAGACATGCCCATTTCACCGCCCGTGCCGCACAACCACCGCTCGCCGTCGAAGACGCCGCCTCTGCCGCGCAGAGCGTCGCGTGTTCCAGACCAAGCCGCACCACCCCACGCCTCTAAACCATGTCGTTGAGCATCGCCAGGAGACACCGCACCGTCCCCTACCGTCGCCCATGCCAATAGCCATGTAATATCGCCCGACGAGCTCACACTGTGCCCGACGGTCCCTCGCCGACTATAAATAGAGGCCACCCCGCCGATTTCTTCACACCATCTCACTCTCCTCACTGATCGTGCCACACCGTTTTCAGAGCAAGGCGAGCACCACCTCGCCGGAATTTCACCGGAGCCCGCCGCCTCTGGAGAAGAAGGGCGCCATCGATTTCGTCCACCCCAGGAGCTGCCACGACCACCCCAGAGTTCGACGTCGTCGACTTCATCGTTCGCCTGTCTCGCCGACCCTCGCCTGCACCCCGGTGAGCCCCCAGCAACCCTCACTGGTCGCGCTAGGTTTCTTTCTCGCCGGCGTTGTCTCGCGTCGACGATGACTCCCAGTCGTTGGATTAGAATCAGATCGAACGACCCACGTTGTTCTGCATCGCCGCCTCCCCTGTCACCGACGAGTGGGGACACCCACTTAAGCAGCCCGCTGAGCACTGCGCTTAGCAGGCCGCCCAAGAACTTTTCCCGCAGAGCTTATTCAAATTAAACCTTTTTCTTTTTAATTCAAACACACTTCTGTACCCATTTTCAAAAATCAACCCAGGTCGATTCAGTGCACCAATTTGAATGAAACCAATTTTGTTGGAAAGGACTCTGAATTCTGAATCCAAGCCTGTTGGATTCAAGTCATTTGGATCTGTAGATCATCCTTAGTAAAAATAACAAGGCAGAAGCTTTTCTGCATTCAAACATTTTTCAAATTTAAACCATAATAGCTTTTGAGTTGATTCCAACTCTCAAAAATCACATTTAACCATACCTTTCAGAATATATAAAAATATATAGGTTTACTTGCATAAATAATGTTCAAGTGATAAAAGAATGCTACATAGGCATTTCTAGCCACTTTAATTAATTAGAATAAAGGGGTAAAACCTTATTAAATTGTGACACCACTATAAATCACATTCCCTTGGACTACAATATGTGGTGATGACATGTGTCAACATGATCCCATGTTTGGTTTGGAGAATATTAAATCTTAAGTAGTTTTTCAATGAGTAGAAATTACTTTTCTAAAAATAAAAGGAATTAAACCAAGCCTTAACCTTGTAATATTAGAGATGATGCTAGATCATCTATAGGACCCTTGTGTGTGATGATTGCAAGTAGTTAAGTATTGTTTGGTGATTGTGTACCTCGTATTTATTCATAGACACTAGTGCTGACCAAGGATACGAGGAGGAAGGAGGATACTACGAAGAAGAAGCCGAGGAGAACTTCAACCACTGCTCTGCACAAGGCAAGCTAACACTTGCAAGATACTCTAATTTAGCAAGCTGAGACTATACCTATGCAAGCCAATACTTGCAAGCTTATACTGATATTGATGCAAGCTAACACTTGCACGATACTTTACCTATGCAAGCCAATACTTGTTACTATGCCTACTATATGTCTTAAGCATATGTGATCATACCCACTTGATAAACCAATCCTAGCTTTACTTGCAAGCTTCTTACTTAATTTCTTTATCAAAGCTTGCTTAGAGTTTACTTAAGAGATTGGTAGATACTAGAAAGATATGTGAAGGTTGCATAAAGAGCATAAAATTTGGCCTAAGCTAGATAATATTGATGTCATCCCAAGGCATGAGATTGAACTTAGCTAGAACCCCACTAGTTTACCACCCCTCATCAGTGCTTACCCCCACCTGTAGATGCTAGTGCTAAGCATAAAACTTGATCAACTTTAGATGGGAATACTTGGTGGAAAAATGATTATGAAAACCTTGGAATGAGGGATCATTCTATTGAAATGTTTTGGACATGTGTTTCCGAACACTTGATGATTTTGGTGATGAAAATATCGAGGCATGAGCCTTATCCCTTTATAAAACTAATGGTTGTCTGGATGCGATACCATTCCAATTTTATCGTACAACCATAATACCCGAAGATTGGGTAGGGCTTGACTGGAAACTTATATACCTTAGTATTAGTTCCCTCACGGCCAAGGTCTGAGCTGAGGCTACCTTGTGAAGATTGTCCACCTGCGGTACTCCAAGATGACAGTTGGTCATGGTTGGGAGGCCAAACTCACAGGAGAGGTGCTTATACTAGGGCGTGTAATTGAAAGGTTAGGATTGATTATCCGCATACTGAGTATGGTGAAAGTGTACAATCTCTGCAGAGTGTCAAACTATTCGAATAGCCGCGTTCGCGGTTATGGACAGTTGGAGTGGCCATACTGTTCCCCCGTCAGATTTTTCAAAAATGACTTGTGAAATGAATTGAGACTTTGACTTGACCACAACAGAGTTGTGACATGAGTTACAAGATCCCACTTAGGAGTTATAAAATTGTGACTAGCGTTGGAACTTAGTAGAGATAAATCTGGCTTTTGCAAAACAACCCTAGAGCCTAGTGTCCTATTATCCAAAAACCCCTTTACCTGTTAGTATTAGTTTGCGAGTACTTAAAGAGTACTCATGGCTTTGTCCCTAGATATTCCCATGGCCAGACTATGAAGAGGAGTACCTGGAAGATGGACCCCAGGAAGGTTACAAAAACTAGGATCATCTCCCATCGTCAGCATTGCCTGTGACCCCGAAGATGGAGCTTCGCCTACGCTACCGTTATTATTACGTATTCCGCTGCTTGAAGTTGTATTAAGAACTGGATCATGAGATCCCTATTTGTGTAAGAACTTATGTATCGTTTGTAATGGATGATGTACTATGGTATCCAATTCTGTTATGTCTTGCAAAAATGGTAATCCCGGGATTGTGATGTATGGCATAACAGGCATCTGAGATTAAAAATCCGGGTGTTGACAGGGAAGAACTTCAGATCCCCCCCGATCTAGGTTCGACGGTGGTGGTGAGTACAGAAAGTTTCGTGGAGATTTGATCGGGTACTTAGCGTTTCTGCATCGGGGGCTTTTTATAGGCGAAGAGGGAGTCTGAGGCGGCGGCCAGGGGCCCCACACCCTTCCTAGGCGCGGGGCAGGGCCCACCCGCGCCTAGGGGGATCTGGGTGCCCTAGCCCACCTCTCCAGCTCCCCTCTGGACTTCTTGTTCCCCACAGAAAGTTATTGACTTTAACGTTTGTCCCGTCCAATTTCGAGAATATTTCTTTACTAACTTTTCTGGAACTAAAAACAGCAGAAAACAGGTAAATGGCACTTTGGCAACTTTTTAATAGGTTAGTACCAGAAAACCTGTAAAAAGCACCTCAAAGTGTAGACAAAGCAAAGCAAAGTAGATACTAAACAAGAATGGGGCATCAAAAATTATAGATACGTTTCCGACGTATTAGTGGCATGTAGGTGACACGCCATCACTGTCACGTCACTGGTAACTGTTGCTTGTGGCGTATCCTTTCCACTCCACCCGTAAATATGTAATAGTGGCGTTCCCTGGCCACACCACCAATAACGCACGCCACTAAGAAAATTTCGAAATTAAAAAACATTTTGGTAAAAATACAAAATACAATAGTACCATCAATTATTCAATATATTAGAACTTCGGTTCAACATCATTCACAATTACACAATATATAATTCATTCAAACTTCCAGATATACTAGCTAATAAGTCCAACACAATTATACAATGCACAACATGTCCAAAATAGAGGAGATCAACGAGAAACATGATGTTCTAGTCATTGCATGTTATGTTTCTAGCAGTGATAAGCATAGCATGTCCAACATGTAGATCTTATTCATCTTTATGAAACTCCGTCCATAGCTTTTTTTGTTGAAGATAAGTCAACCAATGGTGTCCTTATTGTAAAAACGGTGCTCAAAAGGCATATCACCTTCATCTCCAACACACACTCTAGCAAAGCCTTCATTAGGAATGTTAAGGGAGGAAACTATTTTCTTAGGTAATTTTAGTGTACAAAAATTTATTAATGATGTGAGACAACTAGGTTATGCACAAAAATAAGAAATCAATACAACTAAGTTGAAAAACATACCATGTTGTGTTTGGCAAGATTAGTGTTTGTCAAATGGGTCATAAATGGAACCCCAACAAAACAAAGGGTACTAATTGCAGGTATGATATCTAAGAGGCGTCCATGCTCAACATCAGTTAGGTTACATCTTTGGGAGATAATGGTAGAGTAAAATGAGACTTCCTTAATACCGCTGACATAGACAACACTGGTCCTTGCCATTTGTGCTCTTAAAGAAAACACAATCATTTGATCTGCTCCTATGAGATTGTTCCTACCAACGAATTGCTTCTATCCATCACCTCCCATGCGAGTCACCATCTTCTGTTTCAGCACATCAATGTCATATGCACGCCCAAATACTTGAAAGCGCATACTAGTCTTTTCATCTACTACTTCATTAAACATAAACCTTGCATTGCACATAACAATCTAGGCACACGATTAAGAAATAGATTTTGGTTAACTCACAAGCACTATACAAACAACAATGGTTACAAAAATCAGAGTAAATAATAGCGTTAGATTGTTTTGGCAGAAACTGTTATCCACGTCGCCCTGATTATTTTTGGCCGTGATATGTCGACGATCATCGGTTGAAACCCATCACCCGGACTCGAAATATTACTCCAATCCCGCGTCCGGTGTTCTTTGGCTTCTGTTTTCGATCCTGAATCGTGAATCGAGTCACGGATGGGTGGGCCTTGCAGGACCCTTACTCGCCGTATGATGGACCGCACGCGCACGTTGGGCTCACCGTCAGCGTACGTAGGCAAGGTTTCAGGTGCCAAATGCCTCCGCGCCCTCTGCATGGAGAGGTTGTCACTAGCAGGTGGCCCTTATGGTGTGGAGTGGTTGTCGCTGTCGCGTCAAGGCTCTCCGTGATAAGGTGAACTCTCTCCTTTCCATGTGTAACTTTTATGCCCCCTTGGATGGGTTGCTACTTCATTCAAACATGCTATGTGTCCTTAGGTATGATACCCAAGAGCTGCACCATTTGGATCAAGGTTCTAAAATCAAGAAATGCAAAGAAAATAGTATCGCCGGTATCGCCGCCCTAGTGGAACTACCGGCCCTGCTCCTCTAACGTGTGCTAGTGGTACTACTTCCCAAGTGCTAATAAATGAATCTCCCATGTACTAAAGGATGACAGACATGTGCGCACACTCAGTGGAACTGAGCCAGGCCAAGCGTCGACACTGAATAAGATACGGAGATAATACCGCCCGCCTGCTATCACCCTTGAAGAAACCACTGGTCAGTAATACCGCCATAGTACCGGTACTGCCACAGTTGCCGTCCTGTGAGCCAAAATGGCCATTGATCCATCTAACGTTATCATTTCATACTTGCACTATAAATAGACTCTCCTAGGCTCAGATCTCGGGTTAGAGTTGAATTGAACTGTTTTGTCTTAGCCTCCACTTTCCCTAGGGGGAACCTCTCCATAG
This sequence comes from Avena insularis, assembly GCA_023614405.1. Classification (NCBI taxonomy): domain Eukaryota; kingdom Viridiplantae; phylum Streptophyta; class Magnoliopsida; order Poales; family Poaceae; genus Avena; species Avena insularis. The sequence continues at coordinate 53,684,454 of CM042693.1, read as the reverse complement.
ATTGCATCTTGGCATTATATACAAGGCTCCCACCTTGTGAATTGGATCTTTTCTACTATGCACATTATTGCATTGATATCTTCTTTTAGGTATCTATCAACTGCAATCTCTTTACAACAGGATTCTATCCAGTTGCTTAGCGATCTTTCTACAATGGATCTCTACCTAGCAATCCCTTCCACGTGGGAAACCGAACGTCTTCATGTGTGTGAGTTCGTACCTTACTTTTCAATTCTTCGTGTTCATCAAGTTCATCATATTAATCACCTCGTTTCGTCTTCCACCTCAAATCTATGAAGATCGGGCCATCCTCGAGGTTGAACCTCATCATTCTGGTAGATTGATGGCCACAGAAAGACATATAGATAACCAAGTGGAACATCATTTATAGACCGGAAAACCAACCTGAGTTGGGAGTTAGAATTTTATACTTCAAGAATATTTTTTTACTTATTAAGTCGCCTTTTAAGCTTCTCAACGAGGAGGATGTGTGGCAGGAGTTTTTGTAGAATAAATGCCTCCATACTAAAACTTTGTCTCAGGTCTCAGCAAAACCAACTGACTCACCATTTTGAAAAGGCTTAATGAATTTTAGGGATGAACTTTTAGCAAGAGGACCTTTCGAAATTAGTAATGGAATGAACACTAGGTTCTAGAAAGATACTTGGCTTAGTGATTAGCCTGTGTCTAAGCAATACCATTCTATTTAATATCACACAATGATAGGGAGGTTCGGAGACGAATGTCATGCAAAGTGCTCCTTTGAACATAGGTTTAGAAGGAACTCACCGGGAGATAAATTCCTAAATTGGTTACATTTGGTTCAGTGACTTACATAAGTTGAGTTATCTGAGCAAGTGTATTTTTAAATATAATTTAATAAAAATTGTCCTCTTGACAGTTAAATCTATATATCTAGACTTATTAAACAGTCACACACTAGGTTTCTATGCAAATACATTAGAATATTAAGTACCACTTAAAATCATAATTATTATGTTGTTCCTTCATCGACCTGAATTGGCAAGGTAGTAAGTGTTTTTCCTAATCAAGATGAAACAATAGAGCATCTTTTCATTGCATGTCCATTTGCAAAAAAAAAAATGGAGGAATGTGCATAAGGCTTTTAATACTTCCCCACCAACTAATATTACGAATTTGTTCAAAAATTGGTTTCATGGTGTAGCTAAGATAGATAAAGCCCATATCCGTGCGGGTGTGTGCGCTTTACTATGGGCCATTTAAAATGATTTTTTCCTTTACAAATTGAGTTATCCTTCATCCTTGCACGTTATACATTTGGCTACTTATTGGGTCAGTTTTTGGTCATTTCTCCGTTCGATGGAGTATCGTTGCGCCCTGGATATCGGGTACAACTGTTTGAAAACGGTAGCACAACAACATGTGCGGTAGGCGTTTTGATAGAAGATTAGCATGTTGATGATTCATGTTTCAACTCTATGCCACCGTTGAATTGTAATAAGTTGTAAAAAACTATACTTGTAAGAAAAGTTTGTAGAAACTATTTTTTCAAAGTGTCGGAGGCTCTGAATCAAGGGATGCACCTAGCCATCAGGTTTGTAGAAACATACGAGTTGCAACCTAAATTCCGCAATTTCGATAGCACAGTCCGAATATCACGAGCATGGCTGCAGATAACTTGAACTGAAAATAGATATAGTATTCACCACATTTCCACGATACAAAGGGCTAAAGCTAATTACAAGACCTCGCGACCAGGGGACGATAATAGAACCTTTTAGAAGCGAGGCCCTCAGATGGATGGATCATAAACGAAACTAAAACAGCAGCAACAGCAAACAAAAAAACGAAGATACAGAGGAGAGAGTGGGGAGAAATTAAAGAACTAAAATGTCTCCTATGATAAGAAGATAGACAGGAACTCTTCTTCTGCCTTCCTCCCCTGAGCCGAGCGAGGAAAAAAGAGCACACGAGTGATTGCCGAGTTAGCTAGATGGAGGTCACTTGTCGGAGAATCTGGGCTAGCTCTTGTACATGACCAGCTTGCGCAGGAAGTCCTTCACCTCGGCGGGCTCGCGGAGGGAGAAGGAGGCGAGCGTCTCCTTGGGGAACCTGGTGACGAGGATGCCAGCGCCCTGGCCCCTGTTCCGCAGCACCTTGAATGCGTCCTCGTCAGTGCGGTCGTCGCCGATGTAGATCGGGAACACGTCGTCGCGGTCCGAGAAGCCGAGGGCGCCGAGGAGGAACTCGAGGGCCCTGCCCTTGTCCCACTTGATGGCGGGGCGGATCTCCAGCACCTTCCTCCCCTGCGTGAGCCGCAGCCTCGGGTAGTCACGGAGCACGGAGCGGACCTGATCAGCCAGCGCGCCCCATTTCTGACCAACACAAAAAAGGATGAACGGAGGATCAGAATCGGATCCCACATTCTCGTTGCTAGCACGTGTGTGAATTGATTTTTTTTAATGATTTTCCTTACCTTCTCGTCGACGCAGCGGAAGTGGACGGACAAGCAGAACTTGTTGTTCTCCACCATGGCGCCAGGGATGGACGCCATCTTCGGCACCAGAAGGTCGTGGACCTCCCCGATCATCGGCAGGAACTCGCTCGCCGGCTGGCACAGCACTGACCTCGTCTGATCCTCCTCCTCCTGCAAAGAGAAGAGATTCAACAGTCAAACACACGGAAACAACGCAGACGAGATGAATACTGACTTACTAGTAGCACACAGCGACACGTATGTATGTATGTATGTACGTACACACGGAATTAACAGGAAGGAAAAAAAAAAAGAGGCAGTCGTTTTCAGGAGAGATTTCGTGGATTGTGAGCCAAAGATTATACTCTAGAAAAAACAAGGACGTAATCAAGGTAATTATATAAACGTAGGGTGGGAAGAGAGAGAGATGTTGACTAGGCAGAGGAGTATCAACCGTAACCGACCTTGTTGGGCGTATGGTGGTGGTTGGAGTATGCGGTGGGGCCTTGGATGTCCATCCCATGGCTCCCGGCGTAGTACAGCTCCGCCAGCCTCACGAAGTTGAACACCTGCAAAGTTCACCGGCCGCCCATGAGAACATCGCCATCGGAACCACACAACAAGCAGCAACAAGGACAGAGGAAATTTAAAAAAGGAAGTAGTCCAGCTCCTCGCGCGGCATGGCCGCCGGTCAAGGTCAACCAATGGCAGTGGAGCTCATGCCGCGCGCCGAACAAGTGGAGGAGGAGCTTCTAGTTCTAGGCACGCACCTATAGCCCCCTACTTTTCTCTCTTTCTCGATTTATCAGTGGATGAGGAGCTCGTGAGGAGAGAAGAAAAAGGCGTTTCGCTTTTCAGCAAGAGCCTAGTGCAAGGTAGCTAGAGGACGAATCAATTAATGTACCTTGTCTCTGCCCCGGCCGCTCACGATCGCCGTCGGGAACTGCTCCGCCACGGCCCGCACCGCGTCCCTCATCTGTGTGTGTGTTACAGAATGGAAGGGACAAGTTAATTACTACCTGGGAAAGAAGAAGCTTAGTACTCCTAGCTAGGAAGGAGCAGAGCAAAGCTCTGCTTTTCGCTGTCCCTCAACATACCTCGTCGGTCATGATGGCGCTGTCGGGGTCCTCCACGATTGGGGACAGCGTCCCGTCGTAGTCCAGGAACATCACGATCTGCTTCCCGCTCGCCGCAGCCGCCAACGTCTCGAACTCGTCCAATGCCGACGGATGCTTCTCCTGCACAAGCCATACACGCAGAAAACCAATCAGTGAGGACACATGCATGTTCGTTGAGTTCATAGCCGGCCGGACACAAGATCAAAAGGTAAGGTGAGACATGGCGCGAGCTCGTACCATCCAGTCGTCGTGGTGCTCCACGTCGTCTCCAGCTGCTGCGACCCTCGGCGCCACGAGCTTGTGTCTCGGCGAGGAGGCCTTCATGGAGTCCAGCCACGACCCTATCATGGTTGCGCTCAGGTCGATATGCCCTGCCAGCATCTTGCACGAGTCACCGGTCCGAGGCGGCGGGAACGAGAAATGCCTCCCGACAGCCACACCCACCACGGTGTCCTCCGGCACCACCACAACGCCGTGCTGAGTCATGGTCAGTGTGCCTTAAGGGCCGCCCAACAATGTCTCTGACCAAACTTGACCCTGGTGGGCAGGGGAAAAGAGGAGAGCTATATATGTGAAAGCCAAGTTCTTGATGGATGGATGGATGGATGGTTGGAGAAGGGAAGGGGTGCGGGGAAGAAGATGGTTCTGCTGGTTTTGTGCCGCTTGGCGCTTGATGTGTGTGGAGTTTGGGGGTGGTGGTGGAGGTTATTTATAGGTGTTAGGCGGGAGATGGTCTGTGCCTTTCTCGTTTTTGTATTTGTTTTCGGTCCCTTGTTTTCCCCCTCTAAATACTACTCCTATGGTGTACTACTACTTTTCTTCCTGCTCCGCTGGGTGGTTCGGAAATACTACTACTACAGAAAATTACAACTACACGTGTCTAGAATTTCTATTGTGGCATGCAAGTGGCTCTTCTTTTAATTCGACACATAGAGTCTCTTCGCGTTTGCTGGAGACTCTTGGGAATAGCATACATGAAGGCATTTTTCTTTTGCCAAGAGTACATGAAGGCATTTTGTCTCTCTATGCTAGTAGGATATACTATCTGGTGGGAACCCGGTTAGTTTTTTTATTAAAAATTCAGTTACCAAGTTCTGATAAAAAACTGTGATATCACATTGTGCATTATATCATTTTAAAAATAAGCAAATTTAGCAGCTCCATGATAAAACAATAATCACAATGAAAAATAGAAAATAATATATTATATAAAGACCATGTCCGTGAGCGCTCGTGGTGCTATGTTGATGCTACTGAAATCTATTTCGTTGTGAGAATATTGGCTAAATAAAAATGGACATGACTATATTAAAAAGGTAAAATGGTATGATTAATATAAAATGAAGGCTACAAAATTAGCATACTAAAAATTCCAGAAAAGTCATATATGGAACATATGCAAATAAAATGTGATCAAATGTGAAAAAGATGGTTAAGAAAATATCAGTAAAAACAATGAACATTCTCCAAAGAATGAACAATTTTTTTAACATATGTATGTAGTAAACCAGCTATGATGGCATCTGTTATAAGGTTTATGTCTTCCAATGTTCTTTTGTCATACACTTGTTCGACAAAACCCGTTGGATTGTCATGAGATAGTACATAAGGTCAGGGGCATAGTTGTCAGAACTAAACATGTTCAGAAGGGGCTTGAACATGGTTTGCCCCGAGAGACACACATTCTAGGTTGTACATGAAACATATGTCAAACCTTAAGGCCCAAGTGAAAACAAAAATATTTCTCTAGTACTGATTCCAGGGCATCATTCTAACTAACGACCATTTGGATGAGCAACATCGAAAAAAGACATTTGTTGTGGTTATTGTTAGGAGCAAAAGGACAGTTCATAAACTATGTCTTGAATATGTAACTGCGCAAATTGCTTTGAATTTTGATGCATCTATAACATTGCCTTCTAGCAAGGCATATATATTCTTAGGCTTCATTGCAGCCAGCAATGTTTTTGTTGTAACGGTGATCGGCACTCATCTAGCGCATGCCTTGTTGGCTCAGCGCTGCGTTGTTCTAGAGCGGACGCTTTCATCATACTCTATGGAAAATGCTTCTTGTTTCCATATATCGGTTTAAATTTCCTAAAGCATCACCTGATACAAAGGCTGAGGTTTTTCCTCCTTTTTTAAAATATCTGAATTCCCAAAAATAAGCAAGGTGATACTTTTGATCGTATTTGTACTTTGGCAGGAATTATAATTATAGAGATTTTTTAAAACTTTGGTAATTTCTGTGTGTTTCAAATTAATCTTTTCGTATAAATTTTAAATCAAATTCAAATTTAGTTATATTTAATTTTAGGTTGATGCAATTTCGACGAGATAAGTCTGAAATAATTTTTTTTAAAGAGATTTCCAAGATTTTGGATTTTTGGGGTGGGGCTCTAAATTTTGTTCAAACCGAAATCCAGACCCTATACTTTGGTATATTTGGCTATCCAAGAATCATGTTGTCTGCTACAAGAAATAAAAAAAGACATCATGATATTTTTGCGAGTACTCGGTTGATGTTTATTACATACTACATATATAGGAGGCGATGGAAGGTGACGTGAGATTTTGACTTTGGAATAGACGTTTGTATATATGATATCGAGGCCAAGCAACAGAGCTCTTCTAGAAAAGATTAACATACACCGGAGTTGTTAATGTGTAGTCAATTAGTCAAGGTTTGCAGCTGAAACCTGAACGACGGAGGGTGCGAATAGGCCAGATAGAAACAATTATACTGAAAATGCGTGGGTATGTTCTCGTGGACCTTACACGTCGAACGGGACCCTGTTTTACATAGTCGTCTTCCTTGCCTCCACGGGTACCTGCAACTGGAACACTGCTGGGTGGGTCGGCCCTCTGTTGAGCACCACTTTGCAAACACATGTTTGCATGCTGAGCATCCAACTGGTGACCGGCCACCGCCATTATTATTGCTCTCAAATTCAACAGCATTGTAAGACTTAACCACCGGATTTCTTTGAATGTTAGATTGTTATACGCCCTCCGTCTCAAAATAGATGTCTCAAATTTGTTAAAATTTAAATGAATCTAGGCACTATTTAGTACTCCCTCCGACCCATATTAGTTGACTCAAATTTGTCTAAATATGGATGAATCTAGACACTATTTAGTATATAGGTTCATCTAAATTTTGACAAATCCAAGTCAAGTAATATGAGTCGGAAGGAGTATATATATTCATCTAAAATTTAAAAAACATAAGACATCTATTCTTGGACGGAGGGAGTACTATCCTACGCTATGTGAGTTTTGTACCTTTCGTCGATGTACTAGTACGTTGTTAACTTTACTTGTTATATCCTCCCTCAAGGTTTGTAACAGAAAGGTTCGCATCAGCTTTTCATGTCCTTGTTATAAAAGGTTTGCAGAGTCGACAAACCCCAACCTAACAAGCGCACATTGGAAAACAAGCGTATTAGTGGGCTGCTTCGCCTTTTCCTACACCTACAGTATAAAAAAAAGAAATGGAAGGCTTAAACACCACTAATACAAACTAACCTCTTGCATTGCATGAACGTAACGTAGAAGTTTCATAAACACCTCGGCCACGAAGGAAGGATACTCGCTCGTCCGAAAGATTCCCCGATGGATCTCGTCAAAGTCGCAGTTTCCGGGCCACTCTCGCCTGATTTCCATAACACCCCTCACGCAACCTCAGAGACATATAGTAGTTAACATAGTTTAACTATATGTTTGCACGCATAATAGTCCCACATGTACATGCCCAGCACTGGTGCCAAAACTTTAGACTTGTGTTGGGCATATTCAAGTGCACACGCCGTTAATTATGCCCAAGTTGCTGTGTACGAGCAGTATTCTACTGTGGGATTCTCTCCTTTCTTTTCTCCTCTTCTGTTTAAAATAGTTGCGCTCCAACTTGGGAGTCAAGTCTAGGGCCGTCTACATTACTTTGACTCTTGGGAAAAGCTGATGAATCTCATGACCGATGACTCTGTGCATATGCATGCATGAATGTATGGGGATCAACGGATTCACGGGAACCACACAGTACAAGACAGAATCAGTGCAAGAAGCTGCCATGCTTCTTCCTGCTCCTCCCATGTCCGAGATACGCCCGTATTTATTCTGGAACTTATGAATAGTTCTAGGCATCATGTTCTGTCCCCTCTCGTCAAAAAGATACGCCTCAGAAATTACTACGAAATCACACGGCAGTTCCTACATCAGACAGAGTAGTACCATTCTCACACGTTCTATTCGGGTCCGACACTCTGCTTCCCGGTTTATCTAAAGAAAAAAAAGAAATCTCCGTTTCCTAGTCCTGCTCTGAGACACATAGGTATAATAGCATCTCCACCGATGCGTCCTAAATCATGATCGAGCGCTGGCAGAGTGCTATGTGACGCTGACAGTTGATGGCTAAATACTAGAAGAGCCATCCTACGGCGCGTCTAACATGGCCGGCTCCAAAATAAAATATGGAGACAAATAGCAAGGTATTGGGTTGCATAGTTCGATAAATAATTCAAACCACAAATAGAATTATGTGTACATAGTTTTAAATAAAAAGTCAGTTTTACAAAATAATATGAACCATACAAATAAAATTATACATACAAGAATTCAAATAAATAGCAATCAAGCTTGTCCAAAAATCAGGAAGTGTTTATTTGAAGCTCAACATAAACCCGTGGATAACAGACTTTCTTATGCATGACAATGAAGGCAACAAACTCAGCTGCTACCTGATCAAGTCGAGCTAGAGGTCCATGATGATCATATGACTGACCATCAACCACTGGTTCATTCCACTCACTCTCGATGATCATGGTGTACATGATCACACGACAGTTCATAATCTCTCACGTCTGAGACTCCGCCCAGGTGAGAGCAGGGTATCAAACAATAAAAAAACGTTGTTGGAGCACACATTCTTCCAACAAGCCTCCTAGCGCTATGCTAACAAGGAGTTCTTCCCTGTCCTAGGGTCGGTAATTGTCTTTTCAAATATAGACCAACAAGGATAGATACCATCGGCTAGGTAATACCCTTTGTTGTATGCACGACCATTGATCTCATAGTTGATGGCCGGAGAATGACCCTCGGTTAGCCTAGCAAACACCGGAGAGTGCTGCAACGTGTTTATATCATTGTGAGTTCGCGCCATGCCAAAGAATACATGCCAAATCTAGAGATCATGATCTGCCACAACTTCAAGTATCATACTGTCCTCTTGGGTATGACCTTTGTACAGGCCTTGCCAAGCAAATGGGCAGTTTTTCCAACCTCAGTGCATGCAATCAATGCTACCAAGCATCTCGAGAAATTCTCTAGATGCATTTTGTGCCAAGATCTGATTTGTATCTTCTTCATTTGTTTCTCTCAATTATGTTGGTCCAAAAACTCTCACGACTGCTTGGCAAAATCTGAAGATTCTCTCAGCGCATGTGCTCTCAGACATGCGTAGATACTTGTCTTGTGTATCTCGAGGAGCACCATACACAATACACCATAGGTGGTCATACATTTCTAAACCAATGAGAAACCCCCACACTCCGGTGTGGTCTTTCTTGCATATTAAATAGTCATCATACTCTTGGATGCCAAACATAATCTTCATGAACAACTCCTTCTCCGTCCTAAAAAAATGGCGGAAGTCTTTGGGCATGTGTGTTGCGTTGTCAGCAAAGTAATCCATCTCACGCAATAGAGCAACCGCTAGCCAATTCCAGTCCTTGTTCCTCGCATTTCTCATCCTCAAACCACCGCGTCGAGGAGCGGCAAAGAGGTTCTACCGGATACGACGGAGAGACCCCAAGATCATCATCTGCTATTGTCGGCCAACGGCGACATCAACCTCCTCTTTCATCAAGATCTCCATCAGCATCTCATCGATGTCCATTGAGGCAAAACACCTAACACCTTTACAGCAAGGTGATGGCAACAATCGTGTCCACTTTTCGTTTGGACTCCAAGTGCACAGTGTTGTAGCAAGCTTCTTTTCTTCACAAGGGTGACTCGAGGCTTTATATCGAACTCTCAGGGAATTGGTTGTGGAAGTTTTATGCCTTCTCCTCTTCAAGCAACTTGTAAAGTAAAATAATTTGACTTGTGTCCCCAACTTCACCAAGTGGTTGTCAAGCAAAAGGTTTCATATTAGTAATATGAAATATAATATAGAGTAAACTGAAATAAATAAAGCAATGCAATACAAACTATATGAGATATGTGAGGATAAAAGTTGTTGTTGGGTTTTTATGAGTGATTGCAGGTAGGGAAAGTATTATTATATTTTCAAAATAATAAATTGCAGAAAATATAAAAGGTAGTAAATGCAATGGAAAGGTGTTTTATGATTAAAATTGTAGGGTTCATGAGTTCACTTTTCTACTCTCTTTTAAGTTGTAGTGATCATAAAACAATTCATCAATGATAAATATTCATGAAACTTCTATATGTATATGATAAGCATTCATATGGGCATCACGTTCTAACATATAGATGAAACACATCTCTTATACTCCTCAAGAAAGGTAAACTTCATGCAATCTTGAGTTAAGAACAAATCATGATCGAGCGCTGGCAGAGTGCTATGTGACGCTGACAGTTGATGGCTAAATACTAGAAGAGCCATCCTACGGCGCGTCTAACATGGCCGGCTCCAAAATAAAATATGGAGACAAATAGCAAGGTATTGGGTTGCATAGTTCGATAAATAATTCAAACCACAAATAGAATTATGTGTACATAGTTTTAAATAAAAGTCAGTTTTACAAAATAATATGAACCATACAAATAAAATTATACATACAAGAATTCAAATAAATAGCAATCAAGCTTGTCCAAAAATCAGGAAGTGTTTATTTGAAGCTCAACATAAACCCGTGGATAATGACTTTCTTATGCATGACAATGAAGGCAACAAACTCAGTGCTACCGATCAAGTCGAGCTAGAGGTCCATGATGATCATATGACGACCATCAACCACTGGTTCATTCCACTCACTCGATGATCATGGTGTACATGATCACACGACAGTTCATAATCTCTCACGTCGAGACTCCGCAGGTGAGAGCAGGGTATCAAACAATAAAAAACGTTGTTGGAGCACACATTCTTCCAACAAGCCTCCTAGCGCTATGCTAACAAGGAGTTCTTCCCTGTCCTAGGGTCGGTAATTGTCTTTTCAAATATAGACCAACAAGGATAGATACCATCGGCTAGGTAATACCCTTTGTTGTATGCACGACCATTGATCTCATAGTTGATGGTCGAGAATGACCTCGGTTAGCCTAGCAAACACCGAGAGTGCTGCAACGTGTTTATATCATTGTGAGTTCGCGCCATGCCAAAGAATACATGCCAAATCTAGAGATCATGATCGCCACAACTTCAAGTATCATCTGTCCTCTTGGTATGACCTTTGTACAGGCCTTGCCAAGCAAATGGGCAGTTTTTCCAACCTCAGTGCATGCAATCAATGCTACCAAGCATCTCGAGAAATTCTCTAGATGCATTTTGTGCCAAGATCTGATTTGTATCTTCTTCATTTGTTTCTCTCAATTATGTTGGTCCAAAAACTCTCACGACTGCTTGGCAAAATCTGAAGATTCTCTCAGCGCATGTGCTCTCAGACATGCGTAGATACTTGTCTTGTGTATCTCGAGGAGCACCATACACAATACACCATAGGTGGTCATACATTTCTAAACCAATGAGAAACCCCCACACTCCGGTGTGGTCTTTCTTGCATATTAAATAGTCATCATACTCTTGGATGCCAAACATAATCTTCATGAACAACTCCTTCTCCGTCCTAAAAAAATGGCGGAAGTCTTTGGGCATGTGTGTTGCGTTGTCAGCAAAGTAATCCATCTCACGCAATAGAGCAACCGCTAGCCAATTCCAGTCCTTGTTCCTCGCATTTCTCATCCTCAAACCACCGCCGAGGAGCGGCAAAGAGGTTCTACGGATACTGGAGAGACCCCAAGATCATCATCTGCTATTGTCGGCCAACGGCGACATCAACCTCCTCTTTCATCAAGATCTCCATCAGCATCTCATCGTCGATGTCCATTGAGGCAAAACACCTAACACCTTTACAGCAAGGTGATGGCAACAATCGTGTCCACTTTTCGTTTGGACTCCAAGTGCACAGTGTTGTAGCAAGCTTCTTTTCTTCACAAGGGTGACTCGAGGCTTTATATCGAACTCTCAGGGAATTGGTTGTGGAAGTTTTATTCGTCTTCTCCTCTTCAAGCAACTTGTAAAGTAAAATAATTTGACTTGTGTCCCCAACTTCACCAAGTGGTTGTCAAGCAAAAGGTTTCATATTAGTAATATGAAATATAATATAGAGTAAACTGAAATAAATAAAGCAATGCAATACAAACTATATGAGATATGTGAGGATAAAAGTTGTTGTTGGGTTTTTATGAGTGATTGCAGGTAGGGAAAGTATTATTATATTTTCAAAATAATAAATTGCAGAAAATATAAAAGGTAGTAAATGCAATGGAAAGGTGTTTTATGATTAAAATTGTACCGGGGTTCATGAGTTCACTTTTCTACTCTCTTTTTAAGTTGTAGTGATCATAAAACAATTCATCAATGATAAATATTCATGAAACTTCTATATGTATATGATAAGCATTCATATGGGCATCACGTTCTAACATATAGATGAAACACATCTCTCTTATACTCCTCAAGAAAGGTAAACTTCATGCAATCTTGAGTTAAGAACAAATCATGATCGAGCGCTGGCAGAGTGCTATGTGACGCTGACAGTTGATGGCTAAATACTAGAAGAGCCATCCTACGGCGCGTCTAACATGGCCGGCTCCAAAATAAAATATGGAGACAAATAGCAAGGTATTGGGTTGCATAGTTCGATAAATAATTCAAACCACAAATAGAATTATGTGTACATAGTTTTAAATAAAAAGTCAGTTTTACAAAATAATATGAACCATACAAATAAAATTATACATACAAGAATTCAAATAAATAGCAATCAAGCTTGTCCAAAAATCAGGAAGTGTTTATTTGAAGCTCAACATAAACCCGTGGATAACAGACTTTCTTATGCATGACAATGAAGGCAACAAACTCAGCTGCTACCTGATCAAGTCGAGCTAGAGGTCCATGATGATCATATGACTGACCATCAACCACTGGTTCATTCCACTCACTCTCGATGATCATGGTGTACATGATCACACGACAGTTCATAATCTCTCACGTCTGAGACTCCGCCCAGGTGAGAGCAGGGTATCAAACAATAAAAAAACGTTGTTGGAGCACACATTCTTCCAACAAGCCTCCTAGCGCTATGCTAACAAGGAGTTCTTCCCTGTCCTAGGGTCGGTAATTGTCTTTTCAAATATAGACCAACAAGGATAGATACCATCGGCTAGGTAATACCCTTTGTTGTATGCACGACCATTGATCTCATAGTTGATGGCCGGAGAATGACCCTCGGTTAGCCTAGCAAACACCGGAGAGTGCTGCAACGTGTTTATATCATTGTGAGTTCGCGCCATGCCAAAGAATACATGCCAAATCTAGAGATCATGATCTGCCACAACTTCAAGTATCATACTGTCCTCTTGGGTATGACCTTTGTACAGGCCTTGCCAAGCAAATGGGCAGTTTTTCCAACCTCAGTGCATGCAATCAATGCTACCAAGCATCTCGAGAAATTCTCTAGATGCATTTTGTGCCAAGATCTGATTTGTATCTTCTTCATTTGTTTCTCTCAATTATGTTGGTCCAAAAACTCTCACGACTGCTTGGCAAAATCTGAAGATTCTCTCAGCGCATGTGCTCTCAGACATGCGTAGATACTTGTCTTGTGTATATCGAGGAGCACCATACACAATACACCGTAGGTGGTCATACATTTCTAAACCAATGAGAAACCCCCACACTCCGGTGTGGTCTTTCTTGCATATTAAATAGTCATCATACTCTTGGATGCCAAACATAATCTTCATGAACAACTCCTTCTCCGTCCTAAAAAAATGGCGGAAGTCTTTGGGCATGTGTGTTGCGTTGTCAGCAAAGTAATCCATCTCACGCAATAGAGCAACCGCTAGCCAATTCCAGTCCTTGTTCCTCGCATTTCTCATCCTCAAACCACCGCGTCGAGGAGCGGCAAAGAGGTTCTACCGGATACGACGGAGAGACCCCAAGATCATCATCTGCTATTGTCGGCCAACGGCGACATCAACCTCCTCTTTCATCAAGATCTCCATCAGCATCTCATCGTCGATGTCCATTGAGGCAAAACACCTAACACCTTTACAGCAAGGTGATGGCAACAATCGTGTCCACTTTTCGTTTGGACTCCAAGTGCACAGTGTTGTAGCAAGCTTCTTTTCTTCACAAGGGTGACTCGAGGCTTTATATCGAACTCTCAGGGAATTGGTTGTGGAAGTTTTATTCGTCTTCTCCTCTTCAAGCAACTTGTAAAGTAAAATAATTTGACTTGTGTCCCCAACTTCACCAAGTGGTTGTCAAGCAAAAGGTTTCATATTAGTAATATGAAATATAATATAGAGTAAACTGAAATAAATAAAGCAATGCAATACAAACTATATGAGATATGTGAGGATAGAAGTTGTTTTTAGGTTTTTATGAGTGATTGCAGGTAGGGAAAGTATTATTATATTTTCGAAATAATAAATTGCAGAAAATATAAAAGGTAGTAAATGCAATGGAAAGGTGTTTTATGATTAAAATTGGACCGGGGTTCATGAGTTCACTTTTCTACTCTCTTTTTAAGTTGTAGTGATCATAAAACAATTCATCAATGATAAATATTCATGAAACTTCTATATGTATATGATAAGCATTCATATGGGCATCACGTTCTAACATATAGATGAAACACATCTCTCTTATACTCCTCAAGAAAGGTAAACTTCATGCAATCTTGAGTTAAGAACAAATCATGATCGAGCGCTGGCAGAGTGCTATGTGACGCTGACAGTTGATGGGCAAAATACTAGAAGAGCCATCCTACGGCGCGTCTAACATGGCCGGCTCCAAAATAAAATATGGAGACAAATAGCAAGGTATTGGGTTGCATAGTTCGATAAATAATTCAAACCACAAATAGAATTATGTGTACATAGTTTTAAATAAAAAGTCAGTTTTACAAAATAATATGAACCATACAAATAAAATTATACATACAAGAATTCAAATAAATAGCAATCAAGCTTGTCCAAAAATCAGGAAGTGTTTATTTGAAGCTCAACATAAACCCGTGGATAACATACTTTCTTATGCATGACAATGAATGCAACAAACTCAGCTGCTACCTGATCAAGTCGAGCTAGAGGTCCATGATGATCATATGACTGACCATCAACCACTGGTTCATTCCACTCACTCTCGATGATCATGGTGTGCATGATCACACGACAGTTCATAATCTCTCACGTTTGAGACTCCGCCCAGGTGAGAGCAGGGTATCAAACAATAAAAAAACGTTGTTGGAGCACACATTCTTCCAACAAGCCTCCTAGCGCTATGCTAACAAGGAGTTCTTCCCTGTCCTAGGGTCGGTAATTGTCTTTTCAAATATAGACCAACAAGGATAGATACCATCGGCTAGGTAATACCCTTTGTTGTATGCACGACCATTGATCTCATAGTTGATGGCCGGAGAATGACCCTCGGTTAGCCTAGCAAACACCGGAGAGTGCTGCAACGTGTTTATATCATTGTGAGTTCGCGCCATGCCAAAGAATACATGCCAAATCTAGAGATCATGATCTGCCACAACTTCAAGTATCATACTGTCCTCTTGGGTATGACCTTTGTACAGGCCTTGCCAAGCAAATGGGCAGTTTTTTCAACCTCAGTGCATGCAATCAATGCTACCAAGCATCTCGAGAAATTCTCTAGATGCATTTTGTGCCAAGATCTGATTTGTATCTTATGCATTTGTTTCTCTCAATTATGTTGGTCCAAAAACTCTCACGACTGCTTGGCAAAATCTGAAGATTCTCTCAGCGCATGTGCTCTCAGACATGCGTAGATACTTGTCTTGTGTATCTCGAGGAGCACCATACACAATACACCGTAGGTGGTCATACATTTCTAAACCAATGAGAAACCCCCACACTCCGGTGTCGTCTTTCTTGCATATTAAATAGTCATCATACTCTTGGATGCCAAACATAATCTTCATGAACAACTCCTTCTCCGTCCTAAAAAAATGGCGGAAGTCTTTGGGCATGTGTGTTGCGTTGTCAGCAAAGTAATCCATCTCACGCAATAGAGCAACCGCTAGCCAATTCCAGTCCTTGTTCCTCGCATTTCTCATCCTCAAACCACCGCGTCGAGGAGCGGCAAAGAGGTTCTACCGGATCTGACGGAGAGACCCCAAGATCATCATCTGCTATTGTCGCCAACGCGACATCAACCTCCTCTTTCATCAAGATCTCCATCAGCATCTCATCGTCGATGTCCATTGAGGCAAAACACCTAACACCTTTACAGCAAGGTGATGGCAACAATCGTGTCCACTTTTCGTTTGGACTCCAAGTGCACAGTGTTGTAGCAAGCTTCTTTTCTTCACAAGGGTGACTCGAGGCTTTATATCGAACTCTCAGGGAATTGGTTGTGGAAGTTTTATTCGTCTTCTCCTCTTCAAGCAACTTGTAAAGTAAAATAATTTGACTTGTGTCCCCAACTTCACCAAGTGGTTGTCAAGCAAAAGGTTTCATATTAGTAATATGAAATATAATATAGAGTAAACTGAAATAAATAAAGCAATGCAATACAAACTATATGAGATATGTGAGGATAGAAGTTGTTTTTAGGTTTTTATGAGTGATTGCAGGTAGGGAAAGTATTATTATATTTTCGAAATAATAAATTGCAGAAAATATAAAAGGTAGTAAATGCAATGGAAAGGTGTTTTATGATTAAAATTGGACCGGGGTTCATGAGTTCACTTTTCTACTCTCTTTTTAAGTTGTAGTGATCATAAAACAATTCATCAATGATAAATATTTATGAAACTTCTATATGTATATGATAAGCATTCATATGGGCATCACGTTCTAACATATAGATGAAACACATCTCTTATACTCCTCAAGAAAGGTAAACTTCATGCAATCTTGAGTTAAGAACAAATCATGATCGAGCGCTGGCAGAGTGCTATGTGACGCTGACAGTTGATGGGCAAAATACTAGAAGAGCCATCCTACGGCGCGTCTAACATGGCCGGCTCCAAAATAAAATATGGAGACAAATAGCAAGGTATTGGGTTGCATAGTTCGATAAATAATTCAAACCACAAATAGAATTATGTGTACATAGTTTTAAATAAAAAGTCAGTTTTACAAAATAATATGAACCATACAAATAAAATTATACATACAAGAATTCAAATAAATAGCAATCAAGCTTGTCCAAAAATCAGGAAGTGTTTATTTGAAGCTCAACATAAACCCGTGGATAACAGACTTTCTTATGCATGACAATGAAGGCAACAAACTCAAACTTGCCACTGATCAAGTCGAGCTAGAGGTCCATGATGATCATATGATGACCATCAACCACTGGTTCATTCCACTCACTCGATGATCATGGTGTGCATGATCACACGATTCATAATCTCTCACGCCCGAGACTCCGCCCAGTGAGAGCAGGTATCAAACAATAAAAAAACGTTGTTGGAGCACACATTCTTCCAACAAGCCTCCTAGCGCTATGCTAACAAGGAGTTCTTCCCTGTCCTAGGGTCGGTAATTGTCTTTTCAAATATAGACCAACAAGGATAGATACCATCGGCTAGGTAATACCCTTTGTTGTATGCACGACCATTGATCTCATAGTTGATGGCCGGAGAATGACCCTCGGTTAGCCTAGCAAACACCGGAGAGTGCTGCAACGTGTTTATATCATTGTGAGTTCGCGCCATGCCAAAGAATACATGCCAAATCTAGAGATCATGATCTGCCACAACTTCAAGTATCATACTGTCCTCTTGGGTATGACCTTTGTACAGGCCTTGCCAAGCAAATGGGCAGTTTTTCCAACCTCAAAGGCATGCAATCATCATGCTACCAAGCATCTCGAGAAATTCTCTAGATGCATTTTGTGCCAAGATCTGATTTGTATCTTCTTCATTTGTTTCTCTCAATTATGTTGGTCCAAAACTCTCACGCTTGGCAAAATCTGAAGATTCTCTCAGCGCATGTGCTCTCAGACATGCGTAGATACTTGTCTTGTGTATCTCGAGGAGCACCATACACAATACACCGTAGGTGGTCATACATTTCTAAACCAATGAGAAACCCCCACACTCCGGTGTCGTCTTTCTTGCATATTAAATAGTCATCATACTCTTGGATGCCAAACATAATCTTCATGAACAACTCCTTCTCCGTCCTAAAAAAATGGCGGAAGTCTTTGGGCATGTGTGTTGCGTTGTCAGCAAAGTAATCCATCTCACGCAATAGAGCAACCGCTAGCCAATTCCAGTCCTTGTTCCTCGCATTTCTCATCCTCAAACCACCGCGTCGAGGAGCGGCAAAGAGGTTCTACCGGATACGACGGAGAGACCCCAAGATCATCATCTGCTATTGTCGGCCAACGGCGACATCAACCTCCTCTTTCATCAAGATCTCCATCAGCATCTCATCGTCGATGTCCATTGAGGCAAAACACCTAACACCTTTACAGCAAGGTGATGGCAACAATCGTGTCCACTTTTCGTTTGGACTCCAAGTGCACAGTGTTGTAGCAAGCTTCTTTTCTTCACAAGGGTGACTCGAGGCTTTATATCGAACTCTCAGGGAATTGGTTGTGGAAGTTTTATTCGTCTTCTCCTCTTCAAGCAACTTGTAAAGTAAAATAATTTGACTTGTGTCCCCAACTTCACCAAGTGGTTGTCAAGCAAAAGGTTTCATATTAGTAATATGAAATATAATATAGAGTAAACTGAAATAAATAAAGCAATGCAATACAGACTATATGAGATATGTGAGGATAAAAGTTGTTTTTGGGTTTTTATGAGTGATTGCAGGTAGGGAAAGTATTATTATATTTTCGAAATAATAAATTGCAGAAAATATAAAAGGTAGTAAATGCAATGGAAAGGTGTTTTATGATTAAAATTGGACCGGGGTTCATGAGTTCACTTTTCTACTCTCTTTTTAAGTTGTAGTGATCATAAAACAATTCATCAATGATAAATATTCATGAAACTTCTATATGTATATGATAAGCATTCATATGGGCATCACGTTCTAACATATAGATGAAACACATCTCTCTTATACTCCTCAAGAAAGGTAAACTTCATGCAATCTTGAGTTAAGAACAAATCAGTGTATAGCTTTAAGTAATATAACATGATGTTTGTAATAAAATATGCTATCTTGATCTATCAAGATTATCTCACTATCACATGATAATTATAGCACATGATTTCACTATATCCCTAGTGAGGTAGCAAAATATAGGTAAAATCAAAGTAGATCTTGAATATTGTTGTCACAATTCAATCACTATCACCATCCTACCCCATCTAATACACACTTCTCCCCATACAAGTTCTTGCATACAAGTTGGATCAAAACAAGCAATTAAGAACATGGTACATGATATGCATCTAACAATACATCTTACATAAAATAGGTTCCAATCTCATATATCAAATCATAGAATAAAGATCCACCACATAGGAATTACATATATGACCATAATCATGTTGGGCAGCTCATATGATACTAGATCTATGAAGAACAGAGATAAATAGATCAAGCTACTTCCACAAACCCATAGTCCGGAGGTGGGCTACTCCCTCTTCATCATGGTGACAATGCTGGAGATGTTGGAGAGGGTGGAGATCCCCCGGAGGCGGCTCCAGCAGAATTTCCCCCTCCAATCTTTGCTAGATACGACTCTGTTTGGTGGTGTTTTCGTCTCTGGTGTGATCTGTGTCGAGGAATCCCTGGGGGATCCTTATATAGGGGTTTTTAGGTCAAGAGAACTATGTGGGCAAAAGAATCAAGGTGCGCCACCCAGTCTCTTTTGGGCCTCCTGGCCCTACATGTGAGGTTCTTGCGCTACAAATGCTTCTCGTGGATAAATATTGACAACCCCAAAATCTCAGGTCCATTTGACTTCATATAGGTCCTAAAACATCAAAAAACATTGAAAACATGGTTTTTTGCCTTGCCGGGTTATAGCCAAAATAAAGGAGATCATTAGTAAATCCCCAAAAATCAATGTAAAACATGGATATAACATTATATATGATACAAATATATGGATAAACATGTTAACAAACTACAAAATTCATGTATGCATTTTACATGCATCAACATCCTCAACCTTAACCTATGCTCATCCTCGAGCATGAAGGTGATAAAAATAAACATGAACTTTGAAGTTTGTTACTTTTTCTTCTTTAATTATCATGTACAGTTCATAGGTTCAAATCCTTTCAATGAAACATAATATGCATGTGTACTATCAAGTTGTTTCTTTTGCACACCTATAAACATGTTAAACAATAAGTAATGGTTTGATAAAGCAAATGAGGAAAAAAACAAACCTTCAAGCACACTTTAATGAACCTCTAGAATAAAAGACTCTTCTTATATTTGGCATTGGTGTTTTATGCCTCTACTTTTATTTTTGGGCTACTTCTTAGTTTAATGCCCGACTAGAAGACTCACTTCTTAGTTTCATGTCTTCCCTTGAGATGTTTTGCATCTCGTACTGAAATTAAGCATTGAATACATATGTTAATCCTCCATAAAAAATGTAAAATAAGGTTCTGAGCTATGTAGTTCATGTCAACAATACTAATAAAGATAGGGTTCCAAGTATCTTTTATTTCAAATCTTCATATGGTTTATGTGTTAAACATCTTACAAGTTGATTGTATCATGCACCTTAAATCATTTTCAACTTCACAATATGATATTTTATCATAGATACACTAAAATTTTAGCGAGGCTCATCCCCTATCTAAGAACCTTCATGCCCGTCGTTTTGACCAAAGTTTGAAACAGGCATAAGAAATTCAAAGAAGGTCCAAACAAGGTAAATTCTTCGTGTGGTGTCATGTTATGTGACATAGTTGCAAGAAAAAATACCAAACTTGGTATATTGATTTCATCTCGAAAAAATCTTCACAGAAATGACCTATCTTGTTCGAGGTTTCATGGCTTTCAGGTCAAACGACCAATGTTATGGCCAGAATCATGGCATAGTTTGTGATGTGCCTATATTGTGCACGCATGTGCATCTTGGGATGGCGAAAAATATTGTGAAGATGAAAATGATTTTTTTTGAAAAATCACGAGCATTAGATCATGTACTTGTAGTTCAAATCGGACCCACTTCCTGCTGATTCCGCAGACATTTGTCTTTTTCGCGAGCGGTGGACGACAAGGTTGAGATACCTCAATTGGGACATTGTCCATGTAAGGTGGTCTAGTATTTTCGAAAATATGGTGGTAGCATTTTGAACGTTCACTTTGGTGGTTGCTTCAAAAAATGTCCCATTTTTTATACTCGGAAAATGGAATATGCATTTTCTGTGCGACGAAAAGGAAAACTTCCTCCTGCAACATTGTTTGCCATCCCAAGATGCACATGCGTGCATAATATGGGCACATTATCACAAACTATGTCGTGATTCTGGCCATAACATTGGTCATTTGGCCTAAAAACAATGAAACCTCAAACATGATAGGTCATTTCTGAGAAGGTTTTTGGTGATATTTACAACATACCAAGTTTGTTATTTTTCCTTGGAACTATGTCACATAATATGACACCATGCAAATAGTTTACATTTTTTGGACCTTTTTTGAATTTCTTATGTAGGTTCAAGACGCAGTGATAGATCCAGCCAATCACAATAGAGAATCACACTATCCACGGATCACCCCACCAAAGAATATGTCGGTCGTTCACATGACACCCATCCAACGCTCTCGCACCTCCCAATCCTATTTCGATTGACCGGAACGCCCCAGTTCCAATAGTATTGCCCCGAAGAAATGATGAGGGGTATTTCTGTAACATTCTCTCCCCAAATCCTAGTCCCCCTATGCCCCTCGCACATCATCCCAGACCCTGCCGCCACAACCTCCCTCTCTCGCTCGATAGTCGACAGTCTCCCTCAAAAAAGAAACCCTAGTCCCCCAGGCCCCTCGCACCTTGTCACAGACCCCGCTGCCGCCACGGCTCCCTCTCTCTTCTCCCCGCCGCCCTTTCTCCCCACCGCAGAAGTTCTCTTTGCCTCCGCACCTTTGCTCGATCTAGAAACCCTCTTACACCTCACCACACCAAATATCCTTCCTATCCGACACCCTAGACCCTCGCTCGACAGAGGTGGCGGCCTCCCCAGGAATAACGACGCCATGGCGAGCCACCACGCGGGTTGAGATCCGGCGGTGTCAAGGTGGTCTTGCTCACCGGCATGTGCAGACATCAGTGCCCGGCGCTCCATCGAGCTAGCCCCACCGCATCCCTACCATGGACAAAGGCAACCAGGATGCCACGATTGTCGACTGCAGTTCCTTCTTGCAGCGACAAGAGAACCTTCTTTCCCTGCCTACTTCTCCACGACACAGGCAAAGGATCCCCTCCGGCCCCACCATGACAAGCTCTAGCAGCAGGAAAGGTATGTCGCTACCTCTGTTGCATCCTCAGATCTGGTAGACCCGGGCCTAAAGCAGGGCTCACGTCATCGAGGTCGTCAAGTAGGAATCATGCATGAGTCCTCCTCTGCTCTGATACACACGGGCATAGCGCCGACATCCTCCACCTCTCTGCCTTACGTACAAGGCCCAGGTCCATCTCCTCTACCCGTTCTCCTTTTTCTCAATAGGATTAAATTAATTAGGGTTTGGTAGTTCTAGAAGTCTATTAGATTAGATTAGATTCCACAGGTGCAGTTTTCTACTTCTGGATAACATTAGTGGATAACGTCTGCAGGGATGGCTAATTTCTACATGATTTCAGATACAAGAATTGATGCAATAAAACTACCTTGCCATAATATTGTATCTATTTTTATACCATAATAAATCTGTAGAAGTATAGGTTGCCTTTTCTCCCTGCATGTGTCCTCATGTTACAATTTTGATACAAAGGGATAGGATCAAGTCTGAATTAATTAGCCAATATTTTACTGATGCCTTGGTTATTTTGATTAGTTAAATATAAATATATGACCTCACTTCTAGAGCATGGTTATTGACTCTTGTAAAAAGGGAATACAAGCAATCTATTTCATGTTATTACTATCTAGATTCGTGATTGCGAAAAAATGTCTAATATGATTACCAAGTTGTGCCTGCAACTAGGAGTTGGTATATGAGCAGTTCCTATTATAAAATTTATTGTCTAGTAATTAGTGTTGAGTATTTATTTCAGAACACCAATCCTATCTCAAATAGCTTTCTTGTGAAATGCCATGAAACCTTTGATTGACAAAGCTCAAAACTAAGGTCAACTCAAGAGATAGGATCTTCCTTGTTGAAACAAAGCAAACACTGATTTTTTGTGAAACCTGGTCTAGATTTTTCACCAATGGAACTGAACCTAACCGTTAGGCACAAATTTGAAAACTATACCTAGGAAATAGTGGTTCTAAAATAGTATGGATCAGCTCATTGCGAACAACAGTGTTTAGTGTGTTTCTAAGAGCTCTAACTTGCATCTAGTATGACACTGTGTGTGATGTATTGTATGACATTGTATTATGCTTGGAAGCTTCTAAGGTTTGTCTAATGTGCAATGTAGGAGAGTTGTATGGCCCTGGCACTAAACACATGCTCCAGGACTACAACTGGACGGGCTACAAGTGACTCTTCCCATCTCAATCTTAAGCTCCAGGTCACACCACTGTCTGTTTCTAAGTTCAACTGCAGTCCTGATGATGCATGATGTTGTTTTTCATATTTACTTGGTTCTGCTGGATTTCATGTACAAGGTAGTTGTCATTTGTGTGTGGTTTCCACTAACAAATTCAGAAGTTCTATGAATATGTAGATGCATAACCTAGCCTGTGTATGGGTTCCTGGGAAGTTTTTTGTCAACTAGATGCTGCGAGGTATTTTGGTTCTGGTTATGTAATTATTTGAAGACCGAGATAACTTGGTCGATTAGTACCTTGGTTAAATTAATAGGTTGGTAGTTTGTATTTTCCTTGCAGAAGGTTGTTTTACCTTCCATGTCGTGTTCTATTGTATCAAACTACTATTATGCTATGCATCTTCTTTTATGGATCCATAAGATAGAATGCTAGGAGAAATTGAAAAAGTTTGATAACGAAATCCTTAACTCTATCGTGTTTATACATGAACAACAGTTGCCCTCTTTTCTTATAGCAAAAAATTGACACGTATGCTCTATACTGACATCATAAAGACTAGATGCACTATGTGTAATGTGTGATCTATTAATAGGAAGAGTTTTTAATAATGTTGTTTTGATTTTGTTAATAATATGTTGTTCCCTGTATGCAAATTCTTACCCTCTATAAATTAAATAATACAGATTCTCTTTTCTAACTTCGTGTAGTTGTGTTTATCAGTGATGCATAAAATTTCTAGTCAAGCTTAAGATGGTTCTCAGTTTTCTTTGCTTGTTCCTTGTTGTTGCATATAATATATAAGATTGTGTGTCGAGCTGTAGTTTCTTGTGCCATTAGTGCTGAATCTTATTTTTCTCTGTTGTCTGTAGGTGACGAATGAGACGGGCTATTCAATCTGTGGCAGTTAGTGGAGAAGATTCCTTTGGCTATCGCGAAGGGGAGAAGTGCAGTTTGTACCAGGCCGAATGGACATGATTTTTTCTGTTGAATGGCCTAGAATATCTATATAGAGTGTGTAATGCTTGACCTCAGCATGTGCCATTGATATGCTATTCATGGTTATCTACCTTTTGTGTCATTCATTGCTGTGGTTTATAGTGGCAATCTGTCTCTATCTTAACCTGGGAATCTACATTCTATAAATAAGTATGGCATGTAATTTTAGAGATTTTATTTATGAAATAAAATTTTTTCTCTATTTTTTGAATGAAGTATGGGATATTTTCGTGAACATATAGAAAATTCAAATCTGACTTGTGGGCCTGGAAAAAGACTGACTAGCAGGGCCATGTACTTTTTGGGCTCTAAAAAGGCCATGACCCAAATAGCATTGATTGAAACGTTATAGAAAATTGGAACAAATAAGATGAAAATGGGTGTTATGGCCCAAACAAGAAATGAACCATAAAAGGCCAAGGCCTAAATAAAAATAGTCTGGAAATAGCCAAGCAGGCCATGTAAAAAAGGTTAAAATTGTTGGCTTGGCCCATATAAAACACCTACCTGGACCGGACTAAATCTGATCGACAACCTTTCCAATTGGTCACAGATTTGCATGTAGGATTGTGGACGTAGGATCTGATGTGGACAAGGCAGATAATCTATGACCAATATAGTTGGTCATAGAATCTGTGACCATTTATATTGGTCATAGACCTCTTTGACCATTTCTAGAAAAAGTTCATGGTGTTTAACTAGTGACCCTCAACTTTTGACCATCCGTATTTGGTCACAAAAAGGTCATAAATTAAAAACTATGACTTTTAGTCACCAATATGGAGGGTCATGTATCACCAAATTTCTTGTAGTGGTCGTCAGAGCGCGCGCGGTTGTTGTGGATGGCATCTTCACTGTCCGCCCAGCGATTGGCATCCATTATTAGGTGGTAGATGGTATTCTGATTTGTGTGACCTAGATCCTCCCTGCGCTCTTGGCGGTGTACTCCGCCATTGAATGCATCGATTCGGTGCTCCTCAAATATGTCTTTCGTAGAATTCTTGAGGATGGACCACTATTGTATGTATGAGCGGAGGGACTCGCTAGGTTTCTAGCAGCAGGCGCGGAGTTCTTCGATTGACGTTGGCCGCTTGTAGATGCCTTTGAAGTTCCGTACGAAACTATACACGAGCTCCTACTAACTGCAAATCGATCCCGAGGGGAGATTGTTGAGCTAGGCTCGTGTTGTGCCCTTTAGATGTTGCTACAGGCATTGCATAGCAGTGTTCTTGCACCTGCATGTCACTTGACTGACTGAAGGTGGTCATCCAACTAGGTTTTTGATACGTACAAAACATATGTACTTTCCTGAACACTTTTGCTATTGTTTCTCCTTTAAACTTGTGTGATTTGGATGCAACTAACACGGACTAACACTGTTTTCAGCAGAATTACCTTGGTGTCTAGTTTTTGTGCAGAAAATCAACTATCAGAAAAAATCCCGGAAAACATGCCAAAATCTTATTTCATTAGAAGATTCACGGAGCCAAAATACGAGACGGGGTGGAGGCCTAAGGGGCCCACCCCGCCATGTGGTGGGCCTGTGCCACGCACGGAGTGTGGCCGCCCCAGGCAGCCCCTCGGCCTCCCTCTTCGCCTATAAGTTGCCTTCTGACCTAAAAACTCAGGGGGGGTTCGACGTTTTTCCAGAAAGAGTTCCGCTGCGCCGCCACCACTAGAAACCACGATTCAGAAGCAGAAACTCCGTTCTGGCACCCTGCCGACACGGGGAATTTGGAGAGGACCATCACCATCATCATCACCAATGCCTCTCCATCAACAAACCATATTTCCCTCATCCATGAGTGAGTAATCCCCTATTGTAGGCTATGGGTATGGTAGGGATTGGATGAGTTCTATCATGTAATCAAATAAGATTGTTAGGGCATGGTGCCTAGTATCTCTATTAGTGCTATTTGACTTTGTTGCAACTTGTTGTGCTTAATGCTTGTCACTAGGGACCGAGTGGCATGATCTCAGATCTGAACTTATTATTGATTCATTATGATAGTATTGTTTGTGATCTAATCTGCAAGTTGTGTACACATATCATTGTCCGGATCCAAAGGCCCCCAAAGTGACAGAAATTGGGACAACCGGAGAGGATGGCTGTGATGTGAGGATCACATGTGTTCATGGAGTGCTAATGCTTTGCTCCGATGATCTATTAAAAGGAGCACCTTAATTGCCAGTAGTTCCCTTGAGGCCCCGCTGCAATGGGCTGGCAGGACAAAAGATGTTGTGTAAGTTATTGCGAGGACGCATGACTATATATGGAGCACATGCCTATGATTGTTTAGTACATGGATGCTTTATCTTATTTATCTGCAATTGCCCTAGATCTTGTAGTTACTTGTTTAGACTCGTCCATGCAATGCCCGTCCATCCATCCCTATGCCTACCGCACTCATATCCTACTGTTTGCTACTACTGTCACTATTGCTCTTGTTTTGCTGCTGCTGCTGTTACTTTGCTATTGCTACTACAAACTGTTGCTACTGATAAAATTCTGTGAGCAAGAACTATTTCTAGGTGCAGCTGAATTGACAACTCAGTTGTTAAGGCTTATAAGTATTCTTTGGCTCTCCTTGTGTCGAATCAATAAATTGGGTAATACTACCCTCAAAGACTGTTGCGATCCCCTATACTTGTGGGTCATCAAGACTATTTTCTGGTTCCATTGCCGGGGAGCATAGCTTTATTTGTAAGTTCACTTGGATCTATTATTATTCACTTCTACTCCTTTCATCATGGGGAAGTCTCGTGATGGAAAGTTTCCTATTTTACCATCCACTACAAGAAGAGGTACAGTCCTAAACACCTCTGCTGCTCTTGATTCACCATATGTTATAAGTAAGCTTGTTACACGACCACCACATACACATGCTAGACACACTGCTACTACTGCAGAATCTGAAACTGCTTCTGATACTCATGATGTTACTTCTACTGTGGTTGATGCGAGTGGTTCATTAGGTCCTTTCCTAGATGCTACTATTGCTAAATCTATTTTGGGAAACACTGAAACTCCTAGTGAAGACACTATTACACATGTTAGCTCACCCGGGTCTAGAGAGAGATATGATATTAGTGATGGCTACATTGAAATGACTGATGATTTTATTGAAGAGTACCAAAAAACACATGGTACTAGTGCTATTAGTAGCCTCCTTGAGAGACGTACCATTATTCCTAAACTGTCTTCTGATGCTAAGTTTTCCACTTCTCCCATAGATATTAAAGATAAAGATTATGATTTCTCTCTTGATTTATCCTATTTAGACATTGTTGAGAAAGAACCTTTTTGTGGGACTGAAAAAGAGAGTGTTGTGGCACATATGAATGAGCTTTCCACTATGAGTGCCTTATTATCTGATGATTTTAAGATGCGCAAGTACTTTGTTACAAAGATCTTCCCTTTTTCACTAAAAGGAGAAGCTAAAGCTTGGTTTAATAGATTACCTTCTGGATCCAATGATAGCCCTGATTGTTTGATTGCTTCTTTCTTCCAGTAATATTTTCGTCCCAGTGCTAGACATGCTGCTTTGCAGAAACTTTTTGATTTTAAACAGGGAGAAGAAGATAAATTGCCTGAGTCATGGACAAGGTTTTGTGCCTTGATTAATGCACATCCAGGATGTCCATTGCCTAAAAATGAGCTTCTTGATATTTACTATAATGGACTAACTGATGATTCTAGGACATACCTAGATAGTTTTGCTGATTGATTTTTCAGGGAAAGAACTCCTATATATGTTGAAGAATTAATGGCTAAAATAAGCAAGAATTATGATGATTGGACTTAAACCGAGCTAAATACACATGAGCCTATTACTCCTGAACCAGTTGTGCCTGAACCAGCTCCAACACCAACACCAAGGAAGAGGGGAGTGATTGCTTTAAATGATTAAGTGATGAAAGAAGCTAAGAAATGTCTTAAGGAGAAAGGTATTAGAGCTGAAAATGTGAAGAATCTACCTCCTATAGAAGAATTATGTAAGACAATTCCCCACTCATCTACTATTTAGGTACACTCTCTCCACTTTAACGAAGGTGATATTCCCTATGGTAAGCCTCCTGATCAATGCTTTAGATGAACTTGACACATTTATTGTTAAGCAAGGTAATTTTAATAAACAAGTTCAGAATCATTTATTGGAAAACTCTAGAGCTATTAATGAGTTGAAAGATATTGTGGAAAGAACTGCTAATGATGTTAAAATGCTTTGTAAACACTTTAAAATGGTTCAAACTCAAATTGATCAACTTGGTAAGGTACAAAATGATATGCTAGTTAATGCCTCAGGAGATAAACATGCTTATGGAATTAGAACTAGGAGCGGTATAGCTAGTCAAGATCCTTTATATCCTGAAGGACACCCTAAAAGAATTGATCAGGATTCTCAACAAGGTGAAAGTAGTGGTAGTCCTCATAAGAGAAAGAAAAAGAAACATAAAATAGTTGAGTAACCCTCCGAACCTGCTGTAGATCCTAATAGTATATATGTCTCTAATGCTGAAACTAAGAGTGGTAATGATAAAAATGATGCTCCTGACAAGGAAGAAGTTAAGGAAAAACCTGAGAAGCACACAAAGAACACTAGGTACACTAAGTAAGATTTTATTGCTAATAAACATGGTAGTGAAAGAGAACCTTGGGTGCAGAAACCTATGCCTTTTAACAATAAGAAACACAAGTCAAAGGAGGAAGAACACTATAACAAGTTTTGTGAGTGGATGAAACCTTTATTTTTGCAAATTCCTTTGACTGATGCTATTAAGTTGCCTCCTTATTCAAAGTATATGAAGGATATTGTCTCTAATAAAAGGAAGATTCCTAATGAGGAAATTTCTACTTTGCTTGCTAATTATTCCTTCAATGGTAAGGTTCCAAAGAAACTTGGTGATCCAGGTATACCAACTATTCCTTGCTCTATTAAGAATAATTATGTTAGAACTTCTTTGTGTGATTTGGGATCCGGAGTTAGGGTTATGACTTTTTCTCTCTACAAGAGACTTCAGCCAGAAAAGTTGATACCAACTAATATATCTTTGCAAATGGCTGATAAGTCAACTACTATTCCTGTTGGTATATGTGAGGATGTTCATGTTCAAGTGGCTCATAATTATTTGGTTTTAACTAATTTTGTTGTGCTTGAGATGCCTGAAGATGATAATATGTCTATTATTATTGGGAGACCTTTTCTTAACACTTCAGGTGCTGTCATCAATTGTAATCAAGGAAAACTAACTTTTAATATTAATGACAAAGAGCATATTGTCTATTTCCCCAAGAAGGTTGATAAGAGCTATTGACTGAATTCTATTGTAAATATTGAGAGCATCAAAGTTGGAGAAATATATTGTCCCATTCCGCAAGAAAGTTTTGAAACTATTATGATTGGGACTATTGCTATCAAGTTTGAGGTAACATAATCATTTTGTGAAATACAAAGTTTTGTTTCATATAAGATTGTTTTGGTAACAAGACTTGATTAACCTTGTTAACAAAGGGATTTTAATGAACAAAACAATGCTTTCATAATGGTTATACTTGCTCACTTTTATTTTTCTCCTTCCTAGTCTTTGCTTTTTGTCTTGTTAGTTTTAGTTTTGCTAGTTGTTTGCTTTTTAGAGTGACTTAGAACTTCTGTTGTTTTTGTTTGCTTATGCTTCTTCTAAAAAATCTGTTTCTGCGAGAAAATCAATTTTCATACCCTGAAAATTGGCCAAAAATAAAGTTTCCCGAAAAATCCCAAAAAATTCATATTAAATTTTTTCTCGGAAAAAGGAGAAGAGGGACACCTGGAGTGGCCCAGGGGGACCTACCAGGCCAGCATGACCCCTGGTGGCGCGTCCAGCCCCAGGTGGCGCCTGGCCTGGGTGGGGCCCACCTGTGGCCCTCTAAGTTGCCTCCTTCCAGCCACTTCTTTCTCTCTCTCGAAAAACACCGGAAAAATTTCTCAAGCTTGAGTTCCTGCTGTTCTTGCTCCCAATTTTCGATCTCCTTGCTTAGCCAATCTTTGCTACTATTTTTTGGAGGGATTGCTCCTTGGTATGTGTCTCCTCCGCTTGTCCAATTAGATTTGTGATTGGTAGATTGTATCTTGAGTATTTTGCTACTATAGGTATCAGGTTGTGTAATCTTGCATGCTTGCTCTATGCTTAGATATTTCATTTTGATGCATGTTTAGTCCTCTAGCAAGTTCCTATAGTAGTTCATCGTCATTTATCAACTTGGAAATCACTTGGTTTGATTTTTGTCTAAAAATTTCAGAAAGGAAGATGAGTGCATACCCACTAAATCAATGATTTTATGGTGTCTGAGCCAATGAAAGTCCATCGTGAGGAAGGAGTATTCCCTTCCATATATCCATGCCCTGAATTTATGAGAGCGGCGGGAATCTTCTAGGATTTCCAGACTATGATTACTAATGCAGGGCTGGAACACTTTGTTGAAGAAGAACCATATCAGTATGTTAAGCTAACCATGGTTGTGGTGCAGGACTTCCGGTTTACTTGGTCCTCGTCTAACCCCATGGTCCATTATAAAATCTACAATATAGCTGTCGACGTGCCTTTTGCCGATTTTTGTGCAGCTATTAGAGTGCCGCATTGGGGATCTTGTGAGAAGATCAAGTAGAGGCCTAAGACACTTATGGATTTATATGCTGAAATCTTCCAAGGTTTTGACTTCTCGGAGGAAAGTGGTAAAATTCAGAACATTCAGTTCCCATCCATTAGATATTTTGCCTATTTCATTACCAAGTGTGTTCTTGCTAGAAAGATTGCTAGAAAGTTATCTTCATTTGATCTAGCTTTTATCTTAGCTGCTTTGAATAGGGATAGGTCTTATAACTTGGGTGCTTTGATAGCTTACCGTCTTACCACTAACCGCGAGAAGGGTGGAATTTGTGGAGGTCTCATTGCCTCTAGATTGCTAGCTTTCCATGGTTTAGAACCTCAGCATTCAGATTATCGGTTCCCCATAGAGAGACTTGATCTCAATTCCATGGTTCAGCACAATGTTGTCTCTTCTTGGGCTACTGGGAGAAATTTACCGTATGAGTTATCCTTTGTCAAGCGTGGTTGGAGACGGGGTAGGACTGAGAAAGTAGTTTACTTGCATGCACCTGCTTTGTTTAATTTTGATAACATGCAAGGGAGGTCACTCACGGAGGAAGAGTTTGACACATACGTGGCGGAGCTCTCCCAGCAAGAGGAGAATGTTGGAGAGGATGACAAAGATGATTCGGTTCGGCCCTCCAACATGGGAGAGTCTTCATACCAGCAACCCTCCTATGATTGGAGCGCGTCTTATTCCTCATCGCGAGGACCTGATTATGATCATTCCTATAATGACCCACTAGCCTGGGGTTACTACCCGTGCTATTGAGCCCCACAGAGGCCAAATGCCTAAGCTTGGGGGGAGGTACACCGACATCATACTCATCTATATATCATGTTTCGTCGGTTCTTTGTATATCCATTTCTCGCTTTCTTTTTGGTTTTTGTTTCTGCTTTCTCAAAACACAAAAAGACCAAAAATATTGTCGTTGTTTCTCTTGGTTTGTTTCTTTGCTTTATAGCTTTGGTTTGCCTTAAAGAAAAATCCAAAAATATTTTGCTTTGTTTTTGCTTTGTGTGATTGCTTTAAAAAAATCGGAAACACCAAAAATATTTGTTGTTCTTCTTTGGTTTTGTGAAGTTCTTTGCAGGGTTCAGCAGTCCTCAGTGGAGTTTGTATTCATGTTATTATACAAGCCACACAAGTGAAGAGCAATAAAGAAGATTAATACAACTTGAGGTGTGGTAAGAGGCTGGTAACAAACTCTATTTGTTTTCATTTTTGTACATATACTCATCATTGTGAGCGTGCTTAGTCTGTTCATGTAAGGTATATGTTATTTATGGATGCTTAGTAGTTCTTGCTTTCTTATGATTAGCTCTAGCTTACTAATAGTTTGTAGCATGTCATATGAATGTTTGCTTGCATTGTTCTATTCATAACTTGGTATGATATTGTGGTATCCTCCTCTAAATGTTTCATTTGAATCGACTTGGCACATGCTCATGCACACATATGACTGAACGATAGTCAGCAAGCATCGATGATTTATTTTGCATCAGAGTTCTTATATCACTTTCTTTCCATAATTAGTCATGTTTTGTTGCAAGCATGATTATGACAGTTATTGCTCTCTCGTTTGTCGCTCCCTCTCTATTGCTAGCCTTCACTTGCACTGAGTATGAGTTCTACTTGTGCATCCAACTCCCCAAAACCATTATTGCCAACAGTGTCCACCATACCTACCTACTAGCATCATTTGCTATTTCTGTGCATTTGCAGTATGCCTTGTTTTCTGCCAAATAAAATGTTTGACTGTTTGAGAAAGTTAGTTAGTAAAGTTCTCATGAACTTGATGGCACACTTTATTTCTTGAACTTAACAAACCTGAACCATTGTGCTTGTCCATGAAAGTTATATGCTTGCAAATTATAGGCTGGTAGTTAGCAGAACCGTGCTGTCACGGGGAACGCTTTCAACATTGCACCTGTACTTTGTACCCATTTGGTATCATGCTCTTTTGTTTACAGATGTCGTCGGTGTGAAATAAAAGGGGAGCTTGTAAGTTCATCGAGTTATATATGTGCTAGAGAAACGCCTGGGCCGCTAGCCTAAGCCATGCCTAATCATGGTGGAAACTTGCAGCATAACCATAATGAGCAATCTGTGAAGCATCCTCAATAAAAACCTATGCAAATAGAAAATAAAAAGATCGCTGAGATGCTCATTGTCTGCCTACCTTGTCATTTTGATTATGGGATAGCTCCTGTATCATGTGCAAGGGGTACCCCGTTGGCGGTTCTCTATGATACACATGCATTTACTATGACAAGAACTTGTAAGTAACTAAAGTTGAGTATCATGAGGAGTAGCCCTCGTATTCAAGGGACATGAGATTTCCAGTTTATGGTATGTCAAGCATATAACTCATATTGGACCTCACTTTCACCATTAACCATCTAAATATGCATATGATAGGGGCAATGAGATCTCAAAGCTAACGAGTACCATACTTTCAGCATTTGGAAGCCTTTCAAACTTTTCAAAACCTTTTCACTTCCTTGTTGATTCACCACCTTTTCTATGAGCACCTTCTTGAGAGCATAGTTTTCATTCTTAGTGTAATGTGCTTGTCTCAAAACTTAGTTAATTATGTCATGACTTTGATGCTTGTATCTCTGATATTTATACTTCTAGTCTTCACTTGAACTTAAGAGGTGCCTTGGCATTTATTTTGTGCTCTACGGACGAAGGAAAGTGAGATACCACTCTATCATACCTTTTTATGAGCATTGCAATGTTGCCTTCTGACCTAAAAACTCAGGGGGAGGGTTCGACGTTTTTCCAAAAAGAGTTCCGCTGCGCTGCCACCACCGGAAACCGCCATTCGGAACCAGAAACTCCGTTTTGGCACCTTGCCGGGACGGCGAATTTGGAGAGGATCATCACCATCATCATCACCAATCCCTCTCCATCAAACATCCATGTTTCCCTCATCCATGAGTGAGTAATCCCCCGCTGTAGGCTGTGGGGATGGTAGGGATTGGATGAGTTCTATCATGTAATCGAATAAGATTGTTAGGACATGGTGCCTAGTATCTCTATTAGTGCTATTTGACTTTGTTGCAACTTGTTGTGCTTAATGCTTGTCACTAGGGCCCGAGTGCCATTGTAACATCCCAAAAATATGAAACAATGATCATCAAACTCTAATCACTAAAATTAGGGTTAACAAAAACTTTGATTAAATAAAAACCAAATGAATGCATATGTGTATGTGATGATTTGATGAATGCAGGAATGGACTTATGAGATTCAACTAAATAGTAAGGAATGGTTCAAAGATGAATATAACATCATATAAAACATTTCCAAGCAGAAACAAATCAAGAAAAAAAATCAAAAACAAATCAAATAAGGCAAATGGTCATTTTTGCCAATCTTGCTCACTAGGCCACTTTGGGTGTTTCTAGTCCAAGATTTCAAACAAAAACTTTTCCAATTCTTTTCACCCCTTGCTAGACCAAGTAAAAGTGAATCAAAGCACACCTTTCATACTTGCAGAAACATTTGGCAACCCCATTCAAAGGACAATTCAAAATTGAATCTTTAACATATGTGAAGATCACACCTTTTCAAAACCCAACCAAACCAGTGCCCCTTGACCAATCCAACTAACCAGATACTCCCTAGTATGTGCCTAGCAAACCCGCCAAGTTTGAATCCAAAATTCAAATTTGAATTTCTTTCGGCCATTTCATCAAACACCTTGTGATCGGCAAACAAAAAAACATTAAACACTATTTGCAGCAGTGAATTTGACCAACCTTGTTCCCTCTCTGGTTGCAACAAGCTCTTAGTAGATCATCTAGCCTCTTTAAAAATCCTTAGCACCACTGTGAGCAAGCCTAGCCATCAATGGTGACCAGGCCGAGAGCAAACTAGCCATCCCCCATGTCGCCAGCGAGCTAGAGGCAGCACTAGCCTCGCCAACCTTGTCTAGGACACGCAACACCATCCACCGCCACTCCCTGTCCAAGCCCTGAGTGCAATGAAGATCAGCCCACGATCACACGCGCGCCCGCCCTGCGCTTCTGAGCGTGATCGCCAAAGATCCCAAGAACCCGCCAGACAACCCTGTCACATGGACCACGCATCGTTAGCGCCATTAAAATTGCCGTCAGACCCGCCCAGAGCGCCGCGACGTTCCGACCGTTCATCACTGCCCCATGCCGCAAGACCATGTCGTTGAGCTTCTCCAGGGAGCACAACACCGCCCCTATTGTCGCCCATGCCAGTAGCACTCTGTGTTGTCGACACCGACGAGCTCCACCCGCGCCATTCTGTCCCCTTCAGCCACTATAAAAGGAGGCCTCCCCCGCTTGTTTTCTTCACACCATTTCACTCCCCACCTCTCACTGATCACACCCACTTACTCCCGGATCAAGGCGAGCACCTGGTGGCCGGAATTTCACAGGAGTTCGCTGCTGTAGAGGAGGAGAGGTACCGTCGATTGGAGCCGCCCCAGGAGAAGCTACTGGTACCAGGAGGATCGCTGTCGTCGGCTTCGTCGTTTGCCCCCGTCGCCGACCATCGCCTGAGCTCCGGTGAGCCTCCCACGACCCCAACTGGCCGCACTAGGGTTCTGTCTCGCCGGCGCTGCCCGACGTGGACCATGAACCAGAGCCGTTCGATTAGAGTTAGATCCTACGATCCTAATCGCCCCATACTGCTTCGCCCCTCGTTGTCTCACTAACGAGTGGGGTCGCTCACTTAACTAGCCCGCGCGCGCTGTGCGTAGTGGGCCGGCCCAGTTAAACATCCTGCGCGACCCACTAATTCAAATTTAGATTTATTTATTTAATTTCATACCCAGTTCTGTACCTAGATTCAAAAATCACCCTAGCTCGATTCACTGAACCAAAATGCATGAAACCAATTTTGTTGGAAAGGTGCTGGAATGCTTAATTCAAGCCCGTTGTATTCAAACCATTTAGATTTTTAGATCACCTATGGTAAAAATAACAAGGCAGAAGCTTTTCTGCATTCAAACATTTTTCAAAATTCTACCATGAAAGCTTTTGAGTTGATTCCAACTCTCAAAAATCACATTTAACCATACCTTTCAGAATATATAAAAATATATATGTTTACTTGTAGAAATATTGAACAAGTAATAAAAGAATGCCTCATAGGCCATTCTAGTCACTTTAATTAATTAAAATAAAAAAGGTTAAACCTTATTAAATTGTGACACCACTTTAAATCACATTCCCATGTGCAGAAATATGTGGTGATGACATGTGTCAACATGATCCCATGTTTGAGTTGGAGAATATTAAATCTTAAGTAGTTTTTCAATGAGTAGAAATTACTTTTCTAAAAATAAAGGAAATAAAACTATTTTTCTTAATGGTAGTAATGCTTGTGATGATCCTATATCATCTAGTGAAAACCTTTGTGTGATAAATAAAAATAGTCAAGTATTTTTGGTGATTGTGTACCTCGTATTTATTTATAGACGATAGTACCGACCAAGGATACAAGGAGGAAGGAGGATACTACGAGGAAGAAGCCGAGGAGAACTTTAACCACTGCTCTGCACAAGGCAAGCCTATACTTGCAACCTTGTAAGCCTAATACTACTAGTTGAATTAGCAAGCTATTAACTGAGCAAGCTAACACTTACAGCGTAGCAAGCTACTACTTTCTTGTTACTATGCCAACTATATGCCTTAAGCATATGTGATTATACCCACTTGACACACCATCCTAGTTTTACTTGCAAGCTTAGTATTTTATTCTCTTTATTAAAGCTTTCTATCAAAAGTTTATTTAGTGGCTTGGAGATAGTAGAAAGATATTTAAAGGTAGCATAAAGAGCATAAAGCTTGACCTAGGTTATATAAT
Organism: Avena insularis; assembly: GCA_023614405.1. NCBI lineage: Eukaryota > Viridiplantae > Streptophyta > Magnoliopsida > Poales > Poaceae > Avena > Avena insularis. The sequence goes on along the minus strand of CM042693.1, from coordinate 53,647,539 downwards.
CTTGATGTCATCCTGAGGCATGAGATTGAACTTAGCTAATTCCCACTTGTTTATTACCCATCATTAGTATTTACCCCCACCGTAGATGCTAGTGCTAAGCTTAAAACTTGATCAACTTTAGATGGGAATACTTGGTGAAAATGGTTATGAAAACCTTAGAATGATGAGCCATTCTACTGAAATGTTTTGACATGTGTTCTCGAACACTCGATGATTTTTTATGATGAAAATGTTAAGGCATGAGCCTTAGCCCTTTATAAAACTGATGGTTGTCTAGATGCGATACCATTTCAATTTTACCGTACAACCATAATACTCGAAATTTGGGTAGGGCTTGACTGGAAATTTATATACCTTAGTATGGGTTCCCTTGTGGCCAAGGTTGAGCTGAGGCTACCTTGTGAAGATTATCCACATGTGCAGTACCCAAGATGATAGATGGTCATGGTCATGGTTGGGAGGCCAAACTCACAGGAGAGGTGCCTATACTAGGGCGTGTAATTGAAAGGTTAGGATTGATTATCCGCATACTGAGTATGGTGAATTCAGGATTGTTCCTGGCGGATGTATTGAATGTTGTGGTGAAAGTGTACAATCTCTATAGAGTGTCAAACTATTCGAATAGCCGTGTCCGCGGTTATGGACAATTGGAGTGGCCATACTGTTCCCTTGTCAGATGTTTTCAAAAGGACTTGTGAAATGATTTGTGACTTTGAATTGATCACAACAGTGTTGTGGCATGAAATTCAAGTTCCCACTTAGGTGTTATAAAACTTTCAACTAGCTTTCTTTGCTTCTGGACTTAGTAGAGGTAAATCTGGCTTTTTGCAAAACAACCCTAGAGCTTAGTATCCTACTACAGGAACCCCTTCACTTGTTAGTATTAGTTTGCGAGTACTTAAATATTACTCATGGCTTTGTCCCTGGCTATTCCCGTGGCCAGACTATAAAGAGGAGTATCAGGAAGAAGGACAGCAGGAAGGTTACGACAACTAGTATCATCTCCCATCATCAGCATTGCATGTGACCATGAAGAGGAGTATCAGGAAGAAGGACAGCAGGAAGGTTACTATTATGTTTTTCCGCTGCTTGAATTGTATTAAGACTGGATCATGAGATCCTTATTTGTGTAAGACCTTATGTATGGTTTGTAATGGATGATGTACTGTGATATCCAATCTTTTATGTCTCGCAAAAATGGTAATCCTAGGATTGCGATGTATGGCATAACAGGCATCTGTGATTAAAAATCCAGGTGTTGACAGCCATGTTCTCAGATCTGAACTTATTATTGATTCATTATGATAGTATTGTTTGTGATCTTATCTGCAAGTTGTGTACACATATCATTGTCCGGATCTGAAGGCCCCGAAGTGACAGAAATTGGGACAACTGGAGGGGATGGCTGTTGTCGTGGTATTGCTGATGAGTTCTCCATGGAGGGGTCTTCACAGTGCATGTTTAGAGACATGGGGTAAGGCGCACGGTTGATAGGTACGAGGTAACATAGATTACCCAGGTTCAGATCCCACGACGGTGGCAGAATCCTACTCCTGCTATAAATCACTATAATGGCAATACGCCGAGTTACATGGATCGATTCGTTGTGCGAGGTATGAGTTAATTGGTATGACTTGTCATGCCCTAAAGGCTCCCATAGGGCCGGCTTATATAGTCGCCAGGTCCTAGGGTTACAGGGAAAGTCCTAGCCGGATACGTTATAGACTCCTACATTGCATACAACTACCCTAGCGTGTCTTGTACTCCCAGGCTCCGGGTACGTAGGTGACTCCTCCGTAGCCTTCCTTTATCCGGCATGGGCCTCCCTTCTGGATCCATCTACCTGGGCTGCCCAGCAGGCCATGGGCCATGCTACCAACTGTGGGCCACCCAGGTTATCTGGATAAGAGACATGCTATGAGGATACCATATAGCATATCCCCAACAGTAGCCCCCAGAGAACTCCGAGATCTTGCGCCGGCTTGCCTCTTTATCTTGAATGCTCCGTCTAGATGGATGTCGGCAAATCGTCAAGCAATATCTTGTAGTCCTCCTAAGAACCCTACAATATTCTTCGTCTTCAACTTGTAAGTCGGAGAAATGCTAAATCTTCCATCATACTCTTCTCGTAGCCGGACTAGATCCTTCCATGCCGGAATATTCCGATGTGATGGTTCACCTGCCTGTGTCAGCTAGAGCGACGTAAACATAGGTCAGCAGCGCCTCGTAACTCACACATGCAGAGAACACAATCATGTTTGTTTTCCCGCGCGAAGGATATGAACTGTTGGCGATGGCGGTTAGGAACGTGGCTAAATTTCCGCGCACGCGCCCGCACACGTCGTCCACGCGCCGACCATTCGATCACCTTGCACGAATCTTGACGCTGGGGTTATAATTTTTTAACCGTGGTAGATTTTCATATCTTCACCTCATTCCCCCCCTGCGCCTTCGTCTTCCTCCTGCGAACATCTCCTCGAGCCCTCCAAGCGCATGTGGAAAACCCTAATCTCCCCAATCTTCCCAGTCAACTCTCTCCCATCCCAATGGAGAGAAGTATCTCTAACCCTTCCATGGCGGCATGGGCCGATGCTACGGTGAAGCTATCAGGCTCCGTTCAGGTGCCCCCAGAGGGTCTGTTGCTGCCAAAGTCCGTGGTGGTGGAGTCCACCGGCAGCGGCCATATTCCAGCGGCGCTAGAGCTACTGGAGGAAGAGGGTGACTCCCATAAGGGTGAGTGGCGTGGCTCTGATATCACCAACAGTGACATCAAAGAGCTGCTCGTCGAAGGTTACCTCCCCACGACGGATGGGCTTCTCTAGAGGGCGGCGCCGGCCGGCGAGGTCACCCCTTCTCCCCAAGCCAGAGAGAAGGTGTACCTCAAAGCACAACTGGTACATGGCGTCTCCCTCCCCATCTCCGATTTCTTCCTTGTTGTCCTCAAGCATTACCTGGTTCAACCTTGGAACCTTTCCCCCAATAGCATCATCGTGCTTAGCAACTACACGGCGCTTTGCGAGGGTTACCTAGGGATTAGGCCTAGGTTAGACTTGTTCATCTACTTCTTTACTGTCAAGAGGGAAGCCGGAGCGAGCAAGGACGAGTTCAGGAACTGCGGGACAATTAGCTTTAAGATTTGGCCTAGCCGGAGGTTCCCCGACATCGTCGACCATGAGTCCTACAAGAACTGGCAGCGGACGTACTTCTACAGCCCAGATATCCCTCTGGTCGGCCGATAAGGAACGTATCCGGACTTCATCGATGGATCCGCTGCTGAAGCCCCAACATGGAGATCCGATGCCCCCTTCCCTCCGACAACAATGCTTCCTGCGCCATAAGGCGGATAGAGTTGTTTGTAGACTCGGGTCTGACCGAGTTGGACCTAGCCATGTGCTGGTTCGTCAGGCGGATCTAGCCTCTGCAGCACTGCTCGAAGCTAATGCATGAATATACCAAGGAGGGGAAGGATAGCCTCCGCATCTCCAAGGACAACTTCTTGAGTGACTCCGTCAAGCTCCGCCTCAAGGACATCGTCAAGGTGAAGGACAGGAAGCGTGGCTTCACCATCACCTACGACATGTTCGAGGAGGAAAAGTGCCCAGAGGTACCTATTTATTTTCTGTGTATGACATATACTCTAGTTCTTCCGTCTAGCCTTTATTATCTCATCTAACACTTTGGGATTTCTCTTAATAGCTTAAAAGTCTAGAGGAGGATAGAATGGTTATCCAAATCTATGACCCCAAGATGAAGGAAGTCACCGTCGTGTCCGATGAAGATGTTCCGTTGGCGCAAAAGCGGAAGAGCTCCACCTCTAACGCTGCCGACGGAGGCAAGAAGAAGAAGACAGGGGGTGGAGCCTCCAAGAAGACTACTGCTGCCCTGAATGCGGAGAAAAGAAAGATTACCGGGATCCCTTTTACCAAAGCATCCACTATTGTGTAAGCCTCTTTTCCTCCGACATTGTCCATTGCTCGTCTTTTTTCCTGTACTTATACTTTGGCACGTTTCAGGAAGAAGGCTAGTTTAAGTTCGAAGAAGACCTCCAAAACATCGGGGGCTTCTAAAAACATTAAAGATATGTTTCACCGAGATGTGTCGCACCAAGCATCTCCCGCCATCGCCCTACCACTCCTAGCGTCCAGTCTGCCACCGCTCCGACAAGATCTCCAGCTAAGGATGCGTCTAGCCCTTCCACCATGGAATTGGACCCAGCTGCCTCTGCGGAGTTCATCGTTGCCAGCGAACAGGCGACACAAAAAAGTACTGCATCCAAAATGGCTGAAGCTCTAGCTAAGGATTCCATCGGTAGCAGTAAGGCGATGGTAGGCGGAGCGTCTCTCGAAGGTGGCGCCTCTGCACCCAGGATTTCCACAGAGCTTCCGAATAGTCTACCCGGTGCTTACGCTGAGTAGCTCCACTCTGGCTCCAGGTGCAGCGCCAACCTCTCCAACTTGCGTTCTGGAGGAGCTCCTCACGCAAGCTGATATCCTGCAAGGAAATAGTCTTTCCTTCAGCAAAATATTTGCTGAGAGCGCCACCAATCTCAAGATCATCGCACTTGTAAGTTTTGTTTGACTTCTGCATTTCATATGAGTATCCCACTGTATCCCCCAAGGATATAGACGGAAAACCATAGGTCTTTGCATATGAATGCTCTAAGAGTGACTAAGCTAGAAAACTTCGCACTGTAGCCCCCAAGTATTTAGTTTGAATGAATTATTCCGACTAGATACTTTCAGAGTAGCATACGCAGTGTTTGTAAATTTCAATACTGTAGCCCCCAAACTTCTAGTTGAAACTGAATTAGTTCCAACTAGATGCTTAAAGAAATACTAAGCATTATGCTGAGCTGAAAACTCGTACTGTAGCCCCCAAGCTTCTAGGTGGATATTTATCCGGTTAGATGCTCCAAGTAGACTAAGTTAATTTGATCTTCTTTCCACAGAACGAGAATGCTCGGAGAGGCGTCGCCAATGAGAAGTTCCACAAGATGCACGCGGAGTTGGAAGCTGAAAAGGGTAAAACTGCCTTCTTGAAGGAACAAATCACCAAGAGCAAGAGTATGTTTTTCCTTTCGTTTTTGTACTCCAATTTGGTCTTGTGCCGTCACTCTTCGACTCCTCATTTGTGTACTGTTCTTTCTCCGGCTTGCAGAAACCATCGCCAAGGCCAAGGATATTGTTGGGCAATCCAAGCACATTGAGTTGCTGGATAGAGAAAACAAGACCCTTAAGCAGGAGAGGACTGATACCCTGAAGATGCACAAGGATTCCATGAAGGCCTTGCAGGAGTCCGCCAATATGGAGATGAACCACTTGAAGGAGGAAATTGTGATGCTGAAAGAGCAGAAGAAAGTTGCCGATGAGCAAAATCAGCGCAATCTTGAAGCATACAAGATCCTCCAACAAGAACGGGACTCCATGGCGGATACGCTCCAACAAGATGAGACGAGCATCTTTGGCAAGTGTTTCTCCGTCTTGTGCTGCTGTAAGCTAGATACTTTGAACTTTTTGTGTATAATTGAACTCATGTGATCCTTTGTCGAAAATTCAGATCCTATTGGTTTGACCAAGTCGCCTCCTCCGCCAAAGGAATGCCTGGTCCTCGCCAACAACTTCATCAGCACCGCCGTTAAGCAAGCCAAGGAGATCGCCAAGCCCCTCAACATCAATATCAAGGCGATGGACTCCGTGATGAAGTACTCGGAGATCTTGCGCCAAGCCCCTGAGCATACTGTAAGATGGAAAGCTTCATGTACCCGGGCTGGCGCAAGGATGTCTCTAGCGATGGTCAAGGCGCACTATGAAAACTCCGACCTTGACACGGTGACCTCGGGTCTTCCCGACGTAGACGATGACGTCTAGAAGATTGACCACAAGGCTATCTGGGCATCGCTTGCGGGTTTTGACACCAGGGTTGGCGAGTTGATTGATACCAACTTTTTCGTGCCGCTGGAAATCATTGACGACTACCACCAGAGCTCCTCCGAGTCCCTCAATACCACCGACTTCGAAGATGATGGCCCTCCTGCTTCCAATGATGTTGCATCCAAGTATCCTGCGCCAGAGGAATAAAAAACAATATGTAATATTTGTTTCCTCTGGAATTTGTGTATGCGGAAAAACTACTCTATTAACTTAAGGCGGAGAAACAATAGTTGTAATTTCCTGCTACCCAAGTACTGGTTCCAGTATGTAAATATTTTTTAAGCAAGTGTTGGTTTATCCATTACTCTGGTTTTTATGCTTGACCTTTCGTGAGTCAGAAGACTCGTAGTCAGAAACATAAGCACAAAATTGCCGACAACAAGTGCTGAAAGTCACTACTCCAGAATCCACGTAAAAACAACAAAGAACTTGTAGACCAGAAAACTTAAGCTAACGCCCGTAGGCGGAATTTTCACAAGTGCAAATGCAAAGCTTACGCATAAAGGTTTTATACGATCCAAAAATGAACACTAAAGGAGGTAAAAGACTCAGAAATATCAGTGAACCAGAGAGCTTTATTTCATTGATCATAGATGAACACTAAAGGAGGTAAAAGACTCAGAAATATCAGTGAACCACGATTGTCAAAGAGGTAGTAAGACCCATTGAGAAACGCCTTGCTTATGATGAACGGTCCTTCCCATGGCAGGGATAATTTGTGTGACTTCTTCTGCTTAAGTCGGAGCACCAGATCCCCCCTTTAAAGGAGCGATGCCGAACGCGGCGACTTTGGTAGCTGCGTAGCTTCTGCTGGTAGATGGCGGGTCTTTGGCATGCCAAAACACGCTCTTCTTCGAGAAGGTCCACATCTACGCGTCTGGATTCTTCAGCGTCATCTTCGTCGTAGGTGGCAACTCTTGGTGCATCGTGAAGGATGTCGGAAGGCAGGATGGCTTATACTCCATATACCATGAAGTAAGGGGTGTAGCCGGTGGATCTGTTGGGTGTAGTTCTCAAACTCCACAGCACAGATGGTAATTCCTCCGCCCAGGCTCCAGCTGCTCTATGTAGCGGTGCTTCAAGACGTGGCTTGATTCCCTGCAGAATTAATCCATTGGCTCGATCAACTTTCCCATTAGACTATGGGTGTGCCACGGATGCTAGGTCAAGTCGGATGCCTTTGTCCCAACAATAAGCTTCCACTTCTCTGAGTGACAAGTTGCTGCCGTTGTCGGTGATAATGCTATGTGCAAGGCCAAATCTCACCACTAGATCTTGGACAAACCTAAGGGCAGTTGCCCCATCAAGCTTTCTAATGGGTTTAGCTTCTATCCATTTGGTGAATTTATCAACTGCTACTAGCAGATGCGTAAACCCACATGGTGTCTTCTGTAATGGACCAACCATGTCCAGCCCCCAGACTGCAAACGGCCAAGTTATTGCTATTGTTCGCAATTCTTCAGCTGGAACATGGGCATAGTACTGGCATCCCATGCATGTCTCAACCAGCTTGTCGGCGTCCACCTTCGCGCTCAGCCAGTAGAACCCTTGCTGGAAGGCTTTGGAGACCAACGGTCGAGGAGCGGCGTGATGCCTGCAATCTCCGAGTTGGATCTCACGTAGGATTTCAATACCTTCTTGCTGGGAAACACACTTAAGGTATACACTAGTGGTGCTTGTTTTGTAGAGCTATCCATTGATTATGGTATATCCCTTTGCTTGACGTACTATTTGCCGTCTTTCAACCTCGTCGTGGGGCAAAGTTCCGTGTACGAGATATTCCAAGAACGGTTGTGTCCAAGCCAGAGGGACCTTTGTCACTGTGTGAACGAAAGAGTCAACTCTATCCGGGTTGTCGATTTCCGCTCCCTTCACGGATGGTGTCCGTAGATGCTCCAGAAAAACGCCAGATGGAATTCGTTTGCACCCTGATCCAAGCTTATATAGTAGATCAGCTGCCTCGTTTTGCTCCCTAGGTACATACTTGACTTCGTAGCCCAAGAATCTCTTGGCTATCTCATCCACTTCATCTCGATATGCCGCCATCAGAGGTTTCTATGCGTTCCAGGTGCCAGCCACCTGCTGGGCAACCAAGTCGGAATCTCCACAGCAAACTATGCGCTTGATGCCAATATCCTTGGCTACACGTAGTCCGTGAATGAGTGCTTCATACACCGCCATGTTGTTCGTACCCTCGAAGTGGATCTGCAGAACATAGTGTAGCTTTTCCCCAGTTGGTGACTGTAGCAGTACACCAGCCCCCGAGCCATTGAGTAGCTTTGATCCATCAAAGTGCATCACCCAGTATTCCGGCTCCGGCATAAGGGGTAGCATCTGGCATCTCTGTCCAATCTGCGATGAAATCCGCCAAGGCCTATGACTTGATAGCGTCGCCTCTCTTGTAGGTGATCTCGAAGGCGGCAATCTCAATGCCCCACTTCGTGACCCTTCCTGTAGCATTGCTGTTTTTGATGATGTCGGACAGTGGAGCTTTGCTCACAACTGTGATAGGGTGCTCCTGGAAGTAGTGCCTCAGCTTCCGAGAAGCAAGGAACACTCCATAAGCTATCTTCTGGTAGTGTGGGTAATGCTGCTTGGACTCCGTCAAGACCTCGCTTGCATAGTAAACTGGTCGTTGAAATCCGTACTCATGCCCTGGTTCTTTCCGTTCTACCATGACAAGGATGCTGATTACCCGGTCGGTGGCCGCCATGTAAATTAATATAGGCTCCATAGGATCGGGTGTGGCAAGGATAGGCGCCGAGGATAGTATCTCCTTTAGCTGCTTCAGTGTTGCATCTGCTTCGTCCTTCCATGTAAATTTGTCTGCCTTGTTCAGCAACTTGTACATCAGAAGAGCCTTCTCTCTAAGTTGGCTGACGAACCGACTAACTGCTGCAACGCAACCTGTCAGTCGCTATATGTCCTTCAGGCATGTTGGATGGTTTATGTTTAGGATGGACTTGATATTCTCCGGGTTGAACTCGATTCCACGCTGGGAAACAATGAAGTCCAACAATTTGCCGGCTGGAACCCCAAATACGCACTTCTTAGGGTTAAGCATCATGTTGTATTTCCAAAGATTATCAAAGGTTTCTTTTAAGTCAGAGATTAAGACATTTGACTTTTTAGATATCACCGTTATATCGTCCACATAGGCGTGAACGTTCCGACCAATTTGATCATGTAGGAAACGCTGCATTGTCCGCTGGTACGTAGCACCTGCATTTTCCAGCCCAAAGGGCATCTGACATAGCAAAACATGACGTAGGCTGTGGTGAACGAAGTGGACAATTGGTCCAACTTCCTCATTTTAATTTGGTGGTATCCTGAGTATGCATCGAGAAAACACAAAAGCTCCGAGCCAGCCATTGAGTCAATGACTTGGTCAATGAGAGGCAAAGCAAACGCATCTTTGGGACACGCTTTGTTCAAGCCGGTGTAATCAACGCATATTCTTAATTCTTTGGTTCCCTTTTTGGGGACAAGTACAGGATTGGCCACCCATCGGGTGTGAAGGACTTCTTAGATAAAACTATCCTTAAGTAATCAAGCTATCTCTTTGCCTATGGCGCGTCTCTTCTCGTCTCTGAAGCGTCGTAGAGGTTATTTCACCGGTTTGCATTTTGGATCAATATTCAAGCTATGCTCGGCAAGTTCCCTAGGTACACCTTTCATGTCGGTAGGTTGCCAGGCAAAGATGTCCCTATTCTCACGAAGGAACTCGACGAGCGTTCTTTCCTATTTGGGATCCAAGTTCCTTCCAATGGCGGTGGTCTTGGAGGCTGCGCCTACCACAAGTTCCACCGGTTTGGTTTCGATGGCGGCCTTGAAAGTTGGGACAGAGTCAGAAATCTGCTTCTTCAACGCCGGCATCTCCGAGGCATCGACCTTGCTCTGGATCTCCTTTAATTCTTGCTGTAGAGGACAGCTTCTGCAAAGGCTGCTTCTCCAATCTCGCAGTCTCTTGCCTTGGTAAAGCTTCCGGATACGACGATGACACCGTTTGGTCCGGGTATCCTGAGCTTGTTGTAGACGAAGCATGGCTTGGCCATGAAGGCGTGGAAGATGTTGCGTCTGAATATGACGTGGTACACACTCTTGAAGGGGACTACCTCAAAGGTCATGCATTCTTGGCAGTAATTATTAACATCGCGAAAAGTGACCTGAAGTGTGATGCACCCAAGGGACCGAGCCTCCCGACCAGGAACTACACCGTGGAAGATGGTGCTGGTTCGCCTTAGGTTAGCCTCCGTCAAGTTCATCTTGTGTAGTGTATCCAGGTACATGATGTTGATGCTGCTTCCACTATCCACCATACATTTGGTAAACTCATTGCCATCAATCAGGGGGTAGATGACCATGGCGTACTGGTTCTCCATAGGGATGAGGTCTGGGTGATCCTTCCTCTCCCAAGTGATTGGAATATTCGACCAGTGCAGGTACTGGGGAACTGGGGGTAGAGTGGCCATTAGTATCCTCATAGAGGTCTTCTGTTGTCGGATAGTGGGGGTTCCAAGGAAAGTGTGGAAAATGGCCGCCTTCTTCTCGAAGGTTTTTTTTGCCCATTGCCAACGCTCTTGTCAGCGTGCTTGGGGTCAACATCCTCATCCATGTCACTTGAATCCTTGGACTCCTCTTCCTACTTCTTCCCCTTGCCCTTGCCTTCGGGTCCTCCTTGAGATCGTTGACAAACTTGCAATGGCGATTGGTGTGAGTGGCTTTGCCGTTGGCGTCGAGGTGTACGAGGCATGGCATATCACGGTACTCCTCGTAGGTTTGGGAACGCGGAGCACTGCCTAGGTGGTTTCACTACCTCGCTGCTGCCCACGACCAGCCCCCGGTCCTCGGCCACGCTGTCCGCCATCACCTCGCCCTGCAAATGTCATGGCGACCATGTCGAAGTTTTGCTTTTCTTCTGGCAGGCTCTTCCGCTTGGTGCTGCTATTCCTCCAAGCTTGAGTTGGAATGGCCGTTGCCGGCAGGGAGCCGCGAGCATCATCGTTGGCAGCTGCGAACTCACTAGCTAGCTGGATCATCTGGTTGAGATCTAGCCGGTGATTGTCCTGCAAGTGCTTCAACTTATGTCGGAGCAACGTAACTTTCTCCAACCCATCGATGAAGGCGGCCATGGCGGTCTGGCCGTGCACTCCTGTGGAGGAATTCTTCATGTCTAGCCAGCGAGAGAGGTAAGCGCGAGATGACTCATCTTTCTCCTGCATGCACCGCTGTAGATCGCCAACGGTACAGGGACGCTTATATGTACCCTCGAAGTTCTTGTTAAACGCTTCTTGCATGTCCAACCAGTTGCAGATGGATTTCTCCGGCAAGTCATCAATCCATTGTCGGGTCGTGCCCACCAGCATCAGCGGGTGGTACTTGACAGCGACGTTGGGGTTACCCCCGGCGATCTCCACTGCGTTGCCGTAATAATGCAACCACGTAGCTGGTTTGGCGGTGCCTTCATAGGGCTTGATGGTCTTGTCGATACGGAAACCCTTGGGGTAAGTTGCGGTCTGTATTACAGGTCCAAAGCAACGTGGTCCCAAGTATTGTCCTTCCCAGGCCTCGTGAATCTTGTCCAAGCGTGAACGTGCGTCGTATAGCTCCGGGCTTGCTCTTTTATTCTTGCCACCAGGGGAAGGGCTGCATGAACGATGTGGGCCCCCTCCACCATGGTGGCTGCTAGGGGGCGACGGAGGCGGAGGTGGCAGTGGGTTAGCCTTCTTGGTGTTACCCTCCTGCGACGCCTCAAGTTTGTCGCGGTTTCTTGTCGGACACAGAGGGTCATGACGCGACCTGCTCTTGTGTCCTTGGCTGCGCTCTCCATCGTGACGGGTCTGCTCCACAGTGTTGTGGATGATGATGCCGCTCTGCCTTGGTGGAGGCATGTCCGTACAATGGTGAGCCTTGGGGACTTCGCGATGTCTAGGAGACCGGGGCGGTGGAGATGGGCGATGAGGTTGAGCCTTGCCTCCGTGGAAGGAGGATATGGGCATAGCGTCCTTCCTGTCGCGTGCATCCCTCCTTCATTCTGATGAACCCGTCTGGGATCCGACATCATGAGGAGATCTGTCCCTTGGAGGCTTAGGTTGGATAGACTGGAAAAATGCTGGGTCAGACTCAAGCCTCTGAGAGGTGGCCCTTTCCTGCTGTTTCACCGCCTTGGCCACAAGGTCATAGACCTGTTCCACAGCTGCGGGTGATCTATCCTGCTCCAGAATGGTCTTGGCGACGGCGAGGTTGAGAAGAGGAGTGGGCATCACCTGCCTGCCTTCGCTGTAAATGTATGGCTTTGCTTGTGGCAGCTTCGAGGGAGCCCATCCTACGTTTCGCCGTACACCAGGATCGTTGATGACGCGAGTAGGAGCTTTCTTAGCCTTCTGATGCTGAAGCAAAGTCTTGTACTCGGCCTCCATGGCTCTACCTTTCTCTATTGACTTATGCGTGTTGGCCAGATCTCGATCCAGCTTAGCGCCTTGCTCTGCGATGGCATGCGCTTCCTCCAGCAGCTGCTGGCACTTCTCGTCAAGCTGGACAACGTTCTGGATATGAGCCACAGTCATGGGCTCGACGAGTAGGTTTCCGTACATTAATCTATCATCTGGAGTAGTCTGGGCAGTAGCAGACGTAGATGCCAGAGGTGGCGGGTTTGCGGTGTTGTTGTTACTCGGACCTGTGTCGAGTTCCTGCGGCTGCTGCACTGGGTTAGGCGGAGGGGGCATGACCTTTGCGCAATCATTGTCGGTAGCAACAGGTGGTCCCTTCCCCTTGTCCAGCGGTATAGGCGGAGCTTGTATGGGTTGATCTTCCTCCATCGCGGTCCTAATGGCGACGAACACCTTTCGGGACATGACGGCGTTGTTGGCCTGCTCGTCGCGTTTGTAATCCTCCTCCATCTCCTGCATAGCAGTCTAGAACCTCCGGGCTGAAGTCTATTTCCTCCGAGTCAGTGCTGATGTCGGCGTAGAGCGCGTCAAGCACGGAGTCGGAGGGTGTCGGGGCTTACTCGATGATGGGTGGTGGTGGTGCGACAACAGTGATGATGACTGGAGGCCGTGGTGCAGCTACTGCGACAACGACCGGAGGCGGTGGTGCAGCTGCAGCAATGATGGCCGGAGGCGGTGGTGGTGGTGGCTGAGGCGGAGGGGAGCCGTCAAGGAGTGCGAGCGCTACCTGGGCTGCCTCCTCAGCCTTCGCGTAGTTGTTGACGGTGTTCACCATGCCTTCGAAAGTGAGGCAACCTGAAGCCTGCTACCGCCTTAGCGTATGTCGGAGAAGTGTACCTTGGTCCAGTCCTTCCACAAAGTGATACATGGCATCATCATTGGGGTAATGTCCCAGATCGGCCCATATACGGAGCCACCTGGCAAGGTAATCGCAAGGGTTTTCACCCTCTCTTTGCATGCAACACGCCAGATCGAAGATGGTCACCACTCTGACGAACTTGGATCTCTACTGTCCAGATGCACGGGCGAAGCCGGCGGACTTGCAGCGATCTTCCACCATTATATCCTGCACAGGGGGGGGGGGGTTGGGTGGGCCTTGAATTTTTCCGATCTTTGTCGGCAAACTCCGAAGAGAGATCCGACATTGATCCTTCCGCGAATGTATCCTGCCCGTAGGCGGTCCGTGCGGGTCTTGATGCTCCTCCAACTTCCAGGTAACTAGTGCCTGAGTCGGTTTCACCGATGAAGAGGTGGATGTCTCCGATGGGAACGATCGAGTAGCGGGTAGGGTTTGTCTTCGCCGGGATCCAGAATTCATTGGGAGGGATGATCGGGACGTTGCTAGAGAAGAGAACGCGACCTATGGCTACGGTTTCGCCGATTCCCGCGAAGATCTTGGACCTAGCCCGCTGTAGAGCCTGAATCGCCTCTTGCCCCATGGTGGGCGCCAACTCTCGTGATATTGCTGACGAGTACACCATGGAGGGGTCCTCATAGTGCGTGTTTAGAGACGTGGGGTAAGGCGAACGGTTGACCGATACGAGGTAACACAGCTTACCCAGGTTCCGATCCCACGACGGTGGCAGAATCCTACTCCTGCTATAAATCACTATAATGGCAATACGCCCGAGTTAGGGATCGGTTCGCTGTGCGAGGTATGAGTAAATTGGTATGACTTGTAGTTCCCTAAAGGCTCCCATAGGTCCGGCTTATATAGTCGCCAGGTCCTAGGGTTACAGGGAAAGTCCTAGCCAGACAGGTTACAGAGTCCTACACTGCATACAACTAGCCTAGCGTGTCTTATACTCCAAGGCTCCGGGTACATCGATGACTCCTCCGTAGCCTTCTTTTATCTGTCATGGGCCTCCCTTCTGGATCAATCTAACTGGGCCGCCCAGCAGGCCATGGGCCATGTTACCAACTGTGGGCCACCCGGGTTATCCAGATAGGAGACATGCTATGAGGATACCCATATAGCATATCCCCAATAGCTGTGATGTGAGGATCACATGTATTCACGGAGTGTTAATGCTTTTCTCCGGTGCTCTATTAAAAGGAGCACCTTAATTGCCAGTAGTTCCCTTGAGGCCCCACTGCAACGGGCTGGCAGGACAAAAGATGTTGTGCAAGTTCTCATTGCGAGCACGCATGACTATATATTGAGCACATGCCTATAATTGTTTGTTAATTGGATGCTTTATCTTATTTATCTGCAATTTCCCTAGATCTTGAAGTTACTTGTTTAGACTCGTCTGTCCAACGCTCGTCCATCCATCCCTATGCCTACCGCACTCATATCCTACTGTTTGCTACTACTGTTACTATTGCTCTTTTTTTACTGCTGCTGTTACTTTGCTATTGCTACTACAAACTGTTGCTACTGATAAACTTATGTGAGCAAGATCTATTTCCAGGTGCAGCTGAATTGACAAGTCAGTTGTTAAGGCTTATAAGTATTCTTTAGCTCCTCTTGTGTCGAATCAATAAATTGGGTAATACTACCCTCGAAGACTGTTGCAGTCCCCTATACTTGTGGGTCATCAGTTTTCGGCTCCTATAGGCCATCGAAATTCGGGTTGTTGGAGCTTAAATCCCTTGGGAACATGAGTGTGTCTGATGGCTCGATTGAAGCATCGAGCGCTATAGAAATCCGTGTCTTCATCCTCGGTCTCAGGGGATTAGGCGTGTTTGGCACTACTAAGAAAACAGTTATAGGTAATACACACATCCGTGGAGCACGTGCTAGTGGTGCCCCATGGGTAAAATAAGCGTGGCGCACTGCCCACTGGTGCCCTACGGCTAACTGCCGTAAGCATGTCACACATGGAGGTGGTGCTCCATGGCTATGTGTGGGCCAGGGCAGAGGCGGCCGCCGACCACATACCCGTAGCGCACTAGGTCAGGGTGCGCTACGGGTGTGAAACTTAGCCATAACACACCCTGACCTAGTGCGGTATGGGTATGTGTGTTGCGGCCTGCTACAGCAGCTGGGTCAACTTGCCCGTAGGGCACCATGCCCTAGTGCCCTACGGCTAAGTGGCCTGCACCAACTCCACCCCCTCCGGGGATCGCCATTTTAGTCTTGCAAAAAAATAAAAGAAAATGAAAAACATTTCAAAAAATAAAATCCTTTCACATGTAGGTAATGTGGTCTAGTTTCTAGGAAAAATAACAAACAAGAATTTCGAATTTTTTCGCAAAAAAAGTCATGCCACGGTAAAACGGTCGTAACTTTTGCATATGATGTAAAAAAAATTTAATATACCAAAATGATGAGAACGAAATTTCGCATCCGCTCGCAATGACCTTTGGTCGTTTAGCGATTTTTTAGATTTTCAAAATTCGAAAAGAGTAAAAAGTTACGATCAAAAGACCGTTTTTGCCTGTAGGAAAAAAATGAGGGCAACTTACCCGTAGCGCACCACCACCTAGTGCGCCACGAGTAAGTGGTCGGGATTCAAAATTCGAATCACCACCCTGTCGGCCACCTACCCTCCACTTACCCTTCCCCTTCTCCTCCACTTCCACACTTCTCCTTCTTATCTCCTTCTCCTCTCCTTCTCATCTCTTCTCCTCCCTTCTACACTTGTCCTTCATTCTCCACTTCTCCTCTCCTCTCCTCCTTCTTCGGCTTCCTCTCTCCGGCTGCACCCACCACCGATGGCTCCCTCTTTTGACCACCTTTGGACGTGCCCCTCCTCCAACAACCTACTGCCACGACCTTCTCCACCTCTGACCACCTTCTTCGCCCACCTACAGCCACGCCCTACTCTGTGGTAGGTCATGGGCACGTCCTCCCGCACCTCCTTGCGGTGGTAGGCTATGGCCATGACCTCCCGCACATCTGGTTATGTGACCATAGCAACGATGACGACGCGATCTAGATCTACATCTAGATCCAGATCCCGTTTTTTGAATTTAGAAATTCGTACCCGTAGCACACCATGTACCTCTACCCGTGGCGCACCACGACTAACTTTTTTTCCGTAGAGCACCAGGCATTGTGCTACGGGTAACTTTTAGCCATAGCACAGAGCTAGTGGCGCACCCCTAGTGCGCCACGGAAGTGGATTTCATGTGCACCACGAACGTGCATTTTCCTAGTAGTGTGGTGTGCATCTTGTTGACCTTGCACTTCATGATTTCATTACGAGCGTCGTAGTTGTGGCTCTTTCACCGCGGGATGCGACATTGCAATGACAAGTTGTAGTCTTCCTCGCCAGAGGATGGTGTTGATGATGGCGTGTTGTCAACGCCTCGTTGGGACACCCCAAGAGCAAGGTGTGATGAGCACAACAACAAGTTTTCCCTCGTTAAGAAACCGAGGTTATCGAACCAGTAGGAGGAAGGAAATGACTCAAAGGTGTTTCTAGCAACTTGGAGACCTGCACAACACAAACTCAAGACTTTGCCCCAACGAACAGTGAGGTTGTCAATCTCATCGGTTTGCTGTAACAAAGGATTAACTGTATGGTGTGGAAGGTTATAGTGGTTTGCAACAAGTAATAGTGGAAGATTTATCAATGGTAAAGATTGGACCGGGTCCATAGTTCACTAGAGGTGTTCTCCTTAGATAAACAAACATGGCATGCTGGGTAAACAAATTACAACAGGGCAATTAACAAGACTGAGCAAGGCATAACAATGCAATACTAGACATCATGATCCTATGAGATTCGATTGGGTAATACAACAAGATACACAGACCGCCATCCAACTGCATCTATGACTCGAAATCCACCTTCGGGTTATCATCCGAACCCCCTCTAGTATTAAGTTGCAAGCAACCGATAACTGCTTTAAGCAAAGTGTGTAAGGTAAATAAACCACTTGTTCCATGAACAAGAGACCGTTGTTTTCTCCCTAGTGGCAATAGCACATCTACAACCTTAGAGATTTCTGCCACTTTCCTTAGATTAAATAGAGGCATGAACCCACTATCGAGCATAAATACCCCCTCTTGGAGACACTAGCATCTACTTGGCCAAGATAGCTACTAGAAACGGAGAGCATGCAAGATCACAAAAAATAGAGATATGATAGAATCAATAAGACAAAACCATTAATAAATTTGACATAGTAATCTCAATATCCATCAGATCCCCCCAAACACAACATGCATGATTACAAATAGATGAGATCTCGACCAAGAACGGATCTCACAAGATCTAGACATGAAAGCACAAAGGAGGAGATATAACCATCTAGCTACTACATGGACCCGTAGTCCAAGGTGGAACTACTCACGCTTCATACCGAAGGCTGGCATGATGAAGAAGAAGGCCTCCGGGATGATCTCCCCTCTGGCAGGGTGCCCGGAAGAGCTTCAGATCCCCCTGATCTAGGGACGATGGTGGTGGCGGCTACAGACGGTTTCGTGGAATATTGGTGCTTAGGGTTTTAGGCATCGGGGGATCTTTATAGGCAAAGAGGCGAGGCAGGGGGTCGCCAGGGCGGCTGCACCCCCAGGCCTGGGTTGGGACCACCCGCGCGGCCAGGGGGTGTGGCCCCTGGTGACTCTCCTCCGTCTTGTATTCTGGCTTCGTGTTCCCCACGGTAAAATATTGACTTTGGCTTTTGTCCCGTCCAATTCCGAGAATATTGATTTTCTGCCTTTCTGGAACCAAAAACAGAAGAAAACAGGAAACTGGCACTATGACATCTTGTTAATAGGTTAGTACTAGAAAACATATAAAAACACCTCAAAGTGTAGTCAAAGCAAAGCAAAGTAGAAACAAAACAAGCATGGAACATCAAAATTTATAGATACGTTTCCGATGTATCAAGCATCCCCAAGCTTAACTCCTGCTCGTCCTCGAGTAGGTAAGTTATAAAAATAATAATTTTTGAGGTGACATGGACCATCAAAATCAAGATCAAACCATTTGCAAGCATTGAAAGCTGGGATCAAAGAACTCTAAACATGAGCATGAAAGATGGAGTTCTAAAAGTAAGACAAAGTAACTATGCATTCAACATGAAAGGATATAAACAAATATCATGAATAACATGCATTGAAAAACGTGTGTTTGCTTCACATACAGAAAACATAGCATAGTGGCATTCAGCTTGTCCCTCATGGAGTAGCAAATAGATGCATAGGACACCTTCAAAGATCATAAGAGTGACTAGATACAAATAGCGCAAGAACAAGTAATATCAACAATATGCATCAATCAATAAGTTTTGGGACAATGCACATAGAACTAAGAATGGAAATTATGCTCTCTTACCTAGTGCCTAAAGGTAGAAGGTGGAGACTCAATATAGTGGTGGAAGAAAGGCCCTTCATAAAGGGAAGTGGGGATTTCAAGTTCCAAAAAGAGCTTTCGAAAATTATGGTACTTGTTAGCTTTCAGCCCTCATTGCCCCTACCATAAGCATCTCGAAGTGATTAAAGTTAAAGTGAACAAACTATGGAGTATATGCTTGACAAAGTATAAGTTGGCAATGTCAAGTCCCTTGAATACGAGGGTCGCACCTCATGCTAATCAACTTTCATCACATGTAAGTTCTTGTCATAGTAAGTACATGCGTATCATAGAGAACCACCAACGGGGTACCCCTTGCACATGATACATGATCTATCCCATAATCAAAATGACAAGGCAAGCATACAATGAGCATCTCAGCAATCTTCTTATTTACCATGGGAATATGGTGCTTTTTTCTCTCTTTCCTCTTTTCAGTGTGTCTCTTTTTTTATAAGAAGAAAGCTTCATAGATGTCATGATGGTGATGCTGCAAGTTTCTACCATGATTAGGCATGGCTTAGGCTAGAGGCCCAGGCTTTTCTCTAACACACATACATAACTACATGGACTTACAATCTCCCCTTTTATTTCACACCGGTGACATCCATAGACAAAAGAGCATGATATCAATTGTGTACAAATTACAAGTGCAATGTTTAAAGCGTTCCCCGTGATAGCACAGTTCTGCTAATTCCAACGTATAAGTGCAATCATATATACAACATAGATGACACAATGGTTCAAGTTTATTAGGGGCAAGAAATATAAAGTATGCCATCAAGTTTGTGAGAGCTTTAGTCACTAAGTTTTCACATCACAAAATATTTTTTAACTGGAACATAGGTGAAAACACGAATATACTTGGAATGGTGTAACACACCATGCATAGGAATTTATAGTGGACACTTTGTAATAACTTGGCTTCTTGGTAGTTGGATGCATGAGTAGAGCTTACTCATACAAGTGGAGGCTAGCAAAAGACTTGGAGTGACCCACTAAGAGAGCAATAATGGCCATAATCATGTAGAGCAACAAAACATTACTAATCAAAGCATAAAGTGGTACTATAAGTCAAGGACTAAATGATCATAGAGGCTATGGTGACTTGTTCATAGTCATAACATGGTGTGAGCATGTGCCAAGTCAACCCAAACAAAGAATCAAAGGAGAATACCACAATACTATGCTTTTGTATGCTAAAACAACGCATGATTCTTTCAAGGCACACTAAGCAATCCCAATTGTTTGGAACAAGTCATGCTACAACAATAATTTCTAATCATAAGTTCAAAAAAACACCTAGCATGACATGTTAAAGTCTAAGTCACAGTCAAAGCAAGCTCCTCTTGTACTGTTCAAGCAAGAACATTCTACTCCTTTCCAACACCAATCAACTTATTTGAAACAACACAGTGAGAATGGGGTTCCAAACTACTTTATTCAAGAAAACTAATCATACCAAACGAAAACTAAGACGCTCCAAGAACAACACAACAGTGCATGAAACAATAAAAACGAAGTGTCTAGAAAGACCTAAGCTTTTATTGATGAAAAAGGGGATTCCTTGGGCATCCCCAAGCTTTAACGCTTGTACCTCTTGGATATTTCTTGGGGTGAAATTGGGTGGCATCCCCAAGCTTGAGCTTTTGTCCATTCTTCATCTCATTACATCATTCTCTCTCTACACCTGAAATTTTTCCTTCATACAAAACTTCACACAATCTTCATTAGCAACATTAGTGTATTCAAAAGATAATAGACCTTTGGTTTTATATTTAGAACAGAAAAACTTTCACTAAAAACACAAGATAATGTAGCAATTCCCTCAAAAAGTTCAATTTTCCAAAAAGTACCCAAAGAGGAATCAATAAGAAGCAAATGCAAATAATGGCAGAAATCTGACAAAACAGACCAGCATGTCGAAACCGATTTTTCGAAGACCTTTTGTTGCTCAAATCAAAAGGTGTTGAACTAACGAAAGTTATCTAACATACTGGGGGATTTATTCGTAAGATATCAGCTCAATCTGACTTACAGAGATTCCTCACGATTTTTTACGGTGGAGCACAAATATCCGTTTCGGGACAGCAACTCCCCAAATCTTACTTCCCTCTCATTAGAGGTCATTCTTGGAACAAAAAGAAAACAAAAAGGATAAGGAGAGGTCATTACTGAAGTAATAACTTCCAAGACTCAAGAAAATTCTTGGGTTATCTCCCAACAAGTACTTTTCTTTAACGCCTTTAAGTTAGGCATGATAATTTGAGAAGATGCTCACAGAAGAAATATAAATTGAAGTAAAATAGTGCATCAAGAAGAAAATTCAAAACACATTTCAGTCTAACCCACTTCCTATGCATAGGAATCTTGTAAAGAAACAAGTCATGAAAACACAAAGCAATAGGCATAGGAAAGCAAAACAGGTGCAACTTCAAGATCTTCAACATAAAGAGGAGAAACTTAATATTGTTGAGATACATAAGACCATGTTTCCCTCTCTCAAAATAATTTTTAGTAGCCTAATGAATAAACTCAAAAATATAACTATCACATAAAGCATGCTTTTCATGAACTATAAACACATAATTTTTATCAAGCTCAAAAATAGTGGGATTAAAACCTTCAAACCCACTTTTAACAATTTTATCACAAGAAGACGGATCATTCAATATAGGACCATCATCTAGAGCATTATCATAGATAACAAGAGCATAACTATTATCACAAGTTTTACCCATAGCATATATTTCAAAAGAATCCACAGGAACATAACATTCATCCTCCTTTGGTAAGCAAGGGGCAATCAAATAATGTAAGAGGTAAAGAATTACTCTCATTAGAAGGTAGACATGGGTAGATCCATTCTTCCTCCCTTTGTTCATCACCCTCCTCCTCATTTTCATCTAATGAGCTTCCAGTTTCAACAATTTCTTCTTCCATAGGCTCCTGCAAAGCATTAGTCTCTTCCGTGTGTGGAAAGCATCTATTAAAATATTCAAGAATATAGCCATTTGCTTCCTTGTAATTATCAAAGAAAAATTTAAGTATCTCATAAACCTCATATTCATAAGGTGCATCATTAGTATTTTCAAGCAAACTGGCAAGTTCAAATGCACCCTTGAAAGCAATAAATTCTTCAATTTGTTCCACATGATAAAAGTCATAATTTCCTTTAACATAAGAAGATATGGTAACATTATCATTATACTCACATTGAAAAGGTAGATGTTTATACCTCCTACAGCAACAAGATTTATCAAAGCAATAAGTTAGAGCACACCTCTCTAGCAATAGTATTCAATTTATCAATTTGTTCCCATAAGTGTTTCCCTTTTTGTGACAAACGGTGTTCCTTAAAATAGTACGTTTGTTCTTCCGTGAACCCACCTTGCTAATAAGAACTAGTTTCAAAGAAACCATCCATTGATAGAAAGCATGAACAAGCAAGGCAATAACAGACCAGCAACTAGAGCAGGAACTAATTTTTTTGTGATTTTGATAAGATAAAGCAAACCAAACTAAACAATTTTTTTTGGAGTTTTTGATAAAAAGAGGCAAACAAAATCAAGCAAAAGAAACTAAGCAGAACAAAAACAAAGTAAAGAGAAAGGTTGTGAAGGACTCCCCTTGTGAAGACGTCCTTAGCCTCCCCGGCAACAACGCTAGAAAAATCTTGATGATGGCGTGTTGTCAATGCCTCGTTGGGAGACCCCAAGAGCAAGGTGTGATGAGCACAGCAACAATTTTTCCCTCATTAAGAAACTGAGGTTGTCGAACCCGTAGGAGGAAGGAAACGACTCAAAGGTGTTGCTAGCAACTTGGAGACCTTCACAACACAAACTCGAGACTTTGCCCCAACGAACAATGAGGTTGTCAATCTCACCGGTTTGCTATAACAAAGGATTAACTGTATGGTGTGGGAGGTAATAGTGGTTTGCAACAAGTAACAGTGGAAGATGTATCAATGGTAAAGATTGGACCGGGGTCCATAGTTCACTAGAGGTGTTCTCCTTAGATAAACAAACATGGCATGCTGGGTAAACAAATTACAGAAGGGCAATTGATAGGACTGAGCAAGGCATAACAATGCAATACTAGACATCATGATCCTATGAGATTCGATTGGGCAATACAACAAGATACATAGACTGCCATCCAACTTCATCTATGACTAGAAATCCACCTTTGGCTTATCATCTGAACCCCCTCCAGTATTAAGTTGCAAGCAACATATAACCGCTTTAAGAAAAGTGTGTAAGGTAAACAATCCACTTGTTCCATGAACAAGAGACCGTTGTTTTCTCCCTAGTGGCAACAGCACATCTACAACCTTAGAGATTTCTGTCACTTCCCTTAGATTAAATAGAGGCATGAACCCACTATCGAGTGATGACCCACAAGTATAGGGGATCGAAACAGTCTTCGAGGGTAGTATCACCCAATTTATTTATTCGACATAAGGGGAGCCAAAGAATACTTGCAAGCCTTAACAACTGAGTTGTCAATTCAGCTGCACTTGGAAATAGTTCTTGCTCATAGAAGTTTATCAGTAGCAACATTTTGTAATGGCAATAGCAAAGCAACAGTAGCACTGGAACAAGAGCAACAGTAACAGTAGTAGCAAACGGTAGGATATGAGCGCGGTAGGCATAGGGATGCATGGACGGGCGTTGCATGGACGAGTCTAAACATGTAACCTCAAGATATAGGGCATTGCAGATAAATAAGAATAAGCATCCAATTACTAAACAATCATAGGCATGTGCTCCATATATAGTCATGCGTGCTCGCAATGAGAACTTGAACAACATCTTTTGTCCTTCCAGCCCGTGGCAGCGGGGCCTCTAGGGAACTACTGGAAATTAAGGTGCTCCTTCTAATAGAGCACCAGAGCAAAGCATTAATACTCCATGAACACATGTGATCCTCACACCATAGTCATCCCCTCCGGTTGTCCCAATTTCTGTCACTTCGGGGCCTTTGGATCCAGACAATGATATGTGTACACAACTTGCAGATAACATCACAAACAATACTATCATAATGATTCAATAATAAGTTTGGATCCAGGTGGTTCATTGAGTACTTGTTTTATTATATAAAACTTATATCTTTTCAACTCTTCATATAATCATAACATGTATCCCATCCCAAATATATAGCAGGGCCAAGCATACTACAACTACAATGTTTCCACTAAGGGAGATATAAGGGTATCCTATTAGGATTTAGCATAGCATAAAATATAGTAGTCCTTTCATGCATGTTTCAAAAATCCACTAAGTGTAATGAAAATAGTAGGACATGGATGATACTGTCACTTGCCTTTTTAGTAGAGAATGTTGGTTCACTTCTTGATCTTGCAAATATCACACTCTTCTAACTTCACTACAAATCAATCAAGCAAACACAAATTCAACTAGCATTCAAACCATTTCTCACACATAAAATAACAAAAACAAGGTCATGCATGCAAGCATGCAAAAGATAGTTTTATTTGCAAAAGTGGTTTCTACTAGGCTCTAAACATTATAAAGTTCAAAGTGGTCATTTACTAAAGTGGTAAAACCATTTGTAAAAGGTTTCATCTCGTAAACCAAATATTATGATAAGGTGATATTTTATGTAGTTGAAAATATCTTTTAGCAAAGTAATGATTTTATATTGTTCATCAAATAAGTTGTAAATTCACAAAACTTGGTGTTTAGGGTCAGAAGGTTTGAATCAAATCATTTCCCAAAGGTTTCACTCCAAAAATCATTTCTAAACCATAAACAATATTTTTATTTGACTAGAAATGAGCTAATTCAGGTATTTATTCCTTATCTTCACAAAATACATTTTTAAATCCATAAGTTGGTTCTATGGTCAGTACGTTCACAACAAACCATTTTCAAAGATTTCATATTAAAAATATATATAGAACAATTTTTATATTCAAAATAAGCCTACACAAGTTTCTGCAATTTCAACCAATTTTCCAGAAGCAAATCATTAAACAAAGTGCTTGGTTGCAAATTACTTGTTCTGCTGAATCCATTGATATAAAATTTGCAAAATTTGGACGTGTAGAACTAAAGTTATGAATTTTGCAAAATCTCATATCCAATAGAACATTTTCTGTTTTTAAAACTGAGTCAGTGCCACGCGTCTGTTTCTTATTCGCTGGTACTGGTTCGTGTGGATTGCGCAGTTACAGCCGTTAGATCTAAGTGAGATGGTGCGGTGCAGATTAGCTCGTACCTCTTTGATTAAATGATCTATCGTGTACAGACGATTGAAATCTAACGGCTCAGAGCTTGTGACCACTGATGGGCGGCGCTAGCGCGACAGCGAGCGGCAGAGCTCGCTCGGCTAAGGCGGATTCGGTGAAGCAGGAAGCAAGGGGACAAGAAAAATGGCTCACTGTTTTCGCAGGGATGTGGCGAAGCTCAAGGTGGTCGCAACTGTCCAAGGGGCGCACGGGAACGGCGGTGATTGCTCGTCGGAGACGGTGTCAGCGTTGGGCTTACTCAGGTGTCGATGCTGTCGACACTACAGGGAACAGAAAGGTGAGGCAGAGGGATTGTTGGATGCGGGCGAGTGTGGCATTCACGTGTGCATCATCAAGAGGGAGTGGCGAGGTTGGAGTTACCGGGAAAGGGTCACCAGAGTTGCTTGCAGACGGCGGCGCTGCTGGTTGTCGTTGTTGCCGACGCTATGGGTCAAGCGCGGGCAAGTGAGGGTGCAGAGAGAAACATCAGGGGGTGGGGAGCAAGCTAGTGTGGTTGAGGAGGCGAGGGGCGGTCTGGGCTTACCAGGGTGACTCGCCGGAGAAACGGCCGAAGACGGTGGCGCTCTGATGTTGACGAAGCCGAGCTTCTAGAGCGCGCGGGAGCAAGCTGGAGTTATGGGAAGGTGTGCCTGACGATGGGGAATAGGCTCGCGTGCAGAGGGAGGCGAGGCGCGGCTGGTCGGTGCCGGAATTTGCTGGAAAAGCTCGCCGGAGCAGCGGCGGTACAAAGCCGATTCGAGGCAGCCTGGTGGCTCCAGAGGCATGGGGTGTGGGGGAAATTGGAGAGAAAGGAGCGGCGGTTAAGAAGGCGTAGTCGCGGGGCTGGATTACTGCGCCATCAACGCAAATTTAATGAATTAAAGTGCGGCCAGAAACTGCAGCGATGAATGGGGGAGCTGGTCGCAGGGTTGAAGACGATGTGCTGGCGTGGTGGGGTCACGCCATCAGCGAGAGAGAGAGTGTGGGTGTGGGGTCCACTGCTCAGTGACTTTGCGGGTTCTATTCTGAGTGAAAAACGTTTCACTGCGGGGGTGAGCAGGTGGGCTGCTGATGGGCTTAGTGGGCTAGGTTAGTTGGGTTGCTTTGTTTCATTTTTTATACTGAAAGCTTTTTCTTTTTCTTTTTCTATTTATCTGTTTTGATTTTGTTTAATTATTTCAAACATCAATTTGATTTCAAACCTCAATCAAAATTTGTGTAGATTCAAATACTGATTAATAACACATTCCAAAGTCAAATTTAGAATAATATATTTATTATTTTTAGGGTCTTTTAATTATTTAAAATAGGCTCTAGTATTAATTAAATAAGATTTAATAATATTTTTCAATCTCCATTTGAATTCAAATCACCACCAAACTTTAATTCTGTTTATCAACATATTTCAAAGTCCAAAATAGAACAATTATTTTTAAGGTTTATTATTTATTTAAAATAAATAAATAGACTTTAGTATTTAATTCAAAAATAGGATTCAAATATGTTTAAAACTCTATTTTGAAATCTAAATAATAACAAAATCTTTTCAGTAGGTTTTATTTGAAAAACAAAACACTTGGAAATCACTTATTTAAAATACTTTAATAAGTTTTTGTGTTTATTTAAAATGGGAAAGCCTTTACTTAAATAAAATTGGATATTAATAAATCCTTATTATTTTATGTAAATAAACCTTTATTTTTTTTAACAAATAAAAATAATTTATTTATTTTGCTTGGCCAAGATTTAATTTGGCTCTTTAAAATAATCCTTATTTATATTTCTACCTATGCTTATCAAAACCATATATTTTTATTTAAAGATCCAAAATTAGTGATTCCAACTATTATAACTTTATTATTTATTTATCTTTTTAAATCCCTTTAGGATTTTATTTGATCAAAATAGGTTTTGATGTTTCAAATTGGAATCAAAAAGTTCCTTCTCACCCTAAATTTCAACAATTGTTTAATTTGTTTATTTATTTTTCACATTACAAGATTTGGAAAATCTTGGGATGTGACAAGTCATGACATAATTAACCAAGTTTTGGAACAAACACAAGAATGACAACTATGCTCTCAAGAAGGTGCTCTTAGAATAAGTGGTGACTCAACAAGGAAGTGAAAAGGTTTTGAAAAGTTTGAAAGGCTTCCAAATGCTAAAAGGAAGGTACTCACTAGCTTTGAGATCTCATTGCCCCTATCATAGGCATCTTCATGTGGTTAAGGTGAAAGTGAGGACCAATCTGAGTTATATGCTTGACAGACCATAAACTGGAAATAGGATTTTTGGCATATTTTCTGGGATTTTTCCTGATAGTTGATTTTCTGCACAAAAACTAGACACCAAGGTAATTCTGCTGAAAACAGTGTCCGTCTGTGTTAGTTGTATCCAAATCACATAAGTTTAGATGAGAAACAATAGCAAAAGTGTTCGGGAAAGTAGATATGTTTTGGACGTATAATCGAGCATAAATACCCCCTCTTGGAGTCACTAGCATCTACTTGGCCAAGATAGCTACTAGAAACAGAGAGCATGCAAGATCACAAACAACACAGACATGATAGAATCAATAAGACAAAACCATTAATCAATCTGACATAGTAATCTCAATATCCATCGGATCCCCGCAAACACAACATGTATGATTACTAATAGATGAGATCTTGATCATGAAGGGAGCTCACAAGAACTAAACATGAAAGCACAAAGGAGAAGATACAACCATCTAACTACTATATGGACCCGTAGTCCGAGGTAGAACTACTCATGTTTCATAACGGAGGCTGGCATGATGAAGAAGAAGGCCTCCGGTATGATCTCCCCTCCGGCAGGGTGCCAGGAAGAGCTTCAGCTCCCCCGATCTAGGGACGATGGTGGCGGCGGCTACAGACGGTTTCATGGAATATTGATTGGGTGCTTAGAGTTTAGGCATAGGGGGTCTTTATAGGCGAAGAGGCGAGGTAGGGGGTCGCCAGAGCGGCTGCACCCCCCAGGCGCGGGGTGGGCCCACCCGCATGGCCAGGGGTTATGGCCCCTGGTGATTCTCCTCCGTCTCGTATTCCGGCTTCGTGTTCCCCGCGGTAAAATACTGACTTTGGCTTTTGTCCCGTCCAATTCCGAGAATATTGATTTTCTGCCTTTCTAGAACCAAAGACAGACGAAAATAGGCAACTGGCACTGTGGCATCTTGTTAATAGGTTAGTACCAAAAAACGTATAAAAACACCTCAAAGTGTAGACAAAGCAAAGCAAAGTAGATACTAAACAGGCATGGAACATCAAAAATTATAGATATGTTTCCAACATATCAGGAGTGTGGTTCCTCGCGAATTTTAACGCTCCTTTCTTCGGCTCTAGAGCCAGATTTGTTGTTAGCATAGCCTCCACTAGCCCGAGTCTGACAATGGCAGATCAATGGACAATGGCTCGCGGTTCTCCAACCAGTGGCTAATTGGTTAGCAGGTTCGTAGTAGCTTCTATAACTACTACTTGCGGTATCTTGGGTATCATGTCACCCTGTGTGTCCACCGACATGAAGGAGAACTAGAGGGTCTTGGTGGCATTTCCCTTCTGTCTGCGTCCAGGTGGTCCAGCCGAGAGCGCCTCTTGTGGGTGCCGCCACCGTTGTCCTTTGAGGAGGATCCGCTGATGAAGGATAGTGCCACGCGCTAGAATTCGATTCATCGGATTACTTCTTGTCTTGCTCAAGTTGAGCATTCATCGCCTGTTGGCGATGGTATTCTTTCACGGGGAGCCAATGGTAGCCCATCAGCATGTCGCAAGATGCATAGTCTGATAGGGGATTGCCTCGTAAGGCCTCCCTGACCCTTTCCCATTCGGGATCATTGAGGTGGATCTAAGGGCAACCCGATCCATTTCCGTTGTTGGCATTGGGATCTGTAGGGGCGCCACCCTTGGCATTGAGATTAGGAGGGTCATCTCTGTCCCCGTTATTGCCACGAGTGTCGTTGTCATTGACAAGAGAAGTACACATGTAGTGGTGGGGGAGATCGTTGCTCCTGTAGCTCTCTGATCCAAAGCTGTAGGCTTATTCTCCTGACAGCGGATTGTACATGTCAGATTCGCAACTACTGTTGCTATTTGTCAGGGGGATAACCCTCAGTAGGGTCATAAGAGGTGAAATTTAATGTTGACTCAGACTGATCTTATCCGAGTTAGGCCGACATGGGCCGAGTTATTGAGTAATAATGGCAAGTCTCAGCCGACATACATTGTGTTAGCACAAGTATATGTGTGATTCTTACGTGCAAGTATGCCAAGGCCGAGTCATGAAGGGAGATACGCTCCTTCCAGCGTATGCTTCTGGCTCCATGCATCACCAAATAGGCTGGCGCATGGCTCTGACTGTGCTACATGGCCACTGTACAAGTGGGCCAAAGATGAACAATGAGGAGAGCACTGTCGGGCGACACCTCAAGCGTTGGATGATGCTTAAAGTGCTGGATGACGCCTAAAGAACTGGTGCCAATATACTGTGGTACCGTTGGCATGCACACTTTGTTGACTAGGCCATGTACCAAAGGATAGGCCCTATAACCCGACCCGTTGGGTAAAGCAGGAACCCATCCGGTAAACCCTAGAACCCACATTATAAACCTAGCTACTCACTTCCACTATATAAGGAGGGATAGAGCTAGGGTTAGAGAGAGGCTGGACACTTCTTCTTCCTCTAGCTCTTGATAGGAACTTGGCAAACAGCTCGAGAAGCACTTGTAACCACAATATACGTAAGGAATAAGAGTTCAAGCTCAAGACACATTGATTGTCTCTGGGGTTCTACCATGTTCTTCGTGTGCAGATTCACTGCGCACTCCCTCCCCGGATTCCTCTTGCATCCATACGGCCCCAACTTAAGCCTACCCATGGCATCTGCCATGACACCACCACGACACTACCCGTGTCGTAGATCAGCGTAGGTGAGTTGAGCTTGCTCTAAGGGTCGATTGGTGGAGTCCATAAGGAAGGTGCGATCGCCGGTGGCATCACACTTCGTCTCCTACGGAATCGAAGGCCGAGCTGTTGCCAATGAGTGAATGGTGAAGTCGATGGCACCAAAAAGGAGATGGTTCTCAAACACAAATGATTCAAAGATTGTAGGTGTTGGGGCCATCGAGATCGCAACATCAGCGCTCCCAGTTCCCACGGACAGCGCCAATTGACGTGGGGTGTTCATGTCATTGCTCAAACTTGATGGACTTGGGTTTAAGGAAGAGGGTTCACCTAGATCTCATTAGGCCAACAGACACGCAATGTGGGATACACGATTTACCTAGGTTCAGGCACCCGGAGGGAAAATCCTACTCCTTGTCTGCTCTTGATTATTGGCAAAACCAAGGATTACAAGGGTGCGCATGCAGATGAGATCTGGCGTGTGTGTATGCTAGGGTGTTTTGTGGTCCTTCTCATTGCTCCCTCCTGGCCTTCATATAGGGAGGCCAGAGGTCTCGGGATAGGGTCAAGTCAGTTATAGATTAGGTTTTGCCTTTCAAACTTTCTATCTAAAACTAGTCGTATCCTTCAAGGAACCGTATCCTTCATGGGCCTGGGCCACCCGAATCCTTCCTGGGCTTCACCATCAAGTGCGACTCATCACGTGAGCTCCTACGGGGCTAAACCAGATAGACCAATATTGGGTACCCGTAAGGGAATACCCATGTCACATATATATACGTGGTTGATGGAGGGGCTCGGGTATCCGAGTAGTCCCGTGTACACACACACACACACATATATATATATATATATATATATATATATATATATATATATATATATGAGAGCTAAACAGGAACAAGTTCCTGTATAACTATACATGAATCCTTTTGAACTTCGTCAAGAAACAAAGTGAATTTCTTTTTTCAATGCATCTGAACTTTATTTTTTAACGAATGTCCGCCATGTTCAGAGTGAACTTTAAGAATTTATAGCCACACCCGAAGTGAACTTTCAAATATGTTTGAAGTGAACTTTATTTTCCCGCAGAGTGAATTTCTTTTTTAACGGCATCTGAACTTTTTATTGGACAAAATGAGTGAATTCTTTTTTTCTATAACCTGAACTATCAAATATAAAGAGAATCCCTATGGCGCTAAAGTGAACTTTGTTTTCCCAAAGAGTGAACTTTCTTTTTAATGCACGTAAACTATGTTTCACGAACTTTTTTTTGGAAAACCGTGTGAATTGTCTTTTTTCAATACTTGTAGACTTTTTTTTGATAACTGTCTTTTTTTCGCGTTGAAAGTGAACTATGTTTTCCCACAGAGTGAACTTTATTTTTAATGCATGTGAACTTTTTTGGACAACTGAGTGAACTACCTTTTTTCAACACTTCTGAGCTTTCCTTTTTTATCGATCAAAGTGTACTTTTATTTCAATCAGAGTGAACTCTTATTTTGATTAGAGTGAAGTTTCAAACAAATTCGAGAAAGTTTTTATGTGTGAAAATAGGTGAACTGCTTTTTTATATGATGCAAATACATCCACTTTGAAATAAAAAGTTCACAACTGGGGAGGGCAGTGGTCACGGTACGGAGAGGAGAGAGGCACCGCCGGTAGGGAGTAGATGGGGATTCGCCACCAAGGAGGATAGGCCACGTGTGGGGCGTTCCCGTGGAGGAGGACTACCAGGGTGGGGCGCTGTGGTGACCCAGCATATCACTGCATGTGTAGTACACTATAGTCGTTGACATGACATCCACAAAACACCGTTCTGTAAATATCACATCCCTCAGAGTGGTACAATAGAAACATTGCGGGCCATATTACAAACATTCACACATTATTATTATTACAATACAAGAAGTTCAAGACTTCAAATGGTTTCAACTTACAAACCAAAATATAAAGTGTTTCAGCAGAATTTAAAAGTAGCAACTCCGACTAGGAGTTGAGCTCAGGAGCTTATTCTATAGAGTTCATGCTGCTCCGCTCCGTTGGTTACTACTAACTAGGAATACTTAGTTGGACTCGTTTTCATCGACACCATAGCGGATTTCGTAATCCACTCCTTCAACACTTGCTGACAGGTCATGCTCCTCGTAGAACACATCTTCTTGACATTCAGCTGCATACATCGGCACGTCTTCGGAATCCTCAGAGTCTAAGCAAGGGATCAAAGGAAAGGATGAGTAACAGCATTACCCAACAAGTTCATTATATGCAAGGTGGGAAGTTTGATGCTCTAACTACCACCTCGGACTATAAGTTCTTGGCACTATGAAGTTTTTGTAAATCTTTCTTCAAAGATTGATTTTATTATAAAAATCTATGACAATGAGCCTTCACAGGTTGACCAGAAATTTTGTGGAGTTCCTTTCCTGCCACGTTCATAGCTCCTTCCCGGAACAGGGAGTAACAAGTTACAATTCTTACACTCTGCAGAGGTGCGTTACTTTACCCATGAGAGATCAACTCCTTGTTGCACAACCGGGCATACTTTCCCATCCACAATTCCATGATGTGGGGCCCAGTAGTTGGTCCAAGCCAATCACTTCCCCCTTCGCGACCTCGCATGCCTCCTTGGTGTACACCATGCCCACATAATGAATTACGGCAATGGTTTGTACAAACCGTTAGATGCCAGAACTATCGTGGGATGATGAGGGTTCCCACCCATATGCTGCATATCCTCTACGAATTACCAATTAATATGCACGCTACGAGGATAACAGCCACGACCTGCACATCCCGCTTCATGCGAGAGGAAGAAGATACAGCTGACTTCTCCGTCCCATTCCAAATCTCATGGCTAACGTGTAATATACAACGCTAGAATCACTGATGTTAGGGGTTATTAAGTCCCTAATTGATCATCATTGTTGCAAATAGAACCCTAAGTTCTATTGCTCCATTATATCATCACTTAGGATGATATCTATGATTTCTTTATTTGTGAAAGTAATATTTTCTTTCTTTGGAGTATATATGATAACGCACAATTTGCAAATATTTTGATAAAGACTCTTCAAAGGATATGAGCAAGTGATGAACTTTCCTTGTGATGGCAAGGTAGTGAAGTCTGATGCTTGCACTAGACCTTGAGCTTCTATGTCTACAAAAACATCATTATTGCCTGGTAAGGACAATATTTAAAGAAGCAAAATGATTATGCAAAGTAATGTAACGCATCATTTAACTTGATATGCATTTTCCCCATTATTATAAAAATTCTTTTTAATAATAAAGGAAATATAAATATTACTTTTTAATATTTATAGTATATATTGTATTTTTTATTTTATTTTTCCATTATTTGACTTTTATTGATTTAATAATTCTTTTAAGAATTATCACTTAAATATCAAAAATTGTTATTAAATATTTGTTTAGTATTTTTATAAAATACTTCATTATTAATATATAAGGAAAGTGATTTTTATTTATTTTTATCATATTTCAATAATTTTGTAAAATTCCATAAGTAATATATAAATTAAAAAATTCGTAATAAAATTTATATGTCTAAAATTTTATATCTTAATTTATTTGGATAGTTTGGATTATTATGAATTCAGAAATATTTTATTTATAATTTTTGGACTTTTATTTTATTTTCTAGAAATTAATTAAGTTTAGGGGCATTTTGGTCTTTTCCTATTTATTAAAACAGATTCTAAATGACTTGGGCTGGCAATTTGGGCTTATTGGGCCCTTGTGGCCCAATAGGGCAGGGTTAAAACAATCACACCGAAGGGTTTTCGGCCCACCCAGCCCACTCATTCGCTGTCTCCTCTCTCGAGCTCACCCGTCTCCTTCTCCTTCCTCGACGTGGTCAGTGACGTCGCTGCCGATGATTCCTGCCGTCGTAGACCACCCTGGCCACCAACGTAGGGCAGGAAGAGGTTGTCGACTCCGCTCTTCCCTCCTATCCAATTGGATTTGGGCATGGAGCTCTCCCGCGACAGATAGATGCTGTCCCGAACCCTAGGGTTTGGGGTTGGCGTTGATCCTGGCGCCGCCGCTGCTGTCATGCGCTGTGGTGATTCACCTCGCCCCTAGGCATGGCTATGGTCGCCGCCGTGGCGCTGTATGGGTCGCAGCGCCCCCCTGGGGTGCTCCCCGTGTCGCCATGGTCGTCGGCCACCTCTGCTTCCTCTTATAGTCTCCAGTGAGGACCTTTGGTGAGTCATTCCTCTCCCCTCGTGTTCTCTGTACTAAGCCGATCTATGCTAGATGTTGGTGGTGACCTTCCTGGTTATTGTCTTATCCTGATTAGGGTCTTTGATTATACTTTGGGTTCATACCCTATTGTGGATTAGATACTGATGAATTGGATCATGTGTTGATTGTCCCTAAGCATGGTAAATGATTGTTAATTGTGGTTTGCTGCTTAAGATGAACTGTGGTGATGCTAGTGGCTTATCAGATGATTCTATTGATTAATTTTTTGATGTGATCAGATGATCAAGTTGCTTTAGAAGAAATACTTAGGAATCTTGTGGTTTACTGCTTCACCACTGTCATTACTTGGTTAATGACAGTGAGTGTTGTGTGATGAAATCACTGTATTAACACCTGTTGGCTTAAGAATTCAGATGTAGTTTGAGATCAAATGATTTCAAATAGTGAAGATATACATAGGTGACTATCTTGTTTATGATTCCTGTGTTTAAGAACAGGAAGATGATTTACAGTGGGTTGGTTGAATCTGTGAAGGTTGAATACTTAATCTGATTAATATAGAATTGTTCTTGTTACACCATCTTTGGATGGCACACAAGTTAGATTCTATTTCATTGTTTGGGGTTGGTGCAAGCTTAAGATGAGTTTGGCTTTAAAGATAAGTAGAAATTTTCCTTTCTTAAATCCCTAAGACCAATGATGTTGGTCTGAGGTTTAGGGATTTAAGCTTTATCTAGGTTATTCATATGGATGGTTCTGGTAGTGGTACCAGCTACTGTTTCTTGAATCAAAGCTTGGAAAAATGATTGTAAGCTTGATAACTTGCATAGATCCACAAAATTAAATTCTAAGGTGCTACTCTTATCCTAGAGATGTACCTAGAAGTTTAATCTTAGCTATGTTCATTCTTGAATTGGAATATAGCTTGATAGCTAAATCAATGATGTTGTTCTGAGATTTAGTTGGATCCTTGTACTTTCTTGTTTGCCTTTAAAGTTTAAAAACCTCAATGATGGATTCACCCCACTTGGGTGCTTTCTGAGAGTTTAAATAATAGACAGATCATGTATGCTTGTCTAATCTTAGACAGATAGATCATTTGATGGTCTATTTACTCACCACTGTCACTTGATATTGTGGTTGCTAGTGGTTGCCCTTGTGGTAGCTTGATCTGGTGATCCCCTGGTGTTTCCAGTTCCTGGCTTGTTCTTGATCTATCCCATCTCTCTTGATCCTGATGGCTTGACCTTGGTCTTGCTATCCACCTGATCTTCCCCCTCCTTATGTCACCATCCTGTTGATGTGATCCTGGACTTTGGTTGGTTTGATCTGGCTTAGCTTTGGCTTGATGTAGCTGCTGGATGATGTGCTTGGTTTAGCTTCTGGCTTCTGTGTTTGGTGTGTAAGAGTAAAGGAATGATGTGGGGATTGGTTTTCCCACTGCTGTGTTGACAGTTTTGTTTGGTTGTGCTGCTGTTGTGGTGTTGACAACACACACCATGCGGTTTGGTGTGTGTCTTTGCTTGCCGCAGATGTGGATATGTTCAGAATTTTGAAAGTTACTTTCATCTTGTTACTTCTACCTGGCTGGTGAAACTTGCCCCTCTTTACTGTTATTTGCCTTATGGCTTGAATTTATGAAAGATACATTCTTTCATATTGGTGAAATTTGCCCCTTTTATAAGATTACTCAATGATGAATCTTTATCAGTGCACTTCACTGACAAGTCTGAGAGTAATTCCATTTTAACCTTAACCTTCTTTATTTTTTATTTGTGTTTGTTTTGCAGGTACCAGACTTGGAAATTCAAGATTTTAGTTTAGGTTTTCTTCTTTATTTGTAGAATAACCCTATGTAATCTTCTTTATTCTTTTGTAATTTTACTTCTATTCTTTTGTAATCTTTATTTTATTATTTTGTAATAAAGATTATACTATGATCAATATAGAAATATTATTCTTTATTTATTTATTATTGTAAGAATTGTGAATGATTTCCATAAGTTACATTTTTTGTAACTTATTTATTTAATGAAATATAAAATGGAGATTCTTATTCTTAATTACCTTCTTATATAAAGTTTGAGTTATTATTGGTTAACTCTTAATTGAATCAAATATTCAAACATTATTCAAAATTCTTTTGAACTACAATTCAAACACTCAAGTTCTAAATTCAAATTTCATTTCTCCAAAACACATAAATCCACAAAGATCATATCAACGTCTATAACAATCATCCTTCAAGACTAAACCTATTCTCAAAGCATGAAAGAAACCTTGATCACTTTAGGTTTTTTATTTGGCGAAAAATTTACCCACATTTTCACAGATGGATGCATGCAACATTCTAAATTCCTAAATCTAGCCTTCGTTATTTCCTAAATATTGGGATGTTACAGGAGCGCATGTGAATGAGGAAGGCCATGGGTGGGGCGTGCCTGTGGAGGAGGACGGCCAGGGTGGGGCGCGTCGTTGGAGGAGGAAGGCCATGGGTGGGGCGCGCATGTGGAGGAGGACGGCCAGGGTGGGGAGCTTCTGTGGAGGAGGACGAATAGGGTGGGGCATGCCGACAGAGGAGGACGGCCACGGGTAGGGCACGCCGACGGAGGAGGACGGCCACAGGTG
Organism: Avena insularis; assembly: GCA_023614405.1. Classification (NCBI taxonomy): domain Eukaryota; kingdom Viridiplantae; phylum Streptophyta; class Magnoliopsida; order Poales; family Poaceae; genus Avena; species Avena insularis. Next base: position 53,610,879 of record CM042693.1, on the reverse strand, counting down.
GGGCGCGCCGACAGAGGAGGACGACCACGGGTGGGGCGCGCCGGTGGAGAATGAAGGCCATGGGTGGGGCACGCCTGTGGAGGAGGACGGCCAGGGTGGGGCACCGGCGGAGGAGGGAGGTCAGGGGTGGGGTGCCGGCTCAGCCAGGATCTGGAGAGGGCGGCACGGGAGGGAGGCCAGGGGAAGGGCATCGCCCGCGAGGTAGGGTGCGGGTGTTTTTTTTTGAATTGGGGTGGTCGGTTCAGCCGGTTATAATTGGTTTTCAAGAGTAGGGGTTCCTATATAGCTATACAGGAATCTCTTAAAGGGGTTCCTATATAGTTGGATCCTATATATACATATATATGGGAAATAGTGGGCTATCTAGGATGCTACCTGTGTATATTAATCCAACCATTGGATATTCTATAGAGAGCATGAAGTTAAGCAGCAGGAGCACAAAATATCTAACGGAAAACATCACCCCGTTACATCAAGAGCATTTTTTGCATGCATTGCTAGTACATGCAAGTACACATGCAAGCTAGCACATGCATGCAAACTAGAAACACTTCACGCATGCATGCGAGCTAGCAATACTAGTAGACCACTGAACTGGCTAAAATTTCAGCATGCATTCTAGCAATACATTCAGACCATTGAACCGGCCAAAATTTCAGCATGCATTCTAGCACTACATGTAGACCATTGAACATATCATTTTTCGAGCATGTAAATTTTTCTATCAGATTTGTGTATATATATATTCTTGTGCTATTGAGGAACCGACCATTGAACCGGCAAATTAAGCTGATTCCATCAGGGAAACACCATCATTGAGGAACCGGTCATTCGATTAGACATACAGTAGAAAAATAACATCTCAATCTCATTGAGGAACCGGTCATTCGATTAGTTGGTCTACTCCCACGGTTGGTTTTATTGCAGAAATTCTTGTATGTTTTCATGCTAGGATTTATGCTAACATGCACACATCCCCATCAACTAGTACAGCTAGTCAGGTCTAGTGCATGCAAGTACAACTAGCATACCGCGTGCAGTTTGTAGAAATTTTTGCAACAATATAGGCTGGTTGGTATGCTACAATACAGTCTGGCCTTGCCATTCTACAAACAGAAAATAACACTGTTAACTGTATGCAAGATTTTGGCTCTCTCTCATCTTGGCAGCTAGTTCACGTACTCTCTATATCCAACGTCAACGCATGCGTGCATTGGTAGCATCTAGATAGCAAATCCGTGTTGATATATATATATATATAACTCTGCTATTCAAGAACCAGTTCCTGAATAACTATTTAGGAACTCGTTGTTACTGTTCACGTGAACACCAGGAACCCTCTGTTAACTTCCAGGCGAGCACGAGTTAACTTCTTTTTCTTTCTAAATTAACTTCCAGTATGTAACAGTAATAGTGAATGTTAACTTTCAATGTGTAAGTTAACTTCCACAACCATTCTTAACTTCCTCACGTGCGCAAGTTAACTACCTCTTCTATGCTAGTTAACTGCCTGACGGAGCATCGATTTTCCGTGTTTTCGCGGACTGTATATTGATTTAACTTTCAGGCGAGTACGAGTTAACTTATTTTTCTTTCTAAGTTAACTTCCAGTATGTAACAGTAATAGTGAATGTTAACTTTCACTGTGTAAGTTAACTTCCGCGACCATTCTTAACTTCCTCATGTGCGCAAGTTAACTACTTCTTCTATGCTAGTTAACTGTCTGACGGAGCATGATTTTACTGTTCACGTGAACACCAGGAACCCTCGATTAACTTCCAGGCGAGCACGAGTTAACTTCTTTTTCTTTCTAAATTAACTTCCAGTATGTAACAGTAATAGTGAATGTTAACTTTCACTGTGTAAGTTAACTTTCGCGACCATTCTTAACTTTCTCATGTGCGCAAGTTAACTATCTCTTCTATGCTAGTTAACTGCCTGACGGAGCATCGATTTTCCGTGTTTTCGCGGACTGTATATTGATTTAACTTTCAGGCGAGTACGAGTTAACTTATTTTCTTTCTAAGTTAACTTACAGTATGTAATAGTAATAGTGAATGTTAACTTTCACTGTGTAAGTTCACTTCCACGACCATTCTTAACTTCCTCATGTGCGCAAGTTAACTACTTCTTCTATGCTAGTTAACTGTCTGACGGAGCATGATTTTTCGTGTTTTCGCGGACTGTATATTGATTTAACTTTCAGGCGAGCACGAGTTAACTTCTTTTTCTTTCTAAGTTAACTTCCAGTATGTAACCCCCTCGCGCCATCTCCATTGACCTGCGGTGGCTGCTCTCCGTCCTCGCCGGCGGCCTCTTCGCCCTGTTCCTCCTCGCCGCCTCACCCGTCCCGTCCCGTTCCCCTCCGCCTCCCTCTTCCTCTCCCAACAAATCTCCCCCGCCACCACCCCGCACGCCAAGAAAGACCAGCTGCCCCCGCTCTTTGTCGACGAAACGCTCTCCGCCCAGCCCGCTTGCCGCTCCTCGCCCCAGGCCACACCTCATCTCGGGCTCGGCGGGCGACGCTGCATGCTAAGGCGGTGCCTTCTCGCTGTACCACCCAGAACCACTACATCCTGCACTGACGCTGAGGCGCCCGACTCGGACCAGCAAGGCTGGCGGCCTTCGTGGGTCGCAAGACCTGGTCTCGCCATGCCCGCAACATGCGCGTCGTGGAGGAGGCCAACCTCGTCACCTACCGCGGCCCCACCATGGTCACCACCACGCTCCACGCCACCGCCTTCCTGTGGGGGGAAGGCCATGGACGGGGAGCCGAGTGGGACTGATTCATCAACCTCTCTGCCTCAGACTACCCGCTCGTCACCCAGGACGGTACGGACACAGTACGGGTGGTTCCTAGATAACTATCTAGGAATCTCTTAAGGGGGTGTTTCTGAATAGTCCTGTCGTGTATATATATATATATGTATGCGTGTGTGTGTGTGATTGATGGAGGGGCTCGTGTATCCAAGTAGTCCCTTATGCTACGTGATCTCTTGTTTTACACTCCCAATGCCGCCCTTGCAGGTAGAGGCTCGCGTGGGCGTGCCAACGAAGAACCAATAGTTCTATTGAGGCGCTATGGGATCCGTCGGTGAAGATGTTTCTCTAAGCAGAAGGAGGTGTCCCTCGGCCATCGCCGCCGGTAGCCGGCGTGGATGTGCCTTTCGCTAGGACACGATTGCCTTCCTGTGCCGCGTGACCACCTTGCCACCCCACTCCTCTCTCCTTTAGGGACGGCTCGCGTGTGGCCTCTCGTGCAATGCAGCGGGGTGGCGGCTCTCCGCCAAGCCGACCTAGAAGTGTCCACCGGGTCCAGCACGTGGACTGCTGGGTGTCATGGGCAGACCTAGATAAGGACATGGATGTACAAAATTACACCCATTATTTTTGAGAGAAGATAAAATTTATGCAAGTAAAACATAAATTCAAACTAAAACATAGCTCAAAAATTGAGTTAGCTTTATAATTATTTTAGTAAAACTCTAATATCCTAACTCTGTAGACCCAAACAAAACTTCTTGCATCCGACAGGGCGTGACGTGCATATGGCGTGTCTGCGTGGAATCTCCGATCAAACCTACTCCATGGACTAGCTAGCTAGTGTTTTTTATGCCCCGGAAAAGAGGATCTTCACGTCGAATAAAGACTGCCGGTACAATACTGCCTAGGTGTGGCCCGGACAGGCCAATTCTTTGCCTTCAAGATTCCAAGCAGCACACACGTCGATGCACGGGAACGTGAAAGAAAGGTTATTTTGTTTCGCATATGAAGATTCACATTCAGATTCACAAGAGCATCCTTCTTAATTACTCCCCGGGTCAAAGTCTCTAATGGCGCCATTTACTACAAGCCAAACCGACCAGGCTCATATTTCTCCATCATGTGTTCTCTGTCTCCACACTGGTACCATTCTGTAAAGTGCACGTATACGCAACGACAGGATAATTGCACATGCTCCTCAAACTTGAGATTGTATTACACCTTTTATCCAATTTTCGTAGCCTTGTGACACCAATTATCACGTTTAGTAAAAATTCCTTCATTTGGGCAAAAGTGTTTTCGTTTTGAAGAATTTTCGGGCTTCTAGCAAGTGTGCCCACTTGCCAAGATGGACAAAGGGATTTACACATGATGTAGTATCAGCGAAGCTTGTGGTACTAAAAAAATTTAAATGCTTAAAAGAGGTAAAATCGGGTACATAGTTTCTTAAATGGAATTATCTGCAAGAACTTTCATAAAATGGAGTAACAAATGTCACAAATTTTCAAGTAAACATTAGAACTCACTCTTCTTTTTACAAATTTTGGTTGTAGGTCGACGAGTGGTCAAACTCGAGAGAAATTTAAGCACACGCCAAACATTATTTATCCAACACCCTTGTCTTGAAACGGACAAAGATATATTTGCTTAGGAAGCGTAACAACGTATTAGTATGATCTTATTACTTAGTACCCCCTTTCAAAATACTTGTCCTTCTGAAATTTATGTGGTGTTATGGTGGACTATCAATTCAAAAACACCTATTGACATTGAGAACATCAAATTCGAACTACTAAATCTATCATATAAGATGATTCCATAACACACTGTTAAACTTGTTTAAAATGTGTTTTAAGAAAATTTGAGGTCAAAGTATCATAAAATGAAGACCAAGTCATTGTCCTAATTAAAATACTTCCTCCGACACATATTAGTTGGCTCAAATTTATCTAGATACGGATATATCTACCACTAAAACTTTACTAGATACATTGATATCTAGATGAATCCAAGTCAACTAATATGGGTCGGAAGGAGTAATAGTATTTGAAACAAATAGAGTTCTTGACTACTAAACTAAGTAGTTGCACCTTTCATGAAAGCATAAAATAATTTAGTTTCTTCATTTGAATCTAATATAATTTGACTCTCATAAAAAATATTTTCGTAATGCCACAGTTTTTAAATATTCACTCGAGTCAAAGTTGCAATTGTAAGGTCATGCCAACACACAAAACTTCATCTACTTTTGTTACAAGCCAGCCAAGTTATTTGTTGTATATATGTGGTTACGATGCTGTAATAACTAGTACAATTAGGGTTACACTAAAATGAAAGTCTGTGTTACAGTGTAAAAAAGCTGATACTTAATGATGGGCGGAGCTAGTATATACATAGATTGGGTGCTGATGAACCCAAGCATTATGCCAAATTCTTCACTGAAAATTACCCTTGCCGTAGTTTTTTTGTGAAAGACAATACCATAAGCAATAGACTAACCTATTAGTTTTGTTCTCTAGATTCGCCACAGATACCAATAGTGTAACAAATTATTTAGACAATTTAGTTCAATAGACATTAGCAAAAAGTAACCTCAAACCTGCAATAGTATATACAACGGACTATCAAATCTGATATTATTATTGCTTGCTAAAGTTTCTCAAAATCAACCTCAACCTTAACCTAAGCTAAACGATGGAAATCGGTTTCGAGCCAACAAAACCGATGGACTACTCCTGTTGGGAGCTTAGTAGGTAGTACTCCCTTGTTTCAAAATATAAGATATTTTTGCTTTATGAAGCTAATGTATCTAGATCCCTTTTAGTACGTAGGTTCGGAGTGAACCTCTCGAAACAGGCTTCGTTCCGCTTTATAAATAGAGCACATAGGTGAGACCGCTGCTGAACGAGACAACACAACACCCAAAGACGGAGACACAACACGATACACGATGTTGGGACAACAGCACACACACGCCCAAACAAAAACAAGAAAAAACAAAAAGAAATGGAGACGGATCGACTAGACGAGGAAGATCGCAGCCGTTGTGCCCTCCAAAGAATGCCCACCACGCTCCTAGCCCCGAGTCGTCAAACACCAAGCAACACCCTCAAGAGGGAAAGCGACCGCTGCTGCCCGGACCAGAGACTAGCCCTATGATTTCCCCCGACTTATAGAGGGCAATGGATGAAGGGAAGCCACGACGCCCTCCAGAAAGGAAGATGCCACCCGCGGGCGGGACCAGCCAGAGAAGAACCAGCCGGCCCGCATTACCCAGATCGGGGCCCAATATGGGTCTCCCTGGCACAACAGCCCCGTACCCCGCTGGCCACAGCTGGGCAATGCTGCCCCGTCGCCCGCATCCGCACCCACGCACCGCCTCTCCCCATCTAAGGTTGATCCCCGCCGTCCCAGGAGCTCCGTCGCCGAGAAGAAGGTCCCCGACCCGCCTACCCGACGCGGGTAAGAGAAGGCCGGCGCCGGCACCGGCGATGCCACAAGGGCAGCGCCCGGTGGCCCTGGCCTGCAGCGACGACGGGAGAAAGGAGGAGAAGTGGTGGTTTTGCCAAGGGAGGTGGCGGTGCCCTCATCGCCCCCAGGAGGGGAGCACGAGACGTTTCGGTTGGTTCAGAGTGAACCTACACATTAAAAAGTGTTTAGACTCATTACCTTCACAAAGGTAAAACATCTTATATTTTAAAATAGAGAGTAGCTTCTAATTAATGCTCCTCTTTTATGAAAAGATCACCTTTATTTAGCCCATGTGGAGCGTCATTGTTAGTTGACATTTGAACCAACTACATGCATCTTAGAATAAACTCGTGGCCACTATACTAACCACTTGTAAGTCAAAGAGCATACGCTAGGGCCTTAATTAAGTTTTCTTTCTCGCTAAACCCAACAACAACACTGAATATTTATTATGACGATGGAGAAACAAGTGACAAAGTAACTTGTTCTTGCGTGAACATGCCAAAAACTGTAAAAGAAAAATCACGCAGACTACTCGCCTCTTAGATGAACACTATGCAAACTTGGCTGCAACACAACGGAGATCAACATCCAACCCGCAAATCTAGATAAGCTCTCTCCGGGTAGGTAACTAAGGATCCTTTTATCGAAACATGTGTGATTTATGTATTCCCTTCTATCTATATTAGTTGATTTCGATTTGTCTAGATTTAATATATGTAAATATATTTTAGTATTAGATATTTTTAAATTTAGAAAAATTCAAGTCAACTAATATCTTCAGAGGGAGTACTTCCATTTCCACATCCTATACAAACCAGCAGCTACGAAGTACAGTACGAAGCAGTAGTAAATTGGTTTTTTTTACAAAAGGTATATAATTAGGGTAGATAATTAGCCCTTTAATGAGCTCGAATATAAATTACGTACCTCAACGAGTGATATGGTTACTCCACTATACGTGTACACGATGAGATGCATATGCGGCGGCAGCTATCGCGGGTGGCTGGCACACATGCACGTCGTCGATCGGGAGTGCAAGCCCATACGCTGAAAACCACTGTACGTGGTACTACGTATAGGAATTAAATGTGCGCACGGCGCCGCACGCGGCCGTGGATGACCGGCGCCGTCGCGGTCGCCCGGCCATGGGCCGCGGGGTCTAGCGGTCGGTGGTTGACTTACCAGCTTATCTATTTTGTTTATCGGACGACGTGTTAGCCTCCGAGTGGACAGTCCCATCCACGATGGCCCACGATGACCGCGGCAGCGCGTGGGGCCCCTCCCGGAGTCTGTCTCGCTCATCACCGACCCTTAACCGTCGCATTGAGGAGGAAGACGGCGACGTGGAATTAAACTAGACCATGAGGGAGTAGCTGTCAGCTGCGCAGTCAATCACGCGTGTCGTCCACCGATAATTCGAGGTAGCGCTTGCTAGGTCCCGACGTACGTTCCCATGATTTCCCCCAAGTCTCGAGTCTCAACTCCATTGTTTTTTTTTTTGAGGTTAATCTCTATTGTTAATTATTCCTCGCACTCTTTCTCCTGCATGCAATTGCAACGCGGGATGTATCGCAGTTTTGTATGAACTGGACGGAAGCTTCCACCGGCCGGAGCCAAAAATAAAAGTGGCTAGCACCAGTCACCAATACGTACTCCCGTCTCCAAAGGTCAAAAGAAAGCCGAGTGTCGTTATTAGGTCCATCTCCTCTTCGTTCTATAGTATGACACGACGCGCACGCCACGCAGACGCAGGCACCTGGAAAAAGCGTCCCAGATCGATCAAGTGACATACATATACTCCCTTCGTTTTAAAATATAAGATGTTTTAGGTTTATGAAGAAGATGAATCTAGACCTATTTTAGTATATAGGTTCACTCAACTTTGGAATGAATCTACACACTAAAAGAAGTCTAGATTCATTTTCTTCACAAACTTAAAACATCTTATATTTTGAAACGGAGGGAGTATATGTGTCGATCGATATGACGGTGCCGCTGGTGGCGACCACCTAAGAATAATGTCGGAGAGCGTAGCGGGAAAAGCCAAAAGGCCGGCGCGGCCGGCCAGCACGCGTACGTGTTGCGTTCCTCGTGGTTGCTATTTGGATCTAGCTAGCTAGCTGGGCACGTACTTACGTTACGTACGTGGGAGGAGCACCAGTGTCAGATCGGGCGTGAAGCTCGTAGGAAAAATAAAGCAGATATTAATAAGGGATAGAAAGGAGAAAGAGATAGAGGGGATAGAAAGGAGTACATCAAGTGCCAGATGGAGATGGTAATGGGAGGTGACTAGAATTTGTGACCGGGTGATATGGAAAGGCAGCGCGGTTTGTTGGCAAAGCCCATGCACTTTCTATCCTCTTTGCCTTTTCTCACTTGATCTGTTTGCACAATCTTAAAGGCGGTATTGCTTGTCACGGGAGATGCATGTTCCATAGTTTTTTTTAGAACAACCACGTATTTCATTATATGAAATCGAGTTACGCAGGAAGTATTAACACTCGTATAAACTAAAAGACTTACCGAGATAAAATGATTATTCTAAATTTCCAGATAAAATTCAAAGAGATCAAATACAAAACGATTCCCGGGACACACTGCAACCACCGAAGCCAGCGGCCACCGCCCAGATCCAGCGTCATCCAGACACACGCCAGAAGAGACGACCAACCTTCACCAATGCAAGATTCAAAAAAAGCATCATCACCAACGAGGCTTTGTGGGTCGATGAACATGCAAGGCACATATCGTTGTGGCACGTCGACCGGGGACGCCCCCGTGATGTCTTGAACCAAGATCCACCTCCTCCCAGCGACGAAGTTAGAGAAGAACCGCAAAGTCACCACCTCCTGACCAACATCCTCGCTCTAGAGGAACCGCTTTGCCCCGCCCGCCAGCTCTGTTGAAGATAACAACGAACACCGGTGACACAACGAGTGTCGGGGGGATAACCCCCGGGTGGAGAAAGCCAGACCCAAGTAGGCCGGCTCCAGAAAGCACAGGCCGCCTGGCCCTCAAGAAGGACAACTCCAGCTGGTTGGCTAATACCGTCCGGCTGGGCATAAAGCTTCCCCGGCTAGACCGTCTAGCCCGGTAGCCAGAAGAACCGGCCGGATGGCCGCTTCCACCCGGCTTACCTCGGATTCGATGGAGAGCACAGAAGGGCTGATGCTCCTTGCGGGGTACGCCTCTAGCTCCCCTTCGTCATCGGGCAGGCTGGCGTGCCGTCACTACCAGCGCTATCTGACGAGGATAAAGAAAAGTGGCTGGCTGATCGATAAAAGCAGCCTGGGTGACCGTTGAAGCAAGGGTGGCGCCCCAAAGGAAGCCCGGGTGACCGCTAAAGAAGAAGATGATGCTAAAATAAGGGCGGACTGGGTCCTGGCCCACCAGCTGGGCCCTGCATCCGGCCCTGTCCTGTAAACCCATTTCCAAACAGTAAACCCTAGAGCGCAAATTGTATCTGCCCCACAGACCAGTATATAAGGGAGGGAAGAGCTGTGGTTCTAGGTAAGCTAAGATAGAAGGAAAAACATAGATAGAAGGAAAAAGAGCTAGCCTCTAGTTACCATCTTCCTCTAGCTCTCGATAGTAGCTAAGGAAACAGCTCCAGGAGCATCTGTATTGGGCATTCGCCCCCCATAAAGTTCATCTTGCAGGAGTAGGGGTGTTACCTCGCCGAGAGGGCCCCGAACCTGGGTATGTTGCCATGTTTGCAGTTTACCGTGCCCAACCCGTTGCGTGAGCCACCGATTGCATCCGAGTGTCCCTTCTTAGCCATCCCCGATGGCACCGCCGTGTTCCACACCACGACAGTTGGCGCCCACCGTGGGGCACAACGCTTCAGCTGGGATCATCTTCCGCACGGAACTTCCGCTCGTCGCCGGTGAACGCGTGGCCTCTGGCCTCGTTCTCACGTTTGGTGCTTTCAACTGCGTCGTCGACAACGCCGCGTGCTTCGCCGGGAACACCTTCCCCGCCAACGGCTCCATCATTCACTTCGGGGACATCCGCGTCTACGTAGCCATCGTCGCCAAGGTCTTTCCCAACGTGGTCACCTCAATCCTCGACGTGCCTCTCAGCCGCCTCACCCGCGGCCCAGCCACGGCGAGTGGTTGCGTCGAGGTCATGTTGGTAAACGCTCGCGAAAACCACCGCCCGCCTAAAGAGCGCCGAGCGGGAGGAGAGAGCTCCGCACCCGAGCAAGAGCAAGATCTGCTCACTACCTCCATCCAGCACCTACACACCCCAGTCATCATCGAAGCGGACCCGACAGCTATTGCGGCCACGCTCAAAGCTACGCGCCAGAAGCTCCTGGAGGAAGCCACTAAGGTTGTCGCTAACCAGTGCCGACTAAACGCCACCATGCATGAGTACAACGCTGCCCACCGCTTTGTCAGGCAGGTCCAGCACCGGGGGCGCGACCTCGTGTCGGAGCTGGACCGCGCCGCCGACTCGCACGCACGTGTGGCGCGTCCCGTCTACAGCACCCCCGCCAGGAACATCAGAGCGGCCGAAGCGGCGGCCGTGGAGCTGAAGAACCTCGAAGGAGGAGATTTGTCGCCAGCAGGAGAGCGTCCAGCTCCTCGTCGCCACCGCTAACAAGCAGCAGGCTGAGGGTATTCCCAGCCAGATGGGCAACACCCGAGACATAGTTGTTCGCAAAGGCGCGGACCAGACGGCGCACGGAGGAAGCAAGCATCAGCATGTGTCCTCCCCAGGAGGAGTCAGGCAGAACAGCCGCCCGTGTGGCGAGTCTGGCAATCATGGCCGCCACAACCGAGACGCCTCTGCTTCTAGCGCAAGCCATGCCCCGGCAGCAGGAGCTTCCCAAGGAAAGAAAACGCGCTCTCTAGATGAAGGAGCAGATGCAAACAAAGACCCACCTATGAGCGTCTGAAAGTCCGACTCGGCCCCCGAGAGCTAGCTGAAGCGCGCGAGCGCATCGACCTCCTGGTGCAATCCTGCACGCTGGAGGAGGAAAGTCCGGCTGGCCCGAAGTGCTTCGGTCCGCGCATCTGGAACGAGCCGTTTCCAAAAGGTTTTTCGCTTCCAAGGGACATGCCGAAATACAACGGCACCGTCAAGCCCGAGGATTGGTTGGTAGATTACACCACTATAGTTGGAATCGCCAACGGAAACCTCTGCCTGGCCGTCCTCTACGTCCCCCTCATGCTCGTCGATTCGGCAAGAACATGGCTCAACAGCCTCCGCGACAACAGCATCAACACCTGGCTGGACTTCGAGGAACCGTTCATTCGCAACTTCACTGAAACATACAAACGACCGGGTCAACCTCGCAAGCTCGCCCTCTGCATGCAAGGCAAGGACGAGTCCGGCCGCGCGTACCTCACCCGGTGGACTAGCATGCACAACTCGTGTGAAGGGGTGTGTGAGCACCAGGCAATTGACTTCTTCACCAATGGTTACTGAGAGGACACCATGTTGAAGCATAAGCTCAGCCGGGTAGACCCGCAAACCATGGCCCGGGTCATGGACATCGCGGACAAGTACGCCACCGCCAACGCGGCTATGAAGAAGCCCATCGTGGTATACGACCAAGGCCAAATCATAACGGACGAGCAGGCGGAGCGCCGCCAGCCGGGCGACCATCATCCCAGGCGGCATGGCCACGACAACCGCCATGGCAAGAGGAAAGACGACCAACCGGACATCCGGTATGGCACCAAGCAAGTAGTTGCGGTGCACGAGGACCCGGCTGCAGGCGGCAACCAGAGGTAGAGACCAGATGACAGGCCGCCACAGCCCAAGTACACCATGGAGTCTATTCTCGATGGGACGTGCAAGTTCCATAGTGGCGGCAGCAAACCCGCAAACCACACAACGCGCCAGTGCAGCTGGACGAAGAAGATGGATGAAGCCGGCGGGCTCCCACCACCACCTCCACTGCCAGCCGGAGGCCCGCCGGACAACAGGGAGCGGCACAACCGCCACGAGGATGACGAAGACGGTTACCCACGACAAGTGGGAAACTACCACATCTTCCTTGCAGAGCCGGAGACAAAGCACACCAAAAGGAGGCGCGAGGCAGAGGTGAACACAATCGTTCCCCCCGTTCCCCAATACATACATTGGTCGGACTAGGCAATCACCTGGAGCAAAGAAGACTAGCCGGCTATGCTACCAATCCTTGGTAGCCACGCGTTGGTCCTCGACCCCATCATCGTCTCCAAGAAACACTCATGTCGTTTGTCCCGCGTACTCATCGATGGAGGTAGCAGCATCAACCTCCTGTACCGCAGCAGCCTCGAGCGGCTTGGCATCAGCGAGTCCCAGTTGCATCCCTCAAGCACTTCGTTCCACGGGGCAGTGCCAGGCCCGTCGCATTCGCCAATTGGCAAGATCCGGCTGGACGTCATCTTCGGTGGCAAGAACAACTTCCGTCGTGAGCCGATTTGGTTCGAGGTGGTGAACCTTTCCAGTGCCTACCATGCCATACTAGGGCACCCAACCCTCACCAAGTTCATGGGAGTGCCGCACTACGCGTACCTCAAAATGAAGCTGCCAAGCCCAAAAGGAGTGATCACCGTCGACGGCTGCTACAAGTGTTCGATCGAGTGCACCATAGATGGTTTCAAGCTAGCCGAGGCAATGATCATCGCCGAGGAGAAGCGCGTCATAATGCAGAACATGGCAGCTCTACAGAAGGATATGCCGGCTGGAGAGCCTAAACCAGCTAGAGAATCACAGTTCAAGCCTTCGCAGGGCACAAGGAAGATCGTGTTGAACGAGGAGGACCCAAGCAAGTTCGTCCTGGTTAGAGACAAACTAGACAACAAATAGGAAAGAGCGCTCGTCGACTTCCTCCATGAAAATCGGGACATTTTCGCATGGTGCCCCAAAGACATGCCAGGTGTCCCAAGGGAGCTCGCTGAGCACTCTCTTCATGTTCGACCAGATGCGAAGCCGGTCAAACAATCTTTATGCCGCTTCGCAGAAGAAAAAAAGAACCATCTGTGAGGAAATCACACGACTGCTCGCGACCGGCTTCATCATGGAAGTTTTCCACCCGGAATGGTTGGCCAACCCGGTGCTAGTGCTGAAGAAGAACAAGACATAGCGCATGTGTGTCGACTACACCAGCCTCAACAAGGCAGACCCCAAGGATCTGTTCGCTCCGCGGATAGATTAAGTCATCGAATCCACCGCTGGATGTGATTTGTTGTCTTTTCTAGATGCTTACTCGGGTTATCACCAGATTAAGCTCAATGTAACCGATAAAATAAAGACATGATTCATAACCCCGTATGGGGCTTACTGCTACACCACCATTCCCTTCGGTCTAAAGAACGCATGAGCAACCTACCAGCGCTGCATGCAGAAGTGCTTTCAGACGCAAATTGGTAGAAGCGTGCACGCATATGTCGACGACGTCGTCATCAAGACAAAGGAATGGCACACACTGCTCGAGGACCTAAAGGAAACGTTCGAAAATCTCCGCCATTTCCAGATCAAGCTAAACCCAAAGAAGTGCGTCTTCGGCGTTCCAGCCGACAAGCTCCTCGGTTTTCTCGTCTCCAAACGAGGGATCGAGGAGAACCCGGAAAAGATTGGAGCCATCGAGCGAATGGAGCTGCCACAGAGTCTGCGCGATGTACAGAAGTTCATTGGGTGCATGGCTTCCCTCAGCCGGTTTGTCAGTCGGCTGGGCGAGAAGGCCCTCCCCCTATACCAACTCATGAAGAAATCGGACAAGTTCGTCTGGACAGCTCAAGCGGACGAAGCCTTCCGATATCTCAAGCGCATGCTCACCTCATTGCCTATCTTGGCAGCACCAGTCGCAAAAGAGCCAATGTTGATGTACATCGCCGCTACAAACAGAGTTGTCCGCGTGGTACTAGTAGTGGAGAAGCCAGAAGATGGGAAGGCCCAGCAGGTCCAGCACCCCGTGTACTACCTAAGCGAGGTACTGTCGCTCTCCAAACAGATCTACCCCCATTACCAGAAGCTGGTGTATGGCGTATACATGGCCGCCAAGAAGTTCAAGCACTACTTTCAAGAGCACTCCATCCGGGTGGTGGCATTGGCCCCGCTCGCAGAGATCATCGGCAACAAGGATGCCACTGGGCGCGTGGCAATATGGGCCATAGAGCTCGCTGCACACAACATTCAGTACGAGCTAGGAACAACAATCAAATCCCAGGCACTTTCCGACTTCATCGTCGATTGGGCAGAGATGCAGTACATGACACCGGTCCCTAACTCAACATACTGAAAGCTACACTTCGACGGCTCCAAAATGCGAGGGGGACTCGGAGCCGGAATCATGATAACCTCGCCCAAAGGCGACCGGCTGGAGTACGTCCTCTAGATCCACTTCAAGGCGTCCAGAAACATCGCCGAGTACGAAGCCTCATCCACGGGCTCAAGATGGCCAAGCAGATAGGCATTCAGAGAATACTATGCTTCGGAGATTCAGACCTGGTGGTGCAGCAGGTTTCCGGCAAGTGGGATAAAAGAGATGCGAACATGGCGCTCTACCATTTCTTCGTTCAGCAGCTATGCGCCTGCTTCGAAGGATGTGAGTTCCACCTCGTACCTAGGGCCAACAACGAAGCTGCTGACGCCTTGGCCGGGGTTGGCTCAACAAGACATGCCATACCGCCTGGAGTCTCCCTCGAGCACCTGCGCAAGCCCTCCATCACCCCATCGCCATAATCTGACTCCATCGTACTCTCCTCAGACCCAGGAATGGCCAGTGCCACGCCGCACCCAGGGACTGCCACGCCGTACACGGGGACTGCCACGCCGCACCCAAGGACTGCTTCGCCGAACCCGGGGACTGCCGCGTCACACTCGGGGACTGCCCCACGGTAGCCAGCAGTCGACACCAGCAAGCTCCCACCCGACAAACCTCCCGACGTTCCAGAGCCAGCCATCCGCGAGGAGATCAGCTCATCATGCAGACGGTGTACGCCATTCGGGAAATACCCGACTAGGCAAAGCCATTCATGAACTTCTTGGCCAAGGATGAGCTCCCGACGGAGGAAGTGGCAGCACGACAAGTGAGACGAAGAGCAAGTGCATACAGCATCATCAACAACGAGCTCTACAAGCGCAGCGTCGGAGGCATCTATCAGCGATGCGTAAGCCAAGAGGAAGGAACCAAGCTCCTAGCTGACATACACCAGGGTGAGTGTGGCCACCATGCCTCATCAAGAGCAATAGCAGCCAAGGCTCTTCGCCATGGTTTCTATTAGCCGACAGCACTGAAGGACGCTCAGGAGTTGGTCAAAGCATGCAACGGTTGTCAGCGATTCAGCCAGCTGAAACACACGCCGTCTGCAGCACTCAAGACGATACAAATCACCTGGCCATTCGCAGTTTGGGGGCTGGACATGGTTGGGCCATCCAAAACAGCCCGATCTGGTATGACGCACCTGCTCGTAGCTGTAGACAAGTTCACCAAGTGTATCGAGGCAAAGCCCATCAAGAAGCTGAATGGAGCAACGGTGATCAAGTTGTTCATGGACATCATCATCCAATTTGGCTACCCGCACAACATCATCACAGACAACGGCACCAACTTCACCAAGGGGGTTTTCGCTCGCTTCTGCGGAGACAAGGGCATCCGTCTGGACCTGGTGTAAGTCGCGCACCCACAGTCAAACGGGAAGTGTGAGCGTGCTAACGGCCTGGTTCTTGCAGGAATCAAGCCAAGAATGATTGAACCACTCATCAGGTCATCTGAATGCTGGATAGAGGAGTTTCCAGCTATGCTATGGAGCCTGCGCACCACCCCGAACCACTCAACCGGCTTCACACCGTTCTTCCTTGTCTATGGGGAAGAGGCAGTTCTCCCCACGGACATCCAATTCGACGCACCAGGCAAATAGCTCTACACAGAGCAGGAAGCCAAGGAAGCACGGGAGGACAGCGTGGATCTACTCGAGGTAGCACGAGAGCTGGCCTTGTCCAAATCAGCAATCTATCAGCAGGACATGCGTCACTACCACGCCAGCCGGATCCGGCCTACTTCTTTTCGTGAAGGAGATCTGGTGCTGCGCCTGGTCCAGAGCACAAAATGAATGCACAAGATGTCCCTGCCATGGGAAGGCCCATTCATCGTCAGCCGGGCACTGCATAACAACTCATACTATCTGATCGATGCCCAGCAGCCGACAAAGAACAAGGCAGATCGCTTGGACGAGGAGACGGAGCGCCCATGGAACGCAAGCCTACTCCGGCCATTTTACACTTGAACCAGAAGTGTATGTATCTTCCCTTTTCATGTAATAAATGAACAAGCTTGGAAGCCTCGACACAGTCCCGAGGACTTTGTCCCAATTTCGTGTACTGCATCCATCTCCATACCTGCTGGCCTGGACACCCGTGGTTTCTACAGGCGGCATAGTATTGTACGGGGTGCCTAGAGCAAACTCTTCGGTTTCGGCTTCAGACCGCAAGCCGGCTGTCGACCCGGCAAGAGCAAAAGCTTGAAGTACCTACTGCAAGAAAATGCCAAAGCAGAAAACAAGGGTGCCTGGGCAAACCAGTAGCGCATGCACAAGCTAAGCCAACAACAGTGAACCGAAGTATCACGAGGAACGCCAGCTCAACTATTCCTTCGGTTCCGGCTGTAGACTGCAACTAGGCTAACGGCCGGCAAGGACAACGCTCGAAAGGCCAATGCTCACTAAGAAAAGGGGAGCTGCTAATGGCCTAGCTCGAAAGGGTGCCCTTCACTCTTTGCGTTTAATCATAACTACAAACGAACGTACGCACAATGAAACTAACCCAAAACAACACTGTGTCTTGCACAACACGAGCCACAACTTGACAGGAAATAAGGTGGCAAAGAGCTTCGACCCGGCTGGCTACCCCAGCCGGCCCGAACCTCGGGGACTACACCCAGTGGGCGCGCTCCCGTGCACCCATCAACTTAAGTCAAGACGACGAAGAGCTTTGACCCGGCTGGCTACCGCAGCCGGCCCGAACCTCGGGAACTACACCCAGTGGGCACGCTCCCGTGCACCCATCAAAGGATCAAGAGCCCCGGACCCGGCTGGCAAGCCTAGCCGGCTCGGATTCAAGGAATACGAATGACAAACAAAAAGACAGAATGAGCTCAGGACAAAAGGGGGCACCAAGTTAATAAGCGGAACACGAAGGTTCCACACAAAATTCAAAGTTTAAACAACAAAGGTTCACCCGCAGATAGTACCAACAACGGACAAGTTTGACAAATACTCCTAGCATACCAGTGATCAAGGTTCAGAAGCTAGAGCGGCAGAAGGGGCATCAGCAGCAGGAGCAGGAGGCGGACCGGCAGGAGGAGCACTAGCGTTGGCTGCAGGAACTTGGCTGGTGGAGGCAACATCGGCGGAATTCCAAGGAGCCAAGATCCAGTGGAACGGCAATGGCTCGGAGGGGTCGCGGAAGTCACTGTCCAGATCGACGTAAGTGCCAATCTTCACCCTGCAGGACCGGATAGCCGGAATGTTGTCGCGGAGGCCCTCATAGCTAGTTCCAAGATAGAAACCACGAGTAAGAACCCCTAGATCAGCCCCTGGATACCAGGACTTCACCAAGGCCAGGGCCATCTCCATGCTGCCGCGAGCCGCCCATTCCTTATGGATCTCCAGCACGTTGATGCCACGAGACAAGGCAACAAGTAAGCTGGCGATGTCATGCAAGTCACCCGCCTCCGACCAGATGTAGTGGAAGAGATTGTTAGCAACAGCACAAAGACCATTGCTCTCCTCCGCCAGCACCTTGAACATATCCAGTTCAGTCAGATCGTGGCCAGCCTCCTCCACCGGCAGCTTCTCAAGAGCCATCTCGATCGACTCAGGGTAATGAGCTGCAACCAAAGGCATGAGTAAGTGGCAAGATTCGGTTCAGCTAGCCACGGTAGAAAGGAAGCAAGGAGTAGAAAACTTACTGACAACCATCTCTGAGATGCTCTGGAGGTGCTGGGTCAGCTCCTCCTCCCGGGAGCGGAGAGTCTTGATCGTCTCCTCCCTTTGGGCGGAGATTGTTTCAAAATTCTTCAGCGCCTCCGCCCGGATGCCAGCTGCCTTCTTGCCCCTCTCCACGGTAACCTCAAGATGATGCTTGGCCTCGGCGAGTTGGTCGAACTACACTTTATGCGTCCTGTTCGACTCCTCCAGCCGGGCAACCTCAGCTTTGAGGCGCTCCACCTCCTTCTCCTTGTCCAGGATCTTGGCTGTAAGAGGATACCCGATGGTCAACAAAAACGGGAAAAAGGATCCAACCGCCAAGACAGGTCGTAGGAAGCAATCTTACGGCCTAGATCCCGGGTGTTCTTCACCGACTCCAAAAATGCTCTCTGCAAAGAGAAATGTGTAAGAGATGGAGCAGCGATTCGGCTGCAAAAACAAAATACAGAAAAAGATAATGGGGAGAGACACGTACCTCCATCAAAACAGACAAATTTTTGGCCTCGACAAGGCCCTTCTCCATTCCCTCAACTAGGTGGCGAACCTGGCTGACTGCGACGGGCGCAACGCCCGGGAGCTAGGCGAGGATCGCACCCGGCGTCAGCCCAGCCGGAGCTGGCCTCGAGCCGGTCACCACGACCTCGTCGTCACCAGCGGCCGCACCCGAAGATGCGTCCACCACCAACTCTCTCCCTGCCGGGTCGGAGGCACCCGACTGGCCTCCGCCCGCTGCAGCCGTCTACATAGCCACGACCTCCTCCGTCACCTCTGTGATGGCGGTCCTGGCAGAACTGGCTGGAGCATTGCTCCAGGCCGGGTTCACACCAGCCCCGGGACAAAGGAGGGGGGTCTCGGGGTCCTGCGCAGCCACAAACAACTTCCCTAACCGCGAAGACGCGGGCGCTTGGTGCAGCAGCCCCATGGTTGGGGAACCCTGAGGAGCCCCAGGCGGAGACGGCGCGGCAGGCGCAGCCGGCACGAGTGCAGCCGGTGACCTCACCACCTCCTCAACCACCGGAGGCGGCGGGGGAGCAGCAGCGGCGGCACCAGAGTCGCCAAGCGACATCTCCTTGCTGCGTGGAACGAAAGTAAGAAAAAGCCCCAGCAGAACCAAAAGACAACAAGGAAGATGGAAGGGAAGATGCTAACCCAACAGCCGGCGCTTCCTCTTTTGTTCAACTGGAGCCGGCACAGCAATGGGCACCGCCCTCTTCCCCCGGGCTTTCGCCATGGCTTTCTCTCGGCTGCCCCTCCTTGTCGGTGGCATCGACTGCAACAAAAGAAAAATCTTAGCCACACCTCCACGAGCAAGGACAAGGGAAAGAGCCGCAACCGGGAGCTTACCATGAGGATCCGAGGGGCCGTCGTCCAACCGGGCGGGAAACCCTTCGGGCTCTGTCTAGGGGCACTTCTTCGGCTTCATGTCTGCCAAGAAGGAGGGGAGCGGGAAGTCGCCCATGCCATCTTCGACTAGCTGCACCGTGAACAACTACTCAAAAAGGGGAGCATAAGGCACCCACGGGAATCTCCCGGCAAAGAAGACAAAGGCAAAAACGGTAAGAAAATCAGTGAACAACTCACCCGGGGCGGCAGGCGGCCGCGATGGTACAACGGACAGGAGTACACCCAGGTCGCCCCCACGCGGAACTTGGAGATCATGGAGATCCAGTTCCAGAGGTCCTAGTAGGGCACATCCTTCCGCGACATCCGTGTCAGATCGTCGGTGGTTGACAGATGGCACATCTTGTGCGACTGCTTCTGCAGCGGAAGCACGCGACGTTCCATCCACGATAGCACGATGTCCCGGGCGGTGAGCCGCTCCGTCTCCACCATCGCCTCCACCCGGGCAGCCATCCGGTCGAGGTCCGCCATAGCGCCCATGCTCTTCGTTGTCCAGCCCTTCTGCGTTGAAGGAACATTGAAGAAGGGCGGGAGGCAGATCCAATCCACCTCCGTGGCATTGCTCACATAAAAATATGAGCGCTGCCACAGCTTGACCGTGTCAGGAAGCTCGAACCGCGGCATCTGCGAAGAAGGCCACGGGTAGATGGCGCAGCAGCCCGTCTGCGTCAGCGGTCCGTCCTTGACGGTGTTCTGGGTCTTGAAGTGGAAGAACTTAAGAAAGTTCGCCACCTCAGGACATACCCCAAGGTAGGACTCGCAGGCCGCGTGATGCGATAGCTGAGTGATACGTCAGAAACGTATCTATAATTTTTGATGTTCCATGCTTGTTAGTATCTACTTTGCTTTGCTTTGTCTACACTTTGAGGTGCTTTTTACATGTTTTCTGGTACTTACCTATTAACAAGTTGCCACAGTGCCAGTTGCCTATTTTCTACTGTTTTGGGTTTCAGAAAAGCTAGTAAGGAAATATTCTCGGAATTGGACGGGATAAACATCAAAGTCAATAACTTTCCGTGGGGAACAATAAGTCAAGTGGGGAGACGGAGAGGCGTGCCAGGGAAGCCACACTGCCCCTAGGCGCAGGTGGGCCTTTCCACGCGCCTAGGCAGGTTGTGGGGCCCCTAGCAACCGCCTCGGCCTCCCCCTTTGCCTATAAGAAGCCCCCGATGCAGAAACCCTAAGCACCCGATAAAATCTCCAAGAAACCTTCTATAGCCGTCGCCACCATCGTCCCTAGATCAGGGGGATCTGAAGTTCTTCCCGGCACCCTGCCAGAGGGGGGATCATCCCGGAGGGCTTCTGTCCGGTATGATACGTGAGTAGTTCCACCTTGGACTATGGCTCCATGTAGTATCTAGATGGTTGTATCTCCTCCTTTGTGCTTTCATTTATAGATCTTGTGAGGTCCATTCATGATCAAGATCTAATCCATTTGTAATCATGCATGTTGTGTTTGCAGGGATCCGATGGATATTGAGATTATTATGTTGGTTTGGTTAATGGTTTTGTCTTTATGATTCTATCATGTCTATGTTGTTTGTGATCTTGCATGCTCTCCGTTGTTAGTAGCTATCTTGGCCGAGTAGTTGCTAGTGACTCCAAGAGGGGGTATTTATGCTCGATAGTGGGTTCATGCCTCTAGTTTCCAAGGGAAGTGACAATAAGCTCTTCGGTTGTAGATGTGATGTTGCCACTAGGGAGAAAACAACGGTCTCTTGTTAAGGAACATGTGGACTGTTTACCTTACACACTTTGCTTAAAGTAGTTGTCTTTTGCTTGCAACTTAATACTGGAGGGGGTTCGGATGATAACCTGAAGGTGGACTTCTAGTCATAGATGTAGTTGGATGGCGGTCTATGTATCTTGTTGAATTGCCCAATCGAATCTCATAGGATCTTTGTGATTAGTAATTGCATTGTTATGCCTTGCTCAGTTCCTGTCAATTACCCTGCTGTAATTTGTTTACCCTTTATTCCATGTTTTTTATCTAAGGAGAGCACCTATAGTGAACTATGGACCGCGGTCCAATCTTTACCATTGATACATATTCCACTGTTACTTGTTTACTTTCTGCAAACCATTACGTTCCACACCATATGTTTAATCCTTTGTTACAGCAAACCGGTGAGCATGACAACCTCACTGATTCGTTGGGGCAAAGTCTTGAGTTTGTGTTGTGCAGGTCTCCGTGTTGCTTGCAACACCTGTGTGAAGTTTACTTCCTCCTTCTGGTTCGATTACCTCAGTATCTACCGAGGGAAGACTTGTTGTTGTGTGCATCACACCTTGCTCTTGGGGTTTCCAACGAAGTGCTCCACATCAGGTGCATCAACAAGTTTTCTGGCGCCGTTGCCGAGGAGGCTAAGGACGTCTTCACTAGGGGAGTCCTTCACTCCCTTTATCATTACTTTGTTTTTAGTTTGCTTTGTTTCTTTTTCTTGGTTTTGTTTGCCTATTTTCAAATAACCCCCAAAAAAATTAGTCTAGTTTGGTTTGCTTGCTTTATTCAAAAACATAAAAAAAATTAGTTCCTACTCTAGCTGCTGTTGTTGCTTTTGGCTTGCCCACCTATGGCAAAATGAACTCTGCTGAGAACACCAAGTTGTGTGACTTCACTAGCACTAACAACAATGATTTCCTTAGCACACCTATTGCTCCACCTGCTCCTGATGCTACCATTTATGAAATTAAGCCTGCTTTGTTGAATCTTGTGATGAGAGAGCAATTTTTGGTGCTAGTTCTAATGATCCTGCTGCCCATCTCAATAGCTTTGTTGAACTTTGTGAGATGCAAAATTATAAGGATGTAGATGGAGATATTATTAAGCTCAAGCTTTTTCCTTTCTCCTTGAGAGGAAAAGCTAAATAATGGTTGCTATCTTTGCCTAAAAATAGTATTGATTCTTGGACTAAGTGCAAAGATGCTTTTATTTGAAAATACTATCCTCCTGCTAAGATTATATGTATGATAAGTGACATTATGAAATTTAAACAACTTGATAGTGAACATGTTGCTGCATCTTAGGAAAGAATGAAGTCTTTGGTTAAGAATTGCCCCACTCATGGACTCACTGCTTGGATGATTATCCAGACTTTTTATGCAGGTTTGAACTTCTCCTCAAGAAATCTGTTGGATTCAGCTGCTGGAGGTACTTTCATGGGCCTCACTTTGGGTACTGCAACAAGGCTCCTTGATAATATGATGGTTAACTAATCTGAATGGCATGTTGAGAGAGCTCCACATGGTAAGAAGGTAAATTCTGTTGAGGAAACTTCCTCTTTGAGTGATAAGATTGATGTTATTATGGCTATGCTTATTAGCGGCAAATCTCCTATAGTTCCTAATAGTGTTCCCTTATCCTCTTTGGTTGCTCAAGAAGAGTAAGTTGATGTGAACTTGTCACATCCCAAAATTTTCCAAATTTTGAAATGTGAAAAATAAATAAACAAAAGAAACAATAGTTGAAATTTATGGGGAAAAGAAACTTTTTGCTTCTAATTGGAAACAAACCTTTTAAACTATTACAAAAGTTTTCCCCCAAATAAAGGTACTCCTTAAAATAAAAATAGCACTTAACAAAAACCCTAAGATCAAGCATCAAGATTATCCATATATCTCCACTAATTCAAAATCATAATTTGCAAGGTTCCCCTTCAAAATCTTTTTCACAAACTTCCTGTATTTGAAAATCTATTTTTAATCTTGAGGAATGTTCTCGACCAAAAACCATCTATACATCTCAACTACTTCATTTACATTTTTTAAACAACCTTTGTTTTGTTTTGAACCAAAAATAAAAGCAAAGAGTCTCGTTTTAAAATAAGTACCATAGCTTATGTGAGCTATTTTAAGATTTTATAAAATTATCCTCTCATATTTTTCAAACTTTAATTCATGGTTATCCATGTAAAGTGGAACTAAATCGATCAAGTTCAAATAAGGAAAAAAATTCAAGTCATTCCAAATATATTACCCTGCAACTAGGCCAATATCGCACACATGCAATCGTACAATAATTAACTAATTAATAATTGAGAAAATTAAATATTTCCAAATATATAAAATTTATGTCCTAAAATATTGCCCATAAATTTACGAACCCGCAGAAATTTGAATCAATAAATTCGAAGCTCTAAATCAAAAGTTATAAAAGAATTAAGAAATAGGAAAAAAATATAAAACGAAAAAAAAATAGAGAGGCCGGCCAGGCCAGCCAAAATGGGCCGGCCCAACCAGGCCGATCGGCACAGGCGACCAGGCATGCAAGCGACCAGGCACCTAGAGGAGCATTTGGTCTTCATTTTCTTTGAATCTAATGCTCCTAAATGACTCTCAATTGCCCTCCTAAATTGCACTAAATGTCCCCTAATTTCTCTCCCTCTTTAATCTCCTTTAATCCAGCCCCCACCCCCTCCTATATAAACCTCACTCCAGGAAATTTCATAAGTTTTCAACTCATTTTAGCCTCATTTTCGTCCAAAAGTTTCCCCAACCTTCTCCATCCAAATAGACCTTCAAGACGACCTCGGATCGCAGTGGCTTGAAGACGGAAGTTGTTCCCCTCGTCAAGACGGTTCCATTCCTGCTGGTTTCACCTTGTTTCGTTCATCGACCAGAGAAAAAACACGGTCAAAGATTCAGATCTTAGAAGGTATAATCCATTTTACGCCCACCTCGTTGCTCCAAACACAATTTCCTTTAATCAGTAGATAAATCTAGTTGTTATCTACAACTTTCATGTAGAAAGTTTTTCCATCCGAGCAACTTTTTTGTAGTCAAATCTGACATCAGCGTAGTCAACAGTCAACTTAGTCAGATTAGTCAAAGTCAATTTCAGTCAATTCCCGAGTTTGACTTTTCCAGATTTTAGTATGAACTTGTATAATTCATAGAAAAAGATTTAAAAGTCCAAAAATTATAAATTTGGTATCCCTGAAAAGCTGAGATTATGTAGAATCTATTTCGGCAATAATATTACTTATTCTCTGTACAAAAATTTGATTTATAAATTAAATGGTTTAATTGGTCATTTTCACCATAAAAATTATATCTTTAGTTATGTATATCCAAATTTAGCAAATAATATGTCTATGGATTCACAAAAACGAGTAGAACACAGTGGACCTATAATTCGGTATTTTTGAGTCTGTTAAAATCACGTTTTATACAGAACCATTTGTGGACTATTTTTAGTATAAAAATTGTTGTGTAAATTATTTTTAAGTGAATCCTTTTGTAGATGGTTGTATATTGAATCCTCTGTACAGTAAGAGAAAAATATAATTTTATTATATTATAATAATACCATGGAAATTATTTAATGAGAACATACTTTCCAAGTGTTAGAAAATATTGCTAATTGCTACAATTGCACAAATGGTTGCATTTGTAATCTTGAAAATATAAAATGTTTAGAAATCACTTAGTAATGTTCAGAACCTTGTTATAAAAATTTGTACAATAAAAATTTCCATCTTGCATGTTTGCATACTTTGCATGATTTTTGTGTTGCCATTAGTGTTGATCTTGTGTATGTTTTGTCTTGGTTGTTTTGCTTGATAGATTGTGTTGATTGTCAAGTGTGTTATTGCGAAGAGTGTACCAACACCACCAACTACTAAGGCAAGTGACACTATCATCCAAGTCCTACTATTTTCATTACACTTAGTGGATTTTGTAACATGCATGGAAAGGTTTACTATATTTTATGCTATGCTAAATCCTAATAGGATACCCTTATATATTCCTTAGTGGAAACATTGTAGTTGTAGTATGCTTAGCCCTGCTATATATATTGGGATGGATACATGTTATGAATATATGATGTGTTGAAAAGATATATGTTTTATATAATAAAACAAGTACTCAATGAACCACCTCGGTGGACAAGGATACTCAAGGTTGGACAAGGTGGCAACAAAAGGAACCATGTTTATATGGCTATCTACTTTTGTATGTGCACTAGAAGAAAACCACCCAGGGACTTAGAGATTGAACATGGTTCTCGTACAGTGGCTTCCGTGTACAGCCACATGCTAAATGGGCTCTGGCTTAGTCAACTACATAGTGGAAGACCCATGCATTGGCATCTTCAGGTTAACTAGAATTGTGTAAGGGAACTTGAAACCCTACATTGGTGCCTGGATGACAAGCTAGCATTGTGTATTGGGAGGACTCCTATGGAAAGACTTTGTCACATTCTCAATCTGCCAGTACTCCATCTTGGTGAGTACATATCCAGCGGCCACTGGTGGCATCAAGATGAGATTGTGTCATGTGGGTAAAGTGTACAACTTCTGCAGAAGATCAAATTCTAAGTACTTAGCCGTGTCCCCGGTTATGGACAATACTGAGCAACTAAGGCCTGAAGCTATGGGAGATCTCGACATTCCAATTTCTCAAAGTTAAAACTTGAGGGTGACAACAAGGGATTTGAAGCACTTGGAGTTTTCCAAGAAGTTCAAAAATATTTGACAAAGATCAAAAACTATTTTGAAAAGATAGGATAAAACTATATTGCTTTCTGTAAAGGATCCTCCACCCCACTTAGCCAAACGTACATGTAATGATAGGATCCACTAAATTTTACATAGTAGTGAAACTTGCCAATACAATTCAAATGTATTGACCCTTGTGGCTGCAACTTATTATGTTGCAGGTTTGTTTGATGTTAGTGAAGTGTGTTGAATAGGATTACAAGCCTACAACCAACATGATTGCCTGTGGCACTTTGAAGATGAAGGACCCCATGCTTATAGATATTCTGCTGCAATGTAATGAGATAGCCAACTGAGCTATGTAAGATGTAATGAATTATTTTATTCCTGGTTATAAAGTTGTATTATGACCTTTGTTTCTTGATATTACATCTTAATTGTGGATGCTAGATGTTGATCCAGGGACTAGCATTGTAAACACAGGGATCTCTATCTTATTGAAGGTTGGGAACCTTACAAAACTTCATTAGAAACAACAATTTCAACAACAATGCCTATAGGAATAATTTTGGTAGCAACAACAATTATAGGCCTTATCCTCTTAATAATGGCAATTCATATGGAAGCTCTTACAATAATGCTAGAAGTGCCCCCTCTGAACTTGAATTCATGCTCAAGGACTTTATTAGTAAACAAACCACTTTCAATAAGACTATAGGAAAAGCTTTTAACTGTTGTGAAAAATATATCCTCTTTTTCTGAAGCACGGTCCTTCTTGATTAATAAAATGGCCACTAAACCTGAAACTATGGAAAATACCTTTGCTACTGCTCATGCCATACAAGTTACTATTGATGAAAATGTTAGGTTGTTAGCTCAACTCCATGCTAAGTGGGAAAGGGAAGCTGAAATTGATAGAAACAATAGTGTGTCACCATCACCACTAAACCACAAGTAGTTCCTATTCCTCCTACTATGCCTAAGCCTATTGAGCCTACTACTAGTGATGCTAAGTTTGACTTTGATATTGATGGTTGCAATATTTCTGAAGTGATTATGTTCCTAGAAAATCTTGCTAGAAGTCCTGATGCTAGTTATATGCATGTTGCTTTCACTAAACACATTACAGATGCTCTTGTTAAGATTAAGGAAGAGAAGCTAAAACACAAAGCTTCTATTCCTAGGAAAGTAAAAGATAGTTGGTAACCCATTATTAATATGCAAGTGAATGACTTTGATCTCAAAGCTTCATGTGATCTTGGTTCTAGTGTCTCTATTATGCCTAGGAAGATTTATGAAATGCTTGATTTGCCACCATTGGAAGATTGTTATTTAGATGTCCCACTTAATGATAATGCTAAGAAGAAACTCATGGGGAGTATTAATGATGTTCTCATTATGGTTAATAATGCTTATGTCCCTATTGATTTCTATGTTTTGGATGTTGAATACAATGCTTCTTGTCCTATTACTTTGGGAAGACCTTTCCTTAGAACAGTTGGTGCCATCATTGATATGTAAGAAGGCACCATTAAATATCATTTTCCATTCAAGAATGGTATTGAAAACTTCCCTATGAGGAGAGAGAAGTTGCTTTTTGCTCCTCCTTTGAAAGCAAGGGTTGATGTTAATGCTTCATCATTGGAAAATACTTGATTCTTCTTGCTTCTTGTGCCTAACTTAAAGGCGTTAAAGAAAAGTACTTGTTGGGAGATAACCCAAGAGTTTCCTTGAGTCTTGGAAGTTATTACTTCGGTAGTGACCTCTCCTTATCCTTTTTGTTTGCTTTTTGTGCCAAGAATGACCTCTAATAAGAGGGAAGTAAGATTTGGGGAGTTGCTGTCCCGAAACAGATTTCTATCCTTCACCATAAAAATTCGTGAGGAGTCTCTGTAACTTGGATTGGGCTCAAAATTTACAAATAAATCCCCAAGTATGTTAGCTAACTTTTGTTATTTCAATACTTTTTGATTTGAGCAATATAAGATGTTCGAAAAAATCATTTTCTACCTGCTGGTCTGTTTTGACAGATTTCTACCATTATTTGCATTTGCTTCTTATTGATTCCTTTTTGAGTTATCTTTTGGGGAATTGAGATTTTTGAAGGAGTTACTACAGTAGCTTGTGTTTTTAGTGAAAAGCCTTACTGTTCCAAAGCTTTTCCAGAGGTCTAATATCTTTTGAATAAACTAATGTTGCTAATTAAGATTGTGTGAAGTTTCGTATGAAGGAAAAATTTCAGGTGTAGAGAGAGAATGATGCAATGAGATGAAGAATGGACAAAAGCTCAAGCTTGCGGATGCCACCATGGTGTAACCCCAAGAAATATCCAAGAGTTACAAGCGTCAAAGCTTGGGGATGCCCAAGGCATCCCCTTCTTCATCAATAAAAAGCTAAGGTCTGTCTAGACACTTCGTTTTTATTGTTTCCTGCAGAGTTGTGTTGTTCTTGGAGCGTCTTAGTTTTTGTTTGCTTTGCTTATGTTGTTTAGTTTGCTTGAATAAAGTAGTTTGGACCCCCTTCTCGCTGTGTTGTTTTGCAAATAAGTTGCTTGGTGTTGGAAAGGAGTAGTAAGTTCTTGCTTGTAAGTGCAAGAGGAGCTTGCATTGACTGTGACTTAGACTTTAGCATGACATGCTAGGTGTTGTTTTAACCTTATGCTTAGTGATTATTGCTGTAGCATGTCTTTTTCCAAACAATTGGGATTGATTAGTGTGCCTTGAAGAAATTATGCATTGTTTTACCATACAAAAGCATAGTATTGTGGTATTATCCTTTGATGCTTTGTTTGAGTTGACTTAGCACATGCTCACACCATGTTATGACTCTCACAAGTCACCATTAGACTCTATGATCATTTAGTCCTTGACTTGTAGTACCACCCTATTCTTTGATTAGTAATGCTTTGTTGCTCTGCATGATTATGGCCATTATGCTCTCTGAGGTGGTTGCTCCCAGTCTTTTGCTAGCCTCCACTTGTATGAGTAAGTTCTACTCATGCTTCCAACTCCCAAGAAAACCAAGTTTTTCCAAAGTGTCCACTATAAACTCCTATGCATGGTGTGTTACACCATTCCAAGTATATTCTTGTTTTCAACTATCTTCTAATTAAAAACTATTTTGTTATGTGAAAACTTAGTGATTAAAGCCCTCACAAACTTGATGGCACACTTTATATTATTTTCCCCTAATAAACTTGAACCATTGTGACGTCTATGTTGTATATGCTTGCACTTATACGTTGGAATTAGCAGAACCGTGCTGTCACGGGGAACGTTTTCAACATTGCACTTGTACTTTGTACTCAGTTGATATCATGCTCTTTTGTCTATGGATGTCACCAGTGTGAAATAAAGAGGAAACTTGTAAGTCCATGGAGTTTGTATTCTGTGTTAGAGAAACGCCTGGGCCGCTAGCCTAAGCCATGCCTAATCATGGTGGAAACTTGCAGCGTCACCATAGTGAGCTATCTATGAAGAATCCTCAATAAAAATCTATGCATGTAGTAAATAAAAAGATCGTTGAGATGCTCATTGTCTTCTTGCCTTGTCATTTTGGTTATGGGAAAGCTCCTGTACTATATGCAAGGGGTACCCCATTGGCGGTTCTCTATGATATGCAAATACTTACAATGACAAGAACTTATCTATGACTAAAGTTGAGTAGCATGAGGTGTGGCCCTCGTATTCAAGGGACTTGAGATTGCCAACTTATACTTTGTCAAGCATATACTCCATCTTTGTTCACTTTAACCTTAAACACTTCAAGATGCTTATGATAGGGGCAATGAGGGCTGAATGCTAACAAGTACCATAATTTTTGGAAGCTCCTTTTGAAACTTGAAATCCCTGCTTCCTTTACAAAAAGGCCTTTGTTCCACCATTATTGAGTCTCCACCTTCTCCCTTCAGGCACCATTAAGAGAGCATAGTTGTCATTCTGTGTGCACTGTTCCAAAGCTTATTGATTGATGCATATTGTGATATTACTTTTTCTTGTGCTATTTGTTTCTAGTCACCCTTGTGAACTTTGAAGGTGTCCTATGAATCTATATTGATACTCTATGAGGGACAAACTGATTGCCACTATGCTATGTTTTCTGTATGTGAAAGAAACAAACGTTTTTCAATGCATGTTATTCATGATATTTGTTTTTAGCCTTTCATGTTGCATGCATAGTTACTATGTCCTATTGTTAGAACTCCATCTTTCATGCACATGTTTAGAGTTCTTTGATCCCAGCTTTCAATGCTTGCAAATGGTTGGATCTTTATTGTGAGGGTGCATGTCACCTCAAAAATTATTCTTTTATCACTTACCTACTTGAGGACGAGCAGGAGTTAAGCTTGGGGATGCTTGATACGTCGGGAATGTATCTATAATTTTTTATGTTCCATGCTTGTTAGTATCTACTTTGCTTTGCTTTGTCTACACTTTGAGGTGCTTTTTACACGTTTTCTGTTACTAACCTATTAACAAGTTTCCACAGTGTCAGTTGCCTATTTACTGCTGTTTTTGGTTTCAGAAAAGCTAGTAAGGAAATATTCTCCGAATTGGACGGGACAAACGTCAAAGTCAATAACTTTCCGTGGGGAACAACAAGTCAAGAGGGGAAACGGAGAGGCGTGCCAGGGCAGCCACACCCCCCTAGGCGTGGGTGGGCCCTGCCCCGCGCCTAGGCAGGGTGTGGGGCCCCTGGCAACTGCCTCGGCCTCCCCATTCGCCTATAAGAAGCCCCCGATGTAGAAACCCTATGCACCCGATCAAATCTCCACGAAACCTTCTATAGCCGCCACCACCATCGTCCCTAGATCGGGGGGATCTGAAGTTCTTCCTGGCACCTTGCCGGAGGGGAGATCTTCCCGGAGGGCTTCTCTCTGGTATGATGCGTGAGTAGTTCCACCTTGGACTATGGGTCCATGTAGTAGCTAGATGGTTGTATCTCCTCATTTGTGATTTCATGTATAGATCTTGTGAGCTCCGTTCATGATCAAGATCTAATCTATTTGTAATCATGCATGTTGTGTTTGCGGGGATCCGATAGATATTGAGATTATTATGTTGGTTTAGTTAATGGTTTTGTCTTTATGATTCTATCATGTCTGTGTTGTTTGTGATCTTGCATGCTCTTCGTTGTTAGTAGCTATCTTGGCCGAGTAGTTTCTAGTGACTCCAAGAGGGGGTATTTATGCTCAATAGTGGGTTCATGCCTCTAGTTTCCAAGGGAAGTGACAATAATATCTTCGGTTGTAGATGTGTTGTTGCCACTAGGGAGAAAACAATGGTCTCTTGTTCATGGAACATATGGACTGTTTACCTTACACACTTTGCTTAAAGCAGTTGTCTGTTTCTTGCAACTTAATACTGGAGGGGGTTTGGTTGATAACCTGAAGGTGGACTTCTAGTCATAGATGCAGTTGGATGGCGGTCTATGTATCTTGTTGTATTGCCCAATCGAATCTCATAGGATCTTTCTGACTAGTAATTGCACTGTTATGCCTTGCTCAGTTCCTGTCAATTGCCCTGCTGTAATTTGTTTACCCTTCATGCCATGTTTTTTATATAAGGAGAGCACCTCTAGTGAACTATGGAACCCGGTCCAATCTTTACCATTGATACATCTTCCACTGTTACTTGTTTATTTGCTGCAAACTATTACGTTCCACACCATACGTTTAATCCTTTGTTACAGCAAACCGGCGAGCTTGACAACCTCACTGATTCATTGGGGCAAAGTCTTGAGTTTGTGTTGTGCAGGTCTCCGCATTGCTTGCAACACCTGTGTGACGTTTCCTTCCTCCTTTTGGTTCGATATTCCTGGTCTCTACTGAGGGAAGCCTTGCTGCTATGCTCATCACACCTTGCTCTTGGGGTTTCCAACGAAGTGCTCCATGTCAGCGATCATCGCTGCTGATGGCAATCGTGCCAAGGTGGTGGAGTTGGAGGTCGAAGAAGATGAATAGTTGAAGGAGAAAGGGGCTGACGGGGAGGATGAAGCCGCAGGCGGAGTGCGCGAGGAAGACGACGCGCTCCCTCGGCCGAGGGTCCGGCACCCTCTCCCCCTCTGGCGCGAGCCGGTGCTTCACCAGCATCGACGAGGGAAGAATTCTACCGCGCTGATACTTGTAAACAAGGTCATCGGTCACGAAGGACCCACACCAACACCCGCGCTGCTCCGGCAGCATGGCGGTAGAAGAAGTAGCCTTGGTGACGGTGTGTGATTCGTCGGAAACGTATCTATAATTTTTTAAGTTCCATGCTTGTTAGTATCTACTTTGCTTTGCTTTGTTTACACTTTGAGGTGTTTTTACATGTTTTCTGGTACTAACCTATTAACAAGTTGCCACAGTGCCAGATGCCTATTTTCTGCTGTTTTTGGTTTCAGAAAAGCTAGTAAATAAATATTCTCGGAATTGGACGGGACAAAATCCAAAGTCAATTACTTTCCGTGGGGAACAAGAAGTCTAGAGGGGAGACGGAGGAACTAACCAGGGAAGGCAGACCCCCCTAGGCGTGGCCAGGGGTGGGACCGTGCCTAGGTAGGGTTTGGCCCCCCTGGTCGCCTCCTCGGCCTCCCCCTTCGCCTATAAGAAGCCCCCGATGCAGAAACCCTAAGCACCCGATCAAATCTCCACGAAACCGTATGTAGCCGCTGCCACCATCGTCCCTAGATCGGGGGATCTGAAGTTCTTCCCGGCACCCTGCCGGAGGGTAGATCATCTCGGAGGCCTTCTCTCCGGTATGATGCATGAGTAGTTCCACCTTGGACTATGGGTCCATGTAGTAGCTAGATGGTTGTATCTCCTCATTTGTGATTTCATGTATAGATCTTGTGAGCTCCGTTCATGATCAAGATCTAATCTATTTGTAATCATGCATGTTGTGTTTGCGGGGATCCGATAGATATTGAGATTATTATGTTGGTTTAGTTAATGGTTTTGTCTTTATGATTCTATCATGTCTGTGTTGTTTGTGATCTTGCATGCTCTTCGTTGTTAGTAGCTATCTTGGCCGAGTAGTTTCTAGTGACTCCAAGAGGGGGTATTTATGCTCAATAGTGGGTTCATGCCTCTAGTTTCCAAGGGAAGTGACAATAATATCTTCGGTTGTAGATGTGTTGTTGCCACTAGGGAGAAAACAATGGTCTCTTGTTCATGGAACATATGGACTGTTTACCTTACACACTTTGCTTAAAGCAGTTGTCTGTTTCTTGCAACTTAATACTGGAGGGGGTTTGGTTGATAACCTGAAGGTGGACTTCTAGTCATAGATGCAGTTGGATGGCGGTCTATGTATCTTGTTGTATTGCCCAATCGAATCTCATAGGATCTTTCTGACTAGTAATTGCACTGTTATGCCTTGCTCGATTCTGTCAATTGCCTACTGTAATTTGTTTACCCTTCATGCCATGTTTTTATATAAGGAGAGCACCTCTAGTGAACTATGGAACCCGGTCCAATCTTTACCATTGATACATCTTCCATCACTTTGTTTATTTGCTGCAAACTATTACGCTCCACACCATACGTTTAATCCTTTGTTACAGCAAACCGGCGAGCTTGACAACCTCACTGATTCATTGGGGCAAAGTCTTGAGTTTGTGTTGTGCAGGTCTCCGCATTGCTTGCAACACCTGTGTGACGTTTCCTTCCTCCTTTTGGTTCGATATTCCTGGTCTCTACTGAGGGAAGCCTTGCTGCTATGCTCATCACACCTTGCTCTTGGGGTTTCCAACGAAGTGCTCCATGTCAGGCGCATCACTGCGCGATGGCAATCGTGCCAAGGTGGTGGAGTTGGAGGTCGAAGAAGATGAATAGTTGAAGGAGAAAGGGGCTGACGGGGAGGATGAAGCCGCAGGCGGAGTGCGCGAGGAAGACGACGCGCTCCCTCGGCCGAGGGTCCGGCACCCTCTCCCCCTCTGGCGCGAGCCGGTGCTTCACCAGCATCGACGAGGGAAGAATTCTACCGCGCTGATACTTGTAAACAAGGTCATCGGTCACGAAGGACCCACACCAACACCCGCGCTGCTCCGGCAGCATGGCGGTAGAAGAAGTAGCCTTGGTGACGGTGTGTGATTCGTCGGAAACGTATCTATAATTTTTTAAGTTCCATGCTTGTTAGTATCTACTTTGCTTTGCTTTGTTTACACTTTGAGGTGTTTTTACATGTTTTCTGGTACTAACCTATTAACAAGTTGCCACAGTGCCAGATGCCTATTTTCTGCTGTTTTTGGTTTCAGAAAAGCTAGTAAATAAATATTCTCGGAATTGGACGGGACAAAATCCAAAGTCAATTACTTTCCGTGGGGAACAAGAAGTCTAGAGGGGAGACGGAGGAACTAACCAGGGAAGGCAGACCCCCCTAGGCGTGGCCAGGGGTGGGACCGTGCCTAGGTAGGGTTTGGCCCCCCTGGTCGCCTCCTCGGCCTCCCCCTTCGCCTATAAGAAGCCCCCGATGCAGAAACCCTAAGCACCCGATCAAATCTCCACGAAACCGTATGTAGCCGCTGCCACCATCGTCCCTAGATCGGGGATCAAGTTCTTCCCAAGCACCTGCGGAGGGTAGATCATCTCGGAGGCCTTCTCTCCGGTATGATGCATGAGTAGTTCCACCTTGGACTATGGGTCCATGTAGTAGCTAGATGGTTGTATCTCCTCATTTGTGATTTCATGTATAGATCTTGTGAGCTCCGTTCATGATCAAGATCTAATCTATTTGTAATCATGCATGTTGTGTTTGCGGGGATCCGATAGATATTGAGATTATTATGTTGGTTTAGTTAATGGTTTTGTCTTTATGATTCTATCATGTCTGTGTTGTTTGTGATCTTGCATGCTCTTCGTTGTTAGTAGCTATCTTGGCCGAGTAGTTTCTAGTGACTCCAAGAGGGGGTATTTATGCTCAATAGTGGGTTCATGCCTCTAGTTTCCAAGGGAAGTGACAATAATATCTTCGGTTGTAGATGTGTTGTTGCCACTAGGGAGAAAACAATGGTCTCTTGTTCATGGAACATATGGACTGTTTACCTTACACACTTTGCTTAAAGCAGTTGTCTGTTTCTTGCAACTTAATACTGGAGGGGGTTTGGTTGATAACCTGAAGGTGGACTTCTAGTCATAGATGCAGTTGGATGGCGGTCTATGTATCTTGTTGTATTGCCCAATCGAATCTCATAGGATCTTTCTGACTAGTAATTGCACTGTTATGCCTTGCTCAGTTCCTGTCAATTGCCCTGCTGTAATTTGTTTACCCTTCATGCCATGTTTTTTATATAAGGAGAGCACCTCTAGTGAACTATGGAACCCGGTCCAATCTTTACCATTGATACATCTTCCACTGTTACTTGTTTATTTGCTGCAAACTATTACGTTCCACACCATACGTTTAATCCTTTGTTACAGCAAACCGGCGAGCTTGACAACCTCACTGATTCATTGGGGCAAAGTCTTGAGTTTGTGTTGTGCAGGTCTCCGCATTGCTTGCAACACCTGTGTGACGTTTCCTTCCTCCTTTTGGTTCGATATTCCTGGTCTCTACTGAGGGAAGCCTTGCTGCTATGCTCATCACACCTTGCTCTTGGGGTTTCCAACGAAGTGCTCCATGTCAGGCGCATCACTGCGCGATGGCAATCGTGCCAAGGTGGTGGAGTTGGAGGTCGAAGAAGATGAATAGTTGAAGGAGAAAGGGGCTGACGGGGAGGATGAAGCCGCAGGCGGAGTGCGCGAGGAAGACGACGCGCTCCCTCGGCCGAGGGTCCGGCACCCTCTCCCCCTCTGGCGCGAGCCGGTGCTTCACCAGCATCGACGAGGGAAGAATTCTACCGCGCTGATACTTGTAAACAAGGTCATCGGTCACGAAGGACCCACACCAACACCCGCGCTGCTCCGGCAGCATGGCGGTAGAAGAAGTAGCCTTGGTGACGGTGTGTGTGATTCGGAAACGTATCTATAATTTTTTAAGTTCCATGCTTGTTAGTATCTACTTTGCTTTGCTTTGTTTACACTTTGAGGTGTTTTTACATGTTTTCTGGTACTAACCTATTAACAAGTTGCCACAGTGCCAGATGCCTATTTTCTGCTGTTTTTGGTTTCAGAAAAGCTAGTAAATAAATATTCTCGGAATTGGACGGGACAAAATCCAAAGTCAATTACTTTCCGTGGGGAACAAGAAGTCTAGAGGGGAGACGGAGGAACTAACCAGGGAAGGCAGACCCCCCTAGGCGTGGCCAGGGGTGGGACCGTGCCTAGGTAGGGTTTGGCCCCCCTGGTCGCCTCCTCGGCCTCCCCCTTCGCCTATAAGAAGCCCCCGATGCAGAAACCCTAAGCACCCGATCAAATCTCCACGAAACCGTATGTAGCCGCTGCCACCATCGTCCCTAGATCGGGGGATCTGAAGTTCTTCCCGGCACCCTGCCGGAGGGTAGATCATCTCGGAGGCCTTCTCTCCGGTATGATGCATGAGTAGTTCCACCTTGGACTATGGGTCCATGTAGTAGCTAGATGGTTGTATCTCCTCCTTTGTTCTTTCATGTATAGATCTTGTGAGCTCCGTTCATCATCAAGATCTAATCTATTTGTAATCATGCATGTTGTGTTTGCGGGGATCCGATGGATATTGAGATTGTTATGTTGGTTTGATTAATGGTTTTGTCTTTATGATTCTATAATGTCTGTGTTGTTTGTGATCTTGCATGCTCTCCGTTGTTAGTAGCTATCTTGGCCAAGTAGTTGCTAGTGACTCCAAGAGGGGGTATTTATGCTCGATAGTGGCTTCATCCCTCTAGTTTCTAAGGGAAGTGACAATAATCTCTTCGATTGTAGATATGCTGTTGCTACTAGGGAGAAAACAACGGTCTCTTGTTCATGGAACATGTGGAATGTTTACCTTACACACTTTGCTTAAAGCAGTTGTCTGTTGCTTGCAACTTAATACTGGAGGGGGTTCGAATGATAACCTAAAGGTGGACTTCTAGTCATAGATGCAGTTGGATGGCAGTCTATGTATCTTGTTGTATTGCCAAATCAAATCTCATAGGATCTTTCTGACTAGTAATTGCATTGTTATGTGTTGCTCAGTTCATGTTAATTTCCCTGCTGTAATTTGTTTACGCTTCATGACATGTTGTTTATCTATGCTGAGCACCTCTAGTGAACTATGGAACCCTCCGAGTGTGTGCAGAAGCAACCATCTCATTCCATATGAAGTCTGTCATATCAAGAGGAGTGCCTGATTCTCGGTTGAGGAAGGTGTTGAACAACAAGTCAACAGAGAACCCATGTATCTCATCCTTGTTGCCCGCACGAGGAGCAACAATCTCACGGAAATGCGATGGAGAATGTCATATATGGGGAGTAGATCCTTGATCTTGCTAGCAACCCAACGGCCCCGAATATACAAAGGTGTAAGGACATCCTTTTTGGAGGGATGATCCCGCATGTGACAGCGAAAACCACAAGGAACGTCCCGGCCGCGATCTTCATACCCCAAGATTGCAGCAAACTCCGCAAGTGTAGCTTCCTTGACAGCACCTTGAGTCATCCAGGTAATCTTCCGAGTTCGGCCAGTGTGGAAATGTGCAGTGGCATAAAACTGGCAAATAAGGAGGGGATCATAGTCATACTGAAACTCCATAATGGGGAACAAGCCAAGGTGAGAGCAGATTTCCTTAGCTTCAGCAAAGTAGTCAAGATTCTTGTCAATGTGCCCCATGTCAATCCACTGTTGAGGCACCACCATCTGGATATTGGTCAACAGAACCTCATGATAAACACGCTCTTGAAAATCATCATAGAAGAGACTGTCTTCCCTGGCCTCGCTCCGGTTGCGAGAGTATGCATTTTCAATACGGAGAGCCCTAAACTCTGACTCAGAGATGTCTGCCAGTTTCTTTGGCCCAGATGGCCTAGAGCTGAGACTTTTGGTACGCCTAGTGGAAGGGGGGCTAGAGGGAGGGGCGCTGCCACGCCCAGCAGAGCGCTTGGTAACCCCTTCACGACCCCCATGACCACCTCGAGTGGCAGGCAACTTGGAACGGTGTCTTGGCTGTGGCATAACCTCTTCCTCAGACTCCGTCTCTTCCTCAACAATCTCACGGCTAGACTTGGAGCGCTTGCATGCACCCCGAGAACCACCTGCATCTGTGAAAGCACGAGGGAGGATAGCAAGGGGGTAAGGGCACAAGAATCAAAAAGGAGCAAACGAGAGAATCTAGTATTTAAGCAGAAAAATGCGGTTGGGCGATACTATAGACGTGACAACAATATGGTAGTGCTTAAAAGCGGTAGTACCGGAAAAAGTTCCGGTACTACCGGTTGAGCGGCACACAATCGTCAGATCTGATGGAAACGGACCAAATTTACGGCATAAAACTGCAAAATAGATGATTCTACTCGGTAACAAGGAAGCATATGGCAGTACAACCTTGCAATATGTCAATTTCACCACAAATCTAAGTCAAAACCTAGATCTAATGGGAAATCAAACGGGGAGAGAAAGGGCGGTTGTACCGGGATCCATGGCGGTGGAAAGGAGTGGGAGCCCGCCAAGAGGCCGAATCCAAGGGGAATCCGGAGAGAGGAGGGCGCGGCAGGGCTCCGATGGCTTCAAGATCTCCGGTGGCAGCGCAGGTTTGAGTGGAGGACGTGGGGAATAATGAGGCACTGAGGGGTGCCTCTCCCCACGCATCCAATATATACTGAACTGCCAATCCCGGTAGTACCGGT
Source organism: Avena insularis (assembly GCA_023614405.1). Classification (NCBI taxonomy): domain Eukaryota; kingdom Viridiplantae; phylum Streptophyta; class Magnoliopsida; order Poales; family Poaceae; genus Avena; species Avena insularis. The sequence goes on along the minus strand of CM042693.1, from coordinate 53,572,156 downwards.
TGTTGGAGCGGTAGTACCGCTTGTAAGCGGTAGTACCGGTTCCACAACCAGTAGTACCGGTGACCGGTAGGACCGGACATGTGGGCGGTAGTACCGTTCCTGGAGCAGTTCTTCCAGAGACGACCTGGGAACTAACCAGGTCCGGTAGTACCGCTCGCACATCCGGTAGTACCGGTCCCATCTGATTCCAAAGCCAGGGATCAAAGATGATTCTTGTGCGGATAGAGAGAAGGTTTTCGTGAGGGAGTAAGGAGGCTTGGGTTTAGACAAGTGAGCTGGGAAGCACATGCACTCTAAAAATCGAGAAAAAAACGGAGTTCAAAACCAAACTAGAGTGAATGAGACAGAGAACGATGAAGGCAATTCACAAGATGACAATCAAGAGTACAAATCAAATCAAAAATGACAAACACGAGTACGCACATCAACCTCTCGATTGAGAGGGGGCGGTGGCCTAGGCCACCATATTTGAGTATACTCGGCTTGGCACCATGAAGATATATCTTGGGTCCATTACCGAAACTCATCATTAAGCTCACATATCACAAAATGATATTAAGAGGAATGATTTTGTTTACTTTGCGCATAATGGGAGGATGGATGGTCCAATCAATTAGGACCACACTCCCCCTATGTCCATGCCTACACCTAAACCAAATATGGGTCGAGTATTAGGTGAGAGTGCAAGATAATCAAGTCAAGCTCCTTGAATCTACGATATTTAGTTCATTCCTCAAGTAGCAAAACCTTGCTTCATCAAGTGGCTTCGTGAAGATATCGGCAAGTTGATCTTTGGTTGAAACATAGGATAGATCAATATCACCTCGAGCAACATGATCTCTAATGAAGTGATGACAAATCTCAATATGCTTTGTCCTTGTGTGATCCACCGGGTTGTATGCAATTTTAATGGCACTTTCATTGTCACATAGAAGAGGCACTTTGTCACAATGGACACCGTATTCCTTTAAAGTTTGCCTCATCCATAGCAATTGAGTGCAAGCACTAGCGGCAGCAACATACTCGGTTTCGGCAATGGAGAGAGATATACAATTTTGCTTCTTAGAAGACCAACATACCAAGGACCTACCAAGGAATTGGCACGCCCCGGATGTTGATTTTCTATCATCCTTGTCCCCCGCCCAATCCGAATCCGTGTATCCACAAAGATCAAATGTTGAACCTCGAGGATACCAAAGACCATAGAATGGGGTATGAACTAAGTATCGAAAGATTCTCTTGACCGCCATTAAATGGCTTTCCTTAGGAGCCGCTTGATATCCTGCACACACACCTACACTCAACACAATACCGGGTCTAGATGCACAAAGCTAAAGCAACGAACCAATCATAGACCGGTATACCTTTTGATCCACATCTTTACCATTTGGATTTTGTTCTAGATGAGTCTTTGTAGCCATGGGAGTTGGAGCTCCATTCAAATCTTGCATTTTGAATCTCTTGAGCATATCTTGAGTATACTTGGCTTGATTGAAGAATGTTCCTCCTCTAACTTGCTTGATCTCAAAGCCAAGAAATACCTTCAACTCCCCCATCAAAGACATCCGGAACCTACTAGTCATAATCTTTGAGAATTAATCATTAAAAGCTTTGTTAGATGAGCCAAATATAATATCATCAACATATATTTGGCATACAAAAAGCTCCCCATTGACCCTCTTAGTAAAAAGAGTGGGATCGATTTTCCCAACCTCAAAGACACGGTCAAACAATAACTCTCTAGGGTGCTCATACCACATGCGTGGGGCTTGCTTGAGCCCATAGAGCGCCTTATCAAGTTTGTAGACATGGTTTGGCAAGTTGGGGTCCTCAAATCCCGGGGGTTGCTTGACATATACCATTCATTTAAAGGACCATAAAGGAATGCACTTTCTACATCCATTTGTTGCAACTTAAGGTTATGATGTGCCGCATAAGCAAGAAGGATACAGATGGACTCAAGGCGAGCCATGGGTGCATAAGTCTCTCCATAATCAATGCCTTCAATTTGAGAATACCCTTGTTCAACCAATATAGCCTTGTTCCTTACTATAATTCCATGCTCATCTTGCTTGTTCTTGAATATCCACTTTGTTCCAATAACATTGCGGCAATCGTTTGGCTTCTCAACTAACTTCCACACTTTGTTTCTCTCAAAGTTGTTGAGCTCTTTGTGCATAGCTTCTAACCAATCCGAATCTTCAAGAGCTTCCCACACTTTCTTTGGTTCAATCATGGAGATGTGTGCTTAGTGTTCACTAAACCTCTTCAATTGTGCTCTTGTGGAAATTCCTTTCCTTAGATCTCCAACAACATTTTGGAGGGTGTGGTCTCTTATTTCCAACATTCTTTCCTTTCTAGCTTCGCGACGAGCATGGATCTCCTCATTGTTTCTTGGAGGATCCTCTTCATCATTTTGATCCTCGTCTTGACCATCAACTTGACCTTGATCATCATTGGAGTCATCCTCTACATTGGGAGGCAAGGATTGACCTTGGTCTTGATCAAGTGCTCTTCTAGCATCAATTTGAGCTTGTCTCAAAATAGTTTGGATGGATCTTCCTTGACAAATTGACTTGGCACCACTTAACAACCCATCGAATGGACCAAGCTCCCTTTGACTAGAGTTCACACATTGATCACTATGTTGAGGGTCCACATCTTGTCTTTGGCTTGAGTCAATGTCCTCTTAGTAGATGGAGCGTGTTGAGGTTGTGAAGATGAGGGCTCCACTCGAGTGGAGCATAGTTCTTCTTGATCCGCCATAAGGGCTTCCTCAACGGGGCGGATATAACCCACACCCATTCTTCCTATGGCATCCTGAGGAATTTCATCATCTGCATCACAAGCATCAACACGCCCCCCTTGGGGACCATCATATTCTTCGAAGGTCACACTACAAGATTCTATGACGGCTCCGGAGAGCTTGTCATAGATTCTATAAGTGTGAGATTAGAGACCATAACCAACAAAAATACCCTCTAATGCTTTAGACTCGAATTTAGACAAACGAACACCTTTGATGAGATAGAAGCACTTACAACCGAACACCCGGAAATAAGATATGTTGGGCTTGTTACCGGTAAGTATCTCATATGGAGTCTTGTTGATTTTCTTGCGGAGGTAGAGTCGGTTTGAAGCATGGAAAGCGGTGGAGATGGCTTCGGCCCAGAAGTTGTATGGAGATTTAAACTCCGCCAACATGGTCCTAGCCATCTCAATAAGAGTCCGGTTCTTCCTTTCGGCCACACCATTTTGTTGAGGGGTGTATGCAGCGGAATATTGATGTTTAATCCCCTCATCACTAAGGAAATCATTCAAGGTGTAGTTCTTGAACTCGGTGCCGTTGTCACTTCTTATAATCAACACGGGAACATTGTGTTGCCGTTGAACCAAGTTGATGAAGTCGATAAAAGTCCTTTGAGTTTCACTCTTCAACTTGAAGAAATAAACCCAAGAGTATCTTGAAAAGTCGTCAACAATCATCAAAAAATATTTCTTCCCTCCAAGACTTGCATGAGATGGAGGACCAAATAGGTCCACATGGAGGAGTTCCAAGATCTTGTTAGACTTGATTTGGTTCATGGGCTTGTGAGGAGCATCATGCATCTTCCCTAGAACACATGCCCTGCAAACACGATCTTTGGCAAAGGAAACATTTTCTTTTAGTCCCACAATATGGCCCTCTTTATGGAGACTTTGCAAAGTTCTCATATTGACATGGGCTAGTCGGCGGTGCCATAGCCAACCCACATCGGCCTTTCCGAATAAGCACATCAGACCTGCAGTGGCTTTCCCCGAAAAGTCCACCACATACAAGTCATGTTCGACGTACCCAACAAAAGCGACCTTGAGAGACTTGCTCCACATGAGGACCACAATATCATCATCAACAAAGACGGCAAAGCCCATCTTTCCAAGAGCAAGGACTAAAAGTAAATTGTATCCAAGGATCTCAACAAGCATAACGTTCACGAGTGTAATGTCGTGAGCCACCACTACCTTGCTGAAACCCATTACCTTAGACTTTGATTTGTCGGCATATGTCACGGTGATTTGATCATCATTTGGCTTTAAGTACTTAACAATAGACGAGCTTCCGGTCATATGACTTGTGCAACCACTATCGAGCACCCACTTTGACCCTCCGGAAGCATAAGTCTACAAAAGATCAAGCTAGTTTTTAGGTACCCATTTTTCAATGGGTCCTCTTTTGTTAGCAACAAGGGTCTTGGGAACCCAAATAGACCAAGCAATATAACCATCATAAGGGCCAACATATTGTGCATACACATCACCATAATAATCACGCATTAGAACATAGTGAGGATTAGCACTTCCCGCAAAATCATCATGAGACATAGTTTTACCACTTGTGGTCTTACTTTCCACAATGGTCTTGTTGGTCTCTTGTGCGGGCTTGTCCTTCTTCTTCTTATAGTTCTTCTTCTTGGTTTTGGACACAAAGCCAATGCCCCCTTTGTCACCACTACGCCTTTGCTTGCTCAAAAGATCATCAATGGACTTGTTGCCTTGTGGAAATGTGGCCTTAGCAAGCTCCCCCTTCAACCTAGCATTCTCTTCAAGAATAGTTGTGCTACTAGATGGAATGAAGTTACTATGTGAAGGAATATTGGCCAATTGAGTTTGAAGCGTTTCATGGGACTTTGTGAGTGACAAGAGTTCACTCTCCAAGGCCTTGTGGGCCTTGTTAAGCAAGCTAAAGTCCTCGGCAAGTTTTTCATGAACCACACCAAACTCAACCTTGTCCTTTTTAGATCTTTTATATTTAGCAATAGCATGATCACCCTCTTTGATGAGTTTGTTAACTATAATGTCATTGGCCTCATCAAGCCCTTCAAGTTTTAATTCAAGTGACAACCTAGTTTCTTGTTCTTCTTCTAGAGCATTGTTTAGGGCCTCTAGCTCAATCATATGTTCATGCCCAAGTTTACATCTTACATCTAGAAGCTCTTGAGTATGTCATAGTTGATCTAAGATGTTTCCAAAATGTAGCTTAGCATCACCTTCTAGGTTAGTCATAAACTCATCAAATGCAATTAATTCCTTTTTAACATCAAGAGACATCTCATCATCAATTTCATCATTATCTAAGTGAGTAGAGCGGGATGATGAAGATACCTCCGTTCCTCTTTCCATAAGGCAAGTGGCGTTCTTGGTGGAAGAGTTCTCATTTGGAGAATCTAAGAGTGAGAACGTCAGAGTAGAGGTGGTGGCAAGAGTAGCCACACCATGAGAAGTTTCCTCTTCGTCATCTTCATTGTCGGAGGAGTACTTTTCATGAGTGATCAAGACAATTTCTCCCGGCTTCTTGTTGATGGGATTCTTTTTGATGAAAGGTTTCTTGTACGGACCCTTGAGAGTATTCTTCAACACAAGCTTACCACCATGATCTTCTCTCTTCTCATAGGGGCAACTAGCCACAAAGTGGTAGCGGTCACCACAATTGAAGCAAGTTCTCAACCTTGTGGTATTCTCTCTCTTTCCCATTTGGATTGCTTCTCCGTTCCATTTCCATCTTGGCCTTGGCGGGGTTCTTCCAAAAGTTCTTTGCATAGAAAGCCATATATTGACCATGAGCAATCTTGACTTCATCGGGATGGTCCATGGAAAGCCCTTCATCACTATCATCTTCATCCCCATGGTCCACCACTTTGGCCTTCAAAGCAACATTGCCAACATTGATCATACCAAGGGCACGAGCACGGGCATCTTTGGCATTCTTGGCGGCAACCTTGAAAGCAGCCATCTCTTGCATAACTTCATTTGAGGTAATGAGATGGTAGTTGTGTCTTCCTTGTAGGCTCTTCAAGTCGGTGGGCTCAAAAGGCATGAGTGCACTCACATATTTCCTTTTTATCCATGCATCATCCACATGTGAGGCACCCACATTCCTAAAAGCAGTGGCGGTGGTCTTGAGCCTTTGGTACATGTCTTTGTGATCTTCACCTTCTTTCATGTAGAAGCCTTCGGCTTCATTGCTTAGAGCATCATATCGGTTCCTCCGCATACTCTCATTTCCAATAAACAACACAGTGAGAGCATCCCAAGCTTCCTTGGCAATGCTAAAGTGCTCAATGTGTGGATAATCCTTTGTTCCCAAACCTTGTTGAATCATATGTAGAGCAGTGGCATTGAGTTGACTATTAACAATTTCTCTTCTTGTCAAGTTGTTTGGATCCCCAATAAAGAGTCCATGCTCAATGATGTTCCATAGTTCAATGCAAGAGCTGCGCATATGAGTTCTCATTAGTGATTGCCATTGAGCAAAAGTAGCAGATTCTTCAAGCTTAGGTGGGTCACCTCTATTGTATACATGAGAGTGAGGGATTGGAGGGTCGGGAGAGTACCATGAGTCACGGTGCTCACCCTTCCCACCATTATTGTGCGTGGAGGAATTAACGTTGTCAATTTTACCCCCCACCACCATATCCTCGGGGGATACCGATGTATTCCCTTTAGGTAAAATGGATGGTTGATCCTCTTGAGGAGATGGGGGTGATGAGCCTTCTTTGTCTTTAAGAAGTTGCTCGAGCATTTTCTTGACTTCGTTGACCAAGGAAGAGATCAATCTTGTTTCCAAGTTTTTGAGATCTTCCATGGTCACCGGTGTCGGCTCACTACCACCATCCCCTTCGTTGCTACCCATATTCTCTTAGGCGGTAAAGCCCGAATAAAGAGTCGAGGCTCTGATACCAATTGAAAGGATCGTATGGGCACCTAGAGGGGGGGGGTGAATAGGTGCTGCTTCAAATTTTCTTCTTTTTCAAATTAAGGTTTGACAATAAGGTAAATTCTCTAGATAATGCAACTATGGTGAATTTACCTATATGACAATTATGCAAGAGTTACCACAACACAAAGTAGTAACGAGTAAGTAAGGTGCGGTAAAGGATAGAGATAACCGAAAAGTGGACGCGGAGACACAAGGATTTGTTTCCCGTAGTTCCTTCCTTTTGAGGGGAAGTACGTCTACGTTTGGAGAGGGGGTGGTTTCAAACCACCAATGCCACGAAAGGCCTCCCTTGTTCTCTGATGAATCTCACCCCAACGGGATCGATTCACCTTCCACTATATCGGCAACCTTCAAGGTGGAAGCCGGCACCGTTACATGTTTGGGGCACACATCCATAACTTAATCGGAGGCTCCCAAATACAAGCAAGCTGTCAAAGCAATCAAAGACAAGCTTGTAAGAACCAAAACAAGAACTAGGGTTTCCAAGAAAACACTAGAGCAAAGGGGGCCCTCAATGAAATGAGGGGGAAATGAAGATCTCTTTTGGTGAAGTAGTAGATCGGGGCCTCCTCCTTCGATTCCCCAAAGATCAAGGACTTTGGGTGGTGGGATGAGGAGATCTTGAAGATTTGGGTGGCTCCAATGGACTCCAATGGTGGTCTTTGACTTTAATGAGCTGAGCAGTTTGTCCCAAGGTAGGTGGAGGGGTATTTATACCCCTCCATGAAATATGGTCGTTGGAGCATTTAATGTAGGTAGTAAGGCTCAATGCCGGTAGTACCGCTTGCAAGCGGTACTACCGGTCAAGTACCGGACCAGGTACCGGAGGTGCTTCAGTTCATCAGCATTCTTCAGTTTTGGGCGGTATCGCCCTTGCGGTACTACCCCCAAGCGGTAGTACCGGTCGTAGGACGCGGTACTACCGGTCTGGGCGATAGTACCGGTCCCAAGTACCGCTTGGTACTGACCAAAACGGAGAGGGGTGAGTGTTAGTCAGTATGCCCCGGTACTGCCGAGCGGTACGACCGTGTCAAGAGGTAGTACCGCTTGTATCAAGCGGTACTACCGGTTGGACCGGTAGTGCCGCTCCGTGGTACCGGGTGGTACTGACTACCACACACCTTTATCAGCTTTGGACAGTGCCAACCGGTACTGGAACCGGTAGTACCGGTCGTAGTTCCGGTACTACCGGTTGGCACAGAGGTTTTTTGCAAGGGGAATTGATATGCCAATATTTGTGCCACCTCTTATCAACCCTGTGATAAACTTAGCACACAGTTAAACCGATAAGTGTGTTGTTATCAAACATCAAAATCAGAGGGATAGGAAAATGCTCTTTCAACGGGTATGAGGTAACATAGCTTACCCAGGTTCAGATACCATAATGGTGTCGAAATCCTACTCCTGTTACAAATCAATATAAGGGCAATACGCCGAGTTACATGGATTGGTTCGCTGTGCGAGGTGTATATTAATCGATCTGACTTGTGCCCTAAAGGCTCCCATAGGCCCAACTTATATAGTCGCCAGGTCCTAGGGTTAGAGGGAAAAGTTCAAGCCGGACAGGTTACAGAGTCCTATATAGCATACAATCAGTCTAACATGTCTTACACTCCAAGGCTCTAGGTACGTCGGTGACTCCTCCATAGCCTTCCTTTATCCGGCATGGGCCTCCCTTCTGGATCCATCTAACTAGGCCACCCAGCAGGCCATGGGCCATGCTACCAACTGTGGGCCACCCGGGTTATTCGGATAGGAGACATGCTATATGAGGATACCCATATAGCATATCCCAACAGTAGCCCCCAGAGAACTCCGAGATCTTGTGTCGTCTTGCCTCTTCAGGTTGAATGCTTCGTCTAGATGGATGTCAGCAAATCGTCAAGCAATATCTTGTACTCCTCCCAAGAACCCTGTAAGGTTTCTCCGTCTTCAATTTGTAAGTCGGAGAACTGTTGAATCTTCCATCGTACTCTTTCGTAGCCAGACTGGATCCATACATGCCAGAATATTCTGATGTGATGGATCACCTGCTCGTGTCAGCTAGGGCGACGTAGACATAGGTCAACAGCGCCTCGTAACTCACACATGCAGAAAACACAATCATGTCCGTTTTTCCCGCGTGAAGGATACGAACTGTTGGCGGTGGCGGTTGGGAACGTAGAGAAATCTCCACGCACGCGCCCGCACATGTCGTCCACGCGTCGACCACTCGATCACTTTGCACGAATCTTGACGCTAGGGGTTATAAATTACAACTATGGTGGATTTTTACTTTTCACCTCATTCCTCTCCTGCGTCATCGTCTTCCTCCTATGAGCATCTCCTCGAGCCCTTCGCGCACACGCGAAAAACCCTAGCATCCTAGTCTTCTCAGTCATCTCCCCTCCCAATTTAATGGCGAGCAACATCTCTACTCCCTCGCAGCGTCGGGCGATGCCGTGACGAAGCCGGCGGGCTCCATCTAGGTGCCCCTAGAGGGCTTGGTGCTGCCAAAATCCATGGTGGTGGAATCCACTGGCGACGTCCAAATTCCAGCGGCGCTAGAGCTGCTGGAGGAAGAAGGTGACTCCCACAAGGGGGATTGGCGTGGCTCAGATATCACGAACAGTGATATCAAGGAGCTGGTCGTCGAAGGCTACCTCCCCGCAAAAGAGGGACTAGTCTAGCAGGCGGCGCTGGCCAGCGAGGTCACCTCTTCTCCCCAAGCCGGAGAGAAAGTGTACCTCAAAGCACAATTGGTACGCAGCGTTTCCCTGCCCATCTCCAATTTCTTCCTAGCTGTCCTCAACCATTACCGGGTTCAACCTCAGAACCTTTCCCCCAATAGCATCCTCGTGCTTAGCAACTACGCGTCGCTTTGTGAGGGTTACCTAGGGATTAGGCCTAGGTTAGACTTGTTTATATACTTTTTTACCGTCAGGAGGGAAGCTGGAGCTGGCAAGGATGAGCTCATGAACTGTGGGACGATTAACTTTAAGATTCGGCCTGGCCGGCGGTTCCCCGACATCGTGGGCCATGAGTCCTGCAAGAACTGGCAACAGACGTACTTCTATGGCCCAGATATCCCTCTGGTTGGCCAAGAAGCAACGTATTCGGACTTTGTCGATGGAGCCACTGCCGGAGCCCCGACATGGAGATCCCAGGCCACCCTTCCCTTCGACAACGATGCCTCCCGCGCCATAAGGCGGATAGAGTGATCGTGGAGACGGGTCTAATCGGATTGGACCTAGCCATGTGCTGGTTCGTCAGGAGGATCCAGCCTCTGCAGCACCGCTCCAAGCTGATGCATGAGTACTCTAAGGAGAGGAAAGATAGCCTCCGCATCTCCGAGGACAATTTCTCGAGTGACTTCGTCAAGATCCGCCTCAAGGACATCATCAAGGTGAAGGACAAGAAGCGTGGCTTCACCATCACCTACGACATGTTCGAGGAGGGCAAGTGCCTAGAGGTACATGTTTATTTTCCGTGTATGACATATACTCCAGTTCTTCCGTATAGCCATTACCATCTCATTTAACACTCTGGGATTTCACTTAACAGCTTAGCAGTCTAGAGGAGGATAGCATGGCTGTCCAAATCTATGACCCCAAGATGAAGGAAGTCACCTTCGTGTCCGACGATGATGTCTCGCTGGCGCGTAAGCGAAGAGCTCCACCTCTGACGCTGCCGACGGAGGCAAGAAGAGGAAGACGGAGGGTGGAGCCTCCAGGAAATCCACTACCGCCCTGGAGGCGAAGAAAAGAAAGATTACCGGGATCCCTTTTACCAAAGCACCCACTATCGTGTAAGCTTCTTTTACTCCGACATTGTCCATTGTTCGTCTTTTTCATGTACTTATACTTTTGCATGTTTCAGGAAGAAAGCTGGCTTGATTTTGAAGAAGACCTCCAAAACCTTGGGGGCTTCTAAAAATATTAAAGATATGTTGCAGCGAGATGTGCCGCACCAAGAATCTCCCGCCATCGCCCCCACCACTCCTAGCACCTAGCCTGATGCCGCGCCGACAAGATCTCAAGCTAAGGAGGCATCTGGCCCTTCCGCCACGGAAGTGGACCCAGCTATCTCCGAGGAGCTCGTCGTTGTCGGCGAGTAGGCGACACAAGAAAGTACCGCAACCACAATGGCTGAAGCTATGGCTAAGGATGCCATCGGTAGCGGCAAGGCGATGGCGGCAGGTGGAACGTCTGCCGAAGGCGGCCCTCTGCACCCAGGACATCCACAGAATTTCCAAAGATAGTCTACCCGGCTCTTACGCCGAGTAGCTCTATTCTGGCTCCTGGTGCAATTCCTGTTGGGCCACGTAGAGATAAAACAGAACTTTTTCCTCTAACATGGTGATCCCAAGACCTAGCTGAGGTAGAAGGCCACGAGGTTTACCACTAGACGCGCAGTTGCGGATTACTGATGAAGCGCGTCAGTTGATGCAGTGCAGTCCTTTGCGATCCGATCGTCCTTGTGCTGATCGTACAACACCTTTGTTGGTATCCACACGTACAAGGAGGAGCACCGGCGGCGAACTGCTAGGTTCGAAACGACGGCAGGACTGCTGTGGAGCTAGGGTTTCCAACACATGGAATGACCTAACCGAAGAACGATTAACCTTTCTGGGTTACGGTGCTCCACTATATATAGGGAGTGAACGTGGACTCTGCTCGCGCGGCCCATTCACTAAAGCCCATATAATATTAGTCCCTGTGAGTCCGACTCACCGACTCAGTCCAAATCAGGCTTGGGTCCAACCCAACCAGATTTCCAGTTCAGATCCAATCCGAACTTGCCCCCGCTCTTAAGTGTGTGACCCCGCAAGCTCATGGCTACTTGGACACGATTAGAGTCCGACTCTCAATCGATCAGTCGGTAGCGGATCCTAGCAGAACGTGCCGACTCCCAAGTACCAAAGAGTCATGATGACTTGCATTTCCAATGCGACTTGCGTCCGAGTCCCTTTTGCCTCACGATATACCTTGTCAGACTATAGGCGAATATTTGTCATCCCTTAAATAGTCTGACTCTCTTCTCGATCCGAGATAAGTGATTCACCCGACTAACTCTTAGTCGATCGCCTCGGTTAACACTTAACCGTGTCGTGCATGGCCATGCTTTCCGAATCATATCATCCGAGAGGGCCCAGCGAATATCTCTCCAAGTGGAGGGGAAAAATCCCATCTTGGTTATTCACATCACGCAGCTTGATTCTCAGTCGACCCGAACTCTGCTTTTATAACTGCCCAATTACGGATCAGCGTTTGACAGAACCTAAGTCGGTGATCCTCAAATCGTACTATGCAATAACCTCAGGTCTAAGGATTACATTGATTGAGATATACAAATGACAACTTTTTTGTTGTACCTCAATATGGGTCAATCCGAATCGCTAAACTCTTTAGCCGAATCTGTGTAAGTTGGAATAGCATCTCCATGCCCATGACAAGTGGAACCGAGTCATCAAGCCAACTTTCACATTGGTCTAAGTTGTGTGTCCAGCAGAACCTCAATGACCAAGGATATTTAGTACAAACAACATGAATGCATAGTTCCACAACTGAATCACATATTCAATGATACACATCAGATGTTTATACAAGGACAACTTAATATCTTTATGAATACAATGGGAAATCTCATCATACATGATTGCCTCTAGGGCATATTCCCAACAATTCCAACCTCTCCGACTTGCGGTCTTGAGGAGCTCCTCAGGCAAGCTGATATCCTGCGAGGAAATAGCCTTTCCTTCAGCAAGATATTTCCCGAGAGCGCCACCAATCTCAAGATCATCGCACTTGTAAGTTTTTTCTTGCCTTTTTATTTTCATAAGTAGTAACCCCTGTAGCCGCCGAGCTTTTAGACGGAAAACCATAGGTCTTTTCATTTGAATGCTCCAAGAGTGACTAAGGTAGAAAACTTCTCATTGTAGACCCCAAGTATGTAGTTTGAATGAATTATTCCGACTAGATACTTCCAGAGTAGCATACACAGTGTTTGTAAATTTCGATACTGTAGCCCCCAAGCTTCTAGTTCAAAACTGAATTAGTTCCGACTAGATGCTTAAAGAAAGACTAAGCATATGAATGAGTTAAAAAACTTTATACTGTAGCCCCCAAGCCTCTAGGTGGATAGTTATCCGGCTAGATGCTCCAAGTAGACTAAACAGCTTTAAATCTTCTTTCCATAGAATGAGAATGATCGGAGAGGCGTCGCCAATGAGAAGTTCCACAAGATGCGCGCGGATTTGGAAGCTGAAAAGGGTAAAACTGCCTTCTTGAAGGATCAAATCACCAAGAGAAAGAGTCTATTTTTCCTTTCGTTTTCGTACTCCGACTTGGTCTTGTGCCAGCATTCTCCGAGTACTCACTGTGTATTGTCATTTCTCCGACTTGCAGAAACCATTGCCAAGGCCAAGGATATTGTTGAGCAATCCAAGCACATTGAGTTGCTGGATAACGAAAACAAAATCCTTAAACATGAAATAAAGGATACGCTGAAGATGCACGAGGGCTCCATGAAGGCCCTACAGGAGTCCGCCAACACCAAAATCAACCGCTTGAAGGAGGAGATTGCAATGCTCAAAGAGCAGAAGAAAGCTGCCGATGAGCAAAATCAACGCAATCTTGAAGCATACAAGATCCTCTGACAAGAACGGGATTCGATGGCGGATACACTCCAGAAGGTTGAGGCCAGCATCTTTGGTAAGTGATTCTCCGTCTTGTACTTCTGTAAGTTAGATACTTTGAAATTTTGTTATTGAACTCATGTGCTCTATTGTCGGAAGTGCAGCTCCTATTGGATTAACCCAGTCGCCTCCTCCGCCAAAGGAATGTATGATTCTTGTCGGCAACTTTATTAGCACCGCCATCAAGCAGGCCAAAGAGATAGCCAAGCCCCTTCATATCAACATCAAAGCGGTGGACACCCTGATGAAGTACTCGAAGATCTTGCGCCAAGCCCCCCGAGCGTATCGTAAGCTGGAAAGCTTCATGTACGATGGCACTATCGATGGTCAAGGTGCACTATCAATGGTCAAGGCGCACTATGAAGATGCCGACATCAACGTAGTAACCTCAGGTCTTCCCGACGTAGATGATGAAGGCCAGAAGATTGATCATAAGGCTATCTGGGCATCACTCGCAGGCTATGACACAAGGGTTGCCGAGTTGGTCGACCATAACGTCTTCGTGCCACTCGAGATCATTGACGGCAACCATCAAAGCTCCTCCAAGTCCCTAAAGACCACTGACTTCAAAGAGGATGGCTCTCCTGCTGCCGACGATGCTGCTTCCAAGTCTCCTGCGCTAGAGGAATGAAAAAACAATATGTAATATTTGTTTCCTCTGGAATTTGTGTATGCGGAAAAACTAGTCTTTTAAATTAAGGCGGAAAAACAATAGTTGTATTTTCCTGCTACTCAAGAACTGGTTCCAGCATGTATATATTTTTAAGCAAGTGTTGGCTTATCTATTACTTTGGTTTGTATGCTTGACCTTTCGTGAGTTGGAAGACTCGTTGTCGAAACCATGCGCTCAGGCGATGATACCCAATGGCACCATCAAAAACCTAAGCACAAAATCGCCGACTTCAAGTGCCAAAAGTCACTACTCCAGAATCCACATAAAAACAACAAAGAACGTGTAGACCAGAAAACTTAAGCTAGCCCCCGTAGGCGGAATTTTCACAAGTGCAAACGGCAAATCTTGTGCATAAAGGTTTTATATGATCCAAAAATGAACACTAAAGGAGTTAAAAGACTCAGAAATATGAGTGAACCAGAGAGCTTTATTTCATTGATCATATAAGAGATACACAATAGATAAAAAAATGCTAAGTGTAGAAAGGACGTAGCTGTGCTATGTTCCATGGCCGATCAAGCTCCGGGTAGTCATCATCCAGGTCACGTCTCTTACGCTTATGATCCTCTTTAGGTCTATCCTCAAGTTCACTATTGTCAATGAGGTAGTAAGACCCATTGAGTAGCGCCTTGGTTATGATGAATGGTCCTTCCCATGGCGGGGATAATTTGTGCAACTTCTTCTGCTTAAGTCGGAGCACCAGATCCCCCTCTTTAAATGAGCAATGCCAAACGTGGCGACTATGGTAGCTGCATAGCTTCTGCTGGTAGATGGCGGATCTTTGGCATTTCAAAATGTGCTCCTCCTCGAGAAGGTCCACATCTAGGCGTCTGGATTCTTTAGCGTCATCTTCATCATAGGCGGAAACTCTTGGTGAATCGTGAAGGATGTCGGAAGGCAGGATGGCTTCTGCTCCATATACCATGAAGTAAGGGGTGTAGCCGGTAGATCTGTTGGGTGTAGTTCGTAAACTCCACAACATATATGGTAATTCCTCCGCTCAGGCTCCAGGTGCTCTATGCAACGGTGCTTCCAGAAGTGGCTTGATTCCCTGCATAATTAACCCATTGGCTCGCTCAACCTGACCATTGGATTGTGATGTGGCACAGATCTTGGTCCTCGCCCGCTAAAGAGCCCAAAGCACCTCTTGCCACACGATGGGCGCCAACTGTCGTGGTATTGCCGACGAGTATGCCATGGAGGGGTCCTCACAGTGCGTGTTTAGAGACATGGGGGAAGGAGGACGGTTGACAGGTACGAGGTAACACAGCTTACCCAGGTTCAGATCCCACAACGGTGGTGAAATCATACTCCTACTATAAATCACTATAAGGGCAATACGCCGAGTTACAGGGATTGGTTTGCTATGCGAGGTGTATGTTAATCGATCTAACTTGTGTCCTAAAGGCTCCCATAGGCCCGACTTATATAGTCGCCAGGTCCTAGGGTTACAAGGAAAAGTCCTAGCCAGACAGGTTACAGAGTCCTACATAGTATACAATCAGTCTAATGTGTCTTGCACTCCAAGGTTCCGGGTACGTCGGTGACTCCTCCGTAGCCTTCCTTTATCCAACATGGGCCTCCCTTCTGGATCCATCTAACTGGGCCGCCCAGCAGGGCATGGGCCATGCTACCAACTGTGGGCAACCCGGGCTATCCGGATACGAGACATGCTATATGAGGATACCCATATAACATATCCCCAACATTCTTAGCCATCCCCGATGGCACTGTCGTGTTCCACACCACGACAACGAGAAATTGATCTCTCCATATCTGAAGAATGGCAAGAAGAACAAGTTGTCGATCTGAAGGACCAAGCAGCACACGTTGTCATCAACTCCAAGGCCTCGCCTTGAAGATCACTGCCTGTGTGGGAGTAAAGGTTTTTCGGCGGAACGATGGGGAGAAATTGGAAGAAATGTGAAAGGGAAGGTCAGAGCAACGGTATGTACGAGGAGAGTGCCTCGGAAGATCACGACTCACGAGGTTGGGTCGATGAACCCAGGTCACGTAGTTGAAGAGAACTCTAGTTAATGACGGATACCGAGGAGGCAACCGTGTTACGGGACACGCCAGATTACTCTGCAGCTTGTTCCATCAATCAGCATCATGGGCAGAAATCTCATTATGATACCACCTTCAGTTTCGCTGGATGAAACCGATTCTCACGCAGTAAAAGAGCTCTAAGAAATGGCAGTTACTAGAAAGACTTCTTAAAATGGTCCAGGTTCATATTCAGGTCCTCACGGCCACAGAAAAGATCCTCTCAAGAAACCTCCTCAGGTCACAGAAGAAATTAAAGCAGCTGTCAACGTCACTGATTATGTCATCCTAGACTAGGCCTAAACCTCTCTATAACCTTATGGCGTTAGATGGGTCCATAGGTATCATTCCAGCATGATAAGAGTTGGTTTATGGATGCCTTCTTGACCTATCGGTTCGGTAATCCATGCCACGAATATCTCTCCCCCAGACCTCCTTTGATCTCCAAGGTATCAACACATCTATAGAAAGGATTGTTCTTCCCTTTTTCTATTAACCTTTTTTTGCAGGACCTCATCGTAAGCTCACTACCCTAGGACATTTGAAATGGGAAGGCTCGTCAGACCTGCTCTAAAGATGAGCGCACGGAAAGGTATGCGCGATCGAGACGTCACCACATGCGGGAGACCTTATCTCAAGACCTCGAGCATTCACTGAGACCCACGCCTCAAGACCAAGATGAATTCATATAGCTCACAAGTTGGAGGTTAAACACGAGCGAAAACAACTCTATTGGAAGGAAGGCCGTCTTATTAAAGGTGTTGATCAGGGGCTTTGTCGGTGATGGGTGGATTAAGGCTTGTAACTTACATGGGCCTTACTCCATGATTCTACCCCACACCTATCTTTGCGATCAAAGACCTGAAGGCATGTATCTAAAAGCTCTCAAACGACCTGACCTGTAGGGCTGCAAGACCGCTCTCTAGAGATCCCAAAGACTAGACTCGCACACAAGAGAGATCGAAAATCAACATGACATGCAAGACAAGATGAAGTCATGACATGACTAAGGGAAACTCTAACACCATCGACGCCTATAAGTACCTGAGGACACACCTGAAGAGTACACGCCATAATCGCCCAAACCTTAGTCATTATCCCTAGTCATAAAACCCTAGATTTATCTCTTGTCGGGTAACATTATAACACACCGAGATCATCTTGTAACCACTTTGTATGATATCGCGATAACCTTATGAATAAAGTCTAAGGGAATCCTCCTCATTATATACATATTGTCGGATTTGTCTTTGGATATCCAAACATGTTGACCCGAGCCAATTTCCAAACAAATAAACTCTCTTTTATTCCTCGGAAGCGAGACTATGGAGGGATCGTGAAAAATATCCTTCGTCAACTACTTATATGGAATTTTAAGAAAAAAATTGGGACTCTAGCCTTGTGAGCTTGTCTCTTGATTGTTTGAAAACTATATGGTGCAACCAAACAAACTTCTAGTATGTATTATTCTTATGTTTTGACTTGTTGTAGGATTCAGTATGCATGATATTTTTTTCATGTTACTTTGTCTTCTTAATCTTGCACTAGTAGAAAAAGATCCTTTCATTCAGGACCTCCCAGAGCATTTGTTTTGGTCGCGCCATGAACCGGGACTAATGCTCGCATTCGTCCCAGTTTGAGCGGCCAGAGCGTCGCTCAGGAGCCGGGGGCATCCGTCCCGGTTCATAAGGGACTATTCGTCCCGGTTTGTGACACAAACCAGTACTAAATGTTTTGCGTCAGACACGTGGCCTGCCGCATACATTTAGTCCCCGTCTGTGTCACAAACCGAGACAAATAGTCTGCCTGCCTATAAATACCATCCATCCCTCCCCCTCCCTCTATTTTTTCTTGGTGGAAGGTGTGAGTGTGTGCTAGTTTGTTTTTTCCCTATGCACTTAAGGTGTTCGATGAAATGCCTGAGGGAATGATGCCGCTTGATTTCACACAAAACAAAAATGATATGAGGTGCCCGAGCCACACTTGAGCTTTCTCCTCTTTCTTTCTTCCTCAATCGAGGTTAGCAACCTTATCCTTGCATTTTTCATTGATACAATGCATGTGTCAATGTAAAGTGGTCACTTCACTATTCATGATGTTCTGTAATGTTTTTTGACAAACTTAATTATATGATGTAGATGAACCGGCGGGGATGTATGTATGTTGACCAACATGAATCTGAGTACATTAAAGGCATGGATAAATTTATCGATGTGGCTAAGGCAAACAAAGAGAATGGTTTTACGCATTGTCCATGTGTTAAATGTCAGAATAAAAATGAGTACTCTTCCTCGAAAATCCTTCGCGGCCACCTGGTTCGGAGAGGTTTCATGCCCAGCTATAATTTCCAGAACAAGAACGGAGAAAGAGGGGTTATGATGAAATACAATACAGAAGAAGAGGATGATACCAATTATCATATGTTCCCTGAATATGGTGATAGTGCAATGGAAGACAATGAAGAGCAAGGAGGTGAAGAACGGGCATCAGATGAGCCTGCTATGATCTTGGTCGGGTCATTTCTGATGCAAAGCGAGACTGTGAAACAGAAAAGGAGAAGTTGAAGTTGGAGGGCATGTTAGAGGATCACAAAAAATTGTTGTACCCAAATTGCGAAGATGGAAGCACAAAACTCGATACCACACTAGAATTGCCGAAATGGAAGGCAAAGACTGATTTATCTGAAAAGGGATTTGATAAGTTACTCAAAATAATGAAGCCGAATCTTTCAAAGGATAACGAATTTCCTAAGAGTATGTACGAATCAAAGAAGACTCTTTGCCCTCTAGGATTAAATGTGTAGAAGATACATGCATGCATTAATGACTGCATCCTCTACCACGGTGAGTAGTACAAGAATTTCGATAAATGTCTGGTATGCACTACAGTGCGGTATAAGATCAGACGATATGACCCTGGTGATGTTGAGGGCGATGACGAGCACCTCACAAAGAGGGTTCCTGCTAAGGTTGTGTGGTATGCTCCTATAATACCACGGTTGAAACGTCTGTTCAGAAACAAAGAGCATGCCAAGTTGTTGTGATGGCACAAAGAAGACCATAAGAAAGACAGGAAGTTGAGACACCCCGCTGATGGGTCGCAGTAGAGAAAAATTGACAGAGACTTCCCGGACTTTACATGTGACACAAGGAACTTATGGTTTGGTCTAAGTATAGATGACATGAATACTTTTGGGGAGCAGAGCTATAGTCACGGCACCTGGCATGTGACTCTATGTATCTACAACCTTCCTCCTTAGTTGTGCATGAAGTGTAAGTTCATTATGATGTTAGTGCTCATCCAAGGCCCGAAGCAACCCAGAAATAACATTGATGTGTACCTAAGTCCATTAGTTGAAGAACTCTTATAGTTGTGGGGCAAACCAGGTGCACGTGTGTGGTATGAGCACAAATAGGATCCATTTGACCTACGAGCGTTTTTGTAACCATCAATGGTTGACTTGCTCTTAGTAACCTTTCAGTACAGGCAAACAAGGGATACAAGGCATGCACACATTGTTTAGATGAGATTGAAAGTACATATTTGCATAAATGTAAGAAGGTTGTGTACCTAGGGAATCGTCGTTTTCTTCTGACTAATTATCCTGTAAGAAAGAAAGGCAAGCATTTCAAAGGTGAGACAAATAACCGAAAGAAGCCTGACCTCCCTATTGGTGATGATGTATTTGGTATGGTCAAGGGCATAGAAGTAATCTTTGGAAATGGGTCCTGGAGGTCAATCTATTCCGAATGATGTAGCTACCGGACACGTGCTCATGTGGAAGAAGAAATCTATATTTTGGGAGCTACCCTATTGGAAAGTCCTACATGTCCTGTCTTCAATCGACGTGATGCACGTGACGAAGAATCTTTGTGTGAACCTGCTAGGCTTCCTGGGCATGTATGGGAAGACAAAAGATACACCAGAATCGCGGGAGGACCAAAAACATATGAAATACCTAGATAACATGCATACATAAAACAACATAGATAAAGGGCGTCACTTAAGTCCTGCCAGCTATGCTCTTACCAAAGAAGAGAAGGAAATATTTTTTGAAGTCCTTTACAGTATCAAGATGTCGTCTGGTTTCTGTCTAATATAAAGGGGATAATAAATGTGGCAGAGAAAAATTCCAAAACCTGAAGTCTCATGACTGACACGTGATTATGATGCAGTTGCTTCCGGTTGCATTGAGGGGGCTTCTACCAGAAAATGTTCGAGTACCCATTGTGAAACTATGTGCATTCATCAATGCAATATCTCAAAAGATAATCAATGCCGATATTCTGCCAAGGTTATAGAAGGATGTGGTCCAGTGTCTTGTTAGTTTTGAGTTAGTGTTCCCACCATCCTTCTTTAATATTATGACGCATCTCCTGGTTCACCTAGTCGGAGAGATTTCCATTCTCGGTCCTGTATTTCTACACAATATGTTCCCCTTTGGGAGGTTCATGGGAGTCTTAAAGAAATATTTTCATAACCGTGCTAGGCTAGAAGGAAGCATCTCCAAGGGCTATGGAACAGATGAGGTCATATCCAAGGGCTATGGAACAGAGGAGGCCAGAAGGACTCAAGGACACTACACAGTTCTACGGAATTCCACCTTGGCAGCTCTATATATCGAGGAACACAAGAATATTGTATGCTCCAACAACCCAGGAAAGCCTAACTCCTGGATTAGAGATGAACACATGAAGACTTTTGGCAGTTGGTTGCGAACACATCTCATGAATGACACCACTGTTGGAGATCAGCTCTACTTGTTGGCCGGGTCACCATCTTCTACTATATTGAATTTCCAAGGATACGAGATAAATGGGAATACATTTTACATGATCGCCCAAGATAAAAAGAGCACCAACCAAAACAGTGGTGTCCACTTTGATGCAACAGACGAGAATGGGTAAAAGGACACATACTATGGTTACATAGAGGAAATATGGGGACTTGACTATGGATTTTATTTTAAGGTCCCTTTGTGTGAATAGTTTGAATAGTTAGAGTAATTATTTTAGAAAATAGAAAATGCTTTTCTATTAGTTATTCAAATTCAAACACTTTTCATTTTGAAAGTTTTGTCAGATTCCAAAGTATGCAAAAAATATTACTTAATGCATTTTTAATTTAAAATGGCAAAATGGTTAATAGTTTGAATAGTTATAATAATTATTTTAGAAAACATAAAATAGTTTTGAATTACATATTCAAATTCAAACACTTTTCATGTTGAAAGTTTTCTCAGATTCAAAATGATTTAGCATTTAAAAACCATTTCAAATTTAAATACCTAAATAAGAAATAAGGCGGGAACCTGAACTGAAATGTTTGAAAAGGGACTTTTATTTCCGGTTTATACAAATAACCAGGACTAAAGGACCTATGCTCGTGCCATTTTGGGCCAGCCCAAAAAGGAACATATGTCGGACGAATGACCAGAGAATTCGTCTCGGTTGGAGCCACTAATAGGGACGTATGACCTTTTTGTCCCGTTTGGAGCCACCAACCAGGATGTATGAGCCTTTAGTACTTAATCGCCGTGGCCCTTTCTCCTTCCCCAATATTCTTTCACACTCACTTGAATAGATCACCGTCGCTGCCGCGAGGACAAGCGCACACACACCCCCAGGCTTCCCAACCGCCACCTCGCTGATGTCTACGCACACTTCTATTCTTGTAGACAATGTTGGGCCTGCAAGTGCAGAGGTTTGTAGAACATTAGCAAGTTTTCCTTAAGTAGATCACCCCAAGGTTTATCGAACTTAGGGAGGAATAGGTCAAAGATATCCCTCTCAAGCAACCCTGCAATCAAGATTCAATAAGTCTCTTGTGTCCCCAGCACACCCAATACACTTGTCAGGTGTATAGATGCACTAGTTCGGTGAAGAGATAGTGAAATACAAGTAATATGGATGCTTATAAGTGGTAATTGCAATCTGAAATAAAATGGCAGCAAGCAAACATGTAGCTGGACTGATTGTAAACAGTGTTTTAATTCTTAGAACAAGGCCTAGGGATCATACTTTCACTACTGGACACTCTCAATAAACATATAATATCTTCTGTTCACTATGCTACCCTGAACTTCTCTCCGGTTGGACGGTATAGGCCTATAACAGCACACCTCAAAGTT
Source organism: Avena insularis (assembly GCA_023614405.1). Taxonomy (NCBI): domain Eukaryota; kingdom Viridiplantae; phylum Streptophyta; class Magnoliopsida; order Poales; family Poaceae; genus Avena; species Avena insularis. The sequence continues at coordinate 53,549,874 of CM042693.1, read as the reverse complement.
CGCATTCCCCATCTAGATAACCCCACACTGTCACCTTAAGCGCTAGATGGTTCCAACAAACAGCACAATCTCATAGAGACGTCCAACTCAAATTATAATCCTAAGAGCCACACACGGTCTGCACACTGTCACCTTCACACACGTGGGACAAGGTGTCTTCGGAGATTAAATTAATAAAAGCACTTGAGTAGCAGAGTAGCATCTAATTATTCAACTAGATTACAAAGCTCATGATCACAATAAGATCACGCATAGAGAGAGATGAACACATAGCTACCAGTAGAGCCCTTAGCGTCAAGGGATAACTAATCCCTCCACATCATGGGAGTCATCAACGGTGATGGAGATGGCGACGGAGTCGATGGATATGGCTCTGGGGCAATTCCCCGTCCCGACAGGGTGTCGGAATAGAGACTTCTGTCCCCCGAATCTCGTCTTTGCTGGCGGCGACGCTTAGGGTTTCTGATCTCCCCTGAATCTCATTTTGATGGATTTCTGATTTGGTGCTTAGGGTTTTCTCCTCGTGGGGAATATATAGGCGAAGGGGCAAGGTCGATGGACGCCCGAGGGGCCCACACCATACGGTGGCGCGGCCAGGGGGCTCACGCGGACACCTGGTGTGGTTGCTTCGCGGCTACTCTTTGTCTCTCCTTCGTACTTCGTCTTCTCCTCTGAAAAAATGGAAGTTCGGCTTTTGTTTCATCCAATTCCGAGAATATTTCCTTACTATATTTTCTGAAACCAAAAACAGCAGAAAACAGGAACTGGCACTGTGGAATCTTGTTAATAGGTTAGTTCTAGAAAATGTATAAAAATGCCTCAAAGTGTATACAAAACATAAGATAGTTGGTACAAAACAAGCATGGAGCATAAAAAATTGTAGATACGTTTACGACGTATCAAGCATCCCCAAGATTAACTCCTTCTCGTCCTCGAGTAGGTAAGTGATAAAAATAAAAAAATTTGAGGTGACATGCACCATCACAATCTTGATCAAGGTATTGTAAAGCATTGATAACTGGGATCAAAGTACTCTAACATAAGCATGAAAGATATATTTCTAACAATAAGACAAAGCAACTATGTTGCAACATGAAAGGCAACACAAACAAAAGATCATGAATAATGCTTTGAAAGGCATTTGTTTGTTTCACATATAGAAAACATAGCAAGAGTGGTAATCAGCTTGTCCTTTATGGAATAGAAAAACAAAAATGCATAGGACACCTTCAAAGTTTATAAGGGTGACTAGATACAAATAATTTAAGAACAGGAAATACCATAATTATGAATCAATCAACAAGTTTTGGGACAATGCACATTGAACTAAGAATGACAACTATGCTCTCTTAATTGGTGCATAAAGATAGAATATGGAGACTCAACAAAAAGTAAAAAAGAAATACCCTTCGCAGAGGGAAGTAGGGATTTCAAGTTTCATAAAGAGCTTCCAAAAATTATGGTACTAACTAGCTTTGAGCTCTCATTGCCCCTATCATAAGCACCTTGAAGTTATTAAGGTTAAAGTGAGACAAATATGAGTTATATGCTTGACAAATCACAAGTTGAAAATCTCATGCCCCTTGAGTACGAGGGTCGTTCCTCATGCTACTCAACTTTATTCACAAGCAAGTTCTTGTCATTGTAAGTATATGTGTATCATAGAGAACCACCAATGAGGTATCCCTTGCTCCATGACACAGGAGCTATCCCATATCAAAATAACAAGGCAACAGACAATGAGCATCTCAGCGATCTTTCTATTTACCATGAGCATGGTGCTTTTTTCTCCTTTTTTCTTCTTTTTCTATTTTTTATGAAGATGCTTCATAGAATGCTCATTATGGTTATGCTACAAGTGTCCACCGTGATTAGGCATGGCTTAGGCTAGCTGCCCAGGCATTTCTCTAACACATATACAAACTCCATGAGCTTACAAGCTACCCTTTTATTTCACACCGCCTACATCCATAAACAAAAGAACATGATATCAATAGGATAGATATGTACAATGTTGAAAGCGTTCCCCATGACAGCATGGTTCTGCTAACTCCCAACTTATAACTTGCATGCATATAAAACAACATAGATGGGCACAATGGTTCAAGTTTATTAAGTGCAAGAAAATAAAGTGTGCCATCAAGTTCATGAGAACTTTAATCACTAATTTTCACATAACAAAAGTTTAATTTGGAAGATAGATAAAAACATGAATATACTTGGAATGGTGTAACACACCATGCACATGAGTTTATAGTGGACTCTTTGGAATACCTTGGTTTCTTGGGAGTTGGATGCACGAGTAGACCCCGTACTCAGTACAGGTGGAGGAGGCTAAAAGACTGGGAGCGACCAACTAAGAGAGCAATAATGGTCATAATCATGCGGAGCGACAAAACTTTATTAATCAAAGCATAAAGTGATATCACAAGTCAAAAAATAAATGATAATAGAGGCTAAGGTGACTGGTTCATAGTCTTAACATGGTGTAAGCATGTGCCAAGTCAACCCAAATAAAGCATCAACGGAGAATACCACAATATTATGCTTTTGTATACTAAAACAACGCATGATTCTTTCAAGGCACATTAAGAAATCTCAATGGTTTGAAACAAGTCATGCTACAACAATAATTACTAAGTCTATGGTCAAAGCAACATCCAACATGACATGATAGAGTCTAAGCCACAGTCAAAACAAGCTTCCTTTTGTACCACCATAAGCATGAAACATTTTACTCTTTTCCAACACCAATCAACCTACTTGAAACAACTCACAAAGATAATAATCAATAAATACCAGAGAGCTTGTCTCACAAATATACAAAGAAGAACTAAAAGGTTCTAAGAAAAAATAAGAACAAAACTAAAGCTAAACGAAGTGCTAGCAAAGGAGAACACTCGCAGAACAATAAGAGTGCAAACTAGAGTGTTCTAAACAATGAAAATAGAGCGTGTATCTCTACAAAAGAAGTGTGTTGTGATCTAACCAACTTATTGCAGCAAACAAACCAAAATAAAACTAAAAACAAAAACAAATACGCTACAAGAACAACATATAGTGCATGAAGCAATTAAAATAAAGTGTCTTGAAAGAAGACCTGAGATTTTTATTGATGAGGAAGGGGATGCCTTGGGCATACCCAAACTTTGATGCTTGTACCTATTGAATATTTCTTGGGGTGACACGGGTGGCATCCCCAAGATTGAGATTTTTTCCATTCTTCATCTCATCACATCTTCTCTCCCTACACTTGAAAACTTCCTTCATACAAAACTTCACACAATCTTCATTAGCAACATTAGTGTATTCACGATAATGAACCCTTGGGTTCAGTTTTAACTCAAGTAAATTGTGACACCCCCGGGATCAGGGCTAAACAAATCCCAGACCTCCATCTGAAATAAGCTTAACCTTGAGCTCGAGAATATCCAGTGAAGAATCAGTAATACGGTAGTGACCCTACGACACAAAAATTATTACAGCAAGCTCATAACTGAGCAGAGAACCAAATTATTACAAGAAGAGGTCACTGACCACAAACATCAAACAACGGAAGGCAAATTATGCTATTAAGTATAGCAAACTTAACAAATGGCCTAAGAGGCCTGAAGCATAACGATGACGTCCTAGCCCATATATTCCAGGCTGCCGGCCGGGAACCCCAAGCTACTCGTCAATGTCGATGTAGTACCAAACTGATCTTCAGGGAACACTTACTCTGCCAAAAGTATCAACAAAGCAAGGGTGAGTACAGGGTGTACTCCGCAAGACTTATGGCTGGTGGAGTTGTTTTGCATAAAGCCATCTTTCTCTATAAAACAACAGAGGGAGAAGAATCTCGTCTAATCAGAGTATTTTAAAAGGGGATAAGAGAGCGAACTCTTTGAAATATTGATCATCATCTTTTGATATCCACCGAATCATCATCATCTGAACTAGGATCACCCCCTCGTACCCATGAGGAAGCATCCTTAACAAACATTAGTTGCCAAGTTTTACGATTAGGTTCATGTTCTATATGATCTCCCATCCGTTCCCAAGTCGTCCATAACCGTGGACACGGCTTTCCGAAAGATTATTACCCTGTAGGGGTGTACAACTTTACCCACACATACCAACCGACTCTTAATGCCACTTGACACACTTCCTTGGTGTGCTGACAGAGGGTGTGGTTGGACACGACCTTTACCTTTCTTTCGTCGAGACCATGAGTCATGCAATAAGTATGGTTCACAGAACGGGTCAAATACCAAGCGGTACTTAAAGATGTGAGGCGGTTGGTTCACCAGGCTCAATCGACCTAAGCAACCCCGGCCACGCTTACCTACCTGTTATGAATGCACCAACTTCACCCGGCAAATCTTTGAAAAGATTTTCTATGCATATTGAAGGGAATATGCCCGAGAGGCAATAATAAAGTGGTTATTATCGTATTCCTTGTTTATGATAAATGTTTATTTTACATGCTATAATTGTATTAATACGGAAACGTTAATACATGTGTGTTTAATAAACAAAAGGTAGTTCCTAGTTATGCCTCTCTTATAAACTAGCTCGTTGATTAACAAGATGATCATAGGTTTCCTGATCATGGACATTGGATGTTGTTAATAACGAGGTCACAACATTAGTGTAATGATGTGATGAACATTCATCCGAAGTATAGCATTACGATCAAAGTCATTGAGTTTATATTGCTATAACAACTTACGAAGTGATCCTAATCCTTAGACCATGAGATCATGTCAATCACTAACACCGGAAGAGTTTCTCGATGACATCAAACGTCACACCGTAACTGGGTGATTATAAAGATGGCTTCAGAACTACTAAAGTGTTATGTTGAGACCCATGGATCAAGAGTGGAATTTGTTCATCCCGATGACGGATAGATATACTCTGGGCCCTCTCGGTGATATCACATTGATTAGCATGCAAGCAAGTGATTTGATCACTAGAATGTTATATCACGGGAACGAGAAAAGAGTGCATGTCAGTAACGAGATCAAAATAGGTATGGAGATACCGATGATCGAATCTCGGACATGTAATATATCATGAAACAAAGGGATTAAGATACTAGCGTAAAAGGTTCACACGATCACAGAAGTCATCGTTGAATGTGTGGGAGTCAGTATGGATCTCCAGGTCCCGCTACTGATTATTGATCGGAGAAGGGTCTCGATCATGTCCGCATTATTCGCGAACCGTAGGGTGACACACTTAAGGGATACCGACACCATTCGGAGCAAATGATATGCCAGAAAAAGAAAAGGAAAGCGCAGGAATTTATTTCACTAGACACCGGAACTGTTTCAGTTGAAATTGCTGAAACTGGTTCTGCATGTGAAATTGAAATGTTGTAAGGGGTTTCATGTAAATGTTTGTTTATTTAAATGAGAGCTTGCATTAAATTTGGTGGAAATTTAATGCATGTGAGTGGATTTTTGAGTGGAGGCTTTTTAATGGGAGTGGAGGCTTTTCATTTTGAGTGGGAGCTCCACCCACATGAATGTGGAAGAGGTGGGGGCAGCCCTGTCACATCCCAAGATTTTCCAAATCTTGTAATGTGAAAATAAATGAATAAAATAAAACTTTGTTGATTTTCTGGGTGAGAAGAAACCTTTTGAATCCAATTTGAAACTTTCAAAACCTATTTTGATCAAGATAAATCCTAAAGGGATTTAAAGAGTTAAACATTTAATAAAGGAAAATAAAAATATTTGGTTTTACTATTTTTGGATATTTCAATAAAAGGTTTTGGTTTTCAAAAGAAAAGGTGGATTTATAAAGAAAGATTATTTTATAGAGCCAAATTAAACCTTGGCCAAGATTTTGAAATAAAATGTTTTGTTTTGATTACAAATAGCAAAGGTTTATTTAAATAAAATAATAAGGATTTTATATCCAATTTTATTTAAGTAAAGGCCCTTCCCATTTTAAATAAACACTAAAACTAATTTATTTATTTTATATAAGTTTTCCAAGTATTTTATATTCTCAAATAAAACCTACTGATTTGGTTTTGAAAATATTTAGATTTCAAAAAGAAGTTTTTATTAATCAAATTCTATTTTTATTTAATAAACAAGGTCTATTTATTTAATTAATAATAGATCCTAAAATAAAAATATTATTATTTTATTTTGGGACTTGGTTTGTGTTGATTAAACAGAACCAAAACTCAATACAAGTTTAGTGGGAGTTATTTGAATTGGAGTGTTTAAATTGTTTGTTTGAATTTCAAAACAGAAATTGAAATTGGAAAAAGAAAAACATTCAGACAGAAAAAAATATGGAAACGGACCGACTAACCGAGCCAAATTTCAATACCCAGCCCACCACTGCTCTCGCCTCAACTGCTTTTTTCTTCACCGCGGAAGCAACCCGCGAGGTCGCTGACAAGTGGACCCATTCCCCTCACTTCCTCTCTCACTGACCAGCGGAAGCAGCCACCATTACTCGCAGTGACCATGCCCCTTTAAACGCCAGCGACTCTCCTCCATTTCCCCTCTGCCTCCTCCCCCAAGTGCGCCCCCAGGCTGACGAATTTCACTCAAACACCGCCACTGTCCGACGACCCTCCGACGAGAATTCCGGCAACCTCACGCCACCTCTTGCCTCCTCGAGCTCGCAGCTATGATCACCATCACCCGGCGGACCCTTTCAGCGCAGCTTTGCCACATACCGAGCATCGGCAGCGACAACAACCGCCGCCGCCACCGTCTGGCTCTTCTCCGGCGACCTTCCTCTGGAAAACCAGACTACCCCGACCCCTCTCGTTCACGCACACACCCTCGCCGTGTCTTTGCACGTCTGACCCTGTCTCCCATTTGTCCTAGCGTGCATCGTAGCCCGTCTCCGACGACGCCCGAGCGAACCCGACGCCAGCAGGAACTCCGGCGAGCAATCAAACCCGCTCCAGTGCGCCCCTCGACAAGACGGCATCACCTTGAGCTTCCCCAGGCCTCTCCGAATGTGAGTACCTTCCCAGCTACCCTTGCTTCTTGTATCGCCGGCGCCGCCACCATCTGGCCGCTCCGCCGCCAGCCACCGCCGCAGTGCCGCTCGTTTAGGGTCGAGTTCACTGCAGCCGTCCGATCTTGATCTGGTGGATAGGATAGTTTCACTTAAACGAAAGGGTATGCAATAACCTGAGCCGCACATGCCCCTTTTAATCCTGTGGTCTGTATCGCTCGATCCAGACGAACCGGTACCGCCCAATAGGATTTTGACGTGTGGCCAGTTTCTGTTTTAAAACAAATTTTGTAATCAGATTTGAATGCAATTTTGAAAACCCTGTAACTTTCAAACCACACGTCCAAAAATTACAAATTTTATACCAATGGAATCAGCAAGACAAGCCCTAGCCAACCATGCCTTTTTGTTTAGTAAAAAGCTTCTGGAAAAATGGTTGTTTTTGCAGAAACATTTGTATGCTTGTTAAGGATGTAAAAATTGTTTAAAAATGAATTTGGGGATAAAATATTTTGCAATTGGATTGTTTTGAACCTACTGACCATAGGAAACACTTTGTGGATTCAAAAATGAATTTGGTGAAACAAAATAATGATTCTTTGATTTAAAACCATTTCTAGTCAAATAGAAATGTGGTTTATTTATTGAAAATGGTTTTGGAAGAAAACCTTTGGAAAATGTTTTGTTTTAAACTCTCTGACCCTAAACACCAAGTTTTATGGTTTGAAAACATATTTGGTAAATCCTATAGATTAATGCCTTAGTAAAAATATTTCTACACCACATAAAATGATACTTTGTTTTGAAAATGGTTTTTAAAGTGAAACCTTTTGCAAATGACTTTGCCACTTTACAAAATGACCATTAGGTGTTTTCAAGTGTTTATGACCCATTAGGAACCACTTTTTTTCAAACAAAACAAAATTGGCATGCTTGCATGCATTACTTTGACTTTGTTATTTTATGTGATGTTTTGCTTGATTGGTAGATTGAGTTTGTGCCTTGTTTAATTGAATTGTAGTGACTTGAAGAGTGTGATTGTTGCAAGGACAAGGAGTGAACTTATACCCTCTACCAAAAAGGCAAGTGATGCTTCATACTTTTGGTCCCATTACTTTCACTATGCATTAGTGATTTTCTCTAAGTAAAACTTGCATGGAAATTTTGCTAAGTATAAACCTTGCTATAGGAAAACCTAGTAGATGAAACCTTAGTAGAAATATTCCTAAGTTAAGATTCCTATTACTCTCATGCTTAGCTTAGCTAATAGAAAACAAGGGTGGAATATACATTCATACTATGGAAAATTTCTAAGTCTGAGGACTTATGTTTTTCTTAATAAAACAACTAAGTCAATGAATCACCTGGGTGGAATGGGACTTGATTGGTGGTTTTTGGTTGAGTGGTTCACAAGGCCCATGTCTATGGTTGACCTTGTGTATCTCACTTGTGGATGGCCACCCAGGAACAAAGAGATTTGAGATGTCAAATGTTGAGAAGCTTCAAGTGCAACCACTTGGCATTATGGGCTCTGCCTGGATCATATAGGTTGCAAGAACTTAGCCATATGGACAGTTGGTGGTAGAATTTGATAGGTTGGAGCGCGTCCATTTTGGTCTAAGGGAAGGCTTCTAAAAGATCTTGTCTTGGGAAACCAAGTCTTGTGGGGAAAGTGCACCACCTCTGCAGAGTGTAAAATCTAAGTACTTAGCCATGTCCCTGGTAAAGGACAATTTGAGCATCAAGACATGGAAGCAATCAAGAATCTCATCATTCAAATTTCTAAGATAAAAACTTGTGGTTGAACAAGGGTTTTTGAAATCTTCAATCTTGGATTGAGAGATGCCTTAGAAAAGATTTTGTCAAAACAAAAACCTAGTGTTTTCAAAATGATAAGGAAAATCTATTTTGAGCAATGCAAGCCTCAACTCCACTTAGCCAAATGCATATAGGTGATAGACTCCACCATACTACCATAGTATCATTTGCCAATACAATTCAAATGTGTTGACCCTTGTGGCTGTAACTTGTTATGTTGCAGGTTTGATTGATTTAGTGAAGTGTGTTGATTAGGATTACAAAGTCTACAACCAACATGTCTGCCTGTGGCACTTTGAAGATGAAGGACCCCATGCTTATAGATATTCTGCTGCAATGTAATGTAATAGCCAAATGAGCTATGTAAGATGTAATAAAATTATGTTATTCCTGGTTATAAAGTTAAATTATGACCTTTGTTTCTTGATATTACATCTTAGCTGTGGATGCTAGCTATTGATCCAGGGACTAGCATTGTAAACACAGGGGACACCACCTTATGTTAATAAAGGTTGGGACACTCCCTCTACAAGCCCCATGGCTGGGAGCCATGCCCCTTGGGTGCCCCCTCTCCCCTATAAAAGGCCCACCTCTCCTCCTCTCAAAGCACACCTCCTCGCGAAGGATCTCTCTCCCCCCTTTAGAATTCCCCCATGGTCTCGGATCAGCGAGATACATGTTCCCGGTGGATTTTTCTAGAAGTATTTGTTGCTTTCGCTGCTTCGCTGGAGCGAGGGCGCGGAGGTTGTCGGGGTACCCGTACATGTGTGTGATCACGGATGCATCACTGCTTTGAGGTGCTGGACTTGATCGTGCTGGACCGGCTGGACCAGATGGACTTCATCACGATCTTGAGATCGGCAAGCGTTCGTCTACATCATCCACGAGTACAACCTCGTTAACGCTATTCGGTCGTTGAGGGTATGTATTTTATGGATGTATATCCACCCGTTGCTTGTATCTAGTAGATAGATCTTGGTACATAGATGTTCCCATCGTAGGAAATTTTTTGTTTTCTATGCTGTGAACCCTTCAGTGGTATCATAGCCGGATCTATGTGTAGATGCTTTGCACGGTTAGTACACATATGAGTATGTGGGCGATGATGATCATTTTATTGCTTCTTAGTTGTACTTTGGATATTGGTGGCATAGTGGGATGAAGCGGCCCAGACAAACTTTACATGTCCTCGCACATGAGACCTGTTCCACGCTTGACATGCAACTAGTTTTGCATAAGTGGCTAGCGGGTGTCTGTCTCTCCTACTATAGTCAATATCTAATTTGCAACGAGTTGTCAACCATTTGGTTATCCTTGTTGTGGTTCATGTTCGTAGGTAAGAATGGTTCTATCTTCGAAAGCCCTAAGCCACGTAAAACTTGCAATGGACAAATTAGAGGCATCTAGTTTAGATTGTTGCTGGGCTAGTGTTATGATATGGTGATGTTGTAAGTAGAAGTATGAGATGATACTCTTACAACACACATAGCGTGTAAGTTCCATAGACCTTGGCCTTACACATAAAGGTATGATAGAGATCATACCACGGTGCACATGATGGAGATCATATGCGGGAACCATATCATTTCACTTATTAACATGAGATGTTTTATTGCATCTTATATTGCTATTTTAGCATTTTATTAGCATAATAAGATGATCCCTCATTTAAATATCAAGATAAGAATGTGTTCTTCCTTAAGTATGCACCGACAATGTTTCGTCGCTTCAAGGCATCACGTGATGATCGGGTGTACTTCAATCCACGAGCATATCTCGGGTGTAAGATAGTTACACACGCGAATACTAAGGTTCTTACTTGGAGAGCCTAGCATGTACAGACATGGCCTCGGAACACGGATCGAAAGGTTAAGCATGAGTCATATGTTTTGATATGATGACCATATTGATGCTCGCCTTTGAAGCTACACCGACTCACGTGATGATCGGACTTGGTGTAGTGGATTTGGTTCATGTAATCACCAAAAAGGCACAAGGGATGTCGTTTTTGAGTGGGAGTTCATTTCTAATTTGGATTAGTAGAACTCAATTTATCATAAATTAAATCAAAGTGAATTTGCATAATTTGTTGTAGTCATTGGCATTCGTTCACCACCTTATGCATAGTTGTAATTGAGATAATAGAACTATAGAATTCTGGATATATACTTTACGAACTGGTATCGTATTGTGTTGAGTGTCAATCTAAAGTTTAAAGTCCTATTGCAAACTTTCAGCAAACTCTATTTACTCTGTGAAATTTAATAGTTGGTATTAAATCGAGAGTAACAATTCCAGTGTTAGTATCTTAAGTATCATGTTTGCCTCTATGATTCTTGATTGTTTTAATATCAAGTTTATCTAGGAGCTGAAATAATTGTTTCAGAAACCATCATGTGTGGCAGATATAACGATATCTGAAACAAAGTTTTGGTTGCAATATGATAGAGTATAATATATGTTCTCATATTGGATGAGAATTTACAAAGGTTGGAGATGCTATACATCCTAATCATCCAAATGGGTTTTGGAAAGTAATGTTATACTCACGATTCGCCTTTATAAGCTACAGTAGCTTGATCATGAAAGTCGTCATGATAAGGATGAATAGAAGATGTATGTAAAGTGTTTACTACACTAAAAGATTACTAAAGAATGGATTTTGAAAGAATACCGATCATTTGATGATGGTGATCTACTTCAAAGTGCAAGTCATTATTATTTGAATATACACGCTTTGGACTATGTATCATGTATATGGCGCCACTTTTGATGTTGATAGATTCTTTTAAAAAGGAAAAGGAAATGCTGAAAGAGAATCTATAAAATATTTTTGGCAGAAAAGAAAAGATTGGAAATATCCAATTTAGGTATATGGATGATATACATGTTATGGTTGTATTCTTTGCTTGTTAAACAATGTGGTTCTTGGGTATTGGATACCGAATTGGTTGGTATGAAATTTCATACGGAACGACGCAATTCATGAACCACAATTGCCTAAGTAACTAGCAAGAGAATATGTGATGATGTCATCGAAAACAAACAAACCGTTGTTTGTATTCCTCGTTGACATCAAAGCTTGACTTCAAGATTTGTTTTAATAATTGTTATTTAAATCAGGTATTATGCGAACAAAGGTTGTTCAAATAATTACCATATTCCATATTAGATGGATGATTTACAAATCTAGTTGGAGAGATCACATCCATAAAACCTAATGCTAAAATGTCGCAAGACAAATGATTGAAAGATCACTTACGAAGTGACATCTCCGTTTAAATTATATTGGAAAGAAAACATGAAGAATCTCCATATTCATGGATTTTGGAGTCTTTGATTTGATCAAGTGACGCTTGTGAGACTTTCCTCAGGATAATTAAAAACTTCGTTCAAAGGACAAAGAAGAACGAACAACTAAAATATTGGAATTTATACATATCGATGTATGTAGTCCATTATATAGTCATAAGCGATGGGTTTCAACTTCATATACTTTCTCCGGAAATTTGAGTGAATGTTCACTTAATGAGAATGAAGTATGAAATATTTGAAAATGTTTCAAAGACTTTCAAGATGAAGTGGAAAATCATTGTAACAAGAAAATAAATGGTTTATGATTTTATCATAAGGGATTTGTTTGAGTTACAAGTGTAACAAGAAAATAAATGAATTATGATTTTATCATAAAGGGATTTATTCGAGTTACAAGTTTAGCAAAACACCTAGATTTACATATCCCGAAACACCATAGAAATATGGAGTGTTTGAGATTTGTAATGAAACCTTGTTTGACATGGTTGGATCAAAGGTGTTATTGATAAAACTGCCATTATGTTTTAAAAAGATTAAAGCTTTAGAGACTACCGCTTTTACATTGAAAAGAGCTCCATCTTGATCCGTTGAAATTACACCATATGAGTTATGGTTTGGGGTAAAACCCAAGTTGTCATTTCTTAAATTTTGGTATGCTAAACATAAGTAAGATGTTTACAACCGAAGTCGGATAAGCATGTCTTTGTAGATTATTTCGAATAACAATTGGGTATTCCTCCATAACACCAAGGACAAAAGGGTTTGTCGCTTGAAATGTGAAGTTTCTTGAAAAAGGAATTTTTCTCAAAAGTTAAGTGGGAGGACAATAGAACTTTGATAAGGTTAACGAACCTTAGCTATATGTGCTGAGTTGCGCAGCGCCGGAAATCGTTCCGAAGGCTGCCATAATGCTCATAGCTTATGTGCCTCAAAGGTTGTGGTCACGGAGATCTAAGTTCCTATTGAACCAAGTAGGTCGGTTAAACAATCAAATGCTAAGATTTGAGAGTAAATCATTATTGTTTGACAATGATGAACCAAATACATACAAAGAAGCGATGATGGGCCCTGACTCCGTCAAATGGCTTGAAGCCATAAAATCCATGATAGTTCCATACACGAGAAATCAAGTTTTGAACTTGGAAGACCCTCCGGAAAGGTGTAAAAACCTATCGGTCGTATTTGGATCTATAAAGAAACAGACATGGATGTTTCACATCTATGAAATAGTCGACATGTCGTAAAGTATTTTATGACAATGTTCAAGGAGTTGACTATGACAAGATTTGATCTTTCATAGCGATATTTAGTCTGGACGGATTAAAGTAGCAACCACTACATATAATTTGTTATATGGTAGATGAATAAACAAAACAAAGTTCTTCTAATAGAATGGTTACCTAGGACGTGTACATGACACGGTCCAAAGGGTTTTGTTAACAAAGGATGTTAAAAGGGCATGCAAACTTCAATGGTTTAAGTAAGCATCACGGAGTTGGAATCTTCACCGTGATGAAAAAGGAGTTTTCATCAGGAGACAATTAAGATGCTTGCATTTGCAACAAATTAAGTGGGAGCGCTGAGACATATTTCTATTACATTATGTGGAGGACATCTTGTTTATTAGAAATGATATAATTTTTATTGACAAAGGTTAAGAGTTTCATTTCGATGAAAGACTTAGGCAAAACCCGAATATTTAGCATGAATGTCTATAGTGGATAGACTGTGACGCTAATATGGTTGTGCCAAACGTACATATATGAGATATTGAAGGAGTTAAATATAGAAACAACAAGAAACGGTTCTTGTCGCATGGAAAGGAATTGAATCAAGATTCAAGTGTATCGACACTTGATAAGTGAAACAAGATTCAAGTGCTTTGACACTTGATGAGTGAAATGACGAAAATGTTTTGACCAATCATACCATGATATGTACACATCCAGATATGTCCTATGCTCTAAGTGTTATGAGCATATACCAGAATGAATCATAAAATGATCATTGGACGATAGTGAGGATATTCTTATGATCTTTTTGAAAGAACTAAGAATATATTTGTGTAGAAGTGACAAACAATTACAAATAGTTCATTGTAAAGCGTTACATTGATACTAGTTTTGTCACAAGATACAAATTAAGTTTATCTCAATTTAAACTATGGGTGGCACAATGTAATGGAAAGGAGATTCCATGATGGATTTGGAGAAATTCCAAAGTTAAGACATTGTGACGAATACTACAACAAAAGGCTAAGTATATGACTGCTATAGTAGCAGCAAAGGAGGGAATTTGTGTCAAGTAGTTTGTTATCAAACTAAGGTGTGGTTTGCAACGGGCTAACACTAAAGATATATTGTGTGACAATAGTATCGACGTATTTTAACCCCAAGGAACTAAAGGTCTCACCAAAAGACAAAATTTAAACAATGCCATCTCATTGGAGAATGAGTGATGCGTGAAGACGCAAAGACATGCAAATACACACGGACCTGAAGCGTCAGATCCGTAGATTATGTTAACCACTTGCAATTGCGTATATGGAACACCAGAAAGCCATAGGTGTTCAATACGCAAAGTTTTCAAACTAGATTATTGTCTCTAGTGCAAGTGGGAGACTGAAGGGAATATGCCCGAGAGGCAATAATAAAGTGGTTATTATCGTATTCCTTGTTTATGATAAATGTTTATTTTGCATGCTATAATTGTATAAATACGGAAACGTTAATACATGTGTGTTTAATAAATAAACAGAAAGTTCCTAGTTATGCCTCTCATAAACTAGCTCGTTGATTAACAAGATGATCAAGGTTTCCTGATCATGGACATTGGATGTTGTTAATAATGGGATCACAACATTAGTGTAATGGTGTGATGAACATTCATCCGAAGTATAGCATTACGATCAAAGTCATTTAGTTTATATTGCTATAACAACTTACGAAGTGATCCTAATCCTTAGACCAACTTGGAATGGTGTAACACACCATGCACATGAGTTTATAGTGGACTCTTTGGAATACCTTGGTTTCTTGGGAGTTGGATGCACGAGTAGAGCCCGTACTCAGTACAGGTGGAGGCTAGCAAAAGACTGGGAGTGACCAACTAAGAGAGCAATAATGGTCATTATCATGCGGAGCGACAAAACTTTATTAATCAAAGCATAAAGTGATATCACAAGTCAAAAAAAAATGATAATAGAGGCTAAGGTGACTGGTTCATAGTCTTAACATGGTGTAAGCATGTGCCAAGTCAACCCAAATAAAGCATCAACGGAGAATACCACAATATTATGCTTTTGTATACTAAAACAACGCATGATTCTTTCAAGGCACATTAAGAAATCTCAATGGTTTGAAACAAGTCATGCTACAACAATAATTACTAAGCCTATGGTCAAAGCAACATCCAACATGACATGATAGAGTCTAAGCCACAGTCAAAACAAGCTTCCTTTTGTACCACCATAAGCATGAAACATTTTACTCTTTTCCAACACCAATCAACCTACTTGAAACAACTCACAAAGTTGAAAATCTCATGCCCCTTGAGTACGAGGGTCGTTCCTCATGCTACTCAACTTTATTCACAAGCAAGTTCTTGTCATTGTAAGTATATGTGTATCATAGAGAACCACCAATGAGGTATCCCTTGCTCCATGACACAGGAGCTATCCCATATCAAAATAACAAGGCAACAGACAATGAGCATCTCAGCGATCTTTCTATTTACCATGAGCATGGTGCTTTTTTCTCCTTTTTTCTTCTTTTTCTATTTTTTATGAAGATGCTTCATAGAATGCTCATTATGGTTATGCTACAAGTGTCCACCGTGATTAGGCATGGCTTAGGCTAGCTGCCCAGGCATTTCTCTAACACATATACAAACTCCATGAGCTTACAAGCTACCCTTTTATTTCACACCGCCTACATCCATAAACAAAAGAACATGATATCAATAGGATAGATATGTACAATGTTGAAAGCGTTCCCCATGACAGCATGGTTCTGCTAACTCCCAACTTATAACTTGCATGCATATAAAACAACATAGATGGGCACAATGGTTCAAGTTTATTAAGTGCAAGAAAATAAAGTGTGCCATCAAGTTCATGAGAACTTTAATCACTAATTTTCACATAACAAAAGTTTAATTTGGAAGATAGATAAAAACATGAATATACTTGGAATGGTGTAACACACCATGCACATGAGTTTATAGTGGACTCTTTGGAATACCTTGGTTTCTTGGGAGTTGGATGCACGAGTAGACCCCGTACTCAGTACAGGTGGAGGCTAGCAAAAGACTGGGAGCGACCAACTAAGAGAGCAATAATGGTCATAATCATGCGGAGCGACAAAACTTTATTAATCAAAGCATAAAGTGATATCACAAGTCAAAAAATAAATGATAATAGAGGCTAAGGTGACTGGTTCATAGTCTTAACATGGTGTAAGCATGTGCCAAGTCAACCCAAATAAAGCATCAACGGAGAATACCACAATATTATGCTTTTGTATACTAAAACAACGCATGATTCTTTCAAGGCACATTAAGAAATCTCAATGGTTTGAAACAAGTCATGCTACAACAATAATTACTAAGTCTATGGTCAAAGCAACATCCAACATGACATGATAGAGTCTAAGCCACAGTCAAAACAAGCTTCCTTTTGTACCACCATAAGCATGAAACATTTTACTCTTTTCCAACACCAATCAACCTACTTGAAACAACTCACAAAGATAATAATCAATAAATACCAGAGAGCTTGTCTCACAAATATACAAAGAAGAACTAAAAGGTTCTAAGAAAAAATAAGAACAAAACTAAAGCTAAACGAAGTGCTAGCAAAGGAGAACACTCGCAGAACAATAAGAGTGCAAACTAGAGTGTTCTAAACAATGAAAATAGAGCGTGTATCTCTACAAAAGAAGTGTGTTGTGATCTAACCAACTTATTGCAGCAAACAAACCAAAATAAAACTAAAAACAAAAACAAATACGCTACAAGAACAACATATAGTGCATGAAGCAATTAAAATAAAGTGTCTTGAAAGAAGACCTGAGATTTTTATTGATGAGGAAGGGGATGCCTTGGGCATACCCAAACTTTGATGCTTGTACCTATTGAATATTTCTTGGGGTGACACGGGTGGCATCCCCAAGATTGAGATTTTTTCCATTCTTCATCTCATCACATCTTCTCTCCCTACACTTGAAAACTTCCTTCATACAAAACTTCACACAATCTTCATTAGCAACATTAGTGTATTCACGATAATGAACCCTTGGGTTCAGTTTTAACTCAAGTAAATTGTGACACCCGGGATCAGGGCTAAACAAATCCAGACCTCCATCCGAAATAAGCAACCTTGAGCTCGAGAATATCCAGTGAAGAATCAGAATACGTAGTGACCCTCGACACAAAATTATTACAGCAAGCTCATAACTGAGCAGAGAACCAAATTATTACAAGAAGAGGTCACTGACCACAAACATCAAACAACGGAAGGCAAATTATGCTATTAAGTATAGCAAACTTAACAAATGGCCTAAGAGGCCTGAAGCATAACGATGACGTCCTAGCCCATATATTCCAGGCTGCCGGCCGGGAACCCCAAGCTACTCGTCAATGTCGATGTAGTACCAAACTGATCTTCAGGGAACACTTACTCTGCCAAAAGTATCAACAAAGCAAGGGTGAGTACAGGGTGTACTCCGCAAGACTTATGGCTGGTGGAGTTGTTTTGCATAAAGCCATCTTTCTCTATAAAACAACAGAGGGAGAAGAATCTCGTCTAATCAGAGTATTTTAAAAGGGGATAAGAGAGCGAACTCTTTGAAATATTGATCATCATCTTTTGATATCCACCGAATCATCATCATCTGAACTAGGATCACCCCCTCGTACCCATGAGGAAGCATCCTTAACAAACATTAGTTGCCAAGTTTTACGATTAGGTTCATGTTCTATATGATCTCCCATCCGTTCCCAAGTCGTCCATAACCGTGGACACGGCTTTCCGAAAGATTATTACCCTGTAGGGGTGTACAACTTTACCCACACATACCAACCGACTCTTAATGCCACTTGACACACTTCCTTGGTGTGCTGACAGAGGGTGTGGTTGGACACGACCTTTACCTTTCTTTCGTCGAGACCATGAGTCATGCAATAAGTATGGTTCCACCGTAACGGGTCAAATCCCGAAGCCGGTACTTAAAGATGTGAGGCGAGGTTGGTTCACCAGGGGCTCAATCGACCCCAAGCAACCCCGGCCACGCTTACCTACCTGTTATGAATGCACCAACTTCACCCGGCAAATCTTTCAAAAGATTTTCTATGCATATTGAAGGGAATATGCCCGAGAGGCAATAATAAAGTGGTTATTATCGTATTCCTTGTTTATGATAAATTTTTATTTTACATGCTATAATTGTATTAATACGGAAACGTTAATACATGTGTGTTTAATAAACAAAAGGTAGTTCCTAGTTATGCCTCTCTTATAAACTAGCTCGTTGATTAACAAGATGATCATAGGTTTCCTGATCATGGACATTGGATGTTGTTAATAACGAGGTCACAACATTAGTGTAATGATGTGATGAACATTCATCCAAAGTATAGCATTACGATCAAAGTCATTGAGTTTATATTGCTATAACAACTTACGAAGTGATCCTAATCCTTAGACCATGAGATCATGTCAATCACTAACACCGGAAGAGTTTCTCGATGACATCAAACGTCACACCGTAACTGGGTGATTTTAAAGATGGCTTCAGAACTACTAAAGTGTTATGTTGAGACCCATGGATCAAGAGTTTAATTTGTTCATCCCGATGACGGATAGATATACTCTGGGCCCTCTCGGTGTTATCACATTGATTAGCTTGCAAGCAAGTGATTTGATCACTAGAATGTTATATCACGGGAACGAGAAAAGAGTGCATGTTAGTAACGAGATCAAAATAGGTATGGAGATACCGATGATCGAATCTCGGACATGTAATATATCGTGAAACAAAGGGATTAAGATACTAGCGTAAAAGGTTCACACGATCACAAAAGTCATCGTTGAATGTGTGGGAGTCAGTATGGATCTCCAGGTCCCGCTACTGATTATTGATCGGAGAAGGGTCTCGATCATGTCCGCATTATTCGTGAACTGTAGGGTGACACACTTAAGGGATACCGACACCATTCGGAGCAAATGATATGCCAGAAAAAGAAAAGGAAAGCGCAGGAATTTATTTCACTAGACACCGGAACTGTTTCGGTTGAAATTGCTGAAACTGGTTCTGCATGTGAAATTGAAATGTTGTAAGGGGTTTTATGTGAATGTTTGTTTATTTAAATGAGAGCTTGCATTAAATTTGGTGGAAATTTAATGCATGTGAGTGGATTTTTGAGTGGAGGCTTTTTAATGGGAGTGGAGGCTTTTCATTTTGAGTGGGAGCTCCACCCACATGAATGTGGAAGAGGTGGGGCAGCCCCATGGCTGGGCACCATGCCCCTTGGGTGCCCCCCTATCCCCTATAAAAGGCCTCCTCTCCTCCTCTCAAAGCATACCTCCTCGCGAAGGATCTCTCTCCCTCCGTTAGAATTCCCCCATGGTCTCGGATCAGCGAGATACATGTTCCCGATGGCTTTTTCTAGAAGTATTTGTTGCTTTCGCTGCTTCGCTGGAGCGAGGGCGCGGAGGTTTTCGGGGTACCCGTACGTGTGTGTGATCACGGATGCATCACTGCTTTGAGGTGCTAGACTTGATCGTGCTGGACCGGCTGGACCAGATGGACTTCATCATGATCTTGAGATCGGCAAGCGTTCGTCTACATCATCCATGAGTACAACCTCGTTAACGCTATTCGGTATTTGAGGGTATGTATTTTATGGATGTATATCCACCCGTTGCTTGTATCTAGTAGATAGATCTTGGTACATAGATGTTCCCATCGTAGGAAAATTTTGTTTTCTATGATGCGAACCCTTCACATATGTCGAATGGAACGCCCGAACTATGTGAATCATGGAATCTACTAGGAAAGTTACTCAATCATGGGGTTCCCATTTACCCCGTGTGGTTGTACGCTCGTCTTGGTTCAAGAGGCAAGAACCCAGGGTCCTAAGAATGGCGAGCATGGGACTAGAAAAACCACATCCCATCGTGGCCTCCCATACAAGCCTTAGCATATTTAATCTCATATCACTGATCTCAGCTCATCACGTTCTCCTGTCATACTAGATTCTCTGCATCTGATACATCATCTGGGTGAACCAGACTCAACAACTAAGCATGGTTAAGCAAGACACAGATAAAAGCTCTAGCATTGCACACAAGCCAAACCTAGTTATGCGAGGAGAAGTGGATCAGGTAATATAAGCTCAAAGGGAGTATGCAATAGATAGGATACTCTATCTATCGATAAAAGACCACAGTAGAATCGTATGCATCATGGCAAGAATTGAAATGCTTTCGAAATCATAGGATTATATCATGGTGGGGCTATGCTTGCCTTTGCCTATTGATAAACGATAAGAATATCTTCGGTAGCCTTGTACTTGACTTGATTATAGTTGGTCAAGTATTGTTCGTCGATCTTCGATCTTCGACGATCTTGATCTTGGTCCGATCTCGATCTTGATATCGTATTCTACCGGAGAGAAGCAAACACCAAAAAGAAAGGGGAAACAATCAACAATGGCATCGATGCAATGCTCAAGCAAGCATGATGATATGACAAGTTGAATTGCATTGAAATGTAACCCTGACGCATGCTCGACAACTTAATCGGGGTTCCAAGTTGCGCAAACCCTAACTCGGGGAAACTCCGGATGTATATGAGAGGGGTTACTATGTTCTCTAATTAAACTTGTCATTTAAGTTGTTGAACAATACATGATTATAGCTTAAAGAGATAGTTCTCATTTTTCTGAACATTTTGATATATTATTTGTATTTTTCTGATTTATAAATAATAAGTTATTGAATTAACAAGATTATATCAATTTAAGAATTTATTGAACCAGTTAAATTGAATTACTGTGTCAGCTAACATCAGCACATGCCTTAATTCGTTTTATACACAGGGTTGGGCTAGCCACAGTCACTGACTGCTAGGCCCTAGGTTGGGTCAACCTGCCACGCTGGAGGGGTTTGGTAAAGGCCCAAGTCAGGCACACGCAGGCTCCACGTTGACGCCACATGGGCACCATGTCGGCGACACGTGAGCACGCCGGAGAGCGGCCAGACGGTGGCCGAAGACGGCGGAGGAGGGCACGCGGGGCTGCAGGAGCTAGCCTACTCGAATCAGCGCAACAAGGGGAACCTAAAAGGGGCGGTGCCGCTGTGGATTGGTCGTCGGAACGACGGCGGTGACGACGGATGGCGATGGCAGAGGGCGGCGCATGACGCAAGCAAGCAACAGAGCAAGAGGGACGAAGTGGAGGGGTCCAGAGGAACCGCTAGCTCACACTGAAGCTGGAGAGGTCGACGGCGAGGCACAGGGTGGACTAGATCAACGGCAATGGCAACGTCAGCGCTGGTCGGTGTCGGTGAAGACAGGCTCGATTCGGACGCCTGGGAGCACGCCGGCTCACACGGGCTGAGGGCAACCGAACGAGTCGAGGAACGCAGATCTCCCAAGCTTCACGGTGGGGATTGGGGTGGTCGGGAATGGCGAGGCGCCGACGAGCTGTGAGGCTAGGGTTTCGGTTCGTCGCAGAGATCAAGGGAGAGAGGGCGCGGGGAGGAGGAAGAGGATAAGGAGCATCTAGGGGTCTTATCCTCTCCCTCGTCTATCGTAATGTTGGCGACGGATCGGCTGGCAACGGCGGCTGGATGATGATCTGCCTGAGGAAGACGACGAATAGAGGAGAGCCGAAACATTTTCCTGGGCCGAGCCGCATGTGGGATTCTGCTGGGCTGCAACGCGCTGTGCTGAGCGACAGGGAGAGAGAGAAAGAGAGATGGGCCGGCCTGGGTTGCGCTCTGGCTCCAGTTTTTTTCTTTAAAACTATTTTTCCATTTAGTTTTTTTGTTTTCTCCTTTTGTGAATCATTTTCAAATCTGTTTTTAACCATGTCAAAATATCAGAAGCTTTTATAAAATATAGGAAATAGTGTGGAGCCCTTTTATTCCTTTTGGGCTCCAATAATTTTGTACTTCTGAAATTCAAACCATTTTGAATGCTTTTCAGTTAGAGAGGGAAACTAGGGTTTTAGGGTTTTGTGTATTTCTCTTTGCATGCATTTTTTTAAGAATGATGCTAATGATGCACAATCAAAACCTAATTATGGATTTAATAAAACTGGGGTGTTACAGCTTTATCCCCCTTACGAGAATCTCGACCTGAGATTCCAAAGGTAGGAAGAGAGACAGAGAGAGAAAGAAACAGGGCCACTCTGAAGATAAGAGGGAACACACTAAACAACACACAGAGTATCTCATGGGAAGATCATAGATGGAGTGTTCAGAAACAACTCTGAGATGACAGACATGAAACACATCAAGGTAACAGAGGAAACAAGAGGAGATGGTTTCAATTTGTTGGATAGATGGTCCTCATAAGGGTTAAGACCATGGACCTTATAGGAGTTTTTGAAGCTTCTGAAGAAGAAAGCTTCCAACAGAAAGAACATAACCACAGACTTCGATAGGGAACCTCTACTAAACGACTTAAATAGAGATTTCAGGTTGTAGAGATATGGATCAACAAGACCAAGTTGTTGAACTACTTTTGGCACAGAAGAATCACTCTTTCATTTAGCAGAAGGCCAAGACAGAAAAGTGTTTTGTGGAGAGGACTCATAGGAGTCACAAGGAACACGTATCAAGAGAAACTATTGATTATCAAAATCATAGTCACTCTTAAAACATGGCTGCGAATACGAAGGAAACTCTTTATTCATCTAGGTATACCAAGATCTTTGCCAAAGATTATGGTATCACTTTACACCACTAGGATGAATAGGTTAAGAAGATTCCTGATGACACGAGAAAGAAGAAACTTCATTTTCAGACTTCAATTGTTTGGCACAACAGGATGCTTGCCAACATAAAGGGTCTGGAGGATCGACCGAGAGACATTTAGCAACACTACTTTAAATGTTCTCCTTGATGTTCGAGACACGAAGCATCAAGTAAAGGTCGGACTTCGGATACCAAGGAAACCATGAACACAACTCCTATAATGAGTTATAGAAGAAGCCTCATGAAGAGTGGTTGTTATTGTTGACTTCAAGAGAATATGGAAAGAGGTCTTTCCGGCTAAGTGTGTCAACCATTACATCATTCTTGCCAGATTTACAAAGAGACCTATGTCAAAACCTTGAGGAACACCAACCATCATTGCTGCTTGAGATTCAGCTTTGGTTAGGTGGAACGATATTTCAGACTCAGCATGTCCGAATAAAAAATTTGCAACATTTACCACAAAGGTAAAGTTACTAGATTCTCGAGATATGGACTACAGAGTAAAGCTCCAGAAGATGAGCTGGATTGCTAGACCCATGTGTTAGCAATTTGTCAAGAGACAACTGCACACACATAAGGTGCTAACAACAAAACACACATGTGTCCTTAGGGAACAGAGCTAACTCTACTCGAAGCCACGGCGACATCTTTCAACGTTTGCATGTGAACTAGAGAAGGTCACTTCTAACATCCAGAACACATACTTCGAAATGACCCAAAGATGGTTCTCAAAAGTTTCCAACATTAATGCCAATTGTTCCATATGAATACAATCTAACATGGAGAAAATAAGGATGTCATCGATGGGCTCAACAACAAACTTATCAAGACAATCCAAGAAGATGGACTCATATGTCGTATGAACAAGGAAAACTATTGGTCAGACCAAAGACATGAAGATATACTCCATGGAAACATCACAGGAAGAAACATCATCGAGATAATCCTTGGAACTGAGTTTTATTTGACGATAACCCAAATCAAATCAAAGATAGGGGAAGATAACAAATCCTCAAAGGAGATACTATCTTTCTTCAGCATGATCAAAACTAGACATCCCTTTAAGAAGAAACAGAGTCAGATAAAATTTTGTCTTACAACTCTCCAAGTTGTTGCTTAAGCTCAACCAACTAGTTCAGGGTATCCATTACGGATCCTTGGAGAAAGGAGGAGTTCAGAGAACTAGCTTGCTCAAAACTTGACATCACGGTCATGTGGCAACATGGCAACACTTCTAGTAGACAACTAGAATATCACGGACCACCGACATGTCACTTAGTTCGAGAGGAAACTTGCTTAGTAAGGCAAGCATACATAGTCTTAAAGCTTCAGCATAAACCTAACTCTTTGACCGAAGAGATTGTACCAGAGTAGCGGACTTGGTAGCACAATCAAACTTCTCTTAGTGATAGGATTAAACGATCACACTAAGAATGACACAAATGTCCTTGGAGTTCAAAACAATAAATATTGCTAGAATCTTAGATGGCCACGTTATTACGCACATGGATCACTCATGAACACGAAAGCTCGAGGAAGGGTGGGTAAAGATGTGTAAAAGATTCACTTCATTAAGGGGTCATGGAACTCGGCATAACCTCTTAGTATAAAAGAGTGTGGCACTTTAAGGTGGAACAGATAGAAGCTAATCAATGCCTCTTGATCTGCGGATTACAACACTTTGACCTGGTCCTAGATACGACGAGGTACTTGAGTTTGTTTCTCCTAGACATTCCGAAATGGTTTGTCTTGACGGACCACAAGAGTATCTTGCATCGGAAGACACTGATGTAGGTTAACTACTTGGCTACCAACTGGTAGACAAAGGTCGGGGAAGAACAAGGGAAAAAGAACATGCTCAGGATGGAATCCCAAGATGTGGATGCGTAAGTCAACAATCTTCTGAAAACCAATGCATAGAAGGGGTAAGGTGTGGCAGAGTCACGGACATAGAGGTGAGACTCTAGAGGAGTACTCCTGTCGTGATCTATTTGGTTCCGTTAAATAACATCTGCCATAGCATGTGGCAGGGTAAGTCCTTCATTGTCACAATTCAATCGCGACAAAGACCACAAGCTTGAAGGCTAGAATTGTAATAACAGCCATCCTGGGTAATGTGGGAACATTAACGACAGGGGTAAAAAGGATGGATCTTGGGTTAAGGGTCAGCTTCATGTACAAGATTCACAACACCAGAATCCAGCACAATCAGGGATCTTAAGTTCAAGTCCAAGGTTTAAAACCCAAAGAAAGAAGTAACTACTACTTGAGTGACATGGCGTACACTAAAAGGTAGTAATCACGAGGTAACTTCCAAAAGAAGGAACACCTTCTGAAGTACCCAAACAAACAAAAAGGAGGCACTCGACGCGAAAGGAAACCTCGAAGCCTGGAACAGAACACTGTAGATCCAACAATATAATATTGTGGGTCCGAAAGATAGAGAGATCATGATGAAAATAACTCTCTCACATGAACAAGAGCAAAGGGGAACAAGGAATTCATAACACACACAACTCTAAAGAATTCAACACTAGGTCAATTGGTTTAGAAACGACATGCCAAGAAGGCACCTAAGTTTTGAAAGACTAGAAGAGATATCAAAACTTTTCCAAAATCAACACCAGATAAGATAACCCAGAGTTAGAGCGAAACTGGATAAGGAGAAAAGAAGCATACTAGAGTTTTCGCAAATACTTTTCAGCTTTTAAAATAGTTTTCACAAACACTAGACTCAACATCGACCAATAACAAGGTTTTACTACGGTCGGTACTGCTCTAATACCAAGAAATGTGACACCCCTGGGATCAGGGCTGAACAAATCCCAGACCTCCGTCTGAAATAAGCTTAACCTTGAGCTCGAGAATATCCAGTGAAGAATCGGTAACACGGCAGTGACCCTACGTCACAAAAATTATTACAACAAGCTCATAACTGAGCAGAGAACCAAATTATTACAAGCAGAGGTCATTGACCACAAACATCAAACAACAGAAGGCAAATTATGCTATTAAGTATAGCAAACTTAACAAATGGCCTAAGAGGCCTGAAGCATAATGATGAGGTCCCAGCCCATAGATTCCAGGCTGTCGGACGGGAACCCCAAGCTACTCGTCGATGTCGATGTAGTACCAAACTGATCTTCAGGGAACACTTACTCTGCCAAAAGTATCAACAAAGCAAGGGTGAGTACAGGGTGTATTCCGCAAGACTTATGGCTGGTGTAGTTGTTTTGCATAAATCCATCTTTCTCTATAAAACAAGAGAGGGAGAATAATCTCGTCTAATCAGATTATTTTAAAAGGTGATAAGAGAGTGATATCTCTTAAATATTGATCATCATCTTTTGATATCCACTGAATCATCATCATCTGAACTAGGATCACCCCCTCGTACCCATGAGGAAGCATCCTTAAAAAACATTAGTTGCCAAGTTTTATGATTAGGTTCATGTTCTCTATGATCTCCCATCCGTTCCCAAGTCGTCCATAAACGTGGACACGACTTTCCGAAAGATTATTACCCTGCAGGGGTGTACAACTTTACCCACACGTACCAACCGACTCCAAATGCCAATTGACACACTTCCTTGGAGTGCTGATAGAGGGTGTGGTTAGACACGACCTTTACCTTGCTTTCGCCGAGACCATGAGTCACGCAATAAGTATGGTTCCGCCGTGACAGGTCAAATTCTGAAGCCGGTACTTAAAGATGTGAGGCGAGGTTGGTTCACCAGGGGATCCATCGACCCCAAGCAACCCCGGCCACGCTTACCTACCTGTTATGAATGCACCAACTTCACCCGGCAAATCTTTCAAAAGATTTTCTATGCATATGTCGAATGGAACGCCCGAACTATGTGACTCATGGAATCTACTAGGCAAGTTAGTCAATCATGAGGTTCCCATTTACCCCGTGTAGTTGTACGCTCATCTTGGTTCAAGAGGCAAGAACCTAGGGTCCTAAGGATGGCGAGCATGGGACTAGAAACACCACATCCCACCATGGCCTCCCATACAAGCCTTAGCATATTTAATCTCATATCACTGATCTCATCTCATCAAGTTCTCCTGTCATACTAGATTCTCTGCATCTGATACATCATCTGGATGAACCAGACTCAACAGCTAAGCATGGCTAAGCAAGACACAGATAAAAGCTCTAGCATTGCACATAAGCCAAACGTATTTATGCGAGGAGCAGTGGATCAGGTAATATAAGCTCAAAGGGAGTATGCAATAGATAGGATACTCTATCTATCGATAAAAGACCACAGTAGAATCGTATGCATCATGGCAAGAATTGAAATGCTTTCGAAATCATAGGATTATATCATGGTGGGGCTATGCTTGCCTTTGCCTATTGATAAATGATAAGAAGATATTCAGTAGCCTTGTACTTGAGTTGATTATAGTTGGTCAAGTATTGTTCGTCGATCTTTGATCTTCAACGATCTTGATCTCGGTCTGATCTCGACCTCGATATCGTATTCTACCGGAGAGAAGCAAACACCGGAAATAAAGGGGAAACAATCAACAATGGCATCGATGCAATGCTCAAGAAAGCATGATGATATGACAAGTTGAATTGCATTGAAATGTAACCCTGAGGCATGCTCGACAACTTAATCGGGGTTCCGAGTTGCACAAACCCTAACTCAGGGAAACTCCGGATGTATATGCGAGGGGTTACTATGTTCTCTAATTAAACTTTTCATTTAAGTTATTGAACAATACATGATTATAGCTTAAAGAGATAGTTCTCATTTTTCTGAACATTTTGATATATTATTTGTATTTTTATGATTTATAAATAATAAGTTATTGAATTAACAAGATTATGTCAATTTCATAAATTATTAAACCACTTAAATTGAATTACTGCGCCATATAACATCAGCACACAACTTAATTCGTTTTATACAGAGGGCTAGGCTAGCCACAGTCACTGACTGCTGGGCCCTAGGTTGGGTCAACCTGCCATGCTGGAGGGGTTTGGTCAAGGCCCAAGTCAGGCACACGTAGGCGCCACGTCGGTGACACGTGAGCACGCTGGAGAGCGGCCAGACGGTGGCCGGAGACGATGGAGGAGGGCATGCGGGGGTGCAGGAGCTAGCCTACTCGAATCGGCGCAACAAGGGTAACCTAAAAGGGGCGGCGCCACTGCGGATTGGTCGTCGGAACGATGGTGGCGACGGCGGATGGCGACGGCAGAGGGCAGCGCACAACGCAAGCAAGCAACAGAGCGAGAGGGACGAAGTGGAGGGGTCCAGAGGAACCGCTAGCTCACCCTGAAGCTGGAGAGGTTGACGGCGAGGCACAGGGTGGACTAGCTCAACGGCAATGGCGACGTCGGCGCTCGTCGGTGTCGGTGAAGACGGGCTCGATTCGGACGCCTGGGAGCACGCCGGCTCACGCGGCTGAGGGCAACCGAACGAGTAGAGGAACGCGGAGCTCCCAAGCTTCACGGCGGGGATTGGGGTGGTCGGGAACGGCGAGGCGCCGGCGAGCTGCGAGGCTAGGGTTTCTGTTCATCGCAGTGAGCAAGGGAGAGAGGGCGCGGGGAGGAGGAAGAGGATAAGGAAGAGGTCGGGGCATCTCTGGGGTCTTATTCCCTCCCGGAAGGCTGTGGCGCGTCAATCATGTGGCGGATCGGCAACAACAGCGACTGTTGCGTCGTCTCGAGGAAGACGACGAACATAGGAGGGCCGAAACGTTTTCCTAGGCCGGGCCGCACGTGGGCTTCTGCTGGGCTACAATGCACTGCGCTGAGCGACAGGGAGAGAGGGAAAGAGAGATGGGCCGGTCTGGGCTGCACTCTGGCTCTAGTTTTTTTCTTTAAAATTGTTTTTCCATTTAGTTTTTCTGTTTTCTCCTTTTGTGGATCATTTTCAAATCTGTTTTTAACCATTTCAAAATATCAGAAGCTTTTATAAAATATAGGAAATAGTGTGGGACCCTTTTATTCCTTTTGGGCTCCAATAATTTTGTACTTGTCAAATTCAAACCATTTTGAATGCTTTTGAGTTAGAGAGGGAAACTAGGGTTTTAGGGTTTTGTGTATTTCTCTTTGCATGCATTTTTTTAATAATGATGCTAATGATGCACAATCAAATCCTAATTATGGATTTACTAAAACTGGGGTGTTACATAAATCATCCATTAAAACATAAGCTACTGTAGCAACTCCTTTTAAAAGCTCAATTTATCAAAGAGAACTCAAAAATAAACTGATTAATGGGCAAATGCAAATAATGGCAGAAATCTATCAAAACAGACCAGCGGGTAAAGAATGATTTTTTCGAAAATCTTCTATGGCTCAAATCGAAAAGTGCAAAACTAAGGAAAGTTGGGTAAATACCAGGGGCATGCACACAAAATATTTCAGCTCAATCCAACGTTTTTATATTGTTCATGATTTTTTATAGTGAAGCACAGAAATCTGTTTTAGGACAGCAACTTTCCCAAATCTTACTTCTCTCTCATTAGAGGATATTCTTGGCACAAAAAGGATAAGAAGAGGTTATTACAGAGGCAATAACTTCCAAGACTCAAAGAAATAAAAATAAACTAAAAGAAAAAGTATAATGGGTTGTCTCCCAAAAGCTATTTCTTTATAGCCATTAAGATAGGCATGATAATTTAGATGATGCTCACATAAGAAATATGAATTGAAGTATAAGAGAGCATCAAGAAGAAAATATAAAACAAATTTAAGTCTAACCCACTTCCTATGAAAAATAATCTTGTAAAGAAACAAGTCATGAAAGCACAAAGCAACAAGTATAGGAAAGCAAAACAAGTGCAACTTTAAAATTTTCAACATAAAGAGGGGAAACTTAGTATTATTGAGATGCATAAAACCATGTTTCCCTCTCTCATAATAAATTTCAGTAGCATCATGAATAAAATTAACAATAAAACTATCGAATAAAACATTCTTACCATGAGCCACATGCATATAATAATTATTACTCTCCACATAAGCATAGTCATTCTTATTAATTGTAGTGGGAGCAAATTCAACAAAATATCTATCATTATTATTATCATCACCATAATCATAAATATAGGAGGCATATTGTAATCATAATTAATTTTCTCCTTAATAGTAGGTGGACTGAAAATATCATATTCATCATTGTAATCATCATATATTGGAGGTATTGTATCATCATAGCAAATTTTCTCCTCTAAAGCAGGTGGACTGAAAATGTCATATTCATCATTGTAATCATCATATATTGGAGGTATAGTATCATCATACAAAAATTTATCCTCTAAAGCTAGGGAACTAAAAAGATCATTTTCATAAAAACTAGCTTCCCTAAGCTTAGATGTTTCCAAATCATTAGCAACGATGGTGTTCAAAAAATTCATACTAATAACATTACTATTAGCATGCAAAGAAAGTTCCATAAGTTTTTAAATTTTATCTTCAAACACTTCATGTCCTAACTCAAGATAAATACTATAAAGCTCTCTAATATTTTTGTTGTTTTCCATTAAGCCTTACTAGTGAAAATCAAAACAAGAAACAAAAAGATATAATTGCAGAATCTAAAGGAAATAACTTCGAGCACTCACACAGCAGCAACAGTACTAGAAGATAGCTTAGTAGCCAGAGGATGTGAGTACCTTTTACCTTACCTCCCCGGCAACAGCGCCAGAAAAGATCTTAGCTGGGAGGAAGAAGATTAAAGGCCCTATTATCCCCGGCAACGGCGCCAGAAAAGAGCTTGATGTCTACGCACACTTCTATTCTTGTAGACAGTGTTGGGCCTCCAAGTGTAGAGGTTTGTAGAACAGCAGCAAGTTTCCCTTAAGTGGATCACCCAAGGTTTATCGAACTCAGGGAGAAAGAGATCAAACATATCCTTCTCAAGCAACCCTATAATCAAGATATAAGAAGTCTCTTGTGTCCCCAACACACCCAATACACTTGTCAGGTGTATAGGTGCACTAGTTCAGCAAAGAGATAGTGAAATACAAGTAATATGGATGATTATAAGTGGTAATTGCAATCTGAAATAAAAATGGTAGCAAGCAAACATGTAGCAGGACTGATTGTAAATAGTGTTTCAATGCTTAGAAACAAGGACTAGGGATCATACTTTACTAGTGGACACTCTCAATAAACATATAGTATCTTCTCTTCAACATGCTACCCTGAACTACTCTCTAGTTGGACGGTGTAGGGCTATAACAGCACACCGCAAAGTTCGCATTACCCATCTAGATAACCCCACACTGTCACCTTGAGCGCTAGATGGTTCCAACAAAGAGCACAATCTCATAGAGACATCCAACTCAAATTATATTCCTAAGAGCCACACACGGTGTGCAAACTGTCACCTTCACACATGTGGGACAAG
The DNA here is from genome assembly GCA_023614405.1 of Avena insularis. Lineage (NCBI taxonomy): Eukaryota > Viridiplantae > Streptophyta > Magnoliopsida > Poales > Poaceae > Avena > Avena insularis. Next base: position 53,518,401 of record CM042693.1, on the reverse strand, counting down.
ATGTCTCCGGAGATTACATTAAGAAAAGCAATTGAGTAGCAGAGTAGCATCTACTTATTCAACTAGATTACAATGCTCATGATCACAATAAGGTCACGCATAGAGAGAGAGATGTACACATAGCTACCGGTAGAGCCCTTAACCTCGAGGGAGAACTACTCCCTCCTCATCATGGGAGTCAGCAACGGCGATGGAGATGGCGGTGGATTCGATGGAGATGGCTCCAGGGGCAATTCCTCGTCCCGGCAAGGTGCCAGAACAGAGACTTCTGTCCCCCGAATCTCTTCTTCGGTGGCGGCAGCACTGCGGAACTTTTCGTGGATTTGTGATCTGGTGCTTAGGGTTTTCTCCTCGGGGGCAATACATAGGCGAAGGGGCAAGGTCGATGGACGCCCGAGGGGCCCACACCATACGGTGGAACGGCTAGGGGGCCCGCGCGGCCACCTGGTGTGGTTGCTTTGCGGCTACTCTTCGTTTCTCCTTCGGACTTCGTCTTCGCCTTTGAAAAATAGGAGGTTCAGCTTTCGTTTCGTACGATTCCGAGAATATTTCTTTATTATCTTTTCGAAAACCAAAAATAGCAGAAAACAGGAACTGGCACTTTGACATCTTGTTAATAGGTTAGTTCCATAAAATGTATAAAAATGCCTCAAAGTGTAGACAAAACATAAGATAGTTGGTACAAAATAAGCATGGAGCACCAAAAATTATAGATACGTTTACGACGTATCACCCGCCGCCGGCCTCCAAGTGTCGCCTCGCTATGCTGATCCTCCTCGCCCAAGGTATTGGAGGCGCACGACCGAAATCGACCAAGTCTTCCCCGTCACTGACGGGCTCCACCATCGCCATCACCATTGCTGCCGACCTCCTCCATCCTCACCAAGTCTACACACGTGTCGAGGGTGAGCTTGTGATTCTCCTAGATCCCTTCTTTCATCCCCTCTCGCTCGGGCCTGCTCCTGCGCCGCATGCTGTCGTTAGCCGCCACTGTATTTCGTTGCGTGCCCTGTTCCGGTGACCAAATCCAGGTGGTGCCATCGTAGTTAGGTTCGCCTTGACGCCCTCTTTTGTACAAGCCTGCACACACCCCCTCTCGATCCCTCTAGCAACGTTGCCGGCCACCGGCTTACCGTTCTCACCGACGAGCCGAGGTGGCATTGAAGTGGCCCTAGCCCAGTCGTCAGCCTCTGGGGCTAGACACCGCCATAGTGAGAAATGTCCCCAACGTCGTGACGATGTCAGCCTGATGCATTAAATAGTTTAATAATTCCAGAAATTGTTTAAATATTGTAAAATCAATAACTAATTATCTATAAGTCAAAAAAATATGAATAATATATCAAAATGTTCAGAAAAATGAGATCTATCCTTTAAAGATATAATCATGCATTGTTAAACAACTTCAATGACAATTTTAATTAGAAGAACAAAGTTACCCCTCTCATCTGCCTCTGGGGTTTCTTCGAATTAGGGTTTATATCTCTCGGACCCCATTTAAATTGTCAAGCATGTATTAGGGTTACATTTAAGGTGATATCATCATCAAACCATGACACCCTAGCCCCTCAAATCTCGCCTACCTAACCTCCTCGCTTAGCCGCTTCAACTCATCTGGTTTTCCCTTTTGTAGAAAATATGGAACCATGTGGTAGACATGAAGAAAAGGAAAACTTGCTCCAGGATATGATCTGTGGGGAAGATGTTGATGTCACCTCGATGTATCTAAACAGCTCTGATGAGGGATATCCTCTTCTCGACCAAAGAGACGGCTTCAGTGAGGGAGAAGTCGATGACTTTAGTGAGGGAGAAGGCGATGGCTCCGGTGGAACACTAAATATTACAAACTCCGACGAGGTGCATAAATATATATTAGTTAATCCTATGATGTATATATACATATATTAACACTCTTTCTTCTTTTATCCCTCCGAATCGAGCACATCTTCTACAAAGAGCTGATACGTCATAAACGTATCTATATTTTTGATGTTCCATACTTGTTTAGTATCAACTTTGCTATGCTTTGTCTACACTTTGTGATATTTTTATACATTTTCTAGGACTAACCTATTAACAACATGTTGCGGTGCTAGTTGCCTATTTTCTGTTGTTTTTGGTTTCAGAAAAGCTCGTAAGGAAATATTCTAGGAATTGGATGGGACAAAAGCAGAAGTCAATATTTCACCGAGACGAACACAGAGACCGAAAGGAGACCGGAAGGGAGCCACAGGGTGGCCGCACCCCCCCGGTGCGGGCCCACCCTAGGCCGCGCCTAGGCAGGGTGTGGCCCCCCTAGACGCCCTCCTGCCTCACCTCTTCGCCTATATAAACCCCCCGATGCCAAAACCCTAAGTACCCGATCAGATCTCTACGAAATAGTCCATAGCCGCCGCCACCATCGTCCCTAGATCGGGGGGATCTTAAGATCTTCCCGGCACCCTGCCGGAGGGGAGATATCATCCCGGAGGCCTTCTTAATCACCATGCCAGCCTTCGGTATGATGCGTTAGTAGTTCCACCTTAGACTATGGGTCCATACAGTAGCTAGATGGTTGTTCCTCCTCCTTTGTGCTTTCATGTTTAGATCTTGTGAGCTCTATTCATGATCAAGATCATCTATTTGTAATCATGCATGTTGTGTTTGCGAGGATCCGATGGATATTGAGATACTATGTAAGATTGATTATTGATTCTATCATGTCTTTGTGATTATTGATTCTATCATGTCTATGTTGTTTGTGATCTTGCATGCTCTCCATTTCTAGTAGCTATCTTGGCCAAGTAGATGCTAGTGACTCCAAGAGGGAGTATTTATGCTCGATAGTGGGTTCATGCCTCTATTGAATCTGGGGAAGTGACAGAAATCTCTAAGGTTGTAGATGTACTATTGCCACTAGGGAGAAAACAACAATCTTTTGTTCATGGAACAATTATATTGTATACTTTACACACATTGCTTAATGCAGTTATCCGTTGCTTGCAACTTAATACTGGAGGGGGTTCGGATGATAACCTAAAGGTGGATTACTAGTCATCGATGCAGTTGGATGGCGGTCTATGTATATTGTTGTAATTCCCAATCAAATCTCATAGGATCATGAATGTATAGTATTGCATTGTTATGCCTTGCTCAGTTCCTGTCAATTGCCCCGCCGTAATTTGTTTACCCAGCATATCATGTTATTTATCTTAAGGAGAACACCTCTAGTGAACTGTGGACCCCGGTCCAATCTTTACCACTGTTACATCATCTACTATTATCGTTTACTTTCTGCAAGCAACCATTATCTTCCACACCATACGTTTAATCCTTTGTTTTCAGCAAACCAGTGAGATTGACAACCTCACTGTAAGTTGGGGCAAAGTCTTGAGTTTGTGTTGTGCAAGATTCTAAGTTGTTCGAAACACCTTGGAGTTGTTTCCTTCCTCCTACGGGTTCGATAACCTTGGTTTCATAACTGAGGGAAAACTTATTGCTGTGATTATCACACCTTCCTCTTGGGGTTTCCCAACGAAGCTCTACAGTGATATGAGCGCATCAAAGACTTTTTCTGGTGCCGTTGCCAGGGAGAAAGGACAGCTTCACAAGGGGAGTCCTTCACAACCATTCTCTTTACTTTTTTTTTGTTTTGCTTAGTTTCTATTGTTTTGCTTAGCTTCACAAAGAACTTTTGCTTGCTTCTTTTTATCAAAAATTACAAAAAGAAATTAGTTTGGTTTGGTTTGCCTTTTCTTTTCAAAAACACAAAAAAAATTAGTTCTTCCTCTAGTTGTCACGTTGCTCTTGCTCACCATGTTGATCCCTAAGTTCACCCTAAAAGACCTTTCATTAGGTAGTGGCTCTATAAATGGGAAACAAAACATTGAAGAATTTTTTAATCATATTAGCAAACATGAGGATATTGAGGATAGATCTTTAGCAGAACTTGCTCCTAATTATGAAATTATTGCAGCTTATTTAGTTCACATGTTGGAGGCTAGGTTTGTTAATCTTAACACCATTATGCAAATAATGTTTCTCAAACTTAAAGAAATTGAGGATACTGAAAAGAGAGATTTTATTTTGGAAACTTTGCTAAAGGAGTTCAATGATGTTGCTAAGGAAGCTAAAAATGTCTTTGATCATTTTAATATGCTAGTCTCATGTGTAGATGTTATGGTTATATTAGAAAAGTTGGATAAAACCAAACCCAATGGAGAGGAAATTAAAATACCCATACCTTTTAAACTTGTAGGAATGCATGAGGCCTTAGAAAAGAATTTTGATTAGTGTGTTCCTGAAAATCCGTTTGATTAAAGTAGTGAACCCAAGAGTGCTGAGAGAGAATCCTCTACAACTCATTTGGATGAGATACCTTTCCTTGTTGAAGAAATTTCGAGTATTGATCTTAATGCTTCTTCATTTGAAAATACTTGATTCTTGCTTCTTGTGCCTAACTTAAAGGCGTTAAAGAAAAGTACTTCTTGGGAGATAACCCAATAGTTTTCTTGAGTCTTGGAAGTTATCACTTCTGTAATAACCTCTCCTTATCCTTTTTATTTGATTTTTGTGCCAATAATAACCTCTAATGAGAGGGAAGTAAGATTTGGGGAAGTTGCTGTCCTGAAATAGATTTTTGTGCTTCACTGTAAAAATTCGTGAAAAAACTTTGTATGTCGGATTGAGCTTTAATTTTCTAAATAAAGCTCCTCGGTTGTTATCCAACTTTCATTAGTTCAACACTTTTTGATTTTAGCAAGAGAAGGTCTTCGAAAAAATCGGTTTCTACCTACTGGTCTGTTTTGATAGATTTCTGCCTTTATTTGCATTTGTCTCCTATCGATTTATTTTTGAGTTCTTTTTGGTAAATTGAGATTTTTGAGGGAATTGCTACAGTAGCTTGTGTTCTTAATGATAGTTTTTCTGTTTTGAAACTAAAACCAAAGGTTTATTATTTTTGAAAGCACTAATGTTGCTAATGAAGATTATGTGAAGTTTTGTATGAAGGAAATTTTCAAGTGTCGGGAAGGAATGATCTAATGAGATAAAGAATGGACAAAATTTCAAGCTTGGGCATGCAACCCCGTGTCACCCCAAGAAATACTCAAGAGGTACAGGCGTCAAAGCTTGGGGATGCCAAGGCATCCCCTTCTTCATCAATAAAAATCTCAGGTCTCTTTCTTGACACTTCGTTTTTATTTGGTTCATGCACTATTGTGTTGTTCTTGGAGTGTCTTAGTTTTCATTTTTTATTTTAGTTTGTTTAGTTTGCTTGAATAAAGTAGTTGGACCCCTGCTTTCGCTGTGTTCTTTCAAATAAGTTGATTGGTGTTGGAAAGGAGTAGAAAGTTTCATGCTTATAGTGGTACAAAGGGAGCTTGCTTTAACTGTGACTTAGACTTTATCATGCCATGCTAGATGTTGTTTTGACCTTATTCTTAGTGATTATTGTTGTAGCATGAATTGTTCCAAACAATTGGGATTTCTTAATGTGCCTTGAAAGAATCGTGCGTTGTTTTAGCATACACAAGCATAATATTGTGGTATTCTCCTTTGATGCTTTATTTTGGTTGACTTGGCACATGCTCACACCATGTTATGAATATGAACCAGTCACCTTAGACTTTATGATCATTTAGTTTTTGACTTGTGGTACCACTTCATGCTTTGATTAGTAATGTTTTGTTGCTCTGCATGATTATGGACATTATTTCTCTCTTAGTTGGTCGCTCACAGTCTTTTGCTAGCCTCCACTTGTATTGAGTAAGCTCTACTCATGCATCCAACTCCCAAGAAACCAAGTTATTCCAAAGTGTCCACTATAAATTCCTATGCATGGTGTGTTACACCAATCCAAGTATATTCTTGTTTTATCTATCTTCCAAATTAAACTTGTTATGTGAAGATTAGTGATTAAAGCTCTCACAAACTTGATGGCACACTTTATTTTTCTTGCCCCTAATAAACTTGAACCATTGTGTCATATGTGTTGTATATGCTTGCACTTATAAGTTGGGAGGGGAACGCTTTCAACACCTATAAATATCTACCCAGTTGATATCACGCTCTTTTGTTTATGGATGTCGGCGTGTGAAATAAAAGCGGAGATTGTAAGTACATGGAGTTATGTATATGTGTTAGAGAAACGCCTGGGCCGCTAGCCTAAGCCATGCCTAATCTGTAGGGGTTCGTAGCATGGAAAACAAAAAAATTCTACCGCATGCACACAAACAAGACAAGATCTATCTACTAGATTTTAGCAACGAGTCAATAGAGGAACTCACCCTCGAAGATTCCAAAGCGGTTAACGAGAGAAGATTCTCGTGGGTGATGTTGTCGTACACTTGCCGATCTCAAGATCGCGTAGACGATCCTTCCGGCGCTGCGTTCCAGCAGCGCTTCCGCAGTCGGTCACACGTTCGATACTCGATGAAGACCTTCCTCTCCCTTGTTCCAGCAGGCAGCGGAGGTTGTAGCACTCTCCTCGCGATTCCGGCAGCACGACGGCGTGGTACCGGAAGTAGAGGAGATCTCATGAGGCTTCGCCTTAAGCCGGAGCGAGTATGGTGGAGTATGAGAGAGGCCTTGGTGATCTAGGGTTTAGAGGCACCAAGGGGGGAGCTTGACCGGCGGCTAGGGCTTGGGGAAGCCCCAACTCGGCAAGTTGGAGAAACCCTAGGAGGCGGCGACGACTTGGAGGAGGCCGGCGGCTAGGGCTAGGGTTTTGGGGTGTGTTGGGTGTGAGGGAGAGGGGCAGCCCTGCCCCTCCTTATATAGGTGGGAGGGCGCGGCTTGGGAGGAGGGAGTCCTCCCCCAAGTCGGCCTCCTTGGCCGGCGGGTGGAGGGAGGAGACTTCCTCCCCAAGTAGGTTTCCTATTCTCCCTCCACCAAGCAAACTTGCCGTTTGACCTTTTCAAATTGGCATTTGACTTTCAAACTAGGATTTGATTTCTCCCTTTATTTTGCCCAGCCAAGAGACCTAGTACATGATGCAACCATTCCATATTGTTATGAAACATTCATGTACCCTTCCCCTCTGGAGTTCCGGACCTTCCGGACCCTTCTAGAACATTCCTGGTGAAAACACCGGAATCATTCCCCAACTCCGAAACAGGACTTTCCTTATATGAATCTTATTCTCCGGACCATTCCGGATCTCCTCGTGATATCCCGAATCCCATCCGAGACTCCGAACAACATTCGGTCTCTTACTCATCATTGCATAACTACTCAACAACATCAAATCCTTAAGTGTGTCTCCCTACGGTTCGTGAATTATGCGGACATGACCGAGACACTTCTCCGATCAATAACCAATAGAGGAATCTGGAAATTCATATGGATCCCACATATTTCTACGATTACTTTTCGATAGAATGAACCACTTACATACGATACCAATTTCCCTTTGTCTCACGATAGTTTACTTATCCGAGGTTTTGATCGTCGGTATCTCTGCATACCTAGTTCAACCTCGTTACTGATAAGTACTCTTTTCTTGTTGCCGTGGTATGTGATCCCTTGTGAGCCAGTCACATGATTGCAAGCCAATTGGATGAAATTCCATCGAGAGGGCCCAGAGTATATCTATCCGTCATATGGATGGACAAATCCCACTCTTGATCCATGTGCCTCAACCCATACTTTCCAAACACTCAATGCCACCTTTATAGCCACCTAGTTATGGTGTGGTGTTTGATGTCATCAAAGCATCCTTCCGGTGATGGTGATTAACATGATCTCATGGTCGAAGGAATTAGGTTACTATGTATCAGAAAGCTTATAGCAAATGAACTATATTAAATGACTTGATCTTTATGATACACTTAACTATAGGAGTATGTCCATCACATCATTCTCCTAATGATATGACCCTGTTGTTAATAACATCTTCTATGTTCATGATCAGGAAACCATGATCATATATTAACCAACAAGCTAGTTTAACAAGAGGCTTTACTAGGGACTCTTTTATGTTTACAAATCACACAAGTATTAATGTTTCCAATTAATACAATTATAGCATGTATGTAAACATTTATCATAAGCATGATAATAACCACTTTATTATTGCCTCTTGGGAATATCTCCAACATAATCATGGTGGAAACTTTCAGCATCACCATAGTGAGCAATCTATGAAGCATTCTTCTTATAAAAAAGAGATAGATAGAAAAAGAGAAAAAGAAAAAAAGAGGAAAGAAGAGAAAAAAGAACCATTTTCCCATGGTAAATAAGAAGATTCCTGAGATTCTCATTGTCTATTGCCTTGGCATTTTGATAGGGATAGCTCCTATGTCATGGGGCAAGGGGTACCTCGTTGGCGGTTCTCTATGATATACATATACTAACTATGACAAGAACTTACCGGTAACTAAAGTTGAGTAGCATGAGGAACGACCCTCGTACTTAAGGGACATGAGATTGCCAACTTATACTTGTAACATCCCTAAAATCATGATTTCAAAGCTTTGCATTTCATCCATGTATTCATAATCATTTAGGGATCATTTTCAAAGTCATTACAAAAACAGAAGCATTTGGGTGCTTATTATTTTATGTAAACAGGCATTGATCTAATGCTACTCCCTAGTGGGAGATTATTGGTTTCAAAACAAGATTGTTTGTTCATGTGCTGGTTTGGTTGAGTTCCAAAGCTTGGGCAAAAATTTCAAAACAAAATTGGGTTTTAAAACCATTTTCATATCTTTATTAAATCTTGTTCTAAGGCACTGTTTTTTTTAAAAAATTCAAAGGAACCAAGCAAGTCTAGTGAGACAGCATGGTTTTATACTCAATAATATGAAGGTTTCATTTTACAAAAATCCAGAACAAGTTTGAAATCAAACACATTTGATTTCATTTGAATTTGTTTCCTGAAAATCAATTTAGAAAAAGAAAAAGAATAAGGATAACAGAAATGGGTCAGCGATACCTTTTCAGCCCAGTAACCAAAACAGCCCACCCGGGTTTTCCCTCTCTCCCTCTGTTTCTCACCCAACCCGCGCACACCCCCTCACTGACAGGCCGACCCCACTTTGCCCCGTCATAGTCGTCGTCAATCACGCGCCGGAGGAACTGCTCGACGCTGTCGTTTCCTCCCGAATTCAAATCCTTTGATTGCGCTTGATTCACGGAGTAATTCCCCCTCCTCGCTCGTCTACTTAATCCCCACCCCTCGACGACCATTTCCCCTCGCTCAACTCACTCGCTCCGCCACCAGGCTGCCCCTAATTGCTCTCACACCGCCGCTGTACCGACGAGCTCCGGCGACAAAATTCTGGTGAGCCAGACCACCCCTGCCCTTCTAAATCAAACGAGCGTGTTCCTTACAACCTTGTGCACCTCCTGACCCCTTTTGTTTGGCCGCGCTTGACCCAGGCAGCCGTTCCCGTCCACCTCCGCAAGTGATAGAGCCATTGCTCGACTCCGGCGACACCTCCTGGTAGTTCCTGACCGCCCCTTCCTCTCTTCTGGTTACTCACATGTTCGCCAGGCTTGTGCGCATCTAACGGCACCTCTGTTTTGTCTTAGAGCGCACCACAACCTCGCCCCGGACGACGCCAGAGCTTGCCCGACGACAGGCTTCACTCCGATGAGCAATAGCAGCCGAGTCCGAGCGCCCCTGTCTCACCCTCGACCACCTTGAGCTTCACTGCAGTCCCGCGAACACGGTAAGCACTTCCACTCCTCCCCGCACGACCTAAATCATCGGCAACCTCTCTGACAGAGCCACGCCGCCGCATCGTCGCCGCTGGCGCCGCCCATCTGTGGTCGTTTGATCTGTAGCCGTAGGATCTAGATCCAGCGATTAGAATTAGATCCGTAGCGAAGAGGTACGGGCAGATCTAAGCCATGCGTGTTAAGTTAGATCTAACGGCCCGCGACTGTGATCCGGTGCGAAACGGTATCAGCCAATCAGACGATGCCGCGTGGCTAGTTCTTTGTTTTAAAATCTGAATTAGATCTATTAGTGATTCAAACTTGTAAAATTCATAACTTTTGATCCACACGTTCAAATTTTGTAAATTTTATATCATTGGAATCAAGAGAAAAAATCCTATTTGTTTATGCAATGTGTTTAATGTTTTGCCTCTTTAAAAATGGTTATTTTTGTAGAGACATTTGTAGGCTTAATTTGAGTATGGAAATTATTTGAAAAATGTTTTAAAGATCAAATAAAGTTTAATTTGTGTATCTTGGTCTTGTTTATGTTTCAGTACTATACCCTTGTCTTGTTTGGTGTAGACAAATCATCACATGGCATTTGCATGCATTCATATATTTTTGTTTTGTATATTTTGTTATGTGATTTTGGTGCCATTATTTTATGTGTAGATTTTGGTGCTAATAGTGATTGTGGTTGTGAACATTGTTGATACTCCCCCAAACTACCAAGGCAAGTGGTGCTTCATGTTTTTATCCCTATATTTTCACCTATGCATTAGAAATATTTTGTATAGGACATTGCATGAATATTTTGATAAGTATCTATATGCTATGCTTGGGAAATCCTAGTAGTTATAGAATTGTTAGAATTTCCTCTAAGTTAAGATGCTTACTATTGCCATGCTTAGCCTAGCTAGTAGCAACCAACGGTGGATTATATATTCATGCTATGTGAAATATGTCTAAGTCATTGACTTGTGTTTTTGCTTAATAAAACAACTAAGTGAATGAAACACCTGGGTGGAATGGAAAGAATGGTTTGTGTTGAGTCGTTAAACAAGGCCCATTTCTATGGTTTACCTTGTGTATCTCACTTGTGGAAAGCCACCCAGGAACAAAGGGATTTGAGATGCCAAATGTTAAGAAGCTTCTAGTGCAGCCACATGGCAATATGGGCTCTGCCTGGATCATATAGGTTGCAATAACTTAGCCATTTGGACAGTTGGTGGTAGTGGGATGATAGGTTGGAACGCGTCCATTTGGTCTAAGGGAAGGCTTCTGAAAGGTCCTGTCTTGGTGAAAATCAAGTCCTGTGGGGAAAGTGCACAACCTCTGCAGATGGAAGAATCTAAGTACTTAGCCATGTCCCTGGTATTGGACAACTTGAGCATCAAGACATGGAAGCTATCAAGAATCTCCTCATCCCAATTTTCTAAGTTAAAATTTGTGGTTGAACAAGGGTGAAGGTTCACCAATTTCTATTGGTGATTCCTTGGGAAAATTTTATCAAAGAAAAACTTAGTGTTTTCAACTGATAGGAAAAACCTACTTTAAGCAAAGCAAGCCTAATCTACACTTAGCCAAATTCATGTAGTATCTAGATGCTAATATTCTACTAAGGTATCACTTACCAATACTATTCCAATGTATTGACCCACTGTGGCTGTAACTTGTGATGTTACAGGTTATTCTGATGATGATTAGGGGTTATGACTCTACAGTCAACATGATTGCATGTGGCACATGAAGATGAAGACTTATTTATATTGTTATGGTTAAACTCTTGTATTAGGCCTATGTCCATGGAGTTGTAAAAGACTATGTTTGTCTCTGGAATGATATGTAATAATGACCTTTGTTTCTGTGTACTTCATCTTAAACTGTGGATGCTAGCATTGATCCAGGGACTAGCATTGCAATCACAGGGATCCTTACCTTTATAAAGGAGGGATCTTACAGATGGTATCAGAGCACTGTGTTGCTGTAAGATCCCTCCTTTATAAAGGAAAAGGATCCTTATCCTTGTTCACCCACAAGTTTTTATTTATAAATTGGGATGAGGAGATTCGAGATAAACCATGTCTTGATGCTGAAGTTGTCCTAGTACAGAGTTTGCTAAGTAAATAAATTCTTCATCTTCAGAGGTTGTGCACTTAATCCTCACTGCATTTGGTTTCACCAAGACAGGACCTTTCGTAAGCCTTCCCTTGTAATTCAAATGGACGCTTGTCAACCTATCATTCCCACTACCACCAACTGTCCAAATGGCTAAGTTCTAGCAACCCATATGATCCAGGCAGAGCCCATATTGCCAAGTGGCTGCACTAGAAGCTTCTCAACACTTGGCCTCTAAAATCTCTTTATTCTTGGGTGGCTTTCCACAAGTGAGATACACAAGGTTCACCAGTCCCCTGGCCTTGTGTAACCACTCAACACAAACCATTCCTTCCATTCCACCCAGGTGTTTCATTAACTTAGTTGTTTTATTAGGCAAAACACAAGTCCAAAGGCTTATAAATATTTTCATTATAGCATGTATATTTCACCAACCCTTGGTTGCTACTAGCTAGGCTAAGGATGGCATAGATAATAACTTAACTTAGAAATTTCCTAGCAATTCTACAACTACTAGGATTTCCCAACATGGCATATAAGCAAAATATATCATGCAAGTCTAACAAAATATTTCTAATGCTTAGTAGAAAACATAGGAATAAAATATTCATGAAGTACCACTTGCCTTGGTAGTTTGGAGAGTAGCTACACTCCTCACAATCACAATCACTAGCACCAAAATCTACACAAGAAATATAGCAACAATCACATACAAAACATATACAATCAAAAATATATGCATGCATGCAAAATGATATGTGATGATTTTTAAAACTCAACAAAGCAAGTATACAGTACTGGTTCATAAACAAGTTAAAAACTTGCCAAACAACAATCATTTAAACCCTAAATCATTTCCTAAACATTACATAAACTCAAATTAGCCCTACACAAGTTTCTGCAAATAAAACCATTTTAACAGAAGCAAAACATTAAACACATTGCATATTTAGAAAGATCTTGCTCTCCTGATTCCAACGGTATAAAATTTGTCAAATTCTAACATGGGGATCAAAAGTTATAGCCAAAACAAAATCAAACTTCTAATATATTCAAATTCTGTCTTTTAAATCTAACTGCTGCCACGCGTCTTGTTCTAATTGGCCCGTACCGCTTCGCGTAGGATCACGCTTCTGAGCCGTTAGATCTACTTAAACTGCACGGCTCAGATCTACTCGTAACGATTCGTTAAGTGATCTAATCCTGCACGCTGGATCCAGATCTGACGGCTCTGGATCAAACAACCAAAGTTGGGCGGCGCTGGCGGTGGCTACTGGCGGCGGTGAGCTCTGCCTATGGCGGCGCGGCGCTACGGATGGATAGGGGGTCGTCAGAGACGCTTACCTAAAACGCGACGACGTGCTGAAGCTCAACCTGGCGACGACTTGGCAAGGGGCGCACGGACGCAGTCGCTGGAGCTCGTCGGAGTTGCGGGCGGTGTCTGCTGCTTGCTGTCGAGGTCATTGTCGAGGCTCTCTGTCGACCCAACACAAACCAAATGGTTCAGGAGATGCGCAAGGATCTAGCGATCAAGTCAGTACTAAGGGGAAGGCAAGGGGCGGTCTAGCTTTACCTGAATCGCACGTCGGAGTCGAGCGGCGGCTCAGGTGCTTGCGGGTGAGAACGAGGACGTCGCTCTGGGTCATGAGAAAGCAAACGGAGGGCATTAGCAGATGCGCAAGGTCATGCTGGTTGCAGTGGTTTGAACGAGAGGCAAAGGGGCGGTCCGTGCTTACCGATATTCGTCGCCGGAGGGCGTCTGTCTGCGGCGGCGCAAGTGCGATTGTGGGCAGCCTGGTGGCAATGTGGAAGCGCTGAGTGAGGGGAAATGGTCGCAGAGAGGTGGGGGTTAAGTAGGCGGAGCAGGGGCGAGGATCGCGCGGCGTATCAATGGCAATTAAGCACGCAGTAACAGCGGCGAGGTAACGGCGGAGCGAGCGGCGCTGGCGCGCGTGATTGACGACGAAGGCGAAGTGGTCGCAGGGTCCACTCGTTAGCGGGTTTAAACAGCGAGGGGGTGGGGTCGTGCGGTCCGTGACTCTGGGGGTGTGTCTACGGGTGAGCGAGAGAGAGAAGGACCCCGGGTGGGCTTAGTGGGATGGATTAGTAGTTGGGCCAGATAGGTAGCGCTGGCCCTTTTCTATTTCTTTTCTCCTTTTCTTTTTCTGTTTTGATTTTCTGGAATGTTTTTCAAATCCAAATCAAATGAGTTTGAATTCAAATCTTCCCTAGGTTTTTATACTGTAAACCTTGCACTCAAATGTGTGCCAAACACTACTGTCCAATCCAAACACTTTGATCAAATGAAAATAAAAATAAAACCAAGCCTTTATGATATATATTCAATAGGCATAATTTTGGTTTTGAAACTTTGTTCAAACTTTGGATGGTGCCTAAGTTTGAATTTCAACCTTTACAGAATCAAATCAAGTATTATCCTCATTGGAAGATAGCACTAAGGCTTAGAGCAAGCTTACATAAAATAATAAGCACAAATGCTTCTGTTTTGAATTAATTTGTTTGAAATGAAATTCATATGCTCATGGATGCATGGATGATATGCATAAGTTTGAAACATGATTTTGAGGATGTTACAGTTGCCTATAGGATTAAGACCCTAGGATTGTATTACAAACCACTAAGGAAAAAATTTCAACAATTTCCACACTTGTCTTTTTCTTCTTGTAAGCTTTTCTAATCTTCTTTCTCATCTCTATTTGTAGATGAACTCCATCAACAAAGCCGTGAGGAAGGGACCACTCATGACTATGACCTTGGAGTGTGAGACAGAATTCCCCAAGGCTCTCAAGGACCTCATGGTTGCCATGGGAATACATGGTGCAGCTGTGTACAAAGGTTTCCCCGTGATGGATGAAGGAGTGGAGTACTGGTGGGTGCAACTTCACTTGTATAAAAACAAGGAAGACAACCACAAGGAATCAGGATTCTGCATGGTCACCAACTCAGTGATGCACACCACATTCTTTGACTCTGCAAGAGATGCAGCTTGGAAGGCTATCAAGGAGCTTGGTGATAGACTCAAGTGTAGAATTCTTAACACCCAAAATGACCTTAGGGAAGAAAAGAAGCATACCCAAGAGTTAGAGGCTACCAACTAACGTTTAAGAGAGGACATCATAGACTTAGCAATGGAGTCATGTGATCAGGATCGACAGATTTCCTCTCGGGATGCCTTGTTAGCTAACTTGGCAAGTGAGATGGGATTGTAATGCACTTCGTTAGTTGGACCACCACACTTATCGTTTTATTTCCAAAAAATTTGTCTAAGTTATGATGAACCTTGGAATGCTTGTAATGAATTTATGTATGCCATGACTTGTGTGTTGATGCTTTTTCTTGAGATTTCTATTGATGTTTGATTCTAACTTTTCTATCTTCTAAAATAGATGCCTAATGTTACTATCAGCACGGCTGAAGAGTTCAAGGGAACTCGTTTTGGCACTCGTCTTATTGAGCTCACTAGTGTTCTCAATCTTCCACTCCCAAGCATCATGATGCTTCCCCTCACAAAGTTTGAGAGGAAGGACCTTTGGGGCTTCAAGGTTACTCAGCCAGGACGCCAGACTGAGCCAGCCATGGAGGCCATCACCTTCAAGCTCATGCATGACGACAAGGAGAGAGGCCTAGAGGTAGTCATGCAGGATTTACTTGGGCGTTTGTTAGGGAGACACTCTCAGGAGATTAGAGGTACTCACTTCCACGCTTTTGGAAGACGCGACGAGGATGGTGAGGCTATTGAGTTCGAGGATACTGCTAGAGAAACGGCAGAGCCGATTCGTCTATACCTTCAGGACCTAGAGGTTCTACTTAGGCACCAAGATACTGATAGGACCAACGTCATGCTTAGCAATGATGAGCTCCAGGTGCAGCTTCGTGAGAAGGACAAGATCTTCGCGGAGCAAGACGAGATAGTCAAGGAAATGGAGGCCAAGTTTGAGAGTCAGGATAGGAAGTTCAAAAGCTAAGAGAAGAGAGTCCAAGACAGGAACAAGAGGATTCGAGAGATGACTACAGAACTAGAGGCCAAGGACTTCGAGCTCGAGCATCAGCAGGTTGTGATTGAGAGACTTTGTTCACAGAAGAGGGCTCTCAAAGCCAAGGTAGAGGCCTTGAATACCAATGTCGAGGAGTACAAGACCTCTATGGAGAATGCAGGTCTTACACTTGTCGATGAGGAGGTTGATGCAGAGGAGTAGTGATGACTACTCGTTTATTTATCATTTACCATACTTATGATTTTGAGTCGCAGTGACCATCCAACATGTGGATGGCTTGCTATTGGTGTGTTTACTTTTCAAACTTGTTGTTACATCGTTGAACTTTTTTTATTTGATGCTTGTTTGGTGATTGTTTATGTGATGTATTGTGCATGTTAAGCATCTATGGGTATCTCATTCTTATCCTTATGAAAACCACAGATGCCTCCTCGACGTGCCAACCCCAACCCGAACAACAACAATGTCACCCCTGAGATGCAGCAGTTGATGACAGCACATGCACAGCTGATGCAGATGATGACCACTTTCATGCAGAATCAGAATAATAACAACAACAACAATAACAACAACAACAATTAGAACAACCCGCCAGGATTTGACATGCTCACCAGATTCTTAAGACGGAGGCCTGCTAAGTTCTCAGGAACTACTGACCCCATGGTGGCCAATGATTGGCTATGCTCAGTGAACAAGGATTTGGTAACTGTTGGCTGTACTGATGAAGAGAAATTCAGGTTTGCAGCACATTTGTTGGAAGGACCAGCAGCTACTTGGTGGGATAACTTCCAGATCACCACTCCCATTGAGGATGTGACATGGGCTATCTTTGAAGATGGTTTCCGTACAGCTCATATCTCATCCGGAGTGATGAGTTTGAAGAAGAAGGAGTTCCATAACTTGAAGCAGCCCCACCGCAGCGTGGCTGAATATATTGAGGAGTTCAACAATCTGGCGCGTTATGCACCGGATGAAGTTGATACCGATGCCAAGAGGAAAGAGAAATTCCTCGAAGGACTGAATGATGAACTGAATATGCAATTATCTGTGGCCTATGTTCCCACCTATCAATCCCTTTGTGACAAGGCTACCGTTATGGAGAGCAAGATGAAACAGGTTGAAAGCAGAAAGAGGAAACACAACCCTGACAAGCACAGCTCGGGATCGTCTCACAAGCGTTCCAATTATGATGATAGTGGGAGTTCTGGATCCCACAAGCATGGAAAGTACAACAGCCACCATAACCACAACCGCCATCATGACAACAAGCATCACCGTAGTCATGATAATGACAAGTACAAGAATCACAAGGGTGGATACAAGAGCCACCACAATGGAAGTGGAAGTGGTAGTGGAAGCCAGCCTGTCAAGAAAGATCTTAGTCAGGTTGAATGTTTCAAGTGCAAGAAGGTGGGGCATTATGCAAATGAATGCCCAGAAAAGAAAGTTGAGGGACCCAACAAGCCCAACCCTTTCTAGAAGGGACAAGTGAACCACATCAATGTGGAAGAGATCTATGAGGAACCTGATGTTGTTGCTGGTAAGTTCAAACTCAATTCTGTTCCAGCATTTGTTCTCTTTGATACTGGCGCATCGCATTCATTCATATCAAGAGCATTTGTTGAAAGAAATGAACTACCAATAGAAACTATTGGGTGTCCAATAAAAGTAAGTTCTCCTGGCGGAGAAATGATAGTGAACTCAGGATGTCATGATCTAGTCATAGAGTTTGGGAAGTATAAGTTTCCCGTTAATTTGATAATCCTAAATTCCCAAGGTTTGGATGTCATTTTGGGAATGGACTGGATGACTAAGCACAAGGGAGTTCTAGATTGTGCCAACCATACCGTCACACTCACAACCCCAGAAAACAAAAGTATTAGATTCAAGACTAACTTTGAATCGAAAGGGAGTAAGCTAAATTCTCTTAAGGGGGTTAGCATAGATAGTGTGCCAATTGTGAGTGAATATCCGGATGTGTTTTCGGAAGAATTGTCGGGAATGCCACCAGATAGAGATGTGGAATTTCTGATTGATTTGCTACCAGGACCAGGACAAATAGCAAAGAGACCTTACAAGATGTCAGTTGATGAGTTTAAAGAACTCAAGAAACAACTTGGAGAACAGTTGCAGAAAGGATTTATTCAACCAAGTTCTTCATCCTGGGGAGCACCAGTTTTGTTTGTGGAAAAGAAAGATAGAAGTCAAAGGCTATGCATAGATTACCGTTCACTCAATGAGGTGACTATCAAGAATAAATACCCTTTGCCTAGAATCAATGACTTGTTTGATCAGTTAGACGGAGCCTGTGTGTTTTCAAAGATTGATCTCTGGTCAGGTTATTTCTAGCTCAAGATAAGAGAACAAGACATACCTAAGACAGCTTTCACCACTAGGTATGGATTGTATGAGTACACCGTAATGCCATTTGGTTTGACCAATGCACCAGCTTATTTCATGAATATGATGAACAAGGTGTTCATGGAGTTCCTTGACAAGTTTGTTGTCATTTTCATCGATGACATTTTGATCTACTCCAAGAGCAAAGAAGAGCATGAAGGACATTTGTGTTTGATACTTGAGAAGCTTAGGGAGCATAAGTTGTATGCCAAATTCAGCAAGTGTGAATTTTTGTTAAATGAAGTTGGATTTCTTGGACACGTTGTGTCAGGAGATGGTGTAGCAGTTGATCCCGCTAAAGTGTCAGCTGTAACTGAATGAGAATCTCCTAAGTCAGTAAAAGAGGTTCGTAGTTTCCTTGGCTTGGCAGGATACTACAGAAGATTTATTGAGAATTTCTCCAAGGTAGCTAAGCCAATGATAGAGTTGCTAAAGAAAGACAAGAAATTTGCTTGGTCTGAAGGATGTGAGCTCAGTTTCCAAGAATTGAAGAAGAGACTAGTGACAGCACCAGTCTTATGTCTGCCAGATTTGGAGAAAGATTTCCAAGTGTATTGTGATGCATCTCATCATGGATTAGGTGCAGTTCTAATGCAAGAAGAGGAAGTTGTGGCTTATGCCTCGAGACAACTCAAAACTCATGAGGTAAATTACCCTACTCATGATTTAGAGTTGGCCTCTGTTGTCCATGCACTCAAAACATGGAGGCACTATCTTTTGGGAAAGCGATGTTAAGTGTTCACAGATCACAAAAGTTTGAAGTATATTTTTACTCAGAAAGAAATCAACATGAGATAAAGAAGATGGATAGAACTCATCAAGGACTATGACTTGAGTTTGCAATACCATCCCGGTAAAGCAAATGTTGTAGCTGATGCACTAAGATGTAAGGTATTCGTGAATGTCCTTACTAAGGGAGAATTGCCAGAAGATATGTGTGCCCAATTTAGAGACCTCAGATTGGAGATTGTGCTTGAAGAACACCTCATGTCATTGGATGTTCAACCTACATTGTTGGACAAAATCAAAGAAGCCCAAAAGACAGACAAGGAAATTGAAGAGGAAAAGATTGGCAAGGGAAAAGCCAAAGGATTCCATGAAAACTAACAGGGTACTTTATGGTATGGAAAACGTATATGTGTTCCACAATATCCGGAGCTTCGGAAACTGATTCTACACGAAGCGCACAACTCACCATATTCCATTCATCCGGGTAACACCAAAATGTACATGGATATGAACGAAAGATTTTGGTGGAATAATCTCAAGAAATACATCGCTGAACATATTGCTTTGTGTGATGTATGTAGTAGAGTGAAAGCGGAACATCAGAAACCAGCAGGATTGCTACAACCACTACCTATTCCTGATTGGAAGTGGGACAAGATTGGCATGGATTTCATCACTGGATTGCCAAGGACCATGTTGGGATATTATTCTATTTGGGTAGTAGTGGATCGCTTAACTAAAGTGGCTCATTTCATACCCGTGAAGACAACCTATACAAGTGCTAAGTTAGCCAAGATCTATATGAGTAGGATTGTATGTCTGCATGGAGTACCCAAGAGTATTGTGTCCGATAGGGGAAATCAGTTCACTTCTCATTTTTGGAAGCAACTACATGAGTCATTGGGAACGAGATTGGAATTCAGCACTGCTTTTCATCCTCAGACTGATGGACAGACAGAAAGAACCAACCAGATTCTTGAAGACATGTTGAGAGCATGTGCTCTAGATTATGGAGCTAGCTGGGATGAAAGTCTGCCTTACGCAGAATTCTCTTACAATAACAGCTATCAAGCCAGTATTGAGATGGCACCATTTGAGTTTCTCTATGGGAGAAAGTGTACCACCCCATTACTATGGAATGGTGTGGGAGAAAGAAATTTGTTCGGACCAGAACTAATCAAAGAGGCTGAAGAGAAGGTCAAGCTAGTTAAGGACAGATTGAAGATAGCACAGTCCCGACAGAAGAGCTACGCAGATCCTAAGTGTAGAGAAGTCACCTATGAAGTAGGTGTAGAGCTTATCTTAGAGTGTCACCACTTCGTGGAGTGAAGAGGTTTGGACTCAAAGGAAAATTGGCCCCAAGATATGTTGGACCATTCAAGATTCTGAGTCGTAAAGGAGAAGTAGCTTATGAGATTGAATTGCCAGAATCATTGTCTGCCGTTCACAATGTGTTTCATGTGAGTCAGCTAAAGAAATTCCATCCAAAGATGGAAGAGACCTCTTTGAAGGATACTATACCCTTGGAGGAGGTTCAATTGGAAAGTGATCTCACTTATGAGGAAAAACCTATCAAGATTCTTGAGACTGCAGAAAGAGTTACTCGGACTAAGACTATCAAGTTCTGCAAAGTTTAGTGGAACCATCATTCCTAAGAAGAAGCAACATGGTAAAGAGAAGATGATCTTTGGAAAGACCACCCTCACCTATTTGCTAGCCAATCCGAATCTCGAGGGCGAGATTCACCTTAAGGGGGTTAGACTTGTATCATCCGTAAAATCATGATTTCAAAGCTTTGCATATCATCCATGTATTCATAATCATTTAGGGATCATTTTCAAAGTCATTACAAAAACAGAAGCATTTGGGTGCTTATTATTTTATGTAAACAGGCATTGATCCAATGCTACTCCCTAGTGGGAGATTATTGGTTTCAAAACAAGATTGTTTGTTCATGTGCTGGTTTGGTTGAGTTCCAAAGCTTGGGCAAAAATTTCAAAACAAAATTGTGTTTTAAAACCATTTTCATATCTTTATTAAATCTTGTTCTAAGGCACTATTTATTTTTAAAAAAATTCAAAGGAACCAAGCAAGTCTAGTGAGACAGCATGGTTTTATACTCAATAATATGAAGGTTTCATTTTACAAAAATCCAGAACAAGTTTGAAATCAAACACATTTGATTTCATTTGAATTTGTTTCCTGAAAATCAGTTTAGAAAAAGAAAAAGAATAAGGATAACAGAAATGGGTCGGCGATACCTTTTCAGCCCAGTAACCAAAAAAGCCCACCCGGGTTTTCCCTCTCTCCCTCTGTTTCTCACCCAACCCGCGCACACCCCCTCACTGACAGGCCGACCCCACTTTGCCCCGTCATCGTCGTCATCAATCATGCGCCGGAGGAACTGCTCGACGCTGTCGTTTCCTCCCGAATTCAAATCCTTTGATTGCGCTTGATTCGCGGAGTAATTCCCCCTCCTCGCTCGGCTACTTAATCTCCACCCCTCGACGACCATTTCCCCTGGCTCAACTCACTCGCTCCGCCACCAGGCTGCCCCTAATTGCTCTCACACCGCCGTTGTACCGACGAGCTCCGGCGACGAAATTCCAATGAGCCAGACCACCCCTGCCCTTCTAAATCAAACGAGTGTGTTCCTTACAACCTTGTGCACCTCCTGACCCCTTTCGTTTGGCCGCGCTTGACCCAGGCAGCCATTCCCGTCCACCTCTGCAAGTGACAGAGCCGCTGCTCGACTCCGGCGACACCTCCTGGTAGTTCCTGACCGCCCCTTCCTCTCTTCTAGTTACTCACATGTTCGCCAGTCTTGTGCGCATCTAACGGCACCTCTGTTTTGTCTTAGCGTGCACCACAACCTCGCCCCCGATGATGCCAGAGCTTGCCCGACGACAGGCTTCACTCCGACGAGCAATAGCAGTCGAGTCCGAGCGCCCCTGTCTCTCCCTCGACCACCTTGAGCTTCACTGCAGTCCCGCGAACACGGTAAGCACTGCCACTCCTCCCCGCGCGACCTAAATCGCCGGCAACCTCTCTGACAGAGCCGCGCCGCCGCATCACCGCCGCTGGCGCCGCCCATCTGTGCTCGTTTGATCTGTAGCCGTAGGATCTAGATCCAGCGATTAGAATTAGATCTGTAGTGAAGTGGTACGGGCCGATCTGAGTCGTGCGTGTTAAGTTAGATCTAACGGCCCACGAGTGTGATCCGGTGTGAAATGGTATCAGCCAATCAGACGCTGCCGCGTGGCTAGTTCTTTGTTTTAAAATCTGAATTAGATCTATTAGTGATTCAAACTTGTAAAATTCATAAATTTTGATCCACACGTTCAAATTTTGTAAATTTTATATCATTGTGAAGGGAATATGCCCGAGAGGCAATAATAAAGTGGTTATTATCGTATTCCTTGTTTATGATAAATGTTTATTTTGCATGCTATAATTGTATAAATACAGAAACGTTAATACATGTGTGTTTAATAAACAAACAGAAAGTTCCTAGTTATGCCTCTCTCATAAACTAGCTCGTTGATTAACAAGATGATCAAGGTTTCCTGATCATGGACATTGGATGTTGTTAATAATGGGATCACAACATTAGTATAATGGTGTGATGAACATTCATCCGAAGTATAGCATTACGATCAAAGTCATTTAGTTTATATTGCTATAACAACTTACGAAGTGATCCTAATCCTTAGACCATGAGATCATGTCAATCACTAACACCGGAAGAGTTTCTTGATAACATCAAACGTCACACCGTAACAGGGTGATTATAAAGATGGATTCAGAACTAATAAAGTGTTATGTTGAGGCCCATGGATCGAGAGTGGAATTTGTTCATCCCGATGACGGATAGATATGCTCTGGGCCCTCTCGGTGATATCACATTGATTAGCTTGCAAGCAAGTGATTTGATCACTAGAATGTTATATCACGGGAACGAGAAAAGAGTGCATGTCGGTAACGAGATCAAACTAGGTATGGAGATACCGATGATCGAATCTCGGACATGTAATATATCGTGAAACAAAGGGATTAAGATACTAGCGTAAAAGGTTAAGCGATCACAAGAAAGTCATCGTTGAATGTGTGGGAGTTAGTATGGGTCTCGGATCCCGCTTCTGATTATTGATCTGAGAGGGGTCTCGATCATGTCCGCATTATTCGCGAACCGTAGGGTGACACACTTAAGAGACACCGACATCCATTTGGAGCAAAAGTTTCATGCCGAAAAGAATAACAAGCGCAGGAATTTATTTCACTAGATACCGAAACGGGTTTTCGGGTGAAATTGCAGAAAGTGTTTCTGCATGTGAAATGAAATACTAGCAAGGGGTTATATGTGAATGTTTGTCATTAAAGTAATTGACAAAATTCTGAATAAATAAAAGGAGTTTTATTTAATGAGAGTTTGCATTAAATTTGGTGGAAATTTAATGGGAATTTGAGTGGGTTTTTGAGTGGAGGGAATTGAAAGGCTTTTGTGTGAGTGGAGTGTCCACCCACATGAATGAAAGGAGGGGAGGGGGCAGCCCCATGGCTGGGCGCATGGCCCCTTGGGTGCCCCCCTCTCCCTATAAAAGGAGCCCCCTCCCTCTCTCTCACTCACACCTCCTCGTGAAGGATCTCTCTCCCCCTCTAGAATTTATCCCCCATGGTCTCGGACTAGCGAGATACATGTTCCCGGTGGCTATTCGGCAAGAAAGAGTTGTGCTTCCGCTGCATCGCTGGAGCGAGGAGGCGGAGGTTGCTCGGTGCCTCGAACGTGTGTGCGAGCACGGATGCGCTGCTGTTTTGCGGCGCTAGGACTTCCTCTCGATTTTGAGATCGGCAAGAAATCGTCTACATCAACCACGAGTTTGGACTCGTTAAGCTTTGTCGGTCTTCAAGGGTATGTTCTCTATGGATATACATCCACCCGTTGTTTGTATCTAATAGATAGATCTTGGTACATAGTTCACATCGTAGGAAATTTTTTGTTTTCTATGCTGTGAACCCTACACATTGGAATAAGGAGAAAAAATCCTATCTGTTTATGCAATGTGTTTAATGTTTTGCCTCAGTAAAAATGGTTATTTTTGCAGAGACATTTGTAGGCTTAATTTGAGTATGGAAATTATTTGAAAAATGTTTTAAAGATCAAATAAAATTTAATTTGAGTATCTTGGTCTTGTTTATGTTTCAGTACTATAGCCTTGTCTTATTTGGTGTATAAAAATCATCACATGGCATTTGCATGCATTCATATATTTTTGTTTTGTATATTTTGTTATGAGATTTTGGTGCCATTATTTTATGTGTAGATTTTGGTGCTAATAGTGATTGTGGTTGTGAAGATTGCTGCTACTCCCCAAACTACCAAGGCAAGTGGTGCTTCATGTTTTTATCCCTGTATTTTCACCTATGCATTAGAAATATTTTGTATAGGACATTGCATGAATATTTTGATAAGTATCTATATGTTATGCTTGGGAAATCCTAGTAGTTGTAGAATTGTTAGAATTTCCTCTAAGTTAAGATGCTTACTATTGCCATGCTTAGCCTAGCTAGTAGCAACCAAGGGTGGATTATATTTTCATGCTATGTGAAATATTTCTAAGTCATTGACTTGTGTTTTTGCTTAATAAAACAACTAAGTGAATGAAACACCTGGGTGGAATGGAAAGAATGGTTTGTGTTGAGTGGTTACACAAGGCCCATTTCTATGGTTTACCTTGTGTGTCTCACTTGTGGAAAGCCACCTAGGAACAAAGGGATTTGAGATGCCAAATGTTAAGAAGCTTCAAGTGTAGCCACATGGCAATATGGGCTCTGCCTGGATCATATAGGTTGCAATAACTTAGCCATTTGGATAGTTGGTGGTAGTGGGATGATAGGTTGGAACGCGTCCATTTGGTCTAAGGGAAGGCTTCTGAAAGGTCTTGTCTTGGTGAAAATCAAGTCTTGTGGGGAAAGTGCACAACCTCTGCAGATGGAAGAATCTAAGTACTTAGCCATGTCCCTGGTATTGGACAACTTGAGCATCAAGACATGGAAGCTATCAAGAATATCCTCATCCCAATTTTCTAAGTTAAAATTTGTGGTTGAACAAGGGTGAAGGTTCACCAATTTCTATTGGTGATTCCTTGGGAAAATTTTATCAAAGAAAAACTTAGTGTTTTCAACTGATAGGAAAAACCTATTTTAAGCAAATCAAGCCTAAGCTACACTTAGCCAAATTCATGTAGTATCTAGATGCTAATATTCTACTAATGTATCACTTGCCAATACTATTCCAATATATTGACCCATTGTGGCTGTAACTTGTGATGTTGCAGGTTATTCTGATGATGATTAGGGGTTATGAGTCTACACTCAACATGATTGCCTATGGAACATGAAGATGAAGACTTATTTACATTGTTATGGTTAAACTCTTGTATTAGGCATATGGCCATGGATTTGTAAAAGACTATGTTTGTCTCCGGAATGATATGTAATAATGACCTTTGTTTCTGTGTACTTCATCTTAAACTGTGGATGCTAGCATTGATCCAGGGACTAGCATTGCAATCACAGGGATCCTTACCTTTATAAAGGAGGGATCTTACAATACTTTGTCAAGAATATACTCAATACTTTGTTCACTTTAACCTTAATCACTTCAAGATGCTTATGATAGGGGCAATGAGAGCTGAAAGCTAATAAGTACCATAATTTTTGGAAGCTCGTTATGAAACTGGAAATCCCTGCTTCCCTTTGAACGGCCTTTCTTCCACTTTTATATTGAGTCTCCACCTTCTATCTTTAGGCACCAATTAAGAGAGCATAGTTGTCATTCTTAGTTCTATGTGCATTATCCCAAAACTTATTGATTGATTCATAATGTTGATATTGCTTGTTCTTGGACTATTTGTATCTAGTCACCCTTATGAACTTTGAAGGTGTCCTATGCATTTATGTTTTGCTACTCCATGATGGACAAACTAAATGCCACTATGCTATGTTTTCTATATGTGGAACAAACAAACATCTTTTAATGCATTGTTATTCATGATCTTTTTTTGTATCCTTTCATGTTGTCGCATAGTTACTTTGTCCTATTGTTAGAACTTCATATCTCATGCTCATGTTTAGAGTACTTTGATCCCAGCTTTCAATGCTTGCAAATGGTTTGATCAAGGTTGTGATGGTGCATGTCACCTCAAAAATTATTCTTTTTATCACATACCTACTCGAGGACGAGCAGGAGTTAAGCTCGGGGATGCTTGATACGTCGTAAACGTATCTATAATTTTTGATGTCCATGCTTGTGTAGTATCAAATTTGCTATGCTTTGTCTACACTTTGAGGTATTTTTATACATTTTCTCGGACTAACCTATTAACAAGATGCCGTAGTGCCAGTTGCCTATTTTCTGCTTTTTTTGGTTTCAGAAAAGCTAATAAGGAAATATTATCGGAATTGGACGGGACAAAAGCAGAAGTCAATATTTCACCGAGACAAACACAGAGATCGAAGGGCGACCGGAGGGGATAAACAGGGTAACCGCACCCCCCCCTAGGCGCGGGCCCACCCTAGGTCACGCCTGGGCAGGGTGTGGGCCCTCTAGCCGCCCTCCTGCCTCGCCTCTTCGCCTATATAAAGCCCCTGATGCTCAAACCCTAAGTACCTAATCAGATCTCCACGAAACAGTCCGTAGCCACCACCACCATCGTCCCTAGATAGAGGGGGTCTGAAGCTCTTCCTGGCACCCTGCCGGAGGGGAGAGATCATCCCGAAGGGCTTCCTCATCACCATGCCATCCTCCGGTATGATGCGTGAGTAGTTCCACCTTGGACTATGGGTCCATACAGTATCTAGATGGTTGTTTCTCCTCCTTTGTGCTTTCATGTTTAGATCTTGTGAGCTCCATTCATGATCAAGATCATCTATTTGTAATCATGGATGTTGTGTTTGCGGGGATCTTATGGATATTGAGATGCTATGTTATATTGATTATTGATTCTATCATGTCTTTTTAATTATTGATTCTATCATGTCTGTGTTGTTTGTGATCTTGCATGCTCTTTGTTTCTAGTAGCTATCTTGGCCAAGTAGATGCTAGTGACTCCAAGAGGGAGTATTTATGCTCGATAGTGGGTTCATGCCTCTATTAAATCTGGGGAAGTGACATCAATCTCTAATGTTGTAGATGTGTTCTTGCACTAGGGAGAAAACAACAATCTTTTGTTCATGGAACAATTGTATTGTTTACTTTACACACATTGCTTAATGCAGTTATCCGTTGCTTGCAACTTAATACTGGAGTGGGTTTAGATGATAACCTAAAGGTGTATTACTAGTCATAGATGAAGTTGGATGGGGGTCTATGTATATTTTTGTAATGCCCAATCAAATCTCATAGGATGCCCTGTCAATTTTTTTACCCAGCATGTCATGTTATTTATCTTAAGGAGAACACCTCTAGTGAACTGTGGACCCCGGTCCAATCTTTACCATTGTTACATCATCTACTGTTACCGTTTACTTTCTGCAAGCAACCATTAGCTTCCACACCATATGTTTAATCCTTTGTTTTCAGCAAACCAGTGAGATTGACAACCTCACTGTAAGTTGGGGCAAACTCTTGAGTTTGTGTTGTGCGGGATTCCAAGTTGTTAGCAACACATTGGAGTTGTTTCCTTCCTCCTACTGGTTCGATAACCTTGGTTTCATAACTGAGGGAAAACTTATTGCTATGCTCATCACACCTTCCTCTTGGGGTTTCCCAACGAAGATCTACAGTGATCTGAGCTCATCAATAGCAAACAAGGCCCGGCCAGAAAGTTGGAAGACCATGAAAGGTACAGGATCAAAAAAAGTCGCTGAAGATGGCAAACCTATGGCTCCCGCTCATGTTAAAAACAAATTTGTAAAGCAATGCGGAGTTATTGTTAGGGACTACATCCCGATCACCGTTCAAGAATAGATAGGGTTTATATCCCTCAGACCCCATTTAAATTGTCAAGCATGTATTAGGGTTACATTTAAGGTGATATCGTCATCAAACCACGACACCCTAGCCCCTGAAATCTCGCCTACCTAACCTCCGCGCTTAGCCGCTTCGACTCATCCGCTTTTCCCTTTTGTAGAAAATATGGAACCACACGGCACAGATGAAGAAAAGGAAAACTTGCTCCAAGATATGATCTGCGGGGAAGATGTCAATGTCACCTCGATGTATCTGAACAACTCCGGTGAGGGAGATCCTCTTCTAGACTGAAGAGACGGCTTCAGTAAGGGAGAAGGCGATGGCTCCGGTGGAACATTAGATATTACAAAATCGGGCGAGGTGCATATATATTAGTTAATCATATGATGTCTATATATTAACGCTCTTTCTTCTTTTAGCCCTTCGAATCGAGCAAATCTTCTACAAAGAGCAAACAAGGCCTAGCCAGAAAGTTGGAAGACCATGAAAGGTATAGGATCGAAAAAGTCGCTGAAGACGGCAAACCGACGGCTCCCGCTCATGTTAAAAACAAATTTGTAGCACAATGTGGAGTTATTGTTAGGGACTACATCCCGATCACCGTTCGAGAATAGAATAGGCTAAAGGATGGAGGCTCTAGATATGTAGGCGACAAAGCCAAATATTTTCTTTGGAATAAGCTCATGGTTAATTTCACCCTACCAACGCTAGAGGTGGATCCAAATGAGGAGGATAGAGAGAATGCCTAGCAATTTCCCGATACTATAAAGAAAAAAGTCAAGGAGTGGGCTCTTAAGAAGATGGCCCAGCAATTCACTAACTGCAAGAAAAGATTGCACCTTGACTTTATCATGAAAGAGAAGACTCCGCAGTTCACTGGAGCATATGAGAAGATAAAATACTACTGGGATAACATTGTGGCATACAAGCAATCAGATCTAGCTCTGAAGAGGTCTGAAACGAATAAGAAAAATGCTGCTAAAAATTAGTATCACCATACTATGGGGCAAGGTGGCTACAGGGCTAGCATGCCTAAGTGGAAGAAACTTGAGGATAACCTTCGTGCTAAAGGGATCACTCCAGAGACAGACAATTGGTTCAAAGGGGTAAAGAATTGGTTTTACGGGCATGGATGAACGTTGAACTCAGAAGGGAAGTGCATATATAACAAAAGACATGATGAAAATCCCGTACGCATCAAAGACATTAGAAATGCAGTAAAAGTTGTTGAAGAGCGGAGGTTCCTTCCCGATAGAGAGAATGACGAGCTCACACTCGCCCTTGGGAATGATGAACACACAGGACGAACACTAGGAACATCAGGCTCCAAACCATGGAAAATTGGGTTTCCCGTCGGTAGGAAGAAATATCCCGATAGAATCCGTAAGAGGAGAAAGGAAAAGGATGAAATTGAAGAAACGAAACATGCAGACCGGATGCATAACATAGAAGAAGAACAATTAAAGCGGCAGCAGGATCTGTTGGGTTTGCAGCATACAAAACAAAAAAAGTCTTACTATGGGAACTGTATACACCAAGATCTATCTATCTAGATACAATCAATGGGTGGATATACATCCAGAATACATAACCTTGAAGACCGACAAAGCTTTACGAGTATGGACTCGTTGGTGATGTAGTCGATCTCTTGCCGATCTCAAGATCATGTAGAATTCCGACAGCCCTGCAACTTAGCGGAGCATCTGTGATTGCACACACGTCTAGGACCCCGACAACCTCCATGGCCTCACTCTAGCAAAGCAGCGGAAGCAACAAATCCTTTCTCCAGAAAAATCCACCTGGAACATGTATCTCACTGATCCGAGACCATGGGGAAATTCTAGAGGGGGAGAGAGATCCTTCACGAGGAGGTCTGTGTAAGAAGTGAGAGGAGGGGATCCTTTTATAGGAGGAGGGGCCAGCCAAGGGCCATGGCCAGCGGCCAAAGAGGGTTCCCCCACCTCTTCCTCCATTCATGTGAGTGGATGTCCCACTCACACAAATGCCCCTCCATTTTCTCAACTCAAAATCTCAGTCAAAACCCATTAAATTTCCACCAAATTTAATATAATCTCTCATTTAATAAAACTACTTTTATTTATTTACTTAGAATTTTGTTAATTACATTAATTAACAAACATTCACATAAAACCCCTTGTAACATTTCAATTTCACATGCAGAACCAGTTTTAGCAATTTCACCCGAAACAATTCCTGTTTCCATTGAAATAATTCCAGCACTTTCCTTCTCTTTCTATGGCATCTTATTTGATCCAAATAGTTTCGGTAACCAGTAAGTGTGTCACCCTATGGTTCACGAATAATGCAGACATGATCGAGACCCCTCTCCGATCAATAACCAGCAGCGGGACCTGGAGACCCGTACGGACTCCCACACATTCAACGATGACTTCTTGTGATCGTGTGAACCTTTAACATTGTAACTAAATCCCTTTGTCTCACACTATTTTACATGTCCGAGATTCGATCATCGGTATCCCGTACCTAGTTTGATCTCTTTACTAGCATTTACTCTTTTCTCGTTCCCGTGATATAACATTCTAGTGATCCCATCACTTGCTTGCAAGCTATATCAATGCGATATCACCTTGAGGTCCCAGAGTATATCTCTCCATAATTTGGATGAAAAAATCCCACTCTTGATCCATGATCGTCTACATAACATTATCGGAGTATCTAAACCCACCTTTATAGTCACCCTGTTACGGTGTGACTTTTGATGTTATCAAGCTACTCTTTATATGTTAGTGATTGACATGATCTCATGTTCTAAGGACTAAAGTCACTTGTAATGATGTTATAGCAATTTAAACATAATGACTTTGATCGTATTACTATACTTCAGATGAATGTTCATCACATCATTCCACTAACGTGGTGACCTCGTTATTAACAACATCCAATGTCTATGATCAGGAAACCTTGATCATCATGTTAATCAATGAGCTAGTTTATATGAGAGGCATAACTAGGAACTCTTATTTGTTTATTAACACACATGTATTAATGTAATCATGCAAAATAAACATTTATCATAAACAATTAATACGATAATAACCACCATATTATTTCCTCTTGGTCATATTCCTTTAGGATCAAAAATGACGCACTTAGCCAGCAAGGTACTACCGGCCCATCTCAGCGGCTCATGGTAGAACCTGCATTCTATGCTACCGGCCTATCTAATAATCAGAAAAGCAGCGTGGCTTCCACGGAGCTGTGGATTGATGATGGTGATGATGCACTGATGATGGCTTCTCTTGGCTACCCAGTGGATGATATCACAGAGACGACACATTGTGAGCTGCATGTGAAAGTAGTGAACATAAACATGAAGGTGGCTTTCGGCTATGCCTTACCAATTGGATCTAAACCAACTTACCATTGTTGTCCGGTTTCATAGGGCTACACTGTTGTCGGGGTGGATGAATTTATGACTGGATTTGACCAGCTGAAGCTTGACTACCCTGCAGCTAAAGTGGATGTGACTGAACTGGGAGAAGCTAAAAACTTCACCATTCTATGCCAAGAGGAAAACATCGTGCTTCCAAATCATATGCCAAGGCCATCGACTTCTCAGAGCACTCCATCTTCGCCGCCGCCTCACCCATCTTTAGCCTACCCATGGCATCTGTCGTGCCACCACCACGACAGTTGGCGCCCATCGTGGGGCCAGCAGCGGTGCTAGCTGGAGTCAAGATCCAGACAGGAAACTTCGTCCACACCGGCAAGCACGTTGTCGCTGGCTTAGTCCAGAGATTTGATCTTTGTGACTAGGTCAGCGATAACGCAGGCATCTTCAGGAGAAAAGCTCCTCCAGGCAACAGCGTCTTCATCAACTTGGGCACGCACCAGATCTACGTCGGCGTCGACACCTCATGCATTTATCCTCACCAAGTTATTGATGCAGGAGAGCCTCCCCTCAGCGCCGCAAACGGTCCGTGTGGAGAACGCCCCGTCAGCATCGTTGAGGTGATGGTCGCAGCCGGGGTACAGGCGGCGGCAACAGGCGCCGGATCAAGCAAAGACCCGACGACAGGAGGACAGGTGGCCACGAAGCAGGCGGCTCCAAAGCCCACCGAGGTAGATCCGTCCATAGCCAAATCAGCCGAGGTACAGAAGACAACCCCAAAGGCAACAAGGGTAAGATGGACACCTCTGGAGAGACCAGAGAATATTCTTCAGGCAACTATAGATAACTTAACCACACCTGTGGCACCAATACTTTATCCGGCTAATGCTTAGGCAGAGTTGGAAGAAACTAGGCAGAAAGTTCTAGTAGAGGCAAAAAAGGTGTCGGCCTTGCGGGAATCCTTGAACAGGACCCTGCGAGAATATGCTAAGGCAAATAAGCTAGATGTTGCCCCCTAGCGGGTCAACGAATTAAGATTGAGAGGGCAAAACCTCATGAATGATATCAACAAAGAGCATGAGACTCATAAGGCAGATTCAGTCGATCTAGGCTTGCCGAGGTATAGCACCCCGGCAAAGAACCTAAGGGCGGCAAATGCCGCTGCACTGGAGTTGGAAGGGTTGACCGGCGAAGCCCGGCAGAAACAGCAAGAAAGAGTGAATGAGCTGGTATGCATTGCGAACCAGCAGAATGAAGAAATGCTTAAGGCGGACCGGGCAAGACCGGGAGCCTCACGTATGGTTCATTCGGCTAGAGCAGCACCCGCACTATCAGTGGCAGCAGCATCTTCACCTAGAAACAATGCGTGAAATTATAGAGCAGTAACTTCAGGAAAAAGAAATAAGCAAATTGTACCGTATGATCCAGCTGTATCCGGAAAGGTCAATGAGAACAGAGGCAATGGAAGCCGAGGTAACAGTGGCGAAAGAAACCCCGGCCGTGCCAATAAAGGCAATGGAAGACGAGGTAATGGAGACCTCGGAAGAGGGAATCATGAGAACGATATCCCAGCGGAAGGAAGGAGGGACCCGCCACCCGATCCTCGGCCGAGGTATGAACCTCGACAAGAACGAGGAGTAAGACCAGCTCACCATAATCAGGCAAATGAGAGGTACAATGATGGTTACTCAGATATGGAGTATGCAGGGCATGGTGGAAATAACCATTATGGAAGGCAGGAGAGAATCATAGACAGAAACTTGCCATCAAGTGATGCAAGATTAAAGCTCGACAGGTTGTACCGGTCTGAGTTGTTAGAGGAGCAGGGTCCGCCGGGTCCGGCATGTTTCGGACATCGGATCATGGGCGAGCCACCAGTGCCAAACTTTCAGTTGGCAAGGGGCACAAAAACATACAATGGGAGCACCAAACCACAGGATTGGTTGATTGACTATGCCACTTCAGTAAAAATAGCTAGCGGAAACTTGCGATGGGCGGTAAGATATGTCCCGCAAAGGTTGGAAGGACCGGCCAGAGTATGGCTAAATAATCTGCCAGCGGGCAGTATCAACTGTTGGCTAGATTTTGAAGAGATGTTTGTCAACAACTTCACCAGTACTTACAAAAGACTAAACAGGCCACAGCAGCTTGCTATGTGCAAGGAGAGGCCAAATGAGACAGATAGAGAATTCTTGACTTGGTGGTGTAACCTTAGGAACTCATGTGAGGGAGTTATAGAATCTCAAGCGATAGCTTGGTTTGCTCAAGGATGCCGATACGCCAGTGTATTATGGCAGAGACTGCAAAGAGATATGCCAACCACTTTGGCAGAAACCATCAGGATAGAGGATTCGTATGCATTGGGCGATCCGACACAACCAAAACTAGTGTCGGCGGAGCATCGGGAGCATCAAGATCAATATACAAGGGATGCAGCCGGATCATCAAGGCGCAATGAGTTCAGAGGTAGAAGAAGAGAGGAAAGACCGGATTACAGATATCCCTCCAATCAGGTGGCATCGGTAGCGCAAGATCAGCCGAGTCACGGAAACAGTCAGCGGCAGAAAAATGGTCCTCAGCAATGGACACCAAGGAATGAAGGGAAAAGACAGTGGACACCAGAACAGAAGAAGCAGTGGCAGGAAAGGCCAAAGTACACATTTGAATCCATGTTGGATCAACCATGTAAATTTCACACTCCAAACCCGGCCAAGCCGGCTAACCATACAACTCGGCAATGCGCCTGGATGAAAAATGCAATGGGGAACCCGGCGGGCATGCAAGCGCCTTCTCATCAAGCGCATCAGCAGCAACAGCCACAGTTGACTGGGGCGAATGCACAGCAGTTAATGTTACCCCCACCTCCTCCGAGGTATGATAACTCGGACCGGAGAGATACAGTGCATCAAGTGATAAATCAAGGTCAGGATGGAAGGGCAAACCCCAGAAATAATGGACGTAATGACTACAGAGAGCATCATCAATCATATTCTGTGTTCACAACAGAACAACAACACAGGCAAAGTGTACAACGCCGGCATATGGAGGTAAATGCGGTTATGCCGGCAGTACCAAGATATGTTCCTTGGTCAGATCAGGAAATAACCTGGAGCATAAAGGATCACCCGAAAATAATGTCGAATCCAGGGTCGTATGCACTCGTACTAGGTTCGACATTTGTAGGGCCCAGCATTAATGTGAAATTTTCAAAAGTACTCATTGACAATGGGAGTAGTATCAATATCATGTACAAAGATATGATGCATAAACTCGGAATAGCGCAGAATATGCTGCAGCCCACAAGAACCACATTCCATGGAATAGTGACGGGACTTTCATGCGAACCCATTGGGAAAGTCCGAGTAGATGTATTATTCGGCACAAGGGAGAATTGCAGAGCGGAAAATTTGGAGTTTGAAGTGGTGGACCTAGAAAGTTGCTATCATGCTTTACTCGGACGGCCGACATTGGCCAAATTCATGAGCAGCTGCCACATCACTTACTTGAAAATGAAGTTACCCAGACCACAAGGGATGATAACAGCAGCAGGAGACTACAGGAAGTCGATGGAATGTGCCTCGGCCGGATCAAACCTGGCCGAGTCATTGGTGATTGCAAGAGAAAAAAGAAGGATTCAGGAGGTAGCGGCTCTCGCTCAGTCAGCACAGCTGAATATGCCAGCATTAGCCAACCCACATGGAAGTGTTTCTTTCCAGCCGACTAAGGAGACAAAAAAGGTCCAGATAGATGAGCAGTTCCTAGAGCGCACCATCACGATTGGTGCCGGCCTAGATGCCAAATAGGAAGGCGAGCTCACCAACTTCCTCCGTGAGAATCGGGATATCTTTGCCTGGTCAACTCAAGACCTGCAAGGTGTGCCGAGGGAGTTGGCTGAGCACTCTTTGCATGTAAGGCCGGGAGCAAGGGCGGTGAAGCAACCTCTCCGCCGCTTCGCCGAAGACAGGAGAAAAATAATAGGGGATGAAACAGCTCGGCTCCTTACAGCCGGGTTCATCATGGAAGTGCTTCATCCGGATTGGCTATCAAATCCGGTGTTAGTAGAAAAGAAAAAGGATGACCCAAATGTAGCCGTCGTATGGCGAATGTGTATTGATTACACGAACCTAAACAAGGTGTGTCCCAAAGATCCTTTTCCTTTACCTAGGATAGACCAAGTCATTGATTCGACCGCTGGTTGTGAGTTGTTGTCATTTGTAGACGCGTATTTTGGTGTCCACCAGATATCATTAAATCCGGCCAATCAAATAAATACTGCGTTTATTACCCCGTACGGGGCTTATTGCTATCACACCATGCCATTCGTCCTGCGTAATGCAGGAGCAACTTATCAGAGATGCATGCAAAAGTGTCTACATGACCAGATAGGAAAAAATGTACAAGTATATGTAGACGACGTAGTTATAAAAAACAAAGAGAGCAAAACACTACTAGACGATATTCGGCAGACATTCGCAAACCTGAGAAGGTTCCGAATGAAGCTTAACCCGGAAAAATGTACCTTTGGCGTACCGGCTGGGAAATTACTCGATTTTCTTGTATCCAGCCGAGGTATAGAGGCAAATCCAACTAAAATACGAGCAGTTGAAAGAATGGAATTGCCAAGGTGTTTAAATGATGTACAAAAATTCACGGGCTGTCTAGCTTCACTGAGTCGATTTGTATGTCGGCTGGGGGGAAAAGCATTACCTCTATATCAACTGATGAAAAAGTCTGATAAGTTCATTTGGACACCGCAAGCAGATAATGCATTTCATGAACTGAAAAAGATGTTGGTCACAACACCAATCCTGGCCTCTCCATTGTCAAAAGAGCCTATGTTACTTTATGTAGCTGCCACAAACAGAGTGGTAAGTGCGGTGGTTGTTGTGGAACGGAATGAAGATGATAAATTAATACAAAGGCTGGTATATTACCTAAGCGATGTACTATCGGCCTCCAAACAAAACTACCCACACTACCAGAAAATGGCATATGGAGTATACATGTCGGCGAAAAAACTTAAACATTACTTCGAAGAACATCCGATCAAAGTGATCTGTGAAGCGCCCATAGCCGAGATATTGAGCAACAAGGATGCAAGCGGCCGAATAGCAAAATGGGCAATCGAATTATCACCTTATGCTCCGCAATTCGATAGGCGAGATGCAATCAAATCTCAGGCAGTGGCCGACTTCTTTGTGGATTGGGCCGAGGTATAATATGAACCACCGTTACCAGATCCGAATTATTGGATAATGCATTTCGATGGATCCAAGCTGAGAAATGGCTTGGGAGCAAGGATAGTGTTGACCTCACCGAAAAAATATCAGCTGAAATATGTACTACAAATACATTTCGCTGCATCAAACAATGTAGCCGAATATGAAGCACTTGTCCATGGATTAAAGGTGGCAAACGAAATTAGTATACGTCGGATCCTATGCTACAGGGATTCCGATTTGGTAGTACAGCATGTATCAGGCAATTGGGACGCACTAGATGCGAATATGGCCCTATATAGGTTCCATGTCCAAAAAATAAGTGGATACTTTGATGGAAGCGAGTTTCATCATATACCTCGGGCGGAAAATGACGCTGCGGACACATTGTCAAAACTCGGATCAACTAGGCAGTCAATTCCCCCAGGAATCGCCCTAGAGCACGTGAGAAAACCATCGATTATACCGTCACCAGAGTCCAAATCCATTCGTATCTTGGCAGAATTTAAAAGAAGGGAGTGCGCCAATGGAAATTGACAAATAGTGCAA
Organism: Avena insularis; assembly: GCA_023614405.1. Lineage (NCBI taxonomy): Eukaryota > Viridiplantae > Streptophyta > Magnoliopsida > Poales > Poaceae > Avena > Avena insularis. The sequence goes on along the minus strand of CM042693.1, from coordinate 53,481,378 downwards.
CCCGGGCTCTCTGAAAGAGAACCTGGCCATCGCACGAATAAATACAGAAGGATTCAAAGCTGTTATGTCGGCAGAAAACAAGGAAATCGATAGTGAAATTGTCCCAGAGAAAACCATACCGACATGGGCGTAACCCATATTCTCCTTCCTCAAGGATGCAATCTTGCCGAGTAATGAGATACTGGCTAGACAGACAATAAGAAGAGCAAAAGCTTACACAATCATAAACAATGAGTTGTACAAGCGAAGCATCACAAGCGTACTGCAGAGATGTGTTGACTCGGCAGAAGGCCAGGAAATACTCCTGGATATACACCAGGGAGAATGCGGGCATCATGCATCGTCTAGAGCATTAGTAGCCAAGGCATTCAGGCATGGATTTTATTGGCCGACGGCGTTAAAGAGGCAAAAGAGCTAGTAGAAAAATGTAACGGTTACCAAAGATATGCCAGCAAGATACATATGCCATCATCCGAATTAAAGACAATACCAATCACTTGGCCATTCTCTGTATGATGCTTAGATATGGTAGGCCCGTTCAAGTCAGCCCGAGGCGGAATGACTCACATTCTAGTCATGGTGGATAAATTCACAAAGTGGATCGAGGTAAAACCTATAAGAAAATGTGATGGACAAACAGCAGTGAAATTCCTCAAAGATATCATCTTGAGATATGGTTATCCACACAGTGTTATTACGGACAACGGCACAAATTTTGCTAAAGGAGCCTTTGCTAGGTTCTGCCAAGAGAAGCACATAAGACTAGATGTTGCCTCGGTGGCTCACCCGGCATCAAACGAGCAAGTAGAAAGATCAAATGGACTGGTATTATCCGGAATAAAACCCCGGCTCGTTGAACCTTTGCAAAGGTTAGCAGGATGTTGGATCGAGGAACTGCCAGCAGTACTGTGGAGCCTCAGGACTACACCGAACAGGTCGACAGGGTATACCCCATTCTTTCTGGTCTATGGGGCAGAAGCTATGCTTCCAGCCGACATAATGCATGATTCACCACGGGTGACCCAGTACACGACTGCCGAGGTAAATGAGGTAGCTCGGCAAGACGACATCGATTTACTAGAGGAGGCAAGGGAATTGGCACTATCAAGATCAGTTGTTTATCAGCAAGACCTACGACGATATCACAGCAAGAAAGTCAATCCAAGAGTCTTCAAAGAAGGAGATTTGGTTCTTCGGCTAGTGCAGCGCACGGCCGGCATGCACAAACTATCACCCCCATGGGAAGGACCATTCATCGTGAGTAAAGCATTGCACAATGATGCATATTACCTAATCGATGCCCAGTCACCAGAAAAGCACAAGGCAAACAAATCCGGCGAAGAATCTAAAAGACCATGGAACATAGCTTTACTTCACCCATTCTACTCTTAGGAGTCATATATGGTATGTTGTAATATGACGCTTCAAGTCGGAGTATCAAGCGTGTATTGAACCTCGGCACCTCGAGCAGTGACTCGGGGACTGCCCTATGTTATTTCTTGTTCCGAGTTATGTATTAAACCTCGGCACCTCGAGCAGTGACTCGGGGACTGCCCTATGTTATCTCTTATTCTGAGTTATGTGTTAAACATCGGCACCTCGAGCAGTGACTCGGGGACTATACCGTGTTATTTCTTATTCCTAAATTATGTGTTAAGTTTCAAGACCTCGAGCAGGGACTCGGGGACTGCGCCGTATTATCCCTTATCTTAGATCATGCATTAAAACCTCGATACCTTGAGCAATGACTCAGGGACTGCCTCATGATTATCTCTTGTTCTAAACACACGTATTAAACTCTGGCACCTTGAGCAATGACTCAGGGATTACCCCGTAGTATTCTCTGCATTAACCCATGAAATATATTTCGGCAACTCGGTTTGTAACTCGGAGACGACCACATGGTCCAAGATAATTCTTTGAGCACACGCAAGAACTCGATAACCCAAGTGATAACTCGGGGACTAGTTGGTATAATCGACTATTTGTCGCCAGACACATAAAAGTTCCATAGCACAGCAAATGAAGATCTCTAAGGATAATGCAAAGTAATAATGATTACCATCATCCATGCCTTAGCGGCAAAAGGCAAAAAAGGTTTGCATCACAAGCCAGACAACTGTTCCATAGACATCATACGCCCGGCATACCGGGGACTAGAAATAACTTAAGAGGTTTTTTGAACATAAACGGTGAAAAGGGCCAGAGCACCCTTAAGGGGCAACAGCATGATCAGGGGCATCAGGAGCGGCTATCTCGGATGACGGCGGCACGACCTCGGTCTCCTGTGCAGGGGCATCTTCAGGAACGGGGCTCTCCAAGGTAGACGGCGCCTCGGCCGAAGTTACTTCGCCTTCAACAGAAGCGATAGCAGCCTCGGGGGAAATCCTGGGCTGCTGAGAAACATTAGTTTGAGCTTGAGAGTGCCCAGTCCCTTTGGAAGATGATCGCGCACCATCGTCCCCATCTGAACTCGCATTGGAATCACGAGAGTTGTCCGAGTCACCCTCCGCCTCATCCTGGCTGGCCGAATCATCATCAGAGGCATCCTCAATCTCGATGTCATCCACTGAATTAGAAAGAAAACTCGTCCCTTCAATCCAATTATGCACATCAGCGTACTCAACCAGCTGGAAGGCACGATCTTGGCGGCAAGCGACGAATTCTGGATTCTCAACCCAACGAGAGCCAGTGCGCAAGTTTATCAAGGTATCGAGTGAAATGTCCTCGTACCAAGACAGAACAGCTGTAAGTGCCATGTCAGCACCAGCCCTTCCAGCGGATTCCCTCTAGAGATTTAACTGGATCTGGGATGCCATTAATCTCTCCACAAGTATCTTGATCTCGTTAATATCAGGAGTTCCAGAAGTATTCGGCTAGAGAACATGGTAGGCCGAATGGCTGCCTGCACCAAATCCCTGCCCATAATCTTCATTGGACCAATAGCAGCGCCAACGGCAATCAAGTAGTCTTCCATTGAATATTCTGTACTAGAATTTGCGGGGACACCTCGGCGCTGACGAGCAGAAGTCACTGCTTTAGAGCTCACGGGTCTAGCTTACGGAAAATGATCTACGTGAAATAAAAGTATATCAGTTAAAAGTAAGAAAGAGAAGAAGATAACTCGGCCACGGTCAGAAACTTACGATGAATATAACTCAACATTTTCTAGATATCCTGGGTCCAGTCAGCCTTAGTCTTCTCAAAGCGAGTGATTTCCTCGCTCATCATCCGATTCTTCAGCTCGGCAGCCTCGAGGAGTTCTTTATCTTTCTACAGTTGCAGACTCGGCCGATTCTTTTCTTCAGAGAACTCCTGATCAACTTTCTCCAACTCAAATTTCTGAGAAAGCTTGAGAGACTCAACCTCGGCACGTAACCGGGTTATCTCGTCATCTTTCTCTTTCAGTTGCGCCGAATGAGTGGCGGCTTGCTCTAAAAAATGCAACATCATATCAGGCATGGGTATGCATTCTTGATGCGACGCTGTAAGTGTTTGTAACTCGGCTATACCAAAGCCAGAAGGTTATAAGAAACCCAGGATAAGTCTCGAACAAAAAATCAATAGAGGAAAAGAATAACTAACCTTCCAGAGCTTTGACCTTCTTGGCAAGGCGGATATTAAGATTATTGATGCTAGCTGCACACCAGCAAGGAATGAATTAGCACACCAAGTTGAAAATATTAAGAACTTAAGAAACAATACAAAGGTTTATTAAATTACCAGTTTTCTTCACCATAGGGAGAACTTTCTCATATTTCTCCTCCAACTTCTTGTGTGGAAAGAGCAACCTTTGAAATTCGGCTGTCCGCCGATCATGGGAAACCTAAGTATCAAAATGAATTACACAGCTAGATATTCAAAGCTAAGACAGATCTGAATCAAGTAAAACTTAACTCGGATCCAGGTGGCTGGATATTCAAAGTTAGGACAGATCCGAATCAAGCAAAACTTAACTCGGATCTAGGCAGCTGGATATTCAAAGCTAAGACAGATCTGAATCAAGTAAAACTTAACTCGGATCTAGGTGGCTGGATATTCAAAGCTAGGACAGATCCGAATCAAGCAAAACTTAACTCGGATCTAGGTGGCTGGATATTCAAAGCTAGGACAGATCCGAATCAAGCAAAACTTAACTCGGATCTAGGTGGCTGGATATTCAAAGCTAGGACAGATCCGAATCAAGTAAAACTTAACTCGGATCTAGGTGGTTGGATATTCAAAGCTAAGATAGATCCGAATCAAGCAAAACTTAACTAGGATCTAGGTGGCTGGATTACCGAAGCAGAAATAGATCCGGATAAAGCAACGCTTAATTCGAAATATGGATGAACAACGATCAATCCAAGGTATACAAGAAATAAACTTAGCAAATAATGCATTTGAAGCCTAACAAAGCTTCCAAACGAACAACAAATTATTCGGTTGCAAGCTTCGGGGACTAGTGTATACATACTATCATTTGAATAACAGACAAAATATCAACAGAAATGCTTACCTCGTTCATCTTATTACTTTCAAGAACAATCTTAGCAGCCATATGCAAACGACTGCTGATGTCGGAGAGCTGAAACGGCTGATTACTCGGATTGCCCTCAAGTTGATCGGCGGCATTCCAGTTGTTGGCATATTCCACCAGAGAGCCGAGGCTGTTCCCACTCTTAGTACGGGTCAGCACTTTGCCTCGGACCCGTTGTGTAACCACCGCCGACGCAGGACTCTTGTGGAGAGTAAGCTGAGTATCAGCGGCCGGGGTGACAACTGGTTTAGCAGAGGAAGCCCCCTTACGAAGTACATCAGTGATGGTGGGTTGAGAAGAGCTCGCCGGCCCCTTCTGAGATGCTGAAGGTTTGGTGAAAACGACCTTCTTAGCCTTAGAAGAGGTGTCGGCAGGGGCAGCAACCTCGGCACTAGGAACGGCATCCTTGGAGGCAGGAGGAACTATGGTTTCCGAGGGGGCCGAGATGGTGATATCCTCGGCTGGAATCAGAGTCACAGTTGGGATTGTGGGGGTCAAAGGAATTTCGGGGGAAACTTCGGGGGTCGTAACGGAGGCAACAGATTCAGTAGGATGATCTACCGACAGAGTTATGTCGATGTCAGCAGTGGAGGCTGTGGGTACATCTTGCCGAGGTGATGTCTGAGTTGGCGCAGGAGGAGAGTCAACGCGAGCGGGACTAGGGGGCCGAGTATCTTCAGGGGGCGGAGGAGAAGGCAACCGAGTTGTATGACTCGTCATACTCGGACCGCTTGGCTTGGCAGAGAGAGGAGCGCTGCAAAAGCACAAAAAGTCGAATCAAAATACAGAAAGAGAGAAGCAAGAAATACAAATGAAAATGAACTCACCAAGTAACTTTGGGCATGGTTTTACGCTTCGGAAGGTGCTGGGCTGATTTCTTTGTTCGCTTCTTGGGAGCGGCTTCGGAGAGACCTGCCGGAGCGGTGCGCTTCCTCGAGGTAGAAGGAGCTTGAGAGGCGAGAGGCTCGGCATCGTGCACCTGACTGGCCTGATTAGCTGGGAAAGTAGAAGTCTAAAATGCATAAGAGATAGGCATCGCGGCGACTACCTCAAGAATTTGGACGTCGTCCGAATCACCTTCCTCCCCATGGGCCAAGGTCTTGCCACGGGCGCGAGCCGGAGCGACGTCCGACTTAGGAACAAACTCCTCTAAGTCAGGTTCCCCGCTGTCTAGGGTATTCCGATCAGCGGTCCACGGAAGGGCCAGAACCTCGGCATCCTCGGTCTTTTGCTCCACAAATCTCTACAAGAAAAGAGACGAAGTGGAGTTAGCAAAATAAGTCACAAACGTGATTAGATAGCAAACACAAATGCGTTAACTTACCTCGGGAGGGGGATTCCCGCGTCTGAACGGCTTCAGCCCCTAGGTCCAGTCCTCCGGCATATCAGTCTTGAAGATAGCTCGGACACGTTTGTAAATAAGATAGTCGTCGAGCTCAACCGTTGAAACTCGGTTAGGATCTAGGGGACCGCTCATGTAACAGAGCTTGTGCGTGCGAAGCTGGAAAGGGCAGATTCGGCTGCTGACGAAGGTGGTCATCAGATCCTCACCACGGAGCCCGACGCGGATCAACTCCTTCAGCCGAATCTCGAAGGCCTCGGCCAAAGCATGGCTCTTCCTGGGGTTGTAGTTCCAGTTCTTCTTGGAAGGGGGCCGATAGAGAAGGCAGGGAGACGAATCTTGTCTTCATTTCCAGTGTTTTTGACATAGAAAAATGATCTATGCCATTTCTTGCAAGACTCGAGGCCAGCAACACGGGGGAACTCGGATTTTCTCCGAGGTGTGATGGACGCGGCCCCACACTGAGTAAGCAACTTCTCAGAGGGGTGAAGGGATTTGTCTGGAACGACATTAGATCGGATCTGGAAAAATTTGGACGAAACGGACACAGACGGCCAGAGGCCGAAGTATCCCTTCGAGGCCGAGATATAAGCGGATAGGGAGGCAATGGCATTAGCCGGAAGGTGATGCGGCTGAAGGCCGAAGTAATTGAGGAATTCCCTAGCAAAATCGCTAAGGGGAAGGCCGAACCCACGAGAAAAGTGGGACATAAAAACAACGTACTCACCTTCGTTGAGTACAGGAGAAGATTCGTTGCCGGGTAAGCGACAGCGTACCTCAGCAGGAATCTGGCGAGTCCTAATTAGCCACTCAATCTCACGACGAGTGACGGAGGAGCCCTGCCAGGAGCCCTGCTCTGTACCAGGCTCTACGTTGTCGTCTTCGACGAGCGCGCCACTAACTGAACTAGACATAGGGTCGCCGGAGGAATCAACGGAAGAACTAATGGCGGAGCAAGGCTTAGAGGCGGAGGGCCCCGTCGTGGTCCTAAGCGAGCACGGCGGCGGAGCGGAAAAGAACCGCCGCAGGAAATCTAGGGAAACAGCAGATGCGCCTAGGGAAGGAGCCTAGCGAAGAGACCGTAGAAAAACTCAACGGCGATGGCGCCGGAGCAAGCGCACGGTGATGAGGTCGACGGAGCAAAGGGAATGCGGCCTCGCCGTCGAGGATATCGACAATGGTGCAACCACAGGCACACGAACAGACGCGCGGGCGCGAGGAGGAAGAAGAGGAATGGTGAGCGAAGGGGAAAGTGAATCCTCTAGCCCCGTATCCCTCTTTATAACCGTGCAGCCCTGGCAGTAGTGGGATTGTGCGTACGAGCGCTAACCGTGTAGATCGTGCGTGCGGCGGAACCGCTCGCGGCTGAGTGGAGCCACACCGAAGACCACACGACGCAGGAGAAGATCAGGCCCCCGATACGATGACTTGGCGTCATGGCCTTGACGTGTGACAAGCGATAATCACTGTAGCTTGTTAGTGAGCACTGTAGAGGAACAAAAAACTAGGGAAATAATGATGAGTGTTACACGTAGGATAAGGCGTGCACGAGAAGCTGCGCGGATAACTCGGACAAAAAAAGTAACTCAGAAGTGAGGAGAAATGAATATTGGGAAACTGATGTGGCCCGGCCGAGGTTACGAGCAGGACCACACCAGCTTCGGGGACTAATGTTGGGGAGGTGACCCCGGATAGGGTCAAGACAGGGGAAGACAAAGGAGTCTCCCTTGTCACATGCCGAGTTATTGTTTATATTGGCCGAATCATGTAAAGGTCGGCCGAGATAAGCACGGCCATGACACCTACGGAAGGAGCGATACCTTACCAGGCCGACATACGAGTTAAGTCGACCGAGTAAGCCCGAATAACTTGAATGCAGGTGAAGGCCGAGCCGAGTTACGCGAGACAGGGCCGAATAACATGAAGCTTGCAGGAGAAGTAGGTGCCTATAGTCAAACCCTAGGAAGAATCTGAACAGAGCCAAGCACAAAGGACAAGGAGCAGAGCAGCAGAAGGGCAGAAGGAGGTCACGGAGGTGACAGTCATGGAGCCCGAGGCGCGCAGGTGGGGTTCTCTGGAACCTTGCCGTCATTAGAAGGGGGACACGGAAAGGAGGTCGCCGAGTTACTATATTGGGACAAGCATATTCCTCGAATATGCTTGCCACGTCAGCCCTAGAGGAGCCAAGGCACCCCTTTATAAGGGGAGACACGGGATCCTGAGGGGGGATTCATTCAAGACCGTTAGGCTCGTGTATTAGCTCTCTTCTTCCTGCATACAGCTCGAGGAGCACTTGTAGTCCAACAAGAAGAGAAATAAAGATCTGCATGTTAGCCATTTGAGTGTAGAAATAACTAAATTTTCCCTCCCCGGATCCCTCTAGCATCCATTGACCCCATACTTTAGCTTACCCATGGCATCTGCCGTGCCACCACCACGACAAGTCATCTCTGCCACCTCACCTGCCTCCAGCACAGTCGTCTTAGCCACAGCGTTAGCCGTCTCTAGCACAGCCGTCTTCGCCGCCACGGCAGTCGTCTCAGCCTACTATGTCTCAGGGCCAAAACCGTAAGAGTACCACTGCTACTCTGGGGAGTGGTAACCGACCACCAAGATGTCGACTGGACCCCCTCCCAAAAGTACCAAAGGTTCCTTCCAAGAGATCTTACGACTATACTACAGAGGATAATGAGGTAATCGCAAAGGGCCAAATGAAAGAGTGGTTTGGTAACCTGAAGCGGACGAAAGAGCCACGGTTCCCCAACACCGAAGAAGAAAAGCCCGAGTGCAAAAAATGATGAAGACCCTTCATCAACCCGAGCCAGGGTTGTCGTCAGACTATGAACGCTCTATTCTCAAGTCACATGCATCAAAGTTGCGGTCGAAGAGTAGTAGTACAAGCAGGAAATCAGTTCCCTAGCTCGGAGAAAAAAACAATTGTGCCCCATGTTCAAGTTGATTTCCGATACCAAGGTGGGGTCAAGCAGATGTGCGGCCGAAGAGCAGTATGATCCGGAGTTAGTTGCATTGTACGGAGATGCGACCACTGCTCAAGGTATGACTATTGCTCAGTACGTATCCCAGTTAGAGTACTTCCAAGTGGCTGATGTAGCATACAAATACCAGCACGTAAACTCTCTCGTCAAACCTGAGGAGGTCAAGCATATACCAACAAAAATATGAAGATTGCATAAGTGATACATGCAAGCCTCAAATGAAGGGAAACTGGATAATGCTGAGAGTTAGAAACGAGCATTATGGGTATGGAGATGCCGAGATAATAATTTAATTTGAGGAACTATTTCAGTTATTCAATTAAGACGCCATCGACAATGCGATCGTTAGTGCCTATTGTCTGTAAGTACTATTTCTATAATTAAGTCTCTAGCTAGATCACCTTGTTTATTGCATATATAATCATACTCACTATATTATGCAGAATGAAGATTTTCAAATGAAAAAGATCGCGCATCTATGACATTGGGTTCATTAACCCATATTTTGTTCATCAACGTAATCTCGAAAATAAACCAACGGATACAGAGGATAAAATTGTAAAGGCATTAAGGTTTTAAGAAACCAAAAGGGAAATACTATTTCCTTACAACTACGAGTGAGTGTTATTGTCTCGTACACATTTTATTTCGCTTACTCGATGTTAAGTGTATAATTGATGAGTTATGCATGCGCAGCTTCCACTTTATTCTGAAAATAATTCAACCTGACAAAGGAGTAATACAAGTCATGGAATCAAAACATAAACCCCTTAAGACGTGGGTGGACATGTAGACAATGATCCAGAGGTAATTTCAATCATTATGGCATTATATCAGCAACTTTCGTTCATTTCCTGATATCAAATAATTAATAACTCCTTTTATTCATTTTCTTTGCAAGACAGCGCTTGGAGACGATTCACCAACAAGCCTAAAGGTGAATGGAAAGAGGAGCTTACATTTCAACCACTAGATGTAAGTACTTCTAGCTAGATCCGCGCATCTCTTTGATTCTAGTTTTGATACCATTATCATGTTTGATTATTATTTTAATTGAACTATGTTTTTGAAAAGTGTCTGATGCAGGGACCCGGGAATAATTTATGTGGATACTATGTTTGTGAGTTTATTCTTCAGACGACCTATGAGAAGGGCAAAATTTTAGAGCAACTTCAGGTATGTAAAAAATATTCACAATTTTATTTTATTACCATCAATTATGTTCAATTTCATTCACATATGTTCACTCCTTCTTTAAATTAAATCGAACGCCTGCGGGGCGGTCTTCTACCAAAGGATCGCGTACCTGCAATTCAAGAGTAATTGGTGTGATTCTTAGATGCAGAGGTCCTACAACCAAAGGAGAATACGATCAGGTGATGTTGATAGTGGAATAGGAACCGTAAAAAGAGATTATATTGTATATATGTATGAAACTCTTATACCGTATGTAATATGTTTAACACTTTCATCTTTATATATACATGATGATGTTGTGTAATACTCCCTCCGTTTTAAAATATAAGATGTTTTAGTTTTGTGAAGCAAATGTGTCTAGACTTTTTTTAATATGTAGGTTCACTCGGGTTTGGAGTAAATCTACACACTAAAAAAAGTCTACATGCATTTTTTTTCACAAACCTAAAACATCTTATATTTTGCAACGAAGGGAGTATAATGGTTCCTTCATTGCTGAGTGAAAAACATAAAATAAAAAGAAAATAATAAATGGGAAAAAATAAATGGAAAAATACAAAATAAATTCTCTGCCGTGGTACAAAAAGTGCTCAGAAGACAGCCACGGCGGAGAAATATTGATCCCGATTTGTATTACGAACTGGGACGAATGGTGCTTCCCTCTTGCTCTAGACACGTGGATGCCCTTTAGTCCCCTTTCGCAACACAACCAGGACTAGGGGGTTTAGTCCCAATTACCCCGTTTCAGTCACTGAGTCGGGACGACAAGCCCATTCTCCACCGGTATTGCCAACGAGACATTGGTAGCATAACTAAGTGTGCATGATGTACTTGAAAATAGCAATATGCACCGCTATTTTGTAAATATTTTGATCGCCCATTTGTTATATTAAGTTGATCCTATGAGTGAAAAAGTACAACACATGCTAAGAATTAGTTATTTAAACAGATTATTAGGTGACACATGAGAACTTCCATGTGTTAAAAAATTAGAATACTTTGGGACCCCTAAGTGGGTTTTAAGTAAAAAAATGTATATATACACATGATATATATAAGTAAACATTTGCACTTATCGCAAGAAAGTGGGCCAACATTTGGTAGTTTCAGAAGTGGAGTTCCAACAAAAATGGGTACCTTATAAGTAAGTATCATCAATTTAGAAGATTGCAATAATTTTCATTGAACTGTATACGTATGTAACTTTTACCTGTCGTGATTATATAAGTGGAGCACGTGCAGGGCTTTAGACCCACGCACAAAACCCTAAACCTATTTTCTTTCTTGGTATCAGAGCCACGTCGCCGCCGCTCGAGACTCGACCGAGCTGCCGCCACCGCGATCTGCCTCCGTCGCCGCTCGAGTCCTTCCGAGCCACCGCCGCAATGGGATCCTCCGCGCTTCAGCTATCTAGCATGATGAACACCCTTGCCGCCTCGTCCTCCTCCTCGGTTCCCTTGTTCCCTTCCTCCGGGATCTTCATCTGACTCGTCAGAGATGACTTTCCCTTGTGGAAGGGTATCATGCTTCCACACCTCTCCATAAATTACCTCCACGAGCACCTCGACGCCAACATCGTAGCCTCGGAGAAGACTCTCACCGAGGGGACCAGTGACAAGTCTGTCACCGTCAACAACCCCGAGTACCTCTGATGGTGGGTCCATGACCAGAAGGTCTTGAGCATCCTTCTTGGCTCGATGGACTGCGACATCGCTAGTCAGCTTATCGGCTGCAAGACGACCGACGTCACGTGGAAGACGGTACACACCATGCACGGCGCTAAAAGTCATGCCAATGTGCATCACATCCGCCGTCTCCTGTAGAGCACTAGGAAGGAGGAGATGTCGGCGGAAGCCTACATGCACAAGATGAAGGGCTTCGTCGATGCTATTGTAGCCACCGGTGCTCCTTTCACCGTCGATGAACTCGTCGACCAAATCCTCACCGTAATTGGATCTACGTTCAACTCCATCGCCGCCTACTACGGTCGGAGACAAGTCCGTCTCGTACTCTGATTTTTACTCTCATGTCTTGTCCTTTGAAGCGCTCCAGGCATAGAAGGCGTAGTTTGTGGGTTGGTCGTCCTCGGTGAACACCGTGATGCACCCTAACCCCGCCTACCAAGGCGGTGGCGCTCTGTATCACCCCTACGGCAATGATAACAAGCAGGGGCAGGGCCGCAACGATGGTGGCAACAGTGGTTACGACCGCAACGACGGAGGCTATGGTCGCCAGGATGGGGGCCGCAACAGCGGAAACAACAGTTATGGCCGCTATGATGGAGGTCGTAATGGCAACGGGAATGGTGGCCGCATTGATGGCATTCGCAACGATGGTGGATGCAATGGAGGTGGAAACAGCGGTCAGCGCCGCTGGAGACCCCGCTGCCAGCTCTACGCCATCTGGGGGCACGAGGCCGCAAACTGTCACAATCGCTCCAACTCCAACTATCAGCCTCCATAGCGGCGGGGCGGAAACTCTGCCATGACACACTAAAACAAATACAACCCCTGGATCATGGATTCAGGAGCGACCGATCACCCAACGAGCAAGCTAGCACGTCTCCACACCCATGAGCGCTATGATGGAAAGGATCAGGTTCAGGTGACCAATGGTGCAGGTCTGTCAATTTCGCATATTGGTCATTCAATTTTAGCTGGTTCATCCCTTTATCTTAAAAATATTATTCATGTGCCAAATGCTCATATAATATCCTATCAGGTCTATCATCTAGTTTGTGATAATGATGTGTTTATTGAATTTCACCGTCGTTTCTTCTGTGTTAAGAACAAGGCCACGGGGAGGGTCTTGTTCCTCGGAGCGTCGTCTTCATCGCATCATGCGTCGGCCAGTGTCACTTCCCAGCATTGGCATCATCATCTCGGTCATCCATCCAATAATGTAGTTCAAAATATTATTAGAACAAATGAGCTTTTGTGTTCTCCCTTAGACAATAATTCTCTAGTGTGTGATGCTTGTCAGCATGCTAAAATTCATCAGTTGCCTTATTCACTGTTTTATCGTGTTTCCACTAAGCCTCTTGAATTGATTCACTCCGATGTTTGGGGCCTGACTTGTGTCTCTTCTGGGGGGTATAAGTACTATGTCAGTTTTGTGGATGACTACTCCCATTTTTTCTAGATATATCTTCTCAAAAATAGGTTTTCTATGCGTTCTAGGATAATGTTGAGCATCTCTTGAATGCCAAAATCAAGGCAATTCAGACTTATTGCGGTGAGTAATACCATCGCCTTTATCGTTATTTTGAGAGTACAGGCATAATCCATCGTGTCGCGTGCCCCTATAGTGGTTCATAGCATGGAAAACATTAAATTTCTACCGCATGAATACACACAAGTCAAGATCTATCTGCTATATTGTAGCAACGAGTCGATAGAGTACTAACCCTTGAAGACTCCAAAGCGGTTAGCGAGATCGGATTCTCGTGGGTGATGTAGTCGTTCACTTGTCGATCTGAAGATCACGTAGATGATCTTTCCGGCGCCGCGCTCCGGCAGCGCTCCCGCAGTCGGTCACACATTCGGTACTCGATGAAGACCTTCCTCTCCCTTGTTCCAGCAGGCAGCGGAGGTTGTATATCTCTCCTCGCAATTCCGGCAGCATGACGGCGTGGTGTCGGAAGTAGAGGGGAAATCCCTCAGGGCTTCGCCAAAGCCGGAGCAGGTATGGTGGAGTAGAAGAGGGCCTCAGCGATCAAGGGTTTCGAGGGCTGACAGGAGGTGGTGGCCAGAGGCTAGGGGCTAGGGCTTAGCCCTAGTCGGTGACTTGCAGGAGATCCCTAGGCGGTGGCGAGGGTGGTGGCGCCAAGATAGGGTTTGAGGTGAGGGGTAGGGGCGCCCTACCCCTCCTTTTATAGGTGGGAGAGGTGGTTAGGGAAGGGGAGTCCTTCCCCAACTCCTCCACTTGGGCTGGCAGCAAGGAGAGGGATGAATCTTCCCTTGGTAGGATTCCTTCCCTCCCTCCACTAGGCAACCAATGTTGGGATTTGACTTTTTCAAATTGGTGTTTGACTTTTCAAACTAGAGTTTGATTTCTCACTTCCCATTTCCCAGCCAAGTGACCTAGTACATGATGCAACCATTCTACCTTGTCATGACACATCCATGTACCCTTCCCACTCCGGATCGGTGGACCTTCTAGACCCTTCTAGAACATTCCGTGAAAGCACCGAAACCATTCCCGAATCCGAAATTGGACTTTCCTTATATGAATCTTCTTCTCTGGACCATTCCAGATCTGCCCGTGATGTCCTGGATCCAATTTGAGACTCCAAACAACATTCGGTCTTCATACTCGCATTCCATATCTACTAAACAACATCGAATCCTTAAGTGTGTCTCCCTACTGTTCGTGAATTATGTAGACATGATCGAGACTCTTCTCCGATCAATAACCAATAGAGATATCTGGAAATTCATATGGCTCCCACATATTTGTACAATTACTTCGTGATCGAATGAACCATTTACATATAATACCAATTTCCCTTTGTCTCGTGATACTTTACTTATACGAGGTTTGATCCTCGGTATATCTGCATACCTAGTTCAACCTCGTTACCGATAAGTACTCTTTACTTGTTCATGTGATATGTGATCCCTTGTGACCTAGTCACATGCTTGCTAGCTAATTGGATGACATTCCACTGAGAGGGCCCAGAGTATATCTATTATTCATATGGATGGACAAATCCCACTCTTGATGCATGTGCCTCAACACATACTTTCCGAACACTCAATGCCACCTTTATAACCACCCAGTTACAAAGTGGTGTTTGATGTCATCAAAGCATCCATCTGGTGATGGTGATTAACATGATCTCATGGTCGAAGGATTTAGGTTACTATGTATTTGAAAGCTTATCGCAAACAAACTATTGAAATGACATGATCTTATGTTGTGCTTAACTATAGGAGTATGTCCATCACATCATTACCCTAATGATATGATCTTGTTGTTAATAACATCTCAATGTTCATGATCAGGAAACCATGATCATATATTAACCAACAAGCTAGTATTACAAATAGGCTTTACTGGGGACTCTTACAAGTTTACAGATCACACAAGTATTAAATGTTTCCGGATAAAACAATTATAGCATTAATGTAAACATTTATCATAAACACAAAGATATAATAATAACTACTTTTATTATTGCCTCTTGGGCATATCTCCAACAGCCTTCCACTTGCACTAGAGTCAATAATCTAGATTACATGGTAATATACCTAACACCCATGGTGGTTTTGTGTTGGTCATGTTTTGCCCTCGGGAGAGGTTTAGTCAACGGATCCGCCACATTTAGATATGTGTGTACTTTGCTAATATTTATGTCACCATCTTGGACATGCTCTCGAATAGCATGAAAATGTAGCTTGATATGCTTTAGCTTCTTGTGTGACCTTGGCTCATGCGCATTGGCTATGGCACCCATGTTATCACAGTGGATAGCCATTGGGTACAGCGCACTAGGAACCACACAAAGATCCATAATGAACTCCTTCATCCATATCGCCTCTTGTGAATCCTCCGAAGCAGCTATGTATTCCGATTCAGTTGAAGAACTCGCACAAAGTTTTGCTTTGCACTCCTCCAGCTTACTGCTGCTCCATTCAATGTAAATACGTATCCATATTGATATTTAGAATCATCTGGATCGGTGTTCCAACTAGCATCGGTGTAACAATTAACAATGAGTTGTTCATCACCTCCATAAGAAAGAACCATGTCCTTAGTTCTTCTCAAGTATTTAAGGATGTTTTTGACCGCTATCCAATGATCCACGCATGGATCACTTTGATATCTGCTAGTCAAACTAACAGTATAAGCAATGTCTGGTATAGTACATAGCATGGCATACATGATAGATCCTATGGCTGATGCATACGGAGTCTTACTCATCCTCTCTCTATCTTCTGCCGTAGCAGAACTTTGAGTTTTACTCAAGGTCATATTGGGCAACATGGGCAAGAACCCTTTCTTGCTATCTTCCATTCCGAACCTCTTTAGAACCTTGTCCAAATATGTACTTTGTGAAAGCAATATTAGGCGTCTCGGTCTATCTCTATAAATTTTTATTCCTAATATATAAGCAGCTTCGGCAAGATCCTTCATTTAAAAACTATTATTCAAATAATATTTGACACTTTTAAGAAGGTCTACATCATTCCCAATCAACAATATGTCATCCACATATATTACTAGGAATGCTACAGAGCTCCCACTCACTTTCTTGTAAATACAAGCTTCTCCATAAGTTTGTATAAAACCAAAATTTTTGATCACCTTATCAAAATGTTGATTCCAACTTCGGGATGCTTGCTTCAATCCATAAATGGATCATTGAAGTTTGCATACATTGTTAGCACCTTTAGGATCGACAAAACCTTTGGGTTGTACCATATACAACTCTTCATCAATGTCTCCATTGAGGAACATTGTTTTGACATCCATCTGCCATATCTCATAATCATAATATGCAGCAATTGCTCACAAAATCCTCACAGACTTTAGGTTCGCTATCGGTGAGAAAGTCTCATCGTAGTCAACTCCTTGAATTTGTCGGAACCCTTTCACGACAAGTCGATATTTATAGACGGTTACATTACCATTAGCATCTGTTTTCTTCTTGAAAATCCATTTGTTCTCGACAGCCTTCCGACCATCCAGTAAGTCTAGCAAAGTCCATACTTGGTTTTCGTACATGGATCCAATCTCGGATTTCATGGCTTTTTGCCATTTATTGGAATCTGGGCTCATCAACGCTTCCTCATACGTTGCAGGGTCATCGGTGTTGTCCACCAACATGACACTCATAACGGGATCATACCAATCGGGAGTGGTATGAGTTATTGTCGACCTGCGAGGTTCCGTAGTAACTTCGATCAAAGTTTCATGATCACCATCATTAGCTTCCTATCTTATTGGTGTAGGCACCATAGGAACCTCTTTCGGTGCTGCGCTACTCTCAAATCCAAGAAAAGTTTTGACAACCTCCTCGAGTTCTACTTTCCTTCTAGTCACTTCTTTCGATACAAACTCCTTCTCTAAAAAGGATCCATTCTGGGCAATGAAGATTTTTTCCTTTAGATCTATGATAGTAGGTATACCCAATAGTTTCCTTCGAGTATCCTATGAAGATGCATTTTTCCGCTTAGGGTTCAAGCTTGTCGGGTTGTAACTTCTTTACGTAAGCTTCGCAACCCCAAACTTTAAGGAACGACAATTTAGGTTTCTTTCCAAACCATAATTCATACGGTGTCGTTTCAACGGATTTAGATGGTGCCCTATTTAAAGTGAATGCGGCTGTTTCTAATGCATAACCCCAAAATGATAAGGGTAAATATGTAAGTGACATCATAGAACGAACCATATCTAAGAGAGTTTGATTACGACGTTCAGACACACCATTAAGTTGTGGTGTTTCTCGGTTTCAATTGGGGAAGTATTCCGCATTTCTTCAAATGCTCACCAAACTCGTAACTTAGATAGTCACCTCCACGATTAGATCGTAGAAATTTAATCTTCTTGTTACATTGATTCTCTACTTCACTTTGAAATTCCTTAAACTTCTTGAAAGTTTTGTACTTATGTTTCATGAAATATATATACCCATATCTACTCAAGTCATCCGTGAACGAAAGAACATAACGATAACCACCGCGCGATGCTACACTCATCGGGCCACACACATCGGTATGTATGATTTCCAATAAGTCCGTAGCTCGCTCCATCATACTATAAAATGGAGTCTTAGTCATTTTTCCCATCAGACATGCTTCACATCTTTCAAGTGATTCAAGAAGTCCATCGGAATGGAGTTTCTTCATACGCTTCACTCCAATGTGACCAAGACGACAGTGCCACATGTATGTAGAATTATCATTCAATTTCAAATGCTTAGCATCTATATTATGAACATGTGTATCACTACTATCGAGATTCAGTAAGAATAGGCCATCTATAAATGGTGCATGACCATAAAACATATTACTCATATAAATCGAACAACCATTATTCTCGGACTTAAACAAGTAACCGTCTCGCAATAAACAAGATCCTAATATAATGTTCATGCTCAACGCAGGCACCAAATAACAATTATTTAAGTATAAAACTAATGCCGATGGTAGATGAAGAGGGAGCGTGCCGACCGCGACCACATCAACCTTTGATCCATTTCCAACACACATTGTCACCTCGTCTTTCGCTAATATCCTTTTATTCTGCAGCACCTATTTCGAGTTACAAATATGTGCAACCAAACCAGTATCAAATACCTAGGCACTACTATGATTACTAGTAAGATACACATCAATAACATTTATATCGTATATACCTTTGTTCTTGATGTTGTCGTTCTTCAGATATGCCAAGTACTTGGGGAAATTCCGCTTCCAGTGACCTTCTCCCTTGCAGTAAAAGCACTCAATATCATGTTTAGGCCCAGCCTTGGTCTTCTTTGTAGGCACGGTAGCTTTCTTACCGCCCTTCTTGAAGTTACGCTTTTTCTTAGGCTTTCCTTGCTTCTTGAAATTGGTGGTATTATTGACCATCAACACTTGGTGCTCTTTCTTGATCTCCACTTCCACAGACTTCAACATAGAGAACAGTTCTGCCATCAACACTTGGTGCTCTTTATTGATCTCCACTTCCACACACTTCAACATAGAGAAGAGTTCTGGTAACGACTTATCCATGCGATGCATGTTGTATTTCATCACAAAGTTCATGTAACTTGGTGGTAGTGATTGGAGGACACGGTGAATCCCCAATGCATTAGGAATCACTGTCCCCAAGCTTTGGAGCTTATTGGTGTGCCCAGACATCTTAAGCACATAATCACTGACAGAGTTGTCCTCTTCCATCTTGAACTTAAAGAATTTTTCAGAAGCCTCATAACTCTCAACTGCCGCGTGAGCCTCAAATATCATTTTGAGTTCACGGACAATATCATGTGGGTCAAAGTTCTCAAACCCTTTCTGAAGCTCTGATTCCAAACCATACAAGATAGCACACTAAAATGTGGAGTAATAATACTTCCAAGCGAGGAAAACATTCTTCACCTCATCGGTAGCATCAGCTACAGGTGGGTCACCCAGCGGTGCATCTAGCACATAGGTCAACTAACGAGCATTAAGGACAATCCTCAAATTGAGGAACCAATCCGCGAAGTTGCTTCCATTGTTTTTTAACTTTTCTTTCTCTAGGAACGCATTAAAATTGATGGTAGGGGCCGGCATGATCTACAACATATTTGCAATAGTTTAGACTAAGTTTATGAAAAATTGAGTTCAATTAATACTTAAATTAACTAGGTGAACTCCCACTCAAAACAATATCCCTCACATTGTTTTAGTGATCAATCGAACCAAATCCACTACATCAAGTCCGATCATCACGAGAGATGATGTAGCTTCAAAGGCGAACAATCATCATGTTGATCATATCTACTATATGGCTCATGCTTTACCTTTTGGTATTCCGTGTTCCGAGACCATGTCAGTACATGCTAGGCTCATCAAGGTTAACCTTAGTTTCTCCATGAGCAAATCAAGATTGCTCCCATTGTATGCACATGTAGAATCTATCACACCCGATCATCACGTGGTGCTTCGAAACGACGAGTCTTAGCAACGGTGCTTACTAAGGACGAACACTTTATTACTTGATATTTTGTGAGAGGGATCATCTTATAATGCTACCATCGCGATCTAAGCAATACAAGATGCATAAAAAGGATTAACATTGCATGCAATTCATAATATGTGATATGATTTGGCCTTTCTTTTTGTGATTCCGATCTCCATCTTCAAGCACGAACATGATCTCCATCATCACCGGCGTGGCATGAAGGTCAATGGCACCGCTCCATGGTTGTTGTCCACTAGCATCAACTATTACAACTACTTTGAATAATAGACACGCATGTCTTAATGAAATTAAAAGACAACCACAAGGTCCTGCTGGTTGCCAACTTATAATAAGGATCATTGCATACATCATATATAATCCCATCATGGCCATATCACATCATAGCACACCCCTACAAAACAAAGTTAGACGCCTCTAATTTTCTTTGCATGTTTTACGTGGTTTGGGGCTTTCGAATAAGAACTGTTCTAACTTACGAACAAGAACCACAACATTGATGCAAGTACTATCAAGTGCCTGTTGCAAATTGAATCTTCACTATTATGGGAGAGACAGACACCTGCAAAGCCACTTATGAAATACAAGTTGCATGTCGAGCGTGGAGCAAGTCTCATGAACGATGTCATGTAAGGTTAGTACGGGCCGCTTCATCCCACCATCCCGCAACATTCAAAGTACACAAGAAGCAATTGATAATAAAAGCACCAATGCCCACAATGACCATTGTGTTGTACTCGTGCAACAGATCTATTTATAGACATGGCTCTGATACCACTATAGGGGTTCGTAGCATGGAAACAAAAAAATTCTACCGCATGAACACACACAAGCCAATATCTATCTACTAGATTGTAGCAACAAGTCGATAGAGTACAAACCCTCGAAGATTCCAAAGCGGTTAACGAGATCATATTCTCGTGGGTGATGTAGTTGTTCACTTGCCGATCTCAAGATTGCATAGACGGTCCTTCCGGCGCTGCGTTCCGGCAGCGCTCCCTCAGTCGGTCAAACGTTCGGTACTCGATGAAGACCTTCCTCTCCCTTGTTCTAGCAGGCAGCGGAGGTTATAGATCTCTCCTCGTGATTCCGGCAGCATGATGGCGTGGTGTCGGAAGTAGAGGGGAAATCCCACAGGGCTTCACCTAAGCCGGAGCAGGTATGGTGGAGTAGAAGAGGGCCTCGGTGATCTGGGGTTTAGAGGGACGAGGGGAGGTGGTGCCCAGCAACTAGGGGCTAGGCCTTAGCCCTAGTCGGTGACTTGGAGGAGATCCCTAGGCGGCGGCGACGGCGAGGATGGTGGCGCCAAGCTAGGGTTTGAGGTGAGGGTTAGGGGAGCCCTTCCCCTCCTTTATAGGTGGGAGAGGCGGTTGGGTAAGGGGAGTCCTTCCCCAACTCCTCCACTTGGGTCAGCGACATGGAGAGGGAGGAATTCTCCCTTAGGTTGGATTCCTTCGCTCCCTCTACTAGGCAACCAATGATGGGATTTGACTTTTTCAAATTAGCGTTTGAATTTTCAAACTAGAGATTGATTTCTCTCTTCCCATTGCCCAGCCAAGTGACCTAGTACATGATGCAACCATTCTACCTTGTCATGACACATCCATGTACCCTTCCCACTCCGGATCGGTGGACCTTCCAGACCCTTCTAAAATATTCCGGTGAAAGCACCGAAACCATTCCCGAATCTGGAATTGGCTTTTACTTATATTAATCTTATTCTCTAAACCATTCTGGATCTCCTCGTGATGTCCTGGATCCAGTCTGAGACTCTAAACAACATTTGGTCTTCATACTCACATTCCATATCTACTAAACAACATCGAATCCTTAAGTGTGTCTCCCTACGGTTCTTAAATTATGCAGACATGATCGAGACTCTTCTCCGATCAATAACCAATAGAGGAATCTGGAAATTCATATGGCTCCCACATATTTCTAGATTACTTCGTGATCGAATGAACCATTTACATATACCAATTTCCCTTTGTCTCGCGATACTTTACTTATCCGAGGTTTCATCATCGGTATCTCTGCATACCTAGTTCAACCTCGTTACCGATAAGTACTCTTTACTCGTTCTTGTGATATGTGATCCCTTGTGAGCCAGTCACATGCTTGCAAGATAATCGGATGACATTCCACCGAGAGGGCCAAGAGTATATATATTCGTCATATGGATGGACAAATCCCACTCTTGATCCATGTGCATCAGAACATACTTTCCAAACACTCAATGTCACCTTTATAACCACCTAGTTACGAAGTGGTGTTTGATGTCATCAAAGCATCGATCCGGTGATGGTGATTAACATGATCTCATGGTCGAAGGATTTAGGTTACTATGTATCTGAAAGCTTATAGAAAACAAACTATTGAAATGACTTGATCTTATGCTATGCTTAACTATAGGAGTATGTCCATCACATCATTCTCCTAATGATATGATCTTGTTGTTAATAACATCTCAATGTTCATGATTAGGAAAACATGATCGTCTATTAACCAACAAGCTAGTATTACAAAGAGCCTTTACTAGTGACTCTTACAAGTTTACAAATCACATAAGTATTAATGTTTCCGGTTAATACAATTATAGCATGAATGTAAACATTTATCATAAACACAAAGATATAATAATAACTACTTTTGTTATTGCCTCTTGGGCATCTCTTCAACACCCCCACACCTCCCAGCAAAACGGGATTGCCAAGCGCAAACACTGCCACTTGGTTGAAACAGGTCTTACTCTCCTTACACACTCGCAGCTTCCCCTGTGTTATTGGGATGAGGCGTTTCTTATAGCATGTTCTCTCATTAACCACATTCCCACGCCTCTTATCAACAAGGAAACCCCCATTTTTTGTCTTATGCATTTTTAGGCCAACTATGATTTCCTTCGCATATTTGGGAGTGCATGTTCGCACAGTCTTTGCAAATACAGTTCTCACAAATTGGAGTTCCATTCTAAGATGTGTGTCTTTCTGGGATATAGCCCCATACATAAGGGGTATAAGTGCTTCGATAGATCCACGGGACGTGTGTACATCTCTTGTGACATTGTCTTTGATGAGACTATGTTTCCCGTTGCCACTCCCGACGTGTCGGTCGATGTTTCCACTCTTGAACAAGCTATTCATTTTCCTTATGATGAACCATTTACTAGTGAACATGGGAACAATTATGACTTGCCATATCTGTCTAATGGTCCATCTGTGCAAGGTGAAGTTGTTCCCCTGCAGGTGCCCGTGACCCCTCGCCCATAGGAGCAGGCGATCGACACAGTGCCGATCGACGTGCATGGAGCGGCCATGCATGGGCCATCCTCGGGCGATGGGCCCGAGCCGCTAGCGATGCCACCCTCCGCCGGCCTGCTTCCTCTCGCGCCAGACCATGGGCTACAGCCTGTGTCGGCTCCCGACCAACCTGCGTCGTATGTTGTCCCTCTGTAGGCCACGACGCCTTCGGCTGGTCCTCCTGCTAAGTCATAGCACGCGATGGTTACACTTCACCGTGACTAGACTCACTGAGAGAAGACGTACACCGATGGTACTGTCCGGTATGATCCAAGTCATTGTGCTTTCTTTGCTCCTCCTACATCACATCGGGAGACGCTTCACGAGCCGACGTGCCATGATGCCATGTTGGATGAGTTTGGTGCGTTGCAGCAGACCGGCACCTAGATTCTGGTTCATCGGCCACCTGGTGTCAATATTGTTGGCCACAAGTGGATTTTTAAAACCAAGCATTGTTAGTACAGATCCATTGACAAACACAGAGCACGTTTGGTAGCTCGTAGTTTCACATAGCAACACGGGATTGATTATGGAGACACCTTTAGTCCAGTTGTGAAGCCCGCCACGGTTTGTCTCGTACTTTCTCTCGCCGTTTAATGTGGCTAGAGTCTTCGGCAGGTCGATGCTAGCAATGCCTTCCTGCATGGTTTCCTGGATAAAGATTTATATATGCATCAGCCTCCAGGTTTTGAGGATGCCTGGTATCCCTCACATGTCTGCAAGCTTCAGCAGTCTATCTATAGACTATAACACTCGCCACGGGCATGGTATGCTCACTTGAGTCAGCTCCTTCATCAGCTTAGGTTTGTCTCGTCCAAGGCTGATATGTCGCTGTTCATCTACTCGCATGTGGAGTGCATATTTTCATGTTGGTCTATGTCGATGACATAGTTATTGTTGGCTCCACTCCGGAGGTTGTGGATCGTCTTGTTCATTCACTTTCTAACGGTTTTCCCATCAAGGACATGTGGTGCTGGAGTACTTTCTGGATTGGAGGCAACATACAATTCAGAATATGCTCTTGATCTTCTCCATCGAGTCAACATGGATAATTGTAATTCTGCCGCCACTCCACTTTCTTACGAGACTTTGGCTATAGACTCAGGTACACAGCTCATTTCATATGATTCATACAGGTATTGCAGTATTGTTGAAGAACTGCAGTACTTGACACTCACCCGTCAAGATATTTTGTTTACGGTAAACAAGGTTTGCCAGTTTCTGTCATAGCCCACTGATGTAACTAGGAGTCTGTTAAACAAATTCTACGATATGTCAAAGGGACATTGGAGACTGGCTTGTGCATTCACAAGTCACCGTCTACTGTCATCAGTATCTTTACCAACATCGATTGGGCAGGGTGTGTGGACGATATACGATCGACCAGTGGGTTTGCAGTTTTTGTTGGTCCCAATCTGATTTCATGGAGTTCGAAGAAGCAACCCACAGTCTCGAGATCGAGTACCGAGGCAGAGTATAAAGCATTGCTAATGGTGCTGCTGCCTGCTGAAGCTATATGGATAGACTCTCTACTCAAGGAGCTTGGTCCGACTTGGCAGCGTACCCCATATTGTGGTGTGATAATCTTGGAGCTACTTATCTAACGGCGAATCCAGTCTTTCATGCTCGAGCTAAGCACATTGGGATCGAATTCCATTTTGTGGGAGAACGAGTAGCTGCCGGTGAACTCAGGTTCATCTCCACTCATGACCAACTGGCTGATGTACTCACTAAGCCAGCCACACAACAAATGTTGGATAGATTTAAGTCCAATCTTAACCTTGTAAGTAGCGGTTTAGATTGAAGGGGATTGTTAGAATTTTAAACACTATACAAGACATATACGTATGTTAGTGATTATATAAGTGGAGCACGTGCGAGGCTTTAGACCCACGCACAAAACCCTAAACCGATTTTCTTTCTCTGGCATGCAAAAGAAGCAACACTATAAAGCATAAGGTATATACCGTTGAATTATTTGATCCTTCCATAACTGAATTTTTTCTTACATAACTAATGTCCAAAACGATATATGTTTTGAATGTAGGATACCTAGCTTCAATTATATTATATTTTCTTGAGATGAAGCTAGTTTAATTTTATAACTAACAAAAGAGTGAGAGCCACAATGGTTTTGGTGGCTGAAGAAGTAGATGTAACCTAGCTTATCCGGAACAAAACATTTTGTTGTTGTTGTTCTATGTGTCCTCATACATTTAGCACTATGTCCTATGTGTCTCCTCAAACATTTTATCAAAAGCGGATGTTATGTTATCACATATGTCATACGTGTCTCCTTAGACATTTTATCAATCGATGGATGATGTGTTATCATTGTATGCAAACTTAGACTAGATCCACCAATATATGTATTTTATTAATACATACTATTTCTTTGGTGCTTATACTCCATGTATAAATTTGAAAACTCAGGACTCCAATTCTTGAAAAAAAATAAGGTACTTGCATATATGTTGCAATTTGCATATATGATTATTGTTTTCCTAGTTTATGAGGAGGCATATATGCTGCGTAATAGCACATTAATCCTTGCCAGGAAATACCCGGAACAAGTACATCATGTGTATTTGGTAATAAATCTATATTTTCTAAGGCAAGTTCTTAACATACCCAAAAGATGTTGTGTTACACAAAGAAGCTTTTACCCTTTTGGAGCATCACGGTATAAATATTAATGTAAATATCTTTCCCAACAAAAACAATTTGAGTATCTTTCCCCACATAATATCTTCTTATGATTACAGGCATAAATGATTTACTTTCGACATTTTGACCGTATCTTATGATTACATGCCCATGTTCGTGATACCTTCATATGATGGGATCCACCGTAAAAGTCGAGGTTCATAAAGAGGCACTTTAAATTTACCTCTAGAACGTAATTCCTATTAATGTAAAGAATGAAATTGATTCCTATGTTTAACTATACATGAGAGACATTTGAGTTTTACACTTTACACTTGAATGAGAAATTTGAATTCACAGAGATTAATCATGTGTTAAGTGGCACTGAATTATTATCTACAACTCCCTAAAAAGAAATCGTTAGTTAAAGTGCATAAATACTACTAAACTTTGTGATTTTTCACCAATTTGCATTTGATAATTTGTGAATCAAATTAGAGCTTTTTGAAATATATTACTGTGATACAACAACTAAGAAACTTCACAGTCGCCTTCTATTATTCTTCTGAAGAAACTATTTAATTTTACAAAAAAGTAGCTTTGAATTGCCAAATTCTATACCACTAGCACGTGCTTATGCTACTTGAGTTTTTGTCTAAAGACAATGATGATGCCTATATTCCTCTTGATTTTCCATCCATAAGCATCATAAAACTATCATTAGGATGCTTGCAACAATTTGCTACTTTGTGGAGCACCACGTTCATACTTGATTTCGTCATTATGTTCACCCATTAACTGTAATAGTCGGATTAAATTAATAATTGTTAGCAATAAGACATGGACCCATCAAGAACTTTTAGCCAGTGGTACAAATGCTGTTGGCATTACACTTTTGAGTAATAGGACAAATACTACCTGGTTTGTTAGATCCGGTACCCACTGGGTCTAATTTAAATATGGCATCTATGCCGTAGATTTTCTTAGGCTAATTCCAAAGAAAATGGTATAAACCAAATGTGCACGAAAAAATGAATATATGTATATGTTTTCAAGGGAAATGAATGATGAAAGAATACCAGTACAAAAAAAATGCGATGCACGAGGGCCACGCATAGTTAACTTAATTTGTTCAGCTCAGATCATGTCACCGTGACCTTAATCAGAACATGATAATGTTACTATAACAGTGAGATGTTTTCAAACTCGATGCATTGGTTAGTACGGAAAAAATCTTGTTGTAACATGTAGTCGTCGATGGTTCAGTTTTGCATAATTTGTGAAGTCTGGTGCATACAACTAGTCTCTCTTTTTTATGGCAGTGATATTAATTCGTCACATTTCACCAACGAGCTATAGTTTTCAGTCTAAAATTTCTTTAGTGCATTGGGGTAAATTATTTCAGGCACTCTGTTAGACTTGTATATTGTCCTGTATAGCTTCTATACCCTTGTACCCTACGTGTATTATAAACCTACCCCTGGTACACCTATATATATGTGTGATAGGCACCTCTAGAGGGTTGAGCAAGTTCCTCAAAATATTTTGTTTTACATGGTATGAGACTAGGTAGGGTTTCCACCGCCCCCGCCTAGGGTTTCCCTAGCCACCACCGACCTCACCGCCTCGCTTCCGCCCCCACTCGCAGCCGGCACTGCCGCCGATGCTGACTCGGTCACCGTTGCTGCCATGACGAGCACCGCGTCCTCCGGCCTCTCCACCGTTGGGTCCCTCCCGGCCTCTCTCGCTGCCCTCCTCGGTCGTCGAGTTGATCGTGACGCCGTGACAATCCCCCAGTCCGGTACACTGTCCGTGGGATCGATGTTCTCCTACCCGCCGTCGGCTTCATCGTCGTTGGCACTGTCAGTCGTGGCCTCTTCGCCCACTCTTGTTCCGTCCCTGGCCATCGAGCCGGTGGTCCATGCACCTGGGGCTACGAAGACGCCGCCCCTGCCTGGCTATGTGTCGGCGGCCACTGCACTGCCCGTCCCCGCACCGGCTGTCACCGCCCCCACGGTGTACGCGCTTCCGGCGGTCTTCACGCTGGCCCGCTACCAGCACCCGTTTCACTTCGAAAACCTCATCAGCGTCAAGCAGTCACCGGATAATTATATTTTCTGGCATGTGCAGGTTCTTCCGCTCCTTGGAAGCCACTACCTGCTTGGCTACGTTGACGGCTCTCTTCCTTGCACCTGTGCTGGTGGATAGCGTGAACGGTCTGGTTTACAACCCGGCGCACCATGTGTGGACGGGGCAGGACCATGCCAATCTCTCGGCCATCCAGGGGTCGCTCACTCCGAAGGTTGCCGGGATGATCGTCTTTGCCAAGACCTCCCACAAGGCCTGGGCCATATTTGAGTGCTCCTTCGCGTTGCATTCGTAGACTCGCTCCAGAACCCTTCGTTGTTAGCTTGGCGACTGCGAGAAGCTCGACGTGTCGGCAATGGTATACTACAACAAGGTCAAGTCCCTCGCCGACACGCTGGCCTGCATTGGCCAGCCCCTCACCCACATTGAGTTCACCTCCTACATCCTCAACGGTGTCGACGAGGAGAACGATGGCTTGGTGGAGGTCGTAAATGAGCGCAAGACCCCGATGATGGCGCACGAGCTCTACTCGCACCTCATTCTCACTGAGCAGCGTGTGGAGGTGCGCCGTGCTCAGTGTGGCCACGCTACCCCCTCGACACATGCCGCCTATAGGGTTTGCGGCCCCTCTGGTGCCCCGCCTACTGGCTCGGTAAAGTGCCCCACCCCGCCACCTCAACAGTCGCCTGCCTCATCATCGAGTTCCTCTGGGGTGGCGGCCCGTCTCGCGTGTGCCAGCTCTGTGGGCGCGAGGGTCACTAGGCCTCCAAGTGCCATCGCCGCTTCCAGAAGAGTTTCCTCGGCCTCGGCAACTACGACAAGGATAGCGGAACAATGAGCATCAAGCCTCCATGGCTGACCACCCGGCGTCGAAGGATTAGCACGGACATACTCAATACTACTTCGTCGACCCCCACTGTTACATGGATACTGGGGCCACGGATCATCTGATGAGCGAGCTGGGAAAGCTTCACACCCGTGAAGCCTATCATGGTTTCGACAAGGTCCATACCGCTAATGGAGAAGGCATGCACATCTCTCATATTGGTCAAGCATATCTTCTTACTAGTCATGCTACTAGGAGTCTTCAGTTTCGCAGTGTTCTTAGGGTTCCATCTATGACACGTAATCTTATTTCAGTTTCTAAGCTCACTTATGATAATAATTTTCTATGTGAATTTCACCCATTTGATCTCTTTGTTAAGGATCGGGCCATGAGGGACGTGCTCCTTAGCGGGCGCCTTTTCCATGGTCTCTACCGCCTGGAGTTTCTCGGGTTTTCAGTGGAGTTCGTGTCTCGTCGTCACAGTGGCATGCTCGTCTTGGACATCCAGCCACTCCTGTCGTCCGCCATGTTTTGCATCGTCATGAGCTTCCTAGATTGCCTAGTAATAAAGCTGTAGCGGTGTGTGATGCTTGTCAGCAGGGGAAGAGTCGTCAACTTCCTTTTCCAAAGGCTCTTCGTGAAGTTAAACATCCTTTAGAGCTTGATTTTTCAGATGTATTGGGTCCTGCCCACTTCAGTTAGTGGCCATAATTATTATATAAGTTTCATTGATGCTTATAGTTGCTTTACTTGGCTTTATCTTATTAAGAGAAAATGTGATGTGTTTGATATTTTTTTTAGTTTCAAAAACATGTTGAACGTCTTCTCAAGCATAAGATTGTTCATGTTTAGTCAGATTGGGATGGCGGGTATCGCAACCTCAATGCCTTCTTCCAGTAGCTTGGGATCGCGCATCATTTGGCATGTCCACATACACATCACCAGAATGGCTCCGTTGAATGTAGGCATCGTCATATTATCGAAAATGGTCTCACACTTTTGGCACATGCATCTGTTTCTTTTAGATTCTGGACTGATGCCTTCACCACTGCGTGTTTTCTCATCAACCGTACTCCCACTATTATTCTAGACATGACGACTCCCATTGAATTTCTCCTTAATGAATTGCCTAATTATACTTTTCTCAAGGTGTTTGGGTGTGCTTGCTGGCCGCATTAACGCCCCTACAACAAACTTAAACTGGAATTTAGGTCAAAAAATGTCTCTTTCTTGGCTATACTCTCCTTCATAAAGGTTATAAATGTCTTCATGTCCCCACTAATCGGGTATACATACCCTGGGATGTCGTGTTTGATGAGCATGTTTTCCCTTTTGCCAAACTACCTGTGTCCAACACTGAGTCACCACCTATGCATTCATCCTCTATTGCCTCTGACCAATTTGATGATGTTGCATAATCTCATGAATTATTGCATAACCATGGTGCAGGTGCTGGTCGAGGCGCGTGTCTTGAGATACTTGACGTTGAACCGGTCAGCAGCACCGAGAGCATACCCTGCTCCTTGGTTTCTTCGAATGAACCGGTGGCCCCGCCGATCGAACCAGCCCGGCCTACTTCGCCGTCCATTCCGCCCTCCTCGCTCGTGCGGCCCATGTTGCTTGCACAGCCCGCGTCGCCCTCGCGACAGCCACCTTCCCCGCCACCTATGCGCTCACCTGCACCTACGTCGCACGCGAGGTGGGCAACCTCTCCTTTGCCCAACCCCTCCTTAGCTGGGACGTCTGCACTACTCAGCCCCTCCCCTAGCCCCTCATCGGTTGGGCCTTCACCATCTCCGTTGCCCGGCCTCTTGTCGGCTTCTCCTTTGACCACGACAACTCCTATGACGTTGCATCCTCACACACGCAGTCAAAGTGGTATTTTTAGCCCTCGCGAGCATACTGATGGGACCGTTGCCTGGTATGTTGCATGTATGATAGTTGCTCTTCCAGATCCTTCTTTTGAGCCGTACCAAGTTGCGAGGAGTATTCCCCGCAGGAGAGAAGCCATGAAACATGAGTATCACGCTCTCCATCGCAATGAGACGTGGACTCTTGTCCCTCCACCACCGCGAGTCTATGACATCGATTCAAAGTGGGTGTTTAAAGTTAAGAAGCATTCCGATGTGTCTATTGAGTGCTACAAAGTGCATCTTGTTGCCAGAGGATTTTGGCAATGTTATGGACTTGATTATGAAGACACCTTCAGTCCAGTGGTCAAGCCTACAACTATCAGACTTCTTCTATCTCTGGAAGTTACTCAAGGTTGGTCTCTTCGTCAGCTTGATGTGTAGAATGCCTTTCTTCATGGAGTACTGGAGAAGGAGGTTTATATGAGGCAACCTCCTGGTTTTGTTGATCCTAATCGTCCAGATTATATATGTCATCTTACGAAAGCACTCTATGGTATAAAGCAAGCTCTGTGTGCCTGGCATGCTCGTCTTGCAATAGCCCTCTGTGCTCATGGTTTTGCACCCTCCAATGCTGATTCGTCATTGTTCCTTCTAGAGAAGCAAGAGGTTACTTGATGATATTATCCTTGTCAGTTCGTCTCTAACAGCTGCAGATGATCTTGTCCGTGCTCTTGCTGCTAATTTTGCTATAAGAGATCTTGGTAAACTCCACTTCTTACCAGGTGTGGAGGTTGCTAATCGTGATGATGGTATGGTTATGACACAGAAGAAGTACTCCTTGGACCTGCTGCTGTGAGCTAGGATCCTTAAGTGAAAGGCGACTACCACACCTATGTCTACCACCCACAAGATCACTTATGCTAATGGTGAGCTTCTGTCATGTGAGGATGCTACAAAATACAGGAGTATTGTTGGTGGACTTTAGTATTTGATGATCACGCGATCAGATATTTTATTTTCTGTCAACGAAGTTTTTCAGTATCTTTATGCACCTCGTGACACTCATTGATCTGCTGTTAAGCGCATCCTGCGCTATGTACGACTCACGTTTTTCTACGGGCTGCACCTTCGGTCGAACCCCTCTTGGGTCCTCTCGGCATACTTCGATGCGGACTGGGCAGGAAGTCCAGATGGCAGGTGGTCCACAGGGGAATATATTATGTTCTTTGGCTCCTACTTAATCGTCTGGAGTGGTCGGAAACAAGCTAATGTATCACATAGCAGTACTGAAGCAGAATACAAGGTTGTGGTCAATGCCACTGTAGAGCTTATTTGGGTGTAGTCTTTGCTTCAGGAATTGGGAATCTCCCAACCGCAGCCTCCTATACTTCTGTATGATAACATTGGTGCTACATACCACTCGGTAAATCTGGTATTTCATGCCCGAGCGGAACACATCAAAGTCGACTATCATTCTGTAAGGGAACATGTCTCTCAGAAGCTACTACAGATGAAGTTTATCTCTTCCAAAGATCAAATATTACCCTTTTAGACTCTTTAGAGAGTGGCTAAGATTCAGGGAGGGTGTTAGACTTATATATTGTCCTGTATAGATTATATATCCCTATACCATACGTGTATTATAAACATACCTCTGGTACACCTCTATCTAAATAGGGAACAAAGTGAACTTTGTTATACAGTAGAGTGAAAAAAAATTCAACGCGAGTGAACTTTCTGTTTTCTCGGGGAAAACCATGTTTGAAGTGAACTTTTTTAAATTTCTAGCCATGTGTGAAGTGAACTTTCAAATTATAAAGAAATTTTTTTAGAAAGTAGAGTGAACTTTTTTATTAATGCTTCTCAACTTTCTTTTTATCTAACACATTTTCTAGAATTTTTAGCTTCGTCTCATGTGGAATACCAAATATAACCACAATCCCGTTGTGCTCGAAAGTGAATTATGTTTTTCTGCAGAGTGAACTTTCTTTCTAATGCATGTGAACTTTCTTTTTATCGAAACACCCTTCTGATATTTTTTTAGTCCCGCCCAAAGTGACCCATCACGTTCGCGATCGAAGTGAACTATGTTTTCCCGCAGAATGAACTTCCTTTTTAATGCATGTGAACTCTCTTTTTTGCGAACACCCTTCTGAAATTGTTTAGCCTTGTCTACCGTGAACTACCAAATATAACGAGACCCCCCGTCGAGTTCAAAGTGAACTTTGCTTTTCCGCAGAGTGAGCTTTATTTTTTATGCTTGTGATTTTTTTTTGGAGAAACGAGTGAACTATTTTTTTCAAAAGCTTGTGAACTTTGTTTTTTATTGAGCAGGGTGGCGGGCAAGGAACCGGGGCAGCATGCTAGGGGAGAAGGCGTCGGCAGCGAGGAACCGGGGCGGCGCACTAGGGAGGGAGGAGGAGCTGCGAACGGGGCCAGGGCGGCGCGCTAGGGGAGGGTGGAGGAGCTACGCTGGGGCCCGCTGGGGCCCGCTGGCGCCTACAATAGGTAGGGAGGGCGACGCGCGCGGGATCCCGTCGCGGGCGAGGAAAGAAGATGCGGGGTAGGTTGGGCATGGACTGGGTCGAGAAAATGAGGTGGTTATTTGGGGGTTCATGTATAAGCTATATAGTGTTATAATTGCGACAAGAAGATAACGAAGAACGAAAATGAAATCACGGCAAGGGGACACAGATTTAACATGAAAAACCTCTCCAACAAAGAGAGAGAAAAATGCGCCAGCCAGCGAAACTTCACTATATTGGAGGGTGTTTACAAACGTCGGGATTTTATAGATGCAACTCTCTCAACCGGTGGCTTACAAGAGGTTTATATATCGGTGGAAACCTAGATTTTCGACGATCCGTACCGTACCGCGGGGACTGCCCACCCTCCATAGGCGTCCCTGTTGGGCATGGAGTGGGCCAACTTCCACTTGGCCCAAGCCTCCGGTGACGGGTCTCGCTCCACTCGTCAGAAGTTGGCCTATACTTTATAGAATTTGGATTAACATATAACATATAGAAATCTCTTAAAAGGGTTCCTTTTTAGTCCTTCTTTCTCTGTTGGTAAAATAACTGATACATCATAGTGCTTAAGCACCGTATGTGATATATGTGCGCGCGCGTGTGATAGACTATATCTAGAAGGTTGAGCCAGTTCCCTTACACACTCCAAATGCTACTCGCTCTGCTAAATACTACAGCATGAATGTGAGGAACGGAGGAAGTTCCGAACTACGACCTACCGGGAGGCTATATATGTACATCTGGTTCACAAGACAATAGAGGGCTCGGCGTCAAAATGGTCCCGAGTCTAGCTAGCTAATAAACATAACGCTGCAGTGAACGTGATCCTGACCTAAAACTTTTGACCATGGATTATAGTATTACAGTAGTACTTTGAGTGCAGTACATAATATTAGATAAACTACTTGAGAAAGACTTGAAAGAGCCCTCCTTGTGTATATGAAACACTGTGTCATTGCTACTGTCTCTGAAAAGCTGTTGCAACTGGGAACCACACTATATACTCCCGTCATCTTCACCAAACACACACACATATATATATATATATATATATATATATATATATATATATGCAGCATGAGACATTCAGACTAGCAACAAAATGAGAGGTTAGTGGATGGTTGATCTGAATCAGCAAAACGTTTTTCCGATGTTAATTAAGAGCAATAGAGTTGCTGCAACTTGAGCTCAGGCATGGTTGGTACGACATAGTATAACCAAAGAAGGGAGCGACAGGTATACCAGACCAGCAAGTTATGGGAAAACAGCAAGATCCTTCACACACGAACGGCCGATGGAGAGAACCTTGATGAGAAGAAAACAAATGGTGGCGTGATTCATTCGGGGGTATTTTCTACACATGGGTTCATTTAGTATGACCAAGCGAGAGCGACATGAATTGTTGTCTAGGTAACTCGTGCAAACTGCAGGAATCTCCTGACCTGACCGGCCAAGCTAGTTCGGCGCATATACCTACACCTACCTGCAGGGGAGACTTACTTACTTGGAGCTCTGCACAGCTAGCTGTGTCTCTGGGTGAAGAAATTGAACTGCCTATGATTTCCTGCGTGCACTTTATTCTAGAAGCATTTACAGTGCTCACGTAGTGCATGTCGTGAAGTTACAGTTTCTTCAGGAACGGAACCGATGCAGGCCATCCATGAGTTGCTTGCTCTGAACGTCGACTTACTTTGATGCCGAACTGCACATAGTGTCGCCGTTAGGCCCTTGATTTCAGTAGTAGGAGCAGTAGGCATGGTGTAAAGTTGACGCAGTTGCTTTGCTTGCTTGCATGCACGCGCATCAGTAGTCGCAGATGATGCAGATGCAGCAGCATGCCCGATCGAAAGTTGCTGCAGCATCTTTCATGAGGAGACGTCCATGGATCGGCTACATGCACGCTTGCTTGCTTTGACCATCAACTCGAAAGCTCGAGTGCTCGATGATCGACCGCTAGTTCTTAGTTTAGTAAAGAACTGATATGTAGTCACTGAAAGCCGTGTGCATCCCTGACCATATCAATCTCTACAGTGCAGAACCGGCGTAGTCACTGAAATTTCGTGGCCCTTGTATATTGTAGAGTACTAGTGGCTCGCTTTCTGCGGCGATTACCTGGCCAGGCTTGATCGATCGATCGTTCTATCGAGATGCTTCCTTCGGTTGGCGGTGGCCAGTGGGTCCAGGATTTCCCACATGTTAGACATGCACTTGCTAGCTGTAAAGCTGCGGCGGACATGTCCAAGAAGAGTAACCAAACGCTGGAACACAATCAGCACCACGTCACAACAACAACCCGATCGGCCGCTCCTCAGCTAACCAGGTAATGGAACGCTGGAACGCAGTTAACAAAAGGAACGGGACGAGGCAGTTAGCTAGGTTCTGGTCGGGGTACATTTATGCATACGGATTCGTGATCGATGGCGGGAAAAGGCGTGTCGCCTGCATGCCGAATCGATCCTCGCTCGCTCGGTGCAGCTAGCAGGGTCAGAGTACAGAAAGAGATCTTTGACCCACGGGATCCTGCTGATAGGTTGGTGTCAGAGATGCTTTGACCTTCGCGTTCTAGACTCTTCGCATGTGCCTGTCGCGCTCGACCAGCAACTGACAGAGCCACACCCGAGTTTCCTAGGTTTCGCTACCGATGCATGCCTCTTGCATTGAGGGAAAATGCAGTTTCCACCATGTTCTGCTCCGTGACTTGCACAAACCACCACTTGGACGGATATTTTGCAGTTTTCGCCAGGTGGTGGCTCCATTCCGTTATAGTTTTCACCACTTGTGTGATCATCTAATACACTATTTTTAGAACTTGCATATACAAGGTTCTACAATGACAGGAAATTGTTGTCCTGCATATACATGCCTCAATTGATGTAAAACATTGTAGAACCTTTGAAAAACCATACAAAATGATTATCTATGTAACACCCTCGTCTGATAAGGCTGAGTTCATGTGTATAGTGCCAATCCCTGGATCGGTTCACTGGCACACACAGTACAAAATGATATCAAATATAACTGTGCATCATAAATACAACGAATATGATCTAGAATTTACATTATTTATCCAAGTACACAGCGGAAAACGAATACAAGGTAGATCTCCATCCTTCAAATGTGCCACAGGCGAACAATTGTTGAGTGGAGTCTCGCGACCTATGAAAGATCACTCAGATACGATATAACCTGCAACATGAAACGTTGCAGCCACGAATGGTCAATACATTGAATGTATGGCAAGTAGGATAAAGTGGTTAACAACAGATCTATCAAATACATGCTTATTTGGCCAAGTGGAGTTCAGGCTCATTTGCATAAAGCAACAGTTTTATCCTAACATTTGTAACAAAGTAGTTTTCCAATACGATAAATAGGACACTCTGGTTCACTCCCAGGTGCTCCTACCCAATTATGTTCACCCAACAAGTTTTAAGTAATTAAGAAATAAGGATGAGTGAGAAATATCATAGCATCAGTATTAGGTCGCTCAAATTGTCCATAACCGGGGACACGGCTAAGCACTTAGTTTATACACCCTGCAGGGGTTAGTACACTTTACCCATGTGACTTGGCCAGCCCAGCTCGTACCACCACTCTCATATTGGGTGATGATAGGGAGAAGTCCAAGAAGGAACCGTTCGGGAAGTAGCTCCCCAATCCCGACGCGCATCGGTCCAACCTACACTATCTACATCTCTAGATATGCGGGTTCGAGTTACCACAACCTACTGAGTTCAACCAACCGCCCATTCCATTATTGGCACATGGTTGCACACGAAAGCTTCCAAACAAAGAAACCAATCATTTCTCAGTGTCCTGGGCGGCATTCCCCACCATAAATCCACACTCGATGACCCAATCAATGCCATTCCGCCCAGGTGGTTCATTAAAACATATTGGTTTGTCATTTAGCAAAACATAAGCCTTTCAAAACATATAACTTTTCATGATGTGATTCCCTTCCTCGTCTAAATAGCATAGCTAAGCAATCTACCAATACGATGGCTCATAAACAAGGAATACTGGGGAATAATATGGGACATAGCATAGCATATACACATAAATTCCTACATATGCAATTCTACAAAAACATCTATAATGCATAGGAAAACAGTAGGACATTTATGACCAAGATAGCACCACTTGCCTTTGTTGTAGATGTAGTCGATTAGATAATCCTCACAATCCTCATATATATAATGGTTGCACTCGTCATAACCACAATACTTGCAATCATAGTAGTTGCAATCGCACGCGTTGCACTCCTCGCAATCTAGCGTTTGAAGCAAACACAACAAACACCATTCAAAACATTGCAAACATACAACAGTGCAACATTATAAGAAAACAATGATGAACAGATGCATGCATGACGATTTAATGAGTCACAATAGTTGCATTTAGTGTTATGAACATAGTTAGATTACATGATGCATGTGGAAAGTCATTTAATGCACTAAAACTTTTATTACTAAGTTGTATCGATTTAATATGGTGTATACCACTTTCATTGAACTAAATATGTTTATGTCGTATTAAATTGTGAACTAGATGCTACTGGATAGGTAATGCAATTTAGAGACAGTGGCAATTTGAATCACCTAGAAAGGAGTTATAGATATTTTCCTATGATTAAAACACTATTTCAATGGGTTTAAATATTTCTGTATGAATTTCTGTTTTAATAGTACCAAATAATTTGTCATGCAATTTCTCTGTATAGATATTGTCAATACAAAACCTTAGCACTTGGATTCACCCTAATCGGAGTTATAGATCTTTTTGTATGATTTATATAGTGTTTAATGGGTTTTAAATGATTCATATAGTTTCTGTTGTCTAAAAATCAAACTAAAATTATATCTGTAATCTCCACGGAATTGTGAATCCAGGGACATATTCTTTGTAATTTTCTGAGCATCATTTATTTTCTTATGAATTTATTACACTAAATAAGCCATTAAACCATTTAAATCTTCACGGCAAAACCTTACAGTAAAATGCTGAACTAATTGCATATTGATGATCTACATGGAACCAGCTTTACATCGGTATATCATTTATATTTTTGTGACAATCAATTAATTTACTATGAATTTAATGATTTATAAAGCCATCAAAACTAATTAAATTCCTACGGGTTAAATAATCTGCAAAGGCTAGATCCAACCAAATATTATTAAAGTACATTACAGTAGCTTCAATTTGATATATTTTTCATATTTTTCGGAGTTACAGATAATTGTCTATGAATTTATTAACCTAAAAGACCATTAAAACTAATTAAATTACTGCAGTAACTACGTACAGTAAAAGTTGGATCTAATCTGATAAGATGATTCTACGTAAAATTATCTTCAATTTGATATATTATACGCAATTTTTGGACGTGGTATGAATTTCTAATAAATTTTACAAATTAGATCTATAATATGCAATTTTAAATCCGAACGGAATATTTCAGGGAATATTCCGCTGACTGGACAGGTTGACCTTGCATGCTGACTGGGACTAGATATTGACCTTACGTTGACGTGGCGTTGATGAGGAAGATGACCGGGATGACGACATGGCACGCACCGGTTTGATTGGATCTCGACCGTCTGGATAGGATCCGGTGGCTAGAAGAACAGATTGACCCGATTTTGGCTCAGAATAGACAAGAAATAGATCTGTGTTAGAGAGACAAATCCGTAGGTCAAATTGAAAAACTCAGAACATAAAAGTTGTGGAGAATCATTATTCCTACCTTCTCACCGAAGAAATTTGTATTTGAAGAAACGAGCGCGAGTACATCTTGAATTTACACCGTAAGATCTGAAATATTGCGATACGAAATTCTCCGGCTGTGGTGGATGAAAAGAGGTGAGATTTGTCGGGATTGAAAGATTTCGACGATCCCTACAACTTTTGTTTTTTGACCGAAAGCAAACGACGAAGTCTAGATGGGTTAAAAAGCGAAATAAGATTCGGGTATGTGTAGATTCGGGATTTCGAGGAGAGAAACTCGTACAGCTGTGGCTCCACGAGATTATATGGATGTTTAGGACGGTGGGGAGATAGGTATTGTAGTAGGGAACAAGTAGAAACAAACGGAAGTCAATTTGGAGTTATAGATCAAAAGATATAAGAGTTTGAATAGAGATAGGTTTGTTAAAAACTGTTTCGCACGCTTTTTAAAGCAATCCAATGGGATCGATCCCTCTCCCTCCTGTACGTGGCTGGTTGGGTGGGTCCGGGTGGGCCGGCCCGTTTAGGTTTCTTTTTCTTTTTTTTTCTTTTTTATTTACTTGTTTCTCTTATATCTTTTGCATACGAACTTTAAATGACATGATTCTTGTTTTTAAATTTTTCTAAAATCGAATAGATTATTATAGGATTAAATTTGTAATCTTTTTACTAGTTTGGAAGTAGTGGATTTATAAATCCTTGTATATTCCATTTTATTTATATCTTTATTTGTTTGTATTTATTCCATAACTTTTTCATACTAGCTCCAAATGAGCTCAATTTTGTTTCTAAAATTTTGTAGTATTAATTGGATCTCTTTAGGCTATAATTATCAATAATTTATGCCTTAGAAACAGTGGGTTTTAATAAGTCAATTTAATTACCCTTAGGAACATTTGGGCGAATCAACTACAGGATTTAGATATCAGAATTTGGATTTAGTTTGTGAGAACTTTTCATGGATGTAATAAAATGCTTATGAATGCTTCATGATTTTCATTTTGAAATCTTGCACACCAATTCAACAATCCATAATCAATCCATGCCCTTTTGCCTATATGGCTACTTAGGTCTTAACAAAAGAATATAAGATTTTGAATTCATGGTTGAGAGGATTTTCTATTCAAAAAGTTTCTTCTCTTTGAGAATTTTCAACATAGTCAAACAATCAATCAAACTTATTTATTTATTTCACATTCCAAAATTAGGAGAATTTTGGAATGTGACAATCTAAGAATATCTTTTTTCTATGAACAATTAACATTTTATGAATTTTAAGTTCTTTTCAGTTTTGTAAATAAAAATGGAGCATTGACATATGCGCTACCTTTTACCTCATGTCACTTAGACGGGGGAGCTAGTAAGCAAGAGTATTTCGTGGATACGCTACATAGCCATGAGGTTTTGCAAGAAAAAAAGGACCGTGATGGAACATCCACTCCTATGTCCAGCTGAGTTTCCAAAACAACACTAAGTGCAATTGTGTGTTTGCAGCTCTAAAACATAATCGAAAAATCTGCACCGAGCAGCACGTCTCCTTTTTTTCTTTTTTGACACCGAGCAGCAATTCTCCTATCTGCCCAAATTGCACTAGGCCTACCTCCTCCGTCACATAGGCCGGCCAAGTTACCAAGGCCCGGTAACTCAGAAAATCCAAGGCGACGCTGGAAGGAAGCCTGCAATAGGCTGGCCCAACGACTCGTTTTGTTTTCCTTTTCTTCTTTTTTTTTCTGTTCTACTTTGGTTTCTTTTTAAGTTTTGTCTTTTTATTTTTTATGTAAATATGCGTAGGATTCTTTTTTGGTTATTTCATATATTTTCTATTTTACTTTTTTTTGTTTTTTCTCTTAAATAAAACTAGCCCAGTGGCCGCAAATACGAGGGCACCCTCTTTATTGTGCCAGTGTCAGAAGTGCTAAATATTAAATTTTATATACGGACATATGATAATTATATTTTTACTAATTCTTCTAAAATCAACATAGTTTAGGCATGGATAAATTCTCGAAGGAGACTTTGACCTTTTTTCTATATATGGTTGTGTTAGTGACATAAAAGCTTATGAAACTTTTTTTCTAAAAATCTAACGATACACATTTTCCTATGTAACCTATTTATAAATAGTTAGACTTGGAGTTGGGAGAACATCAGTTGAACTAACCCCTGCTAGATCAAATGTCACATGCTCGAGCTCGCATGGTTATACACTGGGAGCAATCTAGTCGACTTATTACAATCCTGCTTGCAAAAAAAATATTTTACATTGAGATTGTTGCATGCATGCATATAATATATAATAAGAATTATCCTCTATAGAAAATAATACTAATGAAAATGTAAACTAATCAATGACAACCAAGTCCATTGCATTAGATTATTATTGGTGTCTATGTGTTGAGGACTAAATCGGGCATAACATGTAGTTGCCATTTAGTCCAAATAATAAAGTAAAAACTATGCTAATGGAAATGACTTTTACTTTATTTATATGATTAATGAGAAATAAATCTAAAACTAAGTTATATTCATTATGTCAAAAACACATATGGCTATGTCATAATCGTCTGAGAAGATATGCATATGAAAGATTATAGTGCATTTCAAATTTTCATCTCTAACCGTTGTCCAGGATAAGATATTTCGATCCAAATACGGTTTCCCCTGCCACAATTAATAGTGTGTACCTTATTCTCTCAAATTATTTTACACAATAATAAACTGGTTTTGACAGACGTGGTACCCACATGTAAGCCACATCACCACCATATTGATTTAAAATGAATAAAATTAATAGAATTCTTGATTCTAGAGTTCTAATATTATATATCTTCATTTTTGCAAAATTTTGTTATTTCTTGAAACTTTGGGATTATTTATAAATTGGGAATTTAATCAAGATACTATATATTACCAAATACAAAAGTTATTTCATAATAAAAATATTCTATGAAAAAATATAATATAGTCGACAAATTATTTGTAATCCAATTAATTCAAAAAATCTTCAGTGCACTCTAATTATTAGGGCTCAACTGTTACGAACGTAGACTTGGTAAAAAGTAGTATGTCAAAAAACAAACACATGTATATAAAATATTTTCTCAAACATGTGTAAGTATATAAAACTTAAGTACAAAGGAAAAACATAGTACCTCATCCATGTGTATTCACCGTGCAGAGTTTTGTTTTTTTAAGGGATCCGTGCAGAGTTAGAAGTTGTATTAATTCCCAAGTCATGTATCAGTTTTCAGTCGCATGCGTATTGTAAATATGATGACTTATGGAAGTTATCATATATATTTATGTATATTTAAGATATAAAAGAATGTAATTTGCCAACACTCGTGGTATTAACCATTTTGTCGAAGACACATATCATAATAGCTGCCCCCCTTCTGGATGCACGCCATGTCATGCGCTGAGATACGTGAGTAGTAACCTTAAGATAAGAAATATCATTAAGCAGTCTGTAATAAAGCTGACAGGACACAGTAAAAATATTTTCAAAAGCTGACACGATATAGAAGAGAAAACATCTCCTCAATATAGGTGTACTTTGTTTAGTTTTGACTCATATGAACTGATACGTAGTTGCAGGTTTTTGTTTTTTTATAAGCATGCATGGTCACCGCATGCATGGCAGAAGCAGCTAGTGCTATTACATAATTTTGTCTGGAAGCATATGTACTGGCTGGAATGGAAACTCGCATGTATCAAGCAAATCATCGGTCTTCCGATAATCTAGTAAATATACATCTGAAGGCGATCTGAAGTAAGGCCTAAATATGCTTATTACATGCTTGAGCTAGCTAGCGCTACTATCAGTCGTCTTTTCATCCAGCGGCGCAGAGTCAGTACAATGAAGTCTTGGACATAGCAAAATAATTCAGACACGGTACTCCACGCACTGCAGGGACGCATGGACCAATAAGATATGTGCATGCAGAGCACTAACAAGCCTGCCAGTAGAGAGGACTGCTTAATCAGCCATTAACACCACTCCATTGGCACCATGTCATTTTACAGCCTAGTGGTTGTGAAGATCTTGGCACAAATCGTACGGTGCTGCTTGGGGGCAGCTATCCCCCTGGACAGCAAATCCACACTCATATCATAATTGGCAATTTTCACATGTTCTACAAAATGATGTGTGACTATGTTGCCAAACAAGTGAGTAGGCTTCAGTGGCGCATGGTCTTTTGCAGCGGACATCGATGGCCACAGTGAAATCTAGGTGACAGAGGTACACATGCGTCCTGAGAACATCTTATTCTACAGGGTGTTGGCCTAAGTATGTGACGGATGCTCCAAGCTAGAAGGCTAGAAGTAATCAAACTGCGAACAACGTTACCATACTTTAGTTGCAGTTCTCTAGCGTGCAAAGACAATATCCGTTGAAAGGCATCAGTCTAATATCTAGAACGGTTTAATTGACTATATACTCTACCTCTGCAGTGTGAAAAGGTAGCATGTGATCCAAACATTAGTTTCATGTATTGATCTATTTTCTAGACTGATTACTCCTATTGATATTGTATCGTGGAAGAAACATAGATCAGGTTAGCAAACAAAAATAAGATAGATATGTACAGATAGTTTAAAGGGGATAATATATAAGTTCCTAATAGTTGAATTAGTAAGCATACCTAATTTTCAGAAATCTTGAGATATAATCGTCTGGGCACTTGTAGTCAAAAGAATTAACAATATTTTATGATAAGAGCGCCCATGTGGTGATCTATAATCAATATAGTGCATGTAAGACCAGTCTTCGATCCATCTTGTGCCTAGCTCCTTGCTATAGGGCTTACATGCATGATGCATGTCTGAAACTCTAGGAAGACTTCCATCCATTTGCTTGCACAGGGTGGAGTTTGGTGATTGGCCAGCCGAGACACCAATGGAGCTGAGCTCACCAACACCAGCGGTTGGCGACGCCGAGCGTGAGGACATGCAAAGCGAGCCCGGCCGGATGGTGAGATTTTGTTTTTGTTTATTTACCTAGATGAGAAATTGAAAGGGTATGAGGAAAATCAAATCGTATA
The DNA here is from genome assembly GCA_023614405.1 of Avena insularis. Lineage (NCBI taxonomy): Eukaryota > Viridiplantae > Streptophyta > Magnoliopsida > Poales > Poaceae > Avena > Avena insularis. The sequence continues at coordinate 53,437,637 of CM042693.1, read as the reverse complement.
TTAGTGGGACTATTGGCCTGGGTAAACACAACGCTTTTTAGTGAAGAAATTCAGACCTGCCCTTCTCTTCTTGTTGAAGACGAAGATGTGGGATAGTAAGGCGAAGAGTTTTATGTGGTTCTTGGGCTACTCTGGCTCTTTTTCTGTGAGCTGTGCGGGCCATGGAGGCGGCCTAGCGCTTTTTTTGGAAGCAGGCGTACACTGTTACCTTGGGAGGTTTCAACTCACATTATATCGATGTGAGGGTGGAAGTCGGAGGATTCAGAACCATGGTTTGCTACCTTTGTTTATGGTGAGCCGAGGCGGAAGTTGAGGCACACATCTTTTGGGATCTCCTTCACACAGACTGAAGCACGGACAGGAGGGTGCATGGCTCTGCTGTGGGGATTTTAATGAAGTTCTTGCCATGACAAACATTATGGAGTTAGGGATAGCTCCGATGCATGGAGGAGTGTAGCTTGATGTACACAGGGTACTCGGGACCTAAGTTTACCTGGTGCAATAGGCAAGACGACCAGAGCAACATACGGGTACGCCTGGATCATGTTGTCTGTAACTCTAAGTTTGTTACACGCTTTTTTTTTTTTTAAACTAAGTTTGCTACACGCTTTTGATAGCTGCCAAGTGGAGAACATAATCACAACCTCATCAGACCACTACGCCGTGGTCATACATTTTTGAGTCAGGCAGGGATCTGCGGCCCAGTGTGACGGTGAGACAGCCTTTTCGGTACGAGGCAGTGTAGCGACGGACGGAGGATTACAAACCCACCGTCGAGCAAGCCTGGAAGAGCCGCGTTGGTGGGCCAAACCCCTTACAGTTGGCCTGCCCACTCTTTTTCAAACTGCGCTTACAATCCAGAGTTGGATCCGGAAGTCCTTTGGGGCTGTTCGGCAAAATGTTCAGCGGCTAGAGAGAAAGCTTCGTGTGTGTTAGCGATAATCTTATCTCTAATACATGTAGGTTAATTAGTTTGTTTTCTTGCATGGCGGTAGGTCATGACTTGGAAAGTTTGAGTCACGGTAGTGTTAGTCCATAGATGTTTGCATGTATATGCCCTATTAGGATTTCTAGTAGACTAATGTTGGTAAGCTCTGAGTTTAGATAGGTTTCATAGTATGTTATCCGTGTAGTGCTAGGTAGTCATATACAAGTAGGTTTAGGGAGTTTTGGGTAGATGGTGTGTATATATATATATATATATATATATATATATATATATAGAGAGAGAGAGAGAGAGAGAGTAGAGCTATTTGAACCCCAGGGTGTAGGGTGTAGAATAACTTCTACACCCACCCTCTATCTTTAGAACTATATATTATTTTTATATTGCGTAAATTTTGTCTTACCTCGAGAGTTGAGAAGAACGTAAGAAAATATAGACATGTCATAATTTTTTTTGTTTACATGCTGTATAAAAATACGACATAAAATGTGTATTTTTAGTGATTTTTACACTATAATTACTCATAAATTATTTTTTATGACAATTTTTTGCGTTGTGGATGAATATGAACATAATTATTTGTATACAAAACATAAATTTCTAAACGTGACAACATAAAGTTATGTGGGGTGCAAAATAACTATTCTGCACCCTAGGTGTCAAATAGGGTTTCTATACAGGCGTAGCTACGCATAGGCTTAGGACCGTTGGATAAAGAGATCACATGCAATGCTAGTTTAGATGGTAGTGGCTGGCTCTTGAAAGGAGTAACGGTTTCTAACGGCGTTTGCACCATACCATGTGTATACATGCATGCAATGCCTAGGGGCTCGAGCAAACCCTGATTTTTTAGCTCGCTGTTTGGCAAAAAAACTTTTAGCATCTAAAATGGAAAGATAAGGTGAACAAGGCTTAAAATGAGTTTTGCATGCAAACGTTTTCTGCAATGCATCACGTGACTCTTAGCGTAGCCAAAGATTACGAGGGTACCAAAAAATTATTTCGTAATTATTTATTGGACTGTGCTATCGGTGAAAACATAAGAGATGGCATTCTACTTACTGATAGATAAGTGACTTGGTCAGGGTTTAGTTTGGTTAGGGTTTACCGCATGTAGTATATTAGGGTTTGCCTCACCTAAATGAAATTTGATAAGCTTTGTTTTGCTAGGGCTTCATACATGCATCAAAGGAATTGGGTTCAACGCAATAAAATAAGGCTTAGTTTGGTTAGGGTTTACCGCATGTAGTATATTAGGGTTTGCCTCACCTAAATGAAATTTGATAAGCTTTGTTTTGCTAGGGCTTCATGCATGCATCAAAGGAATTGGGTTCAACGCAATGAAATAAGGCTTAGTTTGGTTAGGGTTTACCGCATGTAGTATATTAGGGTTTGCCTCACCTAAATGAAATTTGATAAGCTTTGTTTTGCTAGGGCTTCATGCATGCATCAAAGGAACACTAATGGTGTTACTAATGAGCCAACGTCCTGGGTCTGGAAACATGTGCTCCCTATATCAAAAGGGGAGATAATTAACGGTGGATATGCTATGTGCACATATTCCCGTGTGTAGCTGGCTATTTCCCATATATATATGCACAGGTTGTGTGACTTTTGAACCATGGAGTTGAGAATAAAATAAAGAAAAAGAACGGTTACAACACGTGTCCTTGGCCATAAGATTTTTCGAGCATGCTTGTTTGTCTAGATTGATGTAGTCGATCTGTGGGAAAATTCTAACAATGTGTTACGGGACTCACCAGTCTGCCCAGAATTACTAGCCGAGGAAAGGACGATTGAAGGGAAACTTTATGAACTTTTTGAACATGAAGAAATTATGGCGCTTCAAAGATCTAGAGTGGAATGGCTCCGCGAAGGGGACCGTAACACTGCGATTTTCCATGCCCGGGCATCCGCAAGGAAGAAGAACAACCGAATCAGTGTTCTTGTTCGGGAGGATGGTTCTAAATGTGATAATCATGAGGGAATTAAAAATATGGTTCACTCTTTCTATGAGGATCTATTTTCCTCGGAATCTGGCCTAAACATGGCCGAGGTGTTGGATGCTATTCCAACAAAGGTTCATGAACAGATGAATGAGGATCTTTGCAAGGATTACTCCAATGATGAGATTCGTTCGGCTCTGTTCTAAATGGGGCCTAATAAAGCCCCTAGGTCGGATGGTTTTCTGCTCTATTCTACCAAACACATTGGGATTGATACAAAATGAAATCTGTGACGATGTCCGAAGTTTTTTGCATGGGGACAACATTCTTAAAGGCTTTTGTGATTCTGTCATTGTTCTAATCCCCAAGGTATCACATGCCAAACATTTGTCTAAATTTAGACCGATTAGTCTTTACGACGTCCTTTATAAGCTTGCTTCAAAAGATCTTGCTAACGGTCTTAAAGTTATACTTCGTGAGATTGTTTCAGAGTATCAGAGTGCTTTTTTTCCAGGCCACTTGATCACGGACAGTGCCCTAATCGCTTTGGAGTTCCTTGACATGTGCGTAGGCAGAACAATAAAAGGCCTTTCTTCTCCCTCAAGGTTGATATGATGAAAGCTTACGATTGTATCGAATGGGAGTATCTTCATGGTTTCTTGGTGAAACTAGGCTGTGCAGCTGGTTGGATCTCATTGGTTAAGTGATGTGTGACCACAACAATATATGCGGTGAAGGTTAACGATGATCTAACACCTCGAGTGTTTCCCTCTCACAAAATCACTCAAGGGGACCCCATCATTCCCTATCTGTTTATCTCGTGTACGGAAGGATTTTCATGCTTATTGCAGAAGAAGCAGGGTCTTGGTGAACTACAAGTTTGTGTAATGGAAGGCAAGGGCCCCTTTATCCCACTTACTGCTCACAGATGACATCATCTTCTTCGCACAGAGCAATGATAGGAGTGTAAACACGCTGAAAGGTGTTCTGAATTCGTACTATGTGGCATCAGGGCAGAGGGTCAATTTCTAGAAATCCTCCCTATTTTTTGGCAGCAGGTGCCATTTGCCAATATGTCGTCAAGCAAAGGGTCAAATTTCACTGGATATCAGTAATGAAATCATGTAGGACTCCTACTTGGGTATGCCGACAGAGATTGCAAGAGTGGCTTCATCCTCATTCAAGTTTTTGTCAGACCGAGTATGGAGAAGTGTTGTTGGTGAGTCGGACAGATCGATGTCTCAAGCAGATAAAGAGATAAAACTCAAGTCTATTACACAAGCAATTCCGAATTATGTCATGAGTTGTTTTAGAGTTCCTGTTGGAATCTGCAACAATATGAAATCAAGTGTAGCTAACCACTGGTGGGGAATTGAGGATGGTAAAAGAAAGATGCATTGGAGATCGTGGAGCAAGTTAACGACCCCCAAATCCCTAGGTGGTATGGGCTTCAAAGATTTTGTGTTGTTCAATCAAGCGATGCTCTAAAAATAGTGTTGGCGGCTGTTAACCGAGCCGGATTCTCTCTATGCCAGGGTACTGAAGGGGCGCTACTACCCTCATTCTGACTTTCTGTCGGCTGCCAAGCCGAGAACCTTGTCATATACCTGGCGCTCTATCCTCTTTGGAAGAGAGCCGTTGCTAAAAGAGATTATCTGGGGCGTAGGGAATGGAGAGCAGATTGATATCCTTCGTGATGGCTAGATACCGGGCTTCCGAGCAGGTACCTTCTCCATACTCCAGGGACACAGCTATTTCCTGGAACATGGACAAGATTCAGACTTTCTTTCCTAAACCTACAGTGAAGGTAATTAAGAAGATTCCGGTCAGCACATGGGGAGGTGACGATTTCGCCTCCTGGCCACATGCAAGGCTCGGTATCTATACAGTCCGTTCTGCCTACAACTTGGCCAGGTCAGCTAAATTTTTCTCTAAGAGGTGTGCCTCTTGTTATGGTGATAACTCTGACCGTGCCTCGAAAGAGAAGGGATGGAAATCAATTTGGGCGATTAACTCGCCTAACAAGATGAAATTTGTGTTGTGGAGGATGGCACATGATTTCCTACCGACTGGTTTTCAACAACGATATCGCCAGATCCTGGCCGAAGATCATTACTTCTTCTATGTTCGCTCTAAAACGGTTGAACACACCTTTCTGTTCTGTCCTTTTGCTAGGACGATTTAGGATGCAGTGCAGTATCACTTTCAACTGAAGCTTAGTAGGAAATCCTTCGTGTCCATGAAGCAATGGATCTTCGACTTTCTCACTACGACATCTCCTATCCAATCGACCATGATGGTTGTTACATGCTGGCATATATGGGAAGCAAGTAATAATGCCAGGAATGGGCGAGACCGTCTTGATCCTTCTCGGATTGCCAGCAAAATCATGGCTTATGTAGACAATATTGTGCAGTTATGCTTTAAGAAAGCGTCGGCCAACAAGTGTGATTCCGCTTGTCGTGCTCGATGGACTCCACCACCGGCTCGTATGGTCTATGTGAATCTAGATCTTGCTGCCTTTAATGCTGATAATCATATGGGCTGGGTATGGTCATGTGACGATCCTCACTAGTGGAAACACACCAAATAGTTTGGATTCATCGATACACTCACAGATACAGGTATCTGATCAGAATTCACGGAGGGAAGAAGAAGTTCTGAGAAGGGGGAAGCTAATTTGCTTTTACAATAATCTTCTATGATTTCACTCTCTCTTTAACTCGCGCATTACATAGCGATGTCTCTTGCCATTTGGACCGTTTGGCCCTCCTCCTCCTGGGCCTTAGTCTTCATGGGCCTGTCTTGGGTCACGACATGTGGCCAGGTCATGACAGTCCCCTCCGCTTGAATTACTGCTTGACCCCAAGCGGGTGCATTAGGGTACTCCTGAAGGAGCCGATTCTTGTTCTCCCACATTGTCCAGAAGCTAGGCAGGCCTGCCCATTGAACCTGCACCAACATTGTTGAATTTTTACCAGTAGCCACCATCTTAGTATCCACTACATACAGGGGTTGTATATCGCCTTCCAGTACAGAACATTGCGAAGGCAGATCAGGTTGATTAACGTTGTTAGCCGACAGAGCTTTCTTCAACAGTGATACATGGACCACGGGATGAATGTGACTACCCTCTAGCAACTCCAGCTTATAAGCCACTACACCCACTTTATGAATGATTTTGTAAGGGCCAAAAAAATTATAACTTTGCTTCTGGTTGGTATGAAGAGCCACTGAGGTTTGAACATAAGGATGCAACTTCTAGTAGACCAAATCTCCCACTGCAAACTGCCTCTCTACTCTTTTCTTGTCAGCTTGATGTTTCATCCGTTGTTGAGCCCGTAACAAATTTTGCTCCCTCAGGAGCTGCATATCCTACCTATCTTGCAACCAAGTGGCCAGATCCGGTATCTCAGATGGCACATTTTGAATGCCAAATTTTTTAGGTTTGTGACCATACAACACCTCAAATGGAGATTTGCCCAATGCAGAATGATAAGTGATATTATACCAGAATTATGCCAAGGCTATCCATTTAGACCACTGAGACAGACAAGCTTGAGTCATACACCTGAGGTAGGTTTCCATACACTGATTCAGCCTTTCAGTTTGACCATCTGTCTCTGGGTGATAACTTGAACTCATATTGAGTGTGGTATCAGTCAATGTAAACAGTTGTTTCCACAAATGACTTGTAAAAACCTTGTCTCTGTCGGAAATGATAACTTCAGGTAGCCCATGAAGTTTGCAAACATGATCCACATATAGTTGAGCTACTGTCAACGCAGTATAGGAGTGCGCCAAAGGAATGAAATTCCCATACTTTGTGAACTTATCAATGATAACCAAAATGGTATCATACTTGCTAGATTTAGGCAAGCCCTCTACAAAATCCAAGCTGACAATTTCCCAAGCCTTGGTTGGAATTGGTGATACATCGTAAACGTATCTATAATTTTTTATGTTCCATGCTTGTTTAGTATCCACTTTACTTTGCTTTGTCTTTACTTTGAGGTGTTTTTATATGTTTTCTGGGACTAACCTATTAAGAAGTTGCCATAGTGCCAGTTGCCTGTTTTCTTCTGTTTTTGGTTTTAGAAAAGGAAGAAAATAAATATTCTCGGAATTGTACGAGACAAAAGCCAAAGTTAATATTTTATCGTGGGGGAATACGGAGCCAGAAGACGATACGGAGGAGGGCCTCGAGGGGGCCACACCCCCTGGTCGCGGCCAGGCCTGGCCTGCGCCTAGGGGTGCAGTCGCCTCAGGCACCCCCTCGGCCTCCCTCTTCGCCTATAAATACCCCCGATACCAAAACCCTAAGGACCCGATCAATCTTCCATGAAACAGTCCGTAGCCGCCACCACCATCGTCCCTAGATCGGGGGGATCTAAAGCTCTTCCTGGCACCCTGCTAGAGGGGAGAGATCATCCCGGAGGCCTTTTTCATCACCATGCCAGCCTCCGGTATGATGCGTGAGTAGTTCCACCTTGTACTATGGGTCCATACAGTAGCTCGATGGTTGTATCTTCTCCTTTGTGCTATCATGTTTAGATCTTGTGAGCTTCGTTCATGATCAAGATCATCTATTTGTAATCATGCATGTTGTGTTTATGGGGATCCGATGGATATTGATATTACTATGTCAGATTGATTAATGGTTTTATCTTATTGATTCAATAATGTCTGTTTTGTTTGAGATCTTGCATACTCTCTGTTTCTAGTAGCTATCTTGGCCAAGTAGATGCTAGTGACTCCAAGAGGGGGTATTTATGCTCGATAGTGGGTTCATGCCTCTATTTAATCTGGGGAAGTGACAGAAATATCTAAGCTTATAGATGTGATGTTTCTACTAGGGAGAAAACAACGATCCGTTGTTCATGGAACAATTGTATTATTTACTTTACACAATTTGCTTAAAGCAGTTATCCGTTGCTTGCAACTTAATACTGGAGGGGGTTCGGATGATAACCTGAAGGTGGATTACTAGTCATGGATGCAGTTGGATGTCGGTCTATGTATCTTTTTGTATTGCCCAATCGAATCTCATAGGATCATGAATGTATAGTATTGCATTATTATGCCTTGCTCAGTCCTGTCAATTGCCCTGCTGTAATTTGTTTACCTAGCATGTTATGTTATCTATATTAAGGAGTACACCTCTAGTGAACTGTGGACCCCAGTCCAATCTTTAACATTGATACATCTTCCATTGTTACTGTTTACTATCAGCAAGTCACCATTATTTTCCACACCATATGGTTAATCCTTTGTTTTCAGCAAACCGGTGAGATTGACAACCTCACTGTTCGTTGGGGCAAAGTCTTGAGTTTGTGTTGTGCAGGTTTCCAAGTTGCTAGCAACACCTTTGAGTCATTTCCTTCCTCCTACTGGTTCGATAACCTTGGTTTCGTACTGAGGGAAAAACTTGTTGTTGTATTCATCATACCTTCCTCTTGGGGTTTTCCAACGAAGCTCTACAGTGATCTGAGCCGCATCAAGCCTTTTTTCTGGCGCTGTTGTCGGGGAGGCTAAGGACGGCTTCACAAGGGGAGTCCTTCACAACCTTTCTCTTTACTTTGTTTTTGTTTTGCTTAGTTTATTTTTCCTTGTTTTGCTTGCTTCTTTTATTGAAAATTACAAAAAAAAGTAGTTTCCTTTGTTTTGCATTCTCTTATAAAAACACAAAAAAATTAGTTCCTACTATAGTTGTTGGTCTATTATTGCCTTGCTTTGTCATGCTTTCTATCAATGGTTGGTTTATTTGAAACTAGTTCTTATTGGCAAGGTGGGTTCACAGAAGAACAAAAGTATTATTATAAGGAACACCGCTTGTCACAAAATGGGAAACACTTATGGGAACAAATTGAATACCATTGCTAGAAACGTGTGCTCAACTTATAATGTTACTTATTGTTGTGATAAAGCTTGTTGTTGTAGGAGGTATAAACACCTCCCTTTTCAATGTGAGTATAATGATAATGTTACCATATATTCTTATGTTAGAGGAAATTATGACCTTTATGATGTGGAACAAATTGAAGAATTTATTGCTTGGAAGGGTGCATTTGAACTTGCTAGTTTGCTTGAAAATACTAATGATTCACCATAAAAATATGAGGTTTATGATATACTTAAATTTTGCTTTGCAATTACAAGGAATAAAATGGCTATATTCTTGAACATTTTAATAGATGCTTTTCACAAATGGAAGAGACTAATGCCTTGCAGGAGCCAATGGAAGAAGAAATTGCTGAAACTGGAAGCTCATTAGATGAAAAAGAGGAGGAGAGTGATGAACAAAAGGAGGAAGAATGGATCCCATGCCGACCTTCTAATGATAGTAACTCTTTATCCCTTACATTATTTGATTGTCCCCCATTTTTACCAAAGGAGGATGAATGTTATGCTTCTGTGGATTCTTTTGAAATATGTACTATGGGTAAAACTTGTGATGATGTTCCTATGCCTGTTACCTATAGTAGTGATCATGATTGGGAAAAGCACACTACTTTTTATATTGAAAATCTCTTTGGTACCAATTCTGACAATTCTATTGCCTATGATGATATTATACCTCCAATGTATGATGATTACAATGATGAATATGATATTTTTAGTCCACCTACTATTGAGGAGAAAATTAATTATGATTGCAATATGCCTCCTATATTTGATGATTATGGTGATGAGAATAATAATGATAGCTATTTTGTTGAATTTTCTCCCACTATAATTAATAAGAATGACTATGCTTATGTGGAGAGTAATAATTATTTTATGCATGTGGCTCATGATAAGAATGTTTTATGTGATATTTATATTGTTAATTTTATTCATGATGCTACTGAAAGTTATTATGAGAAAGGGAAACATGTTTTTATACATCTTAATAATATTAAGTTTCCCCTCTTTATGTTGAAAATTTTGTAGTTGCACTTGTTTTGATTTCCTGTGCTTTTTTTGTGCTTTCATGACTTCTTTATTTATAAGATTATTTTTCATAGGAATTGGTTTAGACTTGAATGTGTTTTGAATTTTCTTCTTGATGCTCTCTTTTACTTCAATTCATATTTTTTATGTGAGCATCTTCTCAAACTATCAAGCCTAACTTAAGGCGTTAAAGAAAAGTACGTCTTGGGAGATAACCCAAAAGTTTTAATTGAGTCTTGGAAGTTATTACTTCTGTAATAACCTCTCCTTATCCTTTTTATTTGATTTTTGTGCCAAGAATAACCTCTAATGAGAAGGAAGTAAGATTTGGGGAGTTGCTGTCCTGAAACGGATTTTTGTGCTTCACTGTAAAAATTCGTGTAAAATCTCTGTAAGTCGGATTGAGCTGTAATTTTCTGAATAAATCTCCCAGGTTGTTAGCTAACATTTGTTAGTTCGGCACTTTTTTATTTGAGCAACATAAGGTCTTCGAAAAAAAATTCTACCTGCTGGTCTGTTTTGACAGATTTCTGCCATTATTTGCATTTGCTTCTTATTGATTCCTTTTTGGCTTATTTTTGGTAAATTAAGATTTTTGAGGGGAATGCTACAGTATCTTGTGTCTTTCGTGAAAGTTTTTGCTGTTTTGAAACAAAACCCAAAGGTCTATTATCTTTTGAATGCACTAATATTGCTAATAAGGATTGTGTGAAGTTTTGTATGAAGGAAAATTTTCTGGTGTAAGGAAAGAATGTTGTAATGAGATGAAGGATGGACAAAAGCTCAATCTTGGGTATGCCACCTCGTGTCACCCGAAGAAATATTCAAGAGGTACAATCTTCAAAGCTTGCTTCTTCATCAATTAAAATCTCAGGTCTTTCTAGACACTTCGTTTTTATTGTTTCATGCATAGTTGTGTTGTTCTTGGAGCGTCTTAGTTTTTTTTTGCTTTGTTTTCTTAGTTTGTTTGAATAAAATAGTTGGACCCCCATTTTCGCTGTGATATTTTCAAATAAGTTGATTGGTGTTGGAGAAGAGTAGAAAGTTCTTGCTTATAGTGATACAAAAGTGAGCTTGCTTTGACTGTGGCTTAGACTTTATCTTGTCATGCTAGATGTTGTTTTGACCTTATGCTTAGTGAATATTGCTGTAGCATGACTTGTTCCAAACAATTAGGATTTCTTAATGTGCCTTGAAAGAATCATGCGTTGTTTTAGCATACAAAAGCATAGTATTGTGGTATTCTCCTTTGATGCTTTGTTTGGGTTGACTTGGCACATGCTCACACCATGTTATGACTATGAACCAGTCACCATAGCCTCTATGATCATTTAGTTTTTGACTTTTGGTACCACTTTATACTTTTATTAGTAATGTTTTGTCGCTCTGCATGATTATGGTCATTATTGCTCTCTTAGTTGGTCGCTCCCAGTCTTTTGCTAGCCTCCACTTGTATTGAGTAAGCTCTACTCATGCATCCAACTCCCAAGAAACCAAGTTATTCCAAAGTGTCCACTATAAATTCCTATGCATGGTGTGTTACACCATTCCAAGTATATTCTTGTTTTCATCTACCTTTCAATTAAAAAGTATTTTGTTATGTGAAAAATTAGTGATTAAAGCTCTCACAAACTTGATGGCACACTTTATTTTTCTTTCCCCTAATAAACTTGAACCATTGTGTCATCTATGTTGTATATTCTTGCACTTATACGTTGGAATTAGAAGAACCGTGTTGTCATGGGGAACGCTTTCAACATTTCACCTGTACATTGTACCTAGTTGATATCATGCACTTTTGTTTATGGATGTCGTCGGTGTGAAATAAAAGGGGAGCTTGTAAGTCCATGGAGTTATGTGTGTTTGTTAGAGAAACGCATGGGCCATTATCCTAAGCCATGCCTAATCATGGTGGAAACTTGTAGCATCACCATAGTGAGCAATCCATGAAGCTTTCTTCTTATTAAAAAAAGAGAGACACATTGAAAAGAGGAAGGAGAGAAACAGTAAATAAGAAGATTGTTGAGATGCTCATTGTCTGCTTGCCTTGTCATTTTGTTATGGGAGAGCTCCTGTAGCATGTGCAAGTGGTACCCCGTTGGAGGTTCTCTATGATACACATGTACTTACTATGACAAGAACTTACCGGTAACTAAAGTTAAGTAGCATTAGGAGCGGACCTCATATTCAAGGGACATGAGATTGCCAACTTATACTTTGTCAAGCATATACTCCATAGTTTGTTCACTTTAACCTTAATCACTTCAAGATGCTTATGATAGGGGCAATGAGAGTTGAAAACTAGCAAGTACCATAATTTTTAGAAGCTCTTTATGAGACTTGAAATCCCTGCTTCCCTTTGAAGGGCCTTTCTTCCACTATATTGAGTCTCCACCTTCTACCTTAGGCACCAATTAAGAGAGCATAGTTGCCATTCTTAGTTCTATGTGCATTGTCCCAAAACTTATTGATTGATTCATATTGTTGATATTTCTTGCTCTTGAACTATTTGTATCTAGTCACCCTTGTAAACTTTGAAGGTGTCCTATGTATTTATGCTACTCCATGAGGGACAAGCTGAATGCCACTATGCTATGTTTTCTATATGTGAAACAAATAAACGTTTTTCAATGCATGTTATTCATGAATCTTTGTTTGTATCCTTTCATGTTGCATGCATAGTTACTTTGTCTTATTGTTAGAACTTCATATTTCATGCTCATGTTTAGATTACTTTGATCCCAGCCTTCAATGCTTGCAAATGGTTTGATCTAGATTATGATGGTGCATGTCACCTAAAAAATTATTATTTTTATCACTTACCTACTCGAGGACGAGCAGGAGTTAAGCTTGGAGATGCTTGATACGTCGTAAACGTATCTATAATTTTTTATGTTCCATGCTTGTTTAGTATCCACTTTGTTTTGCTTTGTCTTTACTTTGAGGTGTTTTATATGTTTCCTGGGATTAACCTATTAACAAGTTGCCGCATTGATTACTGTTTTCTTACATTTTCGTTCGGAAAAAGCAGAAAATGAATATTCTCGGAATTGGACGGGACAAAAGCCAAAGTCAATATTTTATCATGGGGAACACGGAGCGAGAAGACAAGACAGAAGAGGGCCTCGAGGGGGCCACACCCCCTGGCCGCGCGGCCAGGCCTGGCCCGTGCCTAGGGGGTGCAGCCGCCTCGGGCACCCCCTCGTCCTCCCTCTTCGCCTATAAAGACCCCCCCGATACCAAAACCCTAAGGACCCAATCAATCTTCCACGAAACAGTCTGTAGCCGCTGCCACCATCGTCCCTAGATCGGGGGGATCTGAAGCTCTTCCCAGCACCCTGTCGAAGGGGAGAGATCATCCCGGAGGCCTTCTTCATCACCATGCCAGCCTCCGGTATGATGCATGAGTAGTTCCACCTTGGAATATGGGTCCATACAGAAGCTAGATGGTTGTATATCCTCCTTTGTGCTATCATGTTTAGATCTTGTGAGCTCCGTTCATGATCAAGATCATCTATTTGTAATCATGCATGTTGTGTTTGTGGGGGTCTGATGGATATTGATATTACTATGTCAGATTGATTAATGGTTTTGTCTTATTGATTCTATCATGTCTGTGTTGTTTGAGATCTTGCATGCTCTCCGTTTCTAGTAGCTATCTTGGCCAAGTAGATGCTAGTGAGTCCAAGAGGGGGTATTTATGCTCGATAGTGGGTTCATGCCTCTATTTAATCTAGGGAAGTGACAGAAATCTCTAAGGTTGTAGATGTGCTGTTTCTACTAGGGAGAAAACAACGATCCTTTGTTCATGGAACAATTGTATTATTTACTTTACACACTTTGCTTAAAGCAGTTAGCCATTGCTTGCAACTTAATACTGGAGGGGGGTCGGATGATAACCTGAAGGTGGATTACTAGTCATAGATGCAGTTGGATGGCGGTCTATGTATCTTGCTGTATTGCCCAATCAAATCTCATAGGATCATGAATTTCTAGTATTGCATTATTATTCTTAGCTCAGTCCTGTCAATTGCCCTGATGTAATTTGTTTACCCAACATGTTAAGTTATATGTCTTAAGGAGTACACCTCTAGTGAACTGTGGACCCCGGTCCAATCTTTACCATTGATACATCTCCCACTATTACTGTTTACTATCTGCAAGACACCATTACTTTCCAAACCATACGGTTAATCCTTTGTTTTCAGCAAACCGATGAGATTGACAACCTCACTGTTCGTTGGGGCAAAGTCTTGAGTTTGTGTTGTGCAGGTTTCCAAGTTGCTAGCAACACCTTTGAGTCGTTTCCTTCCTCCTACTAGTCCGATAACCTTGGTTTCTTACTGAGGGAAAAACTTGCTGTTGTACTCATCATACCTTCCTCTTGGGTTTTCCCAACGAAGCTCTACTGTGATCTGAGCCGCATCAATTGGTAAAGGCTGCAGCAACCCAGGTTTACCCATATGTTCCAGTTTAGCTTGTTGACAGACCACACAATGAGCTAAATAGTGCTTGACATCTTGCTTGAGACTAGGCCAAGCAAAGAGAGCTTTGACCTTGTTGTAAGTTGCAGTAAACCCACTGTGGCCACCTATTCCACTGTCATGCAGTGCCAACAACACATCCTGTTTAGCTTCAGCCTGAGCACCCAACCAAATTATGTCCTTGTATTTAATCACACCATCATGCAAGGAATACCCCTGACTATCTGGACTAGAAATACTCAAGTGAGCAAGTAATTCTTTGGACTGTGGATCTATAAGGTAGCTCTCAATGACAATTTCTAGCCACTTAGGTTTGCACATAGAGATGGCTTGTATTTCAGATTCATACTAACATCGAGATAAGGCATCTGCTACACCATTGGAAGAACCTTGTTTATATTTCACCCGATACTGCAATCCCAACAACTTGCAAAATGCTTTATGCTGAATGGAATTAGTGAGCTGCTGTTCTTCCAAATGGGTGAGACTTCTATGATCTGTATAAATGGTGAACTGCTAATGTTGCAGATACTGCTTCCATTTTCTACAGCCATAATGAGAGCTAAACCCTCTTTTTCGTAAGTTGATAAAGCCCGTGATCTTGGGCAAAGGGCTTTGCTAAGGAAGGATATTGGATGCCCTTGCTGAGACAACACAGCTCCAATTCCTACTCCTGACGCATCAGTGTGAACCTCAAATGGTAATTTGAAATCAGGTAAGGCCAACACATGAGCTTCAGTCAGTGCCAATTTCAAAGCTTGAAAATCTTGCTCAGTAATAGAGGACCAAACAAACTGAGTATTCTTCTTGAGTAAATCTGTCAATGGCCTGCTAATGGTGCCATATTGAGCAATGAACTTCCTATAATAGCCATCCAAACCCAAAAAGGCTCTCACATGCTTCACAGACATTGGAGTCGGCCATTGCTGAAGAGCTGCTATCTTAGCAGGATCAGTTGCTACACCTCTGTGACTAACAATGTGCCCCAAATATTCCAATTGATTTTGGGAAAATGTGCATTTGGACAACTTAACAAGGAACTTGTTATCTGCCAATATTTTGAACACTTGAATCAATAATTCCATGTGTTGGTCCATAGTGGCCATGTACAAGAGCATATCATCCATGTATATGAGAACACCTCTGCGCAATATTGGGGCAAAAACAACATTCATTGTTGCCTGAAATGTAGCTGGAGCATTAGTGAGGCCAAATGACATCACCTTAAATTCCCAATGGTCGTGGTGTGTTTTAAATGCCATTTTAAACTCCTCCCCTTTCGCCAACCGTATCTGATGGTACCCACTGCGAAGATCCAGTTTCATGAAATACTAAAAACCACCAATTCATCCAATAATTCATCAATAACTTGTAATGGGTACTTGTTCTTCAGTGTCAAGGCATTCAGATAGCGATAATCCACACACATGCGCCAACTGCCATCCTTTTTCTTCACCAAAATCACTAAAGATGCATAGGGCTTGCACTCTGATGGATCACTCCTTTGTGCAACATATCAACAATATACCGTTCCAACGCATCTTTTTGTGTTGGTGCATATCTATATGGACGTTTTTGAACTGGCACAGCACCTGGAATCAAGGGAATTTGATGATCAAACTCTCGAGATGGTGGTAATGCTTCTATTTCCTGGAAAATGACATCATTATTTTGGATAATATGTTGAATTTCCACAGGAATAGACTGAGTAGATGCTATCTGTTCATTTGCTGACAAAGGTGATTAACTGAGCCACTGCTCCTTGCTCAATCAACTGCTTTACTTTCCCCATAGAAATCTGCGGGCAGTAAGAATTATTACCATTGATGCCTCTGAGAGTAATCCTCGGGCCATCATGCCAAAACCTCATTTTCTTCCTGGTCCAGTCCACATACATTCTCCCACCATTACATGTTTCTAACCAATCCATGCCCAAAATTAAATCATAGCACTTAATAGGGAGCACCCTCACAGGTGTCACAAATTTGTTGTCCTGAACTCCTCATTGAAGATCTGAAATGCATGTGTCACTGTTCATTTTCTCACCATTGGCAATAGTTACTTGCACCTGACTTAAGTGCTGCACATGTAAATTGAGCTTGCCCACCAATTCATGATTGATAAAATTACCAGAACTGTCTGAACCTATAAGTATGAGAATCTGGTTTTTGCCAATATGACGCAATAACCTCATGGTCTTCTTACTTATTGTCCCTTGCATAACTGCTACGGAGAAACTCATAGCCTGTTCTGTTTCCGAGTCACTACCATTTGACTATTCTTCCTCTCAATCACTGCTGGAATCCAGACTATTGATCTCCAAGGCAGCGAAAATTTCATCTATGACAGCTAACTCCACTTGCTTGGGACATTTGTGAGATGGGCCATATTTTCCCCCACATTTGAAACATTATCCTCTCGCCCTTCATTGTGCCTTGAGTGTATCCAACTTAGCTTGCACTGCCAAAGGATTTGGTTGCACTGTAACAGGATCTGTTGGCATAGGACCCAACTTGCCCGGACCAGCTCTGTTATGCCATGGCTTATGTTCATAAGGTTTCTTCCTATACTCCAAAGTCTGAGCTTCCTGCAGAAGATCCAAAGAAATAGCAGCATTCACTGTGCGAGGTTTATGCAAAATAATTGGTGTTCTGATATCCTTCCTTAACCCTTTGATATACTTGGAAACAAAAAATGTGTCATCCAACCCTGGGTTGTTTGCCAACAACTGGAGCTGTAACTGTTCAAACTCCCTGGAATAACTTTTCACATCACCCTGTTGCCTAATGCTCAATGTTTTATTCATATCTGTGTAATACAAATCCTTGACAAATTCACAACTGAGCCAAACCAATGATGTCATGCTATGACTCATATGTCTGTAACCAAAAAGCAGCAGAACCCTAAAAATGAAGAGTTGCATAATCCACTTTGTACTCCTCTAGAACATGGAACATGTGAAAGTATTTTTCAGCTTTCTCCTTCCACATTTAGGATGGTTACCATCAAATTTAGGAGAACTAGTTTTAGGCATTCTGAATTCACTTCTATGACCCTATCGTCCTCCTCCATGTTGATGAAATGGCACATGAGAAGTACCGGGATCAAAGGAAACCCGAGAAGGTGTACACACTATCTAACAAAGCAGGATCAACTGTAACAGCCTGTTGTTCCATATCCTCATGACTAACCTCGTGTGTTGAAGCAGGACCCAAAACTGTAGTAATTGTACCTTCTAGTGACGCAATCCTCGTATCGAGCCTCATCAACTGATTCTCCATGGCATCCACCTTGGTCTTGACATTGTCTTGTGATTTCAACAAACACTGTGTCATCACTCGCAACTCCAAACAGCTTGCAACGTTCTGACTAGTAGTTTCAGTTGCCGTCGCCAATCCTGCCAACACACCAGTCAATTGAGCTGATAAATCTGTTGGAGATATGCCCTAGAGGCAATATAAAATGTAGCTATTATTATATCTTTGTGTTTATGATAAATGTTTACATTCATGCTATAATAGTATTAACAAGGAAACATTAATACTTGTGTGATTTGTAAACTAAATTAGAGTCCCTGGTAAAGCCTCTTTATAATACTAGCTTGTGGGTTAATAAATGATTGCGGTTTCCCTATCATGAACATTGAGATGTTATTAACAACAAGATCATATCGTTAGGAGAATGGTATGATGGACATACTCCTATAGATAAGCGTAGCATAAAGATCAAGTCATTTTAATAGTTCAATTGCTATATGCTTTCTGATACATAGTAACCTAATTCCTTCGACCATGAGATCATGCATATCACCATCACCGGAAGGATGCTTTGAGGACATCAAACACCACACCGTAACGGGGTGGCTATAAAGGTGGCATTGAGTGTTCGGAAAGTATTGGTTGAGACACATGGATGAAGAGTGGGATTTGTCCATCCATATGACGGATAGATATACTTTGGGCCCTCTCGGTGGAATGTCATCCAATTGGCTTGCAAGCATGTGACTAGCTCACAAGGGATCACATATCACGGGAACGAGAAAAGAGTACTTACCAGTAACGAGGTTGAACTAGGTATGCAAAGATATCGACGATCAAAACCTCGGATAAGTAAACTATCGTGAGACAAAGGGAAATTGGTATCGTATGTAAGTGGTTCATTCGATCGCAAAGTAATCATAGAAATATGTGGGAGCCATATGAATTTACAGATTCCTCTAATGGTTATTGTTCGGAGAAGTGTCTCGATCATGTCCGCATAATTCACGAACCGTAGGGAGACACACTTAAGGATTCGATGTTGTTGAGTAGTTATGGAATGATGAGTAAGAGTCCGAATGTTGTTCGTAGTCTCGGATGGGATCCGGGATATCACGAGGAGATCCGGAATGGTCCGGAGAATAAGATTCATATAAGGAAAGTCCTGTTTCGGGGTTGGAGAATGGTTCCGGTGTTTTCATCAGGAATGTTCTAGAAGGTTCCGGAAGGTCCGGCACTCTGGAGGGGAAGGGTACATGACTGTGTCATAACATGTTGGAATGGTTGCATCATGTACTAGGTGTCATCGCTGAGCAAAATAAAGGGATAAATCAAATCCTAGTTTGAAAAGTCAAACGCCAATTTGAAAAGTCAAACGGCAAGTTTGCTTGGTGGAGGGAGAGTAGGAAACCTACTTGGGGAGGAGTTCCTCTCCCTCCACCCGCCGGCCTTGGAAGCCGAGTTGGGGAGGGACTCCCCTCCCCTTGGCCGGCGCCCTCCACCTATATAAGGAGGGGCAGGGTTGCCCCTCCAAAACTACACCTTGCCTCACCAAAACCCTAGCCCTTAGCCGCCGGCGCCACCACCTCCTGCTGCTACCGCCGCCTAGGGCAAACCCTAGCCGCCGACTTGGGCTTCCCCAAGCCCTAGCCGCCGGCCTAGCCCTCTCTCCTTGGTGTGTCTAAACCCTAGATCACCGAGGCCTCTCTCATAGTCCACCATACTCGCTCCGGCTTAAGGCGAAGCCCTGCGAGATCTCCCCTCTACTTCCGGTACCACGCTGTCGTGCTTTCGGAATCGCGAGGAGAGTGCTAGAACCTCTGCTGCCTACTAGAACAAGGGAGAGGAAGGTCTTAGTAGAATTTAACGTGTGACCAATCAAGGGAGCGCTGCGGAACCTGGGAGCATAATGGAAGGATCGTCTACACGATCTTGAGATCGGCAAGAGTACGACTACATCACCCACGAGAATCCGCTCTCGTTAAACACTTTGGAATCTTCGAGGGTGAGTTATTCCATCGACTCGTTGCTACAATCTAGTAGATAGATCTTGGCTTGTTTGTTTGTATGCGGTAGATTTTTTTTGTTTTCCATGCTACGAACCCCTACAGTGGTATCAGAGCCGTGTCTATGTGTAGCTATGTTGCACGAGTAGAACACAATGGTCACTGTGGACGGTGGTGCTTTTATTATCAATTGCTTCTTGTGTACTTTGCATCTTGCGGTATGATGGGATGAAGCGGCCCAGGCTAACCTTACATGACATCGTTCATGAGACTTGCTCCATGCTCAACATGCAACTTGTATTGCATAAGTGGCTTTGCGGGTGTCTGTCTCTCCCATTATAGTATAGATCCAATTTACAACATGCACTTGATAGTTCAAACATCAACGTTGTGGTTCTTGTTCGTAAGTTAGATCGACACTTATTGAAAGCCCCAAACCACGTAAAATATGCAAAGAAATTAGAGGCGTCTAACTTTGTTTTGTAGGGTGTCTTTGTGATGTGATATGGCCATGATTGTGATTATATTTGATGTATGCAATGTTCCTTATTGTAAGTTGGCAACCGGAGAACCATATGGTTGTCTTTAATTTCTGTTAAGACCCGCGTGTCTATTCAAAGTAGTTGTAATAGTTGAAGCTGGTGGACGACAATCATGAAGCAGCGTCATTGACCTTGATGCAATGCCGGTGATGATGGAGATCTTGTTCGTGCTTGAATATGGACATCGGAAGAACAAAGAAGAAAGGCCATATCACATCACATATTATGAATTGCATGTGATGTTAATCCTTTATGCATCTTGTATTGCTTAGTTAAGGACGGTAGAATTATAAGATGATCCCTCATGCACATGAATTTCAAGTTCTAAAGTGTTCATCCTTAGTAAGCACCGTTGCTAAAGCTTGTTGTTTCGAAGCACCACGTGATGATCGGGTGTGTTAGATTCTGCAAGTGTATACAATATGAGCAAGCCAGGTTTGCTCATGCGGAAGCTAAGGTTTGATCTTGACGAGCCTAGCATGTACAGAAATGGTCTCGGAACACGGATCACCGAAAGGTAAAGCATGAATCATATAGTAGATATGATGAACATGTCGATTGTTCACCATTGAAGCTACATCAATTCTCGTGATGATCGGTTTTGATGTTGTGGATTTGGTTCGTGTGATCACTAAAACAATGTGAGGGATATTGTTTTGAGTGGGAGTTCACCTAGATTAATTTAACTATTAATTAGAACTCAATTTGTCATAAACTTAGTCTAAACTATTGCAAATATGTTGTAGATCAATGGCGGCCCCTACCATCAATTTTAATGCGTTCCTAAAGAAAGAAAAGTTGAAAAAAAATGGAAGCAACTTCGCGGATTGGTTCCGCAATTTGAGGATTGTCCTCAATGTTGGTAATTTGACCTATGTCTTTGGATGCACCATTGGTGACCATCAGCCATGCTACCGATGAAGTAAAGAATGCTTACCTCGCTCGGAAGACTCAGTACTCCACAGTTTAGTGTGCTATCTTGTATGGTTTAGAATCGAAGCTTCAGAAAAGGTTTGAGAATTCAGACCCACATGATATTGTCCGTGAACTCAAACTGATATTTGAGACTCACGCGGCAGTTGAGAGCTATGAGGATTCTAAAAAGTTCTTTAACTGCAAGATGGAAGAGGGCAGCTCCATTAGTGAGCATGTGCTTAAAATGTCTGGGCACGCAAACAAACTCCAAAGCTTGGGTATAGTGATTCCTAATGCTTTGGGGATTTACCGTGTCCTCCAATCACTACCACCAAGTTACAAGAACTTTGTGATGAACTATAATATGCAAAGCATGAACAAGCAGTTGCCAGAACTCTTCTCCATGTTCAAATCTGCAGAAGTGGAGATCAAGAAAGAGCACCAAGTGTTGATGGTCAATAAGACCACCAAATTCAAGAAAGGCAAGTCTAAGAAAAAGGGACACTTCAAGAAGGGTGGTAAGAAGGTTACCGCACCGACGAAGAAGACCAAGGCTGGACCTAAGCCTGATACTGAGTGCTTTTACTGCAAGGGAGAAGGTCACTGGAAGCGGAATTGCCCAAAGTACTTGGCGGATTTTAAGAACGGCAACATCAAGAAGAAAGGTATATCCGATATACATGTTATTGATGTGTATCTCACTAGTACTCGTAGTAGTGCCTGGGTATTTGATACTGGTTTGGTTGCTCATATTTGTAACTCGAAACAGGTGCTGCAGAACGGAAGCTAGCGAAGAACGAGGTGACGATGCGCGTAGGAAATGGATCAAAGGTTGATGTGATCGCGGTCGGCACGCTACCTCTTCATCTACCATCGGGATTAGTTTTGTACTTAAATAATTGTTATTTGGTGCCTACGTTAAGCATGAACATTATATCGGGATCTTGTTTATTGCGAGACGATTACTTGTTTAAGTCCGAGAATAATGGTTGTTCGATTTATATGAGTAATATGTTTTATGCACATGCACCTTTGATAGATGGTCTATTCTTATTGAATCTCGATAGTGGAAATACACATATTAATAACATTGAAGCTAAACGTTTGAAATCGAGCGATAACTCGACCTATATGTGGCAATCGTCGTCTTGGTCACATTGGGTGAAGCGTATGAAGAAACTCCATTCCGATGGACTTCTTGAATCACTTGATTTCGAATCACTTGAAAGATGCGAAGCATGTCTGATGGGTAAAATGACTAAGACTCCATTTTCTGGTATGATGGAGCGAGCTACGGACTTATTGGAAATCATACATACCGATGTGTGTGGTCTAATGAGTGTAGCATCGCGCGGTGGTTATCATTATGTTCTTACCTTCACGGATGACTTGAGTAGATATGGGTATATCTATTTCATGAAACATAAGTCCGAAACTTTCGAGAAGTTTAAGGAATTTCAAAGTGAGGTGGAGAATCAACATAACAAGAAGATTAAATTTCTACGTTCTAATCGTGGAGGTGAATATCTAAGTTACGAGTTTGGCGAGCATTTAAAGAAATGCAGAATACTTTCACAATTGACACCGCCGGGAACACCACAGCGTAATGGTGTGTCGAGCGTAATCGAACTCTCTTAGATATGGTTCGTTCTATGATGTCACTTATAGATTTACCGCTATCATTTTGGGGTTATGCATTAGAAACAGCCGCATTCACTTTAAATAGGGCACCATCTAAATCCATTGAAACGACACCGTATGAATTATGGTTTGGGAAGAAACCTAAATTGTCGTTCCTTAAAGTTTGGGGTTGCGAAGCCTATGTAAAGAAGTTACAGCCGGACAAGCTTGAACACAAAGCGGAAAAATGCGTCTTCATACCCAAAGGAAACTATTGGGTATACCTTCTATCATAGATCTGAAGGCAAAATCTTTGTTGCCAAGAATGGATCCTTTCTAGAGAAGGAATTTCTCTCGAAAGAAGTGACTGGAAGGAAAGTAGAAATCGACGAGGTTGTCGAACCTTCTCGAACTTCTCGAACTTAGTAGCACTGACAGGAAGAAGTTCCTGTGGTGCCTGCACAAATAAGAGAGGAAGCTAATGATGATGATCATGAAACTTCGGTTGTAGTTGCTACAGAGCCTCGCAGGTCAACGAGAACTCGTACCACTCCTGATTGGTATGATCCCGTTATGAGTGTCATGTTGGTGGACAACACTGATGACCCCGCGACATATGAGGAGGCGACGATGAGCCCAGATTCCAATAAATGGCAAGAAGCCATGAAATCCGAGATTGGATCCATGTACGAAAACCAAGTATGGACTTTGGTGGACTTACCGGATGGCCGAAAGGCTGTCGAGAACAAATGGATTTTCAAGAAGAAAACAGATCTTGATGGTAATGTTCTCGTCTATAAAGCTCGACTTGTCGCAAAAGGGTTTCGAAAAATTCAAGGAGTTGACTATGATGAGACTTTCTCACCAGTAGCGAAGCTAAAGTCTGTGAGGATTTTGTTAGCAATCGCTGCATATTATGATTATGAGATATGGCAGATGGATGTCAAAACAACGTTCCTCAATGGAGACATTGATGAAGAGTTGTATATGATGCAACCCAAAGGTTTTGTCGATCCTAAAGATGCTAACAAGGTATGCAAACTTCAACGGTCCATATATGGATTGAAGCAAGCATCCCGTAGTTGGAATCAACGTTTTGATAAGGTGATCAAAAGTTTTGGTTTTATACAAACTTATGGAGAAGCTTGTATTTACAAGAAAGTGAGTGGGAGCTCTGTAGCATTCTTAATACTATATGTAGATGACATATTGTTGATTGGGAATGATGTAGACCTTCTTAATAGTGTCAAGGAATATTTGAATAATAGTTTTTCAATGAAAGATCTTGGCGAAGCAGCTTACATATTAGGCATAAATATTTATAGAGATAGATCAAGACGCCTAATATCATTGTCTCAAAGTACATATTTGGACAAAGTTCTAAAGAGGTTTGGAATGGAAGATAGCAAGAAAGGGTTCTTGCCCATGTTGCTAATCGACCTTGAGTAAAACTCAAAGTCCAAAGAACGCAGAAGATAGAGAAAGGATGAGTAAGACTCCCTATGCCTCAGCCATAGGATATCTAATGTATGCCATGCTATGTACTAGACCCGACATTGCATATGCTGTTAGTTTGACTAGCAGATATCAAAGTGATCCAGGAGTGGATCATTGGACAGCGGTCAAAAACATCCTTAAGTACTTGAGAAGAACTAAGGATATGCTTCTTTCTTATGGAGGTGATGAACAACTCGTTGTTAATGGTTACACCGATGCTAGTTGGAACACCGATCCAGATGATTCTAAATCTCAATCTGGATATGTATTTACTTTGAATGGTGCAGCAGTTAGCTAGAGGAGTGCAAAGCAAAGCGTTGTAGCGAGATCTTCAACTGAATCGGAATACATAGCTGCTTCGGAGGCTTCACAAGAAGCAATATGGATGAAGGAGTTCATTACAGAGCTCGGTATGGTTCCAAGTGCGCTGGACACAATGTCTATCTACTGTGATAACATGGGCGCCATAGCCAATGCGCAAGAACCAAGTACACACAAGAAGATGAAGCACATCAAGCTACGTTTTCACGCCATTCGAGAACATGTCCAAGATGGTGACATAAAGATTTGCAAAGTACACATAGATCTGAATGTGGCGGATCCGTTGACTAAACCTCTCCCGAGGGCAAAACATGGCCAACACCAAATTGCCATGGGTGTTCGGTATATTACCATATAATCTAGATTAGTTAACTCTAGTGCAAGTGGGAGACTGTTGGAGATATGCCCTAGAGGCAATAATAAATGTAGTTATTATTATATCTTTGTGTTTATGATAAATGTTTACATTCATGCTATAACAGTATTAACAAGGAAACATTAATACTTGTGTGATTTGTAAACTATATTAGAGTCCCTGGTAAAGCCTCTTTATAATACTAGCTTGTTGGTTAATAAATGATTGTGGTTTCCCTATCATGAACATTGAGATGTTATTAACAACAAGATCATATCGTTAGGAGAATGGTATGATGGACATACTCCTATAGATAAGCGTAGCATAAAGATCAAGTCATTTTAATAGTTTAATTGCTATATGCTTTCTGATGCATAGTAACCTAATTCCTTCGACCATGAGATCATGCATATCACCATCACCGGAAGGATGCTTTGATGATTCAAACACCACACCGTAACTGGGTGGATATAAAGGTGGCATTGAGTGTTCGGAAAGTATTGGTTGAGACACATGGATCAAGAGTGGGATTTGTCCATCCATATGACGGATAGATATACTCTGGGCCCTCTCGGTGGAATGTCATCCAATTGGCTTGCAAGCATGTGACTAGCTCACAAGGGATCACATATCACGGGAACTAGAAAAGAGTACTTATCAGTAATGAGGTTGAACTAGGTATGCAGAGATACCGATGATCAAAACCTCGGATAAGTAAACTATCATGAGACAAAGGGAAATTGGTATCGTATGTAAGTGGTTCATTCGATCGCAAAGTAATCATAGAAATATGTGGGAGCCATATGAATTTCCAGATTCCTCTAATGGTTATTGTTCGGAGAAGTGTCTCGATCATGTCCGCATAATTCACGAACCGTAGGGAGACACACTTAAGGATTCGATGTTGTTGAGTAGTTATGGAATGATGAGTAAGAGTCCGAATGTTTTTTGGAGTCTCGGATGGGATCTGGGATATCACGAGGAGATCCGGAATGGTGCGGAGAATAAGATTCATATAAGGAAAGTCCTGTTTCGGGGTTGGAGAATGGTTCCGGTGTTTTCATCAGGAATGTT
The DNA here is from genome assembly GCA_023614405.1 of Avena insularis. Taxonomy (NCBI): domain Eukaryota; kingdom Viridiplantae; phylum Streptophyta; class Magnoliopsida; order Poales; family Poaceae; genus Avena; species Avena insularis. The sequence goes on along the minus strand of CM042693.1, from coordinate 53,411,741 downwards.
CTAGAAGGTTCCGGAAGGTCCGACACTCCGGAGGGGAAGGGTACATGAATGTGTCATAACATGTTGGAATGGTTGCATCATGTACTAGGTTTCATCGCTGAGCAAAATAAAGGGATAAATCAAATCCTAGTTTGAAAAGTCAAACGCCAATTTGAAAAGTCAAACGGCAAGTTTGCTTGGTGGAGGGAGAGTAGGAAACCTACTTGGGGAGGAGTTCCTCTCCCTCCACCCGCCGGCCTTGGAAGCCGAGTTGGGGAGGGACTCCCCTCCCCTTGGCCGGCGCCCTCCACCTATATAAGGAGGGGCAGGGCTACCCCTCCAAGACTACACCTTGCCTCACCAAAACCCTAGCCCTAAGCTGCCGGCGCCACCACCTCCTGCTGTTGCCGCCGCCTAGGGCAAATCCTAGCCGCCGACTTGGGATTCCCCAAGCCCTAGCCGCCGGTCTAACCCTAGCCGCCGGCTTGCCCCCTCCTCGGCGTGTCTAAACCCTAGATCGTTGAGGGCTCTCTCATAGTCCACCATACTCGCTCCGGCTTAAGGCGAAGCCCTGCAAGATCTCCCCTCTACTTCCGGTACCACGCCGTTGTGCTGCCGGAATCGCGAGGAGAGTGCTACAACCTCCGCTGCCTGCTGGAACAAGGGAGAGGAAGGTCTTCGTCGAGTACCTAACGTGTGACCGAGCGAGCACCTTTAGAACGCAGCCGGAAGGATCGTCTACGCGATCTTGAGATCGGGAAGAGTACGACTACATCACCCACGAGAATCCGCTCTCGTTAAACACTTTGGAATCTTCGAGGGTGAGTTATTCCATCGACTCGTTGCTACAATCTAGTAGATAGATCTTGGCTTGTTTGTTTGTATGCGGTAGAATTTTTTTGTTTTCCATGCTACGAACCCCTACAAAACTTCAACTGATAAGGTCATGGTGGCGAGTTGCTGCTCAATAGCCACCACCCGCACAGTCAACGTCGGTGGTCTCGCCGTGATGAAATCTGCCGCACGCCAAGTCTACTGCCGCCGGACCAACGAGTACTAGGCAAGCCATTCCTCTGCGATTGCCCGAAATCACCTCCCAAACCACGCCGATCCAACTAAAACGTCAGGGATTTTACGCGTAGCGCTAGGGTTGCGCTAGGAACCTACGCCAGCAATTAGATCCGTGGCCGAATGAACACCGCCGTTGATTCACACCACCACCAGCGCAGCCCGTTGATGCAGCCGCCGCACACTTCTCGCGCGAGCACCAACTGGATTTGGGGATTTTATGAGAGAACCAAACCCAAGCCAGCTGTACTCGATCCGCCCCCGAGCCTGACACTCGCAATCGAAAAAATATGTTGCTGAATTTTCCGTGGATTTCCCCCAAAATCGAAAGGCTCTGGATACCAAATGTGACGATCTTCACTAGTGGCAACACACCAAATAGTTTGGATTCATCGATACACTCACAGATACAGGGATCTGATCAGAATTCAAGGAGAGAAGAAGAAGTTTTGAGAAGGAGGAAGCTATTTTTATTTTACAATAATCTTTGATGATTTCACTCTCTCTCTCTACTCGCGCATTACATAGCGATGTCTCCTGCCGTTTGGACCGTTTGGCCCTCCTCCTCCTGGGTCTTAGTCTTCATGGGCCTGTCTTGGGTCACGCCATGTGGCCAGGTCGTGACAGGTCATACGTGATCACTCCGGTGCTCTCAAGTTTGTTTGCAGTGAAGAGATTGATGGCATTACTGTCCCTGAGTTGGCGGAAGCAACAACAGTAAAAAGGGCTCTCGTGCTAGCAAAGGATGGTTTCACTGATACTATCCTAGCCTTCGATTGCCTCACTTTGATTAAGAAGAATTCTTCCTCAGAGCAGGATCGTTCCCACTTCCTAGGATCGTTTCCTGGTGGGCTCTACGGTGGGCGACATCAAACGCTTGGCGGTAGAGTTTGCTATCTCGTTCAAAACATATCGGACGAGAAGTCAATGGCACGGCACATAATTTAGCTCGTTCTAGTGAGCCTAGGATCTGTAATTTTTCTTTTGATGTTATCCCAGAATGTATCTGGGAATTAATAAAGCGCCAAAGTTCTTAAAAAAAGTGCAGCCGGCTCTCTATTACTACAGAACTAAACATGATTATGGCTATTTTCTCCTATCCATATTACTCCCTTTGTTTTAAAATAGGTGTCTCAAATTTTTTAAAATTTGAATAAATCTAGACGCTATTTAGTATATAGATTTATTTAAATTTTAAAAAACCTAGATATCTACTTTGAGACTGAGGAAGTAATTATTAATGGATTAGATGTATATAGCCAGTGAATTAAATTTCGTCGAAATTTCGATCGAAATTCGCGAAATTACCGGTTTTCGCTAGAGGGCGAGAAAAGCCTGGTATGGTCCGAATATTTTGGCCTGTTTTAAATTTTTCGGCCCATCCTGGGCCGCTTGGCCGCTTTTCCCTTTATCAGAGGCAGCAGTGTCGTCTTTAGGTTTTCCCGTTTCCCCGTTTCCTAGAGCTGTTCGGTGGCGCCTTTTGTGAGCATGGCTGGCGGCGGAGGTGGAAGTACCAACGCCGGTGACAAGAGCAACCAGATTTCTGGGAAGGGAAAAGAAAAGGAGCAATTCGGTCATGCGGTAGACGGACGACAACAGTCTTGACAGCGTCCGCCGCCGACCGACATGCTGCGGCCGCGCCGACCGGCCGAGGTGCTGCAGAAGACGCTGCGCGACAGAACGGTCCTCCGGGTAGTTCTCTAATATTTCTAACTCTGAACCTGTGTGTTCTGAAATCTGAACATCGATGCAGGTGAACGCGTCCATCAAAGCAAATAAAAAAGTTGCCTGAATTTTTTTTGCTTGACCCTTGCTCCCGATCTCCAACATGGTCCAAAGGTCGTTGCTCTTTTGCCCCCAGATTGTTTTCTTGCTGGCGATGGATACAGAGCATGGTCCCGGCTGTTTTGGCGCGTCTTGCTCATTACTTATTTAATCTCTAGAGCATGCCTTTAACATCAGTGAAACTAAGTGTATTCTAAGATTGCTTGTTAATCCCTAGAGCACGAACATCAATGAACTATGATTAATTATTGCCTAATTCTATCTGAGCTTTAAACTGTTGATGAATAATACCGCTTAGTACATTAATATGCATGTGACAACTATTAACTAGACTAACCATTACAAAAATAAAAAACTCTTTGTCGTAGTGCAGAATATATATATTTATAATGAATGGAGCGGCTCTCATAATGAATTGGAAGTATACCATGGTGCATTATTTTAACTGCTAAGAACATCAGTATATGCTATCAGCAACAAATTTTCTCTCCCATTATTTCCTCTACTTTTTACTTTCTTCTTTGTTTGCATCAAGAATAGATAAATAAATTGCATCCTAAAGATCCACTGACGCCATGTTATGACATTTTATTTATAAGGATGAAATATGTATGATTTGTTTCAGTTAGCATTCTGTTATTAGTCAGTCTTTACACATGTAACATGTTCATATAGATAGTTGCTAATCATTTAATATTTAATGTAACATTGGCCTATATTTGCATGATCAGCTGATGATGGAGTATCGTATGCATGGAGTCATGGACGGGCTTATCATGGTGGTTTCAAATGTAATTATTGCGGCCTTGCAGTAAAGAGTGGAGGTGTCACAAGGCTTAAGGTACATTTAGCCAGGGTCAAAGGAGATGTGAGACCTTGTGATGTTGTACCTGCAAATATTCGGCGAGCAATGCTTACGTCTGTTTCGTTACTCAAGGTGAAGCAAAATGCAAAAAAAAGGAGAACTCAAGCGGTGGAGCGTGATGTCCTCATGAGGATGACGCGTGGCCGTGCACATGAAGGCATGTTTGATGATGAGGATGACGATATGCAGCGAGCAATAGATGAATCACTACTGGAATACCAATACAGGGAGAGAGTTGAGCAGAGGGGTCGAAGGTATGAGCATGGTAGTTCACAAGCGGTGGCGGTTCCTTGGGAGATGGTAAACGTGTGACGAAAGGCTTTGATTCTGACCTCGCACGTGCCAAGGCACCGATGCAAACTAGAATTGATACAATTTGGTCAGAGAAAGAAAACAAGGAGATGCTCGCATTAGCTTGGTCCAAGTGGTTTCATGCGAGAGATATCCCCGGCCGCAAAGCTGATTGCCCATATTTTGTAGGAGCCATGAAGTTAACTCAAAGGCTTGGTGAGGGTGTTCCTATCCCAAAGGGGGTCATAATAGATGGTCCGTGTTTAAACTCAAACTACAATGAACTTAAAGAGTATGCGCTGCAGTTCAAGGAGGATTGGCGTACATACGGCGTCACGATCATGTGTGATGCATGAACAGGCCCAACGGATATGAGCATTATAAACTTTATAATATTTTGCAATGGACGCATGCTTTTCCATAAGTCAGTGAATGCAACCGGGGAAATGCAGAATGCAGCGTATCTCTGTAGCATCATTCTAGAGGTGGTAGTTGATGAAGTGGGTCCTGAATATGTTGTCCAACTTGTCACTGAAAACAGTTCCAATTTCAAGAAAGCATGTTTGACGGTGGTAAAGGAGTTCCCATCTATTATTTGGCAGCCATGTTGCGCTCACACTGTTAATTTGATGCTCAAGGATATTTCAAAGTTTCCTGAGGTGGTTCAAACTGTGACCAGTGCAAAGAGGATTACCAAATTCTTTCACAGCCACAGTAGGTTGCATGATGAAATGAGGAAATAGGTTGGAGGAGAGATCATACAACCTAATGCCACAAGGTTTGGGACACTGTTTGTATTTTTACAAAGTTTCATGGACAAGAAGGATGCATTTCAGAAATGGATGGTGTCCGATGATTGGCAAAATAGTGAGTGGAGTAATAGCCCAGACTACTACTACACATATGATCAGTTGATTAGTCGTCATTGGTGGGTTAATATGAAATGGGTGTTAGATGCTGTTAGACCTATATATAAGCTTCTTCGCTATGTGGACAGAGAAAAGAATGCAACAATTTCTGGTTTCATACCAACATCATGCAAAAGCTCAGAAGAGTTAGCTGCAGCTTTAGGACATGACAATTTCAGCTATAACAGATTTCTTGATGTAATGGAAAAAAGGCTCGATATGATGTGTGATGACACCCATTTGGTGGCAGGTGAGTATTACTACTTGACATTATATTTCTTCCAATGAACTCATATTGTCGATACACTAATAAATTTTGTTTGCAATGCATCCGGTATACTTGATCTAGCCGGAGATTATGAGTTCAACATGAGTGGTCAACCTGAGCTTGTCAAACAATTCGGCGAAAGCATTCGTAGAATTGCAAGCTCACCTGAGAGCACAATGGAGGCACTACGCCAATTTGATGCGTACCAGAACCGTCGAGGAATTTTTGGTACCATGGAGGCTCGTATGGCTGCTAAAAGTCTTACACCTAGTATGTCATGAAGTAAAATATGCATAACATTCTTTTCTTATTCTTTGATTTCATGGATACTTAACTTGATCTATTTATTGCAGCAGCATGGTGGATGCACTATGAATCAGATTACCCAGAGCTACAAAAATATGCATTAAGGATTGTGTCCCAATGCATGTCCTCTAGTGGGTGTGAAAGAAACTGGAGCACATTTGCTCTGGTTCACACACTACTAAGGAATTGACTTGGCTATGAAAAGCTCCATAAGTTGGTCTATGTGCACTATAACTTGAAGCTGCGAATCCAACAACAGGAACTTGACATGCAGGAAACTGAAGTAGATCCATTTAGCTTAATGATGGATGTCGCATTGTATGATAGAGACAATCTAATAATGGACTGGCTCAATGGATCAATGACCAATGCAAAATCCATTTTAAATGAGAAGGATGATGAGCTTTTTGAAAAGGAAATTAATCATTGGCAAACACAATCAATTACGGCTAGACCCTGAGTTTTCACCCTGAAAAATAGGACCATAATCTTCACCTGTACTATCGCCCCCGCTTGCATACCACTGCTCCAAGTCACGAGTCATCAAGCCAATTTGTCATCACCACCCGAACTCGAACCACCATTATCAGTCCTAAGATCTCAATCTTTATGACATTCTTCATCGACATCATGGGACGAGAACATGTCCCATGATATTAACAGCTAACAGAGCTTTAAAGCGTTTCTCTGAACCCAAACGGCCAGAGTACAAACATGAATGCGTACGACCGAATCCCATCTGATCCAACGACTTCCGGAACATGATACTGCAACCAGATCAATAGAGATAAACATCAAGAGGGTCTTTGTCTTGGCATGAGATGAACCCTAGGACCATCCTCTTTATTCAATCTGAGCTAGCAGCCCCCTCGCCACCAGCCGGAGGTAGAGAAGAAGACAGTCCAGCATGCCCCTTGCCAAAACCCATCATGTAGTTGCCTCCGCAACCAGAGGTCCAGATCGGATCCGGATCATACCCGATGCAACCGATGTTCGCCAAGGCAGCCGTACGTCAGCGCCGCCGAGAAAGACCTCGCAAGATCGCCTCCAATGCCACCACCATGACACCTCCTCCCCAAGCCCTCGATCCGCGCCGCCCGGAAGACGATGGGCCTAGGTGGGCTCCCTAGGCCCACGACATGATGCCACCGCATGCAAGCAGCTGCAGGAGCACCCGCCGCCACCTGGCCGAGGTCGCCGCCCCGACACGCTCCATTGGCGCCGCCGCAGCCGCCTCTCCGAAGAAGACCGCCGCAGCCACCACCTCTAGCACCTTAGGTACTAGGGGGGCGCCGCTACCGCGGCCGACGCCGGTAGAAACGGCGGATGGATGGGATCTAGAGGAGGGAGATCGGCGGCGGGATCTAGGGGCCCTCCGGTAGCAACCCGCGGGTGCCGCTACCGTGGCCGACGCCGGTAGCAACGGCGGATGGATGGGATCTAGAGGAGGGAGATCGGCGGCGAGATCTGGGGGCCCTCCCGTAGCGACCCCATGGGAAGGGTTAGGGAGGGGAGGAGAGGGTCTTTTAAAAAGAAGATGTCTAGACAAGTAATACGACTTGCTCGTACAGAACCATCAAATGACCTTAACACTCCAAAAAGTTTTTTTTTGAACAAGGATAGGCCCCGAAGGACCTAGATACTGCGATTAGTCAAAGCAGTGGGTACAATTTACAGAAAGGACCAGAAAAGAAAAGACAATACAACAAGGTCCCTCAACTTTGCACATAGCACCCTGCAGGAAAGCGCCCAAATGCGATCGAGTCCTGCACACCGCATCAATCTCGCCTCCAGCCACGGCCGCCGTCGTTGGAACCGGGGACGAACCACTTGGGCCGACGTCGACGCATGATGCCGCAAGGAGGGAGAGAAAAGGCCGCCGATGGCGGTTATAGAAGCTCAGGCACAGAGGCCGTTCGAGCTCGGCGTGGCCATCTTCTTAGCCAAGGATAGCGGGTGGCATAATGATTCCGCTTGGGGAACGCCGGAGAAGTCGCAACATCGCCGCCTGAGAACACCAGGCAGCCCCATCCTTCTCCAGCATCAACAGCTTCAGGCCCTCCTCCCTTCTTTCCCTCGCCACCACGGCAGGCCGAGATCTAGAAGGGGAGCTTGTCGCCGTCAACGCCTCGAAGAAGCACTTGAACTTTATGTCCGAGCCACCAAGATTGCTCCACCCTCTAGTGAATGCATCCACTGCAGCCGCACAAAGGGGGGAGCTTGGCGACCTCCTGGCGCCGCTCGAAAGCGCCAGAGAGTAGCTCGAAGACGTAGTGATTCGCAGCCGCCACCCAGAACCAGGCCATCTCCCCCTGCCACCACGGCCGGCCAGAGAGGACCTCAGATCTGGGCGCTTCTGCTCAACACCAGCGTCCAACGCAGCTTTATTGAGGAGAGCGATGGTTGTCGCCGTCGCCATCCATCCACCATGGACAAAGAGGAGACCGACAAGCAACTCTAAGATGCTAAGGATCCCTAGCACCGCCTCCGACTACGGGCATCCAGCCCAAGACCGGCACAAGGCCAGACCACCTACAACTACTGCTATACAACGGCCAGCATCGCCCATCCCATCCACTCCAGCCAGAGCCGAAGGAGAGGGGGAGGGGAGCCGGCGACGCTGAAGCGACTCTCAAGGAAGAAGACGAAGAGGAGAGGGGGAGAGGAGAGGCGAGGCGCTGGATTTCCGTCAACACTCCAAAAAGTTTCAGAACTGATTTGCTAACAAGCACCTCTAACACTCCAAAAAGTTTAGTTATGCATTAGCATGGAAAACAAAACGCTAATAGATACATCTGCATAAGTGCAGCCGGCTCTCTATACAGTATAGACATGACCTGACGAGGCGGCCACGGCCACAGGGCAGGGCACAACCTAAAAATAAAAAGGCTGCCAGCACCAACAAGCCACTTCGTGTAACATGCGCGTAGGGCGTAGACACCTTCAGTTCCACGGCAAAAAAAAAATGGCGATATACAGGTCGCGCACCAACTGTTCCGTACTAGTATCAGCACTAAGACTACACGCTGCACGCAGAAGGCACCGTGTTACACTTCAAAAGTAGCAGTCCAGGTAGCCGTGCCGGTGCCGCTTGCTGAACTCGACCAGGCTGCCGTACGTCCCGTCGGCGATACCCACGAACAGCGCCTCAGCGCCGTCGTCCGGGCTGAAGGACACCCCAGCGATCTCCCCGAACAGGTCGATCTCCTGCGCGCGGGTGTACCCTGCAGCGACATCGTACACGTGAACGAAGTCCGCCGGCTCCGACGCCGCCAGGAACCTGCCGTCGGGCGAGAACTTGAGCCCCCTGATGGCGCCGATCCTCCCTTCCAGCACCGCGAACGCTTCCGACGTGTTGCGCACGTCCCACAGACGGCACGTCCTGTCCTGGTTCCCCGTGGCCAGGACGCGCCCGTCCGGGTGCCACGCCGACGCGAACGAGTAGTCCTGGTGGCCTCGCAGGCTCGCGATTTCCTGGACGACATCGACACGACACCACGGTTAGCAACCAGAGCCAATTGTCCTTGATACTTCGGGGCAAATTGTACGTAATGGTTGTAAAACCTGGAGCAAATGTGTACCTTCCCGGACTGGGAATCGACGATCAGGCAGTCGGAGCTATCACCAAGAACCGCGAGCAGCTTCCCATCGGGGCTGACAGACATATTCTGCATCACCAACTCCATGGCATGAGATCTACTAATTAAAAACAGTGGAACGGTGCAGATAACTTGAGCAGGTCATCACGACAGCGTATACTCACATTGACCGACCATGGGAACGAGAACTGGGCGACGAGGCTGTACTTGTCGGTGTCAAAAGTTCTAACAAGGCAGTCGTTGTTTGCCGCCATTACCCGCGTGGCGCCGCCACTGCATCACAATAAGACAACGAACAACCCGGTAAGCAGAACAGTTTTATCTCACTGAGATGTTCAAGTACTCTGGTCCGGGAATACAGACTGGACAATTGGATTGCTTACTTGGGTGATCCGTAGATTTCTACTGCGTTGGTGATGGATTTTTTGTTGCCAGTCAGACTCGTACAGAACGCTACTCCAGGTTGATCGACATACTGACACAAGAGCAAAACCGTCAGCTAAGAAGATTCAGAACAACACCCACAAGGTCTGCACTCTGCAGTGCGTGCCTACTCAAGCCAACCTTGCAGATGAACTCCCCATGGAAACCACCAGCCACCAAGAGATTGTCTTTCACTGCCATGGTGCTGATCTGCACCCTTGACATTGGCCGAGCTCCCCGGATATTCTGTACAGTAAGGGCGCACTGTGGATTAGAAATTGACCCACATCTCAGTGAAACCGACTATAGTGTCCGTCCTGGTGCGGTGGATCACCTTAGTTGAAGCAACTTGGCCTGCCACGTTTAGCACTTCCGTTCCTCTCCGGAGGAGGGATGACCAATGCCTCACAGAGTAGTTCTGCATCACGTACACATCATGCTTGGAAGTAGCCCACAGCAGGTTCCTCAGCTGCACATGTTGAAGAATATGGTCAGCGCATTTAATTATACCACAAGACACTACAGAGATGCGATGATGCAATCATGCAAGTAAGCTGCACTCTATTCATGTGGATTCTATGTTAAATCTACCACAAATTACAGTAAAAACCAGAACATGTCATTACCTACTCCAACTATTCTGTTTGGGGACAGATGTTGATACTACGAAAATAGGCAAGAGAAGTGTCACCAAGGCGGGACATAAAGAGTGAGCTTCTGTTAAAATTTAGTTTCAGGTAGTATTAGTTAGCTTTTTTTTTTGAGAATTGTAGTAGTATTAGTTATCTGATGCTACTGTTAGAGCTGTGTTCCTTCAGATCAGTAATGGTCAAGAACAGTAATGATCAGAGAGTAAATGCAAGCAATTAGTCTGAACCCCGGTTCTTATTTTCGAGAAAGCTCGCGCCTCAATGCATTGATAGGCAAAAGTGTTCGTAATTCGTATACATTTGGCTCACAAGAACAGTATAACAAGGAGACATATTTGCACACCTTCAGCGAATGTATAAGGCAAAACAAAAAAGATAGTGTTTCATAATGACTGTAGAAGATAAAGCAGTATTAATTTGTTAATCCTCTTGTTATACTGTTGATACAACGACAGATAAGAGAACTGCCACCAAGGAAGGACATAAGAGTGAGCTATGGTTAACATCCGGTTTCAGTTTTATAAAATCATCTGATCCTACTGTTAAACTAGTGTTCCCCTTCAGGTCTCTGCGAGTATGAGACTACTTTCCCAGAGTCTATGTAAGCTGTTAGCCTGAACCCCGGCTTAAAGCTCAAGCTAGGAAAAGAAGTCAGAGTTTGCACACTGTCAGAAACCGTATCACCCAAAACAAAAAGTGTTAGATAATAACAGTGGACGATAAAGCAGTATCTAATTTATTAATCCTCTTCTGTTGCGCAACCTGCAAAAGGGAATTCATAGACACAATTCTTCTTTGCCTGTAGTAGAACCATCACCTCATACCATGCTCCATGGTGATCTGTAATAGCGTCGACTGCCGAGGAGTGTTCATCACTTGCTTGTAGACCTGATATCAGACGAAGCAGCTGTCGTATTATCACTGGTTATGCCTGAGACCAAAACTAACAACTCCAGCCGAAGTTATTCTGAATTCATCATAAGACCTGCAACAAATGTTATGCATGTATACACAGAGGAGGCATGAATAGATACTACATATATACTGCATGAAATAAGATAGAACACATCCGAAAAGAAAGGACTGTGGGCTGGTCATCCAATCACAACACAAGCAAAGGCTACAGGCCAACAAATTTGAAAGCATGTGTTTGTTCAAATTTTAGACCACTGTTAGTTCATTTTGTGTTGTGACTTGTGAACAGGTGCTGGTAGTTTGTGCATATTAAAAGTGTAAAACAGGAAATAGGTTCCTGAGCACAAATAAATAAGTAATCCATCCTTGCTAAAGTCAGCCAGTAGCTACACAGCGACGCAGAGGAACAGAGAAGGCCCGATTCGCAAAAGGAAAAAAAAAGAAAGAGAAGGCCCTCTGCAAAGATCACGCGATACCTGAATTTGTGGCCCGTGTGTGGTACACTAGTAATCGACAACTGACAAGTAAATAAGTCCATTCACTATTCTGAATCGAGTGCTATTTTATCCATGAGAACAAACAGAAGTGATTTTGTGTCGCAAATACAAGGAAAACCGGCTAAACTATTCGAAAGACGGCATTTCTAATACAATTGCTTGCAGGAGCAAGTTGGCAATTTCTCATGTGCATATGTGAGTATCTGAAATGAGATGTCTTTTCCCTAAAAAAAAAGAGATGTCCAAGAAATCCGGTACCTGAAAGTGCACTATCGTTGGCTTGACACTTCTCGTATTCGACTGAAAATCGTAGAAAGTGTCTCCAGTCTGCACTCGTTGGCACTCCTATAAACAAAACAGAATGAAGTGTCATCAGGACGAAGTACAGGTAATACTAAAGATTAGCAAAACTTACAAGAGGAAGGAGCAGGGGATCTCATCTCTCACCCTCTGTAATTCATCTCGCGGCCGCCTAGCGAGGCTCTCGTAGTTCTTGTACTGTTTGAGCCTCATCTGACGGTACCGATCCCTCGTGTAGTTCAGCCTGTCCCAGGGTATCCCCTGCATGTCTTTCCCTTGTCTGAATTCCAGGGCCGAAGTGTCGTCCATCTGCTTATCCTACGATACGTAAAGAAAACCTGTTGGAACATAACAGAACAGAAGAAGTTGCCGTGTCGTTCATTTGTTGTGAACCCAGGAGGAGACAGTGTTCATAGTAGTAGTTCTGTCTTTGTAGCTACTACTAGTATTGCCCTTCTCAGGTAACCAACCGTACTCGTCTCAACAGCTAGCAGTGAACCAAAAGAGGAAGGCGGGCATCCGTATTCATACCATGTGGGATTGGGAAGCGCCGCCGGAGGTTTGGAGCCCGTCGCCGCCGGCGCCGTCTTCGAACTCGAAGTCGTAATCGTCGCCGCCGGCGACCAACTCCAGGTCGTCTCGCAAGTCATGCGACATCGCCGGACTGACACGGAACTGTAGATGTTTCCCGACTGGAACAGGGAACTCCCGACGAACCCGGACCAGAAGAGGCTGATTGGCGAGCAGAAGGGAACAGAACAAGCAGAGTAGGGGAAGCGTGATGGAGAAAGCTTAACTTCTCCCACCCGGTGTTTATATAGGCGGCGGGCGGCCGGGCGCCGTCCGTCTAGGACGGGCGCGGGGGGCGGCGGTGCCGTGCGGCGGGGCCCGGCGTGTGTAACGTAGCTGTCTCGTTGCCCTCGGGCATGGCTCGGACGGAGCCTCCCGCCACGGCACGGTCCACATGTCACGTTGCATGCTTTCCTTGGGGCTGGGACCAGGGTGGAAGCCTGTCAGTGCCAGAATTTGGGGCTTCCTCGCGCTTGCCACGTGCCCACGACTATACAGATCCACGTGTATCTACGTTGTTGCCTTGCAACCTCTTCGTTTCGTACAGTGCGGTGCAAGGCAAACCATCTTCGTGAACCATTTTCGCGATTGAGGATTATGTAGGCTATATATATCCTTTATACTAGTATCTAAAATAAAAGGGGGATAATCACAGCTAGTATCCTTTTTCCTTTCCATTTGAGACGAAGGAAGTAATATGAAACGGACTTTAAAAAGAGACCCGCACACACGTCGGTCCGTGTTCCTCTACTCCCCCTCATCCTCCATGTGATGTGGCAGACCGAGACGTCGCGCAATCTCATGTCGGCAGTCTGCGCGTGACGCCGTCAGTAAAAACCTGCGTGTCCTTACCGGGGGCTTCCGCAGTGTGCAAGGCGAGCCGAGCGCCACGCGCACGCGGTTTGTATGTGTGGCGAGCACCTGATTAACCGACGGTTTTGTCACGTCCCCGCTTGCTAATTAAACTACTCGTAGGAGGATCCGTCAACGATTATGACTGCCATCGTGTCGTCGCTTTCCGGAAGCAGCCAGCGGCCAACTGCGGAACCGCGCCCGGGTCAGCTAAATTAATTTTGGTCGGTCGGACCCGGACCGATCGATCCATTTTCCTACCCTGTGTTTAGATACATTCATCCCACGTAGCTTAAATGTTTTATATTTCTGAACGGATGGAGTATATTGTAATAAATCATAAAGTGCGAGATCTCTAGACATACAACCGTTGTTGAATGTGTATAAGATAGTAATTGCGGACTCCCGATGCTTGTTTACTCGTCCACAAGGTGTCAAGTGATCTCACCAAAATCCCAACTTTAGTTTATTTGCTATTTTGGTGAGATTCTACTTAACATCCTACTTGCGATATTTTCTCGGCTTGGCGAGTATTTCTCTGGTCCATCAGTTTTTTCCGTAAGCCTGTTTACTTTTGGAGTATTTTTGAGTTTTGTCGTGGCCTAATCCAGAAATCTAGCGAACCCAATCCATCAGTGGATTCCCACAAACAACAGACCTCGCATTTATTTATGATGCACTTTGTATCCTGCATCAATGCAGCATATTTGTATGGTTAGTCTCTTCTTTCGTTGATGGGTTTATGTTGAGATTTCAGGAATAACTTAATTATGCCATTGTTTTTTATTAGATACCTACCCCTTGAATTATAGTAGAAGTGGACGAACCACCAAATTGTTAGAAACAACGATGATCTACAGATTGTAAATTCTTTTTTGAATAGGGATAGGCCTAGAAGGGCCTGGATACTACATTAGTAAAGCGGTGAGATACAAATTACAGGATGGACCTCAGACAACAACACAATTACAACTAGGTCCTTAACATTTGTAGAGTAGACCCTAAAGTAAAAACAAGAAAATCGATCGGGTCCGCCGCCGCCGTAGAGCTATGGCCTCCAGTAATGGACGCCACTACCAACACCAACATGGCCACATGGCGCTGGGGAGAAATAGCAAGCCATCGCAAGTCCAGAAAGGGGCCTTCGATGGAGGTTAACAATCACCTCGCACCGCATCGACACCAGGGCCTCGAGCTGTTGTCCGTCAACAACTTGAGACGACAGCCAAACACGTGCCATCGTGGATGATGTCCAGGAGCCACGCGCAGTATCGCTAACTGATGGCGCCTGATAGCGCTTCGTCGGGAAACCCTAAGAGCAAGGTGTGAAGAGCACAACGACAAGTCTTCCCTCAGTAAGAAACCGAGGTTATCGAATCAGTAGGAGGAAGGAAACGTCTCAAAGGTGTTGCTAGCAACTTGGAAACCTGGACAACACAAACCCAAGACTTTGCCCCAACGAACAATGATGCTGTCAATCTCACCATTGTTGTAACAAAAGATTAACTGTATGGTGTGGAAGGTAATAATGGTTTGCAACAAGTAAACATGAACAGTGGAAGATGTATCAATGGTAAAAATTGGACCGGGGTCCATAGTTCACTAGAGGTGTTCTCCTTAAGAAACAAATATGGCATGCTGGGTAAACAAATTACAGCAGGGCAATTGACAGGACTGAGCAAGGCATAACAATGCAATACTAGACATTCATGATCCTATGAGATTCGACTGGGCAATACAACATCAATAAGACAAAACCATTAATCAATCTAACATAGTAATCTCAATATCCATCGGATCCCCGCAAACACAACATGCATGATTACAAGTAGATGGTCTTGATCATGAACTGAGCTCACAAGATCTAAACATGGTAACACAAAGGAGGATATACAACCATCTAGCTACTACATGGACCCGTAGTCCAAGGTGGAACTACTTACGCTTCATACCGGATGCTGGCATGATGAAGAAGAAGGGCTCCGGGATGATCTCCCCTCTGGCAGGTTACCGGGAAGAGCTTCAGATCCCCCTGATCTAAGGACGATGGTGGCAACGACTACATACGGTTTCGTGGAAAATTGATCGGGTACTTAGGGTTTATGCATCAGGGGGTCTTTATAGGCGAAGAGGCGAGGCAGGGGGAGGCCAAGGTGGTCACCCCCAGGCACGGCAAACCCTAGCCCGGGCAGCCAGGGGGTGTGGCCACCTGGTGCCTCCCCCCCGTCTCGTATTCTGGCTGCGTGTTCCCCACGGTAAAATATTGACTTTGGCTTTTGTCCCGTCCAATTCCGAGAATGTCGATTTTCTGCCTTTCTGGAACCAAAAACAGAAGAAAACATGCAACTGGCACTGTGGCATCTTGTTAATAGGTTAGTACCAGAAAACATATAAAAACACCTCAAATTGTAGACAAAGCAAAGCAAAGTAGATACTAAACAAGCATGGAACATAAAAAATTATAGATACGTTTCCGACGTATCAAGCATCCCAAGCTTAACTCTTGCTCGTCCTCGAGTAGGTCAGTGATAAAAATAATAATTTTTGAGGTGACATGCACCATCAAAATCAAGATCAAACCATTTGTAAGCATTGAAAGCTGGGATCAAAGAACTCTAAACATAAGCATGAAAGATGGAGTTCTAACAGTAAGACATAGTAACTATGCATGCAACATGAAAGGTTACAAACAAAGATCAGGAATAACATGCATTGAAAAACGTTTGTTTGTTTTACATACAGAAAACATGGCATAGTGGCAATCAGCTTGTCCCTCATGGAGTAGCAAATAGATGCATAGGATACCTTCAAAGTTCATAAGAGTGAATAGATACAAATAGCACAAGAACAAGTAATATCAATAATATGCATCAATCAATAAGTTTTAGGACAATGCACATAGAACTAAGAATGGCAACTATGCTCTCTTAACTGGTGCCTAAGAATAGAAGGTGGAGACTCAATATAATAGTGGAAGAAAGACCCTTCATAAAGGGAAGCAGGGATTTGAAGTCTCAAAAAGAGCTTCCAAAAATTATGGTACTTGTTAGCTTTCAGCTCTCATTGCCCCTATCATAAGCATCTTGAAGTGATTAAGGTTAAAGTGAACAAACTATGGAGTATATGCTTGACAAAGTATAAGTTGGCAATCTCATGTCCCTTGAATACGAGGGTCGCACCTTATGATACTCAACTTTAGTCACCTGTAAGTTCTTGCCATAGTAAGTACATGTGTATCATAGAGAACCGCCAACGGGGTACCCCTTGCACATGATACAGGAGCTATCCCATAATCAAAATGACAAGGCAAGCAAACAATGAGCTATCCCATGGGATTATGGTGCTTTTTTTTCTCTTTTTCCTCTTTTCAATATGTCTATTTTTTTTATAAAAATAAAGCTTCATAGATGTCATTATGGTGATGCTGCAAGTTTCCACCATGATTAGGCATGGCTTAGGCTAGCGGCCCAGGCGTTTCTCTAACACACATACATAACTCCATGGACTTACAAGCTCCCCTTTTATTTCACACCAGCGACATCCATAGACAAAAGAGCATGATATCAACTGTGTACAAAGTACAAGTGCAATGTTGAAAGCGTTCCCCGTGATAGCACGGTTCTGCTAATTCCAACAAAGTGCAAGCATATACAACATACATGACATAATGGTTCAAGTTTATTAGGGGCAAGAAATATAAAGTGTGCCATCAAGTTTTTGAGAGCTTTAATCACTAAGTTTTCACATAATAAAATACATTTTAATTGGAAGATAGATGAAAACAAGAATATACTTGGAATGGTGTAACACACTATGCATAGGAGTTTATAGTGGACACTTTGGAATAACTTGGTTTCTTTGGGAGTTGGATGCATGAGTAGAGCTTACTCATACAAGTGGAGGCTAGCAAAAGACTGGGAGCGACCAACTAAGAGAGCAATAATGGCCATAATCATGAAGAGCAACAAAACATTACTAATCAAAGCATAAAGTGGTACTAAAAGTCAAGGACTAAATGATCATAGAGGCTATGGTGACTTTTTCATAGTCATAACATGGTGTGAGCATGTGCCAAGTCAACCCAAACAAAGCATCAAAGGAGAATACCACAATACTATGCTTTTGTATGCTAAAACAACACATGATTCCTTCAAGGCACACTAAGCAATCCCAATTTTTTAGAATAAGTCATGCTACAACAATAATCACTAATCATAAGGTCAAAACAACACCTAGCATGACATGATAAAGTCTAAGTCACAGTCAAAGAAAGCTCCTCTTGTACTATTCAAGCAAGAACTTTCTACTCCTCTCCAACACCAATCAACTTATTTGCAACAACACAGCGAGAACGGGGTCCAAACTACTTTATTCAAGCAAAATAAGCAAACTAAATGAAAACTAAGATGCTCCAAGAACAACACAACTTGTGCATGAAACAATAAAAACAAAGTGTCTAGAAGGACCTGACCTTTTTATTGATGAAGAAGGGGATGCCTTGGGCATCCCCAAGCTTTGGCGCTTGTACCTCTTGAATATTTCTTGGGGTAACATGGGGTGGCATCCCGAAGCTTAAGCTTTTGTCCATTCTTCATCTCATTACATCATTCTCTCTCTACACCTGAAAATTTTCCTTCATACAAAACTTCACACAATCTTCATTGGCAACATTAGTGTATTCAAAACACAATATACCCGTGGGTTTAGCTTTAGAACAATAAAACTTCCACTAAAAACACAAGCTACTGTAGAAATTCCCCTCAAAAAGCTCAATTTTCCAACAAGAACTCAAAAAGGAATCAATAAGAAGCAAATGCAAATAATGGCAGAAATCTGTCAAAACAGACCAGCAGGTAGAAACTGATTTTTTAGAAGACCTTATGTTTCTCAAATCAAGAAGTGTTGAACTAATGAAAGTTAGATAACATACTGGGGGATTTATTCAAAAATATCATCTCAATCCGACTTACAGAGATTCCTCACGAATTTTTATGGTAGAGCACAAAAATCTGTTTCGGGACAGTAACTCCCCAAATCTTACTTCCCTCTCATTAGAGGTCATTTTTGGCACAAAAAGAAAACAAAAAGGATAAGGAGAGATCATTACTGAAGAAATAACTTCCAAGACTCAAGAAAACTCTTGGGTTATCTCCAACAAGTACTTTTCTTTAACGCCTTTAAGTTAGGCACAAGAAGCAAGAATCAAGTATTTTCAAATGAAGAAGCATTAACATCAAACCTTTCTTTCAAAGGAGGAGCAAAAAACAACTTCTTTCTCCTCATAGGGTAGTGTTCAATATCTTTCTTGAATGGAAATTGATCTTTAATGGTGCCTTCTTTCATATCAATGATGACACCAACAGTTCTAAGAAAAGGTCTTCCTAAAGTAATAGGACAAGAAGTATTGTATTCAACATCCAAAACATAGAAATCAACAGGGACATAAGCATTGTTAACCATAATAAGAACATCATTAACACTCCCCATGAGTTTCTTCTTAGCATTATCATTAAGTGGGACATCCAAATAACAATCTTCCAAAGGTGGCAAATCAAGCATTTCATAAATGTCGTCGGATTGTCGACAAGTACACCATAGGGGGTCCTAGTGGCGTTGGAAAGATGGGGTGTGAGACGTCGGATGTTCCAGGAGCGGTGAGAACAAGTTTACCCAGGTTCAGATCCGACTGCGGTGATCGGATCCTACTCCTGCTAGCAACCCAGTAATATATCGGCGTAAGCCGGATGTTATAGCGGATTACAAGAGAGGCTCGTCTGTGTGAGTTGATTGTTGTGGTTGTTGCGCTATGCCCTAAAGGCTCCCATAGGGACGGTTTATATAGTCACCGGGGCCTAGGGTTACAGGGATAGACCTATCTGGCTACGTTACAGAGTCGGTAACTATGTACAGCTTGGACTACAAGCAATACTATAGGCCTAAGTCGGTAACTCTTTTGGGCCTTGTCGTAGCCGAAACTAGCTCCTCCTCTTTATCTGACTGGGCCGCCCGTGAAGAAAAGCTCTAACCTGTTGGTGGTCCACCCTGGTCAGCGAGTCCTGTGGGTATACCCGTAAAGTATATCCCCAACAGTATCCCCCGGAAGTCTCCAAGTTCTGAAGTCGGATAAATCGTCTAGCTTGATGGTTTCTTCGTCTTGACAATCTTGAAGGGTTCTCGAAAACTTCTTTCATTAATATAGGATTCCGAGTCAATCGAGTCGGATATATTTCGCTTTGAATTTAGTCTTTTCCCTGCTTGATTTGAAACATAAGCCGGATTTTTCAGCGGCGTGCTAACTGACAACTTTACAGGCCAGGTCCTTTCACTGACAGGATTTCCATCAGCACGACCGTTGGTGGGTCCGTTCCTTACGGAACAGAACACCGTTTCAATGCCTACGCGAAAATCGAGGGTGCGGAAGAGTCGCGAGGAAGCTAACTCCCCCTCTCCTATACGCGTGGCGATAATCACGCGTCCCACCGCATGAATCTTGACGCAGAGATAAATAAAGAGGAGAGAAAACCCTTCTTCTCAGATTCACCTCTCCATCGATTCATTCATTGCTTCCTCCTACTGCTCGAGCTCTCCGCACCAGTTCCCATCCATGCACTGTTGAGAAAAAATCTCTCCTTCCCCCAACAACCCTTCTTCCTCCAAGATCTATGGCTTCTGCCTCAACGTCTGGAGCGACATCGGCGGGTTTGTCGGTGGCGGAAGAGAAGAAGATGCGGGGTCTTTGGATCCCCAGCGCCATGGATACCATGGAGCTCCAAGTCTTGGAGGATTAGGGGTTCATCGTAGCCGGTGCGTGGCGGAGCGCCTCAGGACGCGCCATTCCTGCGCCGCTCGGCTAGAGGGTGCTGTTCGGCACTCACGTCGACCGTGGCCTCAGCTTACCACCGTCGGACTTCCTCGTTGAGGTCCTCAATTACTACAGTGTGCAACTCCATAATCTTCCTCCCAACACTCTGCTTGAGCTTAGTGCTCATGCAGCTTTGTGCGAGGGGTTTCTTGGCATTAGGCCAAGTCTCACCATTTTCTGGTAATACTATGGTACTCGGAAGAATTCCATCAGTGCCGGCGTGCCTTATGTCACCGGCACTCTTAGCTTAGTCCTTAGGAGGAATCGGATCTATCCTAGGATTAATGCTAGTGAGCCCGTCAAACGCTGGGCCGAAACTTTCTTCTATCATAAGGATATTCCGGCTCCAGGAAAGGCGGAAGGTCTTCCGGCGTTCGTCAATGGCGCCGCTCCCCACCAAGATTCATGGGACGCGGAGGCGCCGGAGTAGTCAGATATTTTGATCCTTGCCAAGAGGCAGATCGATTATTTGATGAATAATGAGGGACTCCGTGGATTAGACTTGATCCACTACTAGCTGGAGTGTCGGATTCAGCCTCTCCAGTACCACGGAGACCGCCTCATGCACCGGATCATGAGCGACAAGAAGGACAAGATGAGGCTCAGTTCTAGCCGGCTCGCGCCGAAGGACTACAAGACCCTCATGCAATATCTGATTAAGGAAAGAGTGGAACGGAAAGTTCCGGAAGTTTCCCTGAATATGTATACGACCAACCGTCCTCTGACTCCGGTAAATATTTCGACTCTGCTTTTACGTTTCGTTGTAACATCCCAGCATTTAGGAACCAACGAAGGGTAGATTTAGGAATTTATGATATTGCATGCATTCATCTGTAAAAAATGTGGGTAAATTTTTTGCCAAATAAAAACTCTAAAGTGATCAAAGTTTCCTTCATGCTTTGAGATTAGGTATAGTCTTGAAGGATGATTGTTATAGACTTTGATATGATATTTTGTGGGCTAATGTGTTTTGGGAGATGAAATTTGAATTTAAATTTGAATGTTAGAATTATATTGTAAAAGGGTTAAGAATTAGGTTTGAGTGATTTGATTTAGTCAAGAGAAGATGATTAGTAGCTTAAACCTTAAATAAATAACATAATCAATAAAATGAATATTTATTCCATAATTTTTAATAAATAAGTTACACAAAGGTAACTTATATAAATGAGCAACAATCTTTACAATAGTAATTAAATAGCAGAATGCTATTTCTTTATTGAATAATAGTACAATCTTTATTACAAAAGAATAAAAATAAAATTACAAAAGAATAAAGAAATATTACAGATGACTATTCTACAAAGAAAAAGAAAACCTAGACTAAAGTCTTGAATTTCCAAGTCTCGTACCTGCAAAACAAATACAAAGAAAAAGACAGAAAGTTAAGGTTAAAAGTATATTACTCTCAGAATTGACAGTGAAGTGCACTGTTCAACATTTCATCATTGAGTAATCATTTGAAGGGGCAAATTTCACCAATATGAAAGAACTGAATCTTTCATAATTTCAAGTCATAAGCCAAATAAACAACAAGGAGAGGCAAATTTCACCAAGACAAGTAAATGTAACCAGATAGAAGTAACTTCATATCCAGAGCATATCCACAAGGTGTGTAGCAGGCACACAGGAAGCACACACACCAAACTGCATGGTGTGTGTGCTGTCAGCACCACAACAACAGCTCAATAACACAAAGCTGCTCAACACAGCCGTGGGAAGCAAACCCCACACCATTTTCTTGTTCTTACACACCAAGCACAGCAGCCCACCAGCTAAACCAAGCCAAAGCCAAGCAAGATCACACCAATCAAAACCCTGGATCACATCACCAAAATGGTGACATAAGGAGGGGGTGAATTAGGTGGATAGCAAGACCAAGATCAAGCCACTAGGACCAGGAGGTGAAGGGCTAGATCAAGGACAAGCCAGAAGCTGGGAATACCAGGAGAGCACCAGATCAAGTTACCATAAGATCAACCACTGGCAAACCCAACATCAAATGAGTGTGGTGAGTAAAATAGACCATCACATGATCTATCTGTCTAAGATTAGACAAGTATTCATAATTTGTCTCTTAATCAAATTCTCAAAAAACACCCAAGTGGGTTGAATCCATCACTGAAGTTTTAAACACTAAAAGCAATCAGAAAACTATAAGGACCCAACTAAGATCTCAGGACAACATCATTGATCTAAGCTATCAAGCTATATTTTAATTCAAGAATGAATATAGCCAAGATCTAAACTTCTAGGCACATCTCTTAAATAGGAGTAGCACCTTAGAATTTAATATTATGGATCTTTATAAGTTATCAAGCCTACAATCAATTTCCCCAACTTTGATTCAAGAAACAGTAGCTGGTATCACTACCAGAACCAATCCATGAGAATCAACAAGATAAAGATTTAATCCCTAAACCTCAGACCAACATCATGGGTCTTAGGGATTTAAGAAAAGAAGTTTCTACTTATCTTTAATGCCAAACTCATCTTAAGCTTGAACAAAACCAAGCTAAGTAAAAGAATCTAGTCTTGTGTGCCATATTAGGATGGTGTCACAAGAACAGATCTGAACTAAGCAGGTTAAGCATCCAATTTTCACAGATACAACCAAACTATAAATCATTTTCCTGACATCACAGTAATCATAATCAGTAAAATCCATACACATATCTTCACTATAAGAGACCATTTGATCTCAAGCTTTATATGAATTCTTAAGCCAACAATACTAATACAATGAATTCATCACACAACACTCACTGTCATTAACCAAGTAATGATAGTGGTGAGCTACTAAACCACTAGATTTCCCAAGTATTGCTTCTAGAGCAACCTTACTATCTGAACCATATAAAAATTAATCCATAGAATCATCTGGTAAACCACTAGCATCACCACAGCTAATCATAAGCAGCAAGCCACAGCTAACAACCACTTATCATGATTAGGGACCATCAAAACTTGATCCAACTCATCAGATATCTAATCCACAGAGGGATATGAACCCTAAGCAAAACAAACCATCTTAATAAGGACATGACACTAGCCAGGAATGGTCAATACAACCATTTAGCATGGGATGGCCTAGCACAGAGAGCACGAGAAGGAGAGGATGTCAACACCCGGATTTTTAATCCCAGATGCCTGTTATGCCATACATCGCAATCCCAGGATTACCATTTTTGCGAGACAAAACAGAATTGGATACCATAGTACATCATCCATTACAAACGATACATAAGTTCTTACACAAATAGGGATCTCATGATCCAGTTCTTAATACAACTTCAAGCAGCGGAATACGTAATAATAACGGTAGCGTAGGCAAAGCTCCATCTTCGGGGTCACAGGCAATGCTGATGATGGGAGATGATCCTAGTTGTCGTAACCTCCCTGGGGTCCATCCTCCAGGTACTCCTCTTCATAGTCTGGCCATGGGAATAGCCAGGGACAAAGCCATGAGTACTCTTTAAGTACTGGCAAACTAATACTAACATGTAAATGTTTTTTTTGGATAATAGGACACTAGGCTCTAGGGTTGTTTTGCAAAAGCCAGATTTATCTCTACTAAGTTCCAAAGCTATTCACAATTTTATAACTCCTAAGTGGGATCTTGTAACTCATGTCACAACTCTGTTGTGGTCAAGTCAAAGTCTCATTTCATTTCACAAGTCATTTTGAAAAGTCTGACGGGGGAACAGTATGGCCACTCCAACTGTCCATAACCGTGGACGCGGCTATTCGAATAGTTTGACACTCTGCAGAGATTGTACACTTTCACCACAACATTCGATACATCCGTCAGGAACAAATCCTGAATTCACCATACTCAAAGATGGATAATCAATCCTAACCTTTCAATTACACGCCCTAGTATAAGCACCTCTCCTGTGAGTTTGGCCTCCCAACCATGACCAACTGTCATCTTGGGTACTGCAAAGGTGGACAATCTTCACAAGGTAGCCTCAGCTCAGACCTTGGCCATGAGGGAACTAATACTAAGGTATATAAGTTTCCAGTCAAGCCCTACCCAATCTTCGGGTATTATGGTTGTACGATAAAATTTGGAATGGTATCACAGCCAGACAACCATCGGTTTTATAAAAGGCTAAGGCTCATGCCTCAACATTTTCATCACCAAAATCATCAAGTGTTCGGAAACACATGTCCAAAACATTTCAATAGAATGATCCATCATTCCAAGGTTTTCACAACCATTTTTCTACCAAGTAAACCCATCTAAAGTTGATCAAGTTTTATGCTTAGCACTAGCATCTACAAGTGGGGGTAGTACTAATGAGGGGTGGTAAACTAGTGGAGTTTCAACTAAGCACAACCTTATATCTTAGGATGATATCAAGGTTTCTAACTTAGGCCAAATTTTATGCTCTTTATGCAACCTTCAGATATTCTTCTAGTATCTACCAAACTCTTAAGCAAACTCTAAGTAAGCTCTGATAAAGAAATAAAGTGAGAAGCTTGCAAATAAAACTAGGATTGGTTTATCAAGTGGGTATGATCACATATTCTTAAGGCATATAGTAGGCATAGTAACAAATATTGGCTTGCATAGGTATAGTCTCAGCTTGCACATTCAACTAGTCGTATTAGGCTTGCATCAGTGTCAATATAAGCTTGCTAAATTGCAAGTGTTAGCTTGCAAGGTTACTAGCTTGCCTTGTGCAGAGCAGTGGTTGAAGTCCTCCTCGGCTTCTTCTTCGTAGTATCCTCCTTCCTCCTCGTATCCTTGGTCGGTACTAGCGTCTATGAATAAATACGAGGTACACTATCACCAAACAATACTTAACTACTTGCAATCATCACACACAAGGGTCCTATAGATGATCTAGCATCATCTCTAACATTACAAGGTTAAGGCTTGGTTTAATTCCTTTTATTTTTAGAAAAGTAATTTCTACTCATTGAAAAACTACTTAAGATTTAATATTCTCCAAACCAAACATGGGATCATGTTGACACATGTCATCACCATATATTGTAGTCTATGGGAATGTGATTTAAAGTGGTGTCACAATTTAATAAGGTTTTACCCTTTTATTCTAATTAATTAAAGTGGCTAGAAATGCCTATGTGGCATTCTTTTTATTACTTGAACATTATTTCTGTAAGTAAACCTATATATTTTTATATATTCTGAAAGTTATGGTTAAATGTGATTTTTGAGAGTTGGAATCAACTCAAAAGCTATTATGGTTTTAATTTGAAAAATGTTTGAATGCAGAAAAGCTTCTTCCTTGTTATTTTTACCAAGGATGATCTACAGATCCAAATGACTTGAATCCAACGGGCTTGGATTCAGCATTCACAGACCTTTCCAACAAAATTGGTTTCATTCAAAATGGTGCACTGAATCGATCTAGATTGATTTTTGAAAATGGGTATAGAAGTGTGTTTGAATTAAAAAGAAAAAGATCTAATTAAAATCACTGGGCTGCGCGGGAAATGATAATGGGCCGGCCTGCTAAGCAAAGGTTCTGCTGGCTGCTTAAGTGGTGTCCCCACGTCAAAGTGACACGGGCTGGGCGGTATGGGGCAACGTGGGTCGTTTGATCTGATTCTAATCCAATGGCTGGGAGTCATCGTCGACGCAAGACAACGCCGGCGAGAACGAAACCTAGCGCGGCCAGTGAGGGTTGCTGGGGGCTCACCGGGGTGCTGGCGAGGGACGGCGAGGC
Source organism: Avena insularis (assembly GCA_023614405.1). Classification (NCBI taxonomy): domain Eukaryota; kingdom Viridiplantae; phylum Streptophyta; class Magnoliopsida; order Poales; family Poaceae; genus Avena; species Avena insularis. The sequence goes on along the minus strand of CM042693.1, from coordinate 53,385,901 downwards.
GGGCGAACGACAAAGTCGACGGGAAATCTCAGTACCCGGTGGCTTCTCCTGGGGCGGCTCCAATCACTGGCTCCCTTCTTCTCCAGAGGCGGCGGGCTCCGATGAAATTCCGGCGAGGTGGTGCTCTCCTTGCTCTAAGAACGGTGTGGCACGATCAGTGAGGAGAGGGGAGTGAGATGGTGTGACGAAATCGAGCGGGGGTGGCATCTATTTATAGTCGAGCGAGGGGACCGTCGAGGCGCACGGTGAGCTCGTCGGGGGCGATGGTACACGCGGCTATTGGCATGGGCGAAGGTAGGGGACGGTGTGGTGTCTCCTGGCGATGATCAACGACATGGTTTTGAGGCGTGGGGCGGTGCGGCTTGGTCTAGAACATGCGACGCTCTACGCGGCAGAGGCGGCGTCTTCGACGGCGGGCGGTGGCTGTGCGTCACGGGGCAGCGAACGGGGATGTCTGGCGGTCTCCTGGGTCGGTGGGGATTGTGTATGCACGCTAGGGGTGGCGTCTGTGGGCTTTGGCCGAGGGTGGTGCTCGCGACGCTGCATGGTCTCTGGCGGTCTGGGCGCGGTCTCATGCGTGTGGTCTAGGGCTTGGCAACGCCATGGTGGGGACAAAGGAGTGGTGGTGGACGGTGGGCTGCCTCCCAGACATGTTGGCTAGGCTTGCTGCTGCTCCTAGCTTGCTGTCGACTATAGGGTGGCAAGGGTGTGCTCGGCTGTTCACCATTGATGGCAATGGCAAGCTCACAGTGGTGCTAGTGCTTGGTTAATCTTGCTAGATGATCTACTGAGCTAGTTGTGAGCTAAATGGGGAACCAGTTAGGCAAGAATCACTGCTCACAATAGTGTTTGATGTTTGTTTGATTTGTGTCTGCAACCTGTTTGATGAAATGGCCGCATGAAATCAAGTTTTGAATTTTGAAAAGATTTTTGGTGGGTTTGCTAGATTGGTGCTGGTGAGTCTGCAGATGCTTGGGTTTTGAAAGTTGAGCTTGTTTGAGTGGTTTTTGAAAAAGTGGGATCTTCCCATATGATAAAGATTCAATTTTGAATTGTCATTTAAACTATGCATTTGAAAGTTTCTGGATGATCACAAAGTGGGCCTTGATACTTTGTTAGGAGTACATTGAAGGGGTGCAAATATCCCAGAAAAGTTTTTGTTAGGTTTTGAAAGTTTGAGAAAGCCAAAGTAGGCATGGGAGTTAAATTGGTCAAAATGACCATTCCTTTTATATATTTGTTTTGATTTACTTGTCTTTAGGAAAAGTGTGGGAAATGTTTTAGATGATGTTTATTTCACCTAAGAAACATTTTACAAGCAATGAAACAATCAAACAAGATGGTTTAAAAGAATTTCAAAATCAATGCATACACATATGCATGCATTGATAATTTTAATTAGAAAAGTTTTTGTTAACCCTAATTTTGAGGATTAGAGTTTGATGATCCAAGTTTAGTATTTTTGGGATGTTACAAACCTTCCCCCCCTTAAACAAAATCTCGTCCCGAGATTTGAAAAAGGACGAAAAGATTACCTAGGATTTGAAGAGATCGGGAAATTCCGTCCTGATGTGATCTTCGCGTTCCCAGGTAGCTTCCTCTTCTGTGTGATTGCTCCACTGAATCTTGAGAAACTTGATGCTTCGGGTTCGGGTAGTTCGAAAAGCTTCTTCCAAAATGCGGATGGGTACTTCGGGATAGGTCAGGTCATCGTTGATCTCTATGGTCCGGTGATCGATATTTTTGAACACTTCGATCTTCTCGGGGACTTCGAGACACTTGCGAAGTAATGAGATATGGAACACATTGTGCACGGCTGACATCTCTTCAGGTAGCTCCAATTGATACGACACTTCTCCTCGACGATTCATAATTTTGAAAGGTCCGATATATCTAGGGGCTAACTTTCCTTTGAGTTGGAAACGCTGCATTCCCTTCAATGGCGACACTTTCAGATAAACAAAATCTCCTATGTTGAAGGCGAGGTTTCGACGTATCTTGTCGGCGTAACTCTTCTGTCTGGACTGGGCGGTCTTGAGGTGCTCACGAATCTTGTGAACCTTCTCTTCTGCTTCTCATAGGATGTCGGGTCCAAAAATCTGACTCTCTCCTACTTCCTACCAGTTCAAAGGGGTGCGACACTTTCTTCCGTACATGAATTCAAATGGGGCCATTTGCAAACAGGCTTGGTAACTGTTGTTGTAGGAAAATTCTGCAAACGGCAGACAGTCTTCCCACTTGGATCCATATTCTAACACACAGGCTCTCAACATATCTTCAAGTATTTGATTTACTCGCTCCGTTTGTCCATCGGTTTGAGGGTGATACGCGGTACTGAAATCTAGGCGGGTTCCTAAACCTTCTTGAACTTTCTTCCAGAATCTCGAGGTAAACTGAGTTCCTCGATCCGATACTATGTTCCTAGGGACTCCGTGCAAACTGACGATTCTAGCAATGTACAACTCCGCTAGTTTCAAACTCTGATAGGTGGTTTTGACGGGCAAGAAATGGGCGACTTTGGACAATCTGTCCACTATGACCCAGATAGAGTCATTTACCCTACTAGAAGTAGGCAGTCCAGTGATAAAGTCCATTCCTACAGAATCCCATTTCCATTCTGGAATCTGCAATGGTTGCAACAATCCAGCGGGTCTTTGATGTCCTGCCTTGACTTGCTGACATATATCACACTTGGCAATATAGCTTCCGATTTCTCTCTTCATCTTATGCCACCAAAATTGCTCCTTTAAATCTTGATACATCTTAGTTCCTCCGGGATGGATAGAATAAAGAGTATCATGAGCCTCCTTCAAGATAACTTCTTTCAACTCAGAATCTGATGGTACACAAAGGTGTCCTTTGTACCACAAAACTCCTTCTTCGTCTTCGGTGAATCCGGGTACTTTGCCTGTACCGATACGATGCTTGATTCCGTCTATACTAGCATTTTCCTTCTGCGCCTCTTTAATCTGACGGATCAAAGTGGGCTGGAGTTCTATGCTAGCCAGAAATCCTTCACTTACTAATTCTATACGAAAATCTTCCATCTCTTTGTGCAAACTTGGTTGCTCCTTCAAAATCATGGAGTTCAAGCGGCACGGCAATCTGCTAAGGGCATCAGCTACCACGTTGGCTTTACCCGGGTGATAGTGAATGTCCAGATCGTAATCCTTGATTAGCTCAATCCATCTTCTCTGCCTCATATTCAGCTCCTTTTGAGTGAATATATACTTTAGGCTCTTGTGATCCGAATAAATCTCACAACGGTTTCCCATCAGGTAATGTCTCCATGTCTTCAGGGCTAGAACTACGGCTGCGAGTTCAAGGTCATGGGTTGGGTAATTTTGCTCATGTTGCTTCAATTGTCAGGATAGATAAGATATAACTTTGCCTTCTTGCATTAGCACACATCCAAGACCAATCTTGGATGCGTCACAATACACATCGAAGGGCTTCGTGATATCCGGCATGATCAAGATTGGGGCTGAAATCAATCTCCTTTTGAGTTCTTGAAAACTCGCTTCACATTTGTCGGTCCAGTAAAACTTCTTGTCCTTCTTCAGCAATTGGGTCATGGGTCTGGTGATACTCGAGAATCCTTCTACGAATTTGCGGTAATATCCCGCCAATCCGAGAAAAGCACGAACTTGGGTTTGAGTGGTTGGGGCTTGCCAATCTTCTACATCTTTTACTTTGGCAGGGTCAATGGCAATTCCTCCGACTGATACAATGTGTCCGAGGAATCCTACCTCCTGTAACCAGAATTCACATTTGCTAAACTTTGCATACAACTGATGCTCTCTAAGGGTTCCAAGAATGGTCCTTAGGTGTATCTCATGTTCTTCTTCTGATTTGGAATAAATCAGAATGTCATCAATGAAAACAACGACAAACTTATCCAGGAAGTCCATAAAAATCTTATTCATGAGGTTCATGAAATAAGCGGGGGCATTGGTTAATCCAAAAGACATGACTGCATACTCATACAATCCATATCTGGTGGTAAAGGCAGTCTTCGGAATGTCCTCCCCACGAATCTTGAGTTGATGATAGCCAGTTCTAAGATCAATCTTAGAAAACACTTTGGCACCAGTCAACTGATCAAACAAATCCTCTATCTTGGGCAAGGGGTACTTGTTCTTGATGGTGACATCATTCAACTTCCGATAATCCGTACACAAACGGTTACCTCCATCCTTCTTGTCCACAAACAAGACAGATGATCTCCAAGGTGACGCACTTGGTTGAATCAATCCGATTTCCATCATGGAATCCAGTTGCTTCTTCAGTTCTTCTAGTTCCGACGGGTTCATACTATAGGGTCTCTGGGCTATGGGTCCTGTCCCGGGGATTAGTTCAATGATAAACTCGATATCCCGATCTGGGGGCATACCGGGCAAAACATCTGAAAATACATCGGGGTATTCACAGACTATCCGGACTTGGTCAATGGTAGGTTGGGCTATACTCTTGTTACACTTGAATTGGCGAGGTAAGGTTTCAGATATATGCTCGACTGATATTCCATGATCGGTCATGGTTATGGCTTTCCTGGCATAGTCAATCAATCCTTTATGTTTGGACATCCAATCCATTCCTAGTACTACTTCCAAACCTTTAGTTCCGAGTACTATCAGATTAGCATAAAAATCTATGCCATGGATTCGGATAGGGACGGCTTTGCAAATTTTCCTAGCCTTGGTGGTTGATCCGGGAATTTGAACAATCATAACATGCTTTAGTTTGGTTGGTTGAATTTTACTAGTGCATGCAAATTCTTCGGTGACAAATGAATGTGATGCACCAGAATCAAACAACACTCTGGTAAGTACTGAATTAACAGAAAACATACCCAACACGACGTCTGGCGCTTCCTGAGCTTCTTCAGCATGCATGAGAAAAAGACGGCCATTGCGGTTGAGTGAATTCCCTGGGGAAAATCTTCTCCCTAGCTGAACACGACGCTCTTGTTGAGTTGTGGCATTGGCATTGGGGGCTGTAGCATTCTTCTTGTTGGGGCACTCGTTGGAATAGTGGCCTTTATTTCCACAGTCATAACAGGTCACCTGCGACTTGTCCTTGGCTGCTACAGGCACAACATTGCTTCCGGTCCTCGGGGCAGTGTTGGGGTTGGCGGTAGCATTGTTGGTGTTGAACTTGGGTGGGGCACGGGTGAAATTACTAGAGTTGCCGGGGTTGTTGTGATTTCCTCCGGGTCTAGGGTTTCCACAGTTGGGATAGGTCGAACGGTTCATCGGGGGCCTGTTGGTTCTTGGGGCAAATCCTGGAGATGGGTTGGGGCGATACTTTGGGGTCTGATGGGTTCCTGGCTGATGCATCATGCGACGCTTGCGGTTCTCATTGGCTTGGTTGATCTTTCCTTCCATCTGGATGGTAGAGTCGACAAGGGCTTCAATATCCGCAAAGGGGATATTGACTAACACCGTCCACATATCATCATGCAGACCATTCAGGAACCTCTCTTTCTTCTTGGCTTCCGTGTCTATCTCGTCCGGGGCATACCTAGCTAATGACAAAAATTTGTCACGGTATTCCACTACAGTCATCCTTCCTTGCTTCAGCTCTGTGAACTCGTCTCTCATTCTCTTGATCAAACCCGGTGGCACATGGGTTCTGCTAAACTTGACCTTGAATTCTCCTGGTCATCATCGGCCTCCGGTCATTGCGCTGAACACTGCTCCACCATGCCCCGCATCTCGGCTAGATAATGGGTGGCAAACAGAACTTTCTCGTTGGCTTCCACTCCAGCGACTTCTAGGTTATTTTCCATGGTTTGCAGCCAATCATCGGCGTCTAGGGGTTCTTCGGACTTAGTGAAAACAGGTGGGTTGGTATTCTGGAAATTCTTAAGCTTAGATCCATGGTTGTCCTGATTTCCGTGGCCTTGGTTGTTGTGGGCCAGCTGGGCTATCTGCTGCAGAGTGGCTAGGTTTGCTTGACGTTCCGCTCTTTTAGCTTCGCGGCCAGAAGTCCACATTTGCAGTATCTGCAACATCGGGTCCGGGGCTGAACCACTTCCTCCATGTGGCATCTGAAGATTTAGATAGATCATGAGAAAAGAGGGAAATTTCTAAGGTTTCGGGGACTTTGAAAAGTTTTAAAGGTTTGACTCAGATGTCCTAGCAACTTGCTTTTTCATTCATTCATTCATATCACACAGTACAACACACACCACAACAAAGAAAAACAGATGGTTTTAAGAACCATTCTGGAAACTACGATACAGTGGGACCGAATACTACTCACTACGCTAGTGCTCAAGTGCTACTACTCCTCGGAATCTGTGGCTTCATCATCTTCATCATCATCGATGAAGGCGAAATCATCCTCATCGGTGAAGAAGTCCATGGCCTGATCCTCCAGAAAATCATCGTCATAACTAAGATAGGAGTAAGGGTCTCCACGAAGATCCTCTCCGGCATTCTCCCTTTCCTCCAACTGCATGTCTCTCTCGTGTATGGTCTCCTCCAAAGATGAGATGCGGTGGCGAAGACGGGCAATGATGCGGTCCTTCTTGTCGAGCTGATGACGGCGAGAGTTGCGATCCTTTGCTAGCATGGCGATGGTCTGATCCTTCGTCTTGATGATAGCGGACTTGTGGTTGGAGTAGTCACGGCAGTTGTCCAACTCCTGCTGATGATCGTACATCATGAAGCTAAGGTGATCCAATTGAGTCTTTAGCTCGAGGTGGTATGGGGCTTCCAGTGGTTGTCCATTTGCATCACGCCTTGGGAAAAACTCAAAGCGAGTACCCTTGATCTAATTGATGCTCTTCCCACACAGACGGGAAAGAGCTTCCTGCATTGCTCTGGCAAGTCCATCGAGCCAGATGTTTTCCCTCAAGGTAAACTGAATTCTCTCCGCAGTGGGAGGTTCAATTTTTCCTCTGAGACTTGCAACAATTAGCCACTGCATATCTTCTCCACCTTGATCATTGAGCTAAGCTCCGAAGAACTCGGGGTGCGGACGCTCCAGAAGTTCCGAAAGCTGGTCCAAATCCCTCTCAAAGATCAGGTCTCCTCCATTCCCCAGTTGGTAAAACTTGTTGTACTTCACGCCCATCTATAAAAATAGAGGAGGAGTAGATTAGCAGGGTGATCAAGTGTGTCAAAATTTTATGTATTTAGCAAGAGTTTTTGAGGAACATGAATTTTTATGAAAGAATAAAAGGGATAAGAATGAGAATAAGTTTTTGTAAATATTTGTTTTCTTTGGTTTTGAAACTAAGTTTTTGGTTCAAATGTCCAGTCTAACTAGGGTCTCCTATGGTCAACCTGGCTCTGATACCAACTTGTCAACACCCGGATTTTTAATCCCAGATGCCTGTTATGCCATACATCGCAATCCCAGGATTACCATTTTTGCGAGACATAACAGAATTGGATACCATAGTACATCATCCATTACAAACGATACATAAGTTCTTACACAAATAGGGATCTCATGATCCAGTTCTTAATACAACTTCAAGCAGCGGAATACGTAATAATAACGGTAGCATAGGCGAAGCTCCATCTTCGGGGTCACAGGCAATGCTGACGATGGGAGATGATCCTAGTTGTCGTAACCTCCCTGGGGTCCATCCTCCAGGTACTCCTCTTTATAGTCTGGCCATGGGAATACCAGGGACAAATCCATGAGTACTCTTTAAGTACTCGCAAACTAATACTAACAGGTAAAGGTTTTTTTGGATAATAGGACACTAGGCTCTAGGGTTGTTTTGCAAAAGCTAGATTTATCTCTACTAAGTTCCAAAGCTAGTCACAATTTTATAACTCCTAAGTGGGATCTTGTAACTCATGTCACAACTCTGTTGTGGTCAAGTCAAAGTCTCATTTCATTTCACAAGTCATTTTGAAAAGTCTGACGGGGGAACAGTATGGCCACTCCAACTGTCCATAATCATGACGGCTATTCGAATAGTTTGACACTCTGCAAAGATTGTACACTTTCACCACAACATTCGATACATCCGTCAGGAACAAATCCTGAATTCACCATACTCAATATGCGGATAATCAATCCTAACCTTTCAATTACACGCCCTAGTATAAGCACCTCTCCTGTGAGTTTGGCCTCCCAACCATGACCAACTGTCATCTTGGGTACTGCACAGGTGGACAATCTTCACAAGGTAGCCTCAGCTCAGACCTTGGCCGTGAGGGAACTAATACTAAGGTATATAAGTTTCCAGTCAAGCCCTACCCAATCTTCGGGTATTGTGGTTGTACGATAAAATTTGGAATGGTATCGCATCCAGACAACCATCAGTTTTATCAAAGGCTAAGGCTCATGCCTCAACATTTTCATCACCAAAATCATCAAGTGTTCGGAAACACATGTCCAAAACATTTCAATAGAATGATCCATCATTCCAAGGTTTTCACAACCATTTTTCTACCAAGTAAACCCATCTAAAGTTGATCAAGTTTTATGCTTAGCACTAGCATCTACAGGTGGGGGTAGTACTAATGAGGGGTGGTAAACTAGTAGAGTTTCAACTAAGTACAACCTTATATCTTAGGATGATATCAAGGTATCTAACTTAGGCCAAATTTTATGCTCTTTATGCAACCTTCAGATATTCTTCTAGTATCTACCAAACTCTTAAGCAAACTCTAAGTAAGCTCCGATAAAGAAATAAAGTGAGAAGCTTGCAAATAAAACTAGGATTGGATTATCAAGTGGGTATGATCACATATGCTTAAGGCATATAGTAGGCATAGTAACAAATATTTGCTTGCATAGGTATAGTCTCAGCTTGCACATTCAACTAGTAGTATTAGGCTTGCATCAGTGTCAATATAAGCTTGCTAAATTGCAAGTGTTAGCTTGCAAGGTTACTAGCTTGCCTTGTGCAGAGCAGTGGTTGAAGTCCTCCTCGGCTTCTTCTTCGTAGTATCCTCCTTCCTCCTCGTATCCTTGGTCGGTACTAGCGTCTATGAATAAATACGAGGTACACAATCACCAAACAATACTTAACTACTTGCAATCATCACACACAAGGGTCCTATAGATGATCTAGCATCATCTCTAACATTACAAGGTTAAGGCTTGGTTTAATTCCTTTTATTTTTAGAAAAGTAATTTCTACTCAATGAAAAACTACTTAAGATTTAATATTCTCCAAACCAAACATGGGATCATGTTGACACATGTCATCACCACATATTGTAGTCTATGGGAATGTGATTTAAAGTGGTGTCACAATTTAATAAGGTTTTACCCTTTTATTCTAATTAATTAAAGTGGCTAGAAATGCCTATGTGGCATTCTTTTTATTACTTGAACATTATTTCTGTAAGTAAACCTATATATTTTTATATATTCTGAAAGGTATGGTTAAATGTGATTTTTGAGAGTTGGAATCAACTCAAAAGCTATTATGGTTTTAATTTGAAAAATGTTTGAATGCAGAAAAGCTTCTGCCTTGTTATTTTTACCAAGGATGATCTACAGATCCAAATGACTTGAATCCAACGGGCTTGGATTCAGCATTCACAGACCTTTCCAACAAAATTGGTTTCATTCAAAATGGTGCACTGAATCGATCTGGATTGATATTTGAAAATGGGTACAAAAGTGTGTTTGAATTAAAAAGAAAAAGATCTAATTCAAATCACTGGGCTGCACGGGAAAAGATAATGGGCCGGCCTGCTAAGCGCAGTGCTCCCACTGGCTGCTTAAGTGGGTGTCCCCACTCGTCAGTGACACGGGGCTGGGCGAAGCGGTATGGGGCAACGTGGGTCATTTTATCTGATTCTAATCCAACGGCTGGGAGTCATCGTCGACGCGAGACAACGCCGGCGAGAACGAAACCTAGCGCGGCCAGTGAGGGTTGCTGGGGGCTCACCGGGGTGCTGGGGAGGGTCGGCGAGGCGGGCGAACGATGAAGTCGACGACGACGAATCTCCCCGGCACCGTGGCTTCTCTGGGCGGCTCCAATCGCTGGCTCCCTTCTTCTCCAGAGGCGGCGGGCTCCGGTGAAATTCTGGCGTAGGTGGTTCTCGCCTTGCTCTGAGAACGGTGTGGCACGATTAGTGAGGAGAGGGGAGTGAGATGGTGTGACGAAATCGAGCGGGGGTGGCATCTATTTATAGTCGAGCGAGGGGACCGTCGGGGCGCACGGTGAGCTCGCTATTGGCATGGGCGAAGGTAGGGGACGGTGCGGTGTCTCCTGGCGATGCTCAACGACATTGTTTTGAGGCGTGGGGCGGTGCGGCTTGGTCTGGAACATGCGACGCTCTACGCGGCAGAGGCGGCGTCTTCGACGACGAGCGGTGGCTATGCGTCACGGGGCGGCGAACGGGGATGTCTGGCGGTCTCCTGGGTCGGTGGGGATTGTGTATGCACGCGGCGAGGGCGGCGCGCGGTCTGTGGGCTTCGGTCGAGGGTGGTGCTCTGGCGCACGCTCGGCATGGTCTCTGGCAGTCTGGGCGCGGTCTGTGCGTGTAGTCCAGGGCTTGGCAACGCTCGCGGCTGGGATAGTGAGTGGCGGTGGATGGTGGGCTGCCTCCCAGACATGCTGGCTAGGCTTGCTGCTGCTCCTAGCTTGCTGTCGACTATGGGGTGGCAAGGGTGTGCTCGGCTGTTCACCATTGATGGCAATGGCAAGCTCACAGTGGTGTTAGTGCTTGGTTAATCTTGCTAGATGATCTACTGAGCTGGTTGTGAGCTAAATGGGGAACCAGTTAGGCAAGAATCACTGCTCACAATAGTGTTTGATGTTTGTTTGATTTGTGTCTGCAACCTGTTTGATGAAATGGCCGCATGAAATCAAGTTTTGAATTTTGAAAAGATTTTTTGTGGGTTTGCTAGATTGGTGCTGGTGAGTCTGCAGATGCTTGGGTTTTGAAAGTTGAGCTTGTTTGAGTGGTTTTTGAAAAAGTGGGATCTTCCCATATGATAAAGATTCAATTTTGAATTGTCATTTAAACTATGCATTTGAAAGTTTCTGTATGATCACAAAGTGGGCCTTGATACTTTGTTAGGAGTACATTCAAGGGGTGCAAAGATCCAGAAAAGTTTCTGCTAGGTTTTGAAAGTTTGAGATAGCCAAAGTAGGCATGGGAGTTAAATTGGTCAAAATGACCATTCCTTTTATATATTTGTTTTGATTTACTTGTCTTTAGGAAAAGTGTGGGAAATGTTTTAGATAATGTTTATTTCACCTAAGAAACATTTTACAAGCAATGAAACAATCAAACAAGGTGGTCTAAAATAATTTCAAAATCAATGCATACACATATGCATGCATTCATAATTTTAATTAGGAAAGTTTTTGTTAACCCTAATTTTGAGGATTAGAGTTTGATGATCCAAGTTTAGTATTTTTGGGATGTTACAGAGGAACAACTTACGGAAGGTCCTCGCTGTAGATTAGAAGAGGAAGCAGAGAAGGCCGATGAACATGGCGGCATGGGGAGCACCCCCAAGGGGGCGCTGTGACCCACACAACGCCAAGGGGGCAACCATAGCCACGCCTGGGGGCGACGAGCATTACCATAGCACACGACAGCAACGGTAGCGTTAGTACCAATGTCACCCCGAACCCTAGGGTTCGGAACGGAATCGATCTGGCCACAGGAGGGCTCCAGGTCCAAATCGAATTGGACAGGAGGATAGAGCGGGGCCGAAAACCTCGTCCTGCACCATGGCAGCGTCCAGGGAGATTCACGGCCGCGTGAATCGCCGGCGGTGACACCGCTGACCACGGGGTCGGGGGAGGAGAAGAAGAGAGGTGAGCTCGAGAGAGAGACAGAGAGTGTTGGCCTGGATTGGGCCAGGAACCCTTCGAGGTGTTGTTTTGACTTTGTCCTACTAGGCCACAAGGGCCCAATAAACCCAAACAGTCAGCCCAAATCATTTAGAGCCTGTTTTAATAAATGGAAAAAGACCAAAATACCCCTGAATTTAAATAAATTCTAGAAAATAAAATAAAAATTCAAAAATTATAAATAAAATATTTTTGGATTCACAATAATCCAAACTATTCAAATAAATTAAGAAATAAAATTTTAGACATATAAATTTTATTAAGAATTTTGTATATATAATTTCCTTATGGAATTTTACAAAATTATTGAAAGATGATAAAAATAAATAAAAATCACTTTCATTATATATATTAATATTGTAGTACTTTAGGAAAATACTAAACAAATATTTAATACCCATCTTTGGTATTTAAATTATTTTTTTAAAGGAAATGTTAAGTAAATAAAATGCAAATAAAAAGGAAATAAAATAAAAGAGTACAATATTCAATAAATATTAAAGAAATTAATATTTATAAATCCTTAATTATTAAAAAAGGATTTTTCTATAATTTAAATAATGGGGGAGAATACATATAAAGTTAAATAATGCATTACATTACTTTTAAATAATCATTTTGCTTCTTTAAATATTGTCCTTACCGAGCCATAATGATGTTTTTGTAGACATAGAAGCTCAAGGTCCAGTGCAAGCATCAGACTTCACTACCTTGCAATCGCAAGGCAAGTTCATAACTTGCTCATGTCCTTTGAAGAGTCTTTATCAAAGTATTTGCAAATTGTGTGTTATCATCTCTATTATAGAAAAAGGAAACATTATTTTCTCAAGATACTAAATCTTAGATATCATCCTAAGTGATGATATGATGGAGCAATAGAAATTAGGGTTCTAATTGCAATAATGATGAACAATTAGGGATTAATAACCCATGACATCAGTGATTCTAGCGCCGTATATTACGCGTTAACCATGAGATTTGGAATGGGACGGAGAAGTCAGTTGCATCCTTTTCCTCTTGTATGGAGGCAAGACGACCTTAACGTGACATTGTGATTCCTTGTGCGGATCCAACATATGGGTGGGCACCCTTACGCCCCACACTTTTGGTGTCTAGATTATCTATGAATGGTGTTTAGGGTTATAGTCCATGTAAATGGTACTATTCCGGGCATCACTAGGTCATAGAGTCTTCGGGAACTCATCAGGGTTTTAGCCTGCCCGAAAGGGGGCTTAACGAAGGTGAGCCAGCCCTGAAGGATCGTGCAGACATATGAGGTCGCGGAGAGGGCAGTGATTGGCTTGGACCAACTACTGGGCCCCACATCATGGAATTGTGGAGGGAAAGTATGCTCGGTTGTGCAACAAGGAGTTGATCTCTCATGGGAAAAGTAACGCACCTCTGCAGAGTGTAAGAATTGTAACTTGTTACTCCCTATTCCAGGAAGGAGCTATGAACGCGGCAGGAAAGAAACTCCATGAAAGTTCTGGTCAACCTGTGAAGGCCGATGATCATAGATTTTATAATAAAATCAACCTTTGAAGAAAGATTGATGAAAATTGCATAGTGCCAAAGACTGATAGTCTGAGGTGGTAGATAGAGCATCAAACTTCCTACCTTGCATATAATGAATTTGCTGGGTAACGCTGTTACTCATCCTTTCCTTTGAATACTTGCTTAGACTCTGAGAATCCCGAAGATACCCCAATGTATGCATCTGAGATCCAAGAGGAGGTCTTCTATGAAGAGCCCAACCTGTATGGAGCCGTAGAAGGGGAGGACTACGACATCGTCTATGGAGGAGAGTTCCAAGAATCTGAATAATTACTATAGTTCTAGTAGCCACTTGAGCCGAGCAACATGAACAATATATAGCAATAAGTTGTTGAGCTCAATTTGGAGTTTAAGGTTTAAATTTCAAACTTCCGCTGAAACACTTATATTTTGGTTTATAAGTTGAATCTTTTGGAAGTCTTGTACTTCCGGTATTGTAATAATAATAACGTGTGTATGTTTGTAATAAGGATCCGCAATGTTTCTGTTGTACCACTCTGAGGGATGTGATATTTACGGAACGGTGTTCTGTGGATGTCATGTCAACGACTATAGTGTACTACACATGCAGTGGTATGCTGGGTCATCGCATTCGTCGTTCTTTTTGGTTCTTTCTCCGGCTCTATTTTCATCGATGCTTTTCGACCCTGTCAGCTCGAGAAACTCTCCGAGTCCGAGCTAGCTCCACTAGAGGGCTATGCTTCAGACGACCCGGAGGTGACGGAGGATGATGAGGTGCAAGAAGTTGCCGCCCCCGCCTCCAAGAAGCATAAGGCAAAGGAAGTTGTTGCTGCTGGTAACCAAGTGCTGCCAGTAGTTAAAAAGTAAGCACCTCAACTTTCATTTTTAGTACTCCTGTACCTTTATTTCTTTCCAGAACATACCAAATGTTTTCAAATCTTGTGTTCTAGAGCTAAATCAGTGTTAAAGAGCAAGATAAAGTCAAGCAAGCTGGACAAGCGATGCGCTGCCAGGCTTGTTATCTCCTCACAGTGCCGTTGTCGACTCCATCCACTACTCCGTCAGCGCAGGGAGATTCTGCATCCCCTGATACTGGCAAGATCTCGAAAGCCCTGGTCACCGTTGATGACCAGGCAACTAACAAGGGTGAACCCGTAAAGGGTAATGATCCCATGGTAATGATCACAGGAATGGTGGATAAGGTGGTTGAGTCAGCTATCCCTGGCCTCAAGAGGAAAGAAAAGGAAGAGATCCTCAGACTGGCTCAATCCAGTCTTGAGAAGCAAACCTTGACTCCAGAGGCAGCAAGCCAAGAGGAGGAAGACGTCAAGCTGGTTAGCATCCTGGACCAAATTTTGGTCCGGGATGTAAAAGTCGCATCAGGCAAACTTCCAGCGACGGATGTTTCGTCCCTCACCCTTACCGAGAAGGTGTTTCACAACACCAAGCTCGGATTTGAAAAGTTGCACCTGGAACACATTGTAAGTTTCTGATTCTTATTTGCATTTATTATCATATCCTCTAGCCCCCAAGCATAAAGTAGGATAAACATTTCTGGATCCGGGTTGATGCTTTTAGGTTGCAAAAGAACGATGTAGTGTAGCCCCCAAGGCTCGTGCTGTAATTTTACTTAGTTAAATTTGCAGCCTGAGTCTTAGTAGCCGTCTGACGGTATTCTGTCTCTAAACTTACAGAAATTGCATCTTCCAACCAGGATGCTCAAGAATATTTCCAATAAGCGCAAAGAAATCAAAGGTTTGCGCCTTGAAAATTCGAAGTTAAAAATTGAGAAAGATGAAGCAGAAGGTAAATTTTTCTGGCTTCCTCTTTGTCAGTTATCTGTTTTGTCATAGTCGAATTTGCTTTATCCGACTGATATTTTTCTCTTTGCAAAATTGGTATGTCAATCCAGAAAGATGGTAGAGAATTCTAAACTCCAGGAAAAGCTTGAGACACTAACTGTGGAATCGGAGAAATCCGTAGCCGCTGTCCTGGAGTCAAGCAACCACGAGGCCGTGAGGCTCGAGAAGCTCCTAGCCCTCCGAGACAAGGAACTTGCTGATCTCAAGAAGGACTTTGATATCCAGAGGGATCTTGCCCAGGCCTCAGCTAGTGAACTAGACAGCCTCTGCAAGGAGCATGCTGAATGGAATCACTCCGTGCTTGGTAAGATTTCTAAATCTTTTTACTTTTGTGTTGTTCATTTTTCGACTTTCGTTTTAGACAAATTTTGACTTTTTAGTTATTTCCCAGCCCTCCTGAATCTTTCCGACTCTTCCACTTCTGAACCTCGCCTCGAGCGCATTAAGCTCGTTGGAGATGTCTTGTTCGACTTCCGCCAAACTCTAGAAGAGGCTAGCGAAGCCGTCAAGCTTTCTGACTTGCACAAAATGTCAGTGCATGAGATGAGGGACAAATTTAAGGAGATTCCGAAGTTGATCGAGGACTGGAAGAATCTTCTACGCTCGGACTACTGCGCAAACAGCTCTGACCATGGTGATGAGCCATCATAACGAGATGGAAATCTGGCACGTCACCAAGGGCATTGCTGAGGAGGATGATGAGGGTAACCCGCAAGACATCAAGGCTATGCAAGAGTCTTGTGCAGGCTATGCTTGTCGGATGGTGGAGATGACCAATTACACGACACCATTCTTCGAATCCGTCGTTGCGCCTCCTTGGCCTCAAGAGCCGGAGATAAGTAACGCTTCCGAGTCTGAGATTGAGGGCGACACTGCTGTTGACTCCAATGCTCCACCTGCTTCATCACCACCACCTGCAGCATAAACAATTTCTATGCATTATCTTAAACTCATGGCAATGTAATGATGGATACAATGTTTATTTTGTGCCAGTTTGTAAAAACTGATGCTTTTACTATCTTAGCACTTTTGCTTATATGTTTTTATGCATGTGCTTGGAAATTTTCTGTAGCACTCTTTTTTTAGTTATGCCTATACTTATCGGTTTATCTGGCTCTCTGCCTCGTCCCTTTCATGGGCCAGCCAACCTTTAGCACGGAAACTTCGCCGAGCAATAGAGCACAATTGCTAAACCAGTTTAAACTCGGAAACAAAGCCGACTTCCAGTACCAACAACTCATTACTCGAAAAATTGCCCGCGTTTAAGCAATCAGATAAAGAATCAGAGTATAGACAATATTTTAAACTTTGTACCCTAAGTTAACATTTTTAGACTATTCAAAAATCATAACCAGAACGAACATGAGCATAAAGTACTTTCAAGTATTCTGGTATTTTTGAAAAAATTACATGCTCTTTTGGAAATAAGATGGCAAAAACGTCTCAAAGATAATAATATGAGAAAACCAATACTTTATTTCAATTTGAACATGTACATATATGATTACAAGAAAATATAACTAAGAATAGAAGGGACATAGGTGTGCAATATTGCATGGACAGTCTATTTCATTCGGGTCTGTGCTGCCATCATCTATCTTCCTTTTCCGAGTATCAGGTATTTCCTTGACTGGTCTCATGTCGGTTATATAATATGACCCATTATGCAGAACTCTGCTAACCATAAAAGGTCCTTCCCAAATTAGGGAAAGTTTGTGCTTTCTCTTTTGCACAAGTCAGAGAACCAAATCGCCTTTTCTGAAAGAACGGTTTTGCACTCTCTGACTATGATACTTGCGTAACTTCTACTGATAGGATATAGATCTCTGCTCAGCAACGACGCGTAATTCTTTGATTATATCGAGATCATCTTGCCGAGAAACTTCTGAATCTTCTTCGATATATGCCTTTACTCGTGGAGCCTGATGAATCAGATCATTCGGAAGAACTGCTTCTGCACCATAGACCAAGAAGAAAGGAGTATAGCCGATTGACCTGTTAGGAGTTGTACGTAAGCTCCATATCACAGACGGTAATTCTTCCGCCCAAGCCCCCGCGGCCCGACGAAGCGGTGCCTCGAGGCGAGGTCGGATTCCTTGTATAATAAGTCTATTAGTTCTTTCGACTTGTCCATTGGCTTGTGGATGTACGACTGATGCAATATCAAGTCGGATCCCTTGTTCTTCACAGAATTCAGCCAGTTCACCCATGGAAAAGTTGTCCTGTTGTCAGTAATATACTATGCGGATATCCAAATCTGATGATTACGTCCTCGACGAATCTTCTGGCTGTGGCTCCATCGCAACTCGTTACGGGTTTAGCCTCAATCCATTTTGTAAATTTATCCACCATCACTAGTAGGTGAGTAAATCCATATTTTGCCGTGCGAAATGGCCCTACGATATCAAGCCCCCAGACCACGAACGACCATGTAATAGGGATTGTTCGTAGCTGTTCAGCCGGAACATGTGCCTGATGAGCGTACTTTTGGCAGCCTTTGCACGTTTTGACCAGTTTGTCGGCATCCGCCTTAGCTGTAAGCCAAAAGAATCCATGTCGAAAAGCTTTTGCCACTAAGGATCTGGCTGCAGCATGGTGACCACACTCTCCTTCATGGATTTCTCTTAAGATTTCCACTTCTTCTTCCGAAGAAATACATCTCTAAAACACGCTAGAAACACTCTGTTTATAGAGCTCACCGTTTATTATAGTGTAGGCCTTTTCTCGTCGGACAATCTTTCGGCTCAAGGCTTTGTCTTTGGGTAGTTTTCCGTCTATCAGGAAATCCATATAGGGTTTTGTCCAGCTAGGAATTACAGCCAGAACTGCTATTAAAGGTGAGTCGGATTTCGTCGGATAGTCCTCATCAACTCCGACTATGGAGGGGACCCTTAAATGCTCTAAAAAAGCTTCATCCGTTACTTGTTTCCGCGCAGAGCCTATTCTTGATAGTGCATCTGCTTCCTCATTTTCTGCTCAAGGGATGTGTTGAACCTCAAAACCCTCGAAAGATTTGGATAGTTCATCCACAACAACTTTGTATGCTACCATGTGCTTATTTGCGTTGCAGATATCAGATACTTGCTGAGCAACTAAATTCGAGTCTCCGTAACACATGAGTCTTGATATGTCAATGTTCTTGGCCATGCGTATTCCATGTAGTAGTGCTTCGTACTTGGCAATATTATTGGTTATCGTGAAGTGTATTTGCAACACATAGAACAACTTATCTCCTTGGGGTGATTTGAGCACCACGCCATCCCCTGAGCCTCCTCGTGCTTTTGATCCGTCGAAGTGAAGTGTCCAAAATTCCGAGTCTGGAGGGCCCGTGTTTTCTGTCGTTTCTATCCAGTCAACAACAAAGTCGGCGAGAATTTGGGACTTGATTGCTGTATGTGGTTTGTACTCAATGTCGAAAGTTGCAAGCTCTATTCCCCACTTTGCGACACGTCCTGTGGCATCACGGTTATTGATTATATCTCGCAGAGGAGCTGTGCTTACTATTGTGATCTTGTGCTCTTGAAAATAGTGACGTAGCTTTCTGGATGCAAAGAACACTCCATAGGCTAGCTTTTGATGATGTGAATACCGTTGCTTTGATTCTGTAAGGGCCTCACTTAGATAATAAGTTGGCCGCTGCACCTTATGCTTGCGGCCTTCTTCCTCGCGCTCAACTACTGTTACCACGCTTATGACCTTGTTGGTCGCTGCAATGTAGAGTAACATAGGTTCCTGAGGTTCTGGCGCTGTAAGAACTGGTGGGTTTGAAAGCAAATCTTTCAAACTTTGCAGGGCAGTTTTGGCTTTCGGGGTCCAGAAAAATTTGTTAGTTTTCTTCAAGAGTTTGTATAAAGGTGCGGCTCTTTCACCGAGCCGGCTGACGAACCGACTCACTGCTGCAATGCAACCAGCGAGGCGATGTACATCCTTCAGGCGAGTCGGGTTGGTAATGTTTAAGATAGCTTTATTTTGTCCCGGTTCACCTCTATGCCTCGCTCAGAGATGATGAAACCTAACAATTTTCCGGCTAGAATTCCAAAGAAACACTTCTTCGGATTTTGCATCATATTGAATTTTCGTAGACTAGCAAACGTTTCATCCAAGTCGGAAATTAAAGTTTCCTTCTTTTTAGAAATAACTGCTATGTCGACTACGTATACATGGACGTTGCGTCCGATTTGGTCGTTAAGACAATGTTGCATGGTATGTTGATATGTTGTTCCTGCATTCTTTAAGCCAAAAGGCATATTTTTATAGCAGAAGGTTCCGAAAGGAGTGACGAAAGACGTCTTAATTTGATCCGACTTTTTCATCGGTATTTGGTGATATCCGGAATATGCGTTGAGAAAACAAAGTAATTCCGACCCTGCCGTTGAGTCGATAACTTGATCGATTCTTGGCAATGGAAATGGATCTTTTGGGCATGCCTTGTTCAAAGCGGTATAATCAACACACATCCTTAAATCAATGGTGTCCTTTTTAGGAACGAGTACAGGATTTGCCACCCAATCTTTATGGATGACCTCTGTTATAAAATCCGCTAATTATAGGTGGGCTAATTCCTTGGCTATTGCGTTGCACTTTTCATCACCAAACTGTCGTAAGGACTGTTTGACGGGTTTAGCGTCTGGGTACACATTAAGAGAGTGCTCAGCAAGTTCCCTAGGTACTCCGGTCATGTCAGATGGCTGCCATGCGAAGATATCACTATTAGCTTTGAGGAACTCGACGAGCGCGCTTTCCTATGCATGGCCTAAGCCTACCCCTATGTTCGTCATCTTGGAGGGATCATCTTCCTTCAACAACGTCTTCTTTGTCTCTTCCGACGCCTAGAACTGCAAACTTGGCTTCAGCACCTCGTTCTTCGTAGCGGGCATCTCAGACGGATTGATGTCTTCTTGATCTCCTGGTACACTCCTGGGCGTATAGCACGGCTTCAGCGAAGGAAGCAGATCCTTCGTCGCACTCTCGCGCCTTCCTTAGATTTCCTCGTACGGTGATTATGCCCTTTGGACCTGGAAGCTTAATCATGTTGCAGATGTAACAGGGATGGGCCATGAACGCCCAGTAAGCCGTATGTCCGAAGATGGTGTGGTAAGCACTTTTGAACGGTACCACCTCGAAAGAGAGTGGCTCGGTCCGATAATTTTCTCGGGTTCTGAATGTCACGTGCAGAGTAATCTCACCTAGAGAATCTGCCTGTCTCCCTGGTACAATGCCATGGAAAGTTACACTATTGTAACTCAACTAGCTCTCGTGTAGCTTCATGCGGTGGAGTGTCTCAATGTAGAGGATGTTGATGCTGCTCCCATCGTCCATGAGTGTCTTTGAGAACTCATAGCCATCAATAAGAGGATTGACAACTAGAGGGTACTTTCCCCGACGATGTGTTTTCCTCGGGCGATCTGAACGATCAAAGGTGATGGTTACCTCTGACCAGTCCAGGAACTATGGGACAGCCGGAACCGTGGCGTTGAGCTCACGAAGAACCGCCTTTTTGTCCTTAGCTGGTTGGGATCCAAGGAAGCAGACGTATGCGTATTTCTTAGTCAGAAATTTTTTCTTTCCATCTGGCTTGGGTTATGCGGTGGCTTTCGCCTCTTCCATGTCGGAATCTTCCTTGGGCTCCTTTCCTTTCTCGGAATTTTTCTTCCCTTTTTGTCGCTTGGCTCTGTAGCCAGCGGATTCGTCTTTCTTGATGTCGTCATTGAAACGACACTCGGCATTTGTGTGGGTAGATCCTCCGTTACTATCCAAGTGGTGGACACAGGGATTGTTGACAATGTCAGCCTAAGTATAGGTTCTTCCGGGTTGCTGGTATCCTCTGCCCTGGATTCGGGAAGTTCCTCGGCCTCTACCCCGGCCGCCTCCATGCCCTCCTCGTCCTCCAGGTCTGAACGTTGCGTTGATAGCTGTGTTGTCCGGAGCCGGCTTTTCGTCCGAGGTGTTATTGCGCTTCTGAGTTTGCTATGGCTGTTTGGCCGCATTGGGATTGGCCAGAATATTTAGCATCCCATCTGAATCATCATCAGCGTCTCCATCATTTCTCCCAAATCTGTGACGTGGTCACGCTTCATCCTGTGATGTAAAAGTTCGACTAGAAGTCCTGCAATAAAAGCTTCTATCACAGTTTGTTCATTTACTCCTTCGCAGGAGTTCTTCGTATCGATCCAGCGTCCAAGGTAATCCCGGCAGGTTTCTCTGGGTCTTTGGGTTCAACGCTGCAAGTCTCCGACTGTGCAGGGCCTCCTATATGTTCCCTCGAAGTTTAAAAAGAACGCACTTTGCATATCATACCAGTTATGAATGGAATTATCTGGCAGTTCATTGAGCCATGATCGAGCCGTCTTCCTCAGCATCAGTGGAAGATATCGGACTGCAACCAGGCTGTTTCCTCCTTTGGATATGCAGCAAGCCTGGAAAAAATCCTGGAGCCAAGTATCTGGCCGAGCTACACCGTCATAGGGCTGAATATGTTTGGCAATGCCAAATCAACCGGAAATTTGGTCTGACGTATACGTGGACCGAAGCACTTGGGTCCCACGTACACATCTTCTCCTCATGTCGTCGTGATTCTATGTTTGATTCGATGCGATGGCGAGCGTTGTTTGGCAAGAGAAATCTGCGCCTTCGAGGCTCGCGTCTTCTGCGCGGTGGAGTCGGATTTCTGCTTCTTCTCCCACCATTGCCACCTCTGCCCCTGCGGCTCCCATGGCTAGGACGTTATCCTTCATGGTTGCTGCTGGGAGGCGATGGTGGCCCTGGTGGATTATTTTCGGCTGGGTTTCTTTTGTGGTGGCGGTGGACCTCATTATGCTGACTCCGATGCCTGTTTCTTCGGACATCGTCCCTACTTAATTCATGACAATCCGGGGTTGCCAGCCAACGGATCGGTGGTGGCATCCTTAGCCGATCTTGTTCCTCTCGCCGGCGGCGTGTTTCTGGGTATTCTCTATAGAGGTTGTTTTGCCGACGATGGTCCTGATGAGGAACCATTGCCCTGATGGCATCTTCGGACGAAACCAAAATAACTCTTGCCCAGTCACGTGCTGGCCTGCGAGACTGGCCATTTGAGCCGGTTATTGAATTCTCCTCTTCTCCACGGGGACGATAGCATTGAGTCGTATCCCTGCAGAGCCTTACGTCAGCACTTTGGTCGGTGTCAGTGTGGCAAAACTCGGATTTTGAGGCCATCTTGCCACTAAATGACGCGGTCGTCTTTTGCTTCTTTAATCCTTTGTCCAACAATGCGACGCACTTCTGGACCTGATGGGGAGACGGATTGTTGGCGAGGATGGCTCGAGCTGCAGCAGCGTTTTCCACCGGCGTGTTGTAGACTCGGATCTTCTCTCCATCTTTTCCGTCGAATAGATCTTTGTGGATATTGATACGTCCAAAATGTATCTACTTTCCCAAGCACTTTTGCTATTGTTTCTCCTCTAAACTTGTGTGATTTGGATACAACTAACACGGACTGGCGTTGTTTTCAGCAGAATTACCTTGGTGTCTTGTTTTTGTGCAGAAAATCAACTATCAGGAAAAATCCCGGAAAATATGCCAAAAATTATATTTCACCAGAAGACCCACGAAGCCAGAAGACGAGACGGAGAAGGGGCCTAGGGGGGCCCAAACCCCTTCCAGGCACCTCCTCGGCCTCCCTCCGCGCCTATAAGTTGCTTTTCGACCTAAAAACCGAGGGAGGGTTCGATAGTTTTCCAGAAAGAGTTCCACTCCGCCGCCGCCACCAGAAACCAAGATTTAGATCCAGAAACTCCGTTCTGGCACCCTGCCAGGACATGGAATTTGGAGAGGATCATCACCATCGTCATCACCAACGCATCTCCATCAACCACCGATGTTTCCCTCATCCATGAGTGAGTAATCCCCCGCTGTAGGCTTGGGGATGGTAGGGATTGGATAAGTTCTATCATGTAATCGAATAAGATCTGTTAGGGCATAGCGCCTAGTATCTCTATTAGTGCTATTTGACTTTGTTGCAACTTTTTGTGCTTAATGCTTGTCACTAGGGCCCAAGTGCCATGTTCTCAGATCTAAACTTATTATTGAATCATTATGATAGTACTGTTTGTGATCTTATCTTTAAGTTGTGTACACATATCATTGTCCGGATCCAAAGGCCCCAAAGTGAAAATAATTGGGTCAACCGGAGGGGATGGCTATGGTGTGAGGATCATATGTGTTCACGGAGTGTTAATGCTTTGCTCTGATGCTCTATTACAAGGAGCACCTTAATTGTCAGTAGTTCCCTAGAGGCCCCTCTACCACGGGCTGGCTGGACAGAAGATGTTGTGCAAGTTCTCATTGCGAGCACGTATGACTATATTTGGAGAACATGCATAGGATTGTTTAGTACTCCCTCCGTACCAGGGCTTAAGGCGTCTAAAAAAATCAGATTTTTCCCACAGCTTACGGCGCCAGATTGTAGTAGATCGTTACCTTCCTATTTTACCCCTACTTTCCCGTAGCCCACCTTCCTCCTCGACTCCTAGGAGAAGTAACTCCCGGCTCTCGCACGCCTCGATAGAGCCTCCGCACACCTCGCACAGCCGCCGCGCCTCGAATAGCCACCGCCTCCAATCGGCTATAGATGGATCCTCTCCTACGCGTCTCCTCTCCCCCCATTATTCGGTTCTGCCATTGTTTCCTCTCCCCTGTTCTGCGAATCTTCCATGGCAACAAGGGCGGCGGCAGTGATGGTGCTGGCGGCGGTGGTGATGGTTCTGGCGGCTGCGGCGATGTTGTCTGGTGCAGCCTCCGACATGGACGTGGGGGGCAGCGTGTGGGTTGACGGCATGGTGCGTAGGAGCGTCAGGGGCGACGGTATGGCGGGCAGAGCCGTCAGGGGAAGCAGCATCGGGGGCAAAGGTATGGCGGGCAGCAGCATCGAGGGCGACGGTTGGCTGGGCAGCAGCGAGGGGGAAATGGTACGAGGGGCAGCAGCGTCGGGGGCGATGGAATCCTACCAATTCGTGAGCGGGCAGCAGCGTCAGGGGCCATGGACATGGGGGGCGACGGTTTGATGGGCAGCAGCGTCGGGGGCGATAGAACCCTAGCTAGGAGTCTGGGCGATGGAGGTCTGCTTCTCCCGGTGATGCAGGACGATGTCGACGAGTACAGCGCCGTGTGTGACTCCGACAGCTCGTTCATGGAGAAACATTGACTGAACATGCAGGTTGTTTTTTCTTGAGCCATACATGCATGAACTATTTCTTTATCGTTGTGCATGTGCTCATTTGATCAAAGAAGTGCAAAACATGGTCAAATTGTTTGTGTATGTGTACTGGTACTGTTTATCATGACCAATTTTTTCTTTATGCAGTGGGTTTTCGAGTTGCAAAACACTTTCGATGCATGGATCGATAACATGGATAACAACCTTGGACTTGAAGATGAAGCTGGCATGATAAATGATGGCGTAGACATTGTTTCCGTGGCGGTGGACGAAGTGGAAGAAGTTGCCATTGTGATGGAAGAAGTTGTCGCGGATGGACAAGAGGCGCATTGATTTGATGTTTTAATAGCCGGTGAGAAAGTCATATTTGACATTATGTTTGACATTCACCATCCAAACTTTTATCGTGACGATAACGGTGTGTACCGTTACCGTGCGGATTAGAGAAACTTTGGAGATGTCGGTTCATGATCTTGTAAATGTCATGAGGATTGGAGTAATGTGGTATCATGATGATTTCTGGTACTAGAACTTTGACATTATCGTGAGGATTGGAGTAATGTGGTATCATGATGATTATGTTAAACTTCCGGCAAGTGTCCATGATCTTGTAGTAAAAACGTTTGGATTATGGAACGTTTGGAGAATTATTTCATGTCAATTTTTATGCTCATGTTAGAATTGGAACCATTAGGTTGATTCATAAAAATATAAATCCATTACAACAAAGTTCACATGTTCTTGACCATTACATGCATTCTCTACATGACAAACTCCCTAGCCGCGTTTACAATTGCAGGCTCAACATGAAGTACATCAGGTAGTATCTCTAATCTCTCTAGAACCCCTTTCCTCATGTGCGGGATCTTGTACCAATGCTCCCCCATAAGCTTCATGACCTCCACCATGCACGTTTGATGTGTCAAGAACATACGGTTGCTCCTCTCCGGCGGATACTCGTTCCATGCTTGTTGTACCTTCACAAGAGTGTCAATATTAGTAAAAAACTTAATGAAATGCTGCAAATAAAACCATACAAATAATTACTACCTTAATGAGAATGTCAAGAATAGAAGTTGGTGATTTTTTTTGAAACAATGATTGTAGAGCGGCGAATAAACCCAAGTCAAGAATATTTGTATCCGGTGAGTTGGGAGGTTGACAAACTAGGGTAATGTTCCAACCACCTGCAGCAGCTGCCTCTAAAAAATCAGGGTCATGAGGCAACACATGAGTCTTCGCGTTATCTTGTTGAATGAATATTGGGATCCAATGATCCTCCAATGGCCACTTCTCCTTAATAGCGGACAACACTTTTTTGAGAAGGTACTTACGGCTAACATCCCGTGTAACATTCCTCGGTTTAGTTTCCATTGTTCCCCTAAGACGGTTGCGACTACCACGTTCCGCCGGCTTCTCGGTCACAAAAGGAAACATACCGATTTTACCATCGAAAGTACAATTTCCATCCGCATCATACCTTGGTCTTGCTACAGCACAAAGAAACATGATCTTGTCAATGTAATGCTTTCTTTGACAAGATCGGTAAGGTTCTTCTTCATTGAGTGCAAAATAATAATTTTGAGAACCCTTGGTTTTTTAAAACCATTTCTCATCTATGTGCACGGTGTTTTACATGCCTTGGAACTTAGGATCCATGCTATCCGGGTCTAGCGTACTGAATACATAATGAACCCTTGCTTTCTTGTTGTCATCTGTAATGCGAGGCTTGATGGCATTTGAGTGCCTCTTAAATTCCTTCTCCTTAAACCTTCTGTGCACAGTAGACTTCGACATGTTCAACTCAAAAGCTAGATCCTTCAAAGTTGTTCTCCTTGATGGTGGCACTTGCATGATGGCTTCGGGATCAATCTCAATTCTTTTACCCCAACAGTTCAATGGCTTCTTGTTACATCTGAATTCCGGGTTTACCATCTTCCCATACACGTTGCACAACTCGCAACGGTACCATGAACTCGGCCACAACTACCTTGGTTACACCCCTATTCAGAACACGCGACCCTGTTTTATACAGAATGGCTGCATATATTTTCCTTTTATCCTCATCACTGTAAACCCTACGGACGTTCACCAACCGTCCTAATGGCACAACTGCAACAAAAAATACTCAAAAATTAGCATAAGTACCATTAGTTGGTATTCCAAGTTTGCAAAAGAAACACTATTCTAATTTTTTCTAGTGTTCAAACAGTATCATAAGTTGCAAATTCTAATTTTTTCTAGTGTTCAAACAGTACCATAAGTTGCAAATTCTAAAATTTTCTAGTGTTCAAACAGTAGCATAAGTTGCAAATTCTAAATTTTTCTAGTGTACAAACAGTAGCATAAGTTGCAAATTCTAAAATTTTCTAATGTTCAAACAGTACCATAAGTTGCAAATTCTAATTTTTTCTAGTGTACAAACAGTAGCAAGCATAAGTTGCAAATTCTAAATTTTTCTAGTGTACAAACAGTAGCATAAGTTGCAAATTCTAAATTTTTCTAGTGTACAAACAGTAACATAAGTTGTAAATTCTAAATTTTTCTAGTGTTCAAACAGTAGCATATGTTTCAGATTCCAGTGTTCAAACAGTAGCTTATATGCGACAACAGTAGCATGAGTACAGTACCATTTGCATATGAACAGTATCAACTGCATGCGAAATCACTGAGTACGTACCAGCATGCGCATCGTCCTCCTGATCCTGATTAGGCTCTTCACCGCCTCCAGCTCCATTGCCAACACCGGCTCCTCCACGGCCAGCCCCTCTTCCGCGAACACGACGCCCGGCGCCTCCACGGCCTGCAGCTGTTCCTCCTCGTCGACCACCGCACCCAGCAGATGGCCCACATCTGCGACCTCCGCGCGCTGCCGCTCCGCGATCTCCGCAACCACCGCGCGCTGCAGCTCCACGTCCAGCAGCCGCAGCTCCTCTGAACGGCGAACAACTACCGCGGCCACGGACGGATAGACCAAGATGGCCTCGTCCGCCGATGGACGGGCTCGTGAAAATGAAGACGCCGTCGAAGAGAGGGTGACGGACGAGCTCAGGCTCGTCGTCGACTCGGCTACGGCCACCTCCGTCGCTGCCTCCCGTGAACTCCAGGTCACGGCCATCTCCATCACCACTAGCATCTCCCGTGAACTGCAGGTTGCGGCGAGCTCCGTCTTCGCTCGGGTTTTCCGCGTGTTGAGGGCTACGGCCAGCTCCGGCTGTGCTTGACTCGCCCACAAACTGCGGGCGACGGCCACGCCCACCACTGCTCGAGTCGCCCGCGTTCCATCTACGGGCTGATCGGAGTCCGGTGAGGCCGAGAGTTCCTCTTCCTCGGCCGTTGCCCTCCGCCGACGAATCCATATCTATCATGTGCCGTTCGTGTTAATCGTAGATACCCTCATCTGCAAAGCAGAAAACCCATAAGAACCGGACAATGCAATTCCCCCGTAGGAGGGCCCCCCACCATCTGTGTCCTTTATATATTGGAGATGCGTGCTAACATTTTTAGAGAACATCCCTTCCACCTTACTTTTTGAGTCCATCATTGTTTTGCTTCTTAGCCCCTACTGTTTTCATGTTTTATACATATTTCGTCGCTATATGAAACCGTACACATGTTACACTGAGAAGAGAACATGTTTCTTCAAACAATCTACATAATGTCTGTTTCTTTTTCACCTCAAAAATTTCAGAAATATTTAACACTTTTTATGTACATTTTTTATTTTAAAAATGAAATATCCATAATTTGTTTTTTCAACAATCTCAACGATCTGCATAATGTCTGTTTCTTTTTCACCTCATTTTTTCTTGTAAAATTTCAGGAATATTCAACACTTTTTATGTACATTTTTTATTCTAAAAATGAAATATCCATAATTTGTTTTTTCAACAATCTCAACAATCTGCATAATGTTTGTTTCTTTTTCACCTCATTTTTTCTTGTAAAATTTCAGGAATATTCAACACTTTTTATGTATATTTTTTATTCTAAAAATGAAATATCCATAATTTGTTTTTT
This sequence comes from Avena insularis, assembly GCA_023614405.1. Lineage (NCBI taxonomy): Eukaryota > Viridiplantae > Streptophyta > Magnoliopsida > Poales > Poaceae > Avena > Avena insularis. Next base: position 53,357,514 of record CM042693.1, on the reverse strand, counting down.
CAACAATCTCATTAGATAATATTAATTTTTGTACTTTTTATTTAACAATATTTAGACACTCTTACTTTGTTTTATCCTAGATTCAGAAGTTTCATATAACATTCACACGTTTTACAAACTTGTTTCTATCAAGAGATATTCATATAATTTTATCAGCAATTTCTTATATAATTATTTTTTCAATAATATTCAACAATATTTCATAGAATATTTTTTTTAAGAATTTTTCTAGAAATATACTTACAAGTTTCATACTTTTTCCAAGATAATTTTTTAAGATACGGGCAACACCGAAACTCAAATGAATCTTCAATAGATCTTTTTTGAAACTACTAACAACAATCAAACTTGATTATTATTTTTTGTAACAAATTCCAATATGCATATGTTTCTGTTTGAATCAAGCTAATACATCAGATCCAATTTACATAATTTTTACACGAATCTTTCTGCAAAGAATCATACATGATTCATATATTTTTGATAGCAAATCCATAAAAAATTCAAGCTAATACATCAGATCCAATCTACATACGTTTCTCTCAAGTTTGATAGCAAATCCATAAAACTTCAATGATCCATACAAGATTCATAGTGGTTTCATATATTTTTTTCACGGTTTTTTTATCTGCAAGGATTCATACGAAATGACAACAAATCCAACAAATCGCATATATTCTTATGGATTTAGCTCAGATCTTGATACAAATTCATACTAGAATAATAAATATTCATAAAGGAATCACTACTGATTCAGAACATGTTCTTTACAATAGTAGATCTCACAAGTAACATTCACCAAATATATTTATCAACTTCTCATAGTAGATTTCTCTCACAAATCTCGAATTTATTTCAAGATAGTAACAAATGTACTGCAATGAATCTTCCAAAAAAATACAACTAATCTTGTTTGCACTAAACATGAAAGATCTAGCAAAATAATAGAGGAACTCAGATCCGTGTCCAAGATCCGTATTTGTCACATCCCAAGATTTTCCAAATCTTGTAATATGAAAAATAAAATAAACAAAATAAATTTTTGTTGAAAATCAGGGTGAAAAGAAACTTTTGTTTCTAAATGGAAACTTAAAATCCCATCTTGAACAAACTTTGATAAAAGTTTGAATCCAACAAAAAAATCCAAATCCTAAAACCCTAACGGAAGAAAATCATTTCCAAGTTATCTCCAAGCCTATGGATTTGATCCATATAAAAATTTGATCAACAAACATTCACAAATGATCAAGAAATACAAATAGAAATATTATAAAACCATATAAATTGGATTCACTTAAATTGGAGCCATAAATAAAATCTTATGAATATAATAAGATAAGGAAATTAAATTTCCAAAGCTAATAAAGCACTTATCTAAAATCCATACCAAATGGTGAGCAAATAATCCTAAAGGGAATTAAAAGGATAAACAAATATTAAACAAGGTTTTACAAATTGGAACCACCAAGTTTGGATCTCTAAATAAAAGTTATGGATTTTATAAGATGAAGAAAGAATTATTTAAATAAAGAAAACTTAAAGACCAAATCAAATCTTGGCCTAACCCATAAACAAGTGGAATAAGTTATAATCCAAATCCAAATAAAAATATGGTTAAAGAATTGCCAAAATAAAAATAAAATGGCTTAGACCAAATCCTATTGGAATAAAGACAAACCCAAATTTTAAATGATTAATAAATCTTATTAAAAACTTTTCCAAATAATTCAAGATGACACCCTTTTAAGTAAACAAAACTTACTGAAAGGTTTTTGAAGAATTTAGAAGTCAAATGGAAATTAAAAACATTATTAAATCCTATTTTGATTTAAATCAAGGGCCCATTTTATTAATTAAAAAGACCCCAAAAAGAATAAAATAAATTCCCAAATTTGACATCAGAATGTGCTACTAATCAATATTTAAACCTGCACAAAATTTGGCAAAGGTTTGAATTCAAATTGAGGTTTGAATTGATTAAACAAAATCAAAACAGAATTAAAGAAAAGGGAAAAGGAAAAACAAACAGAATAAAAAAAATGTAAAGGACCCAGCCCAACTAGCCAGCAAGCCCACTAGGCCCAGTCCAGCCCACCTCTCCCTCTCGCACGAACGAATCGTTTTTCACCAGAGAAAGAACCCGCAAAGCCGCTGACAGAACGACCCCACCCCCACTCTCTCTCACTCACAGATAGCCAGGCCCCACGCCCACGTCACCTTCTTCCTCCCCGCGACGACCCCTTCTTCTTTCCCTCGACGCCGTTTCTGGCTGTAATTCCGTGGATTAAATTCACCTTAACTCCGCGAGTAATCGCTGCTGCAACTACGCCCTACTAATCACCCCTCTCTCCCCTTCATTTCCCCTTCGACACCATGGCAAAAGAGCCCCCAGGCCGTCCCCATTAACACCTACACCGCCGCTGCTTCCAACGCTTTCCGGCGACAATTCCGGCCAGCCCACGCCTCCCCTTGCTCCCTGGCGCACACGGGCGTGTTCCCCCTTGTTCACTGCATCTCCCAGTACCGCCCGTCTGACCGCGCGTGCCCTAGAACCTCGACTTCGTCCACGTCTGAGCGCCGCCATGGTCTGCCATAACTCCGACGAGCACTGCTGGTAAGACCAGACCGTTCCTCCCTTTCTCTTTCACGCACGCATCTTCGCCACATCCCTACGCATCTAACGCCACCTTTATTTCTCTCTGGCGTGCCCCATGCCTTCGCCATCATCTTCAACAGGAAGAGCCCGAGCAAGAGCTCAACTCCGACGAGCGATTCTCATCGACCCCGTGCGCCCCTGCTACCCGAAGACCACGTTGAGCTTCCCCACGCCACTGCGAACCTGGTGAGCCACACCTTTCTCCTCGCTTCAGAACCTCTCCGGCGACGTAGCTGCACACGCCGCCGCCACCGCTGAAGCGCCGCCCGTCTCTAGCAAGTGTGCTATGCGCCGTGCGATTAGGATCCAGCGGCTAGGATAGAAACTAGACGAAGGGGTAAGTAGCACCTCTGTGCCATGCGATGCAACTAAAATCTAACGGCCCATATTTGCCGATCCGCACGAAACGGTATGCTCCAATAGGATAGCGCCGCGTGTCACAGAATCAGGTTTAAAATCTGAATTTGATCTATTAGTTGCTCAATTTTGTAAAATCTGTAACTTTCAAACCACACGTCCAAATTTTGCAAACTTTATATCAATGGATTCAGAAAAACAAGCCCTAGTCAACCATGCACTTTGTTTAGTAAAAAGCTTCTGTTAAACTGATTGTTTTTGCAGAAACTTGTGTATGCATGTTTAGGATATAAAAATTGTTCTAAAATGATTTTGAGGATAAAATCTTTTGCAAATGGTGTGTTTTGAACCTACTGACCATAGGAAACAAATTGTGGTTTCAAAAATGTATTTGGTGAAGGAAAAGAATAAATCTTTGATTTAAACCATTTCTAGCCAAATAAAAATATTGTTTAATTATTAAAAATGGTTTAGGAAGAAAACCTTTGAGAAATGTTTTGGAAATAAACTCTCTGTCCCTAAACACCAAGTTTTATGGTTTGAAAACATATTTTGTGAACCCTATAGATTAATGCCTTATTGAAAACATTTTTACACCACATAAAATGTTACCTTGTTTTAAAAAGGGTTTATAAAGTGAAACCTATTGCAAATGACTTTGCCACTTTATAAAATGACCATTAGGTGTTTTCAAATGTTTATAACCTGTTATAAACCACTTTTGTAAATAAAACAAATTTTGGCATGCTTGCATGCATTGTCTTGTCACTATTATTTTATGTGATGAATTGCTTGAATGGTAGATTGAAATATTGTTTGCTTGATTGATTTGTAGTGATTTGAAGTGTGTGAACATTGCAAAAGATCAAGGAGTGAATTCATACTCTCTACCAAAAAGGCAAGTGATGCTTCATACTTTTGTCCCATTATTTTCACTATGCATTAGTGATATTTCTAAGTAAGACTTGCATGGAATTTTGCTAAGTATAAACCATGCTATGGGAAATCCTAGTAGATGAAACCTTAGTAGAATTTTCCTAAGTTAAGATTCCTACTACTATCATGCTTAGCTTAGCTAATAGAAAACAAGGGTGGAATATATATTCATACTATGGAAAAACTTCTAAGTCTGAGGACTTGTGTTTTTGTTTAATAAAACAACTAAGTGAATGAATCACCTGGGTGGAATGGAAGGAATGGTTTGTGTTGAGTGGTCATGCAAGTCTAGTATGCTGGGGGAAACTTGGGCATCACCAAGTCCAGCATGCTGGGGAAAACTTGGTGTCTCACTTGTGGATGGCCACCCAGGAACAGAGATTTGAGATGTCAAATGTTGAGAAGCTTCAAGTGCAACCACATGGCATTATGGGCTCTGCCTGGATCATATAGGTTGCAATAACTTAGCCAAATGGATAGTTGGTGGTAGGGGTTTGATAGGTTGGAACGCGTCCATTCTGGTCTAAGGGAAGGCTTCTGAAAGATCTTGTTTTGGGAAACCAAGTCTTGTGGGGAAAGTGCACCACCTCTGCAGAGTGTAAAATATAAGTACTTAGCCATGTCCCTGGTAAAGGACAATTTGAGCATCAAGACATGGAAGCTATCAAGAATCTCATCATCCAAATTTCTAAGTTAAAAACTTGTGGTTGAACAAGGGTTTAAGGTTCACCAATTTCTATTGGTGGTTCCTTGGGTGATATTTTTGTCAAGCAAAAACTTAGTGTTTTCAAATGATAAGGAAAATCTATTTTGAGCAATGCAAGCCTAAGCTCCACTTAGCCAAATGCATATAGATGATAGACTCCACTATAATACCATAGTATCACTTGCCAATACAAATCAAATGTATTGACCCTTGTGGCTGTAACTTGTTATGTTGCAGGTTTGATTGATATTAGTGAAGTTTAAGGATTAGGATTACAAGTCTACAACCAACATGTCTGCCTGTGGCACTTTGAAGATGAAGGACCCCATGCTTATAGACATTCTGCTGCAATGTAATGTAATAGCCCAATGAGCTATGTAAGATATAATAAATTACTTTATTCCTGGTTATAAAGTTGTATTATGACCTTTGTTTCTTGATATTATATCTTAGCTGTGGATGCTAGCTATTGATCCAGGGACTAGCATTGTAAACACAGGGATCTCTACCTTATTAAAGGTTGGGAACCTTACAGTATTAGATCCAACAATGTTTCATTACAGATTCTTAGAATTTTTTCAAGTGAATCAAGATTCACACAAGAACCATACATGTAAAAAGTCGTACTCCCAATGCCCAGATTCGTGCCACACAAAAACTTGATAATACATATAAGATTTGAAGTTGCGTCATACAAGATTCACAGTGGTAAAAAATAATAGAGGAACTCAGATCCGTGTCCAAAAGCATGAAGAAAAAAGAAAGATCCATCACAGATCCATCAAAGATTCATACAAAATCGCATGAACTAGAACTGGATCCAAACAAAAAATACAAAAGCATGAAGAAAAAAATAAAGGAAAAGGAGAAAAAATAAAAGAACAAATAAAGGAAAAGGAGAGGCCTCCAATCCTCCAGATCTGCGCTTGTACGCAGCATTGCTGCTCCATGGCATCTCCCCCATCTGGGGCATGTAGGAGGAGGAGGAGGTGGTGGGCGGCTATCGGGGAGGATGAGGAGGCATGGATACGCGGTGGAGGGGAGCGTGTTCGGGGGTAGGTGGAGGATAAGAGCGACGGGTAGTCTACGTATGGCTGGAAGCCTGGGAGTTTATCCTCTCCGCATGGATTATGGTTCAAATACAAGATTTTTCGAGGGTTAAAATGCAAAAGTACACGAGGCTTTGACCACACAGACTTTACACGAATCTCCAACAAATCTCCTGCTGCGATGGTGCCGGGGGCCCAACCTAGGAGGGGTAAATCCTCACTCGAACCATAAGAACCGCAAAAAACCCATGAAAAATACAGGGAGAAGCAGAAGAAATTTACCTTCGTCGCTGTCCGCCTCAAAGAAGAAATCGCCAGCAAGTTCCCGAGCTTCGCCGTCGAAGTCGTTAAGGTCATCCCAATCGATTGGCTGGTTCAAATCGACGTCCGCCATGCCTAAGAACACAGGGAGAAGCATAAGAACCAGCTGATCGAGAAGGTGAAGAAGTGGGCGTCCATGGAGTCAAGATCTTATAGGAGCTAGGTTTTTTGGAGAGAGGGACAAGTGATCTTTCCTGGAGCCAAGATCCGAGCCTCTAATCTTGATCTCCACCGAAGAATTTTGGAGCGATCTATGTCACAACGTACTCCCCAATGAATGATCATCTGGTGTCCCTCTGACTGGGCAAAAAATCTCGCTAAGGATCGCCATCTCCATTGATAGGCGTGGTCGCTCGGAGAGAAGAGAGAGGGCGAGGAGAAAGGCAGCGATCGCGGGCTGCGAGCGAGAAACGAGGAGGTGAGAGAGGCGTGCGATTGAAAAATTAATGCGCGTGCATGCAGGGGCAAGACGGGAAGGACTCCCCCTTTTCTCTCCACGGAACTCTTGCCTAAATAACTGTGCAAATTTTTAGACACCTTAAGCCCTGGTACGGAGGGAGTACTTGGATGCTTGTTATTATTTATCTGCAATGCCCTAGATATTGAAGTTACATGTTTAGACTTGTCCATGCAACGCCCGTCCATCCATCCCTATGCCTACCGCACTCGAATCCTACTGTTATCGTTACTGTTACTATTGCTCCTGTTTTACTGTTGTTGTTGCTTTGCTGTTGCTACTGATAAACTTCTGTGAGCAAAAACTATTTTCAGGTGCAGATGAATTGACAACTCAGTTGTTAAGGCTTACAAGTATTCTTTGGCTCCCCTTGTGTTGAATCAATAAATTGGGTAATACTACCCGCGAAGACTGTTGCGATCCCCTACACTTGTGGGTCATCAAGACTATTTTCTAGAACCGTTGCCGGGGAGCATAGCTTTATTTGTAAGTTCACTTGGATCTATTATTGTTCACTGCTACTCCTTTTATCATGCGGAAGTCTCATGATGGAAAGTTTCCTATTTTACCATCCACTACAAGAAGATGTATAGTCCTAAACACCTCTGCTGGTCTTGATTCACCGTCTGTTATAAGTAAGCTTGTCACACCACACTGCTACTACTGCTGAGTCTGAAACTGCTTTTGATGCTCATGATGGTACTTCTACTGTGCTTGATGCGAGTGGTTCATTAGGTCCTTTCCTAGATGCTACTATAGCTAGTCTAGGAAATACTGAAACTCCTAGTGAAGACACTGTTACACCTGTTAGCTCACCTGAGTCTAGAGAGAGTTATGATATTTATGATGGTTACATTGAGTTCACTGATGAATTTGTTGAAGAGTGCCAAAACACACATGATACTAGTGCTATTAAGAGTCTCCTTGCTAGACGTACTATTATGCCTAAACTGTCCTCTGATCTTAAGTTTGCCACCTCTCCCATAGATATTAAAGATGAAGACTATGATTTCTCTCTTGATTTATCTTATTTAGATATTGTTGAGAAAGAACCTTTTTATGGGACTGAAAATGAGAGTGATGTGGCTCATATGAATGAGCTGTCTACTATGAGTGCTTTGTTCTCTGATGATTTTAAGATGCGCAAATACTTTGTTACTAAGATCTTCCCCTTTTCACTAAAAGGAGAAGCTAGGGTTTGATTTAATAGATTACCTCTTGGTTCAATTGATAGCCCTGATTGCTTGATTGCTTATTTCTTCCACAAATATTTTCCTCCCGGTGCTAGACATGCTGCTTTGCATAGACTTTTTGATTTTAAACAGGTAGAAGAAGAGAAATTGCCTGAGTCATGGACAAGGTTCTGTGCCTTGATTCATGCACATACTAGATATCCATTGCCTAAGAATGAGCTTCTTGATATTTATTATAATGGACTAACTGATGATTCTAGGACATACCTAGATAGTTTTTCTGATTGTGTTTTCAGGAAAAGAACTCCTACAGATGCTGAAGAATTAATGGCTAAAATAAGCAAGAATTATGATGATTGGACTTCAACTAAGCTAAATACACCTGAACCAATTGTGCCTGAACCAGTTCCAACACCAACACCAACACCAAAGAAGAGGATAGTTATTGCACTAAATGATGAAGTGATGAAGGAAGCTAAGAAGTGTCTAAAGGATAAAGGTATTAAAGCTGAAGATGTGAAGAATCTACCTCCTATAGAAGAATTATGTAAGCCAATTCCCCACTCATCTACTATTGAGGTACACTCTCTCCACTTTAATGAAGGTGATATTCCCTATGGTAAGCCTCCTGATCAATGCTTAGAGGAACTTGACACATTTATTGTTAAACAAGGTAATTTTAATAACAAGTTCAGAATCATTTATTGGAAAACTCTAGAGCTATCCATGAGTTGAAAGATATTGTGGAAAGAACTTCTAATGATATTAAAATTCTTTGTAAACATTTTCAAATGGTCCAAACCCAACTTGATCAACTTGCTAAGGTACAAAAGGATATGCTAGTTAATGCCTCAGGAGATAAACATTCTTATGGAATTAGAACTAGGAGTGGTATATGGACTCAAGATCCTTTATATCCTGAAGGACACCCTAAAATAATTGAACAGGATTCTCAACAAGGTGAGAGTAGTGGTAGTCCTCGTAAGAGAAAGAAAAAGAAACACAAAGTAGTTGAGGAACCACTTGAACCTGCTGTAGATCCTAATAGTATATCTGTCTCTGATGCTGAAACTGAGAGTGGTAATGGTAAAAATGATGCTCCTGGTAAGGAGGAAGTTGAGAAAGAACCTAAGAAGCATACTAAGAACACTAGGTACACTAAGGAAGATTTTATTGCTAATAAACATGGTAAAGAGAGAGAACCTTGGGTGCAGAAACCTATGCCTTTTCTAGGTAAAAAACAGAATTCAAAGGAGGAAGAACACTACAACAAGTTTTGTGAGTGGATGAAACCTTTATTTTTGCAAATTCCTTTGACTGATGCTATTAAATTGTCTCCTTATTCAACGTATATGAAGGATATTGTCTCTAATATAAGGAAGATTTCTAATGAGGAAATTTCTACTATGGTTGCTAATTACTCCTTCAATGGTAAGGTTCCAAAGAAACTTGGTGATCCAAGTATTCCAACTATTCCTTGCTATATTAAGAACAATTATGTTAGAACTGCTTTATGTGATTTGAGAGCTGGAATTAGTTTTATGCCTTTTTCTCTCTACAAGAGACTCCAGCTAGAAAAGTTGATACCAACTGATATTTCTTTGTAAATGGCTGATAAGTCAACTACTATTCCTGTTGGTATATGTGAGGATGTTCATGTTCAAGTGGCTCATAATTGCTTGGTTCTAACTGATTTTGTTGTGCTTGAAATGCCTGAATTCTTGGGAGACCTTTTCTTAATACTGCAGGTGCTGTCATTAATTGTAATCAAGGAAAAGTAACATTCAATATTGATGACAAAGAGCATACTGTTTATTTCCCCAAGAAGGTTGTTAAGAGCTATTGCCTGAATTCCATTGAAAATATTGAGAGCATCAAGGTTAGAGAAATATATTGTCCCATTCCACAAGAAAATTTTGAAACTATTATGATTGGGACCATTGCTATCAAGTATGAGGTAACATAATCACCTTGTGGAATGCAAAGTTTTGTTTCATATAATATTGTTTTGGTAACAAGACTTGATCAACCTTGTTAATAAAAGGATTTTAATGAACAAAATAATGTTTTCGCTGTGGTTATAATTGCTCACTTTTACTTTTCTCCTTTCCAATCTTTACTCTTCGCCGTGCCTAACTTTAAGGCATTAAAAATTACTTGTTGGGAGATAACCCAAGAGTTTTATTGAGTCTTGGAAGTTATTACTTTAGTAATGACCTCTCCTTATCCTTTTTTTTGCTTTTTGTGCCAAGAATGACCTCTAATGAGAGGGAAGTAAGATTTGGGGAGTTGCTGTCCCGAAACATATTTCTGTCCTCCACCATAAAAAATCGTGAGGAGTCTCCGTAAGTCGGATTGATCTGAAAATTTATGAATAAATCCCCTAGTATGTTAGCTAACTTTCGTTAGTTCAGCACTTTTTCATTTGAGCAACATAAGATTTTCGAAAAAATCAGTTTCCACTTATTGGTCTGTTTTGAAAGATTTCTGCCATTATTTACATTTGCTTCTTATTGATTCCTTTTTTGAGTTTTCTTTTGGGGAATTGAGATTTTTGAAGGATTTGCTACAGTATCTTGTATTTTTAGTGAAAAGTTTTGTTGTTCCAAAGCTAAACCCGAAGATCTATTATATTTTGAATACACTAATGTTGCTAATGAAGATTGTGTGAAGTTTTGTATAAAGGAAAATTTTCAGGTGTAAGGAAAGAATGATATAATGATATGAAGAATGGTCAAAAGCTCAAGATTGGGGGGATCCACCCCGTGTTACCCCAAGAAATATTCAAGAGTTACAAGCGTCAAAGCTTGGGGGTGCCCAAGGCATCCCCTTCTTCATTAATAAAAATCTCAGGTCTTTCTAGACACTTCGTTTTTATTGTTTCATGCACAGTTGTGTTGTTCTTGGAGAGTCTTAGTTTTTGTTTTTGGTTTTCCTTTGCTTTCTTTGGTTTGATTTTTCTTTGTTTGTTTTTGCTTTGTTGGCTTGTTTGAAAAAATCGAAAACACCAAAAATATTTGTTGTTCTTCTTTAGTTTTGTGAGTTCTTTGCAGGGGTTCAGCCGTCCTCAGTGGATTTTGGTTTCATTTTAGTATTCAAGTCACACAAGTGAAGGGCAATAATAAAGATTAAGACAACTCAAGGTGTGGTAAGAGGCTGGTAACAAACTCTATTTGTTTCATTTTTGTACATATACTCATCATTGTGAGCATGCTTAGCCTGTTTGTGTAAGGTGTATGTCATTATGGATACTTAGTAGTTCTTTCTTGTCTATGATTAGCTCCAGCTTGCTAATAATTTGTAGCATGTCATATGAATGTTTGCTTGCATTGTTTTATTCATATTTTGGTATGATATTGTGGTATCCTCCTCTGATTGTTCATATGAATCGACTTGGCACATGCTCACGCATGCATATGACTAATCAATAGTCAGTAAGCCTCGATGATTTATTTTGCCTCAGAGTTCTTATATCACTTTCATGCCATAATTAGTCAAGTTTTGTTGCAAGCATGATTATGACAATTATTGCTCTCTCATTTGTCGCTCCCTCTCTATTGCTAGCCTTCACTTGCACTGAGTACTAGCTCTACCTATGTTTCCAACTCCCCAAAACCAACACTGCCAGCTGTGTCCACCATACCTACCTATTAGCATCATTTGCTACTTCAGTGCATATTCAATATGCCGTGTTTTCTTCCAAATAAAATGTTTGTCTGTTTTGAGAAAGTTAGTTAGTAAAGTGATGTCTACGCACTTCTATTCTTGTAGACAGTTGTTGGGCCTCCAAGTGCAGAGGTTTGTAGAACAGCAGCAAGTTTCCCTTAAGTGGATTACCCAAGGTTTATCGAACTCAGGGAGGAAGTGGTCAAAGGTATTCCCTCTCAAGCAACCCTGCAATCAAGATACAAGAAGTCTCTTGTGTACCCAACACACCCAATACACTTGTCAGGTGTATAGGTGTACTAGTTCGGTGAAGATATACTGAAATAAAAGTGGTAACGGTGCCAGAAAATAGCTTGACGGTGAGGTAAAGACTAAAGCAAGCAAACATGCAACAGATCTAGATGCAAACGGTGTTTTAATGTTTAGAAACAAGGCCTAGGGATCATACTTTCACTAGTGAACACTCTCTCATATAAATATCCTCTCTTAATGATACTACTCTTAACTACTCTCTGGTTGGACACTCTAATCATCGGTAGGGCTATAACAGCACTCCTCAAAGTCCGCCTTCCCCAATCTAGATAACCCCACACTGTCACCTTGAGCGCTAGATGGTTCCAACAAACACCACAATTTCATAGAGACATCCAGATCATAACATAACTCATAACAAATATTAAATCTAGCCAAAGTGCCACACATGGTATGCCTGCTGTGACTTTCACACACATGGGGAAAAGCATAGATCTATTAAAGCACAAAGAGTATTTATGTAGACTCAAGACTAAGTGCCACCATGGCGTGCACGTTCACTTTGACACACATGGGGAGAGCAGAGATCTAATGAAGCACTTGAGTAGCAAGGTATATGTACTTGATTACAAAGCTCATGACGACAAGATCATGCATAGAGAGAGAGATGAACACGTAGCTACCGGTAGAGCCCTTAGCCTCGAAGGAGAACTACTCCCTCCTCATCATGGGAATCAGCAGCGGTGATGGAGATGGTGGTGGAGATTGATGGAGATGGCTCCGGGGGCACTTCCCTATCCCGGCAGGGTGCCAGAACAGACTTTCTGTCCCCTGAATCTCCCCTTCGGTGGCGGCGGCACAACAGAGGTTTTCGTGGATTTCTTCTGGATGCCCTAGGGTTTTTGGGTCGGAGGCTTCTTATAGGCGCAGGAATCAAGGTCGGTGGGGGTCCAGGGGGCCCACACCCCCTGTGGGCGCCTCCAGGGCTTGCCCGCGCCTAGGGGGTCCGGCCACCATGTGGCCCCCCTTCGACTCTGCTTCGTGGTTCCGTGTTGCTCCGGGAAAATAATGACTTTGGCTTTTGTCCCGTCCAATTCCGAGAATATTGATTTTCTGCCTTTCTGTAACCAAAAACAGAAGAAAACATGCAACTAGCACTGTGGCATATTGTCAATAGGTTAGTTCCAGAAAGTGTATAAAATACCTCAAAGTGTAGACAAAACATAAGACAAATGGTACAAAACAAGCATGGAACATCAAACATTATAAATACTTTTACGACGTATCAAGCATCCCCAAGCTAAACTCCTGCTCGTCCTCGAGTAGGTAAATGATAAAAATAATAATTTTTGAGGTGACATGCACCATCAAAACCAAGATCAAACCATTTGCAAGCATTGAAAGCTGGGAACAAAGAACTCTAAACATGTGCATGAAAGATGGAGTTCTAATAGTAGGACATAGTAACTATGCATGCAGCATGAAAGGCTACAAACAAAGATCATGAATAACATGCAATGAAAAACGTTTTTTTGTTTCACATACAAAAACATGGCATAGTGGCAATCAGCTTGTCCCTCATAGAGTAGCAAATAGATGCATATGATACTTTCAAAGTTCACAAGGGTGACTAGAAACAAATAGCACAAGAACAAGTAATATCACAATATGCATCAATCAATAAGCTTTAGAGCACTGCACATAGAATGACAACTATGCTCTCTTAATAGTGCCTAAAGGTAGAAGGTGGAGACTCAATAATGGTGGAAGAAAATCCTTTTTTGTAAAGGAAGCAGGGATTTCAAGTTTCAAAAAGAGCTTACAAAAATTATGGTACTTGTTAGCTTTCAGCCCTCATTTCCCCTATCATAAGCATCTTGAAGTGGTTAATGTTAAAGTGACAAAGATGGAGTATATGCTTGATGAAGTATAAGTTGGCAATCTCAATTCCCTTGAATACGAGGGCCACACCTCATGCATACTCAACTTCGGTAACAGGTAAGTTCTTGTCATTGTAAGTATGTGCATATCATTGAGAACCGCCAACGGGGTACCCCTTGCACATGGTACAGGAACTTTCCCATAACCAAAATGACAAGGCAAGCAGACAATGAGCATCTTAGCAATCTTTTTATTTACTATATGCATAGTTTTTATTGAGGATGCTTCATAGATAGCTCACTATGGTGATGCTTCAAGTTTCCACCATGATTAGGCATGGCTTAGGCTAGCGGCCTAGGCGTTTCTCTAACACAGGATACAAACTCCTTGGACTTACAAGTTCCCTCTTTATTTCACACCGGTGACATCCATAGACAAAAGAGCATGATATCAACTGATTACAAAGTACAAGTGCAATGTTGAAAATGTTCCCCGTGACAGCACGGCTCTGTTAATTCCAACGTATAAGTGCAAGCATATACAACAAAGTTGTCACAATGGTTCAAGTTTATTAGGGGCAAAGAATATAAAGTGTGCCATCAAGTTTGTGAGGGCTTTAATCACTAAGTTTTCACATAACAAAATAGTTTTTAATTGGAAGATAGCTGAAAACAAGAATATACTTGGAATGGTGTAACACACCATGCATAGGAGTTTATAGTGGACACTTTGGAATAACTTGGTTTCTTGGGAGTTGGAAGCATGGGTAGAGCTTACTCATACAAGTGGAGGCTAGAACAAGACTAGGAGAAACCAACTAAGAGAGCATAATGGCCATAATCATGCAGAGCAACAAAACATTACTAATCAAAGCATAGAGTGGTATTATAAGTCAAGGACTAAATGATCATAGAGGCTATGATGACTTGTTTATAGTCATATCATGGTGTGAGCATGTGCCAAGTCAACCCAAACAAAGCATCAAAGGAGAATACCATAATACTATGCTTTTGTATGCTAAAACAACACATGATTCCTTCAAGGAACATTAAGCAATACCAATTATTTGGAACAAGACATGCTACAGCAATAATCACTAAGCATAAGGTAAAAACAACACCTATCATGTCATGCTAAAGTCTAAGTCATAGTCAATGCAAGATCCTCTTGCACTTACAAGCAAGAACTTACTACTCCTTTCCAACACCAAGCAACTTATTTGAAACAACTCACAAAGATAATAATCAATAAAGATCAGTGATCTTGTCTCACAAATCCACAAAGAATAACTAAAAAGTTCTAAGCTGAAAGCACAAGAAAACTAAGGCTAACACAGTGCTAGCAAAAGTGAACACTCACAGAACAATAAGAATGAAAACTAGAGTGTTCTAGGCAATGGAAACAGAGTGTGTCTCTCTCCAAAAGAAGTGTGGTGTGATCAAACCAACTTATCTCAAGCAAACTAAACAAATAAAAACCAAAAACGAAAACTAAGACGTTCCAAGAACAACACAATAATGCATGAAACAATAAAAACGAGTGTCTAGAAAGACCTGAGATTTTTATTGATGAAGAAGGGGATGGCTTGGGCATCCCCAAGCTTTGACGCTTGTACCTCTTGAATATTTCTTGGGTTGACACGGGGTGGCATCCCCAATCTTGAGCTTTTTTCCATTCTTCATATCATTAGATCATTCTTTCTCTACACCTGCAAATTTTCCTTCATACAAAACTTCACACAATCTTCATTAGCAACATTAGTGTATTCAAAAGATAATAGACCTTTGGGTTTAGTTTAAAAATAGCAAAAATTTCACTAAAGACACAAGATACTATATAAACTCCTTCAAAAAGCTCAATATCCCAAAAAGAACCCAAAAAGCAATCAATAAGAAGCAAATGCAAATAATGACATAAATCTGTCAAAACATACCAGCAGGTAGAAACCGATTTTTTTGCAGACCTTATGTTGCTCAAATCAAAAAGTGTTAAACTAACTAAAGTTAGCTAACATACTGGGGGATTTATTCTTAATTTTTCAGCTCAATCTGACTTACAGAGACTCCTCATGAATTTTTATGATGGAGAACAGAAATCTGTTTTGCGACAGCAACTCCCCAAATCTTACTTCCCTCTCATTAGAGGTCATTCTTGGCACAAAAAGCAAACAAAAAGGATAATGAGAGGTCATTACTGAAGTAATAACTTCCAAGACTCAAGAAAACTCTTGGGTTATCTCCCAACAAGTACTTTTCTTTAACGCCTTTAAGTTAGGCTTGATAGCTTGAGAAGATGCTCACATAAGAATTATGAATTAAAGTCAAAGAGATCATCAAGAAGCAAATTCAAAAAAACATTTAAGTCTAACACACTTCCTATGCATAGGAATCTTGTATTCAAATAAATTCACAAAAAACAAAGTGACAGACATAGGAAGATGAAACAAGAGCAACTTCAAAACTTTCAGCACAAAGAGTTGAAACTTAATATTATTGAGATGCATAAAACCATGTTTCCCGCTCTCATAATAAATTTCAGTAGCATCATGAATAAAAGTAACAATATAACTATCACATAAAACATTTTTATCATGAGCCACATGCATAAAATAATTATTACTCTCCACATAAGCATAATCATTCTTATTAGTTGTAGTGGGAGCAAATTTAACAAGATAGCTATCATTACTATTCTCATCACCATAGTCATCAAATATAGGAGGCATATTGTAATCACAATCAATTTTATCCTCAATAGTAGGTGGACTGGAAATATCATACTCATCATTGTAATCATCATATATTGGAGGTTTGGTATCATCATAAGCAATAGAATAGTTGTAACTACCTCGGTGAATTACACTCCTAGTTACAAGCCTGGATGAGCGGAAATGGTTAAAATAGTACGGTGGGGCCCAAATGCCACTCATAGGTAGATCTTTCGGCCGTCCTAACCATTTCCAAACATCAGGACAAGAACGGGCGAATCGGCAAAGCGAAGGGATCAACTACATACACAAATGAGTATGTATGCAAGCCACCATACAACAGTACATCAGAGCCATTCCATCTAAAAGAAAGGAAATATAGCAACGCCATACGGCAAGATCCAAATATCCTAGATAGATATAATAGTTTAGAATATCTCCTCATACATCAAACATCAGAGTATCAGGCGGAAGCGGAAGACAAAATCCGAGTACGGATAAGAAGCAAATCGGCATAAGATGCCCCATAAATAAGCACATCCCGCCGACAGATCTCACGGATCCCCGTTCCCGGAATCTCAACACCGAATGATCGTTCCCATATCGTCCGTCTCCTCCACCTAGTATCCATCTTGTGAGTGTACCTGTTCATCTGAACCAATAATTTATCGTGTGAAACCCTAGGGGTACTCAGCAAGTCTTTATGCCGCTAAAGGGGACACAACCTGGGGTGACGCAATTGCAGCAAAAGATAAACCCTAGCAATTCTATAGATACTCGCTAACCATCCGCCTAACCATATATAGATGGATGTCCGTGAATTAAAAACAACAGTTATAATGGTAATGTCCACAGATCCATCCTCCTCCTCGCTTACCGACGAGGAAGCGTATTTAACAACCCCATCCGCTGGCATTTTATTATCCATTCCATGAGTGTTGCACTATTTACTAGTCGTACTTAGTCAAATTTAAAGGCGGTACTTTAGTTATGCTTGTCTATGATCGAGAACTGTGTCTAAGTCGTCCATAACCATGGACACGGCTTTCAGAAAGTTTTACCGCAGGGTGCACAAATAGCAACACACACTCGATCAACCTCGAAAAACCAAATCAAAACCAACGAGGCGCCACGACAAAGCGATCACAGGATTCAGAAATATTTCAGGGGCCACCCCATTAAGCTACCATGACGAAGTTGGCCGACTCAGACGGACTCAAGGTTTGCGTCAATGGCTGTAAACGATCGGGAACCCGAAAATGTGACTGGCTTGTCGATACCGCTAAAAACACTCCGCTTACCTAACAAAGACATGCAAAGTTACCTCGCACAATTTAAATAAAGCAGTAAAGCATGGCATAAGTACAGGATAGTAATAAAGCCCCAAACTACTTGTGGCCCCAAGAAATAAGAATGAATCAAGCTACGCCTGGGGGGTTCATAAGCCTCCGGATGTGGATAGCGAATATTCAAGGAACAGGAATCAAGTACTCGGGGTCCTACGGGACACAAGTGAGCCTAAAAAACCAAATAGCAAATATGGCTCACCGATGCCACTTTCATTAGTTATCCCATTACTACTCAGGTTAAGTTGTTTAGGTACCTCGTTATCCATCAGACACTCACACACCCTACACATGCTGTTCTACGACTCGCATGGCTCAAACAACTCCTGTAGTAATGGCTCATGGGATGGAGGAACAAACTTCAGTGGGGTTTAAAAGTAAAGGCTATGCAATGCTTGGGATTCAAATTAATGCAATCGCGACTCAATGATGCAAGAATAAGATAGAGGCAATAGGTACTATATGTATGCAAGCATGTGGTAGTGCTTGCCTGGCAGCTCAGTTGAAGCGAGAGACGGATCTGGGTAGTGCTCCTGGGTCTCTTGATATATCCCCTGCTCAGCGTCTATTCGAAGAAGAACCAAACAAACAAGGGCCAACATAAATAAAGAGCACAAGCATATGAATTAAATGCATCAAGCAAACAATCATGCCATGATGAATGATGCACAATTTGCATGGCAATAAAGTAGCATGGCATGGGTGAGGTGTGAAATACAAGAATAAATCATTTTATTGAGTTTTGGCCACATTTTATCCTCATATTAGTTGTTGTACACATTATATTTATATGATGCATGCTGCAAAACAAAACATGGAATGCATAAACAGAAAGGTCTCGTCGAGCTAATCATTTTAGACATATCATTTGTTAAATTTGGAGTTATAAAACAAAAGTTATTAATTAATTAAGGAAAAAGGGCATTTTGTTGTAATTTTAATCAACTTGGAAAATAAAGTGTTCAAAATATATTTTGAATGGCATATTTGAATTCCTCACATTTTTCTGATTTGAAAACATATATTATTTGCATTATTTGGGTTTATAATTTAAAAGTTATTTAAAAACAGAATTAAAATTTGAATTGATAAAAGGAAAAAGGCCAGGCTGACTCAGCAGCACAGCGCGCGGAGAAGCTTTTTGTCACCGCGAGCACGCCCAGTCACAGAGGATGACAGGTGGGTCCGAGGCGCTGCGGACCCACGTGTCAGCCGGCTGGGCACAGCAGGGGCCAAGATGGAGCGCGGGTTACGGCCAGGGAAACCAGGGGGCTTTTCTGCAAAACTGCACAGAGAGAGACAGATGGGACCAGGCTGGACCGCGGGTTGCGCGCGCAAAGCAGCAGGGGGTTATGCACAAAAATGCGCCCGTACTGTTTCTCTTCTCCTGAAGGAGGTCGGTGCTCGTGACGCCAGTGAGCCTGGCCGCAAGGCTCGATCTCGCGACACTGGGCTCGCTACAGAGAGCGGAGCCACTGCGGCTAGCGGGGGTTGGTGCTAGGGATCTGCTGCGCGGCTAGGTGAGGTTCCGCGGCGCACAGAGACCGTTTGACAAAACGTCCGGCGAGGCTAGGGCGAGATCGGCCAGAGGGGGTTGTCTAGGAGGTTGGCCAGCTCACCGTGAGTGTGTCGGTGGTGTTTGTTCGGGCAGAGGGGCTGGCGATCGATGATGACGCAGACGGACCGGAGCTAGGGTTTGGCGTCGGCCTCGACGTGGTGCAGCGGTCTGGGGCTCCTCCTCCTCGCTGCTGTGTACAGAGGCGACGCCGGGGACCTCCTGTCCTTCCTCGACGACCACAACACCACGCCCGCTCCTCAGACTGGTGGGCCTTGGCCGACGGTGGCCGGCGATGGGTAGCTGGCGGCGATGGAGAAGAGAGGGGAGCGGGCAGGGCGCCTCGGCCAGATCTGGAGAGGCTAGAGGAGAGCCGTGTGGGGAGAGGATAAGAGGAAGAGGGAGGATGCCGTGCGGGAGTGGACGGTGGAAAAGGTGGCTCGGCCACCTTTTCTCCTCCTCCTTCACGTGCTCGGTCGGGTTCGGCCAGGGCAGGGGCAGGTAATGCCGGGCTGCTGTGTGGGGCTGGTGAGGACAGGGGGTGGTTCGGTGTGGGGCCTTGTGGCAGAGAGAGAGAAGAGAGAGGGAGGGAGAGGGGGAGCTAGGGTTGGGGTATATAGGGGGTATGGCTCGGGTGTGGCTAGGGTTTGGTTGGGGTGGTAGCTAGGGTAGGTCATGGTGGCCAGGTGGGGCCGAGCTAGGTGAGAGAGAGAGGCCGAGAGAGAGGGAGGTAGGTTTAGGGTTTAGCTTAGAGAGGGGGTATGGTAGATTAGATGATGCCCAAGGTTGTGGTAGGATGTAACTAGGGTAGATGGAGGGTTAGGTTTAGGGTTTAGAGAGAGAGATAGATGGAGTGGCTTTCTTTTAACAAGACCAATCTAGAACATGACAAGCTCCAACAAGATCAAGACAAGAAGAAGAGAGGGATGTGGTGATAGGGTGTTAAGCAAGATCAAAATAGATCAAGCCAAAAGAAGGAATAGAGATAGAGATGATCCACTCAAAAACCCAATAAAAACCAAAGGACAAGCAAAAGGTGGTACTTGCATGGGCCATGCATAAATAATTAATACCATGCTTAATTTTGTGACAACAAGATTATTTACATGGCATTATTCTTATGCATTCCAAAATGTGGAGTAAAGCCTAAGCAAAAGAATTTAAAAGAAAGTTCCAAGTGGAGTAGATGGAGATGATCACATTTGATTATAATTGGGACTTGCTAGTGTGTTTATACCACTAGATGCTTAATAGTCCCCAAAATATCCCAACATGAGCATAAACCCATAATAATCCATATGGAAGCTAGGAAAAAGGTTCCACTCACAAGGCATGCAAAGGTGGCCATGTGGCTCTCATATATCAATAATGTGAAAACAACATGATGCTAAGATGAGAGCATGTGGAAAAGAATTGGATCCATCCCAACCCACATGAGCTAGAGGTAAACTCAATAAAGTGCAAAGCTCATATTTAGTTGGATGGTGGAATATAAGGTGGTGACAGAGAAAGGTGTTGGAGTTGAAAGAGATATGCCCCCAACTCAACTTGGGCATTTAAACAATATATCAATAACCAAATACAATATCAAGAGGCAAATACAATTAATAATGCAGATGAGATAAGAACCAAATGGAAAAGGGTTTTATATGATGCTCAAATGCAAGGTGGCATGATGACATGAGCATGATATAATTATGATGCAACAATTATATGTTTGAAGTAGCCATTATATTACTAGACCAAGTAGCATTACAATTGTTAGACAATTGGGATGCTACAACTCTCCCCCACTAAACAGGAATCTCGCCCCGAGATTCTAGGATGAAGAAGAAGACACGAAGAGGGTAGGATACTTGGCACGGAGCTCATCTTCACGTTCCCAAGTGGCTTCATCAACGGAATGGTGCGACCACTGCACCTTGCAGAACTTGATGGACTTGTTGCGAGTCCTTCTTTCTGCGACTTCAAGGATTTTTGTGGGGTGTTCTTGATAAGACAGGTCTTCTTGGAGATTGATAAGCTCATGGTCCACGGTCCTGTCGGGATCCTTGAAGCACTTCTTGAGCTTAGAGATGTGGAAAACATCATGGACCTTGAGTTTTTCTGGGAGCTCAAGAGCATAAGCAACTTCTCCTCTTCTTCCACGAATTTTGAAAGGACCGATGTATCTAGGAGCCAGCTTTCCTTTGATACCAAAGCGGTGCGTGCCTCTCATGGGAGTGACACGAAGGTAAACGAGATCACCAAGGACATACTCCATGTCCGTGTGCTTCCGGTCATAATTGCTCTTCTGGCGACTTTGAGCAATCTTCAGATTTTCAAGAATGATGTGAACCTTCTCCTCCGCTTGAGTTACAATGTCAGGGCCAAACAAAATTCTTTCTCCTGCACCCGACCAACCAATCGGAGTTCTGCATTTGCGACCATAGAGAGCCTCAAATGGTGGCATCTTTAGACTTTTCTGGAAGCTGTTGTTGTAAGATAATTCAGCATAAGGAAGACATTCTTCCCACTTCATGCCAAAAGAGATGATGCAAGCACGAAGCATATCCTCTAGAATCTGATTGATCCTTTCAACTTGTCCTTGCGACTGAGGGTGGTAAGCTGTGCTGAAGTTCAACTTTGTTCCCAAAGCATTTTGGAAACTCTCCCAGAACTTGGAAGTGAAGATGCTTCCACGGTCTGAACTGATCTCAAGCGGAACCCCATACAGAGAGACAATTCTGTTGATATAGAGCTCCGCCAACTGAATTGCAGAAATGGTTTCCTTGACAGGGAAGAAGTGAGCCACTTTAGAAAGCCTGTCAATGACAACAAAGATTGCATTGTTGCCCTTCTGCGACCTTGGGAAACCAGTTATGAAGTCCATCTCTACTTTCTCCCATTTCCATTCCGGGGGTTTCAATGGCTGTAGAAGACCGGAAGGTTTCTGATGAACAGCTTTAACTCTGCGGCAGACATCACACTCCGAGACATACTTGGCACAATATCGTTTCAAACCAGGCCACCAATATTGTGTTTTCAAGTCCATGTACATCTTTGTGCTGCCAGGGTGGATAGAAAGAACAGAATCATGCGCCTCCTTGAGAACTTGCTCTCTCAAACCCGGGTAGTTCGGAACAAACATCCGGTGTTCAAAGAAAAGCGTGCCTTGATCATCGACGTGGAAGGACTCATACTTCGGAAGCTGAAGTTTGGAGATGATCTTTCTTGTGTACGGATCACCGAGCTGAAAGGAGCGAACCTTTTCTTCCAAGAGAGGAGTATCCAGAAGGTTCAGGAGATACCCTTGTTCCACAATTTCAAGGTTGAGCTGACGGAATTCCTCGCACAAGAGAGGCTGTTGTTCTTCCATCATGAGGTTGTTGACATAAGCTTTGCGGATGAGAGCATCGGCCATGACATTAGCTTTTCCCGGAGTGTAGTTGATGGTCAGATCGAAGTCATTGATTGCTTCAATCCATCTCCTCTGCCGAAGGTTGAGATCAGGCTGAGTAAAGATATACTTCAGACTCTTGTGATCATAAAAGATTTCACAACGGTTGCCAAGCAAGTAGTGCCTCCATACTTTCAAAGCAAAGACAACTGCTGCGAGCTCGAGGTCATGTGTAGGATAGTTGATCTCATGCGTCTTCAACTGACGAGAGGCATAAGCAACAACTTGTTTTTCTTGCATAAGGACCGCACCCAATCCTTGCAAAGAGGCGTCACAGAAGATCTGGAATGGCTTGGATGTATCCGGAGGAACCAAGACTGGTGTGGAAGTGAGCTTCTCTTTGAGTGTCTCAAAGCTTGCTTGACATGCAGGAGTCCAAAGGTATTTCTTGCCTTTCTTAAGGAGATCGGTAAGAGGCTTCGCTATCTTCGAAAAGTTCTGAACGAAGCGACGGCAATAACTAGCCAAACCAAGGAAACTCCGTACTTCTTTGACATTCACCGGAGGAAGCCAATCAACAATTGTCTTCACAGTTTCCGGGTTGACTGCAATGCCCTTGGCAGAGATGACGTGACCAAGATAGGTTACTTGAGGCAGCCAAAACTCACACTTGGAGAACTTTGCATACAGGCGGTTCTCACGAAGCTTGTTTAGGACACACCGAAGGTGTTCTTCATGCTCTTCCTGTGACTTAGAGTAGACTAGGATGTCATCCAGATAGACCACAACGAACTTATCAAGATACTCCATGAAAACCGAGTTCATGAGCCTCGAGAAGGTGGCAGGTGCGTTGGTGAGACCGAAAGACATGACCGTGTACTCATACAGGCCATAGCGGGTGGTGAAAGCTGTTTTAGGAATATCTTCCTTGCGAATCTTGATTTGGTGATAACCACTTCTCAAGTCAAGCTTAGAGAACACCACAGCTCCAGCTAGCTGATCGAAGAGATCATTAATCCTGGAAGGGATATTTATTCTTGATGGTTTTAGCATTGAGAGCCCGATAGTCAACACAAAGTCTATCAGTCTGGTCTCGCTTCTTCACAAAGAGGGTTGGGCTACCCCAAGACGAAGTACTGTGTTGAATGAAACCCAACTTCTCTTGTTCATCAAGTTGACGTTTGAGTTCAGCCAACTCACCGGACCCATTTTATAAGGCCACTTGGAGATAGGAGCGGTACCAGTTCAAGCTCAATTACAAACTCAACCTCACGATCCGGAGGCATACAGCAACTCTTCAGAAAGACATCTGGGAACTCAGACCACCGGAACACTCGAATAGCTTCCATAGCATCATCATTCAGAGCCGCCAAAGAGAAAAGCTGGATAGCGAGTCGACTTGGAAAATAGACTATATGGCCTTCGTGAATCTTCAGAGAAACCGAAGCGTTCAAGACAATCAATCACAGCTGCATTTGCTGTCAACCAATCCATGCCCAAGATGACATCAATGTCAGAATTGCCCAGAACAATTAAGGAAGCCGAGAATGAAGAGCCACCAATCTCAATTTGATTGCCATGGCTGATTTTAGAAGCTGCCATTGTTGCTCCAGGAGAAAGGACCATTAACCGCTTAAGGAGAGGATCCATAGCTAACTCATGCTCATTTGCAAACTTGTGAGACACAAAAGAATGCGATGCACCAGAATCAAACAAAACTCATGCAGGGACTGAGTTAACGGAAAGCATACCCATCACAACCTGTGTGCATGCTCAGCTTGAGCGTTGACACAGTTGGCACGAGCAATAGCAGACCCGTGCTTGGTGTTGATGTTGAGAGCCCGAGGTGGTGGTGCACGAACCAAAGGAGAGCTTGCCGCAGATCTTGGAGGTGGTGGAGGGAGAGCCCTGTTCTTCATCGGACAGTTCCAGCTTTGATGCCCAGAGTTTCCACAAGTGTAACAAGCACCAGGTGGACGTGGAGCATCGTAGCTGTGGATTCCGCCAGCGCCTGTGGTAGTGGTGGTTGTAGCCCCGGGAGCAGCAAAGGAGGAAGTTTGGTGGCCTTGCCATGAAGCTTGAAGGTCTTGGTAGCCGGAGCGACGGGGTGTTAGGAACCCGCACACGACGCTTAGAAGGAGTTGACATAGTGAAGAGCTGCTGCATCACGGCTGTGTTTCTTTGACTCCTCAAACACTTGCCTACTTGCCTCTTCCTCGCAGGCTGTATGCTGAAGTTCCGAAAAGACGCCGCCTTGCATGTGTGATTGCATACTTAATCGATGCATTGAGCCCTTGCCTGAACCTCTTTTGCTTCTTCTTGTCACCAGAGATCTCATCGCCACCATAACGAGAAAGGTTCATGAAGTTTCTGATGTAGGTATTGACATTATCATTGCCTCGCTTGAGGTTGAGAAACACTTCCTTCATCCTCTCCATGACAATTTCGATGACATCGCTCTTTGAAAGCTCCATTGAACTGTCCCCCAAGTAGGCTGAAAACCAGTGCGCTTTGCCTTCGTAATTCTCCCACCAGAGCTACATCTCCCTTCGAAGGTGAGTAACACTTTACCCATTCTTGCTCAGGAACATCAGCAGTCATCAGCAGCCTTGACATCTCACGCAACCAATCATCAGCATCAAGTGGTTGATCAGAAACATCAAACTGGCGTGGGTTGAACTTCAGGAAGCTTTTGATGTCTCCTCGCTTGGGAGGTGGAGGTAGCGGAACAAACTCATTCCTCCTGACACTTTCCTCGAAACGCTGCTGGTTCTGCTGCATTGCTGCCAAGGCATTGGCGATGCTTGACAACGCTGCCCCAGTTCAGGTTGTATGTCCTCCTCAGAACGGCGTGGTGGTGCCATCCTGTGATTGATATAAAACACAAGTCAGTACTATGATGGAGAATAATAATAATCCAAAATAGTACCAAGATGGAATTAATCAAGATTAAAGGATACAATTTACTAAGATGATATTAAAATATCAACAAAGTCCAAAGCACCTAGAACATATTAAGCATATCGCACACGACTGAAAAGGAGTGTGGTACACAGATATATCAAAGAAAAATTTTCCGCAAATTTCGGCATTAAAATACCAATAGATGCGCAAAATCACTTAACGAATCAAGATTAGTGACTCTACCAATTCAATATACAAGAGCGAATGATAAGAGTAGTGGTATGGTCGCGACTCCATCCCGCACTCAAATCATTACTCCGCACATGAACAAGTAGAACACATATCCCAACACCTTCTTCTCAAGATGATCCTAAAGATTAGCAACTACGGAAACGAACACCCCAAACAAGATAACATCGGATAACAAAGAGTAAGACAGATCGCGTCGGTATACAACGAATCAGATAGATCGCGTCGGTTTGCAAAAGCCTGTCGGTATGGAATGTACCAACAGTTGATAACCAAAAGGCAGATTGTGATAACAACTTGGATGCAACAGATAGACAAGGAAATACACACACACACACACAGATACACAACCTATGGTACTACGGAAACCCAGAACACGTGAATCCTAGTTTGAATTTTAAGAAGAGGATAGAAAACGTTACACTTCCTTACCAGAAAAGGGTGGGTGTGTGGGTAAGAAGAAAAGTGGATCCTAGGTCCTCTCGCATTTTGTTTTTCCCTAGTATACATAACTACCAAAAATATTTGCTAGATGACAACGACCATTTGGCTGAGACCTCGAAGGGCGGGATGGCTCGATACCAATTGTAACTACCTCGGTGAATTACGCCCTAGTTACAAGCCGGATGAGCGGAAATGGTTAAAATAGTACGGTGGGGGCCCAAATGCCACTCACAGTAGACCTTTCGGCCGTCTAACCATTTCCAAACATCGGGACAAGAACGGCGTAATCGGCAAAAGCGAAGGGATCAACTACATACACAAATGAGTATGTATGCAAGCCACCATACAACAGACATCGAGCCATTCCATCTAAAAGAAAGGAATATAGCAACGCCATACCAAGATCCAAATATCCTAGATAGATATAATAGTTTAGGATATCTCCTCATACATCAAACATCGAGTATCAAAGAAGCGAAGACAAAATCCGAGTACGGATAAGAAGCAAATCGGCATAAGATGCCCCATAAATAAGCACATCCCGCCCACAGATCTCACGGATCCCCATTCCTAATCTCTACACCAAATGATCGCTTGCCCACATCGTCTGCCTCCTCCACCCAAAGATCCATCTTGTGAGTGTACATTCATCTGAACCAATAATTTATCGTGTGAGACCCTAGGGTACTTCAAGAAGTCTTTATGCCGCTAAAGGGGACACAACCTGGGGTGATGCAAATGCAGCAAAAGATAAACCCTAGCAATTCTATAGATACTCGCTAACCATCCGCCTAACCATAGATAGACGGATGTCCGTGAATTAAAAACAACAGTTATAATGGTAATGTCCACAGATCCATCCTCCTCCTCGCTTACCGACGAGGAAGCGGACGAACAACCCCCATCCGTTGGCATTTTCATTATCCATTCCATGAGTGTTGCACTATTTACTAGTCAGGTACTTAGTCAAATTTAAAGGCGGTACTTTAGTTATGCTTGTCTACGATCGAGAAACTGTGCTCCAAGTCGTCCATAACCGCGGACACGGCTTTCAGAAAGTTTTACCCTGCAGGGGTGCACAAATAGCAACACACACTCGATCAACCTAAAAACCAAATCAAAACCAACAAGGCATCACGACAAAGCGATCACAGGATTCAGAAATATTTCAGGGGCCACCCCATTAAGCTACCCATGACGAAGTTGGCCGACCAGACGGACTCAAGGTTTGCGTCAATGGTTGTAAACGACCGAACTCGAAAATGTGACTGGGCTTGTCGACATCGCATGAAAACACTCGCTTACCTAACAAGACAAAGGTGCACCTCGCACAATTTAAATAAAGCAGTAAAGCATGGCATAAGTACAGGATAGTAATAAAGCCCCAAACTACTTGTGGCCCCAAGAAATAAGAATGAATCAAGCTCGCTCGTGGGGTTCATAAGCCTCCCGGATGTGGATAGCGCGAATATTCAAGGAACAGGAATCAAGTACTTGGGGTCCTACGGGACACAAGTGAGCCTGAAAAACCAAATAGCAAATATGGCTCACCGATGCCACTTTCATTAGTTATCCCATTACTACTCAGGTTAAGTTGTTTAGGTACCTCGTTATCCATCAGACACTCACACACCCTACACATGCTGTTCTACGACTCGCATGGCTCAAACAACTCCTGTAGTAATGGCTCATGGGATGGAGGAACAAGCTTCGGTGGGGTTTAAAAGTAAAGGCTATGCAATGCTTGGGATTCAAATTAATGCAATCGCGACTCAATGATGCAAGAATAAGATAGAGGCAATAGGTACTATATGTATGCAAGCATGTGGTAGTGCTTGCCTGGCAGCTCAATTGAAGCGAGAGACGGATCTGGGTAGTGCTCCTGGGTCTCTTGATATATCCCCTGCTCAGCGTCTATTCGAAGAAGAACCAAACAAACAAGGGCCAACATAAATAAAGAGCACAAGCATATGAATTAAATGCATCAAGCAAACAATCATGCCATGATGAATGATGCACAATTTGCATGGCAATAAAGTAGCATGGCATGGGTGAGGTGTGAAATACAAGAATAAATCATTTTATTGAGTTTTGGCCACATTTTATCCTCATATTAGTTGCTGTACACATTATATTTATATGATGCATGCTGCAAAACAAAACATGGAATGCATAAACAGAAAGGTCTCGTCGAGCTAATCATTTTAGACATATCATTTGTTAAATTTGGAGTTATAAAACAAAAGTTATTAATTAATTAAGGAAAAAGGGCATTTTGTTGTAATTTTAATCAACTTGGAAAATAAAGTGTTCAAAATATATTTTGAATGGCATATTTGAATTCCTCACATTTTTCTGATTTGAAAACATATATTATTTGCATTATTTGGGTTTATAATTTAAAAGTTATTTAAAAACAGAATTAAAATTTGAATTTAAATTAATTTGAAAAAGATTTGAATTAAAACAGATAACAGAAAAACCTTTTGTCACACAGACCAGTTCTAGCCACAGTCAATTACAGGTGGGGCCAGGCTGACTCAGCAGCACAGCGCGCGGAGAAGCTTTTTGTCACCGCGAGCACGCCCAGTCACAAAGGATGACAGGTGGGTCCGAGGCGCCATGACCCATGTGTCAATCAACGGGCGCCAAGGGTCAGCAAAGGGCCGAGCTGGAGCGCGGGTTACGGCCAGGGAAACCAGGGGGCTTTTCTGCAAAACTGCACTGAGACAGACAGATGGGACCAGGCTGGACCATGGTTTGCGCACAAGAAGCAGCAGGGTTATGCGCAAAATGCGCCAGACTGCTTTCTCCGCGTGCAGAGGACAGGTCGGTGCTCGCGCGCGCAGAGGGCGGAGCCACTGCGGCTAGCGGGGGTTGGTGCTAGGGATCTACTGCGCGGCTAGGTGAGGTTCCGCGGCGTGAGAGCGTGCAGACGCCAGAGCAGCAAGACAGAGACCGTTGATAAACGTCCGTGAGGCGAGCTAGGCGAGATCGCCGAGGGGTTGTCTAGGAGGTTGGCCAGCTCACCGTGAGTGTGTCGGTGGTGTTTGTTGGGCAGAGGGCTGGCGATCGATGATGATGACGGACCGGAGCTAGGGTTTGGCGTCGGCCTCGGCGTGGTGCAGTGCAGGGGGGCTCCTCCTCGCCTGGTCATGAGGCGACGCCGGGGACCTCCTGTCCTTCCTCGACGACCACAACACCACGCCCGCCTCCTCGTACTACTGGTGGACGCCGAAGCCGACGGTGGCCGGCGATGGGTAGCTGGCAGCGATGGAGAAGAGAGGGGAGCGGGCAGGGCGCCTCGGCCAGATCTGGAGAGGCCAGAGGAGAGCCGTGTGGGGGGAGGATAAGAGGAAGAGGGAGGATGCCGTGCAGGAGTGGACGGTGGAAAAGGTGGCTCGGCCACCTTTTCTCCTCCTCCTTCACGTGCTCGGTCGGGTTCGGCCAGGGCAGGGGCAGGTGATGCTGGGGCTGCCAGGTGGGGCCAGGGTGAGGACAGAGGGTGGT
Organism: Avena insularis; assembly: GCA_023614405.1. Classification (NCBI taxonomy): domain Eukaryota; kingdom Viridiplantae; phylum Streptophyta; class Magnoliopsida; order Poales; family Poaceae; genus Avena; species Avena insularis. Next base: position 53,327,946 of record CM042693.1, on the reverse strand, counting down.
TCGGTGTGGGGCCTTGTGGCAGAGAGAGAGAAGAGAGAGGGAGGGAGAGGGGAAGCTCGGGTTGGAGCTAGGGTTGGGGTATAGAGGGGGTATGGCTCGGGTGTGGCTAGGGTTTGGTTGGGGTGGTAGCTAGGGTAGGGCATGGTGGCCAGGTGGGGCCGAGCTAGGTGAGAGAGAGAGAGGCCGAGAGAGAGGGAGGTAGGTTTAGGGTTTAGCTTAGAGAGGGGGTATGGTAGATTAGATGATGCCCAAGGTTGTGGTAGGATGTAACTAGGGTAGATGGAGGGTTAGGTTTAGGGTTTAGAGAGAGAGATAGATGGAGTGGCTTTCTTTTGACAAGACCAAGCTAGAACATGACAAGCTCCAACAAGATCAAGACAAGAAGAAGCGAGGGATGTGGTGATAGGGTGTTAAGCAAGATCAAAATAGATCAAGCCAAAAGAAGGAATAGAGATAGAGATGATCCACTCAAAAACCCAATAAAAACCAAAGGACAAGCAAAAGGTGGTACTTGCATGGGCCATGCATAAATAATTAATACCATGCTTAATTTTGTGACAACAAGATTATTTACATGGCATTATTCTTATGCATTCCAAAATGTGGAGTAAAGCCTAAGCAAAATAATTTAAAAGAAAGTTCCAAGTGGAGTAGATGGAGATGATCACATTTGATTATAATTGGGACTTGCTAGTGTGTTTATACCACTAGATGCTTAATAGTCCCCAAAATATCCCAACATGAGCATAAACCCATAATAATCCATATGGAAGCTAGGAAAAAGGTTCCACTCACAAGGCATGCAAAGGTGGCCATGTGGCTCTCATATATCAATAATGTGAAAACAACATGATGCTAAGATGAGAGCATGTGGAAAATAATTGGATCCATCCCAACCCACATGAGCTAGAGGTAAACTCAATAAAGTGCAAAGCTCATATTTAGTTGGATGGTGGAATATAAGGTGGTGACAGAGAAAGGTGGTGGAGTTGAAAGAGATATGCCCCCAACTCAACTTGGGCATTTAAACAATATATCAATAACCAAATACAATATCAAGAGGCAAATACAATTAATAATGCAGATGAGATAAGAACCAAATGGAAAAGGGTTTTATATGATGCTCAAATGCAAGGTGGCATGATGACATGAGCATGATATAATTATGATGCAACAATTATATGTTTGAAGTAGCCATTATATTACTAGACCAAGTAGCATTACAATTGTTAGACAATTGGGATGCTACAATAGTTATCTTCCAAAGCTGGGGGACTAAAAAGATCATTTTCATAAAAACTAGCTTCCCCAATCTTAGAATTTTCCATACCATTAGAAACAATGGTGTTCAAAAAATTAACACTAATAACATTGCTATTAGCATGCAAAGAAAGTTCCATAGGTTTTTAATTTTCTTTTCAAACCACTCAAGTTCTAACTTAGGAAAAATACTAAAAAGCTCTCTAATTTTGTTGTTGTTTTCCATTAAGCCTAACTAGTGAAAACAAGAAAAAAAGACAAAATTACAGAATCTAAAGGAAATAACTTCGATCACTCACACCAGAGGATGTGAGTACCTTTTACCTTACCTCCCCGGCAATGGCGCCAGAAAAGAGCTGATGGCATGGAGGAAAGGTAAAAGCCCAAAACCTCCCCAGCAACGGCGCCAAAAAAGAGCTTGATGTCTACACACTTCTATTCTTGTAGATAGTTGTTGGGCCTCCAAGTGCAGAGGTTTGTAGAACAACATCAAGTTTCCCTTGAGTGGATTACCCAAGGTTTATCGAACTCAGGGAGGAAGTGGTCAAAGGTATTCCCTCTCAAGCAACCCTGCAATCAAGATACAAGAAGTCTCTTGTGTCCCCAACACACCCAATACACTTGTCAGGTGTATAAGTGCACTAGTTCAGCGAAGAGATAGTGAAATACAAGTGGTAACGGTGCCAAAAAATAGCTTGACGGTGAGGTAAAGACTAAAGCAAGAAAACATGCAACAAATCTAGATGCAAACAGTGTTTCAATGTTTAGAAACAAGGCCTAGGGATCATACTTTCACTAGTGAACACTCTCTCATATAAATATCCTCTCTTCATGATACTACTCTTAACTACTCTCCGGTTGGACACTCTAATCATCGGTAGGGCTATCACAACACTCCTGAAAGTCCGCCTTCCCCAATCTAGATAACCCTACACTATCACCTTGAGCGCTAGATGGTTTCAACAAACACCATAATTTCATAGAGACATCCAACTCCAAATATAAATCATAACAAATATTCAATCTAGCAGAAGTGACACACATAGTATGCCCGCTGTCACTTTCACACACGTGTGGAAAAGCATAGATCTATTAAAGCACAAAGAGTATTTATGTAGACTCAAGCCTAAGTGCCACCATGGCGTGCACGTTCACTTTGACACACATGGGGAGAGCAGAGATCTAATGAAGCACTTGAGTAGCAAGGTAGATCTACTTGATTACAATGCTCATGACCACAAGATCATGCATAGAGAGAGAGATGAACACATAGCTACCGGTAGAGCCCTTAGACTCGAAGGAGAAATACTCCCTCCTCATCATGGGAATCAGCAACGGTGATGGAGATGGTGGTGGAGATCGATGGAGATGGCTTTGGGGGCACTTCCCCGTCCCGGCAGGGTGCCGGAACAGAGACTTTCTGTCCCCCAAATCTCCCCTTTGGTGGCGGCAGCGCAACAGAGGTTTTAATGGATTTCTTCTGGATGCCTTAGGGTATTTGGGTCGGAGGCTTCTTATAGGCGGAGGAATCAAGGTCGGTGGGGGTCCAGGGAGCCCACACCCCCTGTGGGCACCTTTAGGGCTTGTCCGTGCCTAGGGGGTGCGGCCACCCTATGGGCCCCTCCGGCTCTGCTTCGTGGTTCTGTGTTGCTCCGAGAAAAATAATGACTTTGGCGTTTGTCCCGTCCAATTCCGAGAATATTGATTTTCTGCCTTTGTGGAACCAAAAATAGAAGAAAACAGGCAACTCGCACTATGGCATCTTGTCAATAGGTTAGTTCCAGAAAGTGTATAAAAATACCTCAAAGTATAGACAAAACATAAGACAAATGATACAAAACAAGCATGGAACATCAACAATTATAGATACGTTTCCGACGTATCATAAAGCTCCCACGAACTTGATGGCACACTTTATTCCTTGCACTTAATAATCCTAAACCATTGTGACTTGTCCATGAAAGTTATATGCTTACTAATTATATGCTGGGAGTCAGCAGAACCGTGTTGTCATGGGGAACGCTTTCAACACCTTTTGGGTATCCTATCTAGTTGATACTTTGCTCTTTTGTTTACGGATGTCGACGATGCGAAATAAAAGGGGATCTTGTGAGTTCATGGAGTTTATACATTGTGTTAGAGAAACGCCTAGGCCGCTAGACTAAGCCATGTCTAATCATGGTGGAAACTTGCAACATCACCATAATGAGCATCTATGAAGCATCCTCAATAAAAAGCTATGCATATGGTAAATAAAAAGATTGATGAGATGCTCATTGTCTGCTTGCGTTGTCATTTTGGTTATGGCAAAGCTCCTGTACCATGTGCAAGGGGTACCCCGTTGGCGGTTCTCTATGATATGCATGTATATACAATGACAAGAACTTTCAGGTGACCAAAGTTGAGTAGCATGCGGAGCGGCCCTCGTACTCAAGGGACTTGGGATTTCGAGTTTATGGTCTGCCAAGCATATAATTCAGAGTGGACCTCACTTTTACCTTAACCACATGAATATGCCTATGATAGGGGCAATGAGAGCTCAAAGCTAATGAGTACCTTCCTTTAAGCATTAGGAAGCCTTTCAAACTTTTCAAAACCATTTTCACAACCTTGTTGAGTCACCACTTATTCTATGAGCACCTTCTTGAGAGCATAGTTGTGATTCTTGTGTTTGTTCCAAAACTTGGTTAATTATGTCATGACTTTGATGCTTGTATCTCTGATATCTTTACTTCTAGTCTTCACTTGAACTTCGGAGCTGCCTTGGCATTTATATTGTGCTCTACAAACAAAGGGAAGCGAGATACCACTCTATCATACCTTACTATGAGCATTGCAATGTTGCTTATGTTTATGTTTCATGCTACTTATTATTATTGAGTTGGTTTCTCTTCATAGCTTGCAATTACTATTGAGTAGACCTAGTTGCATACTTCTTATTATGAATAGTTTAAGCATCTACTCCTGAGTTGAGAATATATACATCATATGAAGCAAATGTGTTCGTGAAAGTTATTTTATCGCACTCAGTTTTCAACTGAATTGCTTGAGGACAAGCAATAAGCTAAGCTTGGGGGAGTTGATACGTCCAAAACGTATCTACTTTCCAGAACACTTTTGCTATTGTTTCTTCTCTAAACTTGTGTGATTTGGATACAAATAATACAGACTGACGCTGTTTTCAGCAGAATTACCTTGGTGTCTTATTTTTGTGCAGAAAATCAACTATCAGGAAAAATCCCGGAAAATATGCCAAAAATTATATTTCACCAGGAGACCCATAGAGCCAGAAGACGAGACGGAGAAGGGGCCTAGGGGGCCCACACCCCTGCTAGGCGCGGGTGGGCCCTGTCCTGCGCCTAAGGGGTGCAGCCACCCCAGGCACCCCCTCGGCCTCCCTCTGCGCCTATATGTTGCCTTTCGACCTAAAAACCGAGGGGGGTTTGATAGTTTTCCAGAAAGAGTTCTGCTCCGCCGCCGCCACCAGACACCAAGATTCGGATTTAGAAACTCTATTCTGGCACCCTGCCGGGACGGGGAATTTGGAGAGGATCATCGCCATCGTCATCACCAACGCATCTCCATCAATCACCGATGTTTCCCTCATCCATGAGTGAGTAATCCCCCGCTGTAGGCTTGGGGATGGTAGAGATTCGATGAGTTCTATCATATAATCGAATAAGATCTGTTAGGGCATAGTGCCTAGTATCTCTATTAGTGCTATTTGAATTTGTTGCAACTTGTTATGCTGAATGCTTGTCACTAGGGCCCGAGTGCCATGATCTTAGATATGAACTTATTATTGAATCATTATGATAGTATTGTTTGTGATCTTATCTGCAAGTTGTGTACACATATCATTGTCCGGATCCAAAGGCCCCAAAGTGACAATAATTGGGACAACCGGAGGGGATGGATGTGGTGTGAGGATCACATGTGTTCATGGAGTGTTAATGTTTTGCTCCAGTGCTCTATTAAAAGGAGCACCTTAATTTCTAGTAGTTACCTAGTGGCTCCGCTGCCACGGGCTGGCTGGACAGAAGATGTTGTGCAAGTTCTCATTGCGAGCACGTATGACTATATTTGGAGCACATGCCTAGGATTGTTTAGTACTTGGATGCTTGTTATTATTTATCTACAATGTCCTAGATCTTGAAGTTACATTTTTAGACTTATCCATGCAACGCCCATCCATCCATCCCTATGCCTACCGCACTCGAATCCTATAGTTACCGTTACTGTTACTATTGCTCCTGTTTCACTATTGCTATTGCTACTACCAAACTGTTGCTACTAATAAACTTCTGTGAGCAAGAACTATTTCCAGGTGCAGCTGAATTGACAACTCAGTTATTAAGGCTTAAAAGTATTCTTTGGCTCCCCTTTTGTCGAATCAATAAATTGGGTAATACTACCTGCAAAGACTGTTGCGATCCCCTACACTTGTGGGTCATCAGATATCCGGATTCTTGTTAGCAAGAAACAGACCTCCCCTTGTTTTGTTTGGATGTCGCTTGAAATCTGACTGATACCTAGCAGGATCACTGTCTAACTGCTGTCTCATCTCGACGAGGTATGCGGCCTCTTCAAGTAGAAACAAGCGGTGCTTTTCCAGGTCCTTGGCCCTTTTCTCCAGCGCCTCCGGCATAAGATCCGAAGCTGTTGGGATTGGAATTGTGAGAGCATCTTAGTAAATTTCACATGCACCCATGGTGAAAACGTGTCCATCCATAGGAGGATCGATCGAGGTGGGATTAATCGGATCTCCGTCCTGATTCTCCATCTCGATCTCTTCATCAACTTTTTCTTTGTTGGTTTCCTCGACGTCCGGCTCTGCCGGTGTCGGATTTTTGTTGTTGTTGTTCTTCTTCTTCTTCTTGTTTGACCGCCTAGTAGCCTTAACGTGCATACCTGTGGCAAAGACGGCTTTTGGTCCGGTACCAGGGGATAAACTTCCGTCGGTACTTTCCGTCATGGTTGGTTTGTGGACCTCGGAGGAATCTCCGGTGTCCATGTCATCCCGCGAGGTGTAGATTTCATCCATGTTATCATATGTACTAGGAGGAGTTTCTGGCTCACCTGGCGTTTGTCTGGAGACGTGCTCTTGCTCGTACTCCTCTATCTCTTTGTCGAAGTCTCGAAGTTCCTGCGACGTGATTGACTTCGCTGGGGAGCCAAGTAAGTCGGCGTTTTCTTCGATTGCGTCTAGGACCGAGTCGCTAATAGCTCCAGCATCGACAAAGTCGGATCCAGTGCTTATGTGGTATACAAAATAGTTATTCTTCTTGTTCATGTTCTTGAGGTACTTGTATAACTTGGTTTCTACATCGACGTCAGCAAAGCTGGATCCGTAGCGGATGTATTCCTCGTCTGTGTATCCGATCTCGCTAGAGAGATGGGATCTGGATTCTTTCTCCACCTCTTCTTCCACTACAAGAGTGGGTTGGGTGGGTTTGGTTTTCTTTGGGATCCTAAACTCTTCTGCCTCTGCGAACAAAGTAGATCCGGATTTTTCTTCTGCCATGGTCATCACCTGGGTTGGGCGGGTTCAGCGAAACCGAGATAGATATCGATCTTGCCGATTGACATGATCGTGTAGGTCGTCCCGGGTTTCGAAGCCGGAATACAAGTCTCATCGAGAAGGATGAGAGGGACATCACTGGCGTAAACCCCGTGACCCATGGCGATTGTTTTGCCGATTCCTGCACGCGCAGATTCCGCTTGAAACGATGCTCCAAAGGTCACCTGCCCCATGGTGGGCGCCAACTATCGTCAGATTGTCGACAAGTACGCCATAGGGGGTCCTAGTGGCTTTGGAAAGATGGGGTGTGAGACGTTGGATGTTCCAGGAGCGGTGAGCACAAGTTTACCCAGGTAAGATCCGACTGCGGTGATCGGATCCTACTCCTGTTAGCAACCCAGTAATATATCGGTGTAAGCCGGATGTTACAGCGGATTACAAGAGAGGTTCGCCTGTGCGAGTCGATTGTTGTGGTTGTTGCGTTATGCCCTAAAGGCTCCCATAGGGCCGGTTTATATAGTCACCGGGGCCTAGGGTTACAGGGAAAGACCTACCCAGCTACGTTACAGAGTTGGTAACTATGTACAGCTTGGACTACAAGTAATACTATATGCCTAAGTCGGTAACTCTTCTGGGCCTTGTCGTAGCCGGAACTAGCTCCTCCTCTTTCTTTGACTAGGCCGCCCTTGAAGCAAAGCTCTAACCCGTGGTGGGCCACCCTGGTCAGCGAGTCCTGTGGGTATACCTGGAAAGTATATCCCCAACAATAAATCTTTCTAGGCATAATAGAGACACTAGAACCAAGGTCACATGAAGCTTTGAGATCAAAGTCATTCACTTTCATATTGATAATGGGTTCCCAACTATCTCCTAGGAATAGAGGCTTTGTGTTTCAATTTCTCTTCCTTAATTCTAATAAGAGCATATGTAATGTGTTTGGTAAAAGCCACACTCATAAACAGACGTGGAGGATATTTACACAACCAGAATTTAATGGAACCTACAGTGCCTAGAGAAGCCGCGAGGACATGGAGGTCGATCTTTGTAGGAAGGGATGCTTTAAAACTTGGTCTGGTCAAGCGTGTGGGCTCAAGCGAGTCCATATCGATCTGGTCTGATAGCTGTCTCCCGGATACGACTACTTTGAAATATATGGGTTGTTTGAATGCTACTGATCTCACCTTGGTCAGTGAGCTTATGACTCCAGAAAAAAGTGGAATGTGCCACTGGTTCGTCACATATTTTTTGCCCCAGATGCTGATGCAATTCTGAGAATTCCATTCCGTCGATCTGCGGGTGAAGACATGGTGGCATGGGCAAAGGAAAAGTCAGGAAGCTACTTGGTGCGCTCGGCCTACCGAGCGTTAGTGTTAGCGAAACAAAATGAGGAGGGGACGGTAGGGGAGCCTGATCTATCGTCCTCCAATTAAAGAGGCAAATGGAAACTTTTGTGGAAGCTATCGGTTGCTCCTAAGGTGCAAGTTTTTTGGTGGAGAGTTCTTCAAGGTATCTTACCGGATTACAGGACTCTGACACGGAGGCATGTCATGACTAACAGAACTTGTGGTATATGCAAATCGGATTTTGAAACTATGAAGCATGCGCTGATTGATTGTAGTCATGCAAAAATGTTTTGGAAAGTTGCAAAAGAAATGCTGCTGATTAAAATACCGAGACTACATCCTAGCACTTGGGCGGAGGATATTCTATGTGATCCAATGTTCAAGCAGAAGGACAGGTAGTTAATTATCTAGGTAATGTAATCGATATGGATGTCGATAAATAATCTGACTCATGATGAGAAGGTCCTGGACCCGATTCTCTCTACGCAGAATATCCAGGAGACCTTGCAGCTGCTGGAATTGCCTGGCCTTAGACAGGCTCAAAAACCTCCTCGTCAAACTGATAAATGGAGTATACCTTCTGAAGGTGTTGTTAAGGTGAATTCAGATGCGGCGGTTCAGACAGAACCACGCTGGTCCGCGTCGGGAGTGGTGGCCCGAGATGATGGACATTTTCAGGGAGCCATGTGCAAAATTTATGAAGGGGATTTCTGATCCTCTAGTTGCCGAGGCGTTGGCATTACGTGATGCAACTGCTTATGCGGTGGAGCGAGGTTTTAGGAAAGTCATCTTGGAGGTGGACTGTTTGGAGTTGGTTCGACATTGGCATGATCGGAGGGCTGATCGTTCTATGATCAGACCTGTCCTAGATGAGATTAGCGAGCTTAGTGTTTCTTTTATTTATTTTAGTGTGTGTTTTGCTCATCGCGAGGCTAACCAGGTGGCTCACTCTTGTGCTAAATATGCAATCGCTCAAGAGGAGTCCTTTGCCTGGGATGCTGAGCCACCAGCTTGTTTATTACACAGTCTTAGGACTGATTGTAACACTATGGTTTTGAATTAATAAAGTTGCAGTTTCCCTAAAAAACCACATTCATATCACTAGCATCAGGATTTCTAGCAAGCTTTTGTAGGAATATAATCACTTCAGAAATATTGCAACCATCAAGATCAAAATCAAACTTATCATCACTAGTAGTAGGCTCATTGGGTTTACGCATTGTGGTAGGAGAAATATGGACTTCTTGTGGTTTAGTGGCATCCATATTGGTGGTGGTGGTAGTGCACACACTATTGTTTCTAGTAATTTCAGCTTCTCTTTCTCAATTAGCATGTAATTGGGCTAATAGTCTAACATTTTCATCAATGGTAACTTGTATGGAATGAGTAGCAGCAACGGTGCTTTCCAAAGTTTCAGGTTTAGCAGCCATTTTATTAATCAAAGAAGAATGTGCTTCAGAAAAAGAGGAAATATTTTCTCAATATTCAAAAGCTTTTCCTCCACAATCTTGTTGAAAGTGGTTTGGTTATTAATAAAGTCCTTGAGCATGACTTCAAGTTCAGAGGGGGCACTTCTAGTATTGTTGTAGGAGTTTCCATAGGTATTGCCATTATTAGGAGGATAAGGCCTTTAATTATTACCATAAGCATTGTTCCCAAAATTATTATTATTCCTAATGAAGTTCACATCAACTTGCTCTTGTTGACCAACCAAAGAGGCTAAGGGAACATTATTTGGATCTAAAGGAGCTTTCCCATTAACAAGCATAGCCATGATAACATCAATCTTATCACTCATAGAGAAGGTTTCTTCAACATAATTTACCTTCTTACCATGTGGAGCTCTCTCAGTGTGCCATTCAGAATAATTAACCATCATATTATCAAGGAGTTTTGTTGCAGCACCCAAGGTGATGGTCATAAAGATACCTCCAGCAGCTGAATCCAACAGGTTTCTTCAGGAGAAGTTCAAACCTGCATAAAAAGTCTGGATAATCATCGAAGCAGTAAGTCCATGAGTGGGACAATTCTTAACCAAAGATTTCATTCTTTCCCAAGCTTGAGCAACATGCTCATTATCAAGTTGTTTAAATTTCATAATATCACTTCTCATAGATATAATCTTAGCAGGAAGGTGGTACTTTCCAATAAAAGCATCTTTGCACTTAATCCAAGAATCAATAGTATTTATAGGCCAGGATAACAACCATTCTTTAGCTTTTCCTCTCAAGGAGAAGGGAAACAACTTGAGCTTAATAATATCTCCATCTACATACTTATATTTTTGCATCTCACAAAGTTCAACAAAGTTATTAAGGTGGGAAGCAACATCATCAGAACTAGCACCAGAAAATTGCTCTCTCATCTCAAGATTCAACAACAGGCTTAGTTTCATAAAAGGTAGCATCAGGAGCAGGTGGTGCAATAGGAGTACTTACTAAATCATTGTTGTTTGTTCTAGTGAAGTCACACAACTTGGTGTTCTCAGCAGAGTTCATTTTGGCAAAAGTGGAGCAAGCCAACAGCAGCAGCAACTAGAGCAGGACCTAATTCTTTTTGTTTTTGATAAGAGAAAGCAAACCAAACTAAACTAAATTGTTTTGGAGTTTTTGATAAAAAGAGGCAAACAAAACCAAGTAAAATAAAATAAGCAAAACAAAGTAAAGAGAAAGGTTATGAAGGACTCCCCTTGTGAAGACGTCCTTAGCCTGGCAACGGCGCCAGAAAACTTGTTGATGGTGCCTGATAGCGCTTCATCGGGAAACCCCAAGAGCAAGGTGTGAAGAGCACAGAAGCAAGTCTTCCCTCAGTAAGAAACCAAGGTTATCGAACTAGTAGGAGGAAGGAAATGTCTCAAAGGTGTTGCTAGCAACTTGGAAACCTGCACAACACAAACCCAAGACTTTGCCCCAACGAACAGTGAGGTTGTCAATCTCACCGGTTGCTGTAACAAAGGATTAACTGCATGGTGTGGAAGGTAATAATGGTTTGCAACAAGTAAACAGGAACAGTGGAAGATGTATCGATGTTAAAGATTGGACCGGGGTCCATAGTTCACTAGAGGTGTTCTCCTTAAGAAACAAACATGGCATGCTGGGTAAACAAATTACATCAGGGCAATTGATAAGACTGAGCAAGGCATAACAATGCAATACTAGACATTCATGATCCTATGAGATTCGATTAGGCAATACAACTAGATACATAGACCGCCATCCAACTTCATCTATGACTATAAATCCACCTTCAGGTTATCATCCGGACCCCCTCCAGTATTAAGTCGCAAGCAATAGATAACTGCTTTAAGCAAAGTGTGTAAGATAAACAATCCACTTGTTCCATGAAAAAGAGACCGTTGTTTTCTCCCTAGTGGCAACATCACATCTACAACCTTAGAGATTTCTGTCACTTCCCTTAGATTAAATAGAGGCATAGACCCACTATCTAGCATAAATACCCCCTCTTGGAGTCACTAGCATCTACTTGGCCAAGATAGCTACTAGAAACGGAGAGCATGCAAGATCACAAACAACACAGACATGATAGAATCAATATAACAAAACCATTAATCAATCTGACATAGTAATCTCAATATCCATCGGATCCCCGCAAACACAACATGCATGATTACAAATAGATGATCTTGATCATGAACGGAGCTCACAAGATGTAAACATGGTAGCACAAAGGAGGAGATATGTCAACACCCGGATTTTTAATCCCAGATGCCTGTTATGCCATACATCGCAATCCCAGGATTACCATTTTCGCGAGACATAACAGAATTGGATACCATAGTACATCATCCATTACAACCGTACATAAGTTCTTACACAAATAGGGATCTCATGATCCAGATCTTAATACAACTTCAGGCAGCGGAATACGTAATAATAACGGTAGCGTAGGCGAAGCTCCATCTTCGGGGTCACAGGAAATGCTGACGATGGGAGATGATCCTAGTTGTCGTAACCTTCCTGGGTTCCATCTTCCAGGTACTCCTCTTCATAGTCTGGCCATGGGAATAGCCAGGGACAAAGCCATGAGTACTCTTTAAGTACTCGCAAACTAATACTAACAGGTAAATGGGTTTTTGGATAATAGGACACTAGGCTCTAGGGTTGTTTTGCAAAAGCCAGATTTATCTCTACTAAGTTCCAAAGCTAGTCACAATTTTATAACTCCTAAGTGGGATCTTGTAACTCATGTCACAACTCTGTTGTGGTCAAGTCAAAGTCTCAATTCATTTCACAAGTCATTTTTGAAAAGTCTGACGGGGGAACAGTATGGCCACTCCAACTGTCCATAACCGCGGACGCGGCTATTCGAATAGTTTGACACTCTACAGAGATTGTACACTTTCACCACAACATTCGATACATCCATCAGGAAAAAATCTTGAATTCACCATACTCAGTATGTGGATAATCAATCCTAACCTTTCAATTACACGCCCTAGTATAAGCACCTCTCTTGTGAGTTTGGCCTCCCAACCATGACCAAATGTCATCTTGGGTACTGCACAGGTGGACAATCTTCACAAGGTAGCCTCAGCTCAGACCTTGGCCGTGAGGGAACTAATACTAAGGTATATAAGGTTCCAGTCAAGCCCTACCCAATATTCGGGTATTGTGGTTGTACGATAAAATTGGAATGGTATCGCATCCAGACAACCATCGGTTTTATAAAGGGCTAAGGCTCATGCCTCATCATTTTCATCACCAAAATCATCAGGTGTTTGGAAACACATGTCCAAAACATTTCAAATGAATGATTCATCATTCCAAGGTTTTCATAACCATTTTTCCACCAAGTAAACCCATCTAAAGTTGATCAAGTTTTATGCTTAGCACTAGCATCTACTAGTGGGGATAAGCACTAATGAGGGGTGGTAAACTAGTGGGGTTTCAACTAAGTACAACCTTATATCTTAGGATGATATCAAGGTTTCTAACATAGGCCAAATTTTATGCTCTTTATGCAACCTTTAGCTAACTTTCTAGTATCTACCAAACTCTTAAGTAAACTCTAAGTAAGCTTTGATAAAGAAATAAAGTAAGAAGCTTGCAAATAAAACTAGGATTGGTTTATCAAGTGGGTATGATCACATATGCTTAAGGCATATAGTAGGTATAGTAACAAGTATTGGCTTGCATCAGTGTCAATATAAGCTTGCTAAATTGCAAGTGTTAGCTTGCATAGGTATAGTCTCAGCTTGCTCAATCAACTAGTAGTAGTAGGCTTGCCTTGTGCAGAGCAGTGTTTGAAGTTCTCCTCGGCTTCTTCTTCATAGTATCCTCCTTCCTCCTCGTATCCTTGGTCGGTACTAGCGTCTATGAATAAATACGAGGTACACAATCACCAAACAATACTTAACTACTTGCAATCATCACACACAAGGGTCCTATAGATGATCTAGCATCATCTTTAACATTACAAGGTTAAGGCTTGGTTTAATTCCTTTTATTTTTAGAAAAGTAATTTCTACTCATTGAAAAACTACTTAAGATTTAATAGTCTCCAAACCAAACATGGGATCATGTTGACACATGTCATCACCACATATTGTAGTCCATGGGAATATGATTTAAAGTGGTGTCACAATTTAATAAGGTTTTACCCTTTTATTTTAATTAATTAAAGTGGCTAGAAATGCCTATGTAGCATTCTTTTATTACTTGAACATTATTTCTGCAAGTAAACCTATATATTTTTATACATTCTGAAAGGTATGGTTAAATGTGATTTTTGAGAGTTGGAATCAACTCAAAAGCTATTATGGTTTAAATTTGAAAAATGTTTGAATGCAGAAAAGCTTCTGCCTTATTATTTTTACCATGGGTGATCTATAGATCCAAACGACTTGAATCCAACGGGCTTGGATTCAGCATTCACAGACCTTTCCAACAAAATTGGTTTCATTCAAATTGGTGCACTAAATCGACCTAGATTGATTTTTGAAAATGGCTACAGAAGTGTGTTTGAATTAAAAAGAAAAAGATCTAATTCAAATCACTGGGCTGCGCGGGAAAGGTTAACGGGCCGGCCTGCTAAGCGCAGTGCTCCCGTGGGCTGCTTAAGTGGGTGTCCCCACTCGTCAGTGACACGGGGCTGGGCGAAGCGGTATGGGGCAACGTGGGTCGTTCGATCTGATTCTAATCCAACGACTGGGAGTCATCATCGACGCGAGACAACGCCGGCGAGAACAAAACCTAGCACGGCCAGTGAGGGGTGCTGGGGGATCACTGGGGTGCTGACGAAGTCGACAACGGCGAATCTCCTGGTACCGGTGGCTTCTCCTAGGGCGGCTCCAATCGCTGGCTTCCTTCTTCTCCAGAGGCGGCGGGCTCCGGTGAAATTCCGGCGAAGTGGTGCTCGCCTTGCTCTGAGAACGGTGTGGCACGATCAGTGAGGAGAGGGGAGTGAGATGGTGTGAAGAAATCGAGCGGGGGTGGCCTCTATTTATAGTCGAGCGAGGGGACCGTCGGGGTGCACGGTGAGCTCGTCGAGGGCGATGGTATAGGCGGCTATTGACATGGGAGAAGGTAGGGGACAGTGTGGTGTCTTCTGGCGATGCTCAACGACATGGTTTTGAGGCGTGGGGCGGTGCGGCTTAGTCTGGAACGGGCGATGCTCTGTGCGGCAGAGGCGGCGTATTCGACGGCGAGTGGTGGTTGTGCGTCACGGGGCGACGAACGGGGATGTCTGGCGGTCTCCTGGGTCGGTGGGGATTGTGTACGCACGCGGCGAGGGCGGCGCGCGGTCCGTGGGCTTCGGTCGAGGGTGGTGCTCTGGCGCACGCTCGGCATGGTCGCTGGCGGTCTGGGCACGGTTTGTGCGCGTGGTCCAGGGCTTGGAAAGGCTTGCGGCTGGGACAAGGAGTGGCGGTGGACGGTGGGCTGCCTCCCAGACATGCTGGCTAGGCTTTCTGCTGCTCCTAGCTTGCTGTCGACTATGGGGTGGCAAGGGTGTGCTCGGCTGTTCACCATTGATGGTGATGGCAAGCTCACAGTGGTGCTAGTGCTTGGTTAATCTTGCTAGATGATTTACTGAGCTGGCTGTGAGCTAAATGGGGAACCAGTTAGGCAAGAATCACTGCTCATAATAGTGTTTGATGTTTGTTTGATTTGTGTCTGCAACCTGTTTGATGAAATGGCCGCATGAAATCAAGTTTTGAATTTTGAAATGATTTTTGGTGGGTTTGCTAGATTGGTGCTGGTGAGTCTGCAGATGCTTGGGTTTTGAAAGTTGAGCTTGTTTGAGTGGTTTTTGAAAAAGTGGGATCTTCCCATATGATAAAGATTCAATTTTGAATTGTCATTTAAACTATGCATTTGAAAGTTTCTGGATGATCACAAAGTGGGCCTTGATACTTTGTTATGAGTACATTCAAGGGGTGCAAAGATCCAGAAAAGTTTCTATTAGGTTTTGAAAGTTTGAGACAGCCAAAGTAGGCATGGGAGTTAAATTGGTCAAAATGACCATTCCTTTTATATATGTGTTTTGATTTACTTGTCTTTAGGAAAAGTGTGGGAAATGTTTTAGATGATGTTTATTTCACCTAAGAAACATTTTACAAGCAATGAAGCAATCAAACAAGGTGGTTTAAAAGAATTTCAAAATCAATGCATACACATATGCATGCATTCATAATTTTAATTAGAAAAGTTTTTGTTAACCCTAATTTTGAGGATTAGAGTTTGATGATCCAAGTTTAGTATTTTTGGGATGTTACAAGATACAACCATCTAGCTAGTGCATGGACCCGTAGTCCAAGGTGAAACTACTCACTCTTCATACCGGAGGCTGGCATGATGAAGAAGAAGGCCTCCGGGATGATCTCCCCTCCGATAGGGTGCCGTGAAGAGCTTCAGATCCTCCGATCTAGGGACAATGGTGGAGGCGGCTACAAACGATTTTGTGAAATATTGATCGGTTACTTAGGGTTTATGCATCGGGGGGTCTTTATAGGCGAAGAGGCGAGGCAGGGGGACGGCCAGGGTGGTCACACCCCCAGGCGCGGTTAACCCTAGCCCGCGCCGCTAGGGGGTGTGGCCCCCTGGTGCCTCCCCTCCGTCTCGTATTCTGGCTGCGTGTTCCCCACGGTAAAATGTTGACTTTGGCTTTTGTCCCATCCAATTCCGAGAATATTGATTTTCTTTTTCTTTCTAGAACTAAAAACAGAAGAAAACAGGCAACTAGAACTGTGGCATCTTGTTAATAGGTTAGTATCAGAAAACATATAAAAAACACCTCAAACTGTAGACAAAGCAAAGCAAAGTAGATACTAAACAAGCATGAAACATAAAAAATTATAGATATGTTTCCGATGTATCACTAACTCCTTGGTCGCCACCGCTTCCGCCCTTCGACGCACCGATCCATCCCACCTCTCGGCCACCATGGTCATGAGGAAGGAGGAACAAAGTTGCAAAGAAGCAGATAAGGAGGAGACCGCAGAAAAGGATCTTATTCCATGGGCGAGTGGTGATCTTCTCCAGCGCTAGCTCTCCCCACGAGAGCATCAACACCAGAGGAAGAAGAACCACATCAAGCTGAACTAGATCTAGCATGTCCATCTTGAAGCACCCAAGGTAGGCCTTATTGAGAGGGATGCTCGCCTCCACCACATCGTCAGCGTCACTGCTTGCCACCAACAGGGAGCGTCGAATCGGAGGAAGATCGACTTGATAAGTATTTGACCGCCAGAGATCCTCTTTCTACCCTCACACGCCACAAGGGCAAACACCACCTAGGAAAAATCTAAACTACTACTGTACAGGGGGTGGGACCCTCACCCGACCTTGACGCTGGCGATCGTTGGAGAAGAGGGGGAGGGGAGATACATCCCTAGAGCAGAGGAAGACCCTAGAGGGAGCAAGGTGGGAGCGAGAGCATGGAGAGAAGGGACAACCCGTATAAGATAACCTTGTCTGCAGATTTTAAATGGAGTGGATCCTTCTCAAAGGAGAGATCATGTTAATTCAATCAATCAAAGTAAGTTTAGCTCGCACAACACATCATATTCAGTCAAGAGTAATAACATATACATGATTTGATAAATGCTAATAAATCCATCGATATTGGTGAAACAGTGGACATTGAGCAACACATTCAAAAGAAGGTTGTTAAACCCACTTAAAAGCCATCAGAGTTAAAGAAGCCTAACAAAGCGATTAGATGGTATAAGTCGTTGAAAGATACATGAGGTTGAATGAAAAGAAAACGGAGGATGAAAAGACTGAGTCAAAAAAACTCCATCGCCAAATGCATTTCAGCTTTGCAAAAAATGAAGAAACTCTCACGCGTGAGGAGAGAGTGAAGGCTTCAAAATCAAAGTTGCCGAAAACAAAGATACGTTTCTTACTTGGGCCACTGAAGATGAGGAGTCAGCTACCATATGGGTTCCAAGGTGAACTTTAACAGTTACCTTGAGGTAACACTTTATATACATCTGTTGATAGTCACAAAATGAATTGGTGCAGTTTTGCTTGCTTGTGATGTACCTAGAAGTAGTGTGTAGTGAATCCTTGTAATATTAAAATCCAGTCTTGTGTAGTGAATTTGTTGGCATGTGTGTAAATCTTATATTCTACTTCCTCCGTTTGGAAATATAACATGTTTTAGGTTTGTGAATGGGATGTATCTAGACATCTTTTAGTGTCTAGATTCATTTTAACCTATACACTAAAAGGTGTTTAGATACATCTCCTTCAGAAACCTAAAACATCTTATATTTCTAAACGGAGAGAGTAGAAACTAGTGATATGCAGTGGCTTACAAATCTTGAACTTGTGAATGTAGATATTATATTGTACTATTACATAGTGCAGTGGCCCACAAAAATTGTTTATTTTTTTCATATCTTGAATCAAAATCTTGACCATTCCTGCAGGCCAAACTAACATACTTTTCATCATGACTCAGATTGAGTCAAAATTCAAGGTGGGCCTAACAACAGGAAAAAAATACCGCTATGACTATTCCTGCGGGCCAAACTAACATAAAGACCAAAAGATTTTTCATCAGGACTTAGTTTTTTTTGGAAAGTTAGCTTCGACAGCTCTAGCCTGGTAGCTGATTGTGTAATTTCTGACCAATCTGATGTTTAATACGGTAATACAAAGTGCCACCTCACTCCACTTTGCAAGTTTGTGGGGGTTATTTGCACATCTACAACAAGTTTATGTGTTCTCCATGTATTTAACTCTAAAATGTAATCCATTCACAAAAAAGAAAATCTATAATGTAAGCAAAGAGTCCATAGAACTATTTTTGGTTGCTAATAAAGCAATCTTAATTATGGGTCCAACCAAATAAGTTGCTTGCGACCACGGTACTCGCTTGTGGATTACAAGAGTCGGGAGGGCGTCGACGCTCTGTGTCCCTGTCAGCTCGCGTCGTGCAAGGTCGAGCCCCCACGGTGTTCCTGCTCTTGTCCGAGGAAGATCGCCGCCGCGCTCGCCTGCTGGGCTCAGTAGGTTTCTTGAAGGCGAGACCTTCCTGCCTCGGTCATCTTCGCAGCGAGCTAACTGGCAGGCAACATCGTGCTTCTGTGCGTGGGTCAGCTCGGCCTATGACTGCGACGACCTTCACTAGTAGGAAAAGGCTTAAAGCAGTCATTTTTCTAGTAACGCCTAAAACAAAATGGGCGACATCACTGAAAGGCGAAATAGTTGCAGCGTTCGAGAAAAGGTGAACACCGCCACTACATCTTAGTCATGGCATTCGAGGGAGACGAACGTTGGCACTAAGTGGGGACCAAGAGGCGAGCCGGGACCAATATAGCCTAGGAGTTCGGCACCTTCGAACGCCACAACTACAATTTAGTGGTGGCGTTCGGTATATCCTAGACGCCACCACTATGCTGTCCAATTAAAGGTAACATGTTGTGGTGGTGTCACGGTAAATGCCATGATAGACTTGAGTTTATGGCCGGATGAGTGCTTGAGGAATCCGGGGAGGGAGAGTGCAGTGAAACTGCACACGAGAGAAAAACAAATAAACACAAGCACACACAATATACCCAGGTTTCAGAGCTCTCTGGATGAGATAAAAACCCCTACTCCTGTATGCATCTCATAATCTCCATTATATGTGGCTACAAGTGCTCCTTGAGCTGTTTCAGAGAAGACGAACAAGGTGTTCTTGCTATCTCCTCTCTATGCTGCAAGGCAGTTCTATAGTGTAAAATAATTGACCCCTCTACATGGAGGACCTGGTGCACCTTATAAAGGGGTGCCCAGGGTACAAGTTTAGGGCTGAACTAGCATGTCGTGGTACTACCGATGAGTACGCCATGGAGGGGTCCTCACAGTGCGTGTTTAGAGACGTGGGGGAAGACGGACGGTTGACGGATACGAGGTAACATAGCTTACCCAGGTTCAGATCCCACAACGGTGGCGGAACCCTACTCCCACTATAAATCACTATAATGGCAATACGCCAAGTTACAGAGATAGGTTCGCTGTGCGAGGTTGTATGGATCGATCTCACTTGTGCCCTAAAGGCTCCCATAGGCCCGGCTGTTGGAATTATGCCCTAGAGGAAATAATAAAGATGTTATTATTATAATTCTTGTTCATGATAAAGTTTATATTCCATGCTAGAATTGTATTAAGCGGAAACTTTAATACTTGTGTGGTTTATGAACAACACCGTGTCCCTAGTACGCCTCTATGGACTAGATCATTTATTAATGATGGTTAAGGTTTCCTAACCATAGACATGAGTTGTCGATTAATAATGAGATCATGTCATTAGGAGAATGATATGATGGACAGACCCAAATCAAGCAGAGCAATTAGATCGTGTCATCGTGTTCATCTTTGCGAAGCCTTTTCTTATATTAAATATTGTATTCCTTAGACCATGAGATAATGCAACTCCCTGGTATCGGAAGAAAGCTTTGAGGTAATCAAACGTCATCCTATGAGAGGGTGATCATAAATGTGTCTCTCAGGTGATCGGAAAGTACTTGTTGGGTTGTATGTATCGAGATGGGATTTGTCCCTCCTGAGTCGGAGAGATATACTTCGGGCCCACTCGGTAATCAATATCAACACCGCTTGCAAGCACGTGGTTAAAGGGTTAATCACAAAGTGATATCGGATTACGGAACGAGTAAAGTACTTGCTGTGAACAAGATTGAACTAGGTATGCCGATAACAACGATCGAATCCCGGGCAAGTAAAATATCGCGTGACGAAGGGAATATATATGGGATTAATTGAATCCTGGCATTGTGGTTCATCCGATATGATCATCGATAAATATGTGGGGAGTCAATATGGGTTTCCAGATCCCGCTGTTGATTATTGATAAAAGATCATGTCTGCATATTCTCGAACCCGTAGGGTCACACACTTAACGTGTCTCGACGCTAGGATAGAATGGATAATTGGTTTATGAGTTTTTGTTCGATGTCTCGGATGAGATCCAGGACATCACGAGAGGTTCCGGAATGGTCCGGAGAATAAGATTCATATAAAGGAAAGCAGTTTTTGGATTTCGGAATTGTTTCGGAATTGTTTCGGAATGTTCGGTATTGTACCGGAAGGTTCTAGAAGCTTCCGGAGTGGGACCAACGTGGCCCCACTTGTCGGAGGGGTGCGTGGGCCTACGAGGGAGTGCCCTGGCCGCATTGTCCAGGGGCACAAGGCCCCATAGGCCCAGCCGGCCAAAACCCTAGGGGACCTTCTAGAAGGGGGGAAAGACTTGCCCCCCACTCCATCCTTGGGGCCGCCGCCCTAGGGCTTGGAGGAGGGGCAAGGGGGCCGCCCAGCCACCTATATAAGGTGGGCTGGGGGTGTACCCTCCCCTCACCTCAAAAACCCTAGCCGCCTACCTGCTGCCCTCCAGATCTCTCTCTCTCCCGACTGCTTGTAGGCGAAGCCCTGCCGCAGAAACACTCCACCATTGCACCACTCCGTCGTGCTGTAGATCCAATCTATCTCTCCACCCCCACTTGATGGACCGAGGAAGGAGAAGACGTCGCAGTGTCGTACGTGTGCATCTCTCGGAGGCGTCGCCACTTGCGGTGTTGGATCGGATCGGATCGCGAGGAGGAGAAGGCTAGTTCGACTACATCACCCACGTTCTGTTGAACGTTTCTGCTGTGCGATTTCTTCAAGGGTATGAAGATCTCATCTATCCCTCTCGTTGATTGCATCTCCTAGATTAGATCTTCGCTTTCCCGTTCGCATCCATAGAATTTTTTTTATTTACTATGCTGCGAAACCCTTCACCGGCTTATATAGTCGCCAGATCCTAGGGTTACAGGGAAAAGTCCTAGCCGAAGAGGTTACAGAGTCCTACACTGTCTATTACTAGTCTAGCGTGTCTTGTACTCCAAGGCTCCGGGTACGCTGGTGACTCCACCGTAGCCTTTCTTTATCCGGCATGGGCCTCCCTTCTGGATCCATCTAACTGGGCCGCCCAGCAGGCCATGGGCCATGCTACCAACTGTGGGCCACCCGGGTTATCCGGATAGAGGGCATGCTATGATGATACCCATATAGCATATCCCCAATAGTATCCCCTAGAGAACTCCGAGATCTTGCGCCGTCTTGCCTCTTCACGTTGAATGCTCTATCTAGATGGATGTCGGCAAATCGTCAAGCAATATCTTGTAGACTTCCCAAAGAACCCTGCAAGGTTTTCTCCGTCTTCAATTTGTAAGTCCGAGAAATGCTGACTCTTCCATTGTACTCTTCCGTAGCCGGACTGGATCCGTCCATGCCGAAATCTTTCGATGTGATGGTTCATCTGCCTATGACAGCTAGGGTGACGCAGATATAGTTCAGCGACGCCTCGTAACTCACACATGCAGAGAACGCAATCATGTCCAATTTTCCCGCGCGAGCGATACGAACTGTTGGCGGTGACGGTTGGTACATGGCGAAATTTCCGCGCACGCCCCCGCACACGTCGTCTACGCGACAACCATTCGATCAAGATGCACGAATCTTGATGTCGGAGACCATAAATAGTAACTGCGGTGGAAAATTTACTTTTTCACCTCATTCTCCCCTGCATCGTCTTCTTCCTCCTGCGAGCGCCTCCTCGAGCTTTCGGCGCAACGTGCGAAAAACCCTAGCTTTCCAATCTTCCCCAGCCACCGTCGAACATACCAATGGCTAGCAGCAGCTCCTCTCCTTTGATGGCGGCGTCGGGCGAAGCCGCGGCAAAGCCGGCGTGCTCCATCGTCGTGCCCCCAGAGGGCCTGGTCATCCCCAAGTCCGCGATGGTCGAAACCACCGGTGGCGACCATAATCCAGCGGTGCTGGAGTTGCTGGAGGAGGAGAGCGACTCCCACAAAGGCGACTCGCACGGTTCGGACATCACGGACCGCGACATCAAGGAGTTGATCATCGAAGGTTACCTCCTCGCGACGGAGGGGCTCTCTTGGAGGGCGGCGCCGGCCGGCGAGGTTACACCTTCTACCCAAGCCGGAGAAAAGGTGTACCTCAAAGCACAGTTGGTATGCGGCGTCTCCCTGCCCATCTCTAACTTCTTCCTCGCTGTCCTCAATCATTATCGAGTACAGCCCCAAAACCTCTCTCCCAATAGTATCCTAGCGCTTAGCAATTTCGCGGCGCTTTGCGGGGGTTACTTAGGGATTAGGCCTAGGCTAGATCTATTTGTCTATTTCTTCACCGTCAAGCGCGAAGCCGGGGCCAGCAAGGATGAACTTAGAAATTGTGGCACCTTATAAAGGGGTGCCCAGGGTACAAGTTTAGGGCTGAACTAGCATGTCGTGGATCGCCGTTAGCACGCCATGGAGGGTCCTCACGGTGCGTGTTTAGAGGCGTGGGGAAGGCGGGGTTGGCAGTGCGAGGTAACACTTACCACCCAGGTTCAGATCCCACAACGGTGGCGGAACCCTACTCCCGCTATAAATCACTATAATGGCAATACGCCGAGTTACAGAGATAGGTTCACTGTGCGAGGTTGTATGGATCGATCTCACTTGTGCCCTAAAGGCTCCCATAGGCCCGGCTGTTGGAATTATGCCCTAGAGGAAATAATAAAGATGTTATTATTATAATTCTTGTTCATGATAAAGTTTATATTCCATGCTAGAATTGTATTAAGCGGAAACTTTAATACTTGTGTGGTTTATGAACAACACCGTGTCCCTAGTACGCCTCTATGGACTAGATCATTTATTAATGATGGTTAAGGTTTCCTAACCATAGACATGAGTTGTCGATTAATAATGAGATCATGTCATTAGGAGAATGATATGATGGATAGACCCAAATCAAGTAGAGCAATTAGATCGTGTTCATCTTTGCGAAGCTTTTTCTTATGTTAAATATTGTATTCCTTAGACCATGAGATAATGCAACTCCCTGGTATCGGAAGAAAGCTTTGAGGTCATCAAACGTCATCCTATGAGAGGGTGATCATAAATGTGTCTCTCAGGTGATCGGAAAGTACTTGTTGGGTTGTATGTATCGAGATGGGATTTGTCCCTCCCGAGTCGGAGAGATATACTTCGGGCCCACTGGGTAATCGATATCAACACCGCTTGCAAGCACGTGGTTAAAGGGTTAATCACAAAGTGATATCGGATTACGGAACGAGTAAAGTACTTGCTATGAACGAGATTGAACTAGGTATGCTGATACCAACGATCGAATCTCGGGCAAGTAAAATATCGCGTGACGAAGGGAATATATATATGGGATTAATTGAATCCTGGCATCATGGTTCATCCGATATGAGCATCGATGAATATGTGGGAGTCAATATGGGTTTCCAGATCCCGCTGTTGATTATTGATAAAAGATCATGTCTGCATATTCTCGAACCCGTAGGGTCACACACTTAACGTGTCTCGACGCTAGGATAGAATGGATAATTGAGTTATGAGTTTTTGTTAGGAGTCTCGGATGAGATCCAGGACATCACGAGAGGTTCCGGAATGGTCCGGAGAATAAGATTCATATAAAGGAAAGCAGTTTTTGGATTTCGAAATGTTCGGTATTGTACCGGAAGGTTCTAGAAGCTTCCGGAGTGGGACCAACGTGGCCCCACTTGTCGGAGGGGTGCGTGGGCCTACGAGGGAGTGCCCTGGCCGCATTGGGCCAGGGGCACAAGGCCCCATAGGCCCAGCCGGACAAAACCCTAGGGGAAACCCTAGGGGACCATCTAGAAGGGGGAAAGACTTGCCCCCCACTCCACCCTTGGGGCCGCCGCCCTAGGGCTTGGAGGAGGGGGCAAGGGGGCCGGCCAGCCACCTATATAAGGTGGGCTGGGGGCGCACCCTACCCTCACCCCAAAAAACCTAGCCGCCTACCTGCTGCCCTCCAGATCTCTCTCTCTCCCGACTACGCGTAGGCGAAGCCCTGCCGTAGAAACTCTCCACCATTGCACCACGCCGTCGTGTTGTAGATCCAATCTATATCTCCACACCACTTGCTGGACCGAGGAAGGAGGATACGTCATGGTGCCTTACGTGTGCATCTCTTGGAGGCGTCGCCACTTGCGGCGTTGGATCGGATCGGATCGCAAGGAGGAGAAGGCTAGTTCGACTACATCACCCATGTTCTGTTGAACGTTTTCGCTGTGCGATTTCTTCAAGGGTATGAAGATATCATCTATCCCTCTCGTTGATTGCATCTCCTAGATTAGATCTTGGCTTTCCCGTTCGCATCCGTAGAATTTTTTTGATTTACTATGCTGCGAAACCCTTCAGTGGTATCAAAGCTAGATCTATGCGTAGATGTGTTTCACGAGTAGAACGCAACATGCTTGTTGCGGGCGTTGATGTTTTCTATTGCAAGCCTCTTGTTGTGTACTTCTTATGACGCGGGATAGTGATATCCAAGCGGTCCAGGCCAACTTTACGTGACCTCGTTCACGAGACCGGCTCCGCACTTGACATGTGGCTTGTTCCACACATGCGGCTGGTGGATGCCAGTTTCTCTCACTATAGTTGTCATGGGATTTACACCGGATGTTGGCAACCATAATATCACCGTTGTGGCTTTTCGTAGGTAAGAATCGTTCTTAGCTTGTTACTCCCATAAGCCACGTAAAACATGCAACAACAAAGTAGAGGCATCTAACTTGTTTTTGCAGGGAGTGTTTCTGTGATATGGTATGGACCAAGATATGATGTGTATTTTGTATGCAATGATCATGTTTTGTAATATTTCACGACTTGCATGTCGATGAGTACACAACCGGCAGGAGCCATATGGTTGTCTTTATAATTGTGTATGACCTGTGTGTCAACTTCTTATACGCCATGTAATAGCTTTACTTTATTGCTAAGTAGTTAGCAATAGTTGTAGCTGCTATTCATGGTGGAGGCAATCATGGTGGAATGATGGAGATCATGCTGGCACACACAAGATGGAGATCATTGCGTGGAGATTGGCTATACCATGTCACATAAAATTATATGCATATGATGTTTATCCTTTTATGTATCTTATTATGCTTAGATCGCGATGGTAGCATTATAAGATGATTCCTCACTTAAATATCAAGATAAAATTGTGTTCTCCCCATGTATGCACCGTTGCGAAAGTTCGTCGTGTTCAAGCACCACGTGATGGACGGGTGTTATAAACTCTACGTTCACATACAACGGGTGCAAGCCAGTTTTGCACACGCAGAAATACTTGGGTTTGACTTGACGAGCCTAGCATGTACAGACATGGCCTCGGAACACACGGATCAAAAGGTTAAGCATGAGTCATATGAATGATATGATCGACACTTTGTTGTCCACCATTGAAACCACATATCTTCTCGTGAAGATCGGATTAGGTGTGGTGAATTTGGATCATGTTCACTAAACAACTTGAGGGATATTGAATTTAGTGGGAGTTTATCTAGTAATTTGATTAAGTTGAACTAGTTATCATGAACATAGTCTAAATTTTACTTGCAAATTTTGTAGATCAAATGGCTAAGTCCAACTTCAACTTCAACGTTTTTGCTGAGAGAGAAAAGCTTAAGAACAATGGGTCTAACTTCACCAACTGGTTCTGCAATCTGAGAATCATTCTCGTTGGCGGACAAAAGGACTATGTCCTTGAAAAGGCGCTAGGTGACGCCCCTGCTATAGATGTGCCGGCTGATGAAAAAGCTGTTTATCAGTCGCGCAAAGATGATTATGGTGTGATTAAGAGCACCATGTTGTTTGCTATGGAATCGGACCTTCAAAATCGTTTTGAGGAGTTCGCCGGGCCCTTTGAGATTCTTGAGGAACTAAAAACCATGTTTCAGACTCAGGCCCGTTCTGAGAGATATGAGATCTCTGAGAAATTCTTTAACTGCAAGATGGAGGAAGGGAGTTACGTTAGTGAGAACGCCATTAAGATGTCGGGCTACACTCAACGTCTTGAGCAACTGGACTGCAAGATTCCAGAAGAGCTCAAGATTGACAGAGTTCTGCAATCACTCCCTCCTAGCTACAAAGGTTTTGTAGTTACTCACAATCAGATTGTTCCACTAATACGATCACTGAGCTCTTCGCTAAGCTGAAAGCTGCGGAGGTGGATATCAAGAAAGATAATCATGTGTTGATGGTCAACAAGCCCCTAGCTTTAAGAAAGGCAAGGGTGCAAAGAAGTCCTTCAAGAAAGGCAGCGGAAAGCGCGTTGCCCCTACTGAGAAGAAGCTCAAGTCTGGACCTAAGCCGGACACTGAGTGCTTCTATTGCAAGGACAAGGGTCACTGGAAGCGCAACTGTCCGAAGTACTTAGCGGACAAGAAGGCTGGCACCATTAA
The DNA here is from genome assembly GCA_023614405.1 of Avena insularis. Classification (NCBI taxonomy): domain Eukaryota; kingdom Viridiplantae; phylum Streptophyta; class Magnoliopsida; order Poales; family Poaceae; genus Avena; species Avena insularis. The sequence continues at coordinate 53,301,069 of CM042693.1, read as the reverse complement.
AGGTATATTTGATATACATGTTATTGATGTTTACCTTACTAGCGCTCGTTGTAGTGCCTGGGTATTTGATACTGGTTCAGTTGCTAATATTTGTACTCAAAACAGGAGCTACGAAATAGACAGCGGCTAGCAAGGGATGAGGTGACGATGCGCGTTGGCAACGGATCAAGAGTTGATGTGATGGCCGTCGGCACACTCTCCTTAGTTTTACCTTTGGGATTAGTTTTAAACCTTAATAAATGTTATTATGCTCCTACGTTGAGCATGAACATTATATCTGGATCGTGTTTATTGCAAGACGGTTATTCATTTAAATCGGAGAATAATGGTTGTTCTATTTATATGAATAACATATTTTATGGTCATGCACCTGCCTTGAATGGTTTATTTCTTCTGAATCTCGAAAGCAATGAAACACACATCCATAACATTGAGGCTAAGAGATGCAAAGTAGATAGTGATAATTCAACTTATTTGTGGCACTACCGTCTAGGTCATATTGGTGTAAAACGCATGAAGAAACTCCATTCTGATGGACTTTTGGAGTCTCTTGATTTTGAATCATTTGACACGTGCGAGCCGCGCCTCATGGGCAAGATGATCAAAACACCATTCTCCGAAATAATGGAGCGAGCAACAGACTTGTTGGAAATCATACATACAGATGTATGCGGACCAATGAGTGTTTCGACGCGCGGTGGATATCGCTATTTTCTCACTTTTACTGATGACTTAAGTAGATATGGGTATATCTATTTAATTAAACATAAATCTGAAATGTTTTAAAAGTTCAAAGAATTTCAGAACGAAGTGGAAAACCATCGTAACAGGAAAATTAAATATTTGTGATCCGATCGTGGAGGTGAATATTTGAGTTATGATTTTCTCACACATCTTAAAGCAAGCGGAATCGTTTCGCAACTCACGCCACCCGGAACACCACAACCCAATGGTGTGTCTAAACGCCGGAATCAAACTCTATTAGATATGGTGCGATCAATGATGTCTCTTACAGATTTGCCGTTATCATTTTGGGGTTATGCATTAGAAACCACTGCATTCACTTTAAATAGGGCACCATCTAAATCAGTTGAGACGACACCGTATGAACTATGGTTTGGTGCTAAACCTAAGTTGTCGTTTCTTAAAGTTTGGGGATGCGAAGCTTGCGTCAATAAGTTTATGCTGGACAAGCTCGAACCCAAAGCGGAGAAATGCGTCTTCATAGGATACCCTAAGGAAACGATTGGGTATACCTTCTACCACAGATCTGAAGGCAAAGTGTTTGTTGCAAAGAACGGATCCTTTCTTGAGAAGGAGTTTCTCTCGAAAGAAGTGAGTGGGAGGAAGGTAGAGCTAGACGAGGTTACTGAACCTTCTCTTGAGTTGGAGAGTAGTGCAGCACCTGAAATTGTTCCAGTGCCGTTTGCACCAACAATAGAGGAAGCTAATGACGAGGATCATGAAGCTTCGGATGATGCTACTACTGAACATCGTAGGTCGACAAGGTCACGTGCCCCTCCTGAGTGGTACGGCAACCCTATCTTAACTGTCTTGTTGGTAGACAACAGTGAACCAACTATGAGGAAGCAATGATGAGCCCAGACTCTGAGAAATGGCTAGAGGCCATGAAATCCGAATTGGGATCCATGAGCGAAAACCAAGTATGGACTTTGGTGGACTCTCCTAGCGACCGTAAGGCCGTTGAGTGCAAATGGATCTTCAAAAGGAAAACGAACGCGGATGGTAATGTTACTGTCTATAAAGCTCGGCTTGTCGCAAAAGGTTTTCGACAAGTTCAAGGTGTTGACTATGATGAGACTTTCTCTCCCGTAGCGATGGTTAAGTCCATTCGGATTTTATTAGCAATTGCTGCGTTTCATGATTATGAAATATGGCAGATGGATGTCAAGACTGCGTTCCTCAATGGCAACATTGATGAAGAGTTGTATATGATGAAGTTCGAAGGTTTTGTCGATCCTAAGGATGCTAATAAGGTGTGCAAACTTCAGCGTTCCATTTATGGAATGAAGCAAGCATCTCGGAGTTGGAACCTTCGTTTTGATCAAGTGATCAAGAGCTTTGGATTTGTTCCAAATTGCTATGAAGCTTGTATCTACAAGAAAGTGAGTGGGAGCTCAGTGACATTTTTAGTACTATATGTGGATGACATATTGATTATTGGAAATGACATTGATATGCTTAACGATGTGAAGAGTTATTTGAACAAATGTTTTTCAATGAAAGACCTAGGAGAAGCTGCTTATATATTAGGCATCAAAATCTAGGGGACCTTCTAGAAGGGGGGGAAGACTTGCCTCCCACTCCACCCTTGGGGCTGCCGCCCTAGAGCTTGGAGGAGGGGCAAGGGGGACGCCCAGCCACCTATATACGGTGGGCTAGGGGTGTACCCTCCCCTCACCCCAAAAACCCTAGCCGCCTACCTGCTGCCCTCCAGATCTCTCTCTCTCGACTGCTTGTAGGCGAAGCCCTGCCGCAGAAACTCTCCACCATTGCACCACTCCGTCGTGCTGTAGATCCAATCTATGTCTCCACCCCACTTGCTGGACTGAGGAAGGAGAAGACGTCGCGGTGCCGTACGTGTGCATCTCTCGGAGGCGTCGCCACTTGCGGTGTTGGATCGGATCGGATCGCGAGGAGGAGAAGGCTAGTTCGACTACATCACCCACGTTCTGTTGAACGTTTCTGCTGTGCGATTTCTTCAAGGGTATGAAGATCTCATCTATCCCTCTCGTTGATTGCATCTCCTAGATTAGATCTTCGCTTTCCCGTTCGCATCCATAGAATTTTTTTTATTTACTATGCTGCGAAACCCTTCACCGGCTTATATAGTCGCCAGATCCTAGGGTTACAGGGAAAAGTCCTAGCCGGAGAGGTTACAGAGTCCTACACTGTCTATTACTAGTCTAGCGTGTCTTGTACTCCAAGGCTCCGGGTACGCTGGTGACTCCACCGTAGCCTTTCTTTATCCGGCATGGGCCTCCCTTGTGGATCCATCTAACTGGGCCGCCCATCAGGCCATGGGCCATGCTACCAACTATGGGCCACCCGGGTTATCCGGATAGAGTGGTTTATTTGCTGAGTGGTTTAAGAATCATGTGAGATCTTTAGTCTTGGAATCAATTGCCACATGTTTTTTTTGTGTGTGTTTTTGTTACTAACCCTGCTTTATTTGTGCAGATTGGAAAATTGCATGAGGACAATAAGGTCAGTGCTGATCTTTTTGCTTTGTCATGCGAACCGGATAGGCGAGTGAGGCTGTATTCAGCATGTATTGTTGACAGTGTCCGCTACCACACAGTTGACCGCGAGAAAAATAGAAACACGCAGAACAGTGGAATAGTTGCCGAGGGAGACCATGATGGTGAAGATATGGACTTCTATGGTCAGCTCAAAAGCATCATAAGGCTCCAGTACAACTCCAGTAGAGGCGTCCATCGATCGGTCGTCTTGTTCCGTTGTGATTGGTTTGATCTTGGTGGCAGAAAGAAGACAGGGATCCAAGATGACGGACACTTCAAAAGCATTAACACTAGAAGGTGATGGTATAAGAGTGATCCATTTATTCTAACGACACAAGCAACAAAGTTGTTCTATGTGCCAGACACCGACTTGCGTGGGAATTGGCAAGTTGTGCAAAAGTTTCAGCACAGACATTTGTGGAGTGTGAAAGAAACTGAAATGGAGAAGGGTCTCAATGGTGGTGGTGTTCTAACATACCAAGATGATAACACTGAGGAAGTTCCAGTGCAAGAGAAAGAACCCGGTGTCCATACTAGATTGCGAAGGAGACGGGAACGAGTGTTACTTGATTCTTCATTCGTAGAAAACATTAGGAAAAGAAGGAAGGAGGTAGTGGAGGGCCATGAATGCGATGATGAAAACATGGTAGATGACACAGTCCTCCAGTACTGTAGCGATGGTGAGGATAAAAGGCAGATGCATTTCGACGATGATGATTAGTAACAACATGCAAGGTAAATTCTATCCTCCATTATCTTTTCTTTTTTATTTCATTGCTAGTGGCTCACTGGAAATTGCTATTCTTTGTTGAAAATGTTAGTGGTGGTGAGGAGCAAGATCATATTAGGAGTAGTGGTGGTGAGGAGCAAGATCCTTTTAGTTGGATGAGCATTGTGATTTCTGCCTATTGTTGCCTTGTAATCTTGACCATGTACTACTATTTCTGGATGACCATGTCATTTTAATTTCTAGATGAGTTATGAATATCATTGTGACTTTTGGATGATCATTGTGATTTTAGTTCTGAATCTTTGAGTGCATATCATTGTGAGTTCTGAATCTGTCCAAAAACAGAAAAATGGTGAGGCCTGGGGATCGAGCCCAGGACCTCCTACTACTATTGCAGCGTCAACTGCCACCACACTACACAAGTGATCTTGTTAGGTATATGATCACATGATACACGTAGCATTGTATATTGATCACAGGACCATTTAAAAACAATGCAACCTGATCATTTCATAGATACTAGTAGGTTTGAGAATCATTTCATAGATCAAAGGACCATATTTACAACCTGATCATTTCACAACCATTTCACAACGTTCACAACCATTTCACAATGCAACCTGATCATTTCATAGATACAAGTAGCAAAGGATCATTTCATATATACTAGTTGGTTTGAGAATCATTTCATAGATACTAGTACTAGCAACCAAAAGCAACCTCATAGCTAGGACCATCCATAGTCTGGACATTACAGGACCAAAAGCATTCTGATATATAGGACCTGATAGCTAGGATCATTCCATAGTATGGACAAGTAGCACCAACAGCACCCTGATAACAACACAACCAGCAACCTAGAGGACCATTTTTACAAAACAACACCAACCAACACAACCAGCTGATTACATGACATTCTTAACCTCCAGCTTAAGTCCGTCGGTAGGGCTGCGGCGGAAATGGAACATGAAGACATCGCCCTTATGCATCCTGGACGCCGCCACCACCTGGGACCATTGGGTTGTAATTTGTGCTCCTTTACCCTTCCCTTTGCTCATGATGAGGGAGACAATTATGGGATCACGACCTCCACAGAAGACCCTCAGCTTTGATGGGAAGTCCTTGTATGGCCTGATGTTGGCATTGGTGAAGTTTCTTGGGAAATACTGCAATGCAAACAACAATGCAATATACAATCAGCAATGCAATCAGCAATCAGCAAAATGCAATAAGCAATGCAAGGACATAGTGCAAACAATTTGTTTACCATTTTAGCTTTTGGCTCCTCGGTGTTTGCTAGCTGCATAGTGCATACATACACTAGTAGAGTGGGTTTCTTCTTTGCAAGTTCCCTCATGAACAACACCTATGTGTGTGTTTCAAAGCAATCTTGTTGCCATACACACACCACTTATCAAAACTGAAACTTGCCTTTGACTTGGGACCTACATGCAAAGAAAAGGCACATTTTCAAATCAGCAAACTGCATAAGTAAAATATAAAGAAAAGGAACAATGGCAGAAAAGGATTTTACCTTGACACATGATAATCTTGTTGGCAGCGGCAGCTTCCACGGTAGCGGCTTCCGCAGCAGCTTTCTTAGCACGCTGCTTAGCCTGAGCAGCAGCTCTCTTAGCCTGAGCAGCAGCTCTCTCCGCAGCAATGACAACTTCGTCATTCGAGCTAAGCTCGATGACCCTCGGAGAGTCCATGGTCACCTACAAAAAAAACTAAATCAGTACATGCATCAACTAGCAAACTAGGCACCAGGCAGTTATCATAAGAATATGAATCAACTAGCAAACTAGCAAACTAATGTTGCAAACTGATTTATCAACTAGCAAACTCATTCATTTGTTCATCCGCAAGCAGATACATGGCAGGATTTTGCATCACAAAGAACAGTGTTGATTCATTAAGCAAAGCAACTAGTTACATGCCAGGTGTTGTGCCAAACTGAGACCTTCCCTAAGGGTGTATGCCTCTGCCATCATAGCATCGGTAACAAAATAAAGCTCTTTACAATTTGCAGCAATAAATTTTCCAGTAGTATCTCTAGCTATTCCTCCCCTACCCTGATCAGCATCATATGCCGTATCAACATTGCACTTTTATATCATGCATTGCATATGAGGGAAAATGTATATGATCAAGGCAAATGATATCATGAGCCTGCATTGCATCTCTAGCTATTCTTCTTTCTCTAGCTATTCTTCTTTCTCGAAAAAAGAGGGAATAACCTTAAGCCTGCATTGCATATGATCAAGGCAAATGATATCATGCATCCTCATAGACATCGCACAGCTGCTACCTAACACATAAACAAAGAGTACTGATGCAGCTTGAGCTTGATTTTCCAGACAATAGCTAGTAAATGGTTCAGCCAAAAGAAAAACAGTGAATTAGATTTTACAGAAGTCATCCAAGCATCGGAAAATGCACAACTTTCAGTGCACAACTTTGGACAACTCTTGTACAGACGGATCCTCGGCTGAACTTTTGATCTCCAAAACTTACAACACAGCTTCTAGTGCCGAGGCTCAGAGAAGGATAATGGTTTCCTAGGCACAGAAGAGCTCGAGGAGGGGACGCGGAGGGAGAGGGGCTTGCGGTGGATGGGAGGGAGAGGGGCTTGGGGGGGAGGGGAGGGGCTTACCGGCGGTGCTCACTGGCGGTGCTCGAGGAGGGGGACGGAGGGAGGCGGATCGTGGAGAGCTCGTGGAGGGGTGAGGGAGGGAGAGGGGCTTGCGGGGAAAGGGAGGGAGAGGGACTTGCGGGGGAGGGGAGGGGCTTACCGGCGGTGCTCGAGGAGGGGGAGCAGAGGGAGGCAGATCGGCGGAGAGCTCAAGGAGGGGACAGGGACTTGCGGGGGAGGGGAGGGGCTTACCGGCGGTGCTCACTGGCGGTGCTTGAGGAGGGGGAGTAGAGGGAGGCAGATCGGCAGAGAGCTCGAGGAGGGGAGGGGGAGGGAGAGGGGCTTGCGGGTAAAGGGAGGGAGAGGGACTTGCGGGGGACTTGGAGGGGAGGGGGAGGGAGGCGAATGGCTCGAGGAGGCGGAGGGGAGGAGGAGGGGGACTGAGATCCTCTGACTTTGGGTCACTGACAGGTGGGACCCAGTCCATGCGGGACCCACATGTCAGTGACTCAAAGGCAGAATTGGCTACGTCAGGGGAGCCGTGTCCGGGGGGAGGGAGGCGTTAAGTCTGCCAAATAAATGGCATTGAGTTAAGGTAGTAGATTAAAAAACACATTCGAAAATAAAATAAGATTTTCATTTTCTTTTATATATGTGAGATTTTGAAAAAACTTTTCTTTTATATATGTGAGATTTTGCAACAACTTTTTATTAGAATAAAATAAGATTTGAATCGGTAGTAAGTGAGTCAGATTTCGTCGCAAAAAACGGGTCGTTTTGTGAATCAACCACCAAATGAAAGTTTCAAAATGCCAGCACCACATTTTTCTAAAATGATAGACCACCTTACATTTACAAATGTCCCAACTGGGGTATCTAAAACCTTTCGGTCCACCCCTAGCGAAAAAGACAAATGTCTGCCGAATCGGTAGGAAGTGGGTCCGATTTGAACTACAGGTACATTATCGTATGCTCATGATTTTTTGCAAAAATCATTTTTAGACTCACAATATGCTGTTTTATTAGAGATCCAATGCAAGTTTGGCGATACTCATCCCCTAGCTAAGAACCTTCATGCCCGTCGTTTGGACCATAGTTTGAAACTGGCGTAAAAAATTCAAAAATTGTCCGAACAATGTAAATCTTTCGCGTGGCGTTATTTTATGTGACACGGTTGCAAGGAAAAATACCAAACTTGGTATATTGATTGCATCTCGAAAAGTCCTTCTCAAAATGAGCTATCATGTTTGAGGTTTCATGGCTTTCGGTCCAAATGGCCAATGTTATGGCAAGAATCACTGCATAGTTTGTGACAACGTGCCCATATTGTGCATGCATGTGCATCCTGGGATGGCGAACAATGTTGCAGGAGAAAGTTTTCCTTGTCAATGCTTTTGAAAAGCCATTTTCTATTTTTCGAGCGCAAAAAATGGGCCGTTTTGTGAATCAACCACCAAATGAAAGTTTCGAAATGCCAGCACCACATTTTTCTAAAATGATAGACCACCTTACATTTACAAATGTCCCAACTGGGGTATCTAAAACCTTTCGGTCCACCCCTGGCGAAAAAGACAAATGTCTGCCGAATCTATAGGAAGTGGGTCCGATTTGAACTACAGTTACATTATCGTATGCTCATGATTTTTTGCAAAAATCATTTTTAGACTCATAATATGCTGTTTTATTAGATATCCAATGCAAGTTTGGCGATACTCATCCCCTAGCTAAGAACCTTCATGCCCGTCGTTTTGACCATAGTTTGAAACTGGCGTAAAAAAATCAAAAACTGTCCGAACAATGTAAATCTTTCGTGTGGCATCATTTTATGTGACACGGTTGCAAGGAAAAATACCAACGTATTGCATTATTTTATGTGACATAGCATCCAAGAAAAAACTTACATGCTTGCATCATTTTATGTGATATATATAGCATAAAAACCCTTATATAAACCCAAACCCAAAATTCTGCCGCCAAAACCCGAAATTTCCTCCTCTCCCACCTCTCCCGCCGACGTCTCCCGCCCACAAATTTCAGCAGGGGCAATTTGGACAATTGTACTCGGTCCATCCCATCCCCATCTCCACCCACCCACCCACCCATCCCCACTCGGCCGACCCACCCATCCCCACTCGGCCACTCCATCCATCCCCATCTCCACCCACCCCCATCTCACGGCCGCGGCCAGGCGCCTCGCTCCCGGCAGCCACGGCACCCACCCCTCCCTCCATCTCCCTCCATCGGCAGCGCTCGCTCCCTCTTCCTCCCTCCATCTCCCTCCATCGGCAGCGCTCGCTCCACGACCCACCCCTCGAGTGCTTGCTCCACGACCCACCCCTCCCTCCATCTCCCACGACCCACCCCTCCCTCCATCTCCCACGACTTCCCACGACGGCCAGAGCAGGTGAGTCTCCTAGCTATCTCCCTAGCTCCTCCTACTTCCTGCTTTCTAGGGTTAGGGTTTGTCTCATGGAGTGTCTAGGGTTAGGGTTTGGCTCCCATGGCGTGTCTAGGATTAGGTTTTGGCTACCATGGCATGTCTAGGGTTAGGTTTTGGCTTCCATGGCGTGTCTAGGGTTAGGGTTAGGTTAGACTTTGATCTGATAGGGAGGTGTATTGTCCATGTCCATGTTCAGAAGATAGGGAGCCTCTCTTCTTTTTTTTCCGACTATGATCTGTACTGACTATAAGTTGGTTCAGAGATTTTTTTGGGTTTGAAGATCTGTACTGACTATGATGGATGTAGCTTTTATCTATTGATGCTCGTTCTGACTCATTCTGGCCTTTGAATTAAATGTGTCCTAGGCTGAAATTGGCTCGTTTTGCTGATGCTCCTATTGATTTAGTGAGCACTATGTTTGCCCCTGTTCTAGGCAAATGTTGGAGCAAGGTACTGATGTGTGTAGTGATGTGGCAGATGGTTGTGTCCCTGAAGTTTCAGGGTGTACATGGTAGCTGGCTATGTGTGTATGTTTATTTTGAGTTCTCTAAGACTATACCAAGTTTATGTGTAATGCTTAGTGTAACTTTGTAGTTAATGCGCAGAGTTTATAACTGGACCTTTGTGTAACTGTGTATGTCTATCTGATCTTTGTGGAAGCATCTATTGACAACACACGATCTGACTTTTACTTGATGTTGCTCAGGATTTTGAGATCAGCAATGGCAAGAATGACAAGGAAGACGCAGCCTGCTGGTATGCAAATTGCTCCTCATGTATATGCTTGATGCTATAAATGCTGTGATTGGATGTGCTAAGCTTGTAATCTATTTGTTTGTCCATGTAATGCTGTGATTGGATGTGCTAAGCTTATAAGCTTGTAATCTGCTGCTATAATCTTGCTTGTAAGCTTTGATGTGCTAAAATTTCTGCTGCTATAATCTTGCTTGTAAGCTTGTATGTGCTATAATTTCTGCTGCTATAATCTGTTTGATTGTCCATGTACTTATTCTGCTGCTGCTGCTGGTTCACACCTTGTCATCAAATGCTTCATGGGTTCCCTGGTCCATGTACTGGTTTATATTTTCAATATAGAAATTTCTTGTTCATCTACTAGATTTAATGAAACTAAAACCTGATAAGATACATTGGCTGTTTGAGTTGTCTTGCTCCCATATGCATTTCAACCATCCATCTAATGCATATTTTCTTATCCATGTAAAGAAGCGCCCCTGACTGAACTTGATAAGATTAGGGCTAGGACAATGATGAGGAACAACCGTGTCTTCCAATCTCTTGGCATCTCCTGGATAGCCTCAATGATTAGAAATTCAAATGGTAGTGCAATAATAGTTGAGGACTCCTCCGCATCTGCCATAACACAAGGTGAGATCTCAGACTACAATCCTAGAGATGAAGATATTATTGAGGAAGAAGTTGACGATACTATAGTGGACAAGATTGTAAAGGTGCAAATTCTAACTTGTTTGGAGGGGGGTTTATTTGTTTGATGTGTGTTTTTCCTTGTTTTCCTTCATTCTATGCTTACACTGTTTTATTTCTGATATGTGGTCTAATGCTTTTCCTGCGAGGTCCCGAAGGTTCCTAGGAGGAAGAAGTGTGCTAAGAGAAAGAGAAAGTGTACAAGTAGCCCAGATACAACTACAACAATGGCTCCAGGAAGGGTATTTGCGGTACCACCAGGAGGATCAGATAAGTTGATGTGTCTTGATGAACATGCTACTGCTAGAGTCACAAGGCAGAAAGCGAAGGCGGTTGATGTAGCAAATGAAGGAGGCCTACTTCGCAAGGATGGTGGAATCTCAATGCAATGGGATGATGGGTCTATGTCCATGGATGAAGGAAGTACCGTCCGTATGGACCTCAGCCCTGTTGCGCCTACGGTGGACAGAAATGATGAATTCAATTCCGCACCTGAGTAGCCTATGGGTGATGAAGGTAAGTACGAAATAGTAGTAGCATAAATCCTTTACTAGTCAATTAATTCAGATTATTGCTGTGCATGGATATCAGTATTTCCAAACTAAACAAGCGCCCAAATCTGTTTTCTGTAATTTATTTGCACATCTGATTTAAAATATATTTATTGTACTGCTATTGTACTGATATTTGGAAAACTTGCTGTAATTTTTTACTGTTGTAGCTTCTATTTCTACTGATATTGTACTGCTTGCTTCTATTTTAGGCACATCACTTGTGGTAGTCAGCCGCAAGAGAAAAGGCACAGGCCTGGAAAAGATGACCAAGGGTTTGGGAAGCAAAGTGAGGATTGAAATTGCTGAAGGGATGAAGCGCCCCGAGAGGCCCGTGCTAGCTGCAAAGTTTGCATCAGAAGGTGGGATGATTGCAAGAAGCCATACACCCATTCTTCCACACTTCAAGGAATACAAAAAGACTATATAGGAAAAGTTGCTGTAAGCTCATGAGTCCTTACCTGAATCTGTTTTTTTCTACTATTTTTTGTCATTTGGATACTTATCTTATCATTGATTTATTTACTGTGTTTGTAGGCAAATTTTGAGATGGACACTGATGCAAAGGAAGTTAAGGTAGCCTGCACTGATATCTTGAAGAATGTTTCAAAACAAAGACGGCATTTGGTCAAGAAGAAGTTTTTCGATCAAGTACTAGCAGCTGAACTCAGCATCAAGTCCCCTATTTCATACATCACTGATGAGGAATGGCAAGCGCTGCTCAAGCTATGGACAAACCCGAAACACATGGTATTTTGCATTTCTTGACCTTTACATTTTGTAATTACCATGTACTGTAGTTTTATATGCTGTCAACTACTGTTTTTTGAAGTTTGAATGTTGAAGGAACATTCAAGTCAAGTGAACTACTTTATTTTATCTGATGTTGTATGTGATAGGATACATGCTCATTTTGTTGCTTGATATGATACATAATCTGGTCAAGTCTCATGAAGTAGTTTATATTCTAGTATGCAGATTGTTGGAAATGTTCTTAAAAAAATGCTCCCATATGTAGGACACATGCCAAAAGAACATGACCAATCGAGGACTAGTCAAGTTTCAGTAGAAGACCGGTTCGCGGTGCTATCTAGCTCATCTTTATGCAGCTATAAGATACACTTACATTTTTATTTAGGCATAATTAACTTGTGTCCTTATAAGCCTGTGTTCTTAATAATGTTGGAAATCATTTCAGAGGGAGGAACGTCAAGGTGAAGAGCTTAATGCCATTGACATGTTTAAGGTCACCCACAACAGCAAGAAGGTTGGTTTCTCTGTCGCAGTTCAAGATGCTATAGTGAGTCACTCCTTTCCTGGTTGTGATTCAATCTGTGTGTGGACTTGTTTAGTTCTGCCTAGGTTTCTTTAATGGTCTACTTGATAAGCTTATTAATGTTGGAAATGGTCTATAGTTGTTTGGTAAGCATGTTATTCTTCATTTTTTACCGGAAGGTTGCTCTCCAAGTATGTTGTAGTTCTTGTCTACTTTAAGAACTTATGATACTGTCCATTTCATATTTCTTTGCTTCTGCTCCTAGTGGATTACCTTATTTTTCTGCGATTCTGCTCCTACTATTTGTGTTCATTCTAATGTTTCCTAACATCTTTGAGCAATTGATTCCCAATGGCAGAGCAAAATGGAAGCTGAGATGGCTAAGCCGGTACCAGAAGGTGAACAGCCAAACTCTGCTGTGGAGGTGGTTGCCCAAGTTCTCACCGATGAGGCGTCGTCAAGCACATTCCTGAAGAATGTTAGCCTCCAGACGGGCTCCAAGAACAAGATGAACAGTTCACATGCGGCTGTATCCGCTCATGTCCGTGACCTGCAAGAGAAGTTGCAGAAGTCGAAGCAGCGAAGTGAAGAGATGTCTGAAGAATTGGCTACAATCAAGAAGGCGGCGCAAGAGGCAGAAGCTACACAAGCTCAACGGGATCAGGAGTACCAGGTGCTGGTCAAGAGGGCGCAAGAGCATGAGGAGAAGCTTGCTCACATGATGGCTTTATTTGGAGCCAAAATCACATGATAGCTTTAGTTGGTCAATGGGTATCTTGCTGGACGATGGGTATCTTATTACTATTTTTTTGGCGATGAGCATCTTGCTGTTATTTGAGTACCTTGTTGTGAGTATCTTGCTGTCGTTTTGGCTGTGAGTATCTTGATGTACCTGATGACTGAACCTGATCCTACATGATGATGTTACTTGAAATGATACCTGGTGACTGTGAACCTGATGTTATTTGAAATGATGCCTGATGCTACATGATGTTAATTTAGTGTTTGAAATGCTACATGATGTATTGAAATATTGGTTTTGAATTTCAAATGTTGATTTCCTGTCTATTTAGTTTGTGTTGAATGAAATAGTAGCCTTAGTAAACAGGCCACAACCCAAAGTAATGAAATGGCCATAGCCAAAGTAATCTGGACTGGAATAAAAGGCCTTGGCCCAGAAGAAAGTGTAAATGGACATTTCTTTTTCAGAAAAAAACTGAAATATAAGCTAATATACTGAGTAAGGCCATGGCCCAAATGTAAGACCGACACTAAAAAGGCCAGTAGCCAGAATATAGAGAACCCTAAATATGCATCTGTTTGGCCCAATAACTCGAAAAAAAAATCCAGAATAATAATTCATAATGGACCAAATTAATGGGCTGGCCCATATAACAATCAGCATGGATCGGGCTAAATTCACGTTAAGACGTTTTCATTTCGTCACAAAGTTCTGCCACGTCGGATCGTCCATGTGGCGTGGGCTGGTTGCACATGACGATTTTGGAACGCCATAGAGGTTATGACGATCTCAAATCGTCATAGTATCTTATGACGATTTCAATAAAATCGTCATTGTAGTTCATTAGCGACGCCCAGCTTTCGACGATCTCAAAATCGTCATAGAATCATCATAAATAGTCTATTGTGACGATTTTGTGATGAAAATAGAGGGTCATATAATGCCAGATTCCTTGTACTTCCTCCAAGAAGACTAACGCCGCCTTGGAGGCGAAGAAAAGAAAAGTTACAGGGATCCTTTTTGCCAAAGCACCCCCACTTGTGTAAGCTTCTTTCTCTCCTACATTGTCCATTTTTTTGTCTTATTCCCGTACTTATGCATTTTTCTCGTTTCAGGAAGAAATCCATGACCAGCTTGAAGAAGACCTCCAAAACTTCGGGGGCTTCTAGTACCATCAAGGATATGATGCATCGCGACGCATCTCCCGCCATCACCCCTGTCACTCCCATCGTCAAGCCTTCATACGCTCCGACAAGCTCTCAAGCCAAGGAAGCAGCTGGCCCTTCCGCCATGGAAGTGGACTCAGGTGCCCCTACTGAGCTTGTTGTTGTCGGCGAACAGGCGATACAGGAGAGTGCCGCACACCAAATGGCTGAAGCTCTGGCTAAGGATGCCATCGGTAGTGGTAAGGCGGTGGTAGAAGGTGGTACTTCTGCCGAAGGCGGCGCCCTCGACCCCCAGAAAGCCATAGAGTTCCCAAAGATAGTCTATCCGGCACTTACGCCGGGTAGCACTTCTCTGGTTCCTAGTGCGGCACCGACATCTCCGACATGCGGTCTTGAGGAGCTCCTCCGGCAAACAGAGATCTTGCAAGGAAATAGTGTATCCTTTGGCAAGCTGTTGGCCGAGAGCGTTACCAATCTCAAGATCATTACACTTGTAAGTTTTATTTGCCTTTTGCGTTTCATATGAGCATCCCGCTATAGCCCCTGAGGATTTAGACGAAAAACCATAGGTCTTTGCGTCTGAATGCTCTAAGAGTGACTAAGCTAGAAAACTTCTCACTATAGCCCCCAAGCATGTAGTCTGAATGAATTATTCCGACTAGATGCTTTAAGAGTAGCATATGCAGTGTTTATAAATTTCGATACTGTAGCCCCCAAGCTTCTAGTTGTAACTGAATTAGTTCCGACTAGATGCTTTAAAGAGAAACTAAGCATACATCTGAGTTAAAACTTTATACTGTAGCCCCCAAGCTTCTAATCGAAAACTGAATTAGTTCCGACTAGATGCTTAAAGAAAGACTAAGCATATTGCTAAGTTAAAAACTCTCGCTATAGCCCTCGAGCGTCTAGGTGGAAATTTTCCGTCTAGATGCTCCAAGTAGACCAAACAACGATTAATTTTCTTCTTTCCATAGAATGAGAATACTCGGAGGGGCATGGCCAACGACAAGTACCAGAAGATGCGCGCGGACTTGCAAGCTGAAAAGGGTAAAAGTGCCTTCTTGAAGGAACATATCACCAAGAGCAAGCGTCTGTTTTCTTTTTCGCATTCCGACTTGGATTTGTGCTCACATTCTCCGAGTACTCACTATGTACTGTTATTTCTCCAACTTGCATAAACCATTGCCAAGGCTAAGGATATTGTCGAGAAGTCTAAGCATATTCAGCATCTAGACAGCGAGAACAAGATCCTTAAACAGGAGAGGAAGGACATGCTGAAGATGCATGAAGAATTGATGAAAGCCTTGCAGGACTCCGCCACTGAGGAGATGAATCGCTTGAAAGAGGAAATCGCTATCTTGAAAGAGCAGAAAAGATCTGCTGATGAGCAAAATCACCGCCATCATGAAGCGTACAAGCTCCTACAACAAGAACGGGACTCCATGGCGGATACCCTCTGGCAAGCTGAGGCCAGCATCTTCAGTAAGTTTTCTTCGTCTTCGATTTCTGTAGTCTAAATTTTTGAACTCATGCACTCCTTTGTCGGGAATTCGCAGCTCCTATGGGTTTAACCCGGTCACCTCCTCCAGCAAAAGAATGCATGGTCCTTGCCAGCAACTTCATCAACATCGCCATCGTGCAGGCCAAAGAGATTCCCAAGCCCCTCCAGATCAACATCAAGGCATCAGACTCTGTGACAAAGTTCTCGGAGATCTTGCACCGAGCCCCCGAGCGTATTACAATATGGAAAGCTTCATGTGCACGGGCTGGTGCAAGGATGGCGCTGTCCATGGTCAAGGCACACTACGAGGATGCCGACATAGACACGGTAACATCTGGTATCCCCGACGTAGATGACGAAGGCAAAAATATAGACCACGAATCTATCTTGTCGTCACTCGCGGGTTATGACACCAGAGTCGCCGAGTTGGTCGACGTCAACGTCTTTGTGCCGATGAACACCATCGATGGCGGCGACCAAATCTCCTCCGAGTCCCTCAACACTGCCGACTTCAAGGGTGACTCTCCTGCTACTGGTGATGTTGCTTCCAAGTCACCTGGGCCAGAGGAATAAAAACAATTTGTAGTATTTGTTTCCTCTACAATGTGTATGCGGAAAAACTATGTGTTAACTTAAGGTGGAAAACAATGGTGTATGTACTACTACTCAAGAATTATTTCTAGCATGTATATATTTTTTAAGCAAGTGCTGGCTTGTCCATTACTTTGGTTTTTATGCTTGACTTTTCGTGAGTCGGAAGACTCGTTGTCGGAACCATGTGCTCAGGTGATGATGCCCAATGGCACCGTCAATAACCTAAAATCGCCGACAATAAGTGCTGAAAGTCACTACTCCATAATCCACATAGAAACAACAAAGAATGTGTAGACCAGAAAACTTAAGCTAACGCCCGTAGGCGGAATTTTCACAAGTGCAATCGCAAAGCTTGTGCATAAAAGTTGTATATGATCCAAAAATGAACACTAAAGGAGGTAAAAGACTCAGTAATATGAGTGAACCAGAGAGCTTTATTTCATTGATAATATAAGAGGTACACAATAGATAAAAAATGCTAAGTGTAGAAAGGACGTAGTTGTGCTATGTTCCATGGATCAAGCTCCGGGTAGTCATCATCCGGGTCACGTAGCTTACGCTTATGATCCTTGTTGGGTCTATCCTTCAGTTCACGATTGTCAACAAGGTAGTAAGACCCATTGAGTAGCGCCTTGCTTATGATGAACGGTCCTTCCCATGGCAGGGATAATTTGTGTGACTTCTTCTGCTTAAGTCGGAGAACCAAATCCCCCTCTTTAAACGAGCGATGCCGAACGCGGCGACTATGGTAGATGCGTAGCTTCTGCTGGTAGATGGCGGATCTTTGGCATGCCAAAACGCGCTCCTCCTCGAGAAGGTCCACATCTAGGCGTCTGGATTCTTCATCATCATCTTCGTTGTAGGCGGCTACCCTTGGTGCATCGTGAAGTATGTCAGAAGGTAGGATGGATTCTGCTCCATATACCATGAAATAAGGGGTGTATCCAGTGGATCTGTTGGGTGTAGTTCGTAAACTCCATAGCATAGATGCCAATTCTTCTGCCTAGGCTCCAGCTGCTCTATGTAGCGGTGCCTCAAGACGTGGCTTTATTCCCTGCAGAATTAATCCATTGGCTCACTCAAACTGACCATTGGATTGTGGATGTGCCATAGATGCATGGTCAAGTCAGATGCCCTTCTCCCAAAAATAAGCCTCCACTTCTCCGAGTGACAAGTTGCTACCGTTGTCGGTGATAATGCTATGTGGGAGACCAAATCTCACCACTAGATCCCGGACAAACCTGAGGTCAGTTGCCCCATCAAGCTTTCTAATGGGTTTAGCTTCTATCCACTTAGTGAATTTATCAACTGCTACTAGCAGATGCGTAAACCCACATGGTGCCGTCTGTAACGGCCCCGCCATGTCTAGCCCCCAGACTGCAAATGGCCAAGTTATTGGTATTGTTCGCAATTCTTCAGCAGGAACATGTGGTTGTCGGGCATAATACTGGCATCCCATGCATGTCTCAACCAGCTTGTCGGTGTCCGTCTTTGTGGTCAGTCAGTAGAATCCTTGCCGGAAGGCTTTCGCGACCAACGATCGAGGAGCGGCGTGATGCCCGCAATCTCCGAGATGGATTTCGCGTAGGATTTCAATACCTTCTAGCTGGGAAACACACTTAAGGTATACACCAGTAGTGCTCATTTTGTAGAGCTGTCCATTAATTATGTTATAGACATTCGCTCGTCGTACTATTTGTCGTCTTTCGAACTTGTCGTCGGTCAAAGTTCCGTGTTCAAGATATTCCATGAACGGTTTTGTCCAAGCCAGAGGGATCTTTGCCACCATGTGGAAGAAAGAGTCAACTCTATTCGGGTTGTCTATGTCTGCTCCCTTCACGGATGGTGTCCATAGATACTCTAGGAAAACTCCTGGTGGAATTCGCTTGCGCCCTGATCCAAGTTTAGACAGTAGATCAGCTGCCTCATTTTGCTCCCTAGGTACATACTTGACCTCGTAGCCCAAGAAGCACTTGGCTATCTCGTCCACTTCGTCTCGATATGCCGCCATCATAGGGTTCCGCGCATTCCAGGTGCCAGCCACCTGCTGGGCAATCAAGTCGGAATATCCACAACAAACTATGCGCTTAATGCCAATATCCTTGGCTACGCGTAATTCGTGAATGAGTGCTTCATACTCCGCCATATTATTTGTAGCCTCGAAGTGGATCTGCAGAACGTAGTGTAGCTTGTCGCCAGTTGGTGACTATAGCAGTACACCAGCCCCCGAGCCGTTGAGCAGATTTGATCCATCAAAGTGCATCACCCAGTACTCTAGTTCCGGCAACGGAGTAACATCTGGCATCTCCGTCCAATCTGCAATAAAATTCGCCAAGGCTTGTGACTTGATAGCGTCGCGTATTTTGTAGGTGATCTCAAAGGCGGAAAGTTCAATGCCCCACTTCACGACCCTTCCTGTAGCGTCCCTGTTGTTGATAATGTTGGACAGTGGAGTCATGCTCACCACTGTGATTGGGTGCTCCTGAAAGTAATGTCTTAGCTTCCGAGAAGCGAGGAATACTCCATAAGCTATCTTCTGGTAGTGCGGGTAACGCTGCTTGGACTCCGTCAAGACCTCGCTTACATAGTAAACTGGTCGTTGAACTCCGTGCTCATAGCCTTGTTCCTTTCGCTCTACCACGACGACGATGCTGATTACCCGGTTGGTTGCTGCCATGTAAAGTAACATGGGCTCCCCAGGCTCGGGTGCTGCAAGGATGGGCACTGAGGAAAGAATCTCCTTGAGCTGCTTCAATGCTGCATCTTCCTCGTCCGTCCACGTGAATTTGTCCACCTTCTTTAGCAACTTGTACAGCGGCAGAGCCTTCTCTCAAGTCGGCTGACGAACCGGCTAACTGCTGCAAGACAACCTGTTAGTCGTTGAATGTCCTTTAGGCATGTCGGACGGTTTATGTTTAAGATGGCCTTGATTTTATCCGGGTTGACCTTGATTCCACGCTGGGAAACGATGAAGCCCAACAATTTGCTGGCTAGGACCCCGAAGACGCACTTCTTAGGGTTAAGCATCATGTTGTATTTCCGGAGATTATCAAAGGTTTCTTTTAACTCGGAGATTAAGTCATTTTAATTTTTAGACATCACCGCTATATCGTCCACGTAGGCGTAAACGTTTTGACCAATTTGATCGTGTACGCAATGTTGCATTGTCTGCTGGTACGTAGCACCTACATTTTTCAACCCAAAGGGCATCGTAACATAGCAAAACATGCCATATGGAGTAGTGAACGAAGTGGCCAATTGGTCCGACTTCCTCATCTTGATCTGGTGGTATCCTGAGTTTGCATCAAGAAAACACAAAAGTTCCGAGCCAGCCGTCGAGTCAATGACTTGGTCAATGCGAGGCAAAGCGAACGGATCTTTGGGACATGCTTTGTTCAAGCCGGTGTAATCAACGCACATTCTTAATTCATTGGTTCCCTTTTTGGGGACAAGTACAGGATTGGACACCCATTGGGTGTGAAGGACTTCTCGGATAAAACTAGCCTTAAGTAACCTAGCTATCTCTTTGCCAATGGCGCGTCTCTACTCATCTCCAAAGCGTCGTAGAGGTTGCTTCACTGCTTTGAATTTTAGATCAATGTTTAAGCTGTGCTCGGCAAGTTCCCTAGGTACACCTTTCATGTCGGCAGGTTGTCAAGCAAAGATGTCCCTATTCTCACGGAGGAACTCGACGAGCACGCTTTCCTATTTGGGATCCAGGTTCGTCCCAATGGCGGTGGTCTTGGAGGCATCGCCTACCACAAGTTCCACCGGCTTGGTCTCGATGGCGGCCTTGAATGCTGTAGCAGAGTTGAAGATACGTTTCTTCGACACGGGCATCTCTGAGTCATCGACCTTGCTCTGGATCTCCTTGAATTCTTCGCTATAGAGGAAAGCTTCCGCGAAGGCTGCTTCATTAATCTCGCAGTCCCTAGCTTTGGTAAAGCTTCCGCATACGGTGATGACACCATTTGGTCTAGGTATCTTGAGTTTGTTGTAGACGAAGCATGGCTTGGCCATGAAGGTGTGGAATATGTCGCGGCCGAATATGACGTGTTACACGCTCTTGAAGGGGACCACCTCAAAGGTCATGCGCTCTTGGCGGTAATTATTAACATCGCCAAAGGCTACCTGAAGTGTGATGCACCCAAGGAACCGAGCCTCCCGACCAGGAACTACACCGTGGAAGATGGTGTTGGTATGCCTTAGGTTTGCCTCCGTCAAGTTCATCTTCTGCAGTGTATCCAAGTACATGATGTTGATTCTCCTTCCACTATCCACCATACACTTGGTGAACTCATTGCCGTCAATCAGGGGGTTGATGACCATGGCGTACTGGTTCTCCATAGGGATGAGGTCTGGGTGATCCTTCGTGTGCCAAGTAATTGGAACCTCCGACCAGCACAGGTACCGGGAACTGGGGGTAGAGTAGCCATCAGGATCCTCATAGAGGTCTTCTATTGTCAGGCAGAGGGGGTGCCAAGGAAAGTGTGGTAAACTGGCGCCTTCTTCACAAAGGGGTTCTTGCCTTTGTCGTCGCTCTTGGCGCCGTGCTTGGGGTCAACATCTTCATCCATGTCAGTTGAATCCTTGGACTCCTCCTTCTTCTTCTTCTTCACCTTGACCTTGCCTCGCGGTCTGTTCTTCCGACTTTGCTTGTAGCCGGACTACAGGTCCTCCTTGAGGTCGTTGACGAACTTGCAGTGTCGATTGGTGTGAGTGGCTTTGCCGTTGACATCGAGGTGTATGAGGCATGGCATATAGTGGTACTCCTCGTAGGTTTGGGGAAAGCGGAGCGCTACCGAGGTGTTTTCACTTCCTCGCTGCTGCCCACGACCATCTCCCCGTCCTCGGCCACATTGTCCGCCATCACCTCGTCCTGCAAAGGTCATAGCGACCATGTCGGGAGTTTGCTTTTCTTCTGGAGTGGTATTTCGCTTTGTGCTGCTATTCCTCCGAGCTTGAGTTGGAACGGTCGTTGCCGGCAAGGAGCCGCGAGCATTGTCGTCGGCAGCTGCAAACTCACTAGCTAACTGAATCATCTGGTTCAAGTCAAGCTGGTGATTGTCCTGCAAGCGCTTCAGCTTATGTCGGAGCAACGTGCGCCTTTCTAACCCATCGATGAAGGCGGCCATGGCATTCTGAGTGTGCACTCCTGCGCAGGAATTTTTCATATCCAGCCAACGGGAGAGGTAGGCGCGAGATGTCTCGTCTTTCTCTTGCATGCATCGCTGTAGATCGCCGACAGTGCAGGGACGCTTATACGTACCCTCGAAGTTCTTGGTGAACACTTCTTGCATGTCCAACCAATTGCAGATGGATTTCTCCGGCAAGTCATCGATCCATTGACGGGTCGTGCCCGCCAACATCAATGGGAGGTACTTGACGGCAACATTGGGGTTACCCCCGGCAATATCTACCACGTTGCCATAGTCCTGCAACCATGTAGCTGGCTTAGCGGTGCCGTCATAGGGCTTGATGGTCTTGTCAATCCAGAAACCTTTGGGGTAAGTTGCAGACCATATCGCAGGTCCAAAGCAATGTGGTCCCAGGTATGATCCTTCCCGGGCCTCGTGGATCTTATCAATCCACGAACGTGCGTCATATGGCTCCGGGTCTCTCTTCTTCTTGTCAACAGGGGATGGGCTGCGCGAACGACGCGGGCCTCCTCCGCCATGGTGAATGCTAGGTGGCGACAGAAGTGGAGGTGGCGGTAGGTTAGCCTTCTTCTTGTTACCCTCCTGCGACGCCTCACGCCTATCGCGATTGCTTGTCGGGCGCGGAGGGTCATGGCGCGACCTAATCTTGTGTCCCTAGTTGCGTTCGCCGTCATGACGGGTCTGCTCTGTGATGTCGCGGATGACGATGATGCTCTGCCTTGGCGGGGGCATATCCGTACGACAGTGAGCCTTGGGGTCTTCGCGATGTCGGGGGGAGCGGGGCGGTGGCGATGGGCGACGAGGTTGGGCCTTTTCTCCGTTGTCGGAGGATATGGGGATAGCATCCTTCCTGTTGCGCGCATCCCTCCGTCTTCATTCTGATGATCCCATCTGGGACCCGACATCAAGGGGAGATCTATCCCTTGGCGGCTTATGCTGGCTAGACTGGCAAAACGCTCGGTCAGACTCAAGCCTCTGAGAGGTGGCCTTTTCCTGCTGTTTCACCGCCTTGTCCACTAGGTCATAGACCTGTTCCACCGCCTTAGTCGATCGATCCTGCTCCAGAAGGGTCTTGGCGACGACGAGGTTGAGGAGAGGAGTGGGCATCACCTGCCTGCCTTCATTGTCAATGTATGGTTTGGCTTGTGCCGGCTTCGGGGGAGCCCATCCTAGGTTTCGCTGTACACCAGGATCATTGATGACGCGAGCTGGAGCTTTCTTGGCCTTCTGCTGCTGTAGTAGAGTTTTGTACTCGGCCTCCATTGCTCTAGCTTTCTCTATGGATTTCTGCGCATTTACTAGTTCTCGATCTAGTTTAGCGCCCTGCTCCGCGATGGCATGCGCTTCCTCCAGCAGCTGATGGCGCTTCTCGTCAAGCTGGGTCACGTTCCGGATATGAGCTACGGTCAGTGGATCAACAAGAAGGTTGCCGGATATGAGCTACATCACTCTATCAGCTGGAGTGACTTGGGCAGCAACGGACGTAGATGCCAGAGGCGGCAAGTTTGCAGTGTTGTTGTTGCTCGGACCGGTGCCGAGTTCCTGCGGCTATTGCACTGGGTTAGGCGGAGGGGGCATGACGTTTGCGCGATCATCGTCATCAGCAATAAGTTGTCCCTTCCCCTTGTCCAGCGCTGTAGGCGGAGCTCGTCCGGGTTGATCTTCATCCATCATCGTCCCAATGGTGACGAACACCTCTCGAGACGCGACGGCATTGTTGGCCTGCTCGTCACGCGTGTACTCCTCTTCCATCTCCTGCATGGTGGAGTCTAGTTCTTCTGGACTGAAATCTATCTCCTCCGAATCTGCACTGAAGTCGGCGTATAGCGCGTCAATCACAGAGTCAGAGGGTGCCAGGACTTCCTCCATGATGGGGGGTGAAGGTGCAACAGCAACGAAGATGACTGGAGGTGGTGGCTCAGCTGCGGCGACGGCGGTGGCTAAATCGGAGGGGCTCCGTAAATGAGCGCAAGTGCTGTCTGAGCTGCCGCTTCGGCCTCCACGTAGTTGTTGACGGTGTTCACCATGCCTTCGAAGGTAAGACACTCTGAAGCCTGCTGTCGTCTTAGAGAATGCTCGAGAAGCGTGCCATGGTCCAGTCCTTCCACAGAGTGATACATAGCATCATCATTGGGGTAGTGGGCCAGATCGGCTCGTATACGGAGCCACTTGGCAAGGTAATCGCAGGGGTTTTCGCCCTCTCTCTGAACGCAACGCGCCAGATCGAAGATGGTAACCACGCCGACGAACTTGGATCTCTATTGTCCAGACGCACGGGTGAAGCCAGCGGATTTGCAGTGATCTTCGACCTTTATATCCTACACAGGGGCGGTTTGGGTGGGCCTTGAATTTTTCCGATCTTTGCCGGCAAACTCCAAAGAGAGATCCAACATTTATCCTTCTGCGAATGTATCCTGCCCGTAGGCGGTCCGTGCGGGTCTTGATGCTCCCTCGACTCCCAGGGAACTAGTGCCCGAGTCGGTTTCGCCAATGAAGAGGTGGATGTCTCCGATAGGAATGATCAAACACCGCGTAGGGTTCGTCTTTGCCAGGATCCAGAACTCGTCGAGGGGGACGATCTGAATATTGTCGGAGAAGATAACGTGACCAATGGCTACGGTTTCGCCGATTCCCGCGAAGATCTTGATCCTCGCCCGCTGAAGAGCCTGAAGCGCCTCTGGCCCCATGGTGGGCGCCAACTGTCGTGGTATTGCCGATGAGTATGCCATGGAGGGGTCCTCACAGTGCGTGTTTAGAGACGTGGGGGAAGGCGGACGGTTGACGGTTATGAGGTAACACAGCTTACCCAGGTTCAGATCCCACAACGGTGGCGGAATCCTATTCCTGCTATAAATCACTATAATAGCAATACGCCGAGTTACAAAGATAGGTTTGCTGCGAAAAGGTTGTATGAATCGATCCCACTTGTGCACTAAAGGCTCCCATAGGCTGGCTTTATATAGTCGTTAGATCCTAGGGTTATAGAGAAAAGTCCTAGCCGGACAGGTTACAGAGTCCTACACTGTCTATTACTAGTCTAGCGTGTCTTGTACTCCAAGGCTCCGGCTACGCTGGTGACTCCACCGTAGCCTTCCTTTATCCGGCATGGGCCTCCCTTCTGGATCCATCTAACTGGGCCGCCCAGTAGGCCATGGTCCATGCTACCAACTGTGGTCCACCCGGGTTATCCGGATAGAGGACATTCTATGATGATACCCATATAGCATATCCCCAACATAGCAGGAATATCCTGTACCCAAAAGTCTTCACTAGGCCCAGATACTGTTCCTGTCAGGATGGGACTTGACGTAGACCTGACCATCAATGGTATCTGACACTGTTCCCTCTAGGAAATCCTCGATGGGATGGGCTTCCGGGTTTTAAGGGCACACTTGTGATCATCCTCGTTAGTCCCGAATTCCCGAACTCTAGCAAATCCATTGACCTAGGAGCTGATATACTCTCTATGAGCATATGCCTGCTCCATGACTCGGTTCCTTCCTCGATAAATCGGCCTTGATGTACCTGTAAATAAGAATCATACACGTATTTGTGCCGACATACATTATATGTCGGCTTCATTATGATGTTATAATTCTGCTTGGATATCTCAGCCTATCTCGGCCCCCATGACTTGGTCAACTTTATTCTTAGTCAACCTTACTTTCTTACCTCACATGACCCTACCGGGGTCACCCCCCGACACAACGCCCGCCCTAGCCTCTCTTTTCATTCTGCACCACACCTGCTCGCTCGTCCCCCTCCTCCTTGAAATCGCCGCCTCCTGCACATCCCTAGTCGCCGCCACATACACCATTCCGATCCAGCCCGCCGCCGGCCTAACCCCGCACCAGTACAGCCTAGCCCCGCCACCACCAACCAGAGACTCCCTCGAAATTATCGCCGCCTACCCATCCCCGGCCGCCGCTGCCCCGGTTTAGCCCCGCCACCGACGGCCCAACCCTACACCAGCCCCGCGACAACCCCGTCCTCTCCACCGACCCATGCCTCCCCCGACCTCGCATCGCCGCAGGTAGACTCCCTCCCCTCTCTTAATTGGTGTATTTAGTTTAGTGATTTTATAGAAACTTTAGGTGATTTTATTGTAGGGGTACAAAATCTAGATGATTTTAGATGTATAGAAAAATTAAATAATTGTAGGGATACAAAATCTAGATGAATTTAAGTTAATTTTGGTTTTCTACTTCCATATGACCGATGATTAAAAATGGTATGCGATCTCGTGGGTGGTGTGAGCGAGCCTTGTGAGATGCACAAATAATAATTCATGCATCCTACTTAGCTCGCTTACGCCCCTCCTAAAATTATTTTGTATCCAATAGAAGTACGGGGCCCTACTTTTAGGTTGATTTTCATACGAATATGCTTTCGATTGATTTTGGTTTTATACTTCCATATGACCAATGATTAAAAATGGTAGCTAGGATACGATGTCGGGGGTGGTGTGAGCGAGCCTTGTGAGATACACAAATAAATAATTTGTGCATCCAATTTGGCTCGCTTATTCCGTCCCTGAAATTATTTTGCGTCCAATGTGAGGATGAGGCCCTACTTTGAGTTCACTTGGGACATTTTGCATTTGTAAGATCATTTGCTTGCTTTTATGTTTGAGTTTCCTCATATATTTAAACATAGCTATGGATAGTTGAACATATATAATATATTAGATAAACATGCAAAACCTGCATCCCTGCATCAACTGTAGCCATAAAAGTTGTCAGGATAAAAAGTTTATCGTAGTGCTTCCCAAATATTTTGAGACTATGGCGGTATGTTGAGCTTAATTATGATTTTCAGCCTTGCATGCATTTTGATCGAAACTAATTTAACTATTGTTTTCATATACTTTTTCTCAGATCATCCCTTGCCACGCAAGAAAGAACTTTGACCATGTGAACAGACGTGTCAATCACTAGGGACAATTTGAGGTCACCTTGGCGGAATAGACAATACCCGACAAGATCTAGAAGATTCTAGTCATCAACAAAATGAATCGAACTTACTTTACATGATCAATTTGGACAAAATTGATAAAAAGGTATGGGATGCATGTTGGGATGAAGTTGAGAATCTACCTCGCCAAAACTTGTGAAGTCATATTTTTCTCGTACGAGATCTCTGACTCAGATTCTTCTGACTTTGAAGATCATTTTCTTAGATAGAACTAGTCTTCTAACTTTGAAGACCATGCCCTTAGGTTAGAACAAGCTAGATAGTCTTCTAAGTTAGTTGTTGTATCGTTGTATTCTGAGCGATATCCAATATTAATCGTTGTATCCTGTTGTTGTATGATGTTTATTATTGCTGAATCATGTTATTTGATATTACTGCTATAATCAAGATTTTCAGTATTTTTTTTAATTTCCGAATTATAGTTAATGGCGTTCACGCAGGCTCGAACGTCACTACATGTACCTGTCCAGGCACCAGATGCTCATCTGATGCCATTTTTTGTCCCTATCTAGGCACCACTCCTGCAAGAACCAGGATCGACACCACCAAGGCCTCCGACGATGAGGAGGAAAAC
Source organism: Avena insularis (assembly GCA_023614405.1). Classification (NCBI taxonomy): domain Eukaryota; kingdom Viridiplantae; phylum Streptophyta; class Magnoliopsida; order Poales; family Poaceae; genus Avena; species Avena insularis. Next base: position 53,274,021 of record CM042693.1, on the reverse strand, counting down.
GCTGGTGGAAAACAGGCCTCTAGTCCCAGGCCGCAACGGGCTCTAGTCCCGGTTTTGGTCCCGAGACTGCGAAAATGGGACTAGAGCCCCCCCCCACTAGTCTCGGCTTTCTATGGCCCACGACTGATAACAGCCACGTGGTTGTTTCAGCTCCGCGGGGGGCGGAAACGCTCTAGTCCTGGGCCGTAACACCACCTGGGACTATAAGGTTTCTGTCATGCGAGAATTAGGTGTGTTTCTGCTGCGTAGATTGTGTATTTCCTTTTTTTTCCATTTCGTTCCTTTTTTGTTTTGTGTTTCACTATAATTTCAAACATATATTTAAGTACACATATTCTACGCTACTACATACACATGACACGTTGATGCATCTATATAATTAATCGATCCCTTGCAAGCATACATTGATGATATATATCAAAAGGAAGAAATGTTTTGAAATTACATGGTCATTGATGAATATATATTTCATATCAGCTACATGGAGATCACTAAGGCAAATCGAGTTCCACGTCATCCGCATAATGCTCTCCATGTACATCAAGGACTTCCTTCATCATAAATCCCGCCAACTCCTCTTGAATTGCTGTTATGCGCTGTTCTGGATCTAGTTTCTCCGGCAAATCATAAATATAATGTGAGTCAACTTTCCGCTCACTGGTCAACTCGCGGATGTACTCGCAGATGTAGTATCCATATAAATGAGTTCCCGGTGGCTGTTGTAAACTCTTCACCATTTTATAAGTTAGCTCCTCTTTGAAGGAACCTGGTATTTTCTGTCTGAACCGTGTCCAACACCTGCTCGGCAAAGAAAATGAACAAAGGAGTTATTAGTTACTTGATATCAGGAAATGAATGAAAGAGGACGATATAATGCGATAATGATTGAAATTACTTATGGAGCATTGCTTTCATGTCGCTCCACTACTCTTGGTCTCAACTTAGTGAGTCGTGGACTTCAACTAGGGAGTTGTCAACTTGAATGTTTAGCAAGATCCAGTGGAATCTGTGGACGTTTACATAAGCATACATGCATAGCTCATCGAGTAAGAAAAAATAAAATGTGTACAAGATATAAACACTCACTTGAAGTTGTAAGGAAATAGTATTTCCTTAACAAAATTATTCTCGGTTAAGAACCTGCACAGGTCTTCCTCCACGTTCTTAGGGTGATTCTTTAACGTATATTCATTAATGATATATGGGTCAATGAACCCAATGTCGTATCTTCTAGCTCTTTTGAATTCAAGCATCTTCATTCTGCAGAATATAATATCATCATACAAAAGTATATATAGTTAGGATAATATATTAAATGCAATGAACGAGCTGATCTACAAACTTAATTATAAAAATAAATCACTTACAGATAGTAGAAACCAATGATAGATTTGTCGAGGGTGCGCTGGTTGTATAACTGAAACAGTTCGGTCATTTGAACATGTATCGAGTATGGTTTGAAGTGATGCTCCTTTCTAACGTCCACCGGAAACCAATATTTCTAATGCTTTTTTTCTACTTGCGACATGTACCATTCATGCAGATTTCGCATATGTGTGGATAGACGTGCGAGCTCCTCATTACTGACTAGAGGCTCCCCTTGGACATACTTAGTACTATCTCGACCTTTGGCGTATCTTCATAGCCTAAAAATTGACCAAGAGACATTTTTGCTTCGGTAGCAAGTTCTTTGGCCTGCGATACAGTGATTCCCACTAGTGCAGCATTATTACGGGCTCTGGGGTCCATTATTTGCATGTCCATATCCATTTCAGCTCTGAAGGCCTTGTCGAGGTCTGAAATGACTTTGAGCAGGGTGACCGATTGATTCTTCTGTGCTCTGAGCTGGGCAACTTGCTTCCCGCTTTTTGCACTTGTGATTTTTTTCTTCTGTTCTTGCTTTCTAATCTCCCGGTCATAGTCTGATTCCAGATTCATCGATATCTAGGATGGTTGCTCAAGAAAGGACTTAGCCCACTTTTTGGTTTTTTCATCATATACCGGCTTTGGCTCAGGCTTTTTGGGTGCAAAATGCGCCTTAACTTGGGCAGCCACATCCGCGTTAGTTTTCTCATCGGTCTTGTCATAAGGTCTCTTTAGAAGAGCCGGCAGGATGTCGACTATCTTTGTCGTTTGACCTTTCTTCGATGTGGGGCGCGGGGGAGCGTCGACCTTCCATTTCTTCGACGAGGTAGTCGTATTGCATGGAGGCGGAGGCGGAGATCGAGTATTGCGTGGAGGCGGAGATCGAGTTGATGTACTCCTGCTGCGGCGATCGTCAGCGGGGCAGGGTGAACTTGGAGGTTGGCGATAATCGGGTTGGGGTGGACTTGGAGGTTGACGATATTCGATGCGGGGTGGACTTGGATTCCTCGGAGTCGGTGGCCTTGGCGCCGATCCTGGAAACTTGATGTACTTCTTATTCCATAGAATGATGTTGCGCTTGACATATCCTAGTTTCGTAAGGCCTTCAGGCGTAGCGATTTCAATCTCTAGGTCCGCAAAATCATCCACTATGTCATCCACCGTGACATGAGCATAGCCTGGTGGAATCGGAAGTGAATGGTGGAGTGCTCCAGGTAGACAAGGTAAAGCAGTGCCGATCGCCACCTTGAAGGACAGGTTGTTCATTGGCTGATGTAGCTCACATTGTGCCATCTCTCTGACATCATCCCCGGGGTAGTGAGGAGCCGGTGCATCATCCAGCAGTGCTTGATCATCAACCCGGACCTCCGTGGAAGCCACGCGGCTTCTCTGCTGGCTAAGATCCAATGCAGGATCATCATCCCGCGGGTGAGTTGATGACGATGGCCTTTGGCTAATTTCATGCATGAGGTTCTTCAGATCAGCTAGGTCCTGCTCTACCCTGGAGATCCGGTCTGCCTCCTGGTCCTTATTTCTTTGACGGCTTCTGTAACTAGCATCGTACTGAGGAAACCCTTTCTTCCACGAGACACCCGCGCCTTTGCGTCGTGTTCGTCCTCCCTTTTTAGGATTCCCTAGGGCGCGTGTCAGCTCGTCGTTCTCTCTCTCGGGACGGAACAATCCCAATTGAGCATCGTTCATTGCTTGAATAAGGTCTTGGGAGGGTTTTAGAATTTTTTCATGAAATAATTTCTTCCCTGTTTCTAGGTCCAACGATCCCTCGTGTCCGTACCACCAGTGCTTTGACCTCTCGGGCCATCCATCTGTACTAGGAGTGACGCCTCTAGCCCTCATTTTCTTCTCCATAGTTTCCCACTTAGGGACGACACTCTTGTAGCCACCTGTCCCCATTTTATGATGGTATTTCTTTTGGGCGGCATTTAACGCGTTCTTTGCCGACTTTGCCTTTGCTTTATCAGATTGCTTGTACTGTACAAAATCGGGCCACTGTTCTCTCAACTCCTCGTTTACTCCTTTGAAGTCTAGAGTTTTCTTTTTCGCGACATATTTAGCGTATAAACTTTTCTTGTGGTTCCGGTACAGTTCAGCCATCTTGCTCAGAGCCCACTCTTTGAATTTCGCTCTATTTTCAAGCCCACCCGGCCTTGGGGTAATACCATCTACCTCAAATTCTTCATACTCTAGAGGTAGTATAAAATGCGCTATGAGCTTCTGCCAAAGGTCATCTTTGGCATCACCGGTGATATAGCTGTTGGATTCTTCACCGGGTTTCTTTGACTGATTCCATTCTTGGATGGTGATCAGCAGGTTCTCCCTAACAAGCACCCCGCACTGATTTATAAACATCCTCTGGTGCTTTTCTGGAGCAATCGATTCACCATCATAATCTATTTCTTCGACGGTGAAGCTCTGATTACCATCCAACTTTTTGTTCGGCCCTCGTTTTGTTCGAGCTGTCGATTGCTTCGATCCGGTGGGCTAAAAGAAGAAGAGAGCGATTAATATATATCTAGATCAGTTAATGAATAGAGGTAACATGAGGATTTATATATATGGACCTCGCCGGATCATGTCGAGGGGCCATCATTATTGTTGTTATTTGTTTGCCCTTCGTCCATCCGGTCTTCCCCTTGGTACATTAGGTTTTCCTCTAGTCCATCACCGGATGGATTCAGATATGAAGATATCTCTTACTCGAGCAAAATATCTTCACTGGTATTAATATTAAGAGGAATTTCAAATCTTATCATGCCCTGAAGAAAACCTTCACCAATGCGACCAGAATCTTCGGATGGATCCATGACTTAATTAACTTTAACAGAAAGAGAGTTAAACAGGTTAGAAAAAACAATAACCCTAATAACTAAAACAAAAAACAATAACCCTAATAACACTAATTAATAACCCTAATAATTATATAATTAATAACCCTAATAACACTAATTATTAACCCTAATAACACTATTAATAATCCTAAAAACAATTATATAAACAATTATATATTCCCAAAAACAACTAAAAACAATTAATATTCCTAATAAACCTAATAAACAATTATATATTCCTAAAAAACAAATAAAAACAATTATATTTTCCTAAAAAATTATATAAACAATTATATATTCCTAAAAACAATTATATAAACAATTATATATTCCTAAAAAAGGAACTAAAAATAATTATATGAACAATTATATATTCCTAAAAACAATTATATAAACAATTATATATATATATATTCCTAAAAAACAATACCCCTCATCCTATATACGTACTAATTAACCGATGACGGTGGCAGCAGCAAGACGGCAATGCGATGTTGCGGGCGGGCGAGTGGCGGACGGGGTGGTGGCGATACGGCGACACGCGGCAAAGACAGCATGGTGCGGAGGCACGACGGTGCATGACGGGCGGCCGGAGACGAGGGCGGCGGCGTGGTGGAATCGGGCAGCACCTCCCCTACGTCGTCGTCGTTCTCGAGCTTGTTGTCTGTTCGTCTCCACCATGTCGATTTCGCCAAGTGCTGGGTGGGGGAGGCCAGGGGCGTGCGCGGTGTATTTATACCCCTCACCCTTTAGTCCCGGGATAAGCCACCGCTCGCGACTCGAGGGTCTCTAGTCCCGGGTCATGGCTTAACCCACGACTAAAGACTCCCCTTTATTCGCGGGTTAAGCCACGGCCCGGGACTAATGTCTGTTTTTCGGTCGCTTCGTTTTTGCGTGCGCAGGCACCCTATAGTCCCGAGTCTAAACACGACCCGCGACTAGTGTAGTTTTTGTAAAAAAAATTAATTCAAATCAAATATAAAACTTTGGAAAATCATATCTTTTATTGTAAAAATCCAAATAAAACAAATAATATGTCTATTATTATCAAAAAATATAAAGAATCTTAATATAATCCATATATCTGTTTGCATCATTTGTAAATTTCTTTTTTTAATTCAAATCAAATATAAAACTTTGGAAAATCATATCTTTTATTGAAAAAATCCAGATAAAACAAATAATATGTCTATTATTATCAGAAAAATATAAAGAATATTAATATAATATTCATATATCTGTTTGCATCATTTATAAATTATTTCATTTGTAAATTTTCTTTTTTAATTCAAATCAAATATAAAACTTTGGAAAATCATATCTTTTATTGTAAAAATCCTAATAAAACAAATAATATGTCTATTATTATCAGAAAAATATAAAGAATCTTAATATAATATCCATATATCTGTTTGCATCATTTATAAATTATTTCATTTGTAAATTTCTTTTTTTAATTCAAATCAAATATAAAACTTTGGAAAATCATATCTTTTATTGTAAAAATCCAAATAAAACAAATAATATGTCTATTATTATCAGAAAAATATAAAGAATCTTAATATAATATTCATTTAGTCCCGGTTGTAGTCACAAACCGGTACTAAAGATATTTCCCGCCATTTCCCACCGCTTCCTGCGAAGTTTTCCCGCCCTTTTCTTTTTACGAGAGCTTTTAGTCCCGGTTGTAGTCACTAACCGGGACTAAAGATATTTCCCGCCATTTCCCAAAGCTTCCCGCCAAGTTTTTCCGCCCTTTCCCTCTATATCTAGGTCCATCACGCCATGGCTATCCACACATCCACACCTTCCTCTCTTAGAACAATGGGCAACGCCTACTAGGCCATTCTGACCCTCGAGGAGACCGAGGTGCTGTGCGCCTCCTACTACCCTTGTCCGACGGGCTACCGGCCGCCCGCCGGCTGGATGCTAAGCACTGGAGGGGTTCCTGTCCCTCCTGTCCATCAAGGTTCTGCACGCCAGACGACCATCACGAACCACTTCTACCACGAGCTCACGCCGGAGCAGCGGATGGATCCCCAGTGGGATCCCGACAACTACGACACCTGGAATGCCTTCTTCGCTAATAGGCGGGAAAGGGAGCTCGCCAGGTACGAGGGTGATGGCCCGCCCCCGGTGAACCACAACGAAGCCGGCCGTCGTCTGTGGTGGGCGAACCGTACTATCATCAGAGTGATGTACTATATCGCCGGGGGAGACCATCCTCGCCCGCGGTGCCCACAAGTCCACCCGCCATAGAACCACAAGAAGGCCCCACCCCGCCTGACGGTAGCGGCATCGTCTTCCAGGATACCCCTCCCCCGCCCGCCGTGAATCCGAGGCCGGAGTGGCCCCTGGTATATGCCATGGCTGGGCTGAGGATCCCCGGAGTGGCAGGTGACGATGACGATGATGATGAAGATGACAAAGAAGACCCTGAAGCTACGTACTATAGGACTAGGCATGATTATGACTAAAGGGGGCGGATTTAGTCCTGGGTGTTAGTTAGTCCCGGTTTGTCCCGGTTTTTAATATTAATAAATGTCTTGAGTGTTACCTAAATATGAAGATGTTGTATTTAGAGGAAAAGGCCTATAAATAGAGGAAAGGGCGGGCAGGCTGGATCGAGCAGCCAATAAATAGAGGGAAATGCCTATAAAGAGAGGGTTCATCTTTAGTCCCGGTTGGAGAAACCAACCGCAACTAAAGGGATTGCGGCAGACTGGGCCAGGGAGCACTAATAATAGGGGTGAGTGTCGATATTATGTCATGCGGCTTGTACCTTGTCCCAGATGGTGTCACCAACCGGGACTAAATATGAACCTTTAGTCCCGGTTGGAGACACCAACCGAGACAAAACATGAGTCAACACTAATAATAAGGGGTGAGTGTCGACATTATGTCGAGCTTCTTGTACTATAAATAGGCATCCTTGTGAGTCCAGTCCTCCAGCCAGTTTGAGGCATCTCCAAGATGGTTTTCGAGAGCAGGGACACCACTACGGCCATTTCGAGGAGATGCCGCGGAGCCGATCCTCGGCATCTCCAAGAAACTAGTCATAGAGGCACTCCCTAATATGTGAAATTAGTTAGCTCCCAGACGTATTGATCTAGTTAGAGAAGTTACAAGCTGCAAGATGGTTTTCGAGACCAGGGACACCACTACGGCCAGTTGAGGAGATGCCGGAGCCCAGTCCTCCGGCATCTCCAAGAAACTGGTCATAGAGGCACTCCCTAATATGTGACCTCACGCGTTTAGAGATCAGATCTTAATGGTAAGTATGAATCGGGACTAAGGCCCCCCTTTAGTCCCGGTCCAGCCACAAAACGGGACTAACACACTCAAGATTGTTTGTAGACAACACTATAAAAATGGACACATGGAGCATCTTCACTCATAAAATGTTACAATTATTACACATCATTTCTTCGCGTGTGTTCCTTTTTGATCCCGCCGTATCCATGGAGCATCTTCATTCATTAACATGATGCTTGGGTCATCCTTCACCGCGAAGGGCGGAATTTCATGAAACTTATCACAATCTTGACATATGTCTTGTCCTCCACTCCCACGATGTTTTTTTCCTGAAAGAACTATGTGGCGCTTTGGCTCATCGTCTGATGTATTCTTTTTCTTATTTTTTATTTTTCTAGGTTTGGTAGACATGTCCTTCACATAGAAAACCTGAGCCACATCATTGGCTAGGACGAATGGTTCGTCTAAGTACCCAAGATTGTTGAGATCCAATGATGTCATTCCGTATTTCTTGTCTACCTCAACCCCTCCTCCTGTCAGCTTGACCCATTTGCACCGAAACAAGGGGACCTTAAAAGTAGATCCATAGTCAAGTTCCCACATATCCTCTATGTAACCATAATATGTGGTATTTGACCCATTGTTGTCCGTTGCATCAAAGCGGACACCACTGTTTTGGTTGGTGCTCTTTTTATCTTGGGCTATCGTGTAAAATGTAAACCCATTTATCTTGTACCCTTGGAAAGTCGATATAGTCGAAGATGGTGACCTAGACAACAAGTATAGCTGATCTCCAAGAGTGTTGTTTTTTATGAGATGTTGCAACCAACCACCAAAACTCTTCATGTGTTCATCTCTAATCCAAGAGTCATGCTTTCCATGGTTGTTGGAGCGTAAGATTTTCTTGTGTTCCTCGATATATGGGGCTGCCAAGATAGAATTATGTAGAATAGAGTAATGTGCTTCGGTGTAAGAATGTCCGTCCCTACATATTATTGATTTCCTTCCTAGAGTACCCTTTCCACTCAGTCTCCCCTCATACCGTGATTGAGGAAGACCAATCGGCCTAAGGTCAGGAACAAAGTCAACACAAAATTCAGTGACCTCCTCTATTCCATAGCCCTTGGAGATGCTTCCTTTTGGCCTAGCACAGTTACGAACATATTTCTTTAAGATTTCCATGAACCTCTCAAAGGGGAACATATTGTGTAGAAATACAGGACCAGGAATGGAAATCTCTTCGACTAGGTGAACAAGTAGGTGCGTCATAATATTGAAGAAGGATGGTGGGAACACCAACTCAAAACCGACAAGACATTGGACCACATCATTCTGTAACCGTAGTAGATCTTTAGGATTGATTATCTTATGAGAGATTGCATTGAGAAATGCACATAGCTTCACAATTGTTGGGGAGGTGACCCCGGATAGAGTCAATACAGGGGAAAGACGAAGGGAATCTCCCTAATCGTGAGCCCAATTACTGTTTGTATCGGCCGAGTCATGCAAGAGTCGGCCGAGATAAGCAAGGCCATGAAAGATATAGAATGAGTAACGCCTTATCCGTCCGACATATGAGTTAAGTTGGCCGAACGAGTCTGACTAACTTAAATGCAGGTGAAGGCCGAGCCAAGTTATGCGAGACAAGGCTGAGTAACAGGAAACTTGCAGGAGAAGGAGGTGCCTATAGTCAAACCCTAGTCACTGGCTAGGAGGAATCTAAATAGAGCCAAGCACAAAGGACAAGAAGAAGAGCAGCAGAAGGGCAGAAGAAGGTCACGGAGGTGACAGTCAGGGAGCCCGAGGCGCGCATGTGAGGGTCTATGGAACATTGCCGCCGATAGAAGGGGGACATGGAAAGGAGGCCGCCGAATTACCATATTGGGACAAGCATATTCCAAGAATATGCTTGCCACGTCAGCCCTAGAAGGAACCAAGGAACCCATTTATAAGGGTAGACGCGGGCTCCTGAGGGGGGATCGATTCATTCCACGCCGTAAGGCTCGTGTAGTAGTGTTCTTCCTCTCTACGAGACAGTTCTTGGAGCACTTGTATTCGTTGAGAAGAGGAATAGAGATTTATTTGTTGAGAATTTGAGTGTAGAAATCACTACATCTTCCCTCCCTGTATCCCTCTAGCATCCATTGGCCCCATACTTTAGCCTACCCATGGCATCTTCCGTGCCACCACCACGACAGTTGGCGCCCACCGTGGGGCCAGCAGCGGTGCTAGCTAGAGTCAAGATCCGAACGGGAAACTTCATCCACACCGGCGAGCGGGTTGTCTCTGGCTTAGTCCAGAGATTTGATCCCGGGGACTATGTCAGCGATAACGCAGGTAGCTTCAGGAGGAAAGCGCCTCCGCGCAACGGCGTCTTCATCAACTTGGGCACGCACAAGGTCTACGTCGGCGTCGACACCTCCTGCGTCTATCCTCACCGAGTTATTGATGCAGGAGAGCCTCCCCTCGGTGTCGCTGACGGTCCGCGTGGAGCACGCCCCGTCAGCAGCGTCGAGGTGATGGTGACAGCCGCAGCGCAGGCGGCAGGAGCAGGCACCGGACCAAGCAAGGACTCGGCAGCAGGACAGGTGACCACGAAGAAAGCGGATCCACATCCCACTGAGGTAGATCCGCCAGCAGCCAAGTCAGCCGAGGTGCAGGAGACAACCCCAAAGGCGGCAAGGGTAAGATGGCCGCCTCTGGAAAGACCAGAGAATATTCTCCAGGCAACTATAGATAATCTAACCACGCCTGTGGCGCTGATACTTGATCCGGCTAACGCCCAGGCGGAGTTAGAAGAGACTAGACAAAAAGTACTGGTAGAGGCAAAAAAGGTGTCGGCCTTGCAGGAGTCCTTGAATAGGACCCTACGAGAATACGCTAAGGCAAACAATCAGGATGTTGCCCCCGAGCGGGTAGATGAATTAAAATTGAGAGGAAAAAACCTCATGAATGATATCAACAAAGAGCATGAGGCTCGTAAAGGGGATTCAGTTGATCTAGGCTTGCCGAGGTATATTACCCCGGCAAAGAACCTGAGGGCGGCAAATTCCTCAGCCCTGGAGTTGGAAGGATTAAGTGGGGAAGCCCGGCAAAAACAACAAGAAAGAGTGAATGAGCTGGTGCGCATTGCGAACCAGTAGAATGAGGAAATGCTTAGGGCTGACCTAGCAAGACCGGGAGCTTCGCGTATGGTTCATCCGGCCGGAGCAGCACCCGCAATATCTGCGGCAGCAACATCCTCGCCCAGAAACAACGCGCGAAAAGAGAGAGTAGTGACCTCAGGAAAAAGAAATAGGAAGATTGTTCTGTATGATCCGGCAGTAGCCGGAAAGGTCAATGATAACAGAGGCAATGGAAGCCGAGGTAACAGTGGGGATAGAAACCCCGGCCGTGCTAACAAAGGCAATGGAAGCCGAGGTAATGAGGACCTCGGAAGAAGAAATCATGAGAACAATAACCCGACGGAGGATAGGAGAAATCCTCCACCGGACCCTCGACCGAGGTATGATCCTCGGCAAGAGCGAGAAGTGAGACCAGCACACTATGATCGGGCAAATGAGAGGTACAATGATGGGTACTCGTATATGGAGAATGCAGAACATGGCAGGAATAATCATTGTGGAATACAGGAGAGGATCATATACAGAAACTTGCCATCAAATGATGCAAGACTAAAACTGGAAAGGTTGTATCGGTCTGAGTTGTTGGAGGAACAAGGTCCGCCTGGTCTAGCGTGCTTTGGACCTCGGATCATGGGCGAACCACCGGTGCCGACCTTTCAATTGGCGAGGGGCACGAAAACATATAATGGGAGCACAAAACCACAAGATTGGTTAATTGATTTTGCCACAGCGGTGAAGATAGCCGGCGGAAACCTATGATGGGCGGTGAGATACGTCCCACAGATGCTGGAAGGACCAGCCAGAGTGTGGCTGAACAATCTGCTAGCAGGCAGTATCAACTGTTGGCTAGATTTTGAAGAAATGTTTGTCAGCAATTTCACCAGTACCTATAAAAGGCCAAACAGGCCACAGCAGCTCGCTATGTGCAAGCAGAGGCCGAATGAAACAGATAGATAATTCTTGACTCGGTGGTGTAACCTCAGATACTCATGCGAAGGAGTCATAGAGTCTCAAGCGATAGCTTGGTTTTCTCAAGGCTACCGATATGGAAGTGTGTTATGGCAAAGGCTGCAAAGAGATATGCCGACTACATTGGCAGAGACCATCAAGATAGCAGATTCGTATGCTTTAGGGGATCCGACGCAACCAGAATTAATGTCGGTAGAGCATCGGGAGCACCAGGATCAATATGCAAGAGATGCAGCCGGGTCATCGAGGCGCAATGAATTCCGAGGTAGAAGAAGGGAGGAGAGGCCAGACTACAGATATGCTTCCAACCAGGTGGCAGCGGTGGTACAAGATTAGCCGAGTCACGGAAACAGTCAGAGACAGAAAAATGGGCCTCAGCAGTGGACACCGAGGAACGAAGGAAAGAGACAGTGGACACCAGAACAGAAGAAGCAGTGGCAGGAAAGGCCGAAGTACACGTTTGAATCCATGTTGGATCAACCGTGTAAGTTCCACACTCCAAACCCGGCCAAGCCGGCTAATCATACAACTCGACAATGTGCCTGGATGAAAAATTCTATGGGGAGCATGCCGGGCATGCAAGCGCCCCCTCATCAGGTACATCAACAGCAGCAGCCACAGCTAACAGGAGCAAATGCGCAGTAGTTAATGTTACCACCACCCCCTCCGAGGTATGATAATTCGGACCAGAGGGATGCACTGCATCAAGTGATAAATCAAAGTCAATATGGAATGGCAAACCCCGGAAACAACGGACGCAATGATTACAGGGATCATCATCAATCATATTGTGTGTTCACAACAGAACAGCAAGATAGGCAAAGTGTACAACGCCAACATATGGAAGTAAATGATGTTATGCCGGCGGTATCAAGATACGTGCCTTGGTCCGATCAAGAAATAACCTAGAGCATAAAAGATCACCCGAAGATAATGCCGAATCCGGGGTCATATGCACTCGTACTAGATCCGACATTTGTCGGGCCCAACATTAATGTGAAATTCTCAAAAGTACTCACTGATAATGGGAGTAGTATCAACATTATGTACAAGGACACAATGCACAAACTTGGAATAGCGCAGAATATGTTACAATCCACAAGAACCACTTTCCATGGGATAGTGCGGGGTCTCTCATGCGAACCCATTGGGAAAGTCCGGGTAGATGTGTTATTCGGCACGAGGGAGAATTGCAGAGCAGAAAATTTGGAGTTCGAGGTGGTGGACATAGAGAGTTGCTATCATGCTTTACTCGGACGGCCAGCATTGGCTAAATTCATGAGCAGTTGCCACATTACCTATCTGAAAATGAAGTTACCCGGCCCACAGGGGGTGATAACAGTAGCCGGAGATTACAAAAAATCAATGGAGTGTGCCTCGGCCGGATCAAACCTGGCCGAGTCGTTGGTGATCGCACGAGAAAAAAGGAGGATTCAGGAAGTAGCGGCTCTGGCTCAGTTAGCACAGATGAATATGCCGGCATTAGCCAACCCCCATGGAAGTGTTTCTTTTCAGCCGACCAAAGAGACGAAAAAGGTCCAGATAGATGAGAAATTCCCATAGCGCACCATCACGATTGGGGCCGGCCTAGATGCCAAATAGGAAGGCGAGCTCACCAACTTCCTCCGTGAGAATCGGGATATCTTTGCATGGTCGACTCAAGACCTGCAAGGTGTGCCGAGGAAGTTGGCTGAGCACTCTTTGCATGTAAGGCCAGGAGCAAGACCGGTGAAGCAACCTCTCCGCCGCTTCGCCAAAGACAGGAGAAAAATAATAGGGGATGAGATAGCTCGGCTCCTTGCAGCCAGGTTCATCATGGAAGTACTTCATCCAGATTGGCTATCAAATCTGGTGTTGGTAGAAAATAAAAAGGATGACCCGAATGTGGTTGTAGTATGGCGAATGTGTATCGATTACACGAACCTAAACAAGGCGTATCCTAAAGATCCTTTTCCTTTACCTAGAATAGATCAAGTCATTGATTTGACCGCTGGTTGTGAGTTGTTGTCATTTGTAGACGCGTATTCTGGCTTCCACCAGATACCGTTAAATCCGGCCGATCAAATAAAGATTGTGTTTATCACCCCGTACGGGGCTTATTTCTATCGCACCATGCCATTCGGCCTGCGTAACGCAAGAGCAACATACCAAAGATGCATGCAAAAGTGTCTACATGACCAGATAGGAAAAAATGTACAAGTGTACATAGACGATGTGGTTATAAAGACAAAATAGAGCAAAACGCTCCTTGATGATATTCGGCAGACATTCGCAAACTTGAGAAGATTCCGGATGAAGCTTAACCCGGAAAAATGTACCTTCGGTGTGCCGGCTAGGAAATTACTCGGTTTTCTCGTGTCCAGCCAAGGTATAGAGGCAAATCCAACCAAAATCCGCGCAGTGGAAAGAATGGAACTGCCGAAGTGTCTGAACGATGTACAAAAAATCACGGGATGCTTGGCTTTGCTGAGTATTCGTATGTCGGCTAGGGGAAAAGGCATTGCCGCTATATCAATTGATGAAAAAAGCTGATAAATTCATCTGGACACCACAGGCTGATAATGCATTTCATGAGTTAAAGAAGATGTTGGTCACAGCACCGATCTTGGCTTCTCCATTATCAAAAGAACCCATGTTACTTTATGTAGCAGCCACTAACAGAGTGGTACGTGCGGTGGTTGTCATGGAGCGGAATGAAGGGGATAAGTCAATACAAAGGCCGGTATATTACCTAAGCGAGGTATTATCAGCCTCAAAGCAGAACTACCCGCACTACCAGAAAATGTCTTATGGAGTGTACATGTCGGCGAAAAAACTCAAACATTACTTCGAAGAACATCCGATAAAAGTGATTTGTGAGGTGCCCATAGCCAAAATATTGAGCAACAAAGATGCAAGTGGCCGAATAGCAAAATGGGCAATCGATTTATCACCTTATGCTCCGTAGTTCGATAGGCGGGATGCAATCAAATCTCAGGCAGTGGCCGACTTCTTTGTGGATTGGGCCGAGGTACAATATGAACCACCATTACCAGATCCGAATTATTGGACAATGCATTTTGATGGATCTAAGCTGAGAAATGGTTTGGGGGCAGGGATAGTATTAACTTCGCCAAAAAAAGATAAGCTGAAGTATGTGCTGCAGATACATTTCACTGCGTCAAACAATGTAGCTGAGTATGAAGCACTCGTCCATGGGTTAAAAATGGCAAAAGAGATTGGTATACGTCGGATCCTATGCTATGGGGATTCAGATCTGGTAGTATAGAAGGTATCAGGAAATTGGGACGCACTAGATGCGAATATGGCCCTGTATATATTTCATGTGCAAAAAATCAGTGGTTATTTCGATGGATGCAAATTTCACCACATATCTCAGGCGGAAAATGATGCAGCAGATACACTGTCAAAGCTCGGATCAACCATGCAATCAATTCCCCCGGGCATTGCCCTAGAGCACCTGAGAAAACCATCAATTACACCATCACCGGAATCCAAGTCAATTCGTATCTCGGCAGAAATAATAGAAGGAAGTGTGCCAATGGAAATTGACAAGGAATATGACCCGGGTTTTCTGAAGGTAAACCCGGCAGTCGCACGAGCAAACACAATAAGATCTAAAGCAGTTATGTCGGCAGAAAATATGGAAATCAACAGTGGGACCGTCCCGGAGAAAATCACGCCGATATGGGCGCAACCCATATTTTCATTCCTTAAGGACGCAATCTTGCCGAGTGATGAGGTACTGGCTAGACAGACGGTAAGAAGAGCAAAAGCTTATACAATCATAAACAACGAGTTGTATAAGAGAAGCGTCACAAGCGTACTGCAAAGATGTATTGACTCGACAGAAGGGCAGGAAATACTCCAGGATATACATCAGGGAGAATGCGGGCATACGCCTCGTCCAGAGCTTTAGTGGCCAAAGAATTTAGGCACGGATTTTATTGGCCGACGGCATTGAAGGAGGCAAAGGAATTAGTAGAAAAATGTAACGGTTGCCAGAGATATGCCAGCAAGATACATATGCCCTCGTCCGAATTAAAAACAATACCAATTACTTGGCCTTTTTCTATATGGTGCTTGGATATGGTAGGTCCATTCAAGCCAGCTCGGGGCGGAATGACTCACATTCTAGTCATGGTGGATAAATTCACAAAATGGATCGAGGTGAAACCAATAAGAAAGTGTGATGGACCAACAGTGGTAAAATTCCTCAAAGATATCATCTTGAGGTATGGATATCCACACAGTGTTATCACGGATAATGGCACAAATTTTGCTGAAGGAGCCTTTGCTAGATTCTGCCAAGAGAAACACATAAGACTAGATGTTGCCTCGGTGGCTCACCCAGCGTCAAACGGGCAAGTAGAAAGATCAAATGGGCTGGTATTGTCCGGAATAAAACCCCGGCTTATCGAACCACTACAAAGGTCGGCAGGATGCTGGATCGAGGAACTTCCAGCAGTATTGTGGAGCCTTAGAACTACCCCAAACAGGTCAACAGGATATACCCCATTTTTTCTAGTATATGGGGCAGAAGTTGTGCTTCCAGCCGACATAACGCATGATTCGCCAAGAGTAATCCAGTACATGACTGCCAAGGTAAATGAAGTAGCTCGGCAAGACGATGTTGATTTGCTAGAAGAGGCTAGGGAATTGGCATTATCAAGATCAGCTATTTATCAGCAAAACCTCAGACAATACCATAGCAATAAAGTCAATCCAAGGGTTTTTAAAGAAGGAGATTTGGTTCTTCGGCTAGTGCAGCGCACAGCCGGCATGCACAAACTCTCACCCCCATGGGAAGGACCATTCATCGTGAGTAAAGCATTGCATAATGATGCATATTACCTAATCGATGCTCAGTCGCCAGAAAAGAACAAGGCAAACAAAGCCGGGGACGAATCAAAAAGACCATGGAACATAGCTTTACTTCGCCCATTCTACACTTAGAAGCCATATATGGCAAGTCACGATGTGACACACCAAGTCGGAGTATCGAGCATGTATTAGACCTCGGCACCCCGAGCAGCGACTCGGGGACTGCCTCATGTTGTATCTTATTTTGAATTATGTATTAAACCTCGGCACCCGAGCAGCGACTCGGGGACTGCCTCATGTTGTATCTTATTTTGAATTATGTATTAAACCTCGGCACCCGAGCAGCGACTCGGGGACTGCCTCATGTTATACCTTATTTTGAATTATGTATTAAACCTCGGCACTCCGAGCAGTGACTCGGGGACTGCCCCATGTTGTTTCTTACTTTTAAGTTGCATATTAAAACCTCGGAGCCACGAGCAATGACTCGGGAACTTCCCCGTGGTGTCCTCGGCGTTACACTATGCATTATGTTTGGACGGCCCAAATAATAACTCGGGGACTGCTTTATGATTTTAGATACTTTTTGAGAACATGCAAGAACTCAGTAACCCGAGTAATAACTCAGGGACTAACTTATATTACCCACTGTTTACCGCCAGACATATACAAGCTCCATAGCTCAACTAGAGACTCGGGGACTCCCCAAAACTGTTGATCATAACTTGCAAGATATGATATAAACTTGCCTCGGTCATCAAAGGAACAGCAAAGCGAGAACAAACAAAGATCTCTAAGGATAATGGAAACAAGAATAGCAACCCAGCAAATGGAAGTACGATAAGGGATGCAACCTATTTATATCACTTTACCAGATATGAGCTCTAAGGATTTTACTTCAGGTAGAAGTTGAGAACACAACAGCTACGCAACCAAGTTCACAAAGGGCAAGCAAGATAAATGCCGAATAAAGGTCAGCCACATATAAGAATACAATCCGGATTTACGAAACTAAAGTTCGGAAAAGCAAAGATATGAAGCAATGAGATTTTCTTAGATGGAATAATAATAATTACCATCACCAATGCCTCAGCGGCGCAAGGCAAAAAGGTTCACACCACACCAAAAAACGGACAATTGTTCCACAGACATCATATGCCCGGCATACCGGGGACTGAAAGCAACTTAGAGTTTTTTGAACCTAAATAACGAAAAGGGCTAGATCACCCTTAAGGGGCAGTAGCATGGCCAGGAGCATCAGGAATGGGTATCTCGAATGATGCCGGAGCGACCTCGGTCTCCTGCGCAGGGTTATTTTCAGGAACTGGACGCTTCGAGGTACCTGGCGCCTCAGCTGAAGTTACTTCGGCTTCAATAGAAGAAATAGTAACCTCGGGGGCAAGCCCCGGCTGCTGAGGGACATCAGTTTGAGCTCGAGAGTTTTCAGCCCCTTTTGAGGACGATCGCGCGTCGCCATCCTCTCCCGAGTTGTGTTTGAATCACGGGAGTTATCCGAATCACCCTCCGATTCATCCTGATTGGCCGAGTCATCACCTGAGGCATCTTCATCTTCGACATCATCCGCCGGATTGGGAAGAAAACTCGGCCCTTCGATCCAATTATGCACGCCAGCATACTCAATAAGCTGGAAGGCATGAGCTTGGCAGCGAGCGACGAACTCTAGATCCTCAACCCAACGAGAGCCAGTGCGCAAATTCATCAGAGTATCGAGTGAGATATCCTCGTACCAAGACAAAACGGATGTAAGTGCCATATCAGCACCAGCCCTCCCAGCAGATTCCCTCCAGAGATTTAATTGGGTCTGAGATGCCATTAACCTCGCCACAAGCACTTTAACTTCATCAATATCAGGCGTTCCAGAGGTATTCGGCCAAAGAACATGGTAGGCCCGAATGGCTGCTTGCACCAGATCTCTTCCCATAATCTTCATTGGTCCAATAGTGGCACCCACGGCAATCAGTAAGTCTTCCATCGAGTATTCTGGACTCGAGTCAGCGGGGACACCTCAGCGCTAACGAGCAGAAATCACTGCCTTAGAGCTCACTGGTTTCGCTTCCGGAAAATGATCTACACGAAAGGAAAACATATCAGTTAAAAATAATAAAGAGAAGAAAATAACTCGGCCACGGGCAGAAACTTACGATGAATGTAACTCAACATTTTCTAGAGATCCAGGGACCAATCGGCCCTGCTTTTCTCGAAACGAGTGATTTCCTCACTCATCGCCCGGTTTTTTAGCTCGGCACCCTCAAGAAGTTCCTTATCCTTTCGCAACTGTAGACTCAGTCGATTATTTTCTTCAGAAAATTCCTGATCAACCTTTTCCAGTTCAGACTTCTAGGAAATCTTGAGAGACTCAACCTCGGCGCGTAACCGAGTTATCTCATCGTCCTTTTCTTGGAGTTGCGTCGAATGAGCAGCAGCTTGTTCTAAAAAATGCAGCATCATATTAGGCATAGTTATGCATTCTTCATGCGATGTTGCAAGTGTTTGTAGCTCGGCTATACCAAATCCGGAAGGTTGTAAGAGACCCAAATATTTATCTCGGACAAAAATTAATAGGTTAAAAACCAAAGAGGAACCAACCTTCAAGAGCGGTAACCTTCTTGGTAAGGCGGGTATTCAGATTGTTGATACTAGCTGCACGCCAACGAGGAGTGAATTAGCACGACAAGCCAAAAGTATTATGAACTTAAGGAACAGTACACAGATTAGTTAAATTACCAGTCTTTTTCACCACAGGAACAACCTTCTCATACTTTTCTTGCAGTTTCTTGTGGGCGAAGAGCAACCTTTGAAATTCGGTCGTCCGCCGATCATGGGCAACCTAGATATAATGGAAGGTTAAAAGACTGGATACTCAAAGTTAAAGCAGATCCAAATCAATTAAAACTTGACTCGGATCTAGGTAGCTGGACATTCAAAGCTAAAATAGATCCGAATCAAATAAAACTTGACTCGGATCTAGATGGCTGGATATTCAAAGCTAAAGTAGCTCCGAATCAAGTAAAACTTGACCCGGATCTAGGTGGCTGGATATTCAAAGTTAAAGCAGCTCCGAATCAAGTAAAACTTGACCCGGATCTAGGTGGCTAGATATTCAAAGTTAAAGCAGATCCGAATCAGGTAAAACTTGACCTAGATCTAGGTGGCTGGGTATTTAAAGCTAAAACATATCCGAATCAAGTAAAACTTGATTCGGATCTAGGTGGTTGGATACTCAAAGTTCAGGCAGATCCGAATCAAATGAAACTTGACTCGGATATGCATGGATCACGGCTAATCCGAATCGCAAAAGGGTTAAGTTAGCAAGAAATGCAATTGAAGCCTAATAAAGCTTCCAAACGAACAACAAGTTATCCAGTTGCAAGCTTCGGGGACTAGTGCATATATAGTATCACTTGAATAATAGACAAAGTATCAACGAAATCACTTACCTCATTCATCTTGTCGCTATCAAGAACAATCTTAGGAGCCATATGCAAACGACTGCTGATGTCGGAAAGCTGAAATGGTTGGCTACTCGGATTGCCTTCAAGTTGATCGGTGGCATTCCAGTTATTGGCATACTCCACCAAAGAGCCGAGGCTGTTTCTGCTCTCAGTGCGGGTCAACACTTTACCTCGGGCCCGTTGTGTAACTACCGCCATCGCAGGACTCTTGTGAAGAGTAAGTTGAGTGTCGGCGGCCGGGGTGACACCAGGATTAGCAGGGGAAGCCCCCTTGCGAAGTGCATCAGCTATGTTGGGCTGAGAAGAGCTAGCCGGCCCCTTCTGGGATGCAGAAGGTTTGGTAACAACAACCTTCCTACTTTTAGGAGAGGCTTCAGCAGGAGCAGCAACCTCGGCATTAGAAATCACGTCCCGAGGAGCAGGAGGAACTATGGTTTCCAAGGGGGCCAAGATGGTGATATCTTCGGCTGGAGTGGGAGTAGCAGCTAGGATCGTGGTGATCAAAGGGTCGTTGGGGGAAACCTCGGCGGTCTGAAGAGGGGCAACAGGTTCAACAGGATGATCTGGTGGCGGCGTTATATTGGTATTAACGGTGGGAGCAGTGGGTACATCTTGCTAAGGCGATGTATGGGTCGGTGTAGGAGGAGAGTCAACACGAGAGGGACTGGGAGCACGAGTATCTTTCGGAGGCGGAGGAGAAGGCTGCCGAGTAGCATGGCTTGTCATACTCGGACCGCTTGGCTTCGCAGAGAGAGGAGCTCTGCAAGAGACAAAGAGTCGCATCAAAAGACAGAAAGAGAGAAACAAGAAGTACAAATGAAAATAAACTCACCCAGTAACCGCATGCATGGTCTTATGCCTCGGAATATGCTGGGCAGACTTCTTCACTCGCTTCTTGGGGGTAGCGTCGGAGGGATCTGCCAGAGCGGTGCCCTTCTTCGAGGTAGCAGGAGCTTGAGAAGCAAGAGGCTCGGCATCGTGCACCTGACCGGCTGGATTAGGTGGGAAAGTAGGAGCCGGAAATGCGTAAGAGATAGGCACCGCTGCAACTACCTCAAGAATTTGGACGTCGTCCGAGTCACCTTCATCCGCGTTGGCCGAGGTCTTGCCACGGGCGCGAGCCGGAGCAACATCCAACTTAGGGACAAACTCTTCCGAGTCAGGTTCCTTGTTGTCCGGGGTATTCCGATCTGCAGTCCACGGAAGAGCCAGAACCTCGGCATCCTCGGTATTTTGCTCTGCAAACCTCTGCGAGAGAAGAAACAAAGTAGGATTAGCAAAAGAACAGTCACAAAGTCGACTCGGAAGCAAACACCAGTGCGTAAATTTACCTGAGGAGGGGGATTCCCGCGAGTGAATGACTTCGGTCCCCATGCCCACTCCTCCGGCATATCGGTCTTGAATATAGCTCGGACACGCTTATAAATATGATAGTCATCGAGCTCAACCGTCGAAACTCGGTTGTGATCGAGAGGACCACTCATGTAACAAAGCTTGTGAGAGCGAAGCTGAAAAGGGCAGATTTGGCTGCTGACGAATGCGGTCATCAAATCCTCACCACGGAGCCCGGCGCGGATCAACTCCTTGAGCCGAATCTCAAATGCCTCGGCCAGAGCATGGATTTTCCTAGGGTTGTAGTTCTAATTCTTCTTGGAAGGAGGGCCAATAGAAAAAGCAGGAAGCCGAATCTTATCTTCTTTCCCAGTGTTTTTGACATAGAAAAATGATCTATGCCATTTCTTGCAAGACTCGAGGCTGGCGACACGAGGGAACTCGGAGTTTCTCCGAGGTGTAATGGACGCAGCCCCGCATTGGGTAAGGGATTTCTCGGAAGGGTGAAGAGATTTGTCTGGTACGACATTAGATCGGATTTGGAAGAATTTATACCAGACAGGTACGGAGGGACAAAGGCCGAAGTACCCCTCTGAAGCCGAGATAAAAGCTGACAAAGAGGCGATAGCATTGGCCGGGAGATGATGCGGCTGGAGGCCGAAGTAATTGAGGAACCCCCTAGCAAAATCGCTAAGAGGGAGGCCGAACCCACGAGCAAAGTGGGACATGAAAACTACATACTCTCCTTCATTGAGTACGGGAGAGGACTCTTTGCCGGGCAGGCGACAGCTTACCTCGGCGGGGATCCGGCGTGTCTTAATTAACCACTCTACCTCACGGCGAGTGACAGTGGAACCCTTCCAAGAACCCCGTTCCGGACCAGACGCAAAGTCATCCTCCTCAACAAGAGCTCCGCTGGCAGAACTAGACATGGGCTCGTCGGAGGAATCAATGGAGGAGGAACTAGCGGCAGGGAGAGGCCTAGAGGTGCAGGGCCCCGTTGTGGTTCTAGCGAGCGCGGCGGCAAAACGAAGAAGAACCGCCGCGAGGAATCTAGGAAGGCAGAGGGAATGCCTAGGGCAGAAACCTAGTGGCGGTGATGTAGGAAAACTCACCGTCGAAGGCGACGGAGAAGGGCACGGCGGTGAGGCCGTCGGAGCAGGAGAACTGCAGCGTCACCGTCGAGGATATCGATAATGGCGCAGCCGCTAGCACGCGAATAGAGGCATGGGCGCGAGGAGGAAGAAGAAGGGCAAACGAAGGGGGGAAGTAAAATCGTCTAGCCCCGCTCCCCACCTTATAACCGCGTAGTCTTAGCGGTAGTGGGATCGTGGGTGCGCCACGATAACCATGTAAATCACATGTGTGGCGAAACTGTTCGCAACTAGTGGAGCCACACCGTAGACCACACGACACAGGAGAGGATCGGGCCAACTGACCGATGCGGTACTCGAGGCGTCACTACGCCCGGCGACGACACGATAATCACTGAAGCTTGTCGTGAGGGCAATCAGGCGGAACAAAAACTAGAATAGCAATGATGAGTAGTACACATAGGAAGAGGCGTACACAGGAGGCTGCACGAATACCTCGGACAGAGAAAGATATCTCGGAAAGAAAGAAAGGAGAATCTCGGGAAACTGATGCGGCCCGGCTGAGGTTTCCAGCAGGACCACACCAGCTTCGGGGACTAATGTTGGGGAGGTGACCCCGGATAGGGTCAAGACAGGGGAAAGACGAAGGGAATCTCCCTAGTCGTGAGCCGATTTACTGTTTGTATCGGCCGAGTCATGCAAGAGTCGGCCGAGATAAGCAAGGCCATGACAGAATAGAATGAGTAACGCCTTATCCGGCCGACATATGAGTTAAGTCGGCCGAACGAGTCTGACTAACTTAAATGCAGGTGAAGGCCAAGCCGAGTTATGCGAGACAAGGCCGAGTAACAGGAAACTTGCAGGAGAAGGAGGTGCCTATAGTCAAACCCTAGTCACTGGCTAGGAGGAATCTAAATAGAGCCAAGCACAAAGGACAAGAAGCAGAGCAGCAGAAGGGCAGAAGAAGGTCACGGAGGTGACAGTCAGGGAGCCCAAGGCGCGCATGTGAGGGTCTCTGGAACATTGCTGCTGATAGAAGGGGGACACGGAAAGGAGGCTGCCGAGTTACCATATTGGGACAAGCATATTCCAAGAATATGCTTGCCACGTCAGCCCTAGAAGGAACCAAGGCACCCCTTTATAAGGGGAGACGCGTGCTCCTGAGGGGGGATCGATTCATTCCACGCCGTAAGGCTCGTGTAGTAGTGTTCTTCCTCTCTACGAGACAGCTCTTGGAGCACTTGTATTCGTTGAGAAGAGGAATAGAGATTTATTTGTTGAGCATTTGAGTGTAGAAATCACTACATCTTCCCTCCCCGGATCCCTCTAGCATCCATTGGCCCCATACTTTAGCCTACCCATGGCATCTGCCGTGCCACCACCACGACAACAATGGGTACTCGAACATTATCTGGTAGAAGCCCCCTCAATGCAATCGAAAGCATTTGTGTCATAATCACGCGACAGTCATGAGACTTTAGGTTTTGGAACTTTTTTCTGACATATTTATTATTCCCTTTATATTCGACGAGAAGCCAGACGGGACCTTAATACTGCTTAGGCATTCAAAAAATATTTCCTTCTCTTGTTTGGTAATCGCGTAGCTGGCATGACCTTGAAACCATTCTAGTACGTTGATGGTCCTTTCGTGCTTCCGGTGTATCTTTTGTCTTCCCATACACGCCCAAGAAGCCTAGCAGGTTCATGCAAAGATTCTTAGTCACATGCATCACATTGATTGCAGAGCGGACCTCTGAGAATTTCCAATATGGTAGCTCGCAAAATATAGATTTCTTCTTCCACATGGGTGTGTGTCCTTCAGCATCCTTCGGAACAGATTTTCCGCTAGGACCCTTTCCAAAGGTTACCATTTGATCCAAATCTTTGACCATATCAAATATATCAGCACCAGTACGCTCCTTAGGCTTCGTCTGGTGACATGCCAGACCGTTGAAATGCTTGCCTTTCTTTCTTAAGGGATGCTTGGCCAAAAGAAATCAACGATGCTCATTGTATAGATTCTTCTTACAATGTTCCAAATATATACTTTCAGTCTCATCTAAACAGTGTGTGCATGCATTGTATCCCTTGTTTGACTGTCCTAAAAGGTTACTAAGAGCAGGTCAATCATTGATTGTTACGAAAAGCAATGCTCGGAGGTTAAATTCTTCCTGCTTGTGCTCATCCCACACGCGTATGCCGGGTTCGTGCCACAACTGTAAAAGTTCTTCCACTAATGGCCTTAGGTACACATCAATGTAGTTGTCGGGTTGCTTCGGACCTTGGATCAACACTGGCATCATAATGAACTTTCGCTTCATGCACAACCAAGGAGGAAGGTTATAGATGCATAGAGTCACGGGCCAGGTGCTGTTACTAGAGCTCTACTCCCCAAAGGGATTCATGCCATCTGTACTTAGACCAAACCTTAAACTCCTTCCGTCATCTGCAAAGTCCAGGTACTTTCTATCGATTTTTATCCATTACGACCCATCAGCGGGGTGTCTCAACATCCCGTCTGACTTACGTTCCTCCTTTTTCCATCGCAACAACTTGGCATGCTCTTTGTTTATGAATAAGCGTTTCAACCGTGGTATTATAGGAGCATACCAAATCACCTTGGCAGGAACCCTCTTCCGGGGGGGCTCGCCCTCAACGTCACCAGGGTCATCTCGTCTAATCTTATACCGAAGTGAAGTGCATACCGGGCATACATCCAAATTCTCATACTCCTCACATGGTAGAGGATGCGATCGATAGGGCATGCATGTATCTTACGAACCTCTAAAACTAGAGGCGACAACCTTCTTTTTAAATGTCTTGGCGAGCAATACGTTATCTTTTGGAAGCATATTCTTCATCATTTTTAGCAACTTTTCAAATGAGGATTCAGGTATAGCACACTTCAGCCTTCCATCGCAGCAATTCCAGTGTGCTGCCCAGCTTTTTTCAGACCATTTTTGCAATTTGGGTACAACAACTTTTTGTGATCCTCTAACATGTGATTGAACTTCTCCCTATCTTTTTCAATTTCACAATCTCTTCGTGCATCGGCAATGGTCCGACCAAGATCATCAGCGGGTTCATCATGTGTCTCTTCTTCATCCTCCCCTTCAGCATCCCCCATGGAAGTATCTCCGTACTCAGGGAAACCATGATAGTTGTCATCCTCCCCTTCTTCATTGGCTTCCATTATAACCCTTCTCTCTCCGTGCTTGGTCCAACAATTATAACTGGGCATAAAGCCGGACTTCAACAGGTGGCTGTGAAGGGTTTTTGAGTCAGAGTAATCTTTCTGATTCCTACATCAACTACATGGACAGAATACAAAACCATTGCGCTTGTTTGCATCAGCAACACGGATGAATTCATGCACGCCATTAATGAACTTCATGAGGCGTCGTCGATGTCGTACATCCATTCCCGGACCATCTGCATTACAATAAAAGTATATCAAAAACCATTACACAACATGATAAAATTATTACAAGTTATATTGAGAGCTTCTACAGCATTATTTTTGAATTTTGAAAAATTTACATGCACCAATTTGTGAATTGGATAAAACAATCAACATGATAAATGTGGAGTTTTTTATTATCGTTCTATCAGTGAAAACCTCATTTCATTCTAAGCTCTGAAACTCTAAAATTACACATTTCAATTTTTAGTAATTATGTGCCTAATCAAAATTTGTTACACATATATATCAAAATCCTTCTATTTCTAGAGCATGCATGCGTTGATCCATATCTCTATACTTCTAAAGCATTATAGAGCTAAAGTAGCAATAAGAGATGAAAGAATGAAGTTCTAACCTTTTAAAGCTTTGGATTTAGGGGTTGCAAACTACATCTTGACAAATCTTGAGAAAAAAATGGCATGAACTCTCTTGCTTCTTTGAGAAAAATGGCCACCATATGCTTTGGGGCAGCAGGACAGGAAGCTGAATATATAGTGGTGGAAAACTAGTCTCTGGCCGTGATACGACCCGGGAAATAGTCCACAAAAAGACCAGCTTGTACTACTAGGAAAATGCCTGTTTGTGGCGCACATGGAATGGCCATCCGTGGCGCACTAGCAGTGCGCCACTAGCCTCGCGCTGCGGCTAACACCTAGGTTGTGTCGAGATAGGCGTAGCGCACCTGCTAGTGTGCCACGGCTATGTGGGCAGGTGCGCTACGCGTTGGATCTTCTATGGCGCACGTCCCAGTGCGCCACTAAGCTGCTTAGGTGCGCTTTAGACGTAGTGCGCCACAAAAGCTAGGTCATGTGCGCCACAGGTGTTTTTTTGTTTTGTTTTGTTTTTATTTCAGAGCCAAATAATATACAATACATATTATATACAATATTACATGCAGATATACACACACAGATACAAGATATACAATTATATATATAAATACACAATTTGCAAAACAAGATTGAAACAAATACATATAGATAGGTCTCATACATGAATACATAGTATAAGTTACATTGTTTCGATCAAGTTACAAAGTAGTTGATGACATGCGAATACATGTGTCGATCGAACAAGTTAGAGCTTGGAAGCTCGACTAGACATCTAAACTAGCTAGACAAAAACGCGGGATAAACAACCAAAGAAGATAAGCATGATAACCGCCGCGACGAAGGTGTAGGTCTTCATCCGGTTCCTCGTCCTAACTCCCGCTAGATAGCACGTGTATCTAGCTTCCGCCTCCGTTATAGTTTTGTACCCTTTGTAGCTATTGCCGCTGAAACGGTGCACCTATCTCCGGCAGTCTTTCCAATCATCGTAGACTCCGGGAACCCATCCCTTGTACACGACGTACCACGTCATCTATAAGTTGACAATAATAATTAACCGATGATTGAAAAAAACATATATAATTAAAGTCACATATGAAGATACACTTATAGAAAGTACTCCTAAATCAAAAAGACCAAACTCAATAAGCATGCCTCATATATAACTAGGTTGTTCGACACAGGAATATGCTATGATGGAACTGTTCGCCAAGTAGGATGCACAACACCTGGACCTGTGCATAGCACAAGACGGACAATCCCATCGCAGCACATTCACATATAGTGTTCCACGACATTTCAATCATCGGCATTATTCTCGAAAAAGACCAAAGTAACTCGAAAAGAATGCCTCATATATATATATACATAGGTCGTTGGACACAGGAATATGCTACGATGAAACTGTGAGCCAAGTAGGATGCACAAGACCTGGACTTGTGCATATCACAAGGCTCACAATCCCGTCGTAGCACATTCACATATATATTGTGCCAAGACATTTCAATCATCGACAATATTCTCGAAAAAGACCAAAGTAAATCAAAATAATGTCTCATATATATATATATAGGTCGTTGGACACAGGAATATGCTATGATGGAACCGTAAGCCAAGTAGGATGCACAACATCTAGACTTGTGCATAACACAAGGCTTACAGTCCCGTCGTAGCACATTCACATATATATTATGCCACGACATTTTAATCATTGCATTATTCTTGAAAAAGACCAAAGTAACTCGAAAAGAATGCCTCATATATAACTATCTAGGTCGTTGGACACAGGAATATGCTACGACAGAACAGTTAGCCAAGTAGGATGCACAATTTCTGTACTTGTGCATATCACAAGGCTAACTATCCCGTCGTAGCACATTCACATATATATTGTGCCACGACATTTCAATCATCGGCATTATTCTCGAAAAAGACAAAAATAACTCGAAAAGAATGCCTCATATATATACATAGGTCGTTGGACACAGGAATATGCTACGATGGAATAGTGAGCCAAGTAGGATGCACAAGACCTGGACTTGTGCATATCACAAGGCTCACAATCCCATCGTAGCACATTCACATATATAGTGTGACACGACATTTTAATCATCGGCATTATTCTCGAAAAAAGAGTAAGGAAAAAAAGAAGGACCAAAGTGAGCAAAGGACCAAAGAGTAAGCAAAAAAAACCAAGCACTGATTTATATATAATAATAATAAGCAAAATAAGTAAGCGATGATTCATAAACTTAATAAGATAAGTATAGTAGCATGTACACTTGTCCACACACACACAAAGGTCGTCTATAGTTTGTAACTACAACTAGGCCAACATCAAGCCTTCTGGCTCGGCTTAGGGAACGGGAGGACGCCTTGTCTCGTCATGAACTTCCTATAGTCACCCTACATCTCTAGGTGATCTTCTATGTCACGGTTATTCGGGATATTTCCTCCGTAGAAGATCCCCCCTGAAGTCATGACATCACGAAAGATGATTGCTCCAAACTGCTGCTGGATGCGATACATCTCTTGTCTAATATCTGAATCAGTGATCTTGGCCTTTGTTTCGGCCCACTATTTGAGATGATCTGGCAGCGTAGAATTCTGCTGGTCAAGTAGGAACGCCCTCATGTGATGGAGTGTGTAGTAGGCTTCCTTCTTACTATTTTCCGGCTGCTTCACGCAGGGGAACTCCGTTACGTGGTTGAAGACGTGCCTGCTGAACTTGACCTTCGTACGCACGAAGGTGGTGCCTTCCGTCGAGGCAAAGCCAGTGAGAGCATCATCCAGATCTTCCTTGATCTTGTCGTAGTTTTTCTTCTTTTCTAGACTCCCCGAGTCGAAATACGTGGCGTGGGAATGATTCGGCGATAAGGAGATGAGTGTGCAGTGTTCATCTCTGTGCAAAAAATTCAAATGGAATGTGTTGGAAAAAGAATGATGATAATCTAATAAAGCCAATCGACGGTGGCGAGTGAATAACGACTTACTCCAGAAAGTAAGGCACGAGAATGTATTCCTTTGTCTTGTTCGCCACGAGGATTCTTTTTAGGTACGAGGCCACGATACGTCGTTCGGCGGGGGAACACATGCATCCGTCACGCATGTAGTAGGGGTCCACTATAGCGATGCCCGGTGTGTTCTCTCTAATGATCTGCATGGCCAGGCTGAGAGAAAACAGACGAACCATGGTATAGTGCAGCGGGTATAGGTGGAACATATTGAAGATGTCGTCGAACCGCAGGAAGAACAGATCCGCAGGGGCATTATCGATGAAGCCCAAGCCTGGTGGCACCTTAACCAGGAATACCGGGTGCGAGGGATCTTTCTCTGATAGAAGGCGTCTCTCTATCGTCAACACACCGTCATGCACACTCTGCAGTTCCGAACTGGCGAGCTTCCGCAAATTCTTAGGTAGCATGGGCTCACCCGCCACATGAACCCTCCACATAATACCCTCGGGTCTTGGTGGCCCGTCCCGAAACCTGATCGGATTCGCAGTTGTTGATGCCACCGGCTGGCTCGAGCTACTAGATTTTATTTTCCTGCCTTTTTTCCTTTTGGAGAGCGGGCAGGCACCGCAATCTGAGCACCGGACGCCCTATGTAGTGTGTCAGGGCTTAGAATAAAGGGCCGGTTGGTTGTATCAGCTGGCTCTGTAAAGGCACAAGATGGAGGCGTCTCCTGAGAACCAAACAGACGCTTGGTGATAGTGGCTTTCTCTGTGGGGCCACCAGCTAGGTCTTCGTTGCTAAACTGAGTGTTGAAGAAGTGATCATTCTAGTCTTCGTCGTCCTCGGCCGGATCCTGCGCCATGTGCATATCATCAACATGATCATCCGACCCACCGCGTGGAGGTGACGGCGAGGGCGATAAGGGGGCCTTGCCACCGCTTGTCGCTGGCACGACAGGCGGTGTTGTTGTCTATGGCGTGATGGCCCCCGCCGTCCCCAAACGGATCATGCTCTTTGGCCATTGCAAGAATAAGCCGAAGCAAGTTCTGAGGACAGCCGGCTCTTCTTCATCCGCTCCTGGGGGTTGAATGGGAGGTTCTAGGTCGTCGCAGCCCCTTAGCACCCGACTAATTTTAACCATGTGCACGCTATCTGGCATCGGCCTTTAGTGGAACGTGCGCTGCAAGGGTTGAATGATGGTACCCTTGGCAACATCCCTCAGCTCGTTGTGAACACTAGCACTGTCTTATCCCACTGGTTCTGCCCACTGCTCTATTCTAAACTTATGAGCACCTAGGTTCGAATCCTGGTGCCCCACTTTTTGATTTTTATTTTAAAAATATTTTTAAATGTTCCAAAAAAATGCCCAAAAGTGGTGATATATGCCATAGAAGTTTTGTTTTGTTTTATTTTTAAAATACTTTTAAATATTCCAAAAATGCCCAAAAGTGATAATATATGTCATAAAAGTGGTACAAATTAAATATGATTCAAATATTTCATAATAATTTGTCCATGATACAAATATGTCATAATAATTTGTCCATGAATATTACAATCTTTTTCGACCACGCGTTTTACAATATTTTTTGAGCTAGCGTTTTACAATCTTTTTTCCCTTCTTTGTCGCGGTTGAATAATTTAGCCTCGGCACTTTAATGTTTCTTCTTTCGAATGGGCTACCTTTTTTGGGTAGGGTTGTCCTTTTTCTTCTGGTGATGTATGTTGCTGCATCGTAGTCGTCGTCATCTTTAATCTTTGGATCGCCGTACTGGTCGAAGTCTTTCTCGTTGGCGACTCCATCCATTCCGATGATGTTTCTTTTTCCTCTCCTCATGACAACACGGCTAGGCTTTGTCGGGTCGGTAATAAAAAAACATTGGTCCACTTTGGTAGCCAGTACCCACAGTTCATTTTTCGCGGCCACGTTCGCACCGACGGCCTTGGATTTGGCTGCTTTGGGTATAACCATGGTTGTGAAATACCAGTCTTCTCTTTCGACGCTCTTTGCCCATTTGACACGGAACATCGGCACCTTTTCTCCATAGTAGTCAAGCTCCCAGATCTCCTCGATTCTTCCATAGAATCTTTCCTTCACGTTGTCATCGGTGTAGAATTCCGACGTTACGCCTGAGTTCTGATAATCACACTTGTTGTCCTTTTCTTCCGTGTAGAATGTGTAGCCGTTGATATCATACGCCTGATAGGTCACCAGGTTTTGCATCGGTCCCTGCAACAAGGTGAATATGATCTTTTCCGTGTCATAAGAATGCGATCGCGGGGGATTATCATGGAGCGTCTGCCTAAACCAACGCGTGAAATCTGAGTTGTGCTCTTTGATTATTTCTCCCTGCGTCCTCTGTATGCCCCGGTCACTGTACTTCTTCTCGATTAACCTTTTGTGCTTCTGTACCCAAGGATCGACCAGTTCTAAATGTTGTAGTGCGACGAGGTTTGCTCGATCAAAGTCTGCGCGTCAAAATCGAAAATGCGCATGCGATTATCGACGACCCTCTCGGTGACCAGATCCGTCGAGCTTACCAAGGTGCTGTTGACGGAAGACCGGCGTGGTTCTCGATGTCTAGATAATTGATGCGAAGAGATGCACTCTTCGGCCAGAAAGCCCTTGGCTATGCTTCCATCTGGACGGGACCTGTTGCGAACGTATCCTTTGATGTGTCCGTTCATCCTTTCGAACGCCATCATGCTGCGGAGGAACATTGGCCCAAGTTGTACGATGTTCTCCACGACATGGACCAGCAGATGCACCATAATGTCGAAGAATGTGGGTGGGAAGTAGACCTCAAGATCACATAGTATCACCACGATCTCCTCCTGTAGCCTCCCGAGTTGATTCACGCCAATCGACTTCCTAGAGATGACGTCAAAAAACTTGCAGAGGCTAAATAACGTTTCACGGACGTGCTCGTCCATTATCCCTCTTAGTGCGACCAGAAGTACCTACGTCATTAGCACGGCACAGTCGTGAGACTTCATGCCACTGAACCTCTGCTTCGCCTCGTCTAGGTATCTGCTTATCTTGCCCACGTAGCCGTAAGGAAATTTGACTCCTAGAAGGCACTTGAAAAACTTTTTGATCTCATCCTGGCTTAGAGTGAAGCAAGAAGGAGGGCAGTAATATTCGTTCTTCTTGAACTTTTTACCCTTCTGACGACCTTGTGTCGTCTCCGACTCATGATCATCGTCATCTTCCTGATCATCAGGAGTAGTGCATCCTCCGTGAAGCTCCTTCCGGATACCCAAGCATATCAGGTCGTGCCTTGCTTTCGGACCATCTTTCGTCCTATCTGGCATGTTGATTATGGTGGCGACGGACTCTCGCGTTTTTTCGTGATATACATGATGTCGAGGCTATGAGGCGTGCGGAGAAACTTCGATATGGCAACTCGAGCAGACCTTGTTTTCCATACCTTCATCAGCGGCATGTCTTGTTGCTGCCTCTTTCGCTTCTTTCTAGGCTTAGGACAATTTTTCCAGTTTTTCAGCAACTCTTCCACTTCTTCGCTGCTCCTACGCTCTGGGATTCCTCGGGTCTCGGATTTGCCATCGAACAGGTCTCCACGTTTTCTCCATGGATCATTCTTGCCGAGCCACCTCCGGTGCGCCATGAACACGGTTTTCAATGACCCTGGATCTTTCTCTAGTTGGATATAGCTTGTGTTATCCATGCACCTAACGCATGCGCAGAATCCTTGGATAAGCTGCCCCGAGATATACCCGCAACCTGGATAGTCTTGCACCGTAGTGACCAACGCGGCTCTCATAGTGAAATAATCTTGTGCGACGGCGTCGTAAGTATTGGCTCCAGATTCCCATAACGTGGCTAGCTCCTCTTTCAACAGCCCGAGATACAGATTGATGTCGGTACCAGGTTGTTTCGGCCCTTGAATTAGCATACTCATTTGTATGTACTTCTTCTTCATGCACAACCATGGAGGGAGGTTGTACATCCAAACAAACACGGGCCAAGTGCTGTGCGTGCTGCTCTGGATACCGAACGGATTGAGTCCATCGGTGCTCGCACCAAGCCTGATGTTCCTAGAATCTCCACCGAATTCTGGGAATTCGAGGTCCAATGCTTTCCACTGGCTAGCATCTGAAGGGTGCGTCAGCAGCTCATCCTTTTCGGGGTCATCATCGTCATCTCCTGGCTTCTTCCTTTGTGCATGACATCGCATGAGCTTCGCTTCCTTAGGGTCCATCAAATAGCGCTGCAGACGAGGAGTGATAGGAAAGTACCATACCACTTTTCGAGGTGCTTTCTTCCCTTTCTTGTATCGACTCACGCCGCCCACCGGACATGTGGTTTTCTCCGCGTCCTCGCCCCGATAAATGATGCAATCGTTGATGCATACGTGATATCTAACATGCGGTAGATCGAGAGGACAGACAATTTTCTTGGCGTCCTTGATACTAGTTGGACATGTGTTCCCCTCCGAGAGACGATCGTGCCAGAATGCCATCATATCGTCGAAGCTTGCGTCGCTCAATTTGTGTTTTGCCTTCATCTCCATAGCCTTGAGCGTTACATTCAACCGGGTATCATCGGGCCTGCATCCTTCATACAATGGAGTAACCGCGTCTTTCTCAAGTTGCGCAAGCTTGGCTTTCTCTCTAGCGGCAGCCCTGGCGTTACTCGTCTGCTTGAGAAGCAGCTCATGCACATAAGGGTCCCGCACCCATCCTAACGTTGTTCCATCGTCGTCTGCTCCTCCGGCATCTAGATCATCATCATCCCGGTCTGCTTCCGCACCTTCACCATCTCCAGGAGAATCTTCATCATCTCGCCCGTTCTCGCCGTCATGATGATCATCGTCATGTTGCCCACCTTCACCGTCACCATCGTCTTCGCCATCGCTTATCCAACGAGTGTATCCATCCATGAAACCATGGCGGAGCAGGTGCACCTGCAGATTCCCGGAATCTGGGTCGATCACCCAGTTGAGTTTGCATTTTCTGCACGAACATCTTATCTCCGTCTTGTTATTTCGTATCATGTCGGCCGTCGCACATTTCAAAAATCTAGCCACAATGTCTTCACTCATTATGAGCACCATTTTTGCCTGCACTGTGTACACGGCACAATTAGAAGTCTATTAGAACCACATAATTAATGCATGCATGCAATGGTCGATAGAAAATTTCGGCATGACCTATCCTAAAATTAGGACCTTTGCGAAATGCCAAAGTCTTGCCAAAATGGAAATGAATCAACATTTTGGCAAAACAAATGGCAACTTGTTCACATACAAACACAAGAGAGAGAGAGAGAGAGAGAGAGAGAGAGAGATCCATACACACATGAACATATCATTATTCTCTCCATACACACATGCATGAGCATCATCGATACTCTCCATATACACACACACATATGACCATCGATCCTCTCATACACACATCATGAGCATCGATCATCTACATACATATGAGCATATCATCCATATACACATGAACACATCCTTACATGGACAACTTACCGAGATGAGAGACCAATCGCGAGAAAGATGGAAAGGAGAGGTGCGCGCGAGACCGGAGAAGGAGATGAGAGACCGGAGACCTTCCTCTATTACTTATGTAACATCCAAGGCAAGTTCTACATGCTAAAAATGGTGAATGAGTGGATAAATTGAAGTGGGAAGGAGAAGGATCCCGACTAGATCTAAGGAGGAAGAAGAAGGGGAAAGTGAAGTGTGGGGTGGTGGATGATCACACATGTGCACATAAAGTGGAGCTGCCAAAAAAATCGCCACATCCGTGGCGCACTCGGCCCCAGTGCGCCACAGGGATTAGTAACATCCGTTGCGCCCATGCTATAGTGCGCCACGGATGTGTCTGACCGTTTTACAGAGCAGAGGGGCATGCGCTTAGGCGTAGCGCACCCCCCCCCCCCCAACGTGCGCCATGGGTAACACCAACAGGCGTAGCGCACCTACCCTATGTGCGCTACGGATGTATGGCATGCGGCCAACAGGGCCCTGGCCCACACATATCTGTGGCGCACTATGGTCATGTGCGCCATGGTTATTCTAGTTACTAGTAGGGCACTGCCCATAGGTGAGCCACGCATGTTTTAGCCGTGGGGCACTTCAACCATATGAGCCACGGATGTGCTGATTACCTATAGCCATTTTCCTAGTAGTGTTGCCTACTCCAGGTCATTAGTCCCGATCCGTAATACGGACCGGGACTAAAGATCTGGTCCGGCCCGGGACTAGTGACTACGGCCGTTTCTAGCCGTTAGAGGCCTCACGGTTCGAGACTAGTGCTCCACTAGTTACAGGCTGTGACAGGCCGGGCCTGCTGGCGTTGTTCACGTCGAACTGAAGATGGTTTTTCCCGTAGAGGGAGTGATTGGCTTTGCTGGGTTCTAGGTGCAGAAGTCTAGCCCCAGGATTAAGGCGAAGAAGAGAGCCCATGCCCATGGACAAGCTACCGAAGAAGGTACTGTGCTAGCGCTTGGGGATCGTCAATGATGGAGAGCCGGTCACGGAGGCTGGGATAGCCAAGTTCGTCCAGATGTTCGAAGGCAAGCTTCCGGATACTGCGATTGCCGCTCTCCATGCACTCTTTTGCATGGATTGCGACTTCGCGACGATGGTGGAAGACGCCTTGGCATAGTCCTGATGATCTGGCCAATATTATTCGATGTCATCATTTTCATCATGTTTTGCAAACTCCATAGCATTCTCGTGTGTGTGTGCTGCCCATGTTTGAAACCTTCTGCTGTTACTGTGTCAATCTGCTGCTACGTAAGTTACATACACATGTGGATGGATCGCTGGCCTTGGCAAGGCACTGTCTTTGTTGTTTAACTATCAGATGTAACGTTAGTTTTCAATGGGTGATCTAGATATTAACATTATCAACTGGAATCACTGAGGCCTCAACTGTCCGAGGCGTAGAGATGTGGTCTGTGACCCGGCGAGATCCACATCGTGTCATGTTGTTTGTTTACAAGAGACCATGCTTGGGCAAGTCGACCCTTTCACCGCAACACATCTTTTTTTTGCGATCAACACCGCAACACATCTTGGAGGCTTTAGACTGCGACAATTTGTGGAGAGGCCTGCAACTAGAACTACAGGGGGAATCCTACTACTGTGGGATGAAACAAAGGTCAATGCCTTAAACATTGTTGCAACAACCTACACTCTCTCGGCCACCATCACCATTGTGAACTCGGACATCTCCTACAAGCTCACAACGGGCTACGGGCCAACTCGTGGGAATCTTAAGGACGCTTTCTTCGCTGAGATGGACGCAGCCAAACCTCCCACGGGAACAAGATGGATAATCACGGGGAATTTCAACCAAATCTACCGTGCAAGAGACAAGAACCAAGCCAATTCCAACCGGAGCCGAATTGTTAGATTCCGGAATACCCTGAACAATTGTGGTTTAAAGGAGGTTCATTTGCAAAATATTCACGTGGAGCAATGAGCAACAAGACCCCACCTTGAGCAAACTTGATGGTTTCTTTTGCAACGAAGAATGGGACTTGACCTTTGTAGGGGTTCGTAGCATGGAAAACAAAAATTTTCTATCGCATACAAACAAACAAGCCAAGATCTATCTACTAGATTGTAGCAACGAGTCGATAGTGGAACTCACCCTCGAAGATTCCAAAGCGGTTAACGAGAGCAGATTCTTGTGGGTGATGTAGTCATACTCTTTCCGATCTCAAGATCGCGTAGACGATCCTTCCAGCGCCACGTTCCGGCAGCGCTCCGATCGGTCACACGTTACTGAATTTAAGACCTTCCTCTCCCTTGTTCCAGCGGTGGAGGTTGTAGCACTCTCCTCGCGATTCCCGTGACTGTGGCGTGGTACCGGAAGTAGAGGGGAAATCCCGCAGGGCTTCGCCTTAAGCCGGTGCGAGTATGGTGGAGCTTATGAGAGAGGCTATTAGTGGTCTAGTAATTAGACACACCAATTAGAAGGCTCTAAACCAATTAGAAGGCTCTAAACCGAAATAGCTCTAAACCGGGGTTTAGGTCTAGGGTTTAGTTTAGAGGATAGGAACTTGTGTGTGTTAGGAGGGAGCCCTGCCCCTCCTTATATAGGTGGGAGGGGCTGGCCGGCCAAGGGGAGGAGAGTCCCTCCCCAAGTCGGCTTGGTGGGGCGCCGGCCAAGGGAGGAACCCTCCTCCAATTCGGCCTCCACCAATCCTCCTCTCTTCCCACTTCCCAAAATTGCCGTTTGACTTTCAAACTAGCCGTTTGACTTTTCAATTTAGGATTTAAATAAATCCTTTATTTTGGACAGCGAAGACACCTAGTACATGATGCAATCATTCCAACTTACAATGACACATTCATGTACCCTTCCCCTCCGGAGTGCCGGACATTCCGGGACCTTCTAGAATGTTCCCGATGAAAACACCGGAACCATTCCCCAACTCCGAAATGGGACTTTCCTTATATGAATCTTATTCTCCGGACCATTCCGGATCACCTCGTGATATCCCGGATCCCATCCGAGACTCCGAACAACATTCGGTCTCTTTCTCATAATACCATAACTACTCAAAACAACGTCGAGTCCTTAAGTGTGTCTCCCTACGGTTCGTGAATTATGCGGACATGATCGAGACACTTCTCCGAACAATAACCAATAGAGGAATCTGGAAATTCATATGGCTCCCACATATTTCTACGATTACTTTGCGATCGAATGAACCACTTACATACGATACCAATTTCCCTTTGTCTCACGATATGTTACTTATCCGAGGTTATGATCGTCGGTATCTCTGCATACCTAGTTCATCCTCGTTACTGATAAGTACTCTTTTCTCGTTCCCGTGATATGTGATCCCTTGTGACCAAGTCACATGCTTGCAAGCTAATTGGATGACATTTCACCGAGAGGGCCCAGAGAATATCTATCCGTCATGTGGATGGACAAATCCACTCTTGATCCATGTGTTTCAACCAACACTTTCCGAACACTCAATGCCACCTTTATAGCCACCACATTACGGTGTGGTGTTTGATGACATCAAAGCATCCATCCGGTAAAGGTGATATGCATGATCTCATGGTCGAAGGAATTAGGTTACTATGTATCAGAAAGCATATAGCAATTGAACTATTGAAATGACTTGATCTTTATGCTACGCTTATCTATAGGAGTATGTCCACCATATCATTCTCCTAACGATATGATCTTGTTGTTGATAACATCTCAATGTTCATGATATGGAAACCACAATCATCAATCAACCAACAAGCTAGTGAAGTATAGAGGCTATACTAGGGACTTCAAATTAAGTTTACAAATCACACAAGTATTAATGGTTTCCTTGTTAATACTATTATAGCATGAATGTAAACATTTATCATAAGTATGAAGATATGATAATAACCTACTTTATTATTGCCTCTTGGGCATATCTCCAACAGTCTCCCACTTGCACTAGAGTCAATAATCTAGTTTCAAACCTTTTGTGTATTCAACACCTATGGCTTTCCGGTGTTGTATGTACACGATTGCTAGTGGTCAACTGATCTCCGGATCTGACACTTCCAGGTCCGTGTGTAATTGCATGTCTTTGCGTCTCTCGCATCACTCATTCTCTAATGAGATGGCTTTGTATAAATTTGGTCTTTCGTGTGACCTTTAGTTCTTTGGGGTTAAAACATGTTGACAATATTGTCGCACAATATATCTTCATAGTATTATCCATGTGAACTACACCTAGTTTGATAACAAACTACTTGACACAAATGCCCTCTTTTGCTGCTATAATAGCAGTCATATACTTAGCCTTTTGTTGTAGTATCATCACAATGTCTTAACTTTGGAACTCATCCAAATCCATTATGGAACTCACTTTCCATTATATTGTGCCACCCTTAGTTTAGATTGAGATAAACTAAATTTGTACTTTGTGACAAAGCTAGTATCAATGTAGTACTTTTACAATGAACTAACCATCTATTTGTCACTTCTACAAATAATATACTCTTAGTTCTTCCAAAAGATCATAAGAATATCCTTACTATCGTCCAATGATCATCTTATGAATCATTCTGGTATATGCACATAATATTTATAGCATAGGACATATCTGGATTTGTACATATCACAGTATGATTGATATAAATACTCTTTGTGATTTCATACATCAAGTATCAATCTATACTTGAATCTTTGTTTCACTTACCAAGTGCCAATACACTCGAATATATCATCAACATTGAACTCTTTCAATCCTTTCTGTGCAACAAGAACCTTTCTTGTAGTTTCTATATTGAATTCATTCAATATCTCATCTATGTACTTCTGGACAACCATATTAGCGTCTATTGATGCCAAATATTTGGGTTTTGCCTAAGTCTTTCATCGGGATGAAATTCTTAATATGTGTTAATAAAAGATACATTATTTCCAATCAACAATATGTCTTCCACATAATGTATTAGAAACATGTCTTAGCGCTCCCACTTAATTTCTTGCAAATGCAAGCATCTTCATTGTCTCCGATGAAATTAAACTCTTTTAACAGTTTCATCATAGTGAAGATTCCAACTCCGCTATGCTTACTTCAACCATTGAAGTTTGCATATGCTTTTAGCATCTTTTGAATTAACAAAACCCTTTGGACCGTGTCATGCACACGTCCTAGGTAACCATTCTATTAGAAGAACTTGTTTTGTTTATTCTACTACCACATAACTAATTATATGTAGTGGTTGCTACATTAATCCGTCTAGACTAAAAATCGCTATGAAAGATCAAATCTTGTCATATACAACCTTTGAACATTGTTGTGAACTCTTTCCCAACATGTCGACTATTTCATAGATGTGAAACATCCATGTCTACTTCTTTATAGATCCAAACACAACTGCAAGGTCTTACACCTTTTCCGAGGGTCCTTCAAGTTCAAAACTTGATTTCTCGTGTATGGAACTATCACGGATTATATGGCTTCAAGCCATTTGTGAGTCGGGGCCCATCATCGCTTCTTTGCATGTAGTAGGTTCATTATTCTCAAATAATGATTCAACCCTCAAATCTTGGTATTTGATTGTTCATCCGACCTACTTGTTTCAATAGAAACTTAGACCTCCGTGACCACAACCTTTGAGGCACGTGAGCCATGAGCATTATTCTTTGCCTCGGAACACTTTTCGGCGCTGCGCAACTTTGCACATATAGCTAAGGTTCTTTTAACCTTATCAAAGTTCTATTGTCCTCCCACTTAACTTTTCACGAAAAATTCCTTCTCAAAGAAACTTGATGTTCTAAGCGACAAACACTTTTGTCTCCGGTGTTTATGGAGGAATACTTAACAGTAATACAAAGACAGGTTTATCCGACTTTGGTTGCAAACATCTTTCTTATGCATAGCATACCAATGTTTAAGAAAGGACTACTTGGGTTTTATCCCAAACCATAACCTTATATGGTGTCATTTCAGCGGATTATGATGGAGCTCTTTTAGTGGAAAAGCGGTAGTCTCTAAAGCTTTTAATCTTTAAAATATAATGGCAGTTCTATATATTATACCTTTGATCTTACCATGTCAAACAAGGTTTTAATTACATATCTCGAACGCTCCATACCCTTATGGTGTTTCGGGAAATGCAAATCCACGGAACGATTCCTTAAATCTTAGGTATTATGCTAAACTTGTAATTCAAATATCTTCCTTTATGATCTTATCATAAACTATTCATATTCTTGTTACAATGATTTTGCACTTCATCTTGAAAGTCTTTTGAACTTTTCAAATATTTCACACTTCATCCTTATTAAGTAAATATTCATATATTCACTCAAATTTTCGGAGAAAGCATATGAAGTTGAAATCCATCGCTCTTGACTACACATAATGGAGTTCGTACAACAATATGCACAAGTTCCAATAAGCTAGTCTTTCGTTCCCTTTTGGCCTATGAACGAAGTTTTAATTATCTCTAGGAAAGTTTCACAAACGTCATTTGATCAAAAATCAAAAGACTCCAAAATTCCATCCACATGAAGTTTCTTCATGTTTTCTTTCCAATATAATTTAAACGGCGATGTCACTTCCTAAGTGATCTTTCAATCAATTTGTCTTTCGACAATTTTAGCACTAGTTTTATGGATGTGATTTCTCCAACGAGATTTGTGAATCATCCATCTTTTATGGATTACGGCAATTATTTGAACAACCCTTTTGTTCTCATAATACCTGATAAAACAAATCTTGAAGGCAAGCGTTGATGTTTAACGAGCAACAAAATAACCCTTTATTTGTTCTCGATGAACATCATCACCTATTCTTTTGCTAGTTACTTAGGCCATTGTAGTTCATGAATTGTGTTGTTTCGTATGACGATTCATACCAACAAATTCAGTATCAAATACTTAAGAACCACATTGTTTAATAAGCAAAGAATATAGCCATAACATGTATATCATCTATATACTTAAACTGAACAATTCTAGTCTTTTCTTTTCTGCCATATACTTATGAGATTCTCTTTCAGTATTTCCTTTTCTGTTTGAAAGAATCTATCAACATCAATAGTGGAGTCATACATATGACACATAGTCCAAAGCGTGTATAGTTAAATACCAATGTCTTTGGACTTGCACTTTGAAGTAGATCACCATTATTAAATGTTTGGTGTTCTTTCAAATTCCTTTCTTTAGTTAATTCTTGGTGTAGTAAACATTTTACCTACATCAAATATTCACCTTCATCATGGATTTATCCATGACCAAGCTACTTTAGCTTATAACGGTGAATCGTGAGTATAATGTTGCTCTCCAAAACCTTTTGGAAGATTAGGACAACTAGTGTCCCTTTTGCAAATTCTCATCAAATATGAGAACATGACTTTTGCCATATTATACTCTATCATGTTGTAACCAAAACTTCATTTCAGATATTACAATATCTTCCACACATCATGGTTTCTGAAACAACTCTTTCAGATCCTAGATAACCTTGATATTAAGACAATCTTTTGAATATCAAGAATCATGGAGACAAACATGATACTCAAACACTAACACTTGGAATTGTCACTCTTGTTTTAATACTAATTATTAAACTTTATGGAGTAACCGGAACTTACTGAAAGTTTGCAATAGGACTTTTAAACTTTAGATTAACACTTCAAAACAATACGATACCAGTTCGTAAAGTAACTAACCAGAATTCTATAGTTCTATCATCTCAATTAAAACTAAGCGCAAGGTGGTAAACGGATGCCAATGACTACAACAACTATGCAAATTCACTTTGATTTTAGTTTATGATAAATTGAGCTCTAATTAATAATTAAATTAATCTAGGTGAACTCCCACTTAAAACAACATCCCTCACATTGTTTTAGTGATCACACGAACCAAATCCACCACATCAAAACCGATCATCACGAGAGTTGATATAGCTTTAATGGCGAACAATCAACATGTTCATCATATCTACTATATGACTCATGCTCTACCTTTCGGTAATCCGTGTTCCTGAGGCCATGTCTGTACATGCTAGGCTCGTCAAGATCAAACCTTAGCTACCGCATAAGCAAATCTGGCTTGCTTACGTTGTATTCACCCGGAATCAAAGACACCCGATCATCACGTGGTGCTTGAGCGACAAGCTTTGTAGCAGTGCATACTAAGGGTGAACACTTTAGAACTTGAAATTTATGTGCATGAGGGATCATCTTATAATGCTACCGTCGTCTACTAAGCAATACAAGATGCATAAAGGATTAACATCACATGCAATTCATAATATGTGATATGATATGGCCTTTCTTCTTTGTGCTTCCGATCTCCATCTTCAAGCACGAACATGATCTCCATCATCACCGGCATAGCATCAAGGTCAATGACGCTTCTTCATGGTTGTCGTCCACCAGCTTCAACTATTACAACTATTTTGAATAGACACGCAGGTCTTAACAGAAATTAAAGACAACCATATGGCTCACCCGGTTGCCAACTTACAATAAGGAACATTGCATACATCAAATATAATCACAATCATTGCCATATCACATCATCACACACCCTGCAAAACAAAGTTAGGCGCTTCTACTTTCTTTGCATATTTTACGTGGTTTGGGGCTTTCAATAAGTGTCGTTCTAACTTACGAACAAGAACCACAACATTGATACTAGCATTGTTGATTACCCGTTGTAAATTGGATCTTAACTATGCTAGGAGAAAGCAGGCACCCATGAGCCACTTATGCAATCTGAGTTGCATGTCAAGCGTGGAGCAAGTCTCATGAACGATGTCATGTAAGGTTAGCCGGCCGCTTCATCCCAACATACCGCAAGATGCAAAGTACACAAAAGCAATCTACAATAAAAGCATCAACGCCCACAATGACCATTGTGTTCTACTCGTCTGCAGATCTACATATAGACACGGCTCGATACCCTTTGAGGGGTTCGTAGCATGGAAAACAAAAATTTTCTATCGCATACAAACAAACAAGCCAAGATCTATCTACTAGATTGTAGCAACTAGTCGATAGTGGAACTCACCCTCGAAGATTCCAAAGCGGTTAACGAGAGCAGATTCTTGTGGGTGATGTAGTTACTCTTTCCGATCTCAAGATCGCGTGAGCGATCCTTCAGGTATACGTTCAGCAGCGCTCCATGATCGGTCACCGTTCGATTACTCGACGAAGACCTTCCTCTCCCTTGTTCCAAAGAATGGAGGTTGTAGCACTCTCCTCGCGATTCCAAGACAACTGGCGTGGTACAGGAAGTAGAGGGAAATCCCCAGGGCTTCTTAAGCCGGTGCTTGTATGGTGGAGTTTTTGAGAGAGGCTATTAGTGGTATAGTATTTAGAAACACTAATTTTAAGGCTCTAATCCAATTAGAAGGCTCTAAACCGCTGGCTAAAGCATTTAGAAGCTCTAAACCAACACGGCTCTAAACCGGAGGTAGAAGATAGGAACTTGTGTGTGCTAGGAGGGGAGCCCTGCCCCTCCTTATATAGGTGGGAGG
This sequence comes from Avena insularis, assembly GCA_023614405.1. Lineage (NCBI taxonomy): Eukaryota > Viridiplantae > Streptophyta > Magnoliopsida > Poales > Poaceae > Avena > Avena insularis. The sequence continues at coordinate 53,229,994 of CM042693.1, read as the reverse complement.
GCTGGCGGCCAAGGGAGGAGAGTCCTCCCAAGTCGGCTTGGTGGGCGCCCGGCCAAGGGAGGAACCCTCCTCCAATTCGGCCTCCACCAATCCTCCTCTCTTCCACTTCCCAAAATTGCCGTTTGACTTTCAAACTAGCCGTTTGACTTTTCAATTTAGGATTTAAATAAATCCTTTATTTTGGACAGCGAAGACACCTAGTACATGATGCAATCATTCCAACTTACAATGACACATTCATGTACCCTTCCCCTTCCGGTCTTAGGACATTCAGGACCTTCTAGAATGTTCCCGATGAAAACACGGAACCATTCCCCAACTCGAAAGGACTTTCCTTATATGAATCTTATTCTCCGGACCATTCCGGATCACCTCGTGATATCCGGATCCCATCCGAGACTCGAACAACATTCGGTCTCTTTCTCATAATACCATAACTACTCAAACAACGTCGAATCCTTAAGTGTGTCTCCCTACGGTTCGTGAATTATGCGGACATGATCGAGACACTTCTCGAACAATAACCAATAGAGGAATCTGGAAATTCATATGGCTCCCACATATTTCTCGATTACTTTGCGATCGAATGAACCACTTACATACGATACCAATTTCCCTATGTCTCACGATATGTTACTTATCCGAGGTTATGATCGTCGGTATCTGCATACCTAGTTCAACCTCGTTCTTGATAAGTACTCTTTTCTCGTTCGTGATATGTGATCCCTTGTGAGCCAGTCACATGCTTGCAAGCTAATTGGATGACATTTCACCGAGAGGGCCCAGTATATCTATCCGTCATATGGATGGACAAATCCCACTCTTGATCCATGTGTTTCAACCAATACTTTCCGAACACTCAATGCCACTTTTATAGCCACCACATTACGGTGTGGTGTTTGATGACATCAAAGCATCCATCCAGTAAAGGTGATATGCATGATCTCATGGTCGAAGGAATTAGGTTACTATGTATCAGAAAGCATATAGCAATTGAACTATTGAAATGACTTGATCTTTATGCTACGCTTATCTATAGGAGTATGTCCATCACATCATTCTCCTAATGATATGACCCTGTTGTTAATAACATCTCTATGTTCATGATCAGGAAACAATGATCATATATTAACCAACAAGCTAGTTTAACAAGAGGCTTTACTAGGGACTCTTTTATGTTTACAAATCACACAAGTATTAATGTTTCCTATTAATACAATTATAGCATGGTATGTAAACATTTATCATAAGTATGAAGATATGATAATAACCACTTTATTATTGCCTCTTGGGCATATCTCCAACAGTCTCCCACTTGCACTAGAGTCAATAATCTAGTTTCAAACCTTTGTGTTTTCAACACCTATGGCTTTCTGGTGTTGTATGTACACGATTGCTAGTGGTTAACGATCTCGGATCGACACTTCGGTCCGTGTGTAATTGCATGTCTTTGCGTCTCTCGCATCACTCATTCTCTAATGAGATGGCTTTGTATAATTTGGTCTTTGATTGTGACCTTTAGTTCTTTGGGGTTAAAACATGTTGATAATATTGTGCACAATATATCTTCATGGTATTATCCCGCTGTGAACTACACCTAGTTTGATAACAAACTACTTGACACAAATGCCCTCTTTTGCTGCTATAATAGCAGTCATATACTTAGCCTTTTGTTGTAGTATCTGTCACAATGTCTTAACTTTGGAACTCATCCAAATCCATTATGGAACTTACTTTCCATTATATTGTGCCACCCTTAATTTAGATTGAGATAAACTTAATTTGTACTTTGTGACAAAACTAGTATCAATGTAGTACTTTTACAATGAACTAACCATCTATTTGTCACTTCTACAAATAATATACTCTTAGTTCTTCCAAAAGATCATAAGAATATCCTTACTATCGTCCAATGATCATCTTATGAATCATTCTGGTATATGCTCATAATATTTATAGCATAGGACATATCTGGATTTGTACATATCACAGTATGATTGATATAAATACTCTTTGTGATTTCATACATCAAGTATCAATCTATACTTGAATCTTTGTTTCACTTACCAAGTGTCAATACACTTGAATATATCATCAACATTGAACTCTTTCAATCCTTTCTGTGCAACAAGAACCTTTCTTGTAGTTTCTATATTGAATTCAATATCTCGTCTATGTACTTCTGGCACAACCATATTAGCGTCTATTGATGCCAAATATTTGGGTTTTGCCTAAGTCTTTCATCAGGATGAAATTCTTAATATGTGTTAATAAAAGATACATTATTTCCAATCAACAATATGTCTTCCACATAATGTATTAGAAACATGTCTTAGCGCTCCCACTTAATTTCTTGCAAATGCAAGCATCTTCATTGTCTCCTGATGAAATTAAACTCTTTTAACAGTTTCATCATAGTGAAGATTCCAACTCCGCTATGCTTACTTCAACCATTGAAGTTTGCATATGCTTTTAGCATCCTTTGAATTAACAAAACCCTTTGGACCGTGTCATGCACACGTCCTAGGTAACCATTCTATTAGAAGAACTTGTTTTGTTTATTCTACCTCCACATAACAAATTATATGTAGTGGTTGCTACATTAATCCGTCTAGACTAAAAATCGCTATGAAAGATCAAATTTTGTCATATACAACCTTTGAACATTGTTGTGAACTCTTTCCCAACATGTCGACTATTTCATAGATGTGAAACATCCATGTCTACTTCTTTATAGATCCAAACACAACTGCAAGGTCTTACACCTTTTCGAGGGTCCTTCAAGTTCAAAACTTGATTTCTCGTGTATGGAACTATCACGGATTATATGGCTTCAAGCCATTTGACGGAGTCAGGGCCCATCATTGCTTCTTTGCATGTAGTAGGTTCATTATTCTCAAATAATGATTCAACCCTCAAATCTTGGTATTTGATTGTTCATCCGACCTACTTGTTTCAATAGGAACTTGGATCTCCGTGACCACAACCTTTGAGATACGTGAGCCATGAGTTTTGTTGCTGCCTCCGGAACACTTTTTATTGCTGCGCAACTCTGCACATAAAGCTAAGGTTCCTTTAACCTTATCAAAGTTCTATGGTCCTCCCACTTAACTTTTCACGAAAAATTCCTTCTCAAAGAAACTTGACGTTCTAAGCGACAAACACTTTTGTCTCCGGTGTTTATGGAGGAATACTTAACATTTATACAAAGACAGGTTTATCCGACTTTGGTTGCACACATCTTTCTTATGCATAGCATACCAATGTTTTAAGAAAAGACTACTTGGGTTTTATCCCAAACCATAACTTTATATGGTGTCATTTCAGCGGATTATGATGGAGCTCTTTTAGTGGAAAACGGTAGTCTCTAAAGCTTTTAATCTTTAAAATATAATAGCAGTTTTATGAATTATACCTTCGATCTTACCATGTCAAACAAGGTTCAATTACATATCTCGGCTCCATACTCTTATGGTGTTTGGAAATGCAAATCCACAGAACGATTCTTTAAATCTTAGGTATTATGCTAAACTTGTAATTCAAATATCTTCCTTTATGATCTTATCATAAACTATTCATATTCTTGTTACAATGATTTTGCACTTCATCTTGAAAGTCTTTTGAACTTTTCAAATATTTCATACTTCATCCTTATTAAGTAAATATTCATATATTCACTCAAATTTTCGGAGAAAGCATATGAAGTTGAAATCCATCGCTCTTGACTACAAATAATGGAGTTCGTACAACAATATGCACAAGTTCCAATAAGCTAGTCTTTCGTTCCCTTTTGGCCTATGAACGAAGTTTTAATTATCTCTAGGAAAGTTTCACAAACGTCATTTGATCAAAAATCAAAAGACTCCAAAATTCCATCCACATGGAGTTTCTTCATGTTTTGTTTCCTTTATTTTTTAAACGGCGATGTCACTTCCTAAGTGATCTTTCAATCAATTTGTCTTTCGACAATTTTAGCACTAGTTTTATGGATGTGATTTATCCAACGAGATTTGTGAATCATCCATCTTTTATGGATTACGGCAATTATTTGAACAACCCTTTTGTTCTCATAATACCTGATAAAACAAATCCTGAAGGCAAGCTTTGATGTTTAACGAGCAACACAATAACCCTTTGTTTGTTTTTGATGAACATCATCACATATTCTTTTGCTAATTACTTAGGCCATTGTAGTTCATGAATTGTGTTGTTTCGTATGACGATTCACACCAACAAATTCAGTATCAAATACTTAAGAACCACATTGTTTAATAAGCAAAGAATATAGCCATAACACGTATATCATCTATATACTTAAACTGAACAATTCTAGTCTTTTCTTTTCTGCCATACACTTATGAGATTCTCTTTCAGTATTTCCTTTTCTGTTTGAAAGAATCTATCAACATCAATAGTGGAGTCATACATATGACACATAGTCCAAAGCGTGTATAGTTAAATACCAATGTCTTTGAACTTGCATTTTGAAGTAGATCACCATTATCAAATATTTGGTGTTCTTTCAAATTCCTTTCTTTAGTAATCTCTTGGTGTAGTAAACATTTTACCTACATCAAATATTCACCTTCATCATGGAATCGTCCATGACCAAGCTACTTTTAGCTTATAACGGCGAATCACGAGTATAATGTTGCTCTCCAAAACCTTTTGGAAGATTAGGACAACTAGTGTCTCCAACCTTTTGCAAATTCTCATCAAACATGAGAACATGACTTTGCCATATTATACTCTATCATGTTGTAACTAAAACTTCGTTTCAGATATCACAATATCTTCCACACATCATGGTTTCTGAAACAACTCTTTCAGATCCTAGATAACCTTGATATTAAGATAATCTTTTGAATATCAAGAATCATGGAGACAAACATGATACTCATATACTAATACTTTGGAATTGTCACTCTTGTTTTAATACCAATTATTAAACTTCATGGAGTAACCGGAACTTACTGAAAATTCGCAATAGGACTTTAAACTTTAGATTAACACTTCAAAACAATACGATACCAGTTCGTAAAGTAACTAACCAGAATTCTATAGTTCTATCATCTCAATTATAACTAAGCGCAAGGTGGTAAACGGATGCCAATGACTACAACAACTATGCAAATTCACTTTGATTTAGTTTATGATAAATTGAGTTCTAATTAATAATTAAATTAATCTAGGTGAACTCCCACTCAAAACAACATCCCTCACATTGTTTTAGTGATCACACGAACCAAATCCACTACATCAACACCGATCATCACGAGAGTTGATATAGTTTTAATGGCGAACAATCATCATGTTCATCATATCTACTATATGATTCATGCTTTACCTTCGCCATCCGTGTTCCCGAGGCCATGTCCGTACATGCTAGGCTCGTCAAGATCAAACCTTAGCTACCGCATAAGCAAATCTGCTTGCTTACGTTGTATTCACCGGAATCAAAGACACCCGATCATCACGTGGTGCTTCAAGCGCAAGCTTTGGCAACGGTGCATACTAGGGGTGAACACTTTAGAACTTGAAATTTATGTGCATGAGGGATCATCTTATAATGCTACCGTCGTCTACTAAGCAATACAAGATGCATAAAGGATTAACATCACATGCAATTCATAATATGTGATATGATATGGCCTTTCTTCTTTGTGCTTCCGATCTCCATCTTCAAGCACGAACATGATCTCCATCATCACCGGCATAGCATCAAGGTCAATGACGCTTCTTCATGGTTGTCGTCCACCAGCTTCAACTATTACAACTATTTTGAATAGACACGAGGTCTTAACAAATTAAAGACAACCATATGGCTCTGCGGTTGCCAACTTACAATAAGGAACATTGCATACATCAAATATAATCACAATCATGGCCATATCACATCAGCACATCCTGCAAAACAAAGTTAGACGCTTCTACTTTCTTTGAATATTTTACGTGGTTTGGGGCTTTCCATAAGTGTAGTTCTAAGCTAAGAACAAGATTCCACAACATTGATAATAGCATTGTTGATTACCCGTTGTAAATTGGATATTTACTATGCTAGGAGAAAGCAGGCACCCATAAAGCCACTTATGCAATACGAGTTGCATGTCAAGCGTGGAGCAAGTCTCATGAACGATGTCATGTAAGGTTAGCCGGCCGCTTCATCCCAACATACCGCAAGATGCAAAGTACACAAAAAGCAATCTACAATAAAAGCATCAACGCCCACAATGACCATTGTGTTCTACTCGTCAACAGATCTACATATAGACACGGCTCGATACCCTTGTAGGGGTTCGTAGCATGGAAAACAAAAAATTTCTATCGCATACAAACAAACAAGCCAAGATCTATCTACTAGATTGTAGCAACGAGTCGATAGAGGAACTCACCCTCGAAGATTCCAAAGCGGTTAACGAGAGCAGATTCTCGTGGGTGATGTAGTCGTACTCTTTCCGATCTCAAGATCGCGTGAGCGATCCTTCCAAATACGTTCCAGCAGCGCTCCATGATCGGTCACCGTTCGATTTTCGTGAAGACCTTCCTCTCCCTTGTTCCAGCGGAGGTTGTAGCACTCTCCTCGCGATTCCGGCAGACAACGGCGTGGTACGGAAGTAGAGGGAGATCATGAGGCTTCGCCTTAAGCCGGTGCGAGTATGGTGGAGCTTATGAGAGAGGCTATTAGTGGTCTAGTAATTAGACACACCAATTAGAAGGCTCTAAACCAATTAGAAGGCTCTAAACCGCTGGCTAAAGCAATTAGAAGCTCTAAACCAAAACGGCTCTAAACCGGAGGTAGAAGATAGGAACTTGTGTGTCCTAGGAGGGAGCCCTGCCCCTCCTTATATAGGTGGGAGGGCTGGCCGGCCAAGGGGAGGAGAGTCCCTCCCCAAGTCGGCTTGGTGGGGCGCCGGCCAAGGGAGGAACCCTCCTCCAATTCGGCCTCCACCAATCCTCCACTCTACCCACTTCCCAAAATTGACGTTTGACTTTCAAACTAGCCGTTTGACTTTTCAATTTAGGATTTAAATAAATCCTTTATTTTGGACAGCGAAGACACCTAGTACATGATGCAATCATTCCAACTTACAATGACACATTCATGTACCCTTCCCCCTTCCGGAGTGCCGGACATTCCGGGACCTTCTAGAATGTTCCCGATGAAAACACCGGAACCATTCCCCAACTCCGAAACGGGACTTTCCTTATATGAATCTTATTCTCCGAACCATTCCGGATCACCTCGTGATATCCCGGATCCCATCCGAGACTCCGAACAACATTCGGTCTCTTTCTCATAATACCATAACTACTCAAACAACGTCGAATCCTTAAGTGTGTCTCCCTACGGTTCGTGAATTATGCGGACATGATCGAGACACTTCTCCGAACAATAACCAATAGAGGAATCTGGAAATTCATATGGCTCCCACATATTTCTACGATTACTTTGCGTCGAATGAACCACTTACATACGATACCAATTTCCCTTTGTCTCACGATATGTTACTTATCCGAGGTTATGATCGTCGGTATCTCCGCATACCTAGTTCAACCTCGCATCGATAAGTACTCTTTTCTCGTTCCCGTGATATGTGATCCCTTGTGAGCCAGTCACATGCTTGCAAGCTAATTGGATGACATTTCACCGAGAGGGCCCAGAGTATATCTATCCGTCATATGGATGGACAAATCCCACTCTTGATCCATGTGTTTCAACCAATACTTTCCGAACACTCAATGCCACTTTTATAGCCACCCTGTTACGGTGTGGTGTTTGATGACATCAAAGCATCCATCCGGTAAAGGTGATATGCATGATCTCATGGTCGAAGGAATTAGGTTACTATGTATCAGAAAGCATATAGCAATTGAACTATTGAAATGACTTGATCTTTATGCTACGCTTATCTATAGGAGTATGTCCATCACATCATTCTCCTAATGATATGACCCTGTTGTTAATAACATCTCTATGTTCATGATCAGGAAACAATGATCATATATTAACCAACAAGCTAGTTTAACAAGAGGCTTTACTAGGGACTCTTTTATGTTTACAAATCACACAAGTATTAATGTTTCCTATTAATACAATTATAGCATGGTATGTAAACATTTATCATAAGTATGAAGATATGATAATAACCACTTTATTATTGCCTCTTGGGCATATCTCCAACAGGGGAGCCCTGCCCCTCCTTATATAGGTGGGAGGGGCTGGCCGGCCAAGGGGAGGAGAGTCCCTCCCCAAGTCGGCTTGGTGGGGCGCCGGCCAAGGGAGGAACCCTCCTCCAATTCGGCCTCCACCAATCCTCCTCTCTTCCCACTTCCCAAAATTGCCGTTTGACTTTCAAACTAGCCGTTTGACTTTTCAATTTAGGATTTAAATAAATCCTTTATTTTGGACAGCGAAGACACCTAGTACATGATGCAATCATTCCAACTTACAATGACACATTCATGTACCCTTCCCCCCTCCGGAGTGCCGGACATTCCGGGACCTTCTAGAATGTTCCCGATGAAAACACCGGAACCATTCCCCAACTCCGAAATGGGACTTTCCTTATATGAATATTATTCTCCGGACCATTCCGGATCACCTCGTGATATCCCGGATCCCATCCGAGACTCCGAACAACATTCGGTCTCTTTCTCATAATACCATAACTACTCAAAACAACGTCGAATCCTTAAGTGTGTCTCCCTACGGTTCGTGAATTATGCGGACATGATCGAGACACTTCTCCGAACAATAACCAATAGAGGAATCTGGAAATTCATATGGCTCCCACATATTTCTACGATTACTTTGCGATCGAATGAACCACTTACATACGATACCAATTTCCTTTGTCTCACGATATGTTACTTATCCGAGGTTATGATCGTGGTATCTCGCATACCTAGTTCATCCTCGTTACTGATAAGTACTCTTTTCTCGTTCCCGTGATATGTGATCCCTTGTGACCAAGTCACATGCTTGCAAGCTAATTGGATGACATTTCACCGAGAGGGCCCAGAGAATATCTATCCGTCATGTGGATGGACAAATCCCACTCTTGATCCATGTGTTTCAACCAACACTTTCCGAACACTCAATGCCACCTTTATAGCCACCCACATTACGGTGTGGTGTTTGATGACATCAAAGCATCCATCCGGTAAAGGTGATATGCATGATCTCATGGTCGAAGGAATTAGGTTACTATGTATCAGAAAGCATATAGCAATTGAACTATTGAAATGACTTGATCTTTATGCTACGCTTATCTATAGGAGTATGTCCACCATATCATTCTCCTAACGATATGATCTTGTTGTTGATAACATCTCAATGTTCATGATATGGAAACCACAATCATCAATCAACCAACAAGCTAGTGAAGTATAGAGGCTATACTAGGGACTTCAAATTAAGTTTACAAATCACACAAGTATTAATGGTTTCCTTGTTAATACTATTATAGCATGAATGTAAACATTTATCATAAGTATGAAGATATGATAATAACCTACTTTATTATTGCCTCTTGGGCATATCTCCAACAACCTTCTCCAAGCAAATTCTCAACTCCCTATCGTCGTCCCTTTCCGTCCATTGTCCTCTTCTTCTTGCCAACGATAGTGGCCCTAAGAGACCAAAATCCTTCCGCTTTGAAAACTTTTCAATTAAAATGCCGGGCTTCAAGGAGGTGGTCCAACATGCGTGGAGTAGCAATTCCACCCATTTTGAACCTTGCCAACACCTCTTCCACAAGCTCAAGAACACCGGTAAATGTTTGCGTAAATGGAGCAAGTCCCTTTTCTCCAAGGCAAAACTAGAGCTCTATATGGCTCTAGAGGTTATCGTAAGGCTTGATGTGGCTCAAGAAAGTAGAGAGCTTAGCCCGGAAGAAAGAGATTTAAGAACAAGGCTAAAAAGAAGAATTTTGGCTTTGCGACGCTTGAGAGAACTAGGAAAATACAAGCCTCAAGAGTCACCAACTTGAAACAGGGAGACGCCAACACAAGATACTTCCACCTAAGGATCAACAATAGAAGGAGAAAGAACCACATTCATCGCCTAAAGTGCAACAATGGTTGGGTCATGGAGCATGTACAAAAGAAAAACATCATCCACTCTCACTTCAAAAAGATTATGAGTAAAGGCCCTCTCGGCACCACAAAATTTAATTGGACCACTATTCCCGTCCCACCTTGTGATCAGTGAGCTAGATGAGCCTTTCACGAAAGAAGACGCGGTTAACAAAACCGCCTGTGATAAGGCCCTGGGACCGGAGGGTTTCTCGGGGGCCTTCTTCAAAGCATGTTGGGACACGATAAAGGCCAACATTATGGCAGCGATCAAAAACTTCTCAAGCCTTTGATGCAACAATCTCCATTGGCTAAATTCGGCTAGCATAGCTCTCATCCCCAAAAAAGATGGAACGGAAGAGTACCGACTTTTGCCCCATTAGCCTTATTCACGCCATTGCCAAGCTCATTTCAAAGACGTTGGCGGCCCTTCTTGCTCCCTTCATGGACAAGCTAGTTTCCAACTCCCAAAGTGGCTTCATCAAACAAGAAGGATACATGATAATTTTCTATATGTGAGAAACCTCACGAGAAAGCTCCACAAACCAAAAACAGCCACTCTACTTTTCAAACTTGACATGAATAAAGCCTTTGATTTCGGTTAGGTGGGGCTACTTAATGGCCATGTTGCAACACCTGGGCTTCCCTTCAAAATTATGTGATTGGTTTTCGGCTCTTCTATCCACCTCTTCATTGCGGGTGCTCCTTAATGGTGTTGCTAGAGAGCCTATCAATCATGGTCACGGTCTTAGGCAAGGAGACCCCCTCTCTCCCCTCCTTTTTGTATTGGCCATTGATCCCCTCCACCACATCCTTCGCAAGGCCACCGACCAAGGACTACTTCATAACCTTCGGGGGAGAGCCCCCACGGTTCGTACATATCTCTATGCCGATGAAGCCGCCATCTTTGTAAAGCCAATCAAAATTGACATAAACTTCCTTGCATCCACCTTGGAAAAGTTCGGAGATACTATCAGGCTTGTCATAAATTGCGAAAAAGCCAAGTGGCAACCATTAGATGCCAAGATTTGGACCTTGAGAACATCCTACATGCCTTTTCGGCCTTTCGTACTTCTTTTCCAATGAGATATCTTGGCCTCCCCCTTTCAGTGACTCGTCTCAAGAGAATACACTTCCAACCTTTGGAGGGCAAAGTGGCCGCCAAGCTCATACCGTGGAGTGGGAAACATGTAACCATAGTCGGCCACTCAACCCTAGTGAAATCCGTTATCAAAAAGATGAAAGAGTATCTAGGAGTAACTAGACACTACTCATATATAGGAGAAGGTGAGATTCAAACTCGGGCTATCTAGCGCACCACCTCTTGTGCCAGCCAGAAGACCCACGAGTCTTTCTCTAGTGAAATCCATTCCCACAAGCATTGTTATATATTTCATTACCGTTCTTGACATCCCGGTGGAAGTTCTAATGAAGATTGATAGTTTGAGAAGAGCTTTTCTATGGGCGGCATGTGAGAAGGTCACCGGTGGAAAATGAAAAGTTAATTGGGAAAAGGTTTGCAAGACAGAAAAAACTTTGGGTGTCTTGGGATACTCAACCTCAACAAGTTCGCTTCGGCCCTTCGGTTGAGATGGCTTTGGCACGAGTGGAAATGATAACCCCAAGACTTGGGTGGTACTTGGGACACCTTGCAACAATAAGGACACCGAGCTCTTCGCCGCGGCTACAATTGTTACTATTGGCAATGGAAGAAAGGCCAAATTTTGGGAAGCTTCATGGTTCAATGGTATGTGGCCTAAAGATATTGCGTCTCTCATCTTTGACATCTCAAAAAAGAAGTGTTCAGTTAGGCAAGCTATGTAAGATGAACGTGGGGTCACGCAAATTGACGCCCAAGATGTCTTAGCGTTGGGCACATTGTGCAATTCTTAGAACTTTGGGAGATGCTTTCAAACATAAACATGGACAATGACAATCGGATAGGATTGCTTGGAAATTCACAAATGATGGATGCTACTCGGCCAAAACGGCTTACAATATGCAATTCCAAGGTCTCACCCTTTCTCCAATGCCCTCCTTGGTGTGGAAGCCATGGGCGTCTACAAAATGCAAGATTTTTGCTTGGTTGATTATTGAAAACCACGTTTGGACGGACGATAGACTAGAGTAGAGAGGATGGTCAAACTGCAGGCATTGGACGGCCGATAGACTAGAGTAGAGATGATGGCCAAACTGCGGGCATTGCAAGCTTTGTAAGCAAGTTCAAGAATCTTCCGCCCATCTTATCTTGAAGTGTGGCGCTTCACAATGAGAGTGTGGACTTCCATTTGTTCTTCCTCCAACTTCATGATGTCGACCCAAGAGGGTGGCAACACATGCATACAGTCAAGAAATGGTGGTTGGACGGAGTTTACAAGATCGTCCTCTCTAAAAAGACTGGCCTCTCTTGCATTGCTTGTCTCCTAGGAGATTTGAAAGGAAAGAAATGCTAGAGTCTTCCAAAACCACTCGTCAATGTGGAACCTTGCGGGGGCTAAGGTCTTTTGTAATATCATATCGCGAGAGTAGACGTTTGTTTTCAAGGCTTCGGCCAATGCTGGTCTGTAACCGCTAAGACCTCTTTATACTCCTTTATACTCGTCCTTTATCAATGAAAATGATAAGTCTTTTGCCTTGTTTTAAAAGAGAGAAAAAGCTGCTTGCTACCACGACTCATCAAAGATCACTCCCACATTCCAAAATTATTGCAATTCAGAGAACGGTCATAAACTGGCAACTACTAAATATTCAGGCCACGGTACATCATGGTCCCAGTAACTCATAGCCCACCATCGTGACTCTGGACGACGGTCACAAAGTCGTAGGGTAAATTCAGATTGCCCAACAGCCCATGGCATAGTCACAAAGTCTATGGAGGATAAAACATAATGTGAGGCCGAGAAGTCGGTACTCAGAGGTAATAGAAGGCGAGCAGCGGAGCCGCCATGGTTGCCACGAGGATGGCTGCAGAGACAGGAGACCTTGCCGCCGCATTCGGCTTTGGTGGCGAAGCAGTAGAGCCACCACTGGACGGTGCGGGTGCTGCAATAAGAAAAGGATTATCAGGACCAAGCATTCCAAGAAATAATTCAAACGGGTACAATGTAAATGTGTCCGTGCAGTTTAATTTGGACAGCTGTGTCATGTCTCCAACCACAAATTTGTACTGTACTACTGTACTAGTTATTATTGCTCCAGCTATCAGAAATAGCTGGATAGCCAGGATGCCACACTCTTCAATGAAACCACGAAAGCAAACACCACATTGGCAACTTACCAGAAATGTCTAGATTGGCCTAATTAGCCAGATGGAGCATTGTACGGCTACTAATGGGAGTAGTGACAGCATCTAGTAGTAGATCACAATTTTGGTCTCAGGGATCTAGCCAAGAATTGAGTAGGTGTGCTCCAAGAAACGGTGTAAACACACAGTGTAAACAGGCTTGCAGATCAACTGTGGTCATGAAAATTGTCAAAAATTGTCAGGATAAGAAGTCTATCATAGTCTTTTCAAAGATTTTGAGACTATGGAAGTATGTTTATCTTAAATATGATTTCCAGTCTTGCATGTATTATTGTTTACTTTTTCTCAGACCATCATTTGCCACGTAAGAAAGGATTTTCTTGACCAGGCAGACGTGTCAATCACTAGGGACAATTTGAGGTCACCTTGGTGGAAGAGACAATACCCGACAAAGCCTACAAGACTCTAGTCGTCAACGACCGAACTTACTTTATAGGACCAATTTGGATAAAATTGGTAAAATGGTATGGGATGGATGCTGGAATAATGTTGAGAATCTACCTCGGCAAAACTTATGGAGTCATATTTTTCTCATACGAGATCCCTAACTCTGAGTCGTCTGACTTTGAAGATCATTTCTTAGGTAGAACTAGTCTTCTAACTTTGAAGACCATGCCCTTAGATAGGAACAAGCTAGATAGGTTTCTAAGTTAGCTGTTGTATCGTTGTATTCTGAATGATATCCAGTATTAATTATTATATCATATTATTGTATTCTGAATGATGTTTAGTATTGATATATCATGTTATTTGATATTGCTGCTATAATCAAGATTTTTAGTATTTTTTTTAATTTCTGAATTATAGTTAATGGCATTTAGGCAGGCTTAAACATCACTAAAGGTTAACTTACTAGTGGCATTCACAAAAATGTCACTAGTACCTAACTTAGTATTGGCGTTTCGTTCGCACACCACCACTACCAGTGGCATAAAATTAATGGCGTACACCACGAACTTTTTTAAACGCTGTCACTGGACATTTTTCTACTGGTGCTTCCTCCCCTGCCTCTGCTCGGAAGACCGCACTACAAGAACGACACGCTACGCCGAGGGCAAAAAGTCGTCGGCGTAGGCCAAAATGCCCTTGGCGTAGCCTCCTCGGCAAAGGTCTCCCTCAGCGGAGGCACTTTTGTCCGTCGGCGTATGCTACGCCGACGGCCTTGCCTTTGGCATAGCCCCGTCGGCATTATAACGACAGATTGTAAAAATCCAAAAAAAAATCAATTTTTTTTGAATTTTTATCTGATTTTTTTTATTTTTTTGATTTTTTTCTTAACTTTTTTAAATCTTTGAATTTTTTGAAACGTTAATCTCTCACTTGGAACATTTTTAACACTAATTACATTTAATCTTTGATCAAATTGCAGCTTTTAACAAACTTTCCGCTCGGTCACCCATTCTAGCACTACTCTAGCTCCAGGACGCTTAGCTTTTTAGCTTCAGCATGCTTAACTTTTCAGCTTCTTTCGAATCAGTTTCCTTGAAGCAATTTGTATCTAGTTGTCAATACTATGATATAAATCCTATTAACTCTTATATCATTATGTCACATGTTTTTATTTTTTGAAACTACAAACACTTATTTAATTAAACAACAATGAATAAGTAAAAATATTATTGATTCAAATAAAAATACTATTGAATTCAAATAAAAATATAATAATTTTACTTTTTTGTATTTTCATTTAATATGGAATAATTAATATATTTAAATCCGTAAATCAGAATTTGATAAATAATATGTCTAAATTGATCAAAAAAATGAAAGGAATATAAATATGATATCCATATAAACTAATCACAAACCCCCATTTTTTGAATTAGCTATTTGGTGGTTGCTTCAGAAAATCCCCCTTTTTTGCGCTCGGAAAATGAAAAATGGCTTTTTGGTGCGACGAAAAGGAAAACTTGCATTGGATATTTGATAAAATAGCATATTATGAACCTAAAAATGATTTTTGTAAAAAACACATGAGCATCGGATCATGTACCTGTAGTTCATATCTGACCCACTTCCTACCGATTCGGCGTGAATTTATCTTTTTCATCAGGGATAGAAGGAAAGGTTTCAGATCCCCCTGTTGGGACATTGTCCATATAAGGTGGTTTAGTATTTTTGTAAAATGTGTTGGTAGCATTTTGAATTATCCATTTGGTGGTTGCTTCACAAAACCGTCCATTTTTTGTGCTCGAAAAATAAAAATTGGCTTTTCGGTGCGACGAAAAGGAAAACTTCTACCTACAACATCGTTCTCCATCCCATGATGCACATGTATGCACAATAAGGGCACATTATCACAAACTATACCTTGATTTTAGCCATAACATTGGTCATTTGACCCGAAAGCCAAGAAACCTCGAATGAGATAGGTCATTTTGTGAAGGTTTTTTTGAGACATAATCAATATAACAAGTTTGATATTTTTCGTGGTAACTATGTCACATAATATTACACCACGCGAAGGTTTCTCATTTTTTCGTTCGTTTTTGAATTTTTTTATGCCTATTTTAAACTATATATAATATTTTATGTTTCAATTAATTTTTATTTACAAATGTGTAATATTTGAGTGTAGATAGATAGATCTTATTTTTCTACAAATTTTGATATCACTACAAGAAATGTGTTAACTTGTGACGTTCTCATAGTGACTCGAAATGAAATCGTCATAGATCTATAACGATTTTGCACAAGATAGTCATAGGTTATTTGGAGAGTCAAAATCCAATAGAATTACTACGATTTATGATAATATCGTCATAATTTTAGCATATAAAATCGTCATAATCCCCATGATATAGCATAGAGCCTTATTTATACCCCTGTATGACCAATTTAAATCGTCATATCATCTAAAATATAATACATTAAATTAACTGATTGGCCACATAAGCAATTATATCTACGTGGCATCTCCCGCCTCTCTTCAGGAAATAATCGCAAAAAAGAACCGCTATGGGGATCAAACCTGCAACCTCCCACAATCTGCAGCGACCTGAACCACCACGGTACACCACATTTTCTGTTATAGTTCTGCGCGGTATCTTATTATATCTGCGTGGCATGTCCCTCCTGTCTTCAGAGAATAATAGAAAAAATGAGACGCTATGGGGATCAAACCTGCAACCTCCCACAATCCGCAGCGACCTGAACCACCACGGTACACCACATTTTTTGTTATAATTCCGCGCAGTATCTTATTATAACAGCGTTGCTACATTGGGCTTTGCCAAAAATCCGTGAATAAATGGCACGAAAATAAGACTAGTGGCAGTACTCGAACCCAAGACCTCATCCAGGAAATAGGAGACCCTAACCATGGCAACACTAAATCGATTTGGTTATGGTGTTGCGCTTGTGCTATATCAATTTGTCTAGATTTGGTTAGGCATGGGCCTTACGGGACGGACTCCACGTGCCCTCCCTCCTTTTTTGTTTTCCTTGGCGGCATCGGCCTTGGAGCCCGTTAGATAATGTCTGGTCCATCTCGGGTGGTCCATTTAGGAAAGTTTTTTTCTTTTCTTTTTCTGTTTTCTTAATTCTTTTATATCCCTTTCATACAAAGTCCAAATGATTTGTGTCAACACCCCGATTTTTAATCCCAGGTGCCTGTTATGTCATACATCGCAATCCCAAGATTATCATTTTTGCGAGACATAACAGATTTGGATATCACAATACATCATCCATTACAAACCATACATAAGGTCTTACACAAATAAGGATCTCATGGTCCAGTTCTTAATACAACTCAAACAGCGGAATAACGTAATAATAATGATAGCGTAGGCGAAGCTCCATCTTCGGGGTCACAGGCAATGCTGATGATGGGAGATGATCCTAGTTGTCATAACCTTCCTGCGGTCCATCATCCTGATACTCTTCTTCATAGTCTGGCCACGGGAATAGCCAGGAACAAAATCATGAGTACTCTTTAAGTACTCGCAAACTAATACTAGCAGTTAAGGGGGTTTTTGTAGTAGGACACTAAGCTCTAGGGTTGTTTTGCGAAAAGCCAGATTTACCTCTACTAAGTCCAAAAGCGAAGAAAGCTAGTTGAAGTTTTATAACACCTAAGTGGGAACTTGAATTTCATATCACAACCCAGTTCTAGTCAAGTCAAAGTCTCAATCCATTTCACAAGTCATTTTGAAAACATCTGACGGGGGAACAGTATGGCCACTCCAACTATCCATAACCGCGGACGCGGCTATTCGAATAGTTTGACACTCTGCAGAGATTGTACACTTTCACCACAACATTCGATACATCCATCAGGAATAAATCCTGAATTCACCATACTCAGTATGCGGATAATCAATCCTAACCTTTCAATTACACGCCCTACCATAGGCACCTCTCCTATGAGTTTGGCCTCCCAACCATGACCAACTATCATCTTGGGTACTGCATAGGTGGACAACCTTCACAAGGTAGACGCAGCTCAGACCTTGGCCGCGAGGGAACCCATACTAAGGTATATAAATTTCCAGTCAATCCCTACCCAATTTTTGGGTATCGTGGTTGTACAGTAAAATTGGAATGGTATCGCATCCAGATAACCATCAGTTTTATAAAGGGCTAAGGCTCATGCCTCAACATTTTCATCATCAAAATCCTCTGGTGTTCGGAAACACATGTTCAAACATTTCAGTAGAATGATTCATCATTCTAAGGTTTTCATAACCAGTCGTACCAAGTATTCCCATCTAAAGTTTGATCAAGTTTTATGCTTTGCACTAGCATCTACAAGTGGTGGTAAGTACTAATGCGGGGTGGTAAACAAGTGGAGATTAACTAAGTTCACTCTCATGCCTTAGGATGATATCAAGATTATCTAACTTAGGCCAAATTTTATGCTCTTTATGCTACCTTTAGTTATCTTTCTAGAATCTACAAAACACTGTGTAAACTCTAAGAGAGATCTTTGATAAAGAAACAAAGCTTAAAGCTTGCAAGTAAAAGCTAGGAGGGTTTAACAAATGGTATAAGATTGCTAAGTTAATAGCTTGCATAGATAGGGTAACTTGCAAGTGTTAGCTTGCTAAATCAACCAGTGGTATTAGGCTTGCATAAGTATCAGTATAAGCTTTCCTTGAGCAGAGCAGTGGTTGAAGTTCTCCTCGGCTTCTTCCTCGTAGTATCCTCCTTCCTCCTCGTATCCTTGGTCGGTACTAGCATCTATAAATAAATACGATGTACACAATCACCAAACAAAACTTAACTACTTTCAATCATCACACAAAAGTGTACTATAGATGATCTAGCATCATCACTAACATTACAAGATTAAAGCTTTTGTCTTATTTATGTTATTTTTAGAAAAGTAATTTCTACTCATTGAAAAACTACTTAAGGTTTAATATTCTCCAACTCAAACATGGGATCATGTTGACACATGTCATCACCACATATTTCAGTTCATGGGAATGTGATTTAAAGTGGTGTCACAATTTAATAAGGTTTAACCTTTTTATTTTAAATAAATAAAATGACTAGAAATGCCTATGTGGCATTCTTTTATTACTTGGATATTATTTATGTAATGAAACCCATATGTTTTTATATATTCTGAAAGGTATGATAAAATGTGATTTTTGAGAGTTGGAATCAACTCAAAAGCTCTTATGGTTGAAATTTGAAAAATGTTTGAATGCAGAAAAGCTTCTGCCTTTTTATTTTTACCAAGGTTGATCTACAGATCCAAATGATTTGAATCCAACGGGCTTGGATTAAGCTTTTCAGTACCTTTCTAACAAAATTGGTTTCATGCAATTTGGTTCATCAAATCTAGCTGGGTTGATTTTTGAAACTAGGTACAGAACTGGGTTTAAATTAAAAAGAAAAAGTCTAAATTCAAATTGTTGGGTCGCGCGGGAGAGGTTAATGGGCCGGCCCAGTGTCACTCCGCAGTGCGGGGCTCAGCTGACAAGGGGGTCTACCGGTCAGTGCCTCATAACGCGCGAATTGGTATGGGGCGGTGTGGTTTGTTGGATTAGAAGGGAGATCTATGACTGAGGGTCGTCGTCGACGATGAACATGTCACCGGCGAGCTCGAACCCTAGCGGCTCGGTGGGGGTGAATAGGGGGCATACCAGGGCTCCAGCGACAACGGCGAGGCGGGCAAACGAACAAGTGGTCGTCAGCGAGCTCAGGGACGGTCGAGGCAGCTCCGGGGGTGGTTGCAATCAACGGCCCCCTTCTCCTCCAGAGGTGGCCTGCTCCGGCGCAATTCCGGCGAGCTGCTGCTCCTCGTGCTCCGGCTCGAGGGTGGAACGATCAGTGAGGTGAGGGGAGTGGGATGGTGTGCTTAAAATGGCTCGGGGTGGCCTCCTTTTATAGGCTCGACGGCGAGACCGAGAGGGATGGGCAAGCGACGGTGGAGACATGGCTACGGGTTGCTAGCGGCATGGCTGAGGTTGGCAATCGATGGGCGGTCTCCTGGCGATGCTCTAGAGCTTAAATGCGTGCGTAGGGGCGGTGGCAATCGGTCGGGAACGTGCGGTGCTCTGCGAGGCAGAGGCGGTGAACTCCGCGGTGAGCGGTGGCTACAGGGTACGGGCGGCGAACGGGGGTGTCTGGCGTGTTCCTGGGATCATGGTGAAGCGGTGGGCACGGGCTGCGCCGAGGGGGCGGTGCACGCTGTCGGGTGCGGCTTTAGGCGGGCTCAAGACACAAGCAGCACTGGGCGTGCGGTGTTCCTGGTGGTCCACGGCTTGCACTGGCTTGGGAAGGGGACAGTGGGCGGCGGTGAGATGTTGGCTACCTCACAGACAAGGTGGGAAAGGATAGGGTGGCTGCTATCTGGCCGGCGACAATGGGGTGGCATGGTGAGGCTCGGCATGCTCACCATTGATGGCAAGGCAAGCTCATAGTGGTTCTAGATGTTTACAATTGAGCTAGATGATCTATTAAAGACTAGTTGCAACCAGAGAGGGAACAAATTAGGCCAAATTCACTGCACACTATAGTGTTTATGATTTGTTTGATTTGAATCTGCAAGGTGTTTGATGAAATGGCCCCAAGAAACTTACTTTTGAATTTTAAAAAGATTTTTGGTGGGTGTGCTAGGCATGTTCTGAGGATTCTGTGGCTGCTTGGGTTTTGAAAATTGAGCTGGTTTGAGTGGTTTTTGAAATAGTGGGATCTTCCCATATGAGATAGATTCAAATTTAAACTGTCATTTAAACCTAGCATTTGAATGTTTTTGGAAGATCACAAAGTGGGCCTTGGTAGCTCATTATGAGTACTAATAAGGGGTGCAAAGATCCACAAATGTTTCTGTCCAGTTTTGAGTGCTTGGAATAGCCAAAGTAGGCATGGTAGTTAATTTGGCCAAAGTGACCATTCACTTCATTTGTTTATTTTGAGTTGTTTGTCTTTGGAAAAAGTTTGGGGATTGTTTAGATGATGTTTATTTCACCTAAGAATCCTTTTACAAGCAAATAAACACAGAATCATGGCAATTCAAAAGAATCCAAATTCCAAATACACATACATATGAATGCTTTCATATTTTTAGTTGGGAAAGTTTTTGTTAACCCAAATTTTGATGACTAGAGTTTGATGATCCAAGCTTAATATTTTTGGGATGTTACAATTTTATTTTTGTCTCTCCCTTTTTATAAAATTTAGTAGATCTTCTTAGATTGTTAATTAGAAATAGATTTATTATTTAAAAATAGTGTATTTACTAATTCCACATTAGTCGATAGTAGAGACACTAGAATAATTCAAAATATGATTTTGAAATTAGTTTTAATTCAAAATTTTGGGTGAGTGCAATGAATATTTGGATCATGAGCATTGGATCTCTGATAAAACAGCATATTGTGAACCTAAAAATAATTTTTTTCAAAAAATCATGAGCATTAAATCATGTACATATAGTTCAAACCGGACGCACTTCCTACCGATTCGGCTGGAATTTGTCTTTTTCGCCAGGGGTTTGAGATACCCTGGTTGGGACATTTGTCCATGTAAGATGGTCTAATATTTTTACAAAATGTGCTGGTACCATTCTAAAACTGTCATTTGGTGGTTGCTTAACAAAATGCCCCGTTTTTTATGCTCAGAAAATAGAAAATGGATTTTTCGTGTGTCAAAAAGGAAAACTTCCTCCTCGTTCGTCGTCCCATGATACATATATGTGCACAATATGAGCACATTATCACAAACTATGCCGTGATTCTGGCAATAACATTTGTCGTTTGACTCAAAAGCCATGAAACCTCACACATGATAGGTCATTTCTGAGAAGGTTTTTTCGAGACACTTGTAATTTACCAAGTTTGATATCATTGAAACTACGTCATATAATAAGACATCACGCGAAGGATTTACATTAATCAAATAGTTTTTTGAATTTTTTATGCCCGTTTCAATCGATGGTCAAAACGGCGGGCTTAAAGGTTCTTAGCTAGGGGCCGAGCCTCGCTAAAATTCCATTGGATCTCTGAAGAAATAACATATTGTGAACCTAAAAATATTTTTTTCAAAAAATCATGGGCATCAGATAATGTACCTGTAGTTCAAACCGGACCCACTTCCTACCGATTCGGCAGGAATTTGTGTTTTTCGCCAGGGGTGAACGGAAATGTTTGAGATACCCCGGTTGGAACATTGTCCATGTAAGGTGGTCTAATATTTTACAAAATGTGGTGGTACCATTCTAAAACTGTCATTTGGTCGTTGCTTCACAAAACGCCTCGTTTTTTGCGCTCGAAAAATGGAAAATGGATTTTTCGTGCATCGAAAAGGAAAACTTTCTCCTGCAACATTGTTCGCCATCCCATGATACATATCTGTGGACAATATGGGCACAATATCACAAACTATTCCGCGATTCTGGCCATAATATTGGTCGTTTGGTCCGAAAGCCATGAAACCTCGGACATGATAGGTCATTTCTGAAAAGGTTTTTTCGAGACACTTGCAATTTACCAAGTTTGGTATTTTCATTGAAACTATTTCACATAAGAAGACACAACATGAAGGATTTGCATTGATCGGACCATTTTTGAATTTTTTATGTCTGTTTCAAACTATGGTCAAAACTGCGAACACGAAGGTTCTTAGCTAGGGGTTGAGCCTCGCTAAACTTGCATTAGATCTCTGAAGAAATAGCATATTTTGAGTCTAAAAATAATTTTTGCCAAAAATCATGAGCATCGGATCATGTACCTGTAGTTCAAACCGGACCCACTTCCTACCGATTCGGCAGGAATTTGTCTTTTTCGCCAGGGGTGAACGGAAAGGTTTGAGATACCCCGGTTGGAACCTTGTCCATGTAAGGTGGTCTAATATTTTTAAAAAATATGGTGGTACCATTATAAAACTTTCATTTGGTGGTTGCTTCACAAAATGCTCCGTTTTTTACACTCAGAAAATGGAAAATGGATTTTCCGTGTGTCGAAAAGGAAAACTTTCTCCTGCGACATTGTTCGCCATACCATGATACATATGCATGCACAATATGGGCATATTATCACAAACTATGTCATGATTCTGGCCATAGCATTGGTCGTTTGGTCCGAAAGCCATGAAACCTCGGACATGATAGGTCATCTCTAAGAAGTTTTTTTTAAGACACTTGCAATATATCAAGGTTGATATTTTTCCTTGCAACTATTTCACATAAGAAGATACCACGCGAAGGATTTGCATTGATTGGACCGTTTTTTAATTGTTTATGCCTGTTTCAAACTATGGTCAAAGGCGGACACGAAAGTTCTTAGCTAGGGGCTGAGCCTCACTAAAATTGCATTGGATCTCTGAAGAAATAGCATATTATGAGTCTAAAAATCATTTTTTCCAAAAAACATGAGCATCGGATCATGTACCTGTAGTTAAAACCGGACCCACTTCCTACCGATTCAGCAAAATTTTGTCTTTTTCGCCAGGGGTGAAAGGAAAGGTTTGAGATACGCCAGTTGGGACATTGTCCATGTAATGTGGTATAGTATTTTTTAAAAATGGGTTGGTACCATTTTTAAGCTTTCATTTGGTGGTTGCTTCACAAAACGCCCCGTTTGTTGGCACTCGGAAAATGAATAATGGCTTTTCCGTGCGACGAAAAGAAAATCGCCCTCCTGCAACATTGTTCGCCATCCGAATATGCACATGTGTGCGCAATATGGGTACATTATCACAAACTATGCCGCAATTCTAGCCATAACATTGGTCGTTTGGTTACTTATGGCATTTTTAAAATGTGGTTAAAAACCTGCCAATCAGAAGAGAGAATAAGGATACCCATGGATCAGCCTAACAAACCAGAGAAACCGTTCAGATGGCCTCCATACAACGGCCCAAAATACAGCGCCACTTTCTCCCTCTCCCCGTCCCCCACATTGTAGACATGAATTGGCCAAAATGCCCTACAATTCTAGTCTTGCACCACAAAAGTCTGCAGGGGTACTTTCATAAAATCATCACACCACCGTCCAGATCGCGATCGAGAGGTACATCCACCCCCAAACCCTAACCCTCACATGCAAGACCTTGTCACCCTAACCCCGCCGCCTCTCTCCAGATCCCCAACCACGTTGGCGCAAACGCTGCCCCTCCCCAGTCAATTCCCTACCGACGCCCCCCATCGTGCTCCTCGAATTGTGCCATTGTGGTAACCCTCCCTAGCACCGTCACCACGATCCCCTCCTCTTCCTTCCAGATTGAACGTTGTCGACACTTCTCCCCTGGCCAGCAGCTCCTCTCCGGCACCGCCCTTCTCTCCAAGCCACGGTCCACCTCCCCTCGGCCATCTCCTCCTCCTCTCTGTCCCCACAACCTCCTGTCATCCACTACTGCAATAGATCGACAACCATCGACCCATCATCTACCACGATAGAGGCAGCTTAGCCTGGGCCATGGCGATGCAGTCGGCTGGCTCACCGGTGCGCGCGGCACCATCGATCTAGTCGGACCGTGTCGCACTGCTCGGCCGAGGCGGCTCTTTGCGGGGCTCCTCGCTGGCAAGGTGTCTTCAGCCACCAGTACTGTTGGAGATATGCCCTAGAGGCAATAATAAATATAGTAATTATTATATCTTTGTGTTTATGATAAATGTTTACATTCATGCTATAATAGTATTAACAAGGAAATATTGATACTTATGTGATTTGTAAACTTAAATTGAAGTCCCTAGTAAAGCCTCTTTATAATACTAGCTTGTTGGTTAATAAATGATTGTGGTTTCCCTATCATGAACATTTAGATGTTATTAACAACAAGATCATATCGTTAGGAGAATGATATGATGGACATACTCCTATAGATAAGCGTAGCATAAAGATCAAGTCATTTTAATAGTTCAATTGCTATATGCTTTCTGATACATAGTAACATGATTCCTTCGACCATGAGATCATGCATATCACCTTTACCGGATGGATGCTTTGATGACATCAAACACCACACCGTAACTGGGTGGCTATAAAGGTGGCATTGAGTGTTCGGAAAGTATTGGTTGAAACACATGGATCAAGAGTGGGATTTGTCCATCCATATGATGGATAGATATACTCTGGGCCCTCTCGGTGAAATGTCATCCAATTAGCTTGCAAGCATGCGACTGGCTCACAAGGGATCACATATCACGGGAACGAGAAAAGAGTACTTATCGGTAACGAAGTTGAACTAGGTATGCAGAGATACCGACGATCATAACCTCGGATAAGTAAACTATCGTGAGACAAAGGGAAATTGGTATCGTATGTAAGTGGTTCATTCGATCGCAAAGTAATCGTAGAAATATGTGGGAGCCATATGAATTTCCAGATTCCTCTATTGGTTATTATTCGGAGAAGTGTCTCGATCATGTCCGCATAATTCACGAACCGTAGGGAGACACACTTAAGGATTCGATGTTGTTTGAGTAGTTATGGAATGATGATAAAGAGTCCGGATGTTGTTCGGAGTCTCGAATGGGATTCGGGATATCACGAGGAGATCCGGATGGCCCGGAGAATAAGATTCATATAAGGAAAGTCCTGTTTCGGAGTTGGAGAATGGTTCCGGTGTTTTCATCGGGAATGTTCTAGAAGGTTCCGGAATGTCCGGCACTCCGGAGGGTAAGGGTACATGAATGTGTTATATCAAGTTGGTATGATTGCATCATGTACTAAGTGTCATCGCTGAACAAAATAGAGGATTTAATCAAATCCTTGTTTGAAAAGTCAAACACCAATTTGAAAGTCAAACGGCTATTTTTGGGAAGTGGAGAGGGAGGTGGAAACCGACTTGGGGAGGAGTTCCTCCCCTCCACCGGCCCACCTCCAAGCCGAGTTGGGGAGGGACTCCCCTCCCCTTGGCCGGCCCCTCCACCTATAAAAGGAGGGGCAGGGCTCCCCTCCTAGACACCCAACACTTCCACCTCTAAACCCTAGCCGCCGGCGCCGCCACCTCCACTGCCGCCGCCACCGCCCTAGGGCAAACCGCCGCCGCCACCTAGCTAACCCTAGCCGCCGGCTTGCCACCTCCTCGGTGTGTCTAAACCCTAGATCGTCGAGGGCTCTCTCATAGTCCACCATACTCGCTCCGGCTTAAGGCGAAGCTCATGAGATCTCCTCTACTTCCGGTACACGCCAGTCGCCGGAATCGCGAGGAGAGTGCTACAACCTCCGCCCGCTGGAACAAGGGAGAGGAAGGTCTTCACGAGTACCAAATGTGTGACTATCATGGGAGCGCCAAACGCAGCCTTGGAAGGATCGTCTACGCGATCTTGAGATCGGGAAGAGTACGACTACATCACCCACGAGAATCCTCTCTCGTTAAACACTTTGGAATCTTCGAGGGTGAGTTATTCCATCGACTCGTTGTTATAATCTAGTAGATAGATCTTGGCTTGTTTGTTTGTATGCGGTAGAATTTTTTTGTTTTCCATGCTACGAATCCCTACAGTGGTATTAGAGCCGTGTCTACATGTAGATCTGTTGCACGAGTAGAACACAATGGTCATTGTGGGCGTTGATGCTTTTATTGTCGATTGCTTCTTGTGTACTTTGCATCTTGCGGGATGTTGGGATGAAGCGCCTGTGCTAACCTTACATGACATCGCTCATGAGACTTGCTCCACGCTTGACATGCAACTTGTATTGCATAAGTGGCTTTATGGTGCCTGCTTTCTCCTAGCATAGTTAAGATCCAATTTACAACGGGTGATTAACAATACTAGTATCAATGTTGTGGTTCATGTTCGTAAGTTAGAACGACACTTATTGAAAGCCCCAAACCACGTAAAACATGCAAAGAAAGTAGAGGCGTCTAACTTTTTTTTGTAGGGGTGTGCAGTGATGTGATATGGCCATGATTGTGATTATATTTGATGTATGCAATGTTCCTTATTGTAAGTTGGCAACCGGCAGGAGCCATATGGTTGTCTTTAATTTATGTTAAGACCCGCGTGTCTATTCAAAGTAGTTGTAATAGTTGAAGCCGGTGGACGACAACCATGAAGAAGCGTCATTGACCTTGATGCAATGCCGATGATGATGGAGATCATGTTCGTGCTTGAAGATGGAGATCGAAAGCACAAAGAAGAAAAGGCCATATCATATCACATATTATGAATTGCATGTGATGTTAATCCTTTATGCATATTGTATTGCTTAGTAGACGACGGTAGCATTATAAGATGATCCCTCATGCACATGAATTTCAAGTCATAAAGTGTTCACCCTTAGTTAGCACCGTTGCTAAAGCTTGTTGTTTCGAAGCACCATGTGATGATTGGGTGTGTTAGATTCCGCAAGTGTATACAACATGAGCAAGCCAGATTTGCTCATGCGGAAACTAAGGTTTGATCTTGATGAGCCTAGCATGTACAGACATGGTCTCGGAACACGGATCACCGAAAGGTAAAGCATGAATCATATAGTAGATATGATGAACATGTCGATTGTTCGCCCATTGAAACTATATCAACTCTCGTGATGATCGGTGTTGATGTGGTGGATTTGGTTCGTGTGATCACTAAAACAATGTGAGGGATATTGTTCTGAGTGGGAGTTCACCTAGATTAATTTTATTATTAATTTGAACTCAATTTGTCATAAACTTAGTCTAAACTATTGCAAATATGTTGTAGATCAATGGCAGCCCCTACCATCAATTTTAATGCGTTCCTAGAGAAAGAAAAGTTGAAAAACAATGGAAGCAACTTCGCGGATTGGTTTCGCAATTTGAGGATTGTCCTCACAGCTGGTAATTTGACCTATGTGCTGGATGCACCATTGGTGACCCACATGCCGATGTCGACGATGAAGTAAAGAATGTTTACCTCACTCAAGACTCAAGACTCCACGCTCAAAGGTGCTATCTTGTATGGTTTAGAATCGAGCTTGTAAAAGGTTTGAGAATTCAGACCCATATGATATTGTCGAGGATCTCAAATTGATCTTTGAGACTCATGCGGCAATTGAAAGCTATGAGGCTTCAAAAGTTCTTTAACTGCAAGATGGAAGAGGGCAGTCTGGCTGCTGAGCATGTGCTTAAGATGTCTGGGCACGCAAACAAACTTCAAAGCTTGGGTATAGTGATTCCTAATGCTTTGGGATTTACCGCGTCCTCCAATCACTACCACCAAGTTACAAGAACTTTGTGATGAACTACAACATGCAAAACATGAACAAGACGTTGCCAGAACTCTTTGCCATGTTGAAATCTGCAGAAGTGGAGATCAAGAAAGAGCACCAAGTGTTGTTGGTCAATAAGACCACCAAATTCAAGAAAGGCAAGTCTAAGCAAAAGGGACACTTCAAGAAGGGTGGTAAGAAAGTTACCACGCCAACGAAGAAGACCAAGGCTGGACCTAAGCGACATCGAGTGCTTTACTGCAAGGGAGAAGGTCACTGGAAGCAGAATTGCCCAAAGTACTTGGCGGATTTGAAGAACGGCAACATCAAGAAGAAAGGTATATCTGATATACATGTTATTTATGTGTACTCGTAGTAGTGCCTGGGTATTTGATACTGGTTCGGTTGCTCATATTTGTAACTCGAAACAGGTGCTGCAGAATAAACGGAAGCTAGTGAAGAACAAGGTGACGATGCGCGTGGGAAACGGATCAAAGGTTGATGTGATCGCGGTCGGCACGCTACCCCTTCATCTACCATCGGGATTAGTTTTATACTTAAATAATTGTTATTTGGTGCCTGCGTTAAGCATGAACATTATATCGGGATCTTGTTTATTGTAGATGGTTACTTGTTTAAGTCCGAGAATAATGGTTGTTCGATTTATATGAGTAATATGTTTTATGCACATGCACCTTTGATAGATGGTCTATTCTTATTGAATCTCGATAGTGGAAATACACATATTAATAACATTGAGGCTAAATGTTTGAAATCGAGCGATAACTCGACCTATATGTGGCAATGCTGCCTTGGTCACATTGAGTGAAGCGTATGAAGAAACTCCATTCCGATGGACTTCTTGAATCACTTGATTTCGAATCACTTGAAAGATGCGAAGCATGTCTGATGGGTAAAATGACTAAGACTCCATTCTCTGGTATGATGGAGCGAGCTATGGACTTATTGGAAATCATACATACCGATGTGTGTGGTCTAATGAGTGTAGCATCGCGCGGTGGTTATCGTTATGTTCTTACCTTCACGGATGATTTGAGTAGATATGGGTATATCTATTTCATGAAACATAAGTCCGAAACTTTCGAGAAGTTTAAGGAATTTCAAAGTGAGGTAGAGAATCAACGTAACAAGAAGATTAAATTTCTACGCTCGATCGTGGAGGTGAATATCTAAGTTACGAGTTTGGCGAGCATTTGAAGAAATGCGGAATACTTTCACAATTGACACCGGGGAACACCACAACAGAATGGTGTGTCCGAACATCATAATCGAACTCTTTTAGATATGGTTCGTTCTATGATGTCACTTATGATTTACCGCTATCATTTTGGGGTTATGCATTATAAACAGCAGATTCACTTTAAATAGGGCACCATCTAAACTGCTGAAACGACACCGTATGAATTATGGTTTGGGAAGAAACCTAGATTGTCGTTCCTTAAAGTTTGGGGTTGCGAAGCCTATGTAAAGAAGTTACAGCCGGACAAGCTTGAACCCAAAGCGGAAAAATGCGTCTTCATAGGATACCCGAAGGAAACTATTGGGTATACCTTCTATCATAGATCCGAAGGCAAAATCTTCGTTGCCAAGAATGGATACTTTCTAGAGAAGGAATTTCTCTCAAAAGAAGTGACTGGAAGGAAAGTAGAACTCGACGAGGTTGTCGAACCTTCTCTCGAAATTGCAAGTAGCGCAGCACCAGAAGAAGTTCCTGTGGTGCCTGCACCAGTTAGAGAGGAAGCTAATGATGATGATCATGAAACTTCGGTTATAGTTGCTACAGAGCCTCGCGGGTCAACGAGAACTCGTACCACTCCAGATTGGTATGATCCCGTTATGAGTGTCATGTTGGTGGACAACACCGATGACCCTGAGACATATGAGGAAGCGATGATGATCCCAGATTCCAATAAATGGCAAGAAGCCATGAAATCCGAGATTGGATCCATGTACGAAAACCAAGTATGGACTTTGGTGGACTTACCGGATGGCCGGAAGGCTGTCGAGAACAAATGGATTTTCAAGAAGAAAATAGATGCTGATGGTAATGTTACTGTCCATAAAGCTCGACTTGTCGCAAAGGGGTTTCGACAAATTTAAGGAGTTGACTACGATGAGACTTTCTCACCAGTATCGAAGCTAAAGTCTGTGAGGATAATGTTAGCAATCGCTGCATATTATGATTATGAGATATGGCAGATGGATGTCAAAACAGCATTCCTCAATGGAGACATTGATGAAGAGTTGTATATGATGCAACCCAAAGGTTTTGTCGATCCTAAAGATGCTAACAAGGTATGCAAACTTCAACGGTCCATTTATGGATTGAAGCAAGCATCCCGAAGTTGGAATCAACGTTTTGATAAGGTGATCAAAAGTTTTGGTTTTATACAAACTTATGGAGAAGCTTGTATTTACAAGAAAGTGAGTGGAGCTCAGAGCATTCTTAATACTATATGTAGATGACATATTATTGATTGGGAATGATGTAGACCTTCTTAATAGTGTCAAGGAATATTTGAATAATAGTTTTTCAATGAAAGATCTTGGCGAAGCAGCTTACATATTAGGCATAAAGATTTATAGAGATAGATCAAGACGCCAAATATCATTGTCACAAAGTACATATTTGGACAAAGTTCTAAAGAGGTTTGGAATGGAAGATAGCAAGAAAGGGTTCTTGCCCATGTTGCCCAATACGACCTTGAGTAAAACTCAAAGTCCGACATCGGTAGAAGATAGAGAAAGGATGAGTAAGACTCCCTATGCCTCAGCCATAGGATCTCTAATGTATGCCATGCTATGTACTAGACCCGATGTTGCATATGCTGTTAGTTTAACTAGCAGATATCAAAGTGATCTAGGAGTGGATCATTGGATAGCGGTCAAAAACATCCTTAAGTACTTGAGAAGAACTAAGGATATGGTTCTTTCTTATGGATGTGATGAACAACTCATTGTTAATGGTTACACCAATGCTAGTTGGAACACCGATCCGGATGATTCTAAATCACAATCTGGATACGTATTTATTTTGAATGGTGCAGCAGTTAGCTGGAGGAGTGCAAAGCAAAGCGTTGTGGCGAGATCTTCAACTGAATCGGAATACATGGCTGCTTTGGAGGCTTCACAAGAAGCGATATGGATGAAAGAGTTCATTACAGAGCTGGGTGTGGTTACTAGTGCGCTGGACCCAATGCGCAAGAACCAAGGTCACAGAAGAAGATGAAGCACATCAAGCTACGTTTTCACGCTATTCGAGAACATGTCCAAGATGGGGACATAAAGATTTGCAAAGTACACACAGATCTGAATGTGGCGGATCCGTTGACTAAACCTCTCTCGAGGGCAAAACATGACCAGCACCAAACTGCCATGGGTGTTAGGTATATTACCATGTAATCTAGATTAGATGACTCTAGTGCAAGTGGGAGACTGTTGGAGATATGCCCTAGAGGCAATAATAAATATAGTTATTATTATATCTTTGTGTTTATGATAAATGTTTACATTCATGCTATAATAGTATTAACAAGGAAATATTGATACTTGTGTGATTTGTAAACTTAAATTGAAGTCCCTAGTAAAGCCTCTTTATAATACTAGCTTGTTGGTTAATAAACGATTGTGGTTTCCCTATCATGAACATTTAGATGTTATTAACAACAATATCATATCGTTAGGAGAATGATATGATGGACATACTCCTATAGATAAGCGTAGCATAAAGATCAAGTCATTTTAATAGTTCAATTGCTATATGCTTTCTGATACATAGTAACCTGATTCCTTCGACCATGAGATCAAGCATATCACCTTTACCGGATGGATGCTTTGATGACATCAAACACCACACCGTAACTGGGTGGCTATAAAGGTGGCATTGAGTGTTCGGAAAGTATTGGTTGAAACACATGGATCAAGAGTGGGATTTGTCCATCCATATGACGGATAGATATACTCTGGGCCCTCTCGGTGAAATGTCATCCAATTAGCTTGCAAGCATGTGACTGGCTCACAAGGGATCACATATCACGGGAACGAGAAAAGAGTACTTATCGGTAACGAAGTTGAACTAGGTATGCAGAGATACCGACGATCATAACCTCGGATAAGTAAACTATCGTGAGACAAAGGGAAATTGGTATCGTATGTAAGTGGTTCATTCAATCGCAAAGTAATCGTAGAAATATGTGGGAGCCATATGAATTTCCAGATTCCTCTATTGGTTATTGTTCGGAGAAGTGTCTCGATCATGTCCGCATAATTCACGAACCGTAGGGAGGCACACTTAAGGATTCGATGTTGTTTGAGTAGTTATGGAATGATGAGAAAGAGTCTGAATGTTGTTCGGAGTCTCGAATGGGATTCGGGATATCACGAGGAGATCCAGAATGGTCCGGAGAATAAGATTCGTATAAGAAAAGTCCTGTTTCGGAGTTGGAGAATGGTTCCGGTGTTTTCATCGGGAATGTTCTAGAAGGTTTCGGAATGTCCGGCACTCCGGAGGGGAAGGGTACATGAATGTGTTATATCAAGTTGGTATGATGGCATCATGTACTAAGTGTCATCACTGAACAAAATAGAGGATTTAATCAAATCCTTGTTTGAAAAGTCAAACACCAATTTGAAAGTCAAACGACTATTTTTGGGAAGTGGAGAGGGAGGTGGAAACCGAGTTGGGGAGGAGTTCCTCCCCTCCACCGCCGGCCCACCTCCAAGCCGAGTTGGGGAGGGACTCCCCTCCCCTTGGCCGGCCCCTCCACCTATAAAAGGAGGGGCAGGGATCCCCTCCTAGACACCCAACACTTCCACCTCTAAACCCTAGCCGTCGGCGCCGCCACCTCCACTGCCGCCGCCGCCCTAGGGCAAACCGCCGCCGCCGCCTATCTAACCCTAGCCGCCGGCTTGCCCCCTCCTCGGCGTGTCTAAACCCTAGATCGTTGAGGGCTCTCTCATAGTCCACCATACTCGCTCCGGCTTAAGGCGAAGCCCTGCGAGATCTCCCCTCTACTTTCGGTACCACGCCGTTGTGCTGCCGGAATCACGAGGAGAGTGCTACAACCTCCGCTGCCTGTTGGAACAAGAGAGAGGAAGGTCTTTATCGAGTACCGAACGTGTGACCGATCAAGGAGCACCACGAACCTTAACGCCGGAAGGATCGTCTACGCGATCTTGAGATCGGGAAGAGTACGACTACATCATCCACGAGAATCCGCTCTCGTTAAACACTTTGGAATCTTCGAGGGTGAGTTATTCCATCGACTCGTTGCTACAATCTAGTAGATAGATCTTGGCTTGTTTGTTTGTATGCGGTAGAAATTTTTTGTTTTCCATGCTACGAATCCCTACAGGTACATGTCGCTAGCTACAGAGGACCGTCCTCCTCCACGATGCAAGGAGGACGTCTCCTCGGACAAGGGGAACAACCATGTCTGGTGGTCTCTGCCCGGGCCATCGACTACGGCCGCCCGCTCATTGCTGCACTACCAGGTCACCCTTCTCTCTCGCTCCTTGCTGCACTACCGCTCCTTGCTATTTCCTAATGCTCTTAGAGGTTGCTCCAGATCGATTTGTTGGATAATCTAGCGATTGATGATGTTGTCGTGTTTTCGGTAGTGCTGGACGAAGTGAAGAATAAGAACCTCCCGTGTACAACAGAGGTAGTTATACAATTGTTTTCGTCTTCACGAATGAGCACCACATGTTCGTCGTCCTTAATTCTAGTCATTGGACTAGTGCAAATACAAGCATAGTTAATTTACTTGAACATACAACTATGTATGAATTGTTGTGAGCTCGTGACTGCTACTCTCCTATTTTTTTGAACTATGAGTTGTATTGAATGCCCAGAAAGGTGACCACCACTTGATTTAGTTTAGCCTCCATATTATTTGTGCTATGTGGTTTTTCTCTACTGCAAGTGTTTTCCTTTCCTCTCTAATGCATGCCCTCCCAGTTCTCTAATAGGATCCATGTGCATTTCTGAATGTCACCTTCAAATAGCATAATTATGTCAGCCTGATGAAATTTGTAGAGGGATACATACTACATACTTAGATACACAACAACATGTCAACAGATAGAACTATTGTTGTGCTTTTATGGGGAATCTATCATATTTAGAGCCATATTGTCAATGTCTTTAATGTTGTATGATCTGATCTGATCTATATATGGGGAAATTTATTACTGTTTATGCTACGTTCATGTATAAAATAGAAAATCTTTTAATTTCATTACTGTTTTCTGTAGCAGCAGGATTGGGGATATGGCGATGATAGCCTCGAGGATTGGGGCTCTAGCGGTGGCAGGAGCGGGAAGAGTGGTGGATGTGGAGGAGGGGGAGGCCACGGTAGGGAGAAGTGGTCGTCCATGTCAGCCTAGAAGGAGCACAGGAACACTATTGTGATCAAAGCTACTTTTCTAAGTCAGGTATGTAAAGACTGACCATATTATGATCAAAGCTCACCCTTTCAATGCAGGAGGGCGACCGGGTCTGTTCTTCTTCAGCATTGCCGTCGCACTTGTCTTCCCAGCAGGTGAGTGATGCCCACTCTTACCTTCTCCCTGTACTACAACCTTGGGTTTGTGAGATCAAACCAGTATTGATTCAATGAGTCGATCGATCCATAGTTGATGTTACTTATGTTCTACTGTTAACTTAATCTCTGTGGCGTTGTAAGTTGATATGTGTGGTATGATCTGTTGGTTTTTTGTGCTTGCTACTTGCCTAGTTCTATACCTAGGTATATGGTGGTGTTTTTTGTGCTTGCTACTTGCCATTTGCTTAGATCTTTCATTTTCTAATTTTTCATGCATGCCTGTCTTAAATCATCTATATCGTCTTATTTGATATTTGTACTTGTTTCTCAAACACCAGGATGGCACCAGATGATCCAGGACGCCAGCCAAACACCACTCACACAACATTCAGAGTCCTCCACGTCACGTCGAGAAGCCGAAGTGTGTGAACCAGGCTGGGTACATGTTTGCATTTTCCTCAAGTGTATGAACTAGAGAATCTGCTTCTTGGGTACATGCTTGTTTGCTGGGATATACTTGTATATAATAATGCTGTCGTTTGTGAGCCTGTGAATCTGGTTGTATGTTGTGGTGCTATGTAATCCAAATATTGGGAGTCAAATATCTATATTTATTTAGATTCTGTGTGCTATTTCATTTGTATATTCTTCAAAAGAATGGCTTATTTAATTTTAGGCTTGTTCTATATAAATAGATTGTGTAGTACTAAACATAAAGAGGCCAAGGCCCAGCTAATATTGTATTCTGAAAAGGCCACAGCTGAATTATACTGGACCATATAATTGTAATGTAAAAAGGCCATAGCCCACAAATTTCGGATTATAAAAATAATGAAAATAAAAATGAAAAAAATGTAAAAGGGCCGAGGCCCAAAAGGAAATGAATTGTAAAAGGTGAATCCCGCAGAGATAAAAAAGGCCAAATTATTGGGCATGGCCCATACAGACTGTTGAAACGGACCGGGCTAAAGACGATTTCGTTTCGTCATAATGTTGCCACGTCGAACTGGCCACATAGGATCTGACCTGGCCATACCAGTTTGCCCATGACGATATCGGATCGTCATAGAGGTTATGACGATCTAATATCATCATAGACGATTATGACGATTTCACAAAAAACGTCGTTGTATGCAATTACCGACGCTCAGTTTTTGACGATCTGTTTTTCGTCATAAGATCATCATATATTATAGATAATGACGATTCAATGACGAAAAATGAAGAGTCATGTATCAACAGATTTCTTGTAGTGTATATTGTTTATATTTTTTCGAATTAGAATGATTTAGTTATGATTTTGTTTAAAGGTAAAAGGGAAAATAGCTACACCAAGGACCGCCGTCGGCGTAGCATAGGATACGCCGAGGGCAATTCTACGCCGACGGCTGCTTGGCGGGGCTAGCCTGGTCACAGTCTACGCCGACGGCCTCGACATTTGGCCGTCGGCCATCGGCGTATTCATCCAGTCCTGTAATGTCGGCCACTGCCTGCAAGGCTCTTCACGCCGTCCATCCTGCACCGACTTGTGCAGGTCATTGGTGCCGATCAGGTGGTTGATCATCCAATCTTGCAGGAACCGCTGTTAATTACCACCGCAACATAAGGCCACGCACAGATGACGGATGGGAGTTGGATGTGCTTGATGGTGATCAGGGAAGTGAGGCATCGCCAAGATAGATGCAGGAACAACAGCTTGACCACAACAATCCTGAAGAAGATGTCCTGAAGCTGACACCGGATGTGTCGCCGGCCCAAATGCCGGTCTACCACTCGCAAGCTCCTGACAGCCCACTGCAGACTCCGGCGCAATCCTTGACCCCTGATGACCGTGGAACGATGGCCACACCGGATTCTCATCTCACGCCTTTGTTTGTCCCTGTCCAGGCACCACTCCTGCAAGCACCAGGATCGACACCACCAAGGCCTCCGACGACGAGGAGGAAAACGCTGGTGGGAGTGACTGGCTTTGCTGGGTTCCAGGTGCAGAGGTCCAACCCCAGGCTTAAGGTGAAGAAGAGAGTCATGCCCGTGGCCAAGATACCGGAGCAGGTAATGTGCTAGTGCTTGGGGATCATCAATGATGGAGAGACGGTCACGGAGGCTGCGATAGCCAAGTTCATTCGTCTAGATGTTACGAAGGCAAGCTTCCAAATATTGTGATTGCGGCTCTCCGTGCACTCTTCCGCATGGATCGCGACTTCGCGATGGCGGTGGAAGACGCCTTGGTGCAGTATGGAGGCACAGCGGCGGTGGAACAGACTAGCGACCTCGACGCTGAAGCCGTGGCATAGTCCTGATGATCTGGCCAATACTATTAGATGTCATCCTTCTCATCATGTTTTCCAAATTCCAGAGTATTGTCGTGTGTGTGCTGCCCATGTTTGGAACCTTCTGCTGTTACTGTGACAATCTGCTGCTATGTAAGCGTGTTTACATCCATATGTGGATGGCTCGCTGGCCTTGGCAAGGCACTGTCTTTGTCGTTGAACTATCAGCTGTAACGTTAGTTTTACTCGCGGGCGCCGCATCTTTCTTGAAGTCGTCGTCGAAGCGGGTGTTTCTCGATCCTTCGCCCGGGCTCTCCGGGGGAAACCCTAAATCCTCGCGGGATCGGGCGTGGGTGACGCTTTCGTGCCGCTTTGCCTCTTGGGCCTCGCTTTGAACGTCCACCAGACTGAGAGTTTGTGGTGTGTGTTGGTGGTTTTGGCGAAGGCGGGTTGGCCTTCGGCCTGGCGGGGCGCAGCCCTTGGCAGCGTGGTAGTTTGGAGCGGTGGCTCCGGTCTTTCGTCTCCGCTTGTTGCGTTGAGGTGTGGTGTCGACCTGGTTGGTCGTCGACCCATGCGGTGCGCAGCCTCGGGGCTGGCGTGGGGTGTTGTGTTGTATGTAGTTTTTCGGCCAGTTTTACTCATAAAACGGGCCAACTCTTTATCAATGAAAGGCAAAACTTTTGCCTAGTTTAAAAAAAAAGCTGTAACGTTAGTTTTGAATGGATGATCTAGATATTAACATTCTCAACTGGAATCCCAGAGGCCTCAACTGTCCGAGGCGTAGAGATGTGGTCTGTGACCCGGTGAGCTCCACATCGTATCATGTTGTTTGTTTACAAGAGACCAAGCTTGGGCAAGTCGACCCTTTAACCGCAGCACATCTTGGAGGCTTTAATTGCGGCAATTCGCACAGCGGCCTGCAACTAGAACTATAGGGGGATCCTACTATTGTGGGATGAAACAAAGGTCAATGCCTTAAACATTGTTGCAACAACCTATACTCTCTCGGCCAACATCACCATTGTGAACTCAGACATCTCCTACAAGCTCAGAACGATCTACGGGCCAACTCGTGGGAATCTTAAGGACACTTTCTTCGCTGAGATGGCCGCAGCCAAACCTCCCACAGGAACAAGATGGATAATCACGGGGAATTTCAACCAATTCTACCGTGCAAGAGACAAGAACCAAGCCAATTCCAACCGGAGCTGAATTGTTAGATTTCGGGATACCCTGAACAATTGTGGTTTAAAGGAGGTTCATTTGCAAAATATTTACGTGGATCAATGAGCAACAAGACCCCACCTTGAGCAAACTTGATGGTTTCTTTTGCAATGAAGAATGGTACTTGACCTTCTCCAAGCAAATTCTCAACTCCCTATCGTCGTCCCTTTCCTACCATTGTCCTCTTCTTCTTGCCAACAATAAAGGCCCTAAGAGACCAAAATCCTTCCGCTTTGAAAACTTTTCGATTAAAATGTCGGGCTTCAAGGAGGTGGTCCAACATGCGTGGAGTAGCAATTCTACAAGATCAAGAACACCGGTAAATGTTTGCGTAAATAGAGCAAGTCCCTTTTCTCCAAGGCAAAACTAGAGCTCCATATGGCTCTAAAGGTTATCCTAAGGCTTGATGTGTCTCAATAAAGTAGAGAGCTTAGCCTAGAAGAAAGAGATTTAAGAACAAGGCTAAAAATAAGAATTTTGGCTTTGCGGCGCTTGAGAGAACTAGGAAAAGAGAAGCCTCAAGAGTCACCAACTTGAAAGAGGAAGATGCTAACACAAGATACTTCCACCTAAGGAACAACACTAGAAGGAGAAAGAACCACATTCATCGCCTAAAGTGCAACAATGGTTGGGTCATGGAGCATGTACAAAAGAAAAACATCATCCACTCCCACTTCAAAAAGATTATGAGTAAAGGCCCTCCCGGCGCCACAAATTTTAATTGGACCACTATTCCCGTCCCACCTTGTGATCTTAGTGAGTTCGATGAGCCTTTCACGAAAGAAGACGCGGTTAACAAAACCGCTTGTGATAAGTCCCTGGGACCGGATGGTTTCTCGGGGGCCTTCTTCAAAGCATGTTGGGACACGATAAAGGACAACATTATGGCAGCGATCAAAAACTTCTCAATCCTTTGATGCAACAATCTCCATTGGCTAAATTCGGCTAACATAGCTCTCATCCCCAAAAAACATGGAACGGAAGAGGTGACCAACTTTTGCCCTATTAGCCTTATTCACGCCATTGCCAAGCTCATTTCGAAGATGTTGGCGGCCCTTCTCGCTCCCTTCATGGACAAGCTAGTTTCCAACTCCCAAAGTGGCTTCATCAAACAAGAAGCATACATGATAATTTTCTATATGTGAGAAACCTCAAGAGAAAGCTTCACAAACCAAAAACAACCACTCTACTTTTCAAACTTGACATGAAGAAAGCCTTTGATTTCGGTTAGGTGGGGCTACTTAATGGACATGTTGCAAAACTTGGGATTCCCTTCAAAATTATGTGATTGGTTTTCAGCTCTTTTATCCACCTCTTCATCGCGGGTGCTCCTTAATGGTGTTGCTAGAGAGCCTATCAATTATGGTCACGGTCTTAGGCAAGGAGACCCCCTCTCTCCCCTCCTTTTTTTATTGGCCATTGACCCCCTCCACCACATCCTTCGCAAGGCCACCGACCAAGGACTACTTCATAACCTTCGGGGGAGAGCCCCCACGGTTCGTACATCTTTCTATGCCGATGATGCCACCATCTTTGTAACGCCAATCAAAAATGACATAAACTTCCTTGCATCCACCTTGGAAAAGTTCGGAGATACTACCGGGCTTGTCACAAATTGCAAAAAAGCCAAGTGGCGGCCATGCCAAGATTTGGACCTTGACAACATCCTACATGCCTTTCCGGCCTTTCGTACTTCTTTCCCAATGAGATATCTTGGCCTCCCCCTTTCAGTAACTCGTCTCAAGAGAATACACTTCCAAACTTTGGAGGGCAAAGTGGCCGCCAAGCTCATACCGTGGACTGGGAAACATGTAACCATGGCCGGCCACTGAACCCTTGTGAAATCCGTTCTCAAAAATATGAAAGAGTATCTAAGAGTAACTAGACACTACTCATATATAGGATAAGGTGAGATTCGAACTCGGGCTATCTAGCACACCACCTCTTGTGCCATCCAGAAGACCCTCGAGTCTTTCTCTAGTGAAATCCATTCTCACAAGCATTGTTATATATTTCATCACCGTGCTTGACATCCCGGTGGAAGTTATAATGAAGATTGATAGCTTGAGACGAGCTTTTCTATGAGCGGCATGTGAGAAGGTCACCGGTGGAAAATGCAAAGTCAATTGGGAATAGATTTGCAAGACAAAAAAAAGTTTGGGTGTCTTGGGATACTCAACCTCAACAAGTTCGCTTCAGCCCTTCGGTTGAGATGGCTTTGGCACGAGTGGAAATGATAACCCCAAGACTTGAGTGGTACTTGGGACACCTTGCAACAATAAGGACACCGAGCTCTTCGACGCGGCTACAATTGTTACTATTGGCAATGGAAGAAAGGACAAATTTTGGGAAGCTTCATGGCTCAATGGTATGTGGCCTAAAGATATTGCATCGCTCATCTTTGACATATCAAAAAAGAAGTGTGCAGTTAGGCACGCTATGTAAGATGAACGTTGGGTCACGCAAATTGACACCCAAAGAGGTCTTAGCGTTGGGCACATTGTGTAATTCTTAGAACTTTGGGAGATGCTTTCAAACATAAACATGGACAATGACAATACATATAGGATTGCTTGGAAATTCACAAATGATGGATTGTTATATGTTGATCCAAATTCTACAAAGTATAGGCCAACTTCTGACGAGTGGAGCGAGGCCCGTCACCGGAGGCTTGGGCAGGTCACCTTCTATTCCACTTGAGAAGAAAACTCCCATTGAGGTATGGTCAGGTTCGCCTGCTAATTATTCACAGTTGAGATTTTTTGGCTGCACTGCATATGCTCACGTTGATAATGGAAAGTTAGAGCCTAGGGCTGTTAAATGCATATTCCTTGGTTATGGTTCAGGAGTTAGGGCTTATAAACTATGGAATCCTGAAACTAAAAAGATTTTGCTAAGTAGAAATGTTGTTTTCAATGAGTCCATTATGTATCATGATAGCTTGCCATCAGATACCTCTCCTGTTGTTGTTGGAGAGGAGGGAGTTAGTGTGCAGGTGGAGAAACTGCAGAAAACTGTTGATAATGATGCTATCGTTGAAGATACACATGAGGAAAATATTGATGATATTGTTGTTCAGCACTCATCTACTATTTTGCAGCAGCCACATGAGTCCATTGCTGCTGATAGACCGAGGCATAACTGTGGTCCTCGTCCTCGTTTAATTGAAGAGTGTAATATTGTTCATTATGCTTTGAGTTGTGCTGAACAGGTGGAGAACGATTTTGAACCTGCTACATATAATGAAGCCATTGCATTCGTTGACCGCGAGAAGTGGGTTTCTGCTATGCAAGAAGAGATGCAATCGCTTGAGAAAAATGGCACATGGGATGTTGTGCGCTTGCCTAAACAAAAGAAGGCGGTCCGCTGCAAGTGGATCTTCAAGAAAAAGAAATTTCTGTCTCCCAAAGAGCCTTCAAGGTACAAGGCAAGGTTAGTAGCAAAGGGTTCAGCTAGATTCCAGGTATTGATTACAATGATGTGTTCTCCCTAGTTGTGAAGCATAGTTCTATTCGTACTTTCTTTGGTATTGTGTCTATGCGTGATCTTGAGCTTGAGCAGTTAGATGTCAAGACTGCTTTTCTGCATGAAGAGCTTGATGAGGAAATATACATGGACCAACCAGAAGGGTTCATAGTGCCTGGTAAAGAAGATTTTGTGTGCAAATTAAAGAAGTATCTTTATGGCTTAAAGCAATCTCCAAGACAGTGGTATAAAAGGTTTGATTCACTTATGATCTCACATGGTTTTGAGAGGTCTAAATATGATAGTTGTGTTTATATCAAGTTTGTTGATGGGTCACCTATATACTTGCTACTATATGTTGATAATATGTTAACTGCTGCCAAGGGCATGAAATAAATCACTTCTTTGAAGGCACACCTAAGTAGTGAGTTTGAGATGAAGGATCTTGGTGCTACTAAGAAGATCTTAGGTATGCAGATTACCCGAGATAGAAAATCTGGTTTGTTATTTCTTAGTCAGCAAAGTTACATTAAGAAAGTTCTTCATCGTTTTAATATGGATGGTGCCAACTCAGTTAGTACTCCTATTGCTCCTCATTTTAAATTGTCATTTTCTCAATGTCCTACTACTGGTGAAGAGTTTGAGTACATGTCAAAGGTGCCATATTCTAGTGTTGTTGGTTCTTTGATGTATACCATGGTTTGTTCTCGTCCTGATTTATCATATGCTATGAGTTTGATAAGTAGATACATGGCTAATCCTGGTAAAGAACATTGGAAGGCTGTTCAGTGGGTTTTCAGGTACCTCCTTGGCTCTTCCAATGCTTGTTTGAAGTTTGGCAGGACCGGTGAGGGACTCGTTGGCTATCTGGATTTAGATTTTGCTGCCGATTTGGATAAGAGAAGATCCCTCACAGGTTATGTGTTCAATGTTGGTGGTTGTGCTGTTAGCTGGAAGGCTACATTGCAGGTTGTTGTTGAACAATCTACTACTGAGGCCGAATATATGGCTATTGCTGAAGCTTGCAAAGAATCTGTTTGGTTGAAATGTTTGTTTGCTGAGCTTTATGGAGATGATTCTTGCATTACTTTGTTTTGTGACAGTCAAAGTGCCATATACCTTACAAAAGATCAGATGTTCCATGAGAGAACTAAGCACATTGATGTCAAGTACCATTTTGTTAGAGGCATTGTTGCTCAAGGTAAATTAAAGGTATGCAAGATCAGCACTCATGATAATCCTGCCGATATGATGACTAAACCTATTTCTATTGCTAAGTTTAAGCTTTGCTCGAACTTAGTTGGTTTAACTGATTAGCCCAAGTGGTTATTGGCGTCGAAAGTATTTGCTTTGTTTGTTCAGGGAGATGGTTGTTGTTGATGCTACAAGGAGTAATT
Source organism: Avena insularis (assembly GCA_023614405.1). Classification (NCBI taxonomy): domain Eukaryota; kingdom Viridiplantae; phylum Streptophyta; class Magnoliopsida; order Poales; family Poaceae; genus Avena; species Avena insularis. Next base: position 53,187,115 of record CM042693.1, on the reverse strand, counting down.
TGTCTCAAGGTGGAGTTTGTTATATGTTGATCCAAATTCTACAAAGTATAGACCAACTTCTGACGAGTGGAGCGAGGCCCGTCACCGAAGGCTTGGGCCGATATATAAACCCCTTGTAAGCCGCCGGTTGGAAAATAGTTGCATCTGTGAAATCCCCAGCGTTTGTAAACACTCCTCGATATAGTGAAGTTTCGCTGGCTGGCGTCAGTGATTTTTTCCTCTCTTTGTTGGAGAGGTTTTTTCATGTTAAATTTGTGTCCTCTTGCTGTGATTTCGTTCTCGTTCTTTGTTATCTTCTTGTCGCTATTGTAACATGGATGCTACTCGGCCAAAATGGCTTAAAATATGCAATTCCAAGGTCTCACTCTTTCTCCAATGCCCTTCTTGGTGTGGAAGCCATGGGCGTCTACAAAATGCAAGATTTTTATTTGGTTGATTATTCAAAACCGTGTTTGGACGGCCGATAGACTAGAGTAGAGAGGATGGCCAAACCGCGAGCATTGCAAAGTTTGTAAGCAAGTTCAAGAATCTTTCGCCCATCTTCTCTTGAAGTGTGGCGCTTCACAATGAGAGTGTGGACTTCCATTAGTTCTTCCTTCCAACTTCATGATATCGACCCAAGAGAGTGGCAATGGTGGTTGGACGGAGTTCAAAAGATCGGCCTCTCTAAAAAGACTGGCCTATCTTGCATTGCTTGTCTCCTAGGAGATTTGAAAGGAAAGAAACGCTAGTCTTTCAAAACCACTCGTCAATTTGGAACCTTGTCGGCGCTAAGGTCTTTTGTAATATCATATCACGAGGGTAGACGTTTGTTTTCAGGCTTCGGCCAATGCTGGTTTGTAACCACTAAGACCTCTTTAAACCCCTTTATACTCCTCCTTTATCAATGAAAATGGCAAGTCTTTGGCCTTGTTTCAAAAGAAAAAAAACTGCTTGCTACCACGACTCATCAAAGATCACTCCCACATTCAAAAATTATTGCAATTCAGCGAACTGTCACAAACTGGCAACTACCAAATATTCAGGCCACGGTACATCATGGTCCCAGTAACTCATAGCCCACCATCGTGACTCTGGACGATGGTCACAAAGTCGTAGGGTAAATTCAGATTGCCCAACAACTCATGGCATAGTCACAAAGTTTATGGAGGATAAAACATAATGTAGTCGGTCCTCAGAGGTAATAGAAGGCGAGCAGCGGAGCCGCCACGGTTGCCACGAGGATGGCTGCAGAGACAGGAGACCTCGCCGCCGCATTCGGCTTTGGTGGCGAAGCAGTAGCGCCACCACTGGACGGTGCGGGTGCTGCAATGAGAAAAGGATTATCAGGACCAAGCATTCCAAGGTTGATGAAATGACTTTAACAGTTCAAACTGGTACAATGTAAATGTGTCCGTGCAGTTTGGACAGCTGTGTCATGTCTCCAACCACAAAGTTGTACTACTGTACTAGTTATTATTGCTCCAGCTATTCTAATAGCTGGAAAGCCAGGTGCCACACTCTTCAATGAAACCACGAAAGCAAACACCACATTAGCAACTTACCAGAAATGTCTAGATTGGCCTAATTAGCCAGATGGAGCATTGTCCCGCTACTAGTGGGAGTAGTGACAGCATCTAGTAGTAGATCACAATTTTGGTCTCAGGGATCTAGCCAAGAATTGAGTAGGATCTAGCCAAGAATTGAGTAGGTGTGCTCCAAGAAACGGTGTAAACGCAAACAGTGTAAACAGGCTGGCAGATCATTTTCCTTGTACCAGAGCGACAAAGGTAATGCAAATAATTGGACCAAGGCTTTTGAGTATTGAACAGCCCTAGTTGAGAGGAAATCAGATGAACGCTTAGCCATGGACGTTGTCCTTCACAACGTAGCCCAGCAAAATATTGGCTGACAACTAGTTTTTCCTTTATTAATATTTGATTTGAAATTTGCTGGGCTGTCTCGAGTCTCTACTGTCAGTGCAACAGCTTGTAGGCTCCCGTGAGTTGGTTTGCCTGTGCCTCCCCGTGACTACAGTACAGATCTCTACGAATTAAGTATAGATTATTCCCGCATCTTTCGCGCAATGCCAAGTGCATCACATCAAAATATAGCATCTCTTGCTGGCAGAAGAAATATCCAGATCAACTCCTAGCTAGCCTACCCAAGAACAGAAAATGGGGTCCCTACCAGACAAAAATGATATCCTGTCCCAAGATCCTTTGAAATTTCATTTTCAATGCAGTTGTGTGTCCAAAGAACGGCTAAGAAATGAGACGCTCGGTGCACATACAAAGGCAGCAATGATACAATTGCCAGTATGGGTTTCGTTATCACATCATGTGACTGCCTCTGGCTCGTCAAAGTTTCTTTACTGCCTCGACTACTTTTTTTCCAAATAAAAAAGTAACTTTGAGTTCATATGCTCCTGTCTGTATCTTTTGGCTGCCCAGAGTGCACATGCAATGGCTCGCAAAGCTACAAAGGAACGGAAAAGCTGAGAATACAATAGTGCTTTGTTCACGGACAAAGAACAGTACGGCGGCCCCATTTCTATGTCATTCTTGTGAACAATGTTATTTTATTTTGGGTTAGCGTCACTTCTTCAATGTAGAAAATACAAAAAACAGCTTCGTTCTATTTTGGAGTTGTGATGTAACACAACCAAATTTGACATGAAACTCTCCAAATATAACCCTTAAAAGCTAAAGTAGATGTGTTAGTTCATCGTAATAATTTTTCTGAACGTTTGTGCTACTACTACTAGGCTTTTACTGAGAGAGACGCACATCATAGTAGCAAACAGAACAACAAAAATAAGAAACGGGCACGCATCATAGAATGTACAACAAAGAAGGTGATGTGTACTAGAAGAGCATTACCTTCAATAGGAGCAGCACCCGGCAGAACTGCAAGCAAACAACAGGGGGCAAATGTTAAATCCACAGTTTAAGATCTTCCATAGTAATACTAGTAAATCCGCACTAAAAATCTAGGAGACGATTAATTTCCTACTACAAAAACAGCACGATCTGGGCCTAGTTTCTTGGCGTGATTCTTTTGGGAAAATTAGGAATTAGGCACGGTAGATAATAACTTTGTACATGAGTAAGATTTTAGCAAAATCCTGTGCAAGAATAGCCATGGAAGAGGAGAGCAAAGGGCACGGTGCTCACCCTTGCACTTGGACAACACGGTTGGGGATTGGCCGCAGGCGGCGGGGAGGGCGAGCACCCGGGTCATGTTGATCGGTATTGGCGATGGCGTCTTGGACGCCACGGCGGCGCAGAGGCAGTCCACGGTAGCGGGGCTGCTGACGGCGGTCTTGATGTCCCCGCAGCAGGTCTTGGACGGCTGGGCGGACTTGCTGCCGGGCGACACGTAGTCGAGGCAGTCGGCGAGGCCCGCCAACGCCGCTGAGCAGTCCACCGCCGGCGCCGGGGCCGGGGTGGCAGCCCCAGCGGCGGCCGCGAGCGCGAGGAGGACGAGGATGCAGGCCGCGGAGCTGGCGCCGCCGGTGAGAGCCATGGCGGCTACTGTGCGGCGGCGAGGTGCGCTTGGATGTGAGAGGAGTGGAGTGGGGTGGTGGGGCTGGGAGGTTTGGGATGCGGAACGACCGAACGAGGTTTGTTGGGCGTAATCAAGGAGGGGTGTCGGGGGTCGTTTTTAATGGAGGTTCGGCGGTGGATGGCTACGGCCTACGGCGTGGGATGGTAGTCGACGGAATCACGGGTTTTCCTGCGAGCTGCGACTCTTCTCATTTTCTCGACTTCTTCTACTAGCAAAAACAAAAACAGGAGGTGGTATCTCTCAAATAAAAATACGGAGTAAGTCATAATAATATCTCTAGGCGCCACAACTCTATCGAGTAGCATTCTCTCAAAAAAAAAAAAAAACTCAATCCAGTAGCTATACCGACGTCGACGTGTGCACCTCAAAGTCAAACATACGCAGAAGGTCACTGTTGCACGTCACTGTGATGCGAGTAGTGTGATGTACTTAGAAGCAAAGCACTGTCCGTCTCTCTTTGAATGCACCACATTGAAATGCATGTTACTCTCCCCTCTCCACAGGTGTTACTTCTAGCTTTTCATCCAAGTCGGATTTTTCAAATTTTAATCAACATACTAGACGAATGTGAACATGTATGACATGAAATCCTATATTAGACCTTTTCTAATGGGTGTTTGTTAGCACAGTATCATAAACAAGTGACACTATACTTAATAAAGAGAGAGTGAAATTGTATCTTAGCTTAGGTATAAACTTTGCACTGATAGCTAAGATACATGGTCAGCCCAATCATATACCCCCTCCGTTTTAAAATCTAAGATGTTTTAGGTTTGTGAAGAAAGTGTATCTAGACCCTTTTTAGGTATAGATTCGTATCTAGACCCTTTTTAGGTAAAGATTTGTCTGAATCTATACCTAAAAGAAGTCTAGATACACTCCCTTCACAAACTTAAAACATCTTATATTTTGAAACGAAGGGAGTACATGCATGTACTTAAAATCATTAAATATAGATATAACTCTTAAGATACAATCTATTAGACTAGTCACAATGAGGAGTATCATATACTAGTATCATGCATATGATACTAGTACTCCATCCGTCTCAAAATAGATGTCTTAGATTTTTCAAAATTTGGATGAATCTATTTATAGTGTCTAGATTCATTTAAATTTTGACAAATCTAAGACACTATTATGGAACAGAGGGAGTATATATGATACCATCTCCACAATAAATAGTATCATATAGTAGTCTTGGTGTATTTATTGTTTTGTAAAATCTCAATGTAAAATTATGGACAAGATTTGTTTGGGATTAATTTTTTTAGTTTTATGTGATATGATACCGTATCTACCTATGATACCAACACAATCTCTTTTATCATTAATTGCTATGACACGTAAGAATTTTACATGCATGTGATGCATGATACCATTTATGTTACCCTTATTGGGGCTAGTCTTATACTACCTCTGTTTCAGTGCTTAAGGCGCACACGCTTTCCAAAGCAAAGCTTGACCGAAAGAATTGAACAACAAAATCTGGATTATATTGTACATAACGTATTGAAAAATACTTTCCAGTGGTACTAATTTTATACCAAAACTCTTTACGTATTTAGAGTAATTCTTGGTCAAAGAAAAAACACGCAAAACGAGGACGCCTTAAGTCCTGAAACGGAGGGAGTAGTAGTTATCTTACAATATGCCACTACCTAGGATAACAAGATAAGATACACTTCATTATAAAAGGCCTTATGAAACTACATTTCAAAACCCTTCTAGTTATACTAATTTAGTGTCATAACAGTTAATGTGCTTCCCTAGAAGGTGGGTCAAATTTTATTATGTTTGATTTAGGACTTACACTTATTTATGGACCAATTGGAATACATGTTACTATCTTCATTTTGGTTTATTAGGCTAATAGGTAATTCAAGAAAAAAATAGCTATTCTAAAATAGAGTTTAAAAAATTAGCTACGTGAAACAGAAACATATTTTGGCATAAAAAGTTTGTGAAAGAAGGAAGGTCCAGGACAACAATAAATAGTTCCAGCAGTCGAGCGGGAACAAGGAGATGCGGCAACCATAAGATTGGTTACCGGATTCGGTCGGCACCGTACGGGAGCAGTTAGAGCATCTCGTTGCCATAAATAGCCCCGTTGTCCAGAAAAATTACGGTGCTGACATGACATTTCATAGCTCTAGGATATGTCGGTGCCATAATTTGTTTTGGGCATGCCATAAGACGTCCGATGCTGCATATATGCGACACGTGAGCAGGCATGCTATTAATTTTTCGGCTATGTGCGGCTGCTGAAATATCCCCACCTCTTTTCTTTGCTTCCTTCCCCTGCTTCGTCTCCAGTAATTCTAGCCGTCCATCGCCATCCCCACCCTGCCTCGCCATAACTTTTTGTCAGACGGCGGTTTCCCTGAACGATGTCGGTCCCGCGAGCAAACCCTAGCCACCGGCCACCACGAGCTCGTGGCCACATTGGCTGGCTAGGCCGCTGTTGAAATGTGGTTTGGATAAGTTGAGATGGTGCTCTATTTGAAGGCATCTGGAATTTCTCTAGTGTCCTATTTTAGACATCTAAAAAACCATAAATATATTTCGTGCAAAAAATACCAAAGTAGTGATTGCCAAAAGCCAAAAAAGATACACTACCTATTATTGAACACATGTTTTTTTTGCAAATTATGAGCTTTATTAACTAAATAGCGGTATTACAATCCTTGACAAGGATAGATGCTCTTAAGGGTATCTCTACCGGGCCGACCCAATCAGACCACCAAAAATGTCTGTTTCTGTCTGTTTGGGTCGGTCCGCGGGAGATTTGGGTCATAGTCCGGTCTGTCCGGACAACCGCGCCCAGTAGCACGACCCATCTGTCCAGGGTTAGCCAACATGACGATGTCAAGGATATATGCTCTTAAGGGTACGCACCAACCCAAACAGGCGACCCAAAACGTATGTTTCTGTCCGTTTGGATCGGGCCGCGGGGGGATTTGGGTCATGGTCCGACTTGTTCGGCCAACCGTGCCAGCAGCACGACCCATCTGTCAGCGGTTGGCCAACATAACAATGACGTTTTTAAGTTCAAACAAAGAAAATAACACGCTAAAACTGGCAAAGTTCAAACAACCGAAATTTAAACTAGCCCTAGCTACTGATCTTCGTCGCCAGTGCCGTCGCATACGTCGAGATCGATGTACTCCGGTGGCGTCCAGAGGTTGTCCGGTGGCAAGGCCGGAGCAAGCGCGGGCGCGGGCGGGTCGATCAGATGTCCAAGCCACGCTGTCGGCGACGCCATGCGGAGGTGGAGGTGCGCCAGTTCCATCCCATCCTTCGGCGCGATTGGTGGCACCCACCCCGGCAGCGGCAACAATAGAGGCATCTCCATGTTTGACTGCGCCATCGGGCCACTGAGATAGACAACCTCTTGGAAGCCGCCCCACAAGGCGTCCTCGTCCTGCGGGCTGGTTGAAATGGCCTGCTCGGTGAAGGCGTCCTTGTTGTATCCCCATGCCAAGAGCTCCTGGTACTCTGGGGCAGGTGCGCGGTGGCGGTGATGTCTCAGATATGTAGAACTCGTTGGAAACCCCAAGAAGAAGGTATGATAAGCACAACAGCAAGTTTTCCTCAGCTATGAAACCAAGGTTATCTAACCAGTCGGAGTAAGGAAACAACTCTAAGGTATTGCTAGCAACTTGGAACCTGCACACACACGAACCACAATACTTTGCCCCAACTTACAGTGAGGTTGTCAATCTCATCGGTTTGCTGAAAACAAAGGATTAAACGTATAGTATGGAAAATAGTAATTGCTTGTAGTAATTGCAGAAAGGTAAACATTTGATGGTATATCAATGGTAAAGAATGGACCGGGGTCCACAGTTCACTAGAGGTGTTCTCCATAAGATAAATAACATGCTGGGTGAACAAATTACAGCGGGGCAATTGATAGATTGAAAATGCATAACAATGCTTATACTAGACATCTTGATTCCTACGAGATTCGTTTGAGCATTACAACATAATACATAGACCGTAATCCAACTGCATCTATGACTAATAATCCACCTTCAGGTTATCATCCGAACTCCTTCCAGTATTAAGTTGCAAGCAATAGATAATTGCATTAAGCAATATGTGTAAAGTAAACAATACAATTTCCCTTGAACAAAGGATTGTTGTTTTCTCCCTAGTAGCAACAGCACTTCTACAACCTTAGAAGTTTCTGTCACTCTCCCAGATTACTAGAGTCATGAACCTACTATCGAGCATAAATACCCCCTATTGGAGTTACAAGCATCTACTTGGCCAAGATAGCTACTAGCAATAGAGAGCATGCAAGATCACAAATAACATAGACATAATAGAATCAATAATCAATCTGACATAGTACTCAATATCCATCGAATCCCCACAAACACAACATGTAGGATTACAAATAGATGATCTTGATCATGAACGGAGATCACAAAATCTAAACATGATAGTAGAAAGGAGGAGAAACAACCATCTAGCTACTGTATGGACCCATAGTCCAAGGGTGAACTACTTACGCATCACTCCGGATACTGGCATGGTGATGAAGAAGGCCTCCGGGATGATCTCTCCCCTCTGGCAGGGTGCCGGGAAGAGCTTCGGATCCCCCCGATCTAGGGATGGAGATGGCGGTGGCTACGGACTGTTTCATAGAGATTTGATCGGGTGCTTAGGGTTTGTACATCGGGGTGCTTATATAGGCGAAGAGGCGAGGTCTGTGGGCGCCTGAGGGGCCCTGATACGTAAAACGTATCTATAATTTTTGATGTTCCATTCTTATTTAGTATCTACTTTGCTTTTCTTTGTCTACACTTTGAGATGTTTTTATATGTTTTCTGGTACTAACCTATTAACAAGATGCCATAGTGCCAGTTGCCTGTTTTCTTCTGTTTTTGGTTCTAGAAAGGCAGAAAATCAATATTCTCGAAATTGGACAGGACAAAAGCCAAAGTCAATATTTTGCCGTGGGGGACACAAAGCTGGAAGACGAGACAGAGGAGGGCCTCGAGTAGGCCACACCCCTGGCCGCACGGGTGGGCCCACCCCATGCCTGGGAGGTGTAGCCGCCTCGGGCACCCCCTCGGCCTCCCTCTTCGCCTATAAGAAGCTCCCGATGCCTAAACCATAAGTACCCGATCAATATTCCACAAAACCATTTGTAGCCGCCGCCACCATCGTCCCTAGATCGAGGGGGATCTGAAGCTCTTCCCGGCACCCTGCCGAAGGAGAGATCATGCTGGAGGCCTTCTTCTTCATCATGTCAGCCTCCGGTATGAAGCGTGAGTAGTTCCACCTTGGACTACAGGTCGATGTAGTAGATAGATGGTTGTATCTCCTCGTTTGTGCTTTCATGTCTAGATCTTGTGAGCTCCGTTCATGATCAAGATCTCATCTATTTGTAATCATGCATGTTGTGTTTGCGGGGATCCGATGGATATTGAGATTACTATGTCAGATTGATTAATGGTTTTGTCTTATTGATTCTATCATGTCTGTGTTGTTTGTGATCTTGCATGCTCTCCGTTGTTAGTATCTATCTTGGCCAAGTAGTTGCTAGTGACTCCAAGAGGGGGTATTTAAGCTCGATAGTGGGTTCATGGCTCTATTTAATCTAAGGTAAGTGACAAAAATATCTAAGAGAAAACAACGGTCCCTTGTTCATGGAACAAGTGGATTATTTACCTTACACACTTTGCTTAAACCAGTTGTTTGTTGCTTGCAACTTAATACTGGAGGGGGTTCGTATGATAACCCAAAGGTGGACTTCTAGTCATAGATGCAGTTGGATGGTAGTTTGTGTATCTTGTTGTATTGCCCAATCGAATCTCATAGGATCATGATGTCTAGTATTGCATTGTTTTGCCTTGCTTAGTCCTGTCAATTTCCCTGCTGTAATTTGTTTACCCAGCATGCCATGTTTGTTTATCTAAGGAGAACACCTCTAGTGAACTACGGACCCCGGTCCAATCTTTACCATTGATACATCTTCCACTGTTCCTGTTTACTTTCTACAAACCACTATTACCTTCCACACCATACAATTAATCCTTTGTTACAGCAACCGGTGAGAGATAACCTCACTGTTCGTTGGGGCAAAGTCTTGAGTTTGTGTTGTGTAGGTTTCCAAGTTGTTTGCAACACCTTTGAGACGTTTCCTTCCTCCTACTGGTTCGATAACCTTGGTTTCTTACTGAGGAAAGACTTGCTGCTGTGCTCTTCACACCTTGCTCTTAGGGTTTCCCAACAAAGCGCTCCCACATCGATAGAGCGTCAACAAGATTTTCTTGCGCTGTTGCCGGGGAGGCTAAGGATGTCTTCACAAGGGGAGTCCTCCACAACCTTTCTGTTTACTTTGTTTTTGTTTTGCTTAGTTTCTTTTGCTTCGTTTTGTTTGCCTCTTTTTTATCAAAAACTCAAAAAAAATTAGTTTAGTTTGGTTTGCTTTCTCTTATCAAAAATACAAAAAAATTAGTTCCTACTCTAGTTGTCACCTTGCTCTAGCTCACCATGTTGATCCCAAAGTTCACCCTAAAATACCTTTCATTAGGAAGTGGCTCCATAATTGGGAAATAAAATATTGAAGAATTCTTTAATCACGTTAGCAAACTTGAGGATATCGAGGAAACATCTATAGAAGAACTTGCTCCTAATTATGAAATTGCTGCAGATTCTTTAGTTCATATGTTGGAGGCTAGGTTTGTTAACCTTAACCCCATGATGCAAATTTTGTTTCTCAAACAAAAAGAAGAAAAGGACCCTGAAAAGAGAGAATTTATCCTTGAAACTTTACTGAAAGAATTCAATGATGTTGCTAAGGAAGCCAGAAAGGTCTTTGAGCGTTTTAATATGCTAGGCTCATGTGTAGATGTTATGGGTACTCTAGATAAAACTAAACCTAGAGAGGAAATTAAGATACCCATACCCTTTAAACTTGTTGGAATGCATGAAGTCTAAGAAAAGAATTTTGATTGGATTGTTCCTGAAAATCCTTTTGATGAAAGTAGTGAACCAAGGAGAGACGAGAAGGGATCCTCCAAACTCATTTGGATGAGATACCTTTCCTAGTTGAATATATTGCAAGCATTGATCTTAATTTTTCATTTGAAAACACTTGATTCTTGCTTCTTATGCCTAACTTAAAGGCATTAAAGAAAAGTACTTGTTGGGAGATAACCCAAGAGTTTTCTTGAGTCTTGGAAGTTATTACTTCAGTAATGACTTCTCCTTATCCTTTTTATTTGATTTTTGTGCCAAGAATAACCTCTAATAAGAGGGAAGTAAGATTCGGGAAGTTGTTGTCCCAAAACAGAATTTTGTGCTCCACCATAAAAATTCATGAGAAATCTCTTTAAGTCGGATTGAGCTGATATTTTACGAATAAATCCCCCAGTATGTTAGATAACTTCCGTTAGTTCAACACATTTTTATTTGAGCAACATAAGGTCTTCGAAAAAATCGGTTTCTACCTGCTGGTCTGTTTTGACAGATTTCTGCCATTATTTGCATTTGCTTCTTATTAATTCCTTTTTGGGTTCTTTTTGGGAAATTGAACTTTTTGAGGGAGTTGCTATAGTATCTTGTGTTTTTAGTGAAAGTTTTTATGTTCTAAAGCTAAACCAAAGGGTCTATTATCTTTTGAATACACTAATGTTGCTAATGAAGATTGTGTGAAGTTTTGTATGAATGAAAAATTTTAGGTGTAGAGAGAGAATGATGTAATGAGATGAAGAATGGAAAAAATCTCAAGCTTGTGGATTCCACCCCGGTGTCACCCCAATAAATATCCAAGAGGTACAAGCGTTAAAGCTTGGTGATGCCTGTCAACACCCGGATTTTTAATCACAGATGCCTGTTATGCCATATTGCCCAATCCCAGGATTACCATTTTTGCGAGACATAACAGATTGGATATCACAGTACATCATCCATTACAAACCATACATAAGGTCTTACACAAATAAGGATCTCATGATCCAGTTCTTAATACAATTCAAGCAGCGGAATAACGTAATAGTAACGATAGCATGGGCGAAGCTCCATCTTCATGGTCACAGGCAATGCTGATGATGGGAGATGATCCTAGTTGTCGTAACCTTCCTGTTGTCCATCTTCATGATACTCCTCTTCATAGTCTGGCCACGGGAATAGCTAGGGACAAAGCCATGAGTACTTTTCAAGTACTCGCAAACTAATACTAATAAGTGAAGTGGTTTTGGAATAGGAAGTACTAAGCTCTATGGTTGTTTTGCAAAAAGCCAGATTTACCTCTACTCAGTTCAGAAGAAAAGAAAGCTAGTTGAAAGTTTTATAACACCTAAGTGGGAACTTGAATTTCATGTCACAACACTGTTGTGTTCAAGTCAAAGTCACAAATTATTTCACAAGTCCTTTTGAAAACATCTGACGATAGAACAGTATGGCCACTCCAACTATCCATAACCGCGGACGCGGCTATTTTCGAATAGTTTGACACTTTGCAGAGATTGTACACTTTCACCACAACATTTGATACATTCGTCAGGAACAAATCCTGAATTCACCATACTCAGTATAAGGATAATCAATCCTAACCTTTCAATTACATGCCCTAGTATAGGCACCTCTCCTGTGAGTTTGGCCTCCCAACCATGACCAACTGTCATCTTGGGTACTGCACATGTGGATAATCTTCAGAAGGTAGCCTCAGCTCAGAACTTGGCCGCAAGGGAACCCATACTAAGGTATATAAATTTCCAGTCAATCCCTACCCAAATTTAGGGTATTGTGGTTGTACGGTAAAATTGGAATGGTATCGCATCCAGACAACCATCATTTTTATAAAGGGCTAAGGCTCATGCCTTAAACATTTTCATCATCAAAATCATTTGGTGTTCGGAAACACATGTCAAAACATTTCAGTAGAATGACTAATCATTCTAAGGTTTTCATAACCATTTTCACCAAGTATTCCCATCTAAAGTTGATCAAGTTTTATGCTTAGCACTAGCATCTACAAGTGGGGGTAAATACTAATGAGGGGTAATAAACAAGTAGGGATTAACTAAGTTCAATCTCATGCCTTAGGATGACATCATGATTATCTAACTTAGGCCAAATTTTATGCTCTTTATGCTACCTTCAGTTATCTTTCTAGAATCCACAAGCCACTAAGTAAAATCTAAGAGAAAGCTTTAATAAAGAAAATAAAGTACTAATCTTGCAAATAAAACTAGGATTGGGTATCATCAAATGGGTATAAGCTTGCAAGTAGAGCTTGCAAGTGGTAGCTTGCTAGGTTGGAAGTGTTAGCTTGCCTTGTGCAGAACAGTGGTTGAAGTTCTCCTCGGCTTCTTCCTCATAGTATCCTCCTTCCTCCTCATATCCTTGGTTGGTACTAGCGTCTATAAATAAATACGAGGTACATAATCACCAAACAATACTTAACTATGTCTGATCATCACACAAAGGTTCATACTAGATGATTTAGCATCATCACTAACATCACAAGAGCAAAGCACTTGTCTCATTTATTTTATTTTAGAAAAGTAATTTCTACACATTGAAAAACTACTTAAGATTTAATATTCTCCAACTCAAACATGGGATCATGTTGACACATGTCATCACCACATATTTCAGTACATGGGAATGTGATTTAAAATGGTGTCACAATTTAATAAGGTTTAACCTTTTTATTTTATTTAATTAAAGTGACTAGAAATGCCTATGTGGCATTCTTTTTTTACTTGATCATTATTTCTGTAAGTAAACCTATATATTTTTATATATTCTGAAAGGTATGGTTAAATATGATTTTTGAGAGTTGGAATCAACTCAAAAGCTATTATGGTTGAATTTTTAGCAATTTGTCTTTCGACATTTTTAGCACTAGTTTTATGGATGTGATATCTCCAACGAGATTTGTGAATCATCCATCTTTTATGGATTATGGCAATTTATTTGAACAACCCTTTTGTTCTCATAATACCTGATAAAACAAATCTTGAAGGAAAGCTTTGATGTTTAACGAGCAACACAATAACCCTTTATTTCGATAAACATCATCACATATTCTTTTGCTAGTTACTTAGGCCAGTGTAGTTCATGAATTGTGTTGTTTCGTATGACAATTCACACCAACAAATTCAGTATCAAATATTTAAGAACCACATTGTTTAATAAGCAAAGAATATAGCCATAACATGTATATCATCTATATACTTAAACTGAACAATTCTAGTCTTTCTTTTTCTGCCATATATTTATGAGATTCTCTTTCAGTATTTCCTTTTCTGTTTGAAAGAATCTATCAATATCAATAGTGGAGTCATACATATGACACATAGTCCAAAGCGTGTATAATTAAATACCAATGTCTTTGGACTTGCACTTTGAAGTAGATCACCATCGTCAAATGTTTGGTGTGCTTTCAAATTCCATTCTTTAGTAATCTCTTGGTGTAGTAAACATTTTATCTACATCAAATATTCACCCTTATCATGGAATTATCCATGATCAAGCTACTTTTAGCTTATAACGGTGAATCACGAGTATAATGTTGCTCTCCAAATCCTTTTGGAGGATTAGGACAACTAGTGTCTCCAACCTTTTGCAAATTCTCATCAAATATGAGAACATGACTTTTGCCATATTATACTCTATCATGTTGCAACCAAAACTTCGTTTCAGATATCACAATATCTTCCACACATCATGGTTTCTGAAACAACTCTTTCAACTCCTAGATAACCTTGATATTAAGACAATTCTTTGAATATCAAGAATCATGGAGACAAACATGATACTCATACACTAACACTTGGAATTGTCACTCTTGATTTAATACCAATTATTAAACTTCTTGGAGTAACCAGAACTTACTGAAAGTTTGCAATAGGACTTTTAAACTTTAGATTAACACTTCAAAACAATACGATACCAGTTCGTAAAGTAACTAACCAGAATTCTATAGTTCTATCATCTCAATTATAACTAAGCACAAGGTGGTAAACGGATGCCAATGACTACAACAACTATGCAATTCACTTTGATTTAATTTATGATAAATAGTGTTCAACTTTTAATCATATTGCTGTTGAACTCCCACTCAAAACAATATCCCTCACATTGTTTTAGTGATCACATGAACCAAATCCACCACATCAAAACCGATCATCACGAGAGTTGATGCAGCTTCAATGGCGAACAATCAACATGTTCATCATATCTACTATATGACTCATGCTTTACCTTTCGGTGATCCGTGTTCCGAGACCATGTCTGTACATGCTAGGCTCGTCAAGATCAACCTTAGCTTCCGCATGAGCAAATCTGGCTTGCTCACGTTGTATACACTCGCAGAATCTAACACACCCGATCATCACGTGGTGCTTCGAAACAACGAGCTTTAGCAACGGTGCTTACTAAGGATGAACACTTTGATACTTGAAATTGTGTGCTTGAGGGATCATCTTATAATGCTACCGTCGTGAACTAAGCAATACAAGATGCATGAAAGGATTAACATCACATGCAATTCATAATATGTGATATGATATGGACTTTCTTCTTGTGCTTCCGATCTCCATCTTCAAGCACGAACATGATCTCCATCATCACCGGCATTGCATCAAGGTCAATGACGCCGCTCCATGGTTGTCGTCCACCAGCTTCAACTATTACAACTACTTTGAATAGACACGCGGGTCTTAACAGAATTTAAAGACAACTATATGGCTCCTGCCGGTTGCCAACTTACAATAAGGAACATTGCATACATCAAATATAATCACAATCATGGCCATATCACATCACAGCACACCCCTGCAAAACAAAGTTAGACGCCTCTAATTTTCTTTGCATATTTTACGTGGTTTGGGGCTTTCAATAAGTGTCGTTCTAACTTACGAACAAGAACCACAACATTGATACTAGTATTGTTAATCACCCGTTGTAAATTGAATCTTAACTATGTTGGGAGAAACAGGCACCCGCAAAGCCACTTATGCAATACAAGTTGCATGTCAAGCATGGAGCAAGTCTCATGAATGATGTAATGTAAGGTTAGCCCGGGCCGCTTCATCCCACCATCCCGCAAGATGCAAAGTACACAAGAAGCAATCGACAACAAAAGCATCAACGCCCACAATGACCATTGTGTTCTACTCGTGCAACCGATCTACATATAGACACGGCTCTGATACCACTGTAGGGTTTCGTAGCATGGAAAACAAAAAAATTCTACCGCATGCACACAAACAAGCCAAGATCTATCTACTAGATTGTAGCAACGAGTTGATAGAGGAACTCACCCTTGAAGATTCCAAAGCGGTTAACGAGCAGATTCTGGGTGATGTGATGTAGTCGTACACTTGCCGATCTCAAGATCGCGTAGACGATCCTTCCGGTGCTGCGTTCCGCAGCGCTCAATGGTCACATCGGTCACTGGTGATTCGATGAAGACCTTCCTCTCCCTTGTTCCATGAGGGCGCAGAGGTTGTATCACTCTCCTCATGATTCCGGTACTGACAGTGGTACTAGAAGTAGAGGAGATCCCGCAGGCTTCGCCTTAAGCTTGGGCAGTATGGTGGACTATGAGAGAGCTTGGCAATCTAGGATTTAGAGGCACCAAGTAGAGGGAGCTAGGCCCGGCTAGGGCAAGGGATTGCCCAAGTCGTGGCTGGGCAAACCCTAGGCGGCTATGGTGGCCGTGGCTAGGGTTAGGTTTAGAGGGCAAGGTTGTGTGTCTAGGAGGGAGCCCTGCCCTCCTCTTATAGGTGGAGGAGGCGACTGGAGGGAGGAGTACCTCCCAACTCGTGCCAAGGTGGGCGGCGGTGGAGGTGGAGGACTCCTCCCCAACTCGGATTCCACCTCCCCTCCACTTCCCAAAATTAGCCGTTTGACTTTCAAATTGGCGTTTGACTTTTCAAACAGGGATTTGATTAAATCCTTTATTTTGTTTAGCGATGACACTTAGTACATGATGAAATCATACCAACTTGATATAACACATTCATGTACCCTTCCCCTTCGGAGTGCCGGACATTCCGGAACCTTCTAGAACATTCCCGATGAAAACACCGGAACCATTCTCCAACCCCGAAATAGGACTTTCCTTATATGAATCTTATTCTCCGGACCCTTCCGGATCTCCTCGTGATATCCCGGATCCCATCCGAGACTCCGAACAACATTCGGTCTCTTACTCATCATTCCATAACTACTCAACAACATCGAATCCTTAAGTGTGTCTCCCTACGGTTCGTGAATTATGCGGACATGATCGAGACACTTCTTCGATCAATAACCAATAGAGGAATCTGGAAATTCATATGGCTCCCACATATTTCTACGATTACTTTGCGATCGAATGAACCACTTACATACGATACCAATTTCCCTTTGTCTCACGATAGTTTACTTATCCGAGGTTATGATCGTCGGTATCTCTGCATACCTAGTTCAACCTCGTTATCAATAAGTACTCTTTTCTTGTTCCCGTGATATGTGATCCCTTGTGAGCCAGTCACATGCTTGCAAGCTAATTGGATGACATTCCACCGAGAGGGCCCAGAGTATATCTATCCGTCATATAGATGGACAAATCCCACTCTTGATCCATGTGTCTCAACCAATACTTTCCGAACACTCAATGCCACCTTTATAGCCACCCTGTTACGGTGTGGTGTTTGATGTCATCAAAGCATCCTTCCAGTGAAGGTGATAGGCATGATCTCATGGTCGAAGGAATTAGGTTACTATGTATCAGAAAGCTTATAGCAAATGAACTATATTAAATGACTTGATCTTTATGCTACGCTTAACTATAGGAGTATGTCCATCACATCATTCTCCTAATGATATGACCCTGTTGTTAATAACATCTCTATGTTCATGATCAGGAAACCATGATCATATATTAACCAACAAGCTAGTTTAACAAGAGGCTTTACCAGGGACTCTTTTATGTTTACAAATCACACAAGTATTAATGTTTCCTGTTAATACAATTATAGCATGGTATGTAAACATTTATCATAAGTATGAAGATATGATAATAACCACTTTATTATTGCCTCTTGGGCATATCTCCAACAGTCTCCCACTTGCACTAGAGTCAATAATCTAGTTTCAAACCTTTGTGTATTCAACACCTATGGCTTTCCGGTGTTGTATGTACACGATTGCGAGTGGTCAACTGATCTCCGGATCTGACACTTCCAGGTCCGTGTGTAATTGCATGTCTTTGCGTCTCTACGCATCACTCATTCTCGAATGAGATGGCTTTGTACAAATTTGGTCCTTTGGTGTGACCTTTAGTTCTTTGGGGTTAAAACATGTTGATAATATTGTCGTACAATATATCTTCATAGTATTATCCCGCTGTGAACTATACCTAGTTTGATAACAAACTACTTGACACAAATGCCCTCTTTAGCTGCTATTATAGCAGTCATATACTTAGCCTTTTGTTGTAGTATCTGTCACAATGTCTTAACTTTGGAACTCATCCAAATCCATTATGGAACTTACTTTCCATTATATTGTGCCACCCTTAGTTTAGATTGAGATAAACTTAATTTGTACTTTGCGACAAAACTAGTATCAATGTAGTACTTTTACAATGAACTAACCATCTATTTGTCACTTCTACAAATAATATACTCTTAGTTCTTCCAAAAGATCATAAGAATATCCTTACTATTGTCCAATGATCAACTTATGAATCATTCTGGTATATGCTCATAACATTTAGAGTATAGGACATATCTGGATTTGTACATATCACAGTATGATTGATATAAATACTCTTTATGATTTCATACATCAAGTATCAATCTATACTTGAATCTTTGTTTCACTTACCCAGTGTCAATACACTTGAATATATCATCAATATTGAACTCATTCAATCTTTTCTGTGTGACAAGAACCTTTCTTGTAGTTTCTATATTGAACTCATACAATACATCATCTATGTACTTTTGGCACAACCATATTAGCGTCTATTGATGCCAAATATTTGTGTTTTGCCTAAGTCTTTCATCGGGATGAAATTCTTAATATGTGTTAATAAAAGATACATTATTTCCAATCAACAATATGTCTTCCACATAATGTATTAGAAACATGTCTTAGCGCTCCCACTTAATTTCTTGCAAATGCAAGCATCTTCATTGTCTCCGACGAATTTAAACTCCTTTAACAGTTTCATCATAGTGAAGATTCCAACTCTGCAATTCTTACTTCAACCATTGAAGTTTTCACATCCATTTAGCATCCTTTGAATTAACAAAAACCTTTGGACCGTGTCATGTACACGTCCTAGGTAACCCTTCTATTAGAAGAACTTGTTTTGTTTATCCAACACATAACAAAATTATATGTCGTGGTTGCTATATTAATCCGTCTAGACTAAATATCGCTTATGAAAGATCAAATCTTGTCATAGTCAACTCTTTGATCATTGTCGTGAACTCTTTCCCGACATGTCGATAACTTCATAGATGTGAAACATCCATGTCTATTTCTTTATAGATCCAAACACAACTGTAAGGTCTTACACCTTTCTCGAGGGTCCTTCAAGTTCAAAACTTGATTTCTCGTGTATGGAACTATCACGGATTTTATGGCTTCAAGCCATTTGACGGAGTCAGGGCCCATCATCGCTTCTTTGCATGCAGTACGTTCATTATTCTCAAATAATGATTCAACCCTCAAATCTTGGTATTTGATTGTTTACTCGACCTACTTGGTTCAATAGAAACTTTGACTTCCGTAACCACAACCTTTGAGGCACGTGAGTCATGAGCTTTGTTGCTGCCTCCGGAACACTTTTCGGCGCTGTGCAACTTTGCACATATAGCTAAGGTTCTTTTAACCTTATCAAAATTCTATTGTCCTCCCACTTATCTTTTCACGAAAAATTCCTTCTCAAGGAAACTTGACGTTCTAAGTGACAAACACTTTTGTCTCCGATGTTATGGAGGAACAGTTATTCGAAATAACATACAAAGACAGGTTCATCCGACTTTGGTTGCACACATCTTTCTTATGCATAGGATACCAATGTTTAAGAAAGGACAACTTGGGTTTTGTCCCAAACCATAACTTTACATGGTGTCATTTCAACGGATTATGATGGAGCTCTTTTCAGTGGAAAAAGGTAGTCTCTAAAGCTTTTAGTCTTTAAAATATAATGGCAGTTTTATGAATTACACCTTCGATCTTACCATGTCAAACAAGGTTTAATTACATATCTCGAACGCTCCATACTCTTATGGTGTTTCGGGACATGCAAATCTACGGAACGATTCCTTAAATCTTAGGTATTATGCTAAACTTGTAACTCAAATATCTTCCTTTATGATCTTATCATAAACTATTTATATTCTTGTTACAATGATTTTGCACTTCATCTTGAAAAACTTTGAACTTTTCAAATGTTTCATACTTCATCCTTATTAAGTAAATATTCATATATTCACTTAAATTTTTGGAGAAAGCATATGAAGTTGAAATCCATCGCTCTTGACTACACATAATGAACTTCGTACAACAATATGTACAAGTTCCAATAAGCTAGTCATTCGTTCCCTTTTGGCCTATGAACGAAGTTTTAATTATCTCTAGGAAAGTTTCACAAGCGTCATGTGATCAAAAATCAAAAGACTCCAAAATTCCATCCACATGGAGTTTCTTCATGTTTTCTTTCCAACATAATTTAAACGGCGATGTCACTTCCTAAGTGATCTTTCAATCAATTTGTCTTTCGACATTTTTAGCACTAGTTTTATGGATGTGATATCTCCAACGAGATTTGTGAATCATCCATCTTTTATGGATTATGGCAATTTATTTGAACAACCCTTTTGTTCTCATAATACCTGATAAAAGAAATCTTGAAGGAAAGCTTTGATGTTTAATGAGCAACACAATAACCCTTTATTTCGATAAACATCATCACATATTCTTTTGCTAGTTACTTAGGCCAGTGTAGTTCATGAATTGTGTTGTTTCCTATGACGATTCACACCAACAAATTCAGTATCAAATACTTAAGAACCACATTGTTTAATAAGCAAAGAATATAGCCATAACATGTATATCATCTATATACTTAAACTGAACAATTCTAGTCTTTCTTTTCTGCCATATATTTATGAGATTCTCTTTCAGTATTTCCTTTTCTGTTTGAAAGAATCTATCAATATCAATAGTGGAGTCATACATATGACACATAGTCCAAAGCGTGTATAATTAAATACCAATGTCTTTGGACTTGCACTTTGAAGTAGATCACCATCATCAAATGTTTGGTGTGCTTTCAAATTCCATTCTTTAGTAATCTCTTGGTGTAGTAAACATTTTATCTACATCAAATATTCACCCTTATCATGGAATTATCCATGATCAAGCTACTTTTAGCTTATAACGGTGAATCACGAGTATAATGTTGCTCTCCAAATCCTTTTGGAGGATTAGGACAACTAGTGTCTCCAACCTTTTGCAAATTCTCATCAAATATGAGAACATGACTTTTGCCATATTATACTCTATCATGTTGCAACCAAAACTTCGTTTCAGATATCACAATATCTTCCACACATCATGGTTTCTGAAACAACTCTTTCAACTCCTAGATAACCTTGATATTAAGACAATTCTTTGAATATCAAGAATCATGGAGACAAACATGATACTCATACACTAACACTTGGAATTGTCACTCTTGATTTAATACCAATTATTAAACTTCTTGGAGTAACCAGAACTTACTGAAAGTTTGCAATAGGACTTTTAAACTTTAGATTAACACTTCAAAACAATACGATACCAGTTCGTAAAGTAACTAACCAGAATTATATAGTTCTATCATCTCAATTATAACTAAGCACAAGGTGGTAAACGGATGCCAATGACTACAACAACAATGCAATTCACTTTGATTTAATTTATGATAAATAGTGTTCAACTTTTAATCATATTGCTGTTGAACTCCCACTCAAAACAATATCCCTCACATTGTTTTAGTGATCACATGAACCAAATCCACCACATCAAAACCGATCATCACGAGAGTTGATGCAGCTTCAATGGCGAACAATCAACATGTTCATCATATCTACTATATGACTCATGCTTTACCTTTCGGTGATCCATGTTCCGAGACCATGTCTGTACATGCTAGGCTCGTCAAGATCAACCTTAGCTTCCGCATGAGCAAATCTGGCTTGCTCACGTTGTATACACTCGCAGAATCTAACACACCCGATCATCACGTGGTGCTTCGAAACAACGAGCTTTAGCAACGGTGCTTACTAAGGATGAACACTTTGATACTTGAAATTGTGTGCTTGAGGGATCATCTTATAATGCTACCGTCGTGAACTAAGCAATACAAGATGCATAAAAGGATTAACATCACATGCAATTCATAATATGTGATATGATATGGCCTTTCTTCTTGTGCTTCCGATCTCCATCTTCAAGCACGAACATGATCTCCATCATCACCGGCATTGCATCAAGGTCAATGACGCCGCTCCATGGTTGTCGTCCACCAGCTTCAACTATTACAACTACTTTGAATAGACACGCGGGTCTTAACAGAATTTAAAGACAACCATATGGCTCCTGCCGGTTGCCAACTTACAATAAGGAACATTGCATACATCAAATATAATCACAATCATGGCCATATCACATCACAGCACACCCCTGCAAAACAAAGTTAGACGCCTCTAATTTTCTTTGCATATTTTACGTGGTTTGGGGCTTTCAATAAGTGTCGTTCTAACTTACGAACAAGAACCACAACATTGATACTAGTATTGTCAATCACCCGTTGTAAATTGAATCTTAACTATGTTGGGAGAAACAGGCACCCGCAAAGCCACTTATGCAATACAAGTTGCATGTCAAGCGTGGAGCAAGTCTCATGAATGATGTCATGTAAGGTTAGCAGGGCTTCATCCCACCATCCCACAAGATGCAAAGTACACAAGAAGCAATCGACAACAAAAGCATCAACGCCCACAATGACCATTGTGTTCTACTCGTGCAACAGATCTACATATAGACACGGCTCTGATACCACTGTAGGGGTTCGTAGCATGGAAAACAAAAAATTTCTACCGCATGCACACAAACAAGCCAAGATCTATCTACTAGATTGTAGCAACGAGTCGATAGAGGAACTCACCCTTGAAGATTCCAAAGCGGTTAACGAGAGCAGATTCTCGTGGGTGATGTAGTCGTACACTTGCCGATCTCAAGATCGCGTAGACGATCCTTAGGTGCTGCGTTAGCGGCGCTTCCATGATCGGTCACGTTGATTTTCGATGAAGACCTTCCTCTCCCTTGTTCCAGTAGGCAGCAGAGGTTGTATCACTCTCCTCGCGATTCCGGTAGCACGACGGCGTGGTACTAGAAGTAGAGGGGAGATCCCGCAGGGCTTCGCCTTAAGCCGGAGCGAGTATGGTGGACTATGAGAGAGGCTTGGCAATCTAGGATTTAGAGGCACCAAGTAGAGGGAGCTAGGCCGGCGGCTAGGGCAAGGGGATTGCCCCAAGTCGGCGGCTTGGGCAAACCCTAGGGCGGCGGCGGCTATGGTGGCCGGCGGCGGCTAGGGTTAGGTTTAGAGGGGGCAAGGTTGTGTGTCTAGGAGGGGAGCCCTGCCCCTCCTCTTATAGGTGGAGGGAGGCGCACCAGGGGAGGAGTCCTCCCCAACTCGCACCAAGGTCAAGCGGTGGAGGTGGAGGGACTCCTCCCCAACTCGGATTCCACCTCCCCTCCACTTCCCAAAATTAGCCGTTTGACTTTCAAATTGGCGTTTGACTTTTCAAACAGGGATTTGATTAAATCCTTTATTTTGTTTAGCGATGACACTTAGTACATGATGCAATCATACCAACTTGATATAACACATTCATGTACCCTTCCCCTTCGGAGTGCCGGACATTCCGGAACCTTCTAGAACATTCCCGATGAAAACACCGGAACCATTCTCCAACCCCGAAATAGGACTTTCCTTATATGAATCTTATTCTCCGGACCCTTCCGGATCTCCTCGTGATATCCCGGATCCCATCCGAGACTCCGAACAACATTCGGTCTCTTACTCATCATTCCATAACTACTCAACAACATCGAATCCTTAAGTGTGTCTCCCTACGGTTCGTGAATTATGCGGACATGATCGAGACACTTCTTCGATCAATAACCAATAGAGGAATCTGGAAATTCATATGGCTCCCACATATTTCTACGATTACTTTGCGAT
This sequence comes from Avena insularis, assembly GCA_023614405.1. Lineage (NCBI taxonomy): Eukaryota > Viridiplantae > Streptophyta > Magnoliopsida > Poales > Poaceae > Avena > Avena insularis. The sequence goes on along the minus strand of CM042693.1, from coordinate 53,163,300 downwards.
CGAATGAACCACTTACATACGATACCAATTTCCCTTTGTCTCACGATAGTTTACTTATCCGAGGTTATGATCGTCGGTATCTCTGCATACCTAGTTCAACCTCGTTATCGATAAGTACTCTTTTCTCGTTCCCGTGATATGTGATCCCTTGTGAGCCAGTCACATGCTTGCAAGCTAATTGGATGACATTCCACCGAGAGGGCCCAGAGTATATCTATCCGTCATATAGATGGACAAATCCCACTCTTGATCCATGTGTCTCAACCAATACTTTCCGAACACTCAATGCCACCTTTATAGCCACCCTGTTACGGTGTGGTGTTTGATGTCATCAAAGCATCCTTCCAGTGAAGGTGATAGGCATGATCTCATGGTCGAAGGAATTAGGTTACTATGTATCAGAAAGCTTATAGCAAATGAACTATATTAAATGACTTGATCTTTATGCTACGCTTAACTATAGGAGTATGTCCATCACATCATTCTCCTAATGATATGACCCTGTTGTTAATAACATCTCTATGTTCATGATCAGGAAACCATGATCATATATTAACCAACAAGCTAGTTTAACAAGAGGCTTTACCAGGGACTCTTTTATGTTTACAAATCACACAAGTATTAATGTTTCCTATTAATACAATTATAGCATGGTATGTAAACATTTATCGTAAGTATGAAGATATGATAATAACCACTTTATTATTGCCTCTTGGGCATATCTCCAACACATTCCTGCAGGTCTTTGATGTCCCGCCTTGACTCTCTGACATATATCACACTTGGCGATATAGCTTCCGATTTCTCTGTTCATCTTATGCCACCAAAATTGCTCCTTCAAATCCTGATACATCTTTGTTCCTCCGGGGTGGATAGAATAAAGAGTATCATGAGACTCTTTCAAAATAACTTCTTTCAACTCCGAATCTGCTGGTACACAGAGGCGTCCTTTGTACCACAGAACTCCTTCTTCGTCTTCGGTGAATCCGGGTACTTTGCCTATACCGATACAATGTTTAATTCTGTCGATACTAGCATTTCCTTTCCGCGCCTCCTTGATCTGACTAATCAAAGTGGGTTTAAGTTCTATGCTAGCCAAAAATCCTTCACTCACTAATTCCATTCAGAAATCTTCCATCTCTTTGTGCAAACTTGGTTGCTCCATCAAAATCATGGAGTTCAAGCGACACGGCAATCTGCTAAGGGCATCTGCTACCACATTGGCTTTACCGGGGTGATAGTGAATGTCCAGATTATAGTCCTTGATTAGCTCAATCCATCTTCTTTGCCTCATATTCATCTCCTTCTGAGTGAATATATACTTCAGGCTCTTGTGATCCGAATAATTCTCACAATAGTTGCCCATGAGGTAATGCCTCCATGTCTTCGGGGCTAGATCTACAACTGCTAGTTCAAGGTCATGGGTTGGATAATTCTGTTCATGTTGTTTCAGTTGTCAGGATAGATAAGATATAACTTTCCCTTATTGCATTAGCACACATCCGAGGCCGATCTTGTATGCGTCACAATACACATCAAAGGGTTTCGTGATATCCGGCATGATCAAGATTGGGGCTAAAATCAATGTCCTCTTGAGTTCCTGAAAACTCGCTTCACATTTGTCTGTCCATTCAAACTTCTTGTCCTTCTTCAGCAATTGGGTCATGGGTCTTGCAATACTCAAGAATCCTTCTACAAACTTGCGGTAGTATCCCGCTAATCCGAGAAATGCACGAACTTGGGTTTGACTGGTTGGGGCTTGCCAATCTTCAACATCCTTCACCTTCGCAGGGTCAACGGCAATTCCTCCGGCTGATACAATATGTCCGAGAAATCCTACCTCCTGTAACCAGAATTCATAATTGCTAAACTTGGCATATAGCTGATGCTCTCTAAGGGTTCCAAGAATGGTTCTTAGGTGTAGCTCATGTTCTTCTTCTGATTTGGAATAAATAAGGATGTCATCGATGAAAACAACGGCAAACTTATCCAGGAAGTCCATAAAAATCTTATTCATGAGGTTCATGAAATAAGCGGGGGCATTGGTTAATCCAAAAGACATGACAATATACTCGTATAATCCATATCTGGTGGTAAAGGAAGTCTTTGGAATATCCTCTGCGTGAATCTTGAGTTGATGATAGCCAGTTCTAAGATCAATCTTAGAAAACACTTTGGCACTGTTCAACTGGTCAAACAGGTCTTCTATCTTTGGCAACGAGTACTTGTTCTTGATGGTGACATCATTCAACTTCCGATAATCCGTACACAAATGGTTACCTCCATCTTTCTTGTCCACAAACAAAACAGGTGATCTCCATGGTGACGCACTTGGTTGAATCAATCCAATTTCCAGCATGGCATCAAGTTGCTTCTTCAGTTCCACTAGTTCAGACGGGTTCATACTATATGGTCTCTGGGCTATGGGTCTGGTTCTAGGGATTAGTTCAATGATAAACTCGATTTCCTGATCTGGGGGCATACCGGGCAAAACATCTGGAAATACATCGGGGTATTCACAAACTATCCGGACTTGTTCAATGGTTGGCTGGGCTATACTCTTGTTGCACTTGAATTGACCGGGCAAGGTTTCAGATACGTGCCCGACTGATATTCCAGCTATATTGGTCATGGTTATGGCTCTCTTGGCCCAGTCAATTAATCCTTTGTGTTTGGACATCCAATCCATTCCTAGTACTACTTCCAAACCTTTAGTTTCGAGTACTATTAGATTAGCATAAAAATCTATGCCATGGATTCGGATAGGGACGGCTTTGCAAATTTGCCTAGCTTTGGTGGTCGAACCAGGTATTTGAACAATCATAACATGCTTCAATTTTGTTGGTTGAATCTTACTAGTGCATGCAAATTCTTCAGTAACAAATGAGTGCGATGCTACAGAATCAAACAACACTCTTGCAAGTACTGAGTTAACAGAAAACATACCCAACACGGCATCTAGCGCTTCTTGGGCCTCTTCAGCATGCATGAGAAAGAGACTGTCGTTGCGGTTGAGTGAATTCCCTGGGGCAAACCTTCTTCCAGGCTGAACACGACGCTGCTGCTGAGCTAGGGCATTTGCATTGGGGGCTGCGGCAATCTTCTTGGGGCACTCATTGGAATAGTGACCCTTGGTTCCACATTCATAACAAGTCACTTGCGACTTGTCCTTTGCTACAACAGACATAACATCGCTTCCAGTCCTTGGGGCAGTTTTGGTGTTGGTGGCGACATTTTTGTTGTTGAACTTAGGCGGTGCACGGTTGAAATTGCTGGGGTTGCCAGGGTTGTTGTGGTTTCCTCCGGGCCTTGGGTTTCCACGGTTGGGATAGGTGGGACGGTTCATCGGGGCTCTGTTGGTTCTTGGGGCAAATCCTGGAGATGGGTTGGGGCGATACCTTGGTGTATGGTGGGTTCCTGGTTGATGCATCATGCGGCGCTTGCGGTTCTCATTAGCTTGGTTGATCTTTCCTTCCATCTGAATGGCAGAGTCAACTAAGGCTTCAATATCTGCAAAGGGGATATTGACTAACATTGTCTACATCTCATCGTGCAGACCATTCATGAATCTCTCTTTCTTCTTGGCTTCAGTGTCTATCTCATCTGGGGCATACCTAGCCAATGACAAGAATTTGTCACGGTATGCCACTACTGTCATCCTTCCTTGCTTCAGTTCCCTGAATTCATCTCTCATCCTCTTGATCAAACCCGGTGGCACATGGGTTCTGCTGAATTTGACTTTGAACTCTTCCGAAGTCATCAGCTGACCTCTTGTCATTGCGCGAACGCCGTTCCACCATGCTCTTGCATCTCCTGCCAGATAGTGGGTAGCAAAAAACACTTTATCGTTGGCTTCCACTCCTTCAACTTCTAGATTGTTCTCCATGGTTTGCAACCAATCATCTGCATCTAGGGGCTCTTCCGACTTAGTGAAAACAGGTGGATTGGTGTTTTGGAAATTCTTGAGCTTAGATCCATGGTTGTCCTGATTTCCATGGCCTTGATTGTTGTTGGCCATCTGAGCTATCTGTTGAAGGGTGGCTAAGTTGGCTTGACGTTCGGCTCTTTCAGCTTCGCGGTCGGAAACCAACATTTGCAAGATTTGCAGCATCAGGTCCGGGGATGAAGTGCTTCCTCCGCGAGGCATCTGAAGATTGAGATAGATCATGAGAAAAGAGGGAAATGTCTAAGGTTCAGGGGTTCTGAAAAGTTTTTAAAGTTTTCAAGTGTTGAATCATATTTTTCTAGCAACTTGCTTTTCATTCATTCATAGCACACGATACAAACACACACCACAACAAAGAAAAAACAGATGGTTTTAAGAACCATTCTGGGAAACTATGATACCGTGGGACCAAATACAACTCACTAACGCTAGTGCTCAAGTGCCACTACTACTCGGAGTCGGTGTCCTCGTCATCCTCATCATCATCGATGAAAGCAAAGTCATCCTCATCGGTAAAGAAGTCCATGGCCTGATCCTCCAGAAAGTCATCATCACTGAGATAGGAGTAGGGGTGTCCACAAAGGTCTTCCCCTGCATTCTCCCTCTCCTCCAACTGCATGTCTCTCTCGTGGATGGTCTCCTCCAAATTCGTGATCCGGTGGCGAAGAAGGGCAATGATGCGCTCCTTTTTGTCGAGCTGACGGCGACGAAACTTGCGATCCTTCACTAGCATGGTGATGGTCTGATCTTTCTTGGTGGCGATGGCGTACTTGTGGTTGGCGTAGGAACGGGCATTGTCCAACTCCTTCTGACGGTCATACATCATGAAGCTGAGGTGGTCCAACTGAGTCTTCGGCTCATGGTGATATGGGGCCTCCAGTGGCTATCCCATAGCATCACGCCTTAGGTAGAACTCAAAGCGGGTAGCCTTGATTTGGTTGATACTCTGCCCACACAGACGGGCAAGAGCTTCCTGCATGGCCCTGGCAAGTCCATCGAGCCAGTTGTTCTCCCTTAAGGTGAAGTGAATTCCCTCGGCAGCGGGGGTTCAATCTTTCCTCAGAGACTTGCAACAACTATCCACTGCAGATCTTCTCCTTCCTGATCATTGAGCTGAGCTCCGAAGAACTTGGGGTGTGGATGCTCCAGCATTTCTGCCAGCTGGTCCAAGTCACGCTCAAAGATGAGGTCTCCTCCATTCCCCAACTGATAAAACTTGATGTACTTCACGTCCATCTATAAGAATATAGGATGCATAAGTTAGTAAAGTGATCAAGTGTGTCAAATTTTATGTAAGTTTGCAAGAATTTTTGAGGAACATGAATTTTCATGAAAGAGTCTAACTGATAAGAATAAGAATAAGTTTTTGTAAATACTTCTTTCCTTTGGTTTTGAAACTAAGTTTTTGATTCAAACGTCCATTCTAACTAGGGTCTCCTATGGTCAGGATGGCTCTGATACCAACTTGTCAACACCCGGATTTTTAATCACAGATACCTGTTATGCCATACATCACAATCCTAGGATTACCATTTTTGCGAGACATAACATATTGGATATCACAGTACATCATCCATTACAAACCATACATAAGGTCTTAAACAAATAAGGATCTCATGATCAAGTTCTTAATACAATTCAAGCAGCGAAATAACATAATAGTAATGATAGCGTGGGCGAAGCTCCATCTTCATGGTCACAGACAATGCTGACGATGGGAGATGATCCTAGTTGTCGTAACCTTCCTGCTGTCCATCTTCCTAATACTCCTCTTCATAGTCTGGCCATGGGAATAGCCAGGGACAAAGCCATGAGTACTTTTCAAGTACTCGCAAACTACTACTAACAAGTGAAGTGGTTTTGGAATAGGAAGTACTAAGCTCTATGGTTGTTTTGTAAAAAGCCAGATTTACCTCTACTAAGTTCAGAAGCAAAGAAAGCTAGTTGAAAGTTTTATAACACCTAAGTGGGAACTTGAATTTCATGTCACAACACTGTTGTGTTCAAGTCAAAGTCACAAATTATTTCACAAGTCCTTTAGAAAACATCTGACGATAGAACAGTATGGCCACTCCAACTGTCCATAACCGCGGACGAGGCTATTCGAATAGTTCGACACTCTGCAGAGATTGTACACTTTCACCACAACATTCGATACATCCGTCAGGAACAAATCCTGAATTCACCATACTCAGTATGCGGATAATTCATCCTAACCTTCCAATTACACGCCCTATTATAGGCACCTCTCCTCTGAGTTTGGCCTCCCAACCATGACAAACTATCATCTTGGGTACTACACAGGTGGACAATCTTCACAAGGTAGCCTCAGCTCAGACCTTGGTCGCAAGGGAACCCATACTAAGGTATATAAATTTCTAGTCAAGACCTACCCAAATTTCGGGTATTGTGGTTGTACGGTAAAATTGGAATGGTATCGCATCCAGACAACCATCATTTTTATAAAGGGCTAAGGCTCATGCCTTAACATTTTTATCATCAAAATCATTTGGTGTTCGAAAACACATGTCAAAACATTTCAGTAGAATGACTCATCATTCTAAGGTTTTCATAACCATTTTCACCAAGTTTTCCCATCTAAAGTTGATCAATTTTTATGCTTAGCACTAGCATCTACAATGGGGTAAATACTAATGAGGGGTAATAAACAAGTAGGGATTAACTAAGTTCAATCTCATGCCTTAGGATGAAATCATGATTATCTAACTTAGGCCAAATTTTATGCTCTTTATGCTACCTTCAGTTATCTTTCTAGAATCCACAAGTCACTAAGTAAACTCTAAGATAAAGCTTTAATAAAGAAAATAAAGTACTAAGCTTGCAAATAAAACTAGGATTGGGTTCATCAAATGGGTATAATCTTTCAAGTAGAGCTTACAAGTGGTAGCTTGCTAGGTTGCAAGTGTTAGCTTTCCTTGTGCAGAATAGTGGTTGAAGTTCTCCTCGGCTTCTTCCTCGTAGTATCCTCCTTCCTCCTAGTATCCTTGGTCGGTACTAGCGTCTATAAATAAATACGAGGTACACAATCACCAAACAATACTTAACTATTTCTGATCATCACACAAAGGTTCATACTAGATTTTTTAACATCATCACTAACATCACAAGATCAAAGCACTTGTCTCATTTATTTTATTTTAGAAAAGTAATTTTTACTCATTGAAAAACTACTTAAGATTTAATATTCTCCAACTCAAACATGGGATCATGTTGACACATGTCATCACCACATATTTCAGTACATGGGAATGTTATTTAAAGTGGTGTCACAATTTAATAAGGTTTAACCTTTTTATTTAATTTAATTAAAGTAACTAGAAATGCCTATGTGGCATTCTTTTATTACTTGATCATTATTTCTATAAGTAAACCTATATTTTTTATATATTCTGAAAGGTATGGTTAAATATGATTTTTGAGAGTTGGAATCAACTCAAAAGCTATTATGGTTGAATTTTGAAAAATGTTTGAATGCAGAAAAGCTTCTGCCTTTTTACCATGGGTGATCTACAAATCTAAATGGTTTGCATCCAACGGGCTTGGATTAAGCATTCCAGTACCTTTCTAACAAAATTGGTTTCATGCATTTTGGTTCAGTGAATCGAGCTGGGTTGATTTTTGAATCTAGGTACAGAACTAAGTTTTGAACTAAATGAATAAAACTAAATTTGAATTGGTGGGTCGCGCAGGATGTTTAACAGGGCCGGCCCACTACACACAAGACGCCGTGTCTGGTTATGAGCGACCCCACTCGGCCGCTGATACAACGAGTGGGCGAGCGCGACGGGTGATCTAGACCGCATGATCTAACTCTAATCGAACGACTCTGGTTCATCGTCCACGTCGGGCAGCGCCGACAAGACAGAACCCTAGCACGGCCGGTGGGGGTCGTGGGAGGCTCACCGGGGCTCAGGCGATGGTTGGCGACGGGGGCGAACGATGAAGTCGACGACGATGATTCTCCTGGTACCGACAGCTTCTCCTGGGGCGGCTCCAATCGATGGTGCCTCTCCTCCTCTGCAGCGGCAAACTCCGGTGAAATTTCGGCTACCTGGTGCTCGCCTTGCTCTAGGAGTGAGTGGGGGGTATCAGTGAGAGGTGGGGGATGAACCGGTGTGAAGAAAACGAGCGTGGGAGACCTCCTTTTATAGTGGCTGAAGGGGACCGACGAGCGCGGGCTGAGCTCATCATGGTCGACGGCAGAGAGTGCTACTGGCATGGGAGACGATAGGGGGCGGTGCTGTGCTCCCTGGCGAAGCTCAACAACATGGTGGCGAGGCATGGGGCGGTGCGAGATGGTCAGAACGTTGCAGCTCTCTAGGAGGGTCCGGCGGCAGTTTTAATGGCGCACAGTGTCTATGGTCCGCGCGGCGGCGAACGGGCATGTCTGCGGTGTTGCTGGGGTGCTGGCGATCATGCACTCAAGCGACGAGGGCGGCGCGCGGTCTGTGGGAGTGTGTCGCAGTTGGCGCACTGGCTTGCTCGCAGAGAGGCTTGGCATGCTCGGGCAGTGTGGTCCAGGGGCTGGCAGTGCTCGAGGCTTGGACAAGAGGTGGCGGTGGATGGTGGTCAGTGATCTAGACATGCTTGCTAGTCTTGGTGCTTCTCCTAGCTTGTTGTCGACACGTGGGTGGCAAGTTAGGCTCGGCATGGTCACCATTGATGGCTATGCCAAGCCACAGTGGTGCTAAGGCTTGTTAATTGGGCTAGATCATCTAGTGAGAGTATAGAGTGAGCTAGAGAGGGAACAAGGTTGGCCAAAATCACTGCTCCTAATAGTGTTTTGTGTTTGTTTGTTTGTTTGTTTGTTTGTTTGTTGCTGACAAGGTGTTTAATGAAATGGCCGAAAGAATTTCAAATTTGAATTTTGGATTCAAACTTGGTGGGTTTTCTAGGCACATACTAGGGAGTATCTGGTTAGTTGGATTGGTTAGGTGGCACTGGTTTGGTTGTGTTCTGAAAATGTGTGATCTTCACATATGTTAAAGATTCAATTTTGAATTGTCATTTGAATGGGGTTGCTAAATGTTTCTGCAAGTTTTAAAGGTGGTCTTTGATTCACTTTTACTTGTTCTTGCAAGGGGTGAAAAGAATTGGAAAAGTTTCTCTTTGAAATCTTGGACTAGAAACACTCAAAGTGACCTAGTGAGCAAGGTTGGCAAAAATCACCATTTGCTTTATTTTATTTGTTTTGGTTTTCTCTTTATTTGTTTATGCTTGGAAATGTTTTATATGATGTTATTTTCATCTTTAAACCATTCCTTTCTATTTAGGTTAATCACACAAGTCCATTCATGCATCTATCAAATCATCACATATTCACATGCATTCATTTGGTTTTTATTTAATCAATGTTTTTGTTAACCTTAATTTTAGTGATTAGAGTTTGATAATCATTGTTTCATATTTTTGGGATGTTACAATGCCCAAGGCATCCCCTTATTCATCAATAAAAAGCTCAGGTCTTTCTAGACACTTCGTTTTTATTGTTTCATGCACTGTTGTGTTGTTCTTGGAGCGTCTTAGTTTTCGTTTGCTTTGCTTGGTTTGCTTAATTTGCTTGAATAAAGTAGTTTGGACCCTCGTTCTTGCTGTGTTGTTTCAAATAAGTTGATTGGTGTTGGAAAGGAGTAGAAAGTTCTTGCTTGAAATAGTGAAAGAGGAGCTTGCTTTGACTGTGACTTAGACTTTAGCATGTCATGCTAGGTGTTGTTTTGACCTTATGCTTAGTGATTATTATTGTAGCATGAATTGTTCCAAACAATTAGGATTGCTTAGTATGCCTTGAAGGAATCATGCGTTGTTTTAACATGCAAAAGCATAGTATTGTGGTATTCTCCTTTGATGCTTTGTTTGAGTTGACTTGGCACATGCTCACACCATGTTATGGATATGAACAAGTCACCATAGCCTCTATGATCATTTAGTCCTTGACTTGTAGTACCAGTTTATGCTTTGATTAGTAATGTTTTGTCGCTTTGCATGATTATGGTCATTATTGCTCTCTTAGTTGGTCGCTCCCAGTCTTTTGCTAGCCTCCACTTGTATGAGTAAGCTCTACTCATCTTCCAACTCCCAAAAACCAAGTTATTCCAAAGTGTCCACTATAAATTCCTATGCATGGTGTGTTACACCATCCCAAGTATATTCTTGTTTTCATCTATCTTCCAATTAAAAGTATTTTTATTATGTGAAAACTTAGTGATTAAAGGTCTCACAAACTTGATGGAACACTTTATATTTCTTGCCCCTAATAAACTTGAACCATTGTGTCATCTATGTTGTATATGCTTGCACTTATATGTTGGAATTAGTAGAACCGTGTTGTCACGGGGAACTCTTTCAACATTGCACTTGTGCTTTGTACACAACTGATATCATGCTCTTTTGTCTATGGATGTCGTTGGTGTGAAATAAAAGGGGAGCTTGTAAGTCCATGTAGTTATGTATGTGTGTTAAATAAACACCTGGGCCACTAGCCTAAGCCATGCCTAATCATGGTGGAAACTTGCAGCATCACCATAATGACATCTATGAAGCTTTCTTCTTATAAAAAAATACACATTGAAAATAGGAAAGAGAGAAAAAGCACCATATTCCCATGGTAAATAAGAAGATTGCTGAGATGCTCATTGTCTGCTTGCCTTGTCATTTTGGTTATGGGATAGCTCCTGTACCATGTGCAAGGGGTACCTCGTTGGCGGTTCTCTATGATACACATGCACTTACTATGACAAGAACTTACAGGTGACTAAAGTTGAGTAGCATGAGGAGCGGCCCTCGTATTCAAGGGACATGAGATTGCCAACTTATACTTTGTCAAGCATATACTCCATAGTTTGTGAAATTTAACCTTAATCACTTCAAGATGCTTATGATAGGGGCAATGAGAGCTGAAAGCTAACAAGTACCATAATTTTTGGAAGCTCTTTTTGAAACTTGAAATCCCTCCTTCCCTATATGAAGAGCCTTTCTTCTACTATTTTACTGAGTCTCCACCTTCTACCTTTAGGCACCAGTTAAGAGAGCATAGTTGTCATTCTTAGTTCTATGTGCATTGTCCCAAAACTTATTGATTGATGCATATTGTTGATATTACTTGTTCTTGCGCTATTTGTATCTAGTCACTCTTATGAACTTTGAAGGTGTCCTATGCATCTATTTTCTACTCCATGAGGGACAAGCTTAATGCCAATATGCTATGTTTTCTGTATGTGAAACAAACAAACTTTTTGAATGCATGTTATTCATGATCTTTGTTTGTAGCCTTTCATGTTGCATGCATAGCTACTATGTCTTACTGTTACAACTCTATCTTTCATGCACATGTTTAGAGTTCTTTGATCCCATCTTTCAACGCTTGCAAATGGTTTGATCTTGGTTTTGATGGTGCATGTCACCTTAAAAATTATTCTTTTATCACTTACCTACTCGAGGACGAGCAGGAGTTAAGCTTGGGGATGCTTAATATGTCAGAAACGTATCTATAATTTTTGATGTTCCATGCTTGTTTAGTATCTACTTTGCTTTGCTTTATCTACACTTGGAGGTGTTCTTATATGTTTTCTGGTACTAACCTATTAATAAGATGCCACAGTGCTAGTTGCTTGTTTTCTTCTGTTTTTAGTTCCAGAAAGGCGGAAAATCAATATTCTCGGAATTGGACGGGACAAAACCAAAGTCAATATTTTACCGTGGGTAACACAGAGCCAGTAGATGATACGGAGGAGGGCCTCGAGGGGGCCACACCCCCTAGATGCACGGGTGGGCCCATCCCGCGCCTAGGAGGGTGCAGCCGCCTCGGGCACCCCCTCAGCCTCCCTCTTCGCCTATAAGAAGCCCCTGATGCCTAAACCCTAAGTATCCGATCAATATTCCATGAAAACCGTCTGTAGCCGCCGCCACCATCATCCCTAGATCGGGGGGATCTGAAGCTCTTCCCGGCACCCTACCGGAGGGGAGATGCCAACACCCGGATTTTTAATCCCAGATGCCTGTTATGCCATACATCGCAATCCCACGATTACCATTTTTGCGAGACATAATAGATTGGATATCACAGTACACCATCCATTACAATACATACATAAGGTCTTACACAAATACAGATCTCATGATCCAGTCTTAATACAATTCAAGCAGCGGAAATAACGTAATAATAACGATATCATAGGCGAGGCTCCATCTTCATGATCACAGGCAATGCTGACGATGGGAGATGATCCTAGTTGTCGTAACCTTCCTGTTGTCCGTCTTCCTGATACTCCTCTTCATAGTCTAGCCACGGGAATAGCCAGGGACAAAGCCATGAGTACTCTTTAAGTACTCGCAAACTAGTACTAACAAGTGAAGTGGTTTTGGAATAGCAAGTACTAAGCTCTAGGGTTATTTTGCAAAAAGTCAGGTTTACCTTAACTAAGTTCAGAAGCAAAGTTAGCTAGTTGAAAGTTTTATAACACCTAAGTGGGAACTTGAATTTCATATCACAACCCTGTTGTGGTCAAGTCAAAGTCATGAATCATTTCATAAGTCATTTTGAAAACATCTGACGATGGAAAAATATGGCCACTCCAACTGTTCATAACCGCGGATGCTGCTATTCGAATAGTTTGACACTCTACAGAGGTGGTATACTTTCACCACAACATTCGATACATCCGTCAAGAACAATCCTGAATTCACCATACTCAGTATGCGGATAATCAATCCTAACCTTTCAATTACACACCCTAGTACATGCACCTCTCCTATGAGTTTGGCCTCCCAACCATGACCAACTGTCATCTTGGGAACTGCATAGGTGGACAAATGTTCACAAGGTAGCCTCGGCTCAAACCTTGGCCGCAAGGGAGCCCATACTAAGGTATATAAATTTCCAGTCAAGCCCTACCCAAATTTTGGGTATTGTGGTTGTACGGTAAAATTGGAATGGTATCGCATCCAGACAACCATCAGTTTTATAAAGGGCTAAGGCTCATGCCTTAACATTTTCATCATCAAAAATCATCTGGTGTTCAAGAACACATGTCAAAACATTTTAGTAGAATGACTCATCATTCTAAGGTTTTCATAACCATTTTCACCAAGTATTCCCATCTAAAATGATCAAGTTTTATGCTTAGCACTAGCATCTATAGGTGGGGGTAAATACTAATGAGGGGTGGTAAACAAGTGTGAACTAGCTAAGTTCAATCTCATGCCTCAGGATGACATCAAGATTATCTAACTTAGGCCAAGTTTTATGCTCTTTATGCTACCTTTAAATATCTTTCTAATATCTCCAAGTCACTAAGTAAACTCAAATAAAAGCTTTGATAAAGAAATAAAGGAATTAAGCTTGCAAGTAAAACTGGGATTTGGTATCATCAAGTGGGTATAATCACATATGCTTAAGGCATATAGTTGGCATAGTAACAAGCAAGTTTTAGCTTTCCCAGTCAACTGGTAGTATTAAGCTTGCTCAGGTAATAGCTTGCAAGGGTTAGATTGCCTTGTGCAGAGCAGTGGTTGAAGTTCTCCTCGGCTTCTTCCTCGTAGTATCCTCCTTCCTCCTCGTATCCTTGGTCAGTACTAGCGTCTATAAATAAATACGAGGTACACAATCACCAAACAATACTTAACTATTTCTATTTATCACACCAAGGTTTTCACTAGATGATATAGGATCATCACAAGCATTACAACCATTAAGGCAAATAGTTTTATTTCCTTTATTTTAGAAAAGTAATTTCTACTCATTGAAAAACTACTTTAAGATTTAATATTCTCCAACTAGAACATGGGATCATGTTGACACATGTCATCACCACATATTTCAGTACTTGGGAATGTGATTTAAAGTGATGTCACAATTTAATAAGGTTTAACCTCCTTATTTTAATTAAATAAAGTGACTAGAATGGCCTATGGGGCATTCTTTTATTACTTGATCATTATTTCTGCAAGTAAACCTCTATATTTTTATATATTCTGAAAGGTATGGTTAAATGTGATTTTTGAGAGTTGGAATCAACTCAAAAGCTTTTATGGTTGAATTTTGAAAAATGTTTGAATGCAGAAAAGCTTCTGCCTTGTTATTTTTACTATAGAAGATCTACAAATCCAATTGGTTTGAATCCAACGAGCTTGGATTAAGCACTCTAGTACCTTTATAACAAAATTGGTTTCATGCATTTTGGTTTAGTGAATCGAGCTGGGTTGATTTTTGAATTTGGGTATAGAACTAAGTTTGAAACTAAATGAATAAACCTAAATTTGAATTACTGTGTCGCGCGGGAGGTTAACTGGGCCGGCCCACTATACATAGCGCGCACGGGTCTGGTTAAGTGGCTGTCCCCACTCGTCAGTGAGACAGAGAGTGGCGAAGGGGTACGTGGCGATTAGGGCCGTAGGATTAGAAGCTAGATCTACGGCTGTGGTTCATCGTCCACGCCTGAACAGGACACAACAAGGTCGAACCCTAGCGCGGCCAGTGGGGTCGACGGGGGCTCACCGGGGCTCAGGTGATGGTCGACGATGGGGGCGAACGACGAAGTCGACGATGGTGAACCTCCTGGTACCGACAGCTCCTCCTGGGGTGGCTTCAATCGACGGCGCCTCTCCTCCTCTACAGCGGCGGACTCCAGTGAAATTATGGCCACCTGGTGCTCGCCTTTCTCCGGGGGTGACTGGGTGTGATCAGTGAGAGGTGGGGAGTGAGATGGTGTGCTCAAATCGAATGGGGGTGGCCTTCTTTTATAGTGCCTGAAGGGGACCGACGCGGCTGAGCGAGGTCGCTGTGGGCTGTCAGGCTCTCTTGGCATGGGCGACGGTGGGGGGTGGTCTTTGGTGCTAGCTCGAAGCTCAACGTTATGGATATGCAGCGTGGGGTGGTGCGGAACGGTCGGAACATTGCGGCGCTCTAGGCGGGTCCAACGGTGGTTTTAGTGGCACACAACATCCATGGTCTGAGCGGCGATGAACGGGGTTGTTTGGCATGTTGCTGGGTGCTGGCGATCACGCACGCAAGCGTCAAGGGCGGCATGTGGTCTGTGGGCGTGTGTCGCGGCTGGAGCGCTCTCGGCTTGCTCGCAGAGAGGCTTGGTGTAACACCGCGGTTCTGAAAAGACCGTGGCTTCTATGTGACATGCCAATCCCTGGATCGGTTCATTGGCCCACAGTAGAATAAGATGAATAACATAGCAAAATATCCGTGTATCATAAATAACGAAGATCCAGAGTACCATTATTACAATAAAATCTTAGCTCAAGGCTAGCTCAAATTATTCAGGTAGCAACATAAATAAAGCAAATCCTCCATTCTTCAAATTGCCCACAAGTGAACAAGTGCCGAGTGGAGTACCGTGACCTATATCGATTACTTAGAATCGGAATATCCTGCAACATAAAACGTAGCAGCCCCAAAGGGTCAATACATGGAATGTATGGCAAGTAGAGCTAGTAAGGGAGACAATAGTGCTAACATCTACATGCATATTTGGCAATTGGAGCTGTGTCTGGCTTGCATTTGCAAATACCTTCGTCCTACTTTCATAAACAGTTTTTGATTTTCTTTGAAAAGATCTCAATTAAGTTAACCCAACAATATTAAAGCAATTATGAAATTAGAATGAGCGAGAAACATGTCATGGAGTCAATACCAAGCAACTCAGTTGTCCATAACCGGGGACACGACTAATCGATTAGATTGTACACCCTGCAGGGGTTAGTGCACTTTACCCATGTGACTTGGCCAGCCTAGCTCGTACCATCACTCTCATTTTGGGTGATGATAGGGAGAAGTCCAAGAAGAGACTGTTCGGGAAGTAGCTCCCCAATCCCGACGCGCACCGGTCCAACCTACCAAAATTCTACATCTCTGGATACGCGGGTTCGAGTTACCACAACCTACTAAGTCCAACCAACCGCCCATTCCATTATTTGCACATGGTTGTAGACGTAAGCTACAGAATAAAGAAACCAATCATTTTCTCTTGATACCTGGGTGCCTTTCCGTAATGAAACCACCAAAATTTATCAATCCCATCACACCCAGGAGATTCATTGATTAAGTTGTTTTAGTTTTCACAAACCAATACTTTTAGAAACAAGCTTCAGTGATGTAACCCAGCCCTCGTTCATTATAGCATGGATAAGCACATCTACCAACGGTGGTTCAGCTACAACGAAAGCCCTACCACATAATAGGACATAGCATAGCGATAGTATCATCCTACACACGCGTCTACAAAATACACGACAATGCATTAAAAATAGTAGGATAATATCATGAACAAAATAGCATCTACTTGCCTTGGTTGTAGTGGTCGGAAGAACAATCCACACACGAGCAAGCGTTGCACTCGTCACAATCTACACGATACAATTCCAATCATAAACAAACAATCCACAAGCATATGCAACAAAGATGATGCATGAATGCATGCATGACAAGTGAATTGATGCTACAGCAGCACCACATAATCCTATTCAATAGAGCTACTGATTGCATGCATGGAAAATAGTTTTAGCGCAAGGAAAACTATTATGCAAAATATAATGCCCAAAACTAGAGCTAGAACCCAAATAATTCACTACCGGTAGTATACTATTTGTAAAATCTTGGGAAAATTCTACTGTATAGGCATTGCTATTTAGGAACAGTACCAATTGGAATTACTCAAAAAGGAATTATAAAACTCCCTGAGTAATTAAAATACTGCAGAAAGCCACTAAATAGTTTCTGCAAAAGTTTTTACTGTAAGCCTATCTTTTTTATTCACTTTGAGATTCCTCCTGATTTACTGATTCCAGGGACATATTATTTGAAATTTTTGGAGTTACAGATCTTTTTCTACGAATTAATTACTCCAAAAAGGCCATTAACTATTTTATTTAATCTGGACAAAATCTTGCTGCAAAAGTGTGAAACAATGGTACAGAAAGATTCTACACGACTTACTGAATCTACACATATTTTATTTGCAATTTTTGGCCTAGTAGATTAATTTCTATGCAATTTGCAAGATTCTACAAATTTCTGCAATTTCTGAATCGAGTTAAATCAAAAGGGATTATTCTGGGAATATTCCCTGCTGACTCAGCGCGGGTTGACTGGCGGTTGACCAGTCAACCGCGCGGTCTGACTAGTCCACGCCCAATCTGGGCCGTTGGATCGCAGATCGGCTGAGGAGGTCTTCGGCGGCGGGCTTACCGTGGCGTGGCCAGCGGCGGCGTGGCGCGTGGCGAGGTCGGCGTGAGAAAGCGGAGGCGTGGTCGGCGCGGCGTGGTCGGCGGCTCGGCATCGGCGGGCGGCGGCCTACAGGGAGGCGAGGCGGGGCGTTAGCGGGGCGACGGCTCGCGTGTGGAGGCGCCATGTGGCGCACTCGCAACGAGAGAGAGGGAGAGCGGCGGTGGCGCGGTGGTTACCTGGCGGTGGCGGCGGGTTGGCGAGGCGGCGGCGGCGCGACGTGGGGAAGGCGGCGGCTCGCGAGGGTGCGGGCGCGATGGGGAGGCAGGGGGTCGCGGGCGAGGCGGCTAAGAAGGGCCCCACGCGGGCCCGAGGTGGAGACGGCTGTGGCAGCGGTTCTGAGTCCGATACGGACGCGGCGGGGGCGATGTCGGTGCCGACAGGTGGGGCCCACCTGTCGGTGGCCTGGCGCGGGGCGGCGGCGGATAGAAGGCTGGGCGGTGGCTTGCAGCTTGTGCTGTGGCGCCTGACCCTTTTTTGATCTCTTTTCTTTTTCCAATTTCCTATTCGCAAAAACTCCGTAACTTTTTCATACGAGCTCCGAATCGAACGATTCTTGTTTCTAAATTTTTCTAAAATCTAGGGGATCAATCTAGGGTCAAGTGGTGAGTGAAACCACTAGTCTACAAGGGTGGTAAACACAAATCCTAGTAGACCCTCTCGCAGGAGCATTTTAGTAATATAAAATAGGGTTTTGAAAATAGCGTTTTTCCGAATCTCTTCAATCGAAGGTTTTGCATGGAGGAACATGATGCAATGATATGAATGATATGCAGAACCAAATCTAAAATTTGGGATGTGACAAGACTAACCCGCTTAAGATGAATCTCGTCCCCGAGATTCGGCGCGGCTAGCAAATAGGTGTGGGTAGTCCTCTCGGATATCATCCTCACGCTCCCAAGTGGCTTCCTCTTCGGTGTGGTGGCTCCATTGCACCTTGCAAAACCTGATCGTCTTGTTACGGGTAATCCTCTCCGCTGTCTTCAGAATCTTGACCGGCTTCTCCTCATAGGTCAAGTCATTCTCAAGCTGAACCTCTTCTAGTGGCACAGTGTCTCTCAATGGTGTATCCACCATCTCCGGATGGCACTTCTTCAGTTGGGACACGTGGAACACATTGTGAACAGCGGACAGAGCCTCTGGCAACTCCAATTGGTAAGCAACTTCTCCTTTGCGCGCTAAGACCCGATATGGTCCAATAAACCGAGGTGCCAGCTTACCCTAGATTCCAAATCTCTTGATACCACGAAGTGGCGACACTCTGAGGTATGCTCTATCGCCTATCTCATACACCACTTCCTTGTGCTTGGCGTCAGCGTAGCTCTTCTGCCTTGATTGTGCTACCTTCAGCCTTTCCCTAATCAAGGCGACCTTCTCCTCAGCATCCTTGATCAAATCAGGTCCAAACAACTGTCGTTCTCCTACTCCATCCCATAGCAATGGTGTCCGGCACCGTTTCCCATACAGTACATCGAACGGTGACGTCTTGATGCTGGTTTGATAGCTGTTGTTGTAGGAGAACTCAACATATGGCAAATTCTCATCCCAACTAGAACCATGAGCCAAAGCGCAAGCTCTCAACATGTCTTCCAAAATCTGATTCACCCTCTCGATGCATCCCATCACCATGGGTGAAACACTGTGCTAAACTCCAATCTAGTACCAAGTGACTCGTGCAGCTGGCGCCAGAAGTGTGAGGTAAATTGGGTGCCTCTATCAGATACAATACTCTTGGGAACTCCGTGTAGGCACACAATCATGTCCATGTAAATCTTGGCTAACTTTGCACTCGTATAGGTCGTCTTCACCGGTATAAAGTGGGCTACCTTGGTCAAATGGTCGACCACTACCCAAATGGAGTCATATCCTGACCTGGTCCTGGGCAATCCTGTGATAAAATCCATTCCCACTCTATCCCACTTCCAATCTGGCATGGGCAATGGCTGTAGTAGTCCTGCTGGCTTTTGGTGTTCCGCCTTTACTCGGCTACACACATCACATAGGGCAATATGCTTGGCAATGTCTCCCTTCATGTTGTTCCACCAAAATCTGCTCTTCAAATCCATATACATCTTTGTGTTGCCCGGATGTATGGAGTATGGCGAGTTATGGGCCTCCTGCAGAATTAACTCCCTTATCTCCGGGTCGCTGGGCACACACAAACGATCCCCATACCATAAGGTACCATGCTCATCCTCGCGAATATCCTTTTCACGATTTTCCTTCATCTTTTCCTTTATCTCCTCTATTTCCTTGTCTCCTACCTGAGCCTTCATGATCCTGTCCTGTAGCGTCGGTTGGACTTCCATTGTAGCCAAGTATCCTTCAGACACTACTTCCAGTCTAAGGTCCTTGAATTGCTTGCACAAATCCTCGGGCAATTCCCCAATTGTCAGTCCATTGGCGTAAACCTTCCGGCTTAGAGCATCTGCTACTACATTGGCCTTTCCTGGGTGGTATTGCAGATTCATATCATAATCCTTGATAAGTTCCAACCATCTCCTTTGCCTCATATTCAGTTCCTTCTATGTAAATATGTACTTCAGGCTCTTGTGGTCGGTGTACACATCACAGTGTATCCCCATCAAGTAGTGCCTCCATACCTTGAGCGCATGAACCACTGGCGCTAACTCCAAGTCGTGTGTGGGGTAATTCTGCTCATGGTGTTTAAGTTGTCGCGAGGCATATGACACTACTCTCCCATCTTGCATCAGCACACTCCCAAGTCCCTGTCGAGAAGCATCACAGTACACTTGGAAATCCTTCTGAAGACCTGGTAAACATAGAACAGGCGCGGTCACTAGTCGACACTTCAGTTCTTGAAAGCTGGCTTCACACACATCCGTCCATTCAAACTTCCTCTCCTTCTTCAAAAGTTCTGTCATCGGCTTAGCAATCTTGGAGAAGTTTTCAATGAATCTCCTGTAATATCCAGCAAGTCCCAAAAAGCTTCGTATCTCACCTGCATTCTTGGGTGCTTCCCACTCAGTTACTGCAGTCACCTTGCTTGGATCAACAGCGACTCCTTCTCCTGACACCACGTGTCCAAGAAATCCAACAGTGTTAAGCCAGAATTCACACTTGCTGAATTTGGCATACAACTTGTGTTCCCTTAGCTTCTCCATAATCAGTCGCAGATGTTTCTCATGATCAGCATCATCCTTGGAATATATCAGTATATCGTCAATAAACACCACCATGAACTTGTCCAAGTACTCCATAAATACCTTGTTCATCATGGTCATGAAGTATGTCGGGGCATTCGTTAGTCCAAAAGACATAACTGTATACTCATATAAACCATACCTAGTGGTGAAAGCGGTTTTTGGTATGTCCTCCTCCCGGATCTTCAATTGGAAGTAGCCTGATCGCAGATCAATCTTGCTAAACACCTTTGCCCCTTCCAGTTGATCAAACAAATCATTTATGTTCGGCAGAGGGTACTTGTTCTTGATGGTTACCTCATTCAGCGAGCGATAGTCCACCACTAATCTCTTGCTGCTGTCTTTCTTCTCCACAAACAGAACAGGTGCACCCCATGACGACGAACTAGGCTGAATGAATCCCTTGTCCAACTGCTCTTTCAGCTTCTTCTTCAATTCCTTTAGCTCATCCACATCCATCTTATATGGTCTCTTTGCAATTGGTCCTGTTCCCGGCATCAGGTCGATGAGAAACTCCACTTCCCTGTCTGGTGGCATTCCTGGCAGCTCTTCCAAAAACATGTCGGGGTAATCCTTAATCACAGGCATAGTATCCATGCTAACCCCCTTAAGAGAATTCAGCTTACACCTTCCCGGTCGCACAGCCGACTTGAATCTAATTCTCTTACCATCCGGGGTTTTGAGTGAAACAGCTCGCTGTGCACAATCTATGTGTCCCCCATGCATAGACATCCAATCCATACCCAGAATAACATCTAACCCTTGTGATTCCAACACTACCAGATGTGCAATGAAGTTGTGTGTCCCAATCCTCACAGTTAAGTCGCGGCATCCCGCACTAGCTATCATATCTCCTCCAGGTGAACTCACTCTAATAGACTCTTTCATAGACTCAGTAGGTAGCTTATACTTATCCACAAATGCCCTTGAAATGAATGAATGCGATGCACCAGTATCAAAAAGTATAAGTGCAGGGTGAGTGTTGATTGGAAACTTACCAATCACAAGGTCAGGTTCATCTGGGATCTCCTCCACATTCATGTGGTTCACTGTGGCCTTCTGGTTGTTGGTTGGCTTCTGTCCCTTCCTCTCCGGACAGTTGTCAGCATAATGTCCTTTCTGACCACACTTGAAGCATGTCACCTCACTCAAATCCTTCTTCACAAAGCTGCGATCACGGTTGCGGTCATGTCCACCGTGTCCTCCAGAGTGGTGAGAGTGTCCTCCCTTGTGGCTGTAGTGGCTTCTCTTGTGGTTGTCATGGCGATGTCCATCGCCTCCATGGTGATGGCGATCATGGATCCCATGGTCACTCCCTCCATGCTTGGAGTATCCATCATACGATGTGCGAGACTTGTGATGTGAACCAGAGTGGTGATTGTTGCTCTTCCTCTTGCGGTTCTCCACCTGCTTGTGCTTCCCTTCCAAGATCCTGGCCCAATAGACCACCAGTAGCTGCACTAAAAGCTCATCACTGAGGTCATCCAGGAATCTCTCCCTCCTTTTTGCATCAGTGTCAACATCCTCAGGTGCATAACTGGACAGGTTGTTGAACTCCTCAATGTACTCGGCCACGGTGCGGTTGGTTTGGCGCAAGTTGCAGAACTCCTTCCTCTTCAGGCTCAGAACTCCTGAAGACACGTGGTTGGTCCTGAAACCTTCCTCAAACATTGCCCAAGTCACAGTGTCCAGCGGGTGGGTGATCTGAAAAGTGTCCCACCAAGAAGCGGCTGGTCCCTCCAGTAGGTGAGCGGCAAACCTCACCTTCTCAGCATAAGTGCATCCAACAGTTACCAGATCCTTGTTGACTGAATGCAACCAGTCGAGAGCAACCATTAGCTCCGTTGCAGTAGAGAACTTAGCTGGCCTTAGCCTCAGAAATCTGGTGAGAGCATCTCCCTGAGGCTGGTTATTCCCATTGTTGTTGTTGTTGTTGTTGTTGTTGTTGTTGTTGTTGTTCTGAGCTTCCATGAACTGGGTCATAACTTGGGTCAGCTGTGCCTGAGCTGCCATGATCTGCTCCAACTCAGTGGGTTGATGGCAGGGAGGCATCTGCGGTTCAGCATAGGTAAGCTTAGAAAGAATCAACTACGATAATAGGATTCTACCCATGCATTATGATCAAACAACAACAAACAATAGCAGACAATCTCAAGCAAGCAACACATCAACAAACAAGTGATCCAGCAACATCCCAGGGGTTATCCTAGCAGTATATACCTACTGAAATAGTTTTACAAGAGTTGGCAATGGTTAACTAAACAGTTGATCAACAAAACAGCTAAAACAGCAATCTGCCAGAACAGTCCAGCAGTGTTCACGAATTTTTCTACCTGACTTAGACTCGTCAGGAATTTTATCTGATTTTTGAACATACAGTACAGAGAGTTTCGCACCAGCCCTATTTTTTTCAGATTTTTCCCAGATACCAGAAAAATATGAAAAATCGTACAGTACTGCTGTATCAGCAGAAAACTGCAGCGAAAATAACACAGATGTTAACCAAACTTGCCATAACTCTTTCATAAAATTCGCACAAATAATTCCTGGGATATTGGAGTACACAAATAAGCAACTAAACACTCTTAAACTAACAGTAATTAAGTTTCACATCGATCGAGACTAATCCTAACGATTTTACCTAACGAGGACTAATTGGTGGACTTCTATCTACTTCTTGAAGAGGTTGCGGTAGATCCTTGCACTCATGCGTTGGCGCTTCTGTCCACGGTTCAATCATGGCGGAGCAGTGTACACCTCTCCTGAGTCATCACTTGAAATCTCAAACTCCACCTCTTATGGATCCTCCTCTTCTTCTTCACTCTCAGCTGCAACTGCAACAACTTCATCTCCTCCACCATCATCGTCATCGTTCCCATCATCATCATCGTTCCCACTGTCATCATCATCCCCATTGTTGCCATCATCTCCATTGTCATCATCAGAGGGTTTATTCATCTATGCTTGGAGAGCGGCAATCTGGGCTGCCATAGCTTCAATAGTTTGATCCCTTTCCTGGACGGTCCCTTGCAACTGTTGTATGTTCTGGGTGTTTTC
The DNA here is from genome assembly GCA_023614405.1 of Avena insularis. Lineage (NCBI taxonomy): Eukaryota > Viridiplantae > Streptophyta > Magnoliopsida > Poales > Poaceae > Avena > Avena insularis. Next base: position 53,139,884 of record CM042693.1, on the reverse strand, counting down.
CTACACAGTACCATGAAGATGAGCTATGGTTGCATCTCTGGCTATCAGGGCATTCTCCAGAACTCCCACAGCTTCATGCAAGGTGTCAATCTCCTGTCCTTGGACCACCATACCATTGCTAGCAAAATCTGCAATCTCCTTTATCATCATCACTTTCTCAGCTAGAGCTCCATTCTCCCTTTCCATGTCCTCTATGTGCCTTCGACGGGGCGGCATGTTGTTCCTGTCGCCCGGGGTAACCATAATGTGCCCATCTTCATCACGCCTCCCATAGTCACGGTAGGGTGAATCTGCTGGCAGTAGGTGTCGGACATGATGGCACTTTGGCGACAGGCTTCATGTATGGCCAAGTTGATTCCAAGTCCCGATTCAGTATGTCTTGGTGTAGATCAGGTGCACAGGGTTTGGCAAGGCGGCATCCCTGAAGATGAAGGTGGTGATCTCCCATGCATCCTCACCATATCCATAGGTGTACAGCCTTCTTCCCTTGAACATGGGCAGTGGCAATCCTAATGACTGCGAGAGCTGTGCTAACTGCCTTGCAAAGGGCCTTGGTGACTCCATGGTTGCATACTCAGTCCTGACTTCTCCCATATATCAATTTAAAGAGGAAAGTGTGAGAATAGCTTCTGATAAGGATTTTACGAGAGTGAAAGGCATAAGATGAAAGACAGAGTTGATATAGGCTTTAATAAATCTATGGCTTCCTAATCCAATCCTAGGTCACGATCCTACAGTCAACACACGGGCTCTGATACCATCTTGTAACACCGCGGTTCTGAAAAGACCGTGGCTTCTATGTGACATGCCAATCCCTGGATCGTTTCATTGGCCCATAGTAGAATAAGATGAATAACATAGCAAAATATCCGTGTATCATAAATAACAAAGATCCAGAGTACCATTATTACAATAAAAGCTTAGCTCAAGGCTAGCTCAAATTATTCAGGTAGCAACATAAATAAAGCAAATCCTCCATTCTTCAAATTGCCCACAAGTGAACAAGTGCCGAGTGGAGTACCGTGGCCTATATCGATTACTCAGAATCGGAATATCCTGCAACATGAAACGTAGCAGCCCCGAAGGGTCAATACATGGAATGTATGGCAAGTAGAGCTAGTAAGGGAGACAATAGTGCTAACATCTACATGCATATTTGGCAATTGGAGCTGTGTCTGGCTTGCATTTGCAAATACCTTCGTCCTACTTTCATAAACAGTTTTTGATTTTCTTTGAAAAGATCCCAATTAAGTTAACCCAACAATATTAAAGCAATTATGAAATTAGAATGAGCGAGAAACATGTCATGGAGTCAATACCAAGCAACTCAGTTATCCATAACCGGGGACACGGCTAATCGATTAGATTATACACCCTGCAGGGGTTAGTACACTTTACCCATGTGACTTGGCCAGCCCAGCTCGTACCATCACTCTCATTTTGGGTGATGATAGGGAGAAGTCCAAGAAGAGACTGTTCGGGAAGTAGCTCCCCAATCCCGACGCGCACCGGTCCAACCTACCAAAATTCTACATCTCTGGATACGCGGGTTCGAGTTACCACAACCTACTAAGTCCAACCAACCGCCCATTCCATTATTGGCACATGGTTGTACACGTAAGCTACAGAATAAAGAAACCAATCATTTTCTCTTGATACCTGGGTGCCTTTCCGCAATGAAACCACCAAAATTTATCAATCCCATCACACCCAGGAGATTCATTGATTAAGTTGTTTTAGTTTTCACAAACCAATACTTTTAGAAACAAGCTTCAGTGATGTAACCCAGCCCTCGTTCATCATAGCATGGCTAAGCACATCTACCAATGGTAGTTCAACTACAAGGAAAGCCTTACCACAGAATAGGACATAGCATAGCGATAGTATCATCCTACACATGCGTCTACAAAATACACGACAATGCATTAAAAATAGTAGGACAATATCATGAACAAAATAGCATCTACTTGCCTTGGTTGTAGCGGTGGGAAGAACAATCCACATACGAGCAAGCGTTGCACTCGTCACAATCTACACGATACAATTGCAATCATAAACAAACAATCCACAAGCATATGCAACAAAGATGATGCATGAATGCATGCATGATAAGTGAATTGATGCTATAGCAGCACCACATAATCCTATTCAATAGAGCTACTGATTGCATGCATGGAAAATAGTTTTAGCGCAAGGAAAACTATTATGCAAAATATAATGCCCAAAACTAGAGCTAGAACCCAAATAATTCACTACCGGTAGTATACTGTTTGTAAAATCTTGGGAAAATTCTACTGTATAGGCATTGCTATTTAGGAATAGTACCAATTGGAATTACTCAAAAAGGAATTATAAAACTCCCTGAGTAATTAATATACTGCAGAAAGCCACTAAATAGTTTCTGCAAAAGTTTTTACCGTAAGCCTATCTTTTAAATTCACTTTGAGATTACCCTTGATTTACTGATTCCAGGGACATATTATTTGCAATTTTTGGAGTTACAGATCTTTTTGTACGAATTAATTACTCCAAAAAGGCCTTTAAATCTTTTAATTAATCTGGAACAAATCTTGCTGCAAAAGTGTGAAAAAATGGTACAGCAAGATTCTACACGACTTACTGAATCTACACATATTTTATTTGCAATTTTTGGCCCAGTAGATTAATTTCTACACAATTTGCAAGATTCTACAAATTTCTGCAAGTTCTGAATCGACTTAAATCAAAAGGGAATATTCTGGGAATATTCCCTGCTGACTCAGCGCTGACTCAGCGCGGATTGACTGGCGATTGACCAGTCAACTGCGTGGTCTGACTAGTCCACGCCCAATCTGGGCCGTTGGATCGCAGATCGGCGGAGAATCTTCTTGGCCGGGCTTACCGGCGGCGCGGCAGCGAGGCGCGACGCGGCGGCGGGGTGGCGGCGGGCGTGGCGTCGGGTCGGCGTCGGCGGCGCGCGTGGTCGCCGGCGAGGGTCAACATCGGCGGGCGGCCTCTGGGAGGCGGTAGGCGTTAGCGGGCGATGACGGCATGGGGAGGAGGAACGCTTTCGCGAAGGCTTCATGAGAGAGAGAAGCGGCGGCGACGCGGCGATGGGGAAAAGCGGCGGCTCGCGAGGGTGCGGGCGCGATGGGGAGGCAGGGGGTCGCGGGCGAGGCGGCTAAGAAGGGCCCCACGTGGGCCCGAGGCAGAGATGGCGCGCGCGGTGGTTGCGGAGTCCGATACGGACGCGGCGGCGGCGATGTCGGCGCTGACAGGTGGGGCCCACCTGTCGGTGGCCTGGCGCGGGGCGGCGGCGGATAGGGCCTGCCGCGGCGGCGCTGAAGGCTACCAGCGTGGCGGCGCAGGCGTTGGCGGGCAGCTGCCAGTCAGCAAGTCATGCTACTTTTTTTGATCTCTTTTCTTTTTCCAATTTTCTATTCGCAAAAACTCCGTAACTTTTTCATACGAGCTCCGAATCGAACGATTCTTGTTTCTAAATTTTTCTAAAATCCAGGGGATCAATCTAGGGTCAAGTGGTGAGTGAAACCACTAGTGTACAAGGGTGGGAAACACAAATCCTAGTAGACCCTCCCGCAGGAGCATTTTAGTAATATAAAATAGGGTTTTGAAAATAGCATTTTGCCGAATCTCTTCAATCGAAGGTTTTGCATGGAGGAACATGATGCAATGATATGAATGATATGCAGAACCAAATCTAAAATTTGGGATGTGACACTTGGCATGCTCGGGCAGTGTGGTCCAGGGGCTGGCAGTGCTCGAGGCTTGGACATGGGGTGGCGATGGACGGTGGAGAGTGTCCCAGACATGCTTGCTAGGCTTGGTGCTTCTCCTAGCTTGCTGTCGACATGGGGGTGGAAAGTTAGGCTCGACATGGTCACCATTGATGGCTATGGAATGCTCACAGTGGTGCTAAAGCTTGTTAATTGAGCTAGATCATCTACTGAGAGTGTAGGGTGAGCTATAGAGGGAACAAGGTTGGCCAAAATCACTACTCCTAATAGTGTTTGATGTTTGTTTGTTTGCTAATTACAAGGTGTTTGATGAAATGGCCGAAAGAGATTCAAATTTGAATTTTGGATTCAAACTTGGTGGATGTGTTGGTTACCTACTAGGGAGTCTCTGGTTAGTGGGATTGGTCAAGTGGAATTGGTTTGGTTGGGTTTTGAGAAATGGTGATCTTCACATATGAATCAGATTCAATTTTGAATTGTGATTTGAATCAAGTTTCCAAATGTTTCTCCAAGTTTGAAAGGTGGGCTTTGATTCACTTTTACTTGGTCTAGCAAGGGGTGAAAAGAAATAGAAAAGTTTCTGTTTGAAATCTTGGACTAGAAACACTCAAAGTGGTCTAGTGAGCAAGATTGGCAAAAATGAGCATTTGCTTATTTGTTTTTGATTTTCTCTTGATTTGTTTCTGCTTGGAAATGTTTTAGATGATGTTTTTTTCATCTTTAATCCATTCCTTGCTATTAAGATAAATCTCATGAGTCCATTTATGCATTCATATAATCATCACATACACACATGCATTCATAATGATTTGAATTAACAAAAGTTTTTGTTAACCCTAATTTTGGTGATTGGAATTTGATAATCATTGTTCAACATTTTTGGGATGTTACAGGAGATCATCCCGGAGGCCTTCTTCTTCATCATGCCAGCCTCCGGTATGAAGCGTGAGTAGTTCCACCTTGGACTATGGGTCCATGTAGTAGCTAGATGGTTGTATCTCCTCCTTTGTGCTTTCATGTCTAGATCTTGTGAGCTCCGTTCATGATCAAGATCTCATCTATTTGTAATCATGCATGTTATGTTTGCAGGGATCCGATGGATATTGAGATTACTATGTCAGATTGATTAATGGTTTTGTCATAATGATTCTATCATGTCTGTGTTGTTTGTGATCTTGCATGCTCTCCGTTGTTTGTAGCTATCTTGGGAAAGTAGTTGCTAGTGACTCCAAGAGGGGGTATTTATGCTCGATAGTGGGTTCATGCCTCTATTTAATCAAAGGGAAGTGATAGAAATCTCTAAGGTTGTAGATGTGCTATTGCCAGTAGGGAGAAAACAACGGTCCATTGTCCATGGAACAAGTGGATTGTTTACCTTACACACTTTGCTTAAAGAAGTTGTCTGTTGCTTGCAACTTAATGCTGGAGGGGGTTCAGATGATAACCCAAAGGTGGACTTCTAGTCATAGATGTAGTTGGATGGCGGTCTATGTATCTTGTTGTATTTCCCAATCGAATCTCATAGGATCATGATGTCTAGTATTGCATTGTTTTGCCTTGCTCAGTCCTCTCAATTGCCCTGCTGTAATTTGTTTACCCAACATGCCATGTTTGTTTATCTAAGGAGAACACCTCTAGTGAACTATGGACCCCGGTCCAATCTTTACCATTGATACATCTTCCACTGTTCCTGTTTACTTTCTGCAGACCACTATTACCTTCCACACCATACAGTTAATCCTTTGTTACAGCAACCGGTGAGATTGACAACCTCACTGTTCATTGGGGTAAAGTCTTGAGTTTGTGTTGTGCAGGTTTCCAAGTTGCTTGCAACACCTTTGAGACGTTTCCTTCCTCCTACTGGTTCGATAACCTCGGTTTCTTACTGAGGGAAGACTTGCTGCTGTGCTGTTCACACCTTGCTCTTGGGTTTCCCAACGAAGCGCTCCCACATCGACAGAGCGCCAACATGCCCACACCATGGGGAGGCGCGCCCTAGGGTGTGGCCGCGCCAGCCCTAGGTGTGGCCACCTCGTGGCCTCACTTCGTCTCCCCTCCGGACTCTGTGTTCCTTCTGGTAAAATATTGACTTTGTATTTTCTTTCGTCCAATTCCGTGAATATTTCTTTACTAGCTTTTCTGAAACAAAAAACAACAAAAAATAGGCAACTGGCACTGCGGCATCTTGTCAATAGGTTAGTTCTATAAAATTTATAAAAAACATAAGAAAGTTGATATAAAACAAGCATGGAGCATCAAAAATTATAGATACATTTACGACGTATCAAGCATCCCCAAGCTTAACTCCTGCTCGTGCTCGAGTAGGTAAGTGATAAAAAGAATAATTTTTGAGGTGACATGCTATCACAATAGATCAAGGTATTGTAAAGCATTGATAGTTGGGACCATAGTACTTTAAACATGAGCATGAAAGATATATTTCTAACAATAAGACATAGCAGCTATGTTGTAACATGAAAAGGTACAAACAAAAGATCATGAATAACAATGCATTGAAAGACGTTTGTTTGTTTCACATATAGAAAACATAGCAAGGGTGGTATTCATCTTGTCCTTCATGGTTTAGCAAAACATAAATGCATAGGACACCTTCAAAGTTCATAAGGGTGACTAGATACAAATAATTTAAGAACAAGCCATATCAAAGTTATGAATCAATCAATAATTTTTGGGACAATGCACATTAAACTAAGAATGAAAACTATGCTCTCTTAATTGGTGCATAAAGATAGAAGATGGAGACTCAACATAAAGGTAAAAAGAAAGGCCCTTCATAGAGGGAAGCAGGGATTTCAAGTTTCATAAAGAGCTTCCAAAAATTATGGTACTTACTAGCTTTCAGCTCTCATTGCCCCTATCATATGCATCTTGAAGTGATTAAGGTTAAATTGAAGCAAATATGAGTTATATGCTTGACAGATCATAAGATGAAAGTCTCATGCCCCTTGAGTATGAGTACCAGACCTCATGCTACTCAACTTTGTTCACAAGCAAGTTCTTGTCATTGTAAGTGTATGTGTATCATAGAGAACCGCCAACGGGGTACCCCTTGCCCCATGACACAGGAGCTATACCATATCAAAATGACAAGGCAACACACAATGAGCATCTCAACGATCTTTTTATTTGCTATTTGCATAGGTTTTTATTGAGGATGCTTCACAAAATGCTCATTATGGTTATGCTGCAAGTTTCCACCATGATTAGGCATGGCTTAGGCTAGCCGCCCTGGCGTTTATCTAACACATATACATACTCCATGGACCTACAAGTTCCCATCTTATTTCACACCGTCGGCATCCATAAACAAAATAACATGATATCAACTGAATAAATAAGTGCAATGTCAAAAGCGGACCCCATGAAAACATGGTTTTGCGAACTCCCAACTTATAATTTGCAAGAACAGAAGCATCATAAGATTGTCACAATGGTTCAAGTTTATTAAGTGCAAGAAATAAAGTGTGCCATCAAGTTTGTGAGAGCTTTAATCACTAATTTTCACATAACAAAAGTTTAACTTGGAAGATAGATAAACACATGAATATACTTGGAATGGTGTAACACACCATGCATAGGAGTTTATAGTTGACTCTTTGGAATAAATTGGTTTCTTGGGAGTTGGATGCACGAGTAGTGATTACTCAGTACAAGTGGGGGCTAGCAAAAGACTGAGAGCGACCAACTAAGAGAGCAATAATGGCTATAATCATGTAGAGCGACAAAACATTATTAATTAAAGCATAAAGTGATATCACAAGTCAAAAACTAAATGATCATAAAGGCTAAGGTGAATGGTTCATAGTCTTAACATGGTGGAAGCATGTGCCAGGTCAACCCAAATAAAGCATCAAAGGAGAATACCACAATATTCTGCTTTTGTATGCTAAAACAACGCATGATTCCTTCAAGGCACATTAAGCAATCTCAATTGTTTGGAACAAGTCATTCTACAATGATAATCACTAAGCATAAGGTTAAAGAAACATCTAACATGACATGATAAAGTCTAGGCTGCAGTTAAAACAAACTTCCCTTTGTACCACTATAAGCATGAAACTTTCTACTCTTTTACAACACGAATCAACTTATTTGAAACAACATAAGAATGCGGGGCTCCAACTAATTTATTCAGCAAACCAAGCAAAAGAAAACTGTTTTGGGACAACAACTTCCCCAAATCTTACTTCTCTCTCATTAGAGGTTATTCTTGGCACAAAAACCACACAAAAAGGATAAAGATAGGTTATTACAGAGGCAATAACTTCCAAGACTCAAGAAAGGAAAAAACTTACTAAAAGAAAAATAAAATAAAATAATGGGTTGTCTCCCAAAAGATCTTTCTTTATAGCCATTAAGATAGGCATGATAATTTCGATGATGCTCACATAAGAAATATGAATTGAAGTAAAAGAGAGCATCAAGAAGCAAATATAAAACAAATTTAAGTCTAACCCACTTCCTATGCATAGGAATCTTGTACGCAAATAAATTCACAAAGAACAAAGTGACAATCATAGGAAGATAAAACAAGAGTAACTTCAAAACTTTCAACACATAGAGAGGTGTTTCAGTACCATGAAAACTTCTACAACTATATTTACCTATATCATCATAATTCTCATTATCCTCATGAATAAACTCAACAAAACAACTATCACATAAAGCATTCTTTTCATGATCTACAAACACATAATTTTTATCAAGCTCAAAAATAGTGGGATTAAAACTTCCAAACCTACTTTTAACAATTTTATAACAAGATGACTGATCATTATCATGAGGTATGGGGTTCTAAGATAAAGTCAAGACCCCTCCAATCTCATTTTCAATAGTAGTGCAATTAATATTATCAACCAATATAGGACCATCATCTAGAGCTTTATCATAAACATTTTCTAAGCAAAATTATTTAGTATCATGCATTTCGAAGTTAGGCACAAATAAAGGATTATCATAAGATTTATCAAAATAGCATGGATTATCATAGATAACATGAGCATAATTATTATCACAAGTTTTACCCATAGTAGATATTTCAAAAGAATCCACAGGAACATAACATTCATCCTCCTTTGGTAAGCATGGGGGACAATCAAATAATGTAAGGGATAGAGAGTTACTATCATTAGAAGGTAGGCATGGGTAGCTAATTCATCTTCCTCCTTTTTTTCATCACTCTCCTCCTCTTTTTCATCTAATGAGCTTTCAGGTTCAGCAGTTTCTTCTTCCATAGGTTCCTGCAAATTGTGGTCACATTCTTATGCATGACTAAGTCTCTCTTTATAATAAATGATATAAAAATTATTGCTGAAATTTTCTATGCAAATCAAGGATAGAAGAGACCATATCTTTAAGGTCTTTACAAGCAACACAGGTTTCATAATTTTTAGACATGAAGGATTCTATTTTGAAAGCTCCCATAAACAAAACAAATTATTCTACTTCTTCAAATCCAAGATGAATATAGTTATTCCAATGATAGTTCACAATTAAATCTTCTTTAATAAAGCCACATTGGAATTTAAGATGTTTAGTATCCTGTTCAGAGCAACAATTTATATCATGGCATTTAAGCAAAATTTTAGCAATTAGATCCAACCTTTTTAACACGGCTCTCGTGACTTTTCCCTTATATGATTCTCTATACTTTCTAAAATTTTCAATGGAGGTTCTAGCATGCGGTGGTTCATCTACTACCTTAGCAGTGATAGTAGTTTTCCCCAATAGGAAACCAAGTGGGTTATTCATAATGAAATATTGATTGGAGCAGAACTAGACATAAAAACAACTTGAAGTGGGGACTAATTTTTTTTGTGTTTTTGATAAAAAGAAACAAACTAGTACAACTATTTTTTTGTATTTTTAGTAAAATGAAACAAGAAAAACAAAGCAAAATAAACTAAGAAAAAAAAAACAATGTAAAGAGATTGGTTGTGAGAGACTCCCCTTGCAAGAATCTTCTTTCTCCCTGAAAAGTGATTGACGAGGAGGAAGAGATTTAAGTTGTCCTTATCTCCCCGGCAATGGAGCCAGAAAAGTGCTTGATGGCTCAGATATGTAGAGCTTGTTGGGAACCCCAAGAGGAAGGTATGATGAGCACAGCAGCAAGTTTCCCTCAGTTATGAAACCAAGGTTATCAAACCACTAGGAGTAAGGAAACAACTCCAAGGTGTTGCTAGCAACTTGGAACCTGCACAACACAAACCACCATACTTTGCCCCAACTTACAGTGAGGTTGTCAATCTCACCGGTTTGCTGAAAACAAAGGATTAAACATATAGTATGGAAAATAGTAATTGCTTGTAGTAAATGCATAAGGTAAATATTAGATGGTATATCAATGGTAAAGAATGGACCAGGGTCCACGGTTCACTAGAGGTGTTCTCCATAAGATAAATAACCTGCTGGGTGAACAAATTACAACGAGGAAATTGACGGATTGAAAATGCATAACAATGCATATACTAGACATCTGGATTCCTACGAGATTTGTATGGGCATTACAACATAATACATAGACCGTAATCCAACTGCATCTATGACTAATAATACACCTTCAGGTTATCATCTGACCCCCTTCCAGTATTAAGTTGCAAGCAACAGATAATTACATTAAGCAAAGTGTATAAAGTAAACAATATAATTGCCCTTGGACAAAGGATTGTTGTTTTCTCCCTAGTAGCAACAACACATCTACAACCTTAGAAGTTTCTGTCACTCTCCCAGATTACTAGAGACATGAACCTACTATCGAGCATAAATACTCCCTCTTGGAGTTACAAGCATCTACTTGGCCAAGATAGCTACTAGCAACAGAGAGCATGTAAGATCACAAATAACATAGACATGATAGAATCAATAATCAATCTGACATAGTACTATCCATCGGATCCCTGCAAACACAACATGTAGGATTACAAATAGATGATCTTGATCATGAACGGAGCTCACAAGATCTAAACATGATAGCACAAAGGAGGAGTGATGAACCACAAGTGTTGGGGATCGCAACAGTCTTCGTGGGTAGTATTACCTAATTTATTGATTCGACACAAGGGGAGCCAAAGAATACTTGCAAGCCTTAACAACTGAGTTGTCAATTCAACTGCACCTGGAAATAGTTCTTGCTCATAGAAGTTTATCAGTAGCAACAGTTTGTAGTAGCAACATCAAAGCAACAACAACAGCGACAACAACAACAAAGCATGAGCATTAGTAACAGTAACAGTAACAGTAGGATTCGAGTGTGATAGGCATAGGGATGGATGGACGAGCGTTGCATGGACGAGTCTAAACATGTAACTTCAAGATCTAGGGCATTGCAGATAAATAAGAATAAGCATCCAAGTACTAAACAATCCTAGGCATGTGCTCCAAATATAGTCATATGTGCTCGCAATGAGAACTTGCACAACATCTTATGTCCAGCCAACCCGTGGCAGCGGGGCCTCTAGGGAACTACTGACAATTAAGGTGCTCCTTTTAATAGAGCACCGGAGCAAAGCATTAACACTCCATGAACACATGTGATCCTCACACCACAGCCAGCCCCTCCGGTTGTCCCAATTATTGTCACTTCAGGGCCTTTGGTTCCGGACAATGATATGTGTACACAACTTGCAGGTAAAACCACAAACAATACTATCATAATGATTCAATAATAAGTTCAGATCTGATATCATGGCACTTGGGCCCTAGTGACAAGCATTAAGCACAACAAGTTGCAACAAAGTCAAATAGCACTAATAGAGATACTAGGCACTATGCCCTAACAGATCTTATTCGATTACATGATAGAACTCATCCAATCCCTACCATCCCCAAGCCTACAGCGGGGGATTCCTCACTCATGGATGAGGGAAACATAGATGGTTGATGGAGATGGGTTGGTGATGATGATGGCGATGATCCTCTCCAAATTTCCCGTCCCAGCAGGGTGCCAGAACGGAGTTTCTGGATCCAAATCTTGGTTTCTGGTGGCGGCGGCGGAGCGAAACTCTTTCTGGAAAACTATCAAACCCCCCTCGTTTTTTGATCGAGACGCAACTTATAGGCGCAGAGGGAGGCCGAGGGGGTTCCTAGGGTGGCTGCACCCCCTAGGCATGGTCAAAGGTGGGCTCGCGCCTGGAAGGGGTGTGGGCCCCCAGGCCCCTTCTCCGTCTCGTCTCCTGGCTCCGTGGGTCTTCTGGTGAAATATAATTTTTGGCATATTTTTCGGGATTTTCCTGATAGTTGATTTTCTGCACAAAAACAAGACACCAAGGTAATTCTGCTGAAAACAACGTCAGTCCGTGTTAGTTGTATCCAAATCACACAAGTTTAAAGGAGAAACAATAGCAAAAGTGTTCGAGAAAGTAGATACGTTTTGGACGTATCAACTCCCCCCAAGCTTAGCTTATTGCTTGTCCTCAAGCAATTCAGTTGAAAACTGAGAGCGATAAAAGAACTTTCACGAACACATTTGCTTCATATGATGTATATATTCTCAGCACATGAGTAGATACTTAAACCATTCATAATAAGAAGTATGCAACTAAGTCTACTCAATAGTCATTGCAAGCTATGAAGAGAAACCAACTCAATAATAAGCAACATTGCAATGCTCATAGTAAGGTATGATAGAGTGGTATCTCGCTTGCCTTTGTTTGTAGAGCACAATATAAATGCCAAGGCACCTCTGAAGTTCAAGTGAAGACTAGAAGTAAAGATATCAGAGATACAAGCATCAAAGTCATGACATAATTAACCAAGTTTTGGAACAAACACAAGAATGACAACTATGCTCTCAATAAGGTGCTCATAGAATAAGTGGTGACTCAACAAGGGAGTGAAAACGGTTTTGAAAAGTTTGAAAGGCTTCCTAATGCCGAAAGGAAGGTACTCATTAGCTTTGAGCTCTCATTGCCCCTATCATAGGCATCTTCATATGGTTAAGGTAAAAGTGAGGTCCAGTATGAGTTATATGCTTGACAGACCATAAACTGGAAATCCCAAGTCCCTTGAGTACGAGGGCCGCTCCGCATGCTACTCAACTTTGGTTACCTACAAGTTCTTTTCATTGTTCATACATGCATATCATAGAGAACCGCCAACAGGGTACCCCTTGCACATGATACAGGAGATATCCCATGATCAAAATGACAAGGCAAGCAAACAATGAGCATCTTAGCGATCTTTTTATTTACTATATGCATAGCTTTTTATTGGGGATGCTTCACATAATGCTCATTATGGTGATGCTGCAAGTTTCCACAATGATTAGGTATGGCTTAGGCTAGCGGCCCAGGCGTTTCTCTAACACAAAGTATAGACTCCATGAACTCACAAGCTCCCCTTTTATTTCACATCGTCGACATCGGTAAACAAAAGAGCAAAGTATCAACTAGATAGGATATCCAAAATGTGTTGAAAGCGTTCCCTGTGACAACACGGTTCTGCTGACTCCCAGCATATAATTTGCAAGCATATAACTTTCATGGGCAAGTCATAATGGTTCAGGATTATTAAGTGCAAGGAATAAAGTGTGCCATCAAGTTTGTCAGAGCTTTACTAACTAACTTTCTCAAAATAGACAAACATTTTATTCGGAAGAAAACAAGGCATTTTGAATATGCACTAAAATAGCAAACGATGCTAAAAGGTAGGTATGGTGGACACAATTGGCAATATTGGTTTTGGGGAGTTGGAAGCACAGGTATAGCGCATACTCAGTGCAAGTGAAGGCTAGCAAAAGAGAGGGAGCGACAATCGAGAGAGCAATAATTGTCATAATCATGCTTGCAACAAAACAGGACTAACTATGGTATGAAAGTGATACTAGAACTCTGAGGCAAAATAAATCATCGAGGCTTACTGACTATTGTTTAGTCATATGCATGCGTGAGCATGTGCCAAGTCGATTCACATGAAACTTCCAGAGGAGGACACCACAATATCATACCAAAATATGAATAAAACAATGCAAGCAAACATTCATATGACATGCTACAAACCATTATCAAGTTGGAGCTAATCATAGACAAGCAAGAACTACTAAGCATCCATTAGTAACATACACCTTACAATGAACAGACTAAGCATGCTCACAATGATGAGTATATGTACAAAAATGAAAACAAATAGAGTTCGTTACCATCCTCTTACCACACCTCGAGTTGTCTTAATCTTCATTATTGCCCTTCACTTGTGTGACTTGAATAATAACATGGAACCAAAATCCACTGAGGACGGCTGAACCCTGCAAAGAACTCACAAAACCAAAGAAGAACAACAAATATTTTTGGTGTTTTCAATTTTTTTTAAACAAGCAAAAACAAGCAAAGAAAAAACAAACCAAGCAAAGCAAAATAAAACCAAAAATAAAAAATAAGACGCTCCAAGAACAACACAACTATGCATGAAATAATAAAAACGAAGTGTCTAGAAAGACCTGAGATTTTTATTGATGAAGAAGGGGATGCCTTGGGCACCCCCAAGCTTGGACGCTTGTACCTCTTGAATATTTATTGGGGTGACACGGGGTGGCTCCCCCCAAGCTTGATATTTTGTCCATTCTTCATCTCATTACATCATTCTTTCCTTACACCTGAAAATTTTCCTTCACACAAAACTTCACACAGTCTTCATTAGCAACATTAGGGCATTCAAAAGATAATATACCTTTAGGGTTTAGTTTTATAACAGAAAAACTTTCACTAAAGACACAATATACTGTATCAATTCCCTCAAAAAGCTCAATTTCCCAAAAAAAAACCGAAAAGGAATCAATAAGAAGCAAATGCAAATAATGGCAGAAATCTGTCAAAACAGACCAGCAGGTAAAAACCGATTTTGTAGAAGACCTTCTGTTGCTCAAATCAAAAAGTGTTGAACTAACAAAAGTTAGCTAACATACTGGGGGATTTATTCCTGAATTTAAAGCTCAATACAACTTACATAGACTCCTCACAAATGTTTATGGTGGCGGACAAAAATCTGTTTCGGGACAACAACTCCCCAAATCTTACTTCCCTCTCATTAGAGGTCATTCTTGGCACAAAAATCAAACAAAAAGGATAAGGAGAGGTTATTACAGAAGTAATAACTTGCAAGACTCAAGAAAACTATTGGGTTATCTCCCAAGAAGTAGTTTTCTTTAACGCCATTAAGTTAGGCACGACGAAGAGCGAAGATTGGAAAGGAGAAAAGTAAAAGAAAGCAAGTATAACCATAGTGGAAACAATATTTTGTTCATTAAAATCCTTTTGTTAACAAGGTTTATCAAGTCTTGTTACCAAAAAAATCTTATATGAAACAAAACTTTGCATTCCACAAGGTGATTATGTTACCTCATACTTGATGTGGTCCCAATCATAATAGTTTCAAAATTTTCTTGTGGAATGGGACAATATATTTCTCCAACCTTGATGCTCTCAATATTTTCAATGGAATTCAGGCAATAGCTCTTAACAACCTTCTTGGGGAAATAAACAGCATGCTCTTTGTCATCGATATTGAATTTTACTTTTCCTTGATTACAATTGATGACAGCACCTGTAGTATTAAGAAAAGGTCTCCCAAGAATAATAGACATATTATCATCTTCAGGCATTTCAAGCACAACAAAATCAGTCAAAACCAAGCAATTATGAGCCACTTGAACAGGAACATCCTCACATATACCAACAGGAATAGTAGTTGACTTATCAGCCATTTGCAAAGATATATCAGTTGGTATCAAATTTTCTAGCTGGAGCTCTTGTAGAGAGAAAAAGGCATAACACTAACTCCAGCTCCCAAATCACATAAAGAAGTTCTAACATAATTATTCTTAATAGAGCAAGGAATAGTTGGTATACCTGGATCACCAAGTTTCTTTGGAACCTTACCATTGAAGGAGTAATTAGCAAGCAAAGTAGAAATCTCCTCATTAGGAATCTTCCTTTTATTAGAGACAATATCCTTCATATAC
The DNA here is from genome assembly GCA_023614405.1 of Avena insularis. Taxonomy (NCBI): domain Eukaryota; kingdom Viridiplantae; phylum Streptophyta; class Magnoliopsida; order Poales; family Poaceae; genus Avena; species Avena insularis. Next base: position 53,124,176 of record CM042693.1, on the reverse strand, counting down.
TTTGAATAAGGAGGCAATTTAATAGCATCAGTCAAAGGAATTTGCAAAAATAAAGGTTTCATCCACTCACAAAACTTGTTGTAGTGTTCTTCCTCCTTTGACTTGTGTTTCTTACCTGGAAAAGGCATAGGTTTCTACACCCCAAGGTTCTCCCTCTTTACCATGTTTATTAGCAATAAAATCTTCCTTAGTGTTCTTAGTGTGCTTCTCAGGTCCTTCCTCACCTTCCTCCTTATCAGGAGCATCATTTTTATCATTACCACTCTCAGTTTCAACATCAGAGACAGATATATTATTAGGATCTACAGCAGGTTCAAGTGGTTCCTCAACTATTTTGTGTTTCTTTTTCTTTCTCTTACGAGGACGACCACTATTATCACCTTGTTGAGAATCCTGCTCAATTCTTTTAGGGTGTCCTTCAGGATATAAAGGATCTTGAGTAGCTATACCAGTCCTAGTTCTAATTCCATAAGCATGTTTATTTCCTGAGGCATTAACTAGCATATCCTTTTGTACCTTAGAAAGTTGATCAAGTTGGGTTTGAACCATTTGAAAGTGTTTACAAAGCATTTTAATATCATTAGAAGTTATTTCCACAATATCTTTCAACTCATGGATAACTCTAGAGTTTTCCAATAAATGATTATAAACTTGTTTATTAAAATTACCTTGTTTAACAATAAAAATGTCAAGTTCCTCTAAACATTGATCAGGAGGCTTACCATAAGGAATATCACCTTCATTAGAGTGTTGGAGAGAGTGTACCTCAATAGTGGATGAGTGGGGAATTGGCTTACATAATTCTTCTATAGGAGGTAGATTCTTCACATCTTTAGCTCTAATACCTTTCTCCTTTAGACACTTCAGCTTCCTTCATCACTTTATCATTTAATGCAATAACTCACCTCTTCTTTGGAACTGGTTCAGGCACAACTGGTTCTGGAGTAATAGGCTCAGGTGTATTTAGCTCACTTGGAGCCCAATCATCATAATTCTTGCTTATCTTAGCCATTAATTCTTCAACATCTGTAGGAGTTCTTTTCCTGAAAACACAATCAGCAAAGCTATCTAGGTATGTCCTAGAATCATCAGTTAGTCCATTATAATAAATATCAAGAAGTTCATTCTTAGGTAATGGACATCCAGGATGTGCATGAATCAAGGCACATAACCTTGTCCATGACTCAGGCAATTTCTCTTCTTCTCCCTTTTTAAAATAAAAAATTCTCTGCAAAGCAGGATGTCTAGCACTGGGAGGAAAATATTTCTGGAAGAAAGAAGCAATCAAGCAATCATGGCTATCAATGGAACCAGGAGTTAATCTATTAAACCAAGCCCTATCTTCTCCTTTTAGTGAAAAAGGGAAGATCTTAGTAACAAAGTACTTGCACATCTTAAAATCATCAGAGAACAAAGCACTCATAGTAGAAAGCTCATTCATATGAGCCACAACACTCTCATTTTCAGTACCACAAAAAGGTTCTTTATCAACAATATCTAAATAGGACAAATCAAGAGAGAAATCATAACCTTCATCTTTAGTATCAATGGGAGAGGTGGCAAACTTAGGATCAGAGGACAGTTTAGGCATAATAGTACGTCTAGCAAGGAGACTCTTAATATCACTAGTACCATGTGTGTTTCGGCACTCTTCAACAAATTCATCAGTGAACTCAATGTAACCATCATTAATATCATAACTCTCACTAGAATCAGGTGAGCTAACATGTGTAACAGTTTCTTCACTAGGAGTTTTGGTATTTCCTAGACTAGCCATAGTAGCATCTAGAAAAGGACCTAATGAACCACTCGCATCAAGCACAGCAGAAGTAACATCATGAGCATCAAAAGCAGTTTTAGACTCAGCAGTAGTATCAATGTGTGTAGCATGAGTATGTGGTGGTGGTGTGACAAGCTTACTTATAACAGACGGTGAATCAAGAGAAACAGAGGTGTTTATGATTGTACCTCTTCTTGTAGTGGATGGTAAAATAGGAAACTTTCCATCACGAGACTTCCCCATGATGAAAGGAGTAACAGTGAACAATAGTAGATCCAAGTGAACTTATAAATAAAGCTATGCTCCCCGGCAACGGTGCCAGAAAATAGTCTTGATGACCCACAAGTCTAGGGGATCGCAACAGTCTTCGCGGGTAGTATTACCCAATTTATTGATTCGACACAAGGGGAGCCAAAGAATACTTGCAAGCCTTAACAACTGAGTTGTCAATTCATCTTCACCTGGAAATAGTTCTTGCTCACAGAAGTTTATCAGTAGCAACAGTTTGTATTAGCAACATCAAAGCAACAACAACAAGGACAGCAACAACAAAGCAGGAGAAATAGTAACAGTAACGGTAACAGTAGGATTCGAGTGCGGTAAGCATAGGGATGGATGGACGGGCGTTGCATGGACGAGCCTAAACATGTAACTTCAAGATCTAGGACATTGCAGATAAATAGGAACAAGCATCCAAGTACTAAAGAATCCTAGGCATGTGCTCCAAATATAGTCATACGTGCTCGCAATGAGAACTTGCACAACATCTTCTGTCCAGCCAGCCCGTGGCAGTGGGGCCTCTAGGGAACTACTGGAAATTAATGTGCTCCTTTTAATAGAGCACTGGAGCAAAGCATTAACACTCCGTGAACACATGTGATCCTCACACCACAGCCATCCCCTTCGGTTGTCCCAATTATTGTCACTTTGGAGCCTTTGGATCCGAACAATGATATGTGTACACAACTTGCAGATAAGACCACAAACAATACTATCATAATGATTCAATAATAAGTTCAGATCTAAGATCATGGCACTCGGGCCCTAGTGACAAGCATTAAGCACAACAAGTTGCAACAAAGTCAAATAGCACTAAAAGAGATACTAGGCACTATGCCCTAACATATCTTATTCGATTACATGATAGAACTCATCCAATCCCTACCATCACCAAGCCTACATCGGGGGATTACTCACTCATGGATGAGGGAAACATCGATGGTTGATGGAGATGCGTTGGTGATGACGATGATCCTATCCAAATTCCCCATCCCAGCAGGGTGCCAGAACGGAATTTCTGATCCGAATCTTGGTTTCTGGTGGCGGCGGTGGAGCGGAACTCTTTTTGGAAAACTATCGAACCCCCCTTGGTTTTTAGGTCGAGAGGCAACTTATAGGCGCAGAGAGAGGCCGAGGGGGTGCCTAGGGGGGCTGCCCCCCTAGGCACGGCCAGAGGTGGGCCCGCGCCTGGCAGGGATGTGGGCCCCCCAGGCCCCTTCTCCGTCTCGTCTCCTGGCTCCGCGGGTCTTCTGGTGAAATATATTTTTTGGCATATTTTCTGGGATTTTTCCTGATAGTTGATTTTCTGCACAAAAACAAGACACCAAGGTAATTCTGCTGAAAACAACATCAGTCTGTGTTAGTTGTATCCAAATCACACAAGTTTAGAGGAGAAACAATAGCAAAAGTGTTCGAGAAAGTAGATACGTTTTGGATGTATCAAGGAGAAACAACCATCAAGGAGAAACAACCATAGTCCAAGGGTGAACTACTCACGCATCACTCCGGAGGCTGGCATGGTGATGAAGAAGGCCTCCGGGACCATCTCTCCCCTCCGGTAGGGTGCCAGGAAGAGCTTTAGATCCCCCCGATCTAGGGATGGAGATGGCAGCAGTTACGAACTGTTTCGTGGAGATTTGATCGGGTGCTTAGGGTTTCTGCATCGGGGTGCTTATATAGGCAAAGATGCGAGGTAGGTGGGCGCCCGAGGGGCCCACACCATGGGGCGGCGCGCCCTAGGGGGTGACCACGCTAGCCCTAGTTGTGGCCACCTCGTGGCCCCACTTCGTCTCCCCTCCGGAATCTGTGTTCCTTCTGGTAAAATATTTACTTTGGCTTTTGTTCCGTTCAATTCCAAGAATATTTGTTTACTAGCTTTTCTGAAACCAAAAATAGCAGAAAACAGGCAACAGGCACTGCGACATGTTGTCAATAGGTTAGTTCCAGAAAATGTATAAAAATACCTCAAAATGTAAACAAAACATAAGAAAGTTGATATAAAACAAGCATGGAGCAACAAAAATTATAGATACATTTACGACGTATCAGGCGGCTGCAAAAACGTCCACCTCCTCCTTGATGATGATATCATCGATGTTGAGCTTGTCTTCAGAGTGGTTGACGACGCCGTCATCGTCGGTGTTGAACTGTTGAAGGCAGGGACGTCATAGACCTCCCATGGTTGGAACTCGCCACGGTAGGTGATCGCGCACCGTGCTAGGTGCTCCTAGACAAGTAATTCTTTCTAGAAGTCCTAGATCTGGTAGATGCTCTCCCACCGGAGGGACAACGGGAGCTTGCGGATGCGGTGGTGGATCTCCTCTTCTAGCCCTTTACCCTCCTTGGGCATGGGTCACACTAGGACCCACTCCCAGTTGAGGTGCCAACCCGTGGGGAGGGAGGCATCATGGCAGGCGATGCCTGCTCCCTCCATCCATTGCCGCTCACACTCCGCTATGGAAAGTAGCGGTGGTTGCGGCAGGGCTCCTCCACCTAGCGCACGACGGGGCGGTGAGCGAAGTCCTAGGGCCGCTGCAGCGGCACGACACCGTGAAGGAAGGCCAACAGGGATGGGAGCCCCTTGTCTATGTCGACGGCTCGAGCCAGATCTTCTCGCCACGTGGTCATTGATGAGGGCATATTGAATCATGTTTTAGATTATTATTTTGCATTGTAGATGTAGGATCTTGGTATTTTACGGTGTTCGCACGTAGTTTTTATGTTTTTTTCACCAGGATCAGATCAGATGATGGATTCAATGGACACAATTCTCAGAGCAGTTGTACTAGAGCGAAATGGAGTAAAAAACAACAAAAAACTCTTATTTGGGAAATATTAATAATACCAGAAGAAAACCCGAAGCGAGAAACAGAGACAGAAGTGTTGACGACAAACTATACGGGTCGCCGCCGTATAGTTCCGCCCATATAGTTGGCGCCTCCTCCGCCTCCTCAAATAGTTTCACCCCGTGCAACTGGTTCAGAGAGACGATATACAAAACACCTAGAAATCGCGAAAACCTCACCTCCGGAAGGCATCTGGAGGGGAAACTTGCCCTAGTGATTCATCTTCGCCCTAAGCTGATCTAGGAGGCCAAGGCATCGATCTCCATCTTCAGCAACCGCTGCATCTTCATCACCACCATCTCTATCCATCCCATCTAGATCTTGTTGTAATTCTTGCAATAGTTGTGGACTTATACAATTACTATTCATTGATTACCGTTTCCATTACCATTGTCTTGAAGCTGATTGCCTCCATGTCTGAGTAGATCATTAGTTCTTGGGGAGATGGAGAAACCCTAGTATATGATTGAGATGAGATAGAGATTAATATGTTATACATCATTATATGTATGTGTTAATTGTCTTCATCTTGATGTTGGGAGTTGTGCACCTCCTTAATATTTGCCTCTTATGGGGACTCGATGAAGGAGATTACTTGTTGGTAGACGGAGCGATGGTAGCACTTACTATGACTATAAATTCTTTGTCATCCTTTATGTACTAACTTGGGAATTAAGGAGAACTCATTAAACCATGTCCATGCCGCGGGAGAAATCCCTTAATAGCGGGGTAATACGACTGATGTCATTTATCTGTCAGCTGTGGTTATGAAGGATGGTGTGAGCAGTGGTTGCGGCCTAATACTCCATATATGGATCTCCTCCCACATACATTCTACGGTTACCCAGCATACCACTGCATGATGTAGTACACTATAGTCGTTGACATAACACCAATGAAATACCGTTCACTAGTATTACATCCCTCAGAGTGGTACAAACAGAAACACAGAAGGTCCAAGACATGACTATAGGTTACAACTCGACTCTTTACAAAAGATCCAAAGAACACTCTAGGTTAAAGAGAGAGAAAGGATCTTCTCACAAAAAAGAATCAGGAATAAACAACTGAAAAACTATCATACTAATAATACTAGTATTTTAACTAATGGTCTAGCATTGCTGCTATTGCAATACACTACAGAAATAGGTTCTATGGATAGAGATTATATTCCAATCTAATCGGTAACTTCGTATTCACTTGAGTTGATGTATATGTTGACTTTCTTGACTTCATTGAAGAGCTTGGGCTTTTGATGATGATTCCTGGAGTATAATTGTATGTAGACTTATTCTGTACTGACTTTAGAACCTAGAAAGGGTTAAGAATATCTGTTGAGTACGAGCGTACTCAACAAGTTCACTAGAAAAGGAGTGTTTGATGCACTATATCTACAGCCACTGACCATAGGTCGTAGGCAATGCAAGTTTTCATAAACATTTCTTCAAAGGTTGCTTTTATTCTGAAAATCTATGTCCGTCAGCCTTCACGGGTTTACCAGAACTTTCATGGAGTTCCTTTCCCACCGCATTCGCAGCTCCTTCCCAAAACAGGGAGCAACAAGTTACAGTTCTTAAACTCTCCAGAGGTGCGTTACTTTACCCATGAGAGATCTTAGCTTTGTTGCACATTCGAGTTGCAGGCTCGTTCACACTTCCTTGGTGTGAGGACCATACTAAGATCCAAGCCAATCACTGCCCCCTTCGCAACCTCGCATGCCTCCTTGGTGTACACCATGCCCACCCATTGAATTACGGCAATGGTTTGTATAGACAGTTAGATGCCAGAACTATCATGGGACGTTGAGGGTTCCCACCCATATGCTGCATATATTCTATGAATTACCAATTAATATGCATGCTACGAATGATAACAGCCATGACCTGCACATCCGGCTACATGCGAGAGGAAGAAGATACAGTTGTCTTCTCCGTCCCATTCCAAATCTCATGGTTAACGCGTGATATAAGGCGCAAGAATCACTGGCGACATTGGTTGTTAAGTCCTAGATAATATGTTCCTTTACCACCAGAACTTTCATATTAGGTTATTACCTCATGGTAATTAACCTATAATCATATTATTAGTAAAATAGTGTTTTCTGACCTTTTTGTAATGCAAGTGATGACAACACTGGATTTGCAAAATACTTTACTGAAAATAATCAAAGGACATGAGCAAGTGTGAACTTGCCTTTTGTGATTGCAAGATTATGCACTCACGGTCTTCGAGACGATATAAGATCCAATATCTTAAATCAGCATCATTGGTCCGGTAAGGACTAATGTTTAAAGAAGCAATATGCAATTATGCATAAGTAATGCTATGCATTTTGTAAAACTCCCAAAGTGAATCCCCAATACTTTTAAGTGAAGAGAGTTTAGGTAATTATTTTAAGAGTTGATTTATCTTCAAGTTTTACTTTACAGGTTATGGTATTTATAAATAATTTAAGTGTTAACAACCCAAAATATACCATTAAAGGATAAAATAATGTGTTTATGATTAATTGTTATCTGGTGACTATGATAAAAGTGTTGAAGAACTTATTATGATGTTATTGTTTGAAGTGGCAAAAAGAATACCATTTGAAGAAAGATTTCCTTTCTAAGGTTTAAACAATCTTTATTGTTAATAGAACGTGATCAATGTCTTTTGGTGTTTGAGTGATTAGTTTGGACTCAAGATGCTTTATGTCTTAATTGAAATAGACCAAAGTTAACTATAAAAACATAAGTAGTTTATTAGACATGATGTTTATAAGCTTTGAGACTAAAGTTAACTTTAAAAAGGTAAGTAAGGTGTATTATGTTTTAATTATTCCCAAGTTTTAAATTTATGATAGGCATAACTAAGGTGTGGAATTATTCACTTTATATTTAAGTGAATGATTATATTACATTTGTTTTGCTATTATGAAAATAATATCTATTTATTTAATGGAAGCACAATTAGATGATCTTAAAAATTTGTAGTTATGTTAATAATGATTAAGATATAACGATTATTCACCATAATATATATGAGTGATATACAATGTTTATTTACAAGGGTGTTTAATTTGAATTTTAAGATTTTGAAAAGAATATTTTAAAGGTAATAGTTATACTTAAGCTTGATTATGAATCCAAGTTATGGTTTAGAACTTTAGTAATTTGATTTTAGGGTATTAATATTTCTGAAGAAATATAATTATTTCTTACTTAAGAAATGTTCTTAAAGAATTTTTTAAAATAGGTAATAGATAAGGATTTATTACTTTAAAATATTAAAAACCTTTTTGATAGTATTTTTAATATTTTTATAGTGTAATATATTTATTTAAGATCTTAAAAATGATTTTTATTTATTTTTAATTTTTTTTCTTATGTTTATAAAATTCCATCAAGGATTAAATATCTTTGAATATTTAGTTCATATTTTATTAAAAAATAGGCCAGTATTTTTATAAAATAGTGTATTTATTTTATACACAAAAATGATTTTTATTCATTTTTTTAGGATTTTTCCTTATTTTATGAAATTTCACTTAGGATTTAATGGTGTTAATATTTATTTGCTTTATATTTTTCTTTAACAAGTAAATTTATATTTTTATTAAGTAGATCTTATTTTTATGATGATTTAAATATATTATTTATATACTGTTAGGATTTTATATAATTTTCTAAGCTCAAAATGTTTAGATGATAATTTGGTAATTTTCCATTTTACCACTTATTATTTATTTGCAAGATATGTTTTATTTCATAAATATGGGCCTATTAGGCAGCCTAGCCCACTGGGTTGGGCTAGACCACTTGATTTGGTGCTTCGGGTCGGTTGACCCTGACCATGACCCTATCTTCACCCTTGCTGATCGTCCTCTCCTTGGCGATGTAGATGTTGCCGCCCTTCTCTGGCTCGATTACGGCGAACGCCGACCATTCGGCTATCGTTGCCTGCTAATGAAGCTTCGTCGCCGCCTGGCCAACCTGGTCCTCCGATTTGATTTGGCCTCGAGGCCTTATCGAGCTCGCCCTCTTTCATCTCCTAGCTCTAGGGTTCGGTATTGGGTGGTGCTCTTCGTCGGCCTGGACCTCCTCTTCCTCAGCTCAACGCCAGCGGGAAGGTGCGCAGGAGCAACCCTCCTGATGCCCGTGGGACAGCGCTACCATCGCAACCCTGGCCTCAGGTTCTTTCTCTGATTCGGTGATCGTGTTGAACATGGGATATTCCATGGCTTCATCAAGCCGACGCTCCAGGTGCTCAACCTTCTATTCCCCTTTTTATTACTTTCCTGTTTTTTTCTTGTACCTAGTTAACTTAGATGATTAATTGATACTATGAGTTGATGAGCCTTTGATTGAATTTAGTGGATGCTGTAATTAAATTCAATGGATTATAAAGAATGTCCTTGACTGAACCAGTTGGTTCAGTATGGGTTGGTGGTTCTATGGTTAATGGTGGTAATTGTGCCTATAATTCCTATTGATCCATGTTATCCATGTGTTGTGAGTTTGGTGTTCAATTACTAAGGATGCTTTACTATTTCTGATGCTTAAATATGGATGATTAAGTCATAATTTGGTGTTGACAATGATATTTGATACTAGATTGATCATGTGCTAGTAATTCTGGTGGCCTCTATGAACAGTTGCTTATTGGATAGAATGGTGTATCACATATGAGTTTCTTATATGGTAGTGAAGTGTTCAGATGATCCTTTGAATTATATCCTAAGGAAATGATTTAAACCGAACTACTTAATGTAAATGTTGATTAGCCAGTATGAAAGATTGTTATAATGGCTCCTGATGTCCTGGCTGTTGTTGTGGTGCCTCTAATGCTGGAGTGTGCACAGTGATGGATCAGATATCTTGCTCTGCAGCTATGAATTATTGCATGGCTTCTTTCCTGACTAAATCTTTAATCCAATGCTAAGGATGCAAAAGACTAAGGATTGGATTCCCCTTAAGGATAATACTGTGGTTGCCTTATTCTAGCTCTAGGATGAAATTAGCATAGCAACTCTATGCTCACTAAGAGCTTGCTTTTCAAATGATTTGCTTGCTTGAAATGATGAGAACCAATACCAATATGGATCTATTGGTTAATCTGCTGCTAGCAGTGAGGGTAAATGAGTTGGTATTGTGACTGGTGTGAATTGATTGGATGAGAATTTATAACTTGAATGCCCATGATGCATGGTATGAGGCTAATTAACTCCGGAATGAATTTTACATGGTTAAGGAGCACTAGCCCTTGATTTTTGGTTGTGTGCAATATGTTCTAGTCTGTGATGCAAAGGCTAAGACACTAAATCTTGATAAAAAACAGATACTTACTTGGTTGCCTTCTACTCCCTATGATGAATTTGCATAGCAGTTCTATGCAATTCTAAGAGATAAACTATTCTCCTACTCTCCTAGAAAGGTTCTAGTTGCAGAGTAGTTGATTAGATATTGATTTGCAATAACCCCCTTTATTCCCTTGTTTATGATGGTGAAATAGAACAAGAACATATACTATGCATGATTAGTGGTATAGCAACCTTTTGTTGTTGCTGATTCTGTGGTGTGATTTGTGGTTCCTAGTGGATCTTGTTCCTGGATGCTTCTTGATCTGCTCCCCCTTACTGCTCACTTGGTTTGCTCCTTCTAATACTGCTGCCTTGCTCTTGATCAGCCTACACATGTGAATCTTGTGCTCTTGAACCTTGTCCTTCTAGATCCTATAGAACTGGCTTCTTGTGATTACTTATTCTCCTGTGATACGCCTCCTTCCCCCTCCTTCTACTACTTGATATCCTCTTGGATGGCTTAAATAAACAACCGGATGCTGATTGGGTGGTGGGTTTGGTGCTGGTGTGAAGAAATGAATGGGTGTTCTTTGAGAAGAACATGTTTTGTGGATAGAACTGCATGGATGTGGTTAGGAATTGGTTTGGACAGAAAGTAGAGCAGTGTTGGCTTTGCTTCTATGGTAGTAGGTTGCATTATCAGTTCCCTGATGTCTCTATGTGTTGACAACACACACATTTGCATGTGTTGTGTGAGCTGTCTGTGGGCTTGCCTCACCCAAATGGATCAAATCAAGTGAAAATCTGATGTTTTACCAATTGCCTTTTTATTTGACTTTGTAAAAATTTCCCCTGGCCAATGATGGTGCTCTGAGGCTATTATCTGATAAGAACAGTTACTATTCATTTGGTGAAACTTGCCCCTTCAAATTAAGCTTTATGATGAGACAACACAGTGCACTTCACTATTGATATCTAAGGGCTCAATATATACTCTAACCCCCTTATTATTTTACTTTTGTTTTGTGTCCTTTTAAATTGTTTTGCAGCTATACAAGATCAAGAAGGAAATCCTCAGGTCATGAAGATTTAGTTTAGGATTCTATCTATTATTCTGGTAATCTTGTTTTTCTTTTTGACTTTGAATATTGTAATTGTCAGTCTAATATGGTATAATAATAGAGTTTAAATTTTCTTTCTTTTTGTAATATTATATCTTGTTTTAAAAATATGAACCAATTCTTTACAACACTGTCATCATGTATGTTTATACTTTTGAGACATAAGGTCTATGTCTATTCCTTAAGTGTTATGATTAATTTCTCTCTCTTGTATTATTCATATTTCCATATTCTTTTCTATTTGAATAAATGTAAGACTTTGTAATATATGTATCTGCTTATAATAAAGAATTTTTTTAGTTATTTCATTTATGTAATTCTTTTTTTATATTTATTTGTTTTATAGAAATTTACTTTTATTCTCTTATTGTAACAATAATATAACATTGTATTATATAATAAAGTGTTCCATTTTTCTTGGAACCATATAAATATTTACATCTTACCTATAAATAAGAATAACGTTATTATTTATTATTATCATTCATTTCTTTCACTTTTGTTTTATTAATTGAGACTTATAATTAGTGTATCTTTTCAGAAATAAGAGTTCACCTCTTATTTCTTATTACAATTTTAATTCCAATTCTTATTCTATTTCAAATTCTTTTAGTATTCAAATCTATCGATTAAATATTCAAATTTTGAATTGTCTTCCTCTAAAACACAAAAGTACAATAGAGGTCATGTTGAAATCTATCGCACCTGCCCTAATGTTTTCATTAAAACAAGAGAGATCTTGATCCCTCTATAGCTTCTTTAGTTTTGCGCGAAAATTCTCCAGATTTTCTGATGCATGAATGAAATGCACAAACATGTGTCCTGTCTATTTCAAGGTACTAATACTGGGATGTTACAGACTCTCCCCTTAAAACAAACTTCATCCTTGAAGTTCGCACTCTCTTGCATTTCGGAATGAGGAATTGACTTGTATTGGTTACGACCTTTCTCAACTTCATGGTAACCTCGAATGGGAATAATTGTAGTATCCCATATCCAGATATTTTTCTTGAATTCTCATCATACTTGACAATTCTCAAACTTGTTGTCTTCCATATCCCAAAGTTATTTTTACTATCATCCCTCAGGGATATGTCTTTATTATAACATCCTTAAACTGGGGTCTCTTCTTTAGTTCATTTCACTGGTTAGGTATCCTAATCCAACTCCTTTACTTGATTGTTAAACTTCCTTACTATACTGTGTAAGGTCTAGGAATTCCCCCTAAAACTGGGTTTTAATTGTTATAACACAATAGTTGTGGCCAAAAGACTAAATTTTTGGTTTGTCAAGGTATGGTTTACACTAGTAATCCTTCTGAATATTGGTTTTGAACACATTTAGTCCAAACCTATTAGAATTTCTAGTTCCTCTACACATGTCCAATTGGATATGTTTTATTCCCTCTTAAGGATCACTTAAGAGTTGTTTCTTTAGAACTAGGCTGTTAGAATTAATCTATTTTATCACCCTCAAGCTTTTACTTTATTAGGCATTAGATAATCTTTTATTATTACCTTAAGTACCTTTTCAACTACCATTTATTATTTATTTTAAGGTCTGAGTCCTACTATCTTGAGGTAAACTTTAATCTTTTAGCCAGACATACTTCTGAAAGTACCTTAGTAATGATGGATTCTTTTAACCTTATGAAAATAAGGCTTAACGTTGTTGTATGTTAGTACTTCTTTTCCAACCTTTACTCTAGAATTCAGATAACAGTACTTCTGTTTATTGTTTACTCTCCCCCTTAGGGTTTACTAATGGTCTCTAAACTGCCTATATAATAACCATTGGCTTTATAACTAGAATGTTAGTCTTTGTCAAGCTTATACTTTTCCTATTTAAGGTCTCGTGAAAGAACTTATGGTATACCACACAATTGTGGAACTCCGTATTAAATATTCCAACATTATTTGCATTTCTTATTGTTTGGACATTCTCGCTTTGATAGGCCTGACTTCGCAAAGTGTTTTAGAAAACTATCACTTAATTATTATACTTTTTATGTCTTCTCTAACTTAGGCCAAGTTTTATGCTCTTTATGCAATACTAAGATGATCTGGTTAACTAAGTCAACCAATTACCAGCTACGGACAAATACCAGCTGTGAAACATCCTAGGGTGTATGAATTACCCTATGGTTTCCGACATACTTCTGGCATTCTCTCTGAATTGTCAGAGCTGGAATACCATTTTGGTTCCAAAGCTTCTTCTTTGTACTAATTCATGATGCTTCCATGAACTAGGTACTACCACTTCATTAATTTCTTAGCAACATCACTTATTTTGGGTGAACTTAAGTTCATCACTTCTTGTTGCTCCATCTATCTTCTACACTAATCTTCCTTCTTATTACTAACTAATAATGATCTGAACTTGATCCATCCTTCAAATTGTGTTAATACTCCTTATATTTTGCTTCATTCTTCATGTAGGTCTTCATCTTGATCTTTGGAACTCATCAATCCCTTACACGAATTCCCTTTTTCTATCTAGGTCTATAACATCAAGTAATAACCGGACGTTGCAACATGCATTTGCACACCAAGTCAAACTTCATGTACAGATCTAGTCAATCAAGAAGATCCAAGAAAAACCAATAAATCCAAATGTGGTACATATAACACACAATATTCTAAGCCCAGAATATAGTAGTTGAGTATAATATCTCTAGAATTCAGGCTTAGTTGTGTAGTATATGACACCTCCTCATATAGGTTTACATTGTGATACTTAGCACTTAGGGTCAAACTAATCTTTGCCTCATAATTTACCCAAATTGCCCAACTGCAAAAGGATAATTTTAAGCAAAGTGGTCACAATTTGGTTTTGACTAACCTTTTGTCTCACTTTTGGAATGAATAATTTAACCAACCATTCCTCATTTAGTAAACTAATCTCACATGATCTCTCCAAACAACTAATAAGCTTCAATTGAATACCTAAAATTAAATTTATCAGGAATTATGACACCTATGACTTCTATCATAGTTCTTCCATGCTATTTTCTTACTCTACTTCATGATAATTTACTAGTTACTTGTCATATTTATACTCTCATCATGGTTTCAGAGCTAATCTCACCATGATCTCGTTATGTTTTACCTGTTCATCATGATTTAAGAGCTAATCTCACATGATGACTTTACTTCTCACTACACTATCATTAAGTCTTAACATAATTTCACTTCATCACGTAGAATCCTCAAGTGAATCCCACATGATTACTACTCATTACATCAACATTTATCCTAATGATATTCATCATGTTGTCTTTGGTTATCAACTAGCCATAAGATTCCACTGTCTTTCATGAATTCTAGGGTTAGGCTACACCATTAGGACTATTTCAATTGATGTCTTAAACTTGATCCTAATCTACTGTGACCAATTGACTTTCCTACAGTATATTGGTGGGTTATGTCTCCTTCAGAAGACACTAAATAGCACCTTACTGAGAAAAGATGGATAACTACTTCTAAGAAAGATGACCAAAGCATCCAACTTAAGTGCAACAAGGTTATCCTCAAGTGGATACTCATCACAAGTCATAAGAATATTTGCTTTAGATAAGATGGCTTTCTATAGTCACTATCCAACCTACAGATCTTCCTAAAAGGGTTTTAATCCTAGGGTCAAAGCATATGCTCTGATACCAGATGCGGTGACCCAGCATACCACTGCATGATGTAGTACACTATAGTCGTTGACATAACACCAATGAAACACCGTTCACTAGTATTACATCCCACAAAGTGGTACAAGAGAAACACAGTAGGTCCAAGACATGACTATAGGTTACAACTCGGCTCTTTACAAAAGATCCAAAGAACACTCTAGGTTAAAGAGAGACAAAGGATCTTCTCACAAAGAAGAATCATGAATAAACCACTCAAAAACTATCATACTAATAATACTAGTATTTTAACTAATGGTCTGGCATTGCTTCTATTGCAATACACTACAGAAATAGTTTCTATGGCTAGAGATTATATTCCGATCTAATCGGTAACTTCGTATTCACTTGTTGATGTATATGTTGACTTCCTTGACTTCATTGAAGAGCTTGGGCTATTGATGATGATTCCTGGAGTATAACTGTATGTAGACGTCTTCTGTAGTGGCTTTAGAACCTAGCAAGGGTTAAGAAGATACGTTGAGTACGAGCGTACTCAACAAGTTCACTAGAAAAGGAGTGTTTGATGCACTATATCTACAGCCACAGACCATAGGTCGTAGGCAATGCAAGTTTTCATAAACATTTCTTCAAAGGTTGCTTTTATTCTGAAAAGCTATGCCCATCAGCCTTCACGGGTTTATCAAAACTTTCATGGAGTTACTTTCCCGCCGCGTTCACAGCTCCTTCCTAGAACAGGGAGTAACAAGTTACAGTTCTTACCCTCTACAAAGGTGCGTTACTTTACCCATGAGAGATTTTAGCTTTCTTGCACATCCGAGTTGCAGGATCGTTCACACTTCCTTGGTGTGAGGCCCAGACTAAGATCCAAGCCAATCACTACCCCCTTCGCGACCTCGCATGCCTCCTTGGTGTACACCATGCCCACCCATTGAATTACGGCAATGGTTTGTACAGACCGTTAGATGCCAGAACTATCATGGTACGTTGAGGGTTCCCACCCATATGTTGCATATCCTCTACGAACTACCAATTAATATGCATGCTACGAGTGATAACAGCCACGACCTGCACATCCGGCTACATGCGAAAGGAAGAAGATACAACTGTCTTCTCCGTCCCATTCCAAATCTCATGGTTAACGCATGATATACGACGCAAGAATCACTGGAGACATTGGTTGTTAAGTCCTAGATAATATGTTCCTTTACCACCGGAACTTTCATATTAGGTTATTACCTCATGGTAATTAACCTATAATCATATTATTAGTAAAATAGTGTTTTCTGACCTTTTTGTAATACAGGTGATGACAACACTGGATTTGCAAAATACTTTACTGAAAATACTCAAAGGACATGAGCAAGTGTGAACTTGCCTTTTGTGATTGCAAGTTTATGCACTCATGGTCTTCGAGACGATATAAGATCCAATATCTGAAATCAGCATCATTGGTTCGGTAAGGACTAATATTTAAAGAAGCAATATGCAATTATGCATAAGTAATGCTGTGCATTTTGTAAAACTCCCAAAGTGAATCCCCAATACTTTTAAGTGAAGTGAGTTTAGGTAATTATTTTAAGAGTTGATTTATCTTCAAGTTTTACTTTACAGGTAATGGTATTTATAAAGAACTTAAGTGTTAACAACCCAAAATATACAATTAAAGGATAAAATATTGTGTTTATGATTAATTGTTATCTGGTGACCATGATAACAGTCCTTGGGTTGAGTTGTTAAGTGTTGAAGAACTTATTATGATATTATTGTTTGAAGTGGCAAAAAGAATAACATTTGAAGAAAAGATTTCCTTTCTAAGGTTTAAACAATCTTTATTGTTAATAGAACGTGATCAATGTGTTTTGGTGTTTGAGTGATTAGTTTGGACTTGAGATGCTTTATGTCTTAATTGAAATAGACCAAAGTTAACTATAAAAACAAAGTAGTTTATTAGACATGATGTTTATAAGCTTTGAGACTAATGTTAACTTTAAAAAGGTAAGTAACTTAAGGTGTATTATGTTTTACTTATTCCAAAGTTTTAATTTTATGATAGGTATAACTAAGGTGTGGAATTATTCAATTTATATTTAAGTGAATGATTATATTACATTTGTTTTGCTATTATGAAAATAATATCTATTTATTTAATGGAAGCATAATTAGATGATCTTAATAATTTGTAGTTATGTTAAGAATGATTAAGATATAACGATTATTCACCATAATATATATGAGTGATATACAATGTTTATTTACAAGTGTGTTTAATTTGAATTTTAAGATTTTGAAAAGAATATTTTAAAGGTAATAGTTATACTTAAGCTTGATTATGAATCCAAGTTATGGTTTAGAACTTTAGTAATTTGATTTCGGGGTATTCATATTAATGAAGAAATATAAGTATTTCTTACTTAAGAAATGTTCTTAAAGAATGTTTTAAAATAGGTAATAGAGAAGGATTTATTACATTAAAATATTAAAAACCTTTCTGATAGTATTTTTAATATTTTTCTAGTGTAATATATTTATTTAAGATCTTAAAAATGATTTTTATTTATTTTTAAGTTTTTTCTTATGTTTATAAAATTCCATCAAGGATTAAATGCCTTTGAATATTTACTTCATATTTGTAACTACCTCGGTGAATTACGCTCCTAGTACAAGCCTGGATGTTCAGAAATGGTTGAAATAGTACGGTGGGGCCCAAATGCCACTCACAGGTAGACCTTTCGGCCGTCCCAACCATTTCCAAACATCGACAGAACGGCGTATGAATCGGCAAAGCGAAGGGATCAACTACATACACAAATGAGTATGTATGCAAGCCACCATACAACAGACATCGAGCCATTCCATCTAAAAAGAAAGGAATATATAACGCCATACGGCAAGATCCAAATATCCTAGATAGATATAATAGTTTAGGATATCTCCTCATACATCAATCAACAGAGTATCAAGCGGAAGCGGAAGACAAAATCCGAGTACGGATAAGAAGCAAATTGGCATAAGATGCCCCATAAATAAGCACATCCCGCCCACAGATCTCACGGATCCCCGTTCCCGGAATCTCTACACCGAATGATCGTTGCCCATATCGTCCGTCTCTTCCAACCAGTATCCATCTTGTGAGTGTACCTGTCCATCTGAACCAATGATTTATCATGTGAGACCCTAGGGGTACTAAGCAAGTCTTTATGCCTCTAAAGGGGACACAACCTGGGGTGACGCAATTGCAGCAAAAGATAAACCCTAGCAATTCTATAGATACTCGCTAACCATCCGCCTAACCAGAGATAGACGGATGTCCGTGAATTAATAACAACAGTTATAACGGTTACCATGGTAATCTTCACAGATCCATCCTCCTCCTCGCTTACCGACGAGGAAGCGATTTAACAATCCCCATCCGCTGGCAGTTTTATTATCCATTCCGTGAGTGTTGCACTATTTACTAGTCGTACCTAGTCTAGTCAAATTAAAAGCGGTACTTTAGTTATGCTTGTCTATGATCGAGAACTGCTCCAAGTCGTCCATAACCATGACACGGCTTTCAGAAGTTTTACTCAGGTGCACAAATAGCAACACACACTGATATGCCTCGAAAACCAAATCAAAACCCAACGAGGTCATCACGACAAAGCGATCACAGGATTCAGAATATTTCGGGGCCACCCCATTAAGCTACCCGATGAAGTCGGCTCTGAGACGGACTCAAGGTTTGTGGTCAGAAACGATCGAACCCGAAAGTGTGACTGGGCTTGTCGACATAAAAAACGGGTCACGACCTAAATAAAGACAAAGGTGTACCTCGCACAATCTTAAAATAAAACAGTAAAGCATGGCATAAGTACAGGATAGTAAATAAATCCTCAAACTAGTTTGTGGCCCCAAGAAATAAGAATGAATCAAGCTCTGGCTCAGGGGGTTCATAAGCCTCCCGGATGTGGATAGCGCGAATATTCAAGGAACAGGAATCAAGTACTCGGGGTCCTATGGGACACAAGTGAGCCTGAAAAACCAAATAGCGAATATGGCTCACCGATGCCACTTTCATTAGTTATCCCATTACTACTCAAATTAAGTTGTATAGGTACCTCGTTATCCATCAGACACTCACATACCCTACACATGCTGTTCTACGACTCGCATGGCTCAAACAACTCCTGTAGTAATGGCTCATGGGATGGAGGAACAAGCTTCGGTGGGGTTTAAATGTAAAGGCTATGCAATACTTGGGATTCAATTTAATGCATTCGCGACTCGATGATGCAAGAATAATAAAGAGGCAATAGGTACTATATGTATGCAAGCATGTGGTAGTGCTTGCATGGCAGCTCAGTTGAAGCAAGGAATGGATCTGGGTAGTGCTCCTGGTTCTCTTGATATATCCCCCGTCAGCCTATTCAAGAAGAACCAAACAAACAAGGGCCAACATAAATAAAGTGCACAAGCATATGAATAAATGCATCAAGCAAACAATCATGCCATGATGAATGATGCACAATTTGCATGGCAATAAGGTAGCATGGCATGGGTGAGGTGTGAGATACAAGATTAAATCATTTTATTGAGTTTTTGGCCCATTTTATTCACAATTAAGTTGCTGCATACAATATATTTATATGATGCATGCTTCAAATCAAACCATGGAATGCATAAACAGAAAGGTCTCGTCGAGCTAATCATTTTAGACATATCATTTATTAAATTTGGACTTATAAAACAAAAGTTATTAACTTATTAAAGAAAAGGGGCATTTATTGTAATTTAAATAAACTTGGAATTTTAAATGTCCAAAATATATTTTGAATGGCATATTTGAATTCCTCACATTTTTCTGATTTGAAAACATATATTATTTGTTTAAATTGGATTTGTATTTTAAAAGTTATTTAAAAACAGAAATTAATTTGAATTTGAATTAATTTTAAAAGGATTTGAATTTAAAACAGAAACAGGTAAATACTTTTGTTACTCAGGATTAGCTAGACACAGACGCTGACGGGTGGGCCTCTCTGCTGACTGGACCAAACGCGCACTGAGGAGGTTTCCTCACCGCGAGCTGACCCAGCCAAAGCGAATGACAAAGGGCCTTCACCGCTGGGTCCACGCAGCAGGCGAGCGCCAGAGCTGGTGGGGCTTCAAGCGGAGCTGTTGAGAAGTAAAAACTCCAGAGCCTTTTTGCAAAACGCCACGGAGATGCATAAGGGCGGCGCGCAGAGAGCGCTCGATGGAAGGGCCGGCTGATCTAGACGGTGAAGGCGAGGCGGACCATGTCAGGGCGACTGAGATGCTCACCGGGAGTGTGTCGGTGTGGTCGGTTCGGGTCGGCGAGCAGGCGATCGCCGGCGATGCAGGTGGCCAGAAGATCTAGGGTTAGCGTCGGGCTCGCGCGGGTACTGGCAGCTCCGGTCCTCCTCCTCCTCAACGGCGCGTACAGGGGCGGTGCAGGTGCTCTTCTTGGTCTCCTCGATCACCTCCCCGTCGTGCTCGTCGTCTAGAACGGTGGGGCGCGATGGAGGCCGACGGTGGCATGGGTGGTGGCCATGATGGAGAAGAAGGAAGGAGGGAGGCGCTGGGTGGATCTGGGATGGTGCACAGGCAGAGAGGTGGTGGGGGATGGGATAAAGCAGCGAGGCAGGCAGATGCCGTGGGGAGGTGGTAGACGATAAAGGTGGCTCGGCCACCTTTTTGTCCTCCTCCTCACGTGCTCGGCTAGGAGGCCAGGGCAGGGGCCAGGTGGGAGGCTTCTAGGTGGGGCTAGAGGCGAGGCCAAGGGGGGCAGGCAGAGAGAGAGAGAGAGGGGGGGGTAGTCTCGGGTTAGCTAGGGTTGGAGTAGAAGGTGGGCTCGGTTAGGGTTAGGTATGGCTCGGGTAGAGGGGAGCTAGGGCCGGCGTGAGGTGGCCAGGGAGAGAGGTGGCATGGTGGGGCCAGCTAGGTGAGAGAGAGGCCGAGAGAGAGGGGTAGGCTTAGGGTTTAGGTTTAGATGGGGGGTGTGATTAGATTAGAGAGGGTCTAGGTTTAGGAGTGAGGGGGTATGGTGATAGGGTAGCTGCTAGATAGAGGATAAGAGAGAGGGTGAGAGCTAGGGTTAAAAGAAGATGGCATGCTCCAACTAGGTCAAGCAAAGCAAGAGGGGGGGTGTGGTGATGATGGTCTTAAGCAAGATCAAACCAGATCAAGCTAAAAGGAGGGAGAGATAGATGAGGGATGGCATGATCCAAGCAAAAACAAGTAAAAAACCAAATGACAAGCAAAAGATGGTACTTGCATGGCCCATGCAAATATTTAATGCCATGTTGATTCTTGTGAAAACAATATTAATACATGGCACTATTATTATGCATTCCCAAAATTGGAGTAAGGCCCAAGCAAAGGAATTTAGAAATAATTCCAATTGGAGTATATGGAGATGATCACATTGGATTATATTTGGGACTTGCTAGTGTGTATATGCCACTAGGTGTTTAATAGTCCCAAAAATATTCCCACATGAGCATAAATCCATAATAATCCATATGGAAGCTAGGAAAAAAAAGGGTTCCACTCACAAGGCATGCAAAGGTGTCCATGTGGCTCCCATATATCAATGAAGTGAAAACAACATGATGCTAAGATGAGAGCATGTGGAAAAGAATTGGATCCATCCCAACCCACATGAGCTAGAGGTAAAACCAATAAGTGCCAAGCTCATATTTAGTTGGATGGTGGAATTATAAGGTGGTGAAAGAAAGGTGGTGGAGTTAATAAAAGATATGCCCCCAACTCAACTTGGGCATTAACAATATATCAAGAACCAAATACAATATCAAGAGGCAAATACAATTAATGATGCATATGAGACAAGATCCAAAACACAAAGGGGTTTTATATGATGCTCAAATGCAAGGTGGCATGATGACATGAGCATGATATAATGATGATGCAACAATTATATAGTTGAAGTAGCCATTATATAGACTAGGCTAGTAGCATTGCAATTGTTAGACAATTGGGATGCTACAACTCTCCCCCACTAAACAAGAATCTCGCCCCGAGATTCCTAGGAAAAAGAAAACAACACAAGGAGAGGCGGGTGTTCGAATGAAGGTGACCCTTGCGTTCCCAAGAAGATGAAGAACGGAATGGTGCGACCACTACACCTTGCAAAACTTGCTAGACTTGTTGCAAGTCTTGCGTTTTGCTAGAGAAACAACGGTTAGAAGAGTTGAAGGATTGTCGTGAGACAAGAAGGATAGGATGGACATAGCTCCGGTATTCTCAAGAAACATGATAAGAGAAAAAGGACCACTTGAGAAAGAAAGGACAGGATGATGTAGCATGGATAAAGAAAAGCACACCGATAAGATTAAAGATTTACCGATACTAGAGAGGATGAATCTTTGTCTCGCCGGAAGAAAAGAGCTAGATTGGAGAGGTTTTGAAGCACTATGACAATAGCATCGTATTCTCTCTTGGATTTTTGAAATGAATTTCGGAACAATATTGCCTTCAAACAATAGAGTCCCTTGATATGAACAGAAAGATTTAGCTAGACATCGCCGGATTAGATTCTTGTTGCGCCGGTAAGAACCCAAGGATCACGCAATTGAGGTGCGCGGATATAACTTCCAGAGACGGATATGAAGCCAGATCATGGTGGAATCCCGAGAAGCAAAGAGTATGGAGGATCTGGAGTTTATTGTAGGAACACTTATTGCTTTCTTTAGCCTTGAGGCTAACGCAATAGATTTGCGGATGATGGCATCAACCATAATTGGCTTTACCACAGGAAAGAATTGATGAAACAAAGAGAGATAGCTTCCTTTCATCTTGTTTGGGGATGTAGAGCACCGGTAAAAAGACGAGGATAGAAAGGAGTTTGCGTTTGTTTCCACCAGATAACAGAAGATTTTGCTCCGTGTAGGATACGACGAGATCACAGACAAGAGATTATGGATTACTTTCTTCGAGAGAGCACTCCGGAAAAACAAGGACGGAAGTAAAAGTATCGAGGGATAAAGGCCACTTCTAACTTCTGTGGAATGAGTGAAATCACATTAGTTCACCAATTCAATGTACGAGAGCGAATGATAAGAGTAGTGGTATGGTAGCTACTCCATCCCGCACTCGAGCATTACTCCGCATACCTAATAAGAAAACCATGCAACCCAACTACCAAACAGATCAAGGTATAGACAAAACTCATGGAACTTCAAGAAAACAAGGATAGATGCAAACGATTCACGGATTAGATAGATAAAGATGATGATGTTGTCGACATGTCTGAATTACCAAGCCACCGAAGGATATGAAGGAAGATTACGGAGAACACCGCAAGATTCAACATGTAAAAGATAGCACCAACTTGAATGTAAGGAATACCAGATCCGGAAGGTCTTCATGGCCTCATGGATTGAGCATAGATGATAGAGCGAGAGGGTTTCAAGAGATTACTTGAGACGAGGTGAAAAGAACTCCATGTTGTTCTTGAAAAGGTAGAGAGAGATTTAGCGGTCTTGAGGAAATCTTTAGCTGAACGACGATGATAACTTGCCCACAAGGAACAACTCCGGATTGGTTGAAGATGGAGGATGGAATTGACAATGGACTTGCCAATTCCAGAATTGAAGCGATCTATTTTAGCAGAAGGACGTGGCCGAGATAGGTGACTTCAAAAAGTCAGAATTCACGCTTTGAGAACTTTGCACACAAAGTATTCTCGAAGCTTGAGAGAAAGAGACACAGATGATCTTCCATGTCCTTCCATTGATATCGAATAGGCAAGCATATTATCAACATATACCACCATGGATTAACAAGATATTCCCAGAATACCAAGTTCAGAAGGCGAGAGAAATGAACAAATGCTCGAAACACTTTCTGAGCTCAACGCTCTTAGAAAGATCAATATTAAGAGCACGGGTTCGTGTTGAAGAATATGCACTGGAAGAATAGATTATCTGGTCCTTCGGAAGAAAAAGAGATGTCACCTGGTCCACATTGTCGATTGGATCGCCGGTTACAAGGATAAAGAGATCTTGGATAAGAATCGATGATAGATCATACCTTAAGCAAAACTATCAGAGACGAAAAGATGCGATTCCCTCGTCTCAAAGAGAATTTTGCGATATGGAGTTCAAAAGATGTGCCGATGATGAACAGATGATGATCACCGTAGTGCCTTGAGAAACTCCGAATTTCCAAGGATGCTTGAATAAGCATAGATAGGATCACGGTACCCAAAATCACAGGAGTATCTTTGGCAATCCGAGTGTAGCATTTTCCATATTCCAATCGACACTATCATGAGTGGAATATAGCTATGCGAGAACCAAATTACAATCACCAAAGATCGGATCGACACATGTTATGTAATTAGCCCAAGAGAAAAGGAGATGAAAAGAAACTCCAAGATTAAGCGCCGGTGACAAAAGAATGAGTTAGCATGGACATGCTGATAAAAGAGAGATAGATAATGTTTCACACACGACTGAAAAGGAATGTGGAAACACAGATGGATCAAAGAAAAAATTTCCGCAATTTTCGGCATTAAAATACCGATAGATGCGCAAAATCACTTAGCAGATAGGGATTAGCATCGATGCCCGCACGTAAGAACACCCTTTAAGAAGATGGCACCGTTAACAAGGAGTCGTAGATCGCCGGTTTTCAAAAGCCTGTCGGTATGGAATGTACCAACAGTTGATAACCAAAAGGCCGATAAGATAACAACTTGGGTGCAACAGATAGACAAAGAATTCACACGCACACACACACAGATACATAACCTATGGTACTACGGAAACCCAGAACACGTGAATCCTAGTTTGAAGTTTAAGAAGAGGATTGAAAACGTTACACTTCCTTACCAGAAAAGGTGGTGATTGGGTAAGAAGAAAAGTGGAAGCAGTCCTACTCTCACGTTTTGTTTTTCCCTAGTATACATAGCTACCAAAAATATTTGCTAGATGACAACGACCATTTGGTCGAGACCTCAAGGGCGGATGGCTCGATACCAATTGTAACTACCTCGGTGAATTACGCCCTAGTACAAGCCCGGATGTTCGAAATGGTTGAAATAGTACAATTGGGGCCCAAATGCCACTCACAGTAGACCTTTTCGCCGTCCCAACCATTTCCAAACATCGACAGAACGGCGAATCGGCAAAGGAAGGGATCAACTACATACACAAATGAGTATGTATGCAAGCCACCATACAACAGTACATCAGAGCCATTCCATCTAAAAAGAAAGGAAATATAGCAACGCCATACGGCAAGATCCAAATATCCTAGATAGATATAATAGTTTAGGATATCTCCTCATACATCAATCAACAGAGTATCAAGCGGAAGCGGAAGACGAAATCCGAGTACGGATAAGAAGCAAATCGTCATAAGATGCCCCATAAATAAGCACATCTCGCCCACAGATCTCATGGATCCCCGTTCCCGGAATCTCTACACCGAATGATCGTTGCCCATATCGTCCGTCTCTTCCAACCAGTATCCATCTTGTGAGTGTACCTGTCCATCTGAACCAATGATTTATCGTGTGAGACCCTAGGGGTACTCAGCAAGTCTTTATGCCTCTAAAGGGGACACAACCTGGGGTGACGCAATTGCAGCAAAAGATAAACCCTAGCAATTCTATAGATACTCGCTAACCATCCGCCTAACCATAGATAGACGGATGTCCGTGAATTAATAACAACAGTTATAACGGTTACCATGGTAATCTTCACAGATCCATCCTCCTCCTCGCTTACCGACGAGGAAGCGGACGAACAATCTCCCATCCGTTGGAAGTTTTATTATCCATTCCGTGAGTGTTGCACTATTTACTAGTCAGGTACCTAGTCTAGTCAAATTAAAAGCGGTACTTTAGTTATGCTTGTCTATGATCGAGAAACTGTGCTCCAAGTCATCCATAACCATGACACGGCTTTCAGAAAGTTTTACCGCAGGGTGCACAAATAGCAACACACACTCGATATGCCTCGAAAAACCAAATCAAAACCCAACGAGGCGGCCACGACAAAGCGATCACAGGATTCAAAAATATTTGGGGCCACCCCATTGCTTAAGCATGGCTTAGACTTAGACGGACTCAAGGTTTGTGTGGCATCAGAACGATCGGGAACCCGAAGTGTGACTGGGCTTGTTGATACCAAAACGGTCACGACCTAACAAAGACAAAGTGACTGCACAATCTTAAAATAAAACAAGAAAGCATGGCATAAGTACAGATAGTAAATAAATCCTCAAACTAGTTTGTGGCCCCAAGAAATAAGAATGAATCAAGCTCGCTCAGGGGGTTCATAAGCCTCCTGGATGTGGATAGCGAATATTCAAGGAACAGAATCAAGTACTCGGGGTCCCACGGACACAAGTGAGCCTGAAAACCAAATAGCTTAATATGGCTCACCGATGCCACTTTCATTAGTTATCCCATTACTACTCAAATTAAGTTGTATAGGTACCTCGTTATCCATCGACACTCACATACCCTACACATGTTGTTCTACGACTCGCATGGCTCAAACAACTCCTAGTAATGGCTCATGGGATGGAGGAACAAGCTTCGTGGGTTTAAATGTAAAGGCTATGCAATACTTGGGATTCAATTTAATGCATTCGACTCGATGATGCAAGAATAAGAAAGAGGCAATAGGTACTATATGTATGCAAGCATGTGGTAGTGCTTGCCCGGCAGCTCAGTTGAAGCAAGGAATGGATCTGGTAGTGCTCGGTTCTCTTGATATATCCCCGTCAGCCTATTGGAAGAAGAACCAAACAAACAAGGGCCAACATAAATAAAGTGCACAAGCATATGAATAAATGCATCACAAAACAATCATGCCATGATGAATGATGCACAATTTGCATGGCAATAAGGTAGCATGGCATGGGTGAGGTGAGATACAAGATTAAATCATTTTATTGAGTTTTGGGCCCATTTATTCACAATTAAGTTGCTGCATACAATATATTTATATGATGCATGCTTCAAATCAAACCATGGAATGCATAAACAGAAAGGTCTCAGAGCTAATCATTTTAGACATATCATTTATTAAATTTGGACTTATAAAACAAAAGTTATTAACTTATTAAAGAAAAGGGCATTTATTGTAATTTAAATAAACTTGAATTTTAAATGTCCAAAATATATTTTGAATGGCATATTTGAATTCCTCACATTTTTTGATTTGAAAACATATATTATTTGTTTAAATTGGATTTGTATTTTAAAAGTTATTTAAAAATGTAAATTAATTTGAATTTGAATTAATTTTAAAAGGATTTGAATTTAAAATGTAATGTGTAAATACTTTTGTTACTCAGATTAGCTAGACACAGACGACGGGTGTTTCTCTCGCTGACTGACCAAACGCCAAGACCGAGGAGGTTTCTCACCGCGAAATGGACCCAAAGCGACAAATGAGTGGGCCTTCGACCGCTGTGGTCCACGCGCAGAGGAAAGGCCAGAGCCGACAGGAGCGTGTTGAGAAGTAAAAAATCCAGGAGCCTGTTTGCAAAACGCCACGGAGACAAGTGGGACCGATTGAGCGCTGGTTTAGCCAAGAAACCGCAGGGGGTAAGCGCAAAAAGGGCGCCTGACCCCACTGTTTCTCTTCTCGCGCCATGGACGGGTCAGGCGCTGGCGGAAGGGTTCAAACTGGGACGCAAGGCGCTGGGCGAGGTGCGGTGGCTTGGGCTTGGTGACAGGGAGGTGGCCATGGCCTAGATAGGGCTGGTTTGGCGCGGCACCGCAGACGCGACGCTGGCAGAGAGCGCTCGATGGAAGGGCCGGCTGATCTGGACGGTGAAGGCGAGGCGGACCATGTCAGGGCGACTGAGATGCTCACCGGGAGTGTGTCGGTGTGGTCGGTTCGGGTCGGCGAGCAGGCGATCGCCGGCGATGCAGGTGGCCAGAAGATCTAGGGTTAGCGTCGGGCTCGCGCGGGTACTGGCAGCTCCGGTCCTCCTCCTCCTCAACGGCGCTGCAGGCGGTGCAGTTCTCTTCTTGGTCTCTCGATCACCTCCCGTCGTGCTCGCTGCCGGTGAAGCGGGATGGAGGCCGTGGGCCGTGTGGCTGGGCGTGGGCGATGGAGAAGAAGGAAGGAGGAGGCGCCTGGGTGGATCTGGGATGGTCTGCGAGGCAGAGAGGTGGTGGGGATGGGATAAAGCAGAGGAGGCAGATGCCGTGGGGAGGTGGTAGACGATAAAGGTGGCTCGACCACCTTTTTGTCCTCCTCATCACGTGCTCGGCTAGGAGGCCAGGGCAGGGGCCAGGTGGGAGGCTTCCAGGTGGGGCTAGAGGCGAGGCCAAGGGCAGGGGGCTGGCAGAGGGAGAGAGAGAGAGGGGTAGCCTCGGGTGAGCTAGGGGTTGGAGTAGAAGGTGGGCCTGTTAGGGTTAGGTATGGCTCGGCAGAGGGGAGCTAGGGCCGGGTGAGGTGGCAGGAGAGAGGTGGCATGGTGGGGCCAGCTAGGTGAGAAAGAGGCCGAGAGAGAGGGGTAGGCTTAGGGTTTAGGTTTAGATGGGGGGTGTGATTAGATTAGAGAGGGTCTAGGTTTAGGAGTGAGGGGGTATGGTGATAGGGTAGCTGCTAGATAGAGGATAAGAGAGAGGGTGAGAGCTAGGGTTAAAAGAAGATGGCATGCTCCAACTAGGTCAAGCAAAGCAAGAGGGGGGGTGTGGTGATGATGGTCTTAAGCAAGATCAAACCAGATCAAGCTAAAAGGAGGGAGAGATAGATGAGGGATGGCATGATCCAACCAAAAACAAGTAAAAAACCAAATGACAAGCAAAAGATGGTACTTGCATGGCCCATGCAAATATTTAATGCCATGTTGATTCTTGTGAAAACAATATTAATACATGGCATTATTATTATGCATTCCCAAAATTGGAGTAAGGCCCAAGCAAAGGAATTTAGAAAGAATTCCAAGTGGAGTATATGGAGATGATCACATTGGATTATATTTGGGACTTGCTAGTGTGTATATGCCACTAGGTGTTTAATAGTCCCAAAAATATTCCCACATGAGCATAAATCCATAATAATCCATATGGAAGCTAGGAAAAAAAAGGGTTCCACTCACAAGGCATGCAAAGGTGGCCATGTGGCTCCCATATATCAATGAAGTGAAAACAACATGATGCTAAGATGAGAGCATGTGGAAAAGAATTGGATCCATCCCAACCCACATGAGCTAGAGGTAAAACCAATAAGTGCCAAGCTCATATTTAGTTGGATGGTGGAATTATAAGGTGGTGAAAGAAAGGTGGTGGAGTTAATAAAAGATATGCCCCCAACTCAACTTGGGCATTAACAATATATCAAGAACCAAATACAATATCAAGAGGCAAATACAATTAATGATGCATATGAGACAAGATCCAAAACACAAAGGGGTTTTATATGATGCTCAAATGCAAGGTGGCATGATGACATGAGCATGATATAATGATGATGCAACAATTATATAGTTGAAGTAGCCATTATATAGACTAGGCTAGTAGCATTGCAATTGTTAGACAATTGGGATGCTACAATATTTTATTAAAAAAATAGGCTAGTATTTTTATAAAATAGTGTATTTATTTGATACACAAAAATGATTTTTATTCATTTTTTTTATGATTTTTCCTTATTTTATGAAATTTCACTTAGGATTTAATGGTGTTAATATTTATTTCCTTTATATTTTTCTTTAACAAGTAAATTTATATTTTTATTAAGTAGATCTTATTTTTATGATGATTTAAATATATTATTTATATACTATTAGGATATTCTATAATTTTCTAGAGCTTAAAATGTTTAGATGATATTTTGGTGATTTTCCATTTTACCACTTATTATTTATTTGCAAGATCTGTTTTATTTCATAAATCTAGGCCTATTAGGCAGCCCAGCCTACTAGGTTGGGCTAGACCACTTGGTCTAGTGCTTCGGGTCGGTTGACCCCGAGCCTATCTTCTCCCTTGTTGCTCGTCCTCTCCCTGGCGATGTAGATGTTGCCGCCCCTCTCTGGCTCGATTCCGGCAAACGCCGGCCATTTCGGCTGCCGCTGCCGGCTAATGAAGCTATGTCGCCGCCTGGCCAACCTGGTCCTCCGATTTGATTTGGCCTTGAGGCCTTATCGAGCTCTCCCTCTTTCATCTCCTGACGCTAGGGTTCGGTATTGGGTGGTGCTCTTCATCGGCCTAGACCTCCTCTTCCTCAGCTCAACGCCAGTGGGAAGGTGCACAGGCTCAACCCTGGCGTCTCCCCCTCCTGATGCCCATGGGACAGTGCTGCCAGCGCAACCCTGGCCTCAAGTGCTTTCTCTGATTCGGTGATGGTGTTGAACAGGGGATATTCCATGTCTTCATCAAGCCGACACTCCAGGTGCTCAACCTTCTATTCCCATTTTTATTACTTTCCTATTTTTTTCTTGTACCTAGTTAACTTAGATGATTAATTGATACTATGAGATGATGAGCCTTTGATTTAATTTAGTGGATGCTGTAATTAAATTCAATGGATTATAAAGAATGTCCTTGACTGAACCAGTTGGATCAGTATGGGTTGGTGGTTCTATGGTTAATGGTGGTAATTGTGCCTATGATTCCTGTTGATCCATGTTATCCATGTGCTATGAGTTTGGGGTTCAATTACTAAGGATGCTTTACTATTTTTGATGCTTAAATATGGATGATTAAGTCATGATTTTGTGCTGACAATGATATTTGATACTAGATTGAGCATGTGCTAGTAGTTCTGGTGGCCTCTATGAACAATTGCTTATTGGATAGAATGGTGTATCACATATGAGTTTCTTATATGGTAGTGAAGTGTTCAGATGATCCTTTTAATTATAGCATAAGGAAATGATTTAAACTGAACTGCTTAATGTAAATGTTGATTAGCCAGTATGAAAGATTGTTCTAATGGCTCCTGATGTCCTGGCTGTTGTTGTGGTGCCTATAATGCTGGACTGTGCACAGTGATGGATCAGATAGCTTGATCTGCAGCTATGAATTATTGCCTAGCTTCTTTTCTGACTAAATCTTTAGTCCAATGCTAAGGATGCAAAAGACTGAGGCTTGGATTCCCCTTAAGGATAATACTGTGGTTGCCTTATTCTAGCTCTAGTATGAAATTAGCATAACAACTCTATGCTCACTGAGAGCTTGTTTTTCAAATGATTTTCTTGCTTAAAATTATAAGAACCAATACTAATATGGATCTATTGGTTAATCTGCTGCTAGCAGTGAGGGTAAATGAGTTGGTATTGTGACCGGTGTTAATTTATTGGATGAGAATTTACGACTTGAATGCCCATGATGCATGGTCTAAGGCTAATTAACTCTAGAATGAATTTTACATGGTTAAGGATCACTAGCCCTTGATTTTTGGTTGTGTGCAATATGTTCCAGTCTATGATGCAAATGCTGAGACACTAAATCTTGATAAAAACAGATACTTAGTTGGTTGCCTCCTACTCTCTATGATGAATTTGCATAGCACTTCTATGCAATTCTGAGAGATAAACTATTCTCCTACTCTCCTAGAAAGGTGCTAGTTGCAGAGTAGTTGATTAGATATTGATTTGCAATAACCCCCTTTATTCCCTTGTTTATGATGGTGAAATAGAACAAGAACAGATACTATGCATGATTAGTGGTATAGCAACCTTTTGTTGTTGCTGATTCTGTGCTGTGATTTGTGGTTCCTGGTGGATCTTGTTTCTGGATGCTTCTTGATCTGCTCCTCCTTAGCTCACTTGGCTTACTCCTTCTAATACTGCCGCCTTGCTCTTGATCAGACTACACATGTGAATCTTGTGCTCATGAACCTTGTCCTTCTGGATCCTATAGAACTGGCTTCTTGTGATTACTATTCTCATGTGATACGCCTCCTTTCCCCCTCCTTCTACTACTTGATCTCCTCTTGGATGGCTTAAATAAGCAACCAGATGCTGATTGGGTGGTGGGTTTGGTGGTGGTGTGAAGAAATGAATGGGTGTTCTTTGAGAAGAACATGTTGTGTGGATAGAACTACATGGATATAGTTAGGAATTGGTTTGGACAGAAAGTAGAGCAGTGTTGGCTTTGCTTCTACGGCAGTAGGTTGCCTTATCAGTTCCCTGATGTCTCAATGTGTTGACAACACACACATTGGCATGTGTTGTGTGAGCTATCTGTGGGCTTGCCTCACCCAAATGGATCAGATTAAGTGAAAATCTGATGTTTTACCAATTGCCTTTTTATTTGACTTTGGTAAAAATTGCCCCTGGCCAATGATGGTGCTCTGAGGCTATTATCTAATAAGAACAGTTACTATTCATTTGGTGAAACTTTCCCCTTCAAATTAAGCTCTATGATGAGACAAAATACTGCACTTCACTATTGATATCTAAGGGCTCAATATATACTCTAACCCCCTTATTATTTTACTTTTGTTTTGTGTCCTTTTAAATTGTTTTGCAGGTATACAATATCAATAAGGAAATCCTCAGGTCATGAAGATTTAGTTTAGGATTCTATCTATTATTCTTGTAATCTTGTTTTTCTTTTTTACTTTGAATATTGTAATTGTCAGTGTAATATGGTATAATAATAGAGCTTAAATTTTCTTTATTTTTGTAATATTATATATTGTAATATTATATCTTGTTTTAAAAATATGAACCAATTCTTTACAGCACTGTCATCATGTATGTTTATACTTTTGAGACATAAGGTCTATGTCTATTCCTTAAGTGTTATGATTAATTTCTCTCTCTTGTATTATTCATATTGCCATATTCTTTTCTATTTGAAAAAATGTAAGACTTTGTAATATATGTATCTGCTTATAATAAAGAATTCTTTTAGTTATTTCATTTATGTAATTCTTTTTTATATTTATTTGTTTATAGAAATTTACTTTTATTCTCTTATTGTAACAATAATATAACATTGTATTATATAATAAAGTGTTCCATTTTTCTTGGAACCAAATAAATATTTACATCTTACCTATAAATAAGAATAACATTCTTATTTCTTATTATCATTCATTTCTTTCAATTTTGTTTTATTAATTGAGACTTATAATTAGTGTATCTTTTCAGAAATAAGAGTTCACTTCTTATTTCTTATTACAATTTTAATTTCCAATTCTTATTCTATTTCAAATTCTTTTAGTATTCAAAGCTATCGATTAAATATTCAAATTTTGAATTGTCTTC